>CM039735.1:89806019-91154616 GCA_022539455.1 Dendrobium nobile | reverse complement strand
CCGGGCCAGGTTGGGACACGTAACTTATCTTGGGAAACTAATTTTAAACAATACTATTGTCAAATAGCATACTAAATCCTGGAAATTGCTAGGTGGCAATGTTATCAACTCTAACCCTTGATGCAGCATTGTCTATCTGTTCCAATGCAAGATGAAAGAATCTAGGTGTATGTTAGACCGGTCCACTGGACCGGTCCAGCCGGTCCAGGCGGGACTGATTCACGGGCCAAAATCGCGAAACAGGCGAAGATCTCCGCCTCCTGCGGAGATCGAGCGGCCCGACCAGCCCATTAGAACATTTTAGGAAGCGTTTTTTAGCGTTTTGAGAGGGAAATTTGAATGTAGGGGCTGTTTAGGGATTTCCTTTTGATTTGTATGCATTAAATAGTTGTTTTTCCTAGGGTTTGGACATCTTGAATTTGGCAGAAATTTGATATCTCGTAGATTTAGGTTTTCTTTGGGCTCTAGCGGCGTCTACAGATTTGGGAGAGATCGATCCTCCTCTCGAATTGAGGATCAATTGTATCTTTTCTATTTTCTTTGATTTCTAGTGAAATACAAGCGAAATCTTGTGTTTTTCTCCCCATTTTCCAATTTCCTGCTGCGTTTTCCCTGTTTTTCTGCTGTTTTGCTGCTGTGGACAGCAGTTGGCTGCTGTAATTGTACTGGTTTGGGATAGGAATACTTGCGAACTCAAGTGTTTCCTATCAAATTGGTATCAGAGCATCGATTTGGGACCACCGGCGGCTGAAATTCTGAAATTTCAGCAAGTTTATCATTTCCGGAAGTGATATTTTTGAGATCCATTGGGAAGAAAGATGGCCGGAAAGAAGGTTGACATCTTGGAAGGCGAAGTCGGCCAATTGAAAGCCGATTTGGAGGAAAGATTCTTCAACCCTCAAAATCAAATCACCTCCAACAATGAAAGGTTGGAGGGGAAGTTCACCGCAATGGAGGAAATGTTGAAGAAACTACTTGAGATGAAAACCAATCCGGCGACATCGGAAGTAAGAGAGATCGCCGACAGCCATGGCATGGGAGGAAATCCGAACCCCTTGCGGGGGAGGAGAAATGTGGAGGTGGAGATCCTAGAGGAAGAGAACGACATGCCTCCTTTAGAGCCCCTTTCGAGGGAAGAGATGAGCATGGGATATGACAGAAGGGGGGCTGATTTTGGTGGGAGAAGAGAGGGATCGCATCGCCGAGGTGCTGAATTCGAAAGAATTCAGCGTCGAGGGGGGGATTTTGAAGGAAGATGGGAGGAACATCATCGTCGAGGTGCTGAATTTGAAGGTATTCAGCGTCGAGGTGATGAGGTTGAAGGGAGGAGAGGTGAGTATGAAGAGGGGTTAGAGTATATTCGTCGGAGGGACGATCGGGACAATTGGGGAACGCCTCCTCTGAGGGGAATGGGAGGCTATGGAGGATATCGGGGAGATCCCAAGGTGAGGAAATTGAAGATGCCCGTTTTCGAGGGGGAAGACGGCCATGGCTGGATCTACAAGGTGGAGCGTTACTTTGCGGTCAATGGGTTGACAGAGGATGAGAAGCTGACGGCGGCAGGATTGTGTCTGGAAGGAAAGGCTTTGGCATGGTATTAGTGGCGTGACAGGAGGGAGCCTATCAGGAACTGGAGGAAATTCAAAAACTGCATAATAGAACGTTTCCAAACCGACCGGGGAGGAGATTTCTATGAGCAGTTCTTTGCTCTGGTGCAGGAGGGATCAGTAGAAGATTACCGTGATCGGTTCGAGCACCTGGCTAGTAGGGTGGAACGATTATCAGATAGCGTATTGGAGGGGAATTTCATGAAGGGGTTGAAGGCAGAGATCCGAGCGGCAGTTAAAGTTCTGATGCCTAGTGACTTGGAGGAGGCAATGAAGTTGGCACAGCTGGTAGAAAATCAGAATAACCAGGAGAAGGGAGCTAGGAGCAGCAGCTCAGGAGGCTCTTACAAGACTACGACCACTCTTTTAGCACAAAAGGGGCCTGCATCAGTCAACAATAATGAGATCACCAGGGAGAAGCCAATAGGAGAAGGGAGTGGGGATAACTTCAAGAAGCTCACTGAGACAGAATTACAGGAGAAGAGGGCAAAAGGGCTTTGTTTCAGATGTGACGAGAGGTATACGCCGGGGCACAGGTGTAAGGACCGAACTCTTCAATTTCTTACTGTTTGTGATGAAGAAGGAATGGAGGGTGTCGTCTTTCCACCTTGCGGACAAGGTGGATCTTTGGGAGGGGAGTATTGTTAGACCGGTCCACTGGACCGGTCCAGCCGGTCCAGGCGGGACCGGTTCACGGGCCAAAATCGCGAAACAGGCGGAGATCTCCGCCTCCTGCGGAGATCGAGCGGCCCGACCTGCCCATTAGAACATTTTAGGAAGCGTTTTTAGCGTTTTGAGAGGGAAATTTGAATGTAGGGGCTGTTTAAGGATTTCCTTTTGATTTGTATGCATTAAATAGTTGTTTTTCCTAGGGTTTGGACATCTTGAATTTGGCGAAAATTTGATATCTCGTAGATTTAGGTTTTCTTTGGGCTTTAGCGGCGTCTAGAGATTTGGGAGAGATCGATCCTCCTCTCGAATTGAGGATCAATTGTATCTTTTCTATTTTCTTTGATTTCTAGTGAAATACAAGCGAAATCTTGTGTTTTTCTCCTCATTTTCCAATTTCCTGCTGCGTTTTCCCTGTTTTTCTGCTGTTTTGCTGCTGTGGACAGCAGTTGGCTGCTGTAATTGTACTGGTTTGGGATAGGAATACTTGCGAACTCAAGTGTTTCCTATCAGTGTATTGATTTAACGCGTTTCAAAATAATCAAGAACTGGATCTTAAGACAAGCTTTTGCAATAAAGTCACATAACTAAAAAAGACTAACTTATACGAACATTGCTCACAGGGTCCATGTCTAAGTTAGCATTATATGCATTTGAGGTAAAGTCACCGGAGCTTTCATTGTCTTCCATTTGGAAAGTACTAGGTGGATGACGTGATATAAAGTAACTTGTGTCATCTGCACCTTCAGGATGTGGGATAAAAGCAGCCTGCAAATGGTAACAGCAGATTCATTAAATGAAAATACAAGCACTAATTAAAATGATACACCTCACCTCATACAGTGGAAGGAAAAAACCTAAGCTAGATATTGTTACTGCTGCTTATCTTTCCATGCCAAATGCTTTTGCAAGAAGACAAATGGCCTAAATACAGCGCCTGTTTAACTGCATTTGTAGCATAAGATATTACCAATAATAGCACATTTGCTGCATTTAGACATGCAACTAGATTTGTAATGAATCAATAAGCTGGTTAATTTATTTTCTTACTATGTTTGGGTCGAGTTTGAACATGATCATAATTTTAAAATATTGTTCAAGCTTATTTGTTGATTTTCTTATCAAGTTCAAGCCATAATCAAGCTTTAATTAAGTTTAACTAATCATATGCTTGATAGTAATGATTTAAACATATAACCTAATTGCTATTTATAATTGGATTTATAATTTTAATCAAAATTGACATAGTTCATTATGTATTAGTTAAGTTGCTTGGTGGAGTTTAAATACTAATAAGAAAATATTTGAATCTACATATTTAGCTATTTATTTGATACTTCCATCATAAGGACACTTTTGAATTTTTTTGTTTCCAGTGTTAAATTTCAAAATAGTCCCCCGATTATTTTATATGTCCATTTTAGTCCTAGATCATAATGTTGCTCTAACTTAGTCCCTCAACTATAATGACAGTGTGATCAGAGGCACTATATAAAATTTGGACATTGAGATCTGAGTTGCAGAACAGGATTTCAGGAAACAGAATTTTACACAAGAAAAATTGAAGAATATTAAGATGTAGATTTGATAGTAGGAACAGCCTTGAGAGCAGACAATGGAGCTCAGGTTTGCAAAATGGAAACTGCAAAAGAAGAAAAAGAAAGAGGACACCCTCACTTTGAAGTAGACCCAAAAAATACAAACAAGAAGATTAAAATTTATGCAAGCTCGCCCATTTGTATGGACAAACTGAAGAAAGATGAATTGTTATGAATCCAGACTTGCGGAAAGAAACTCTAGCACTCCACTTTTATCAATTATTTTGAGTTGTAGATTTTTTGTTCCTTTGAATAAGAGAATCCAAAACAAATGTAATTCTCTAAGGGGCAAAGACCGATGAAAAAAAAGGATCTCCACAGAATTCAAGAACTGAGATAAGTTTTTATTTCAAAACAAGTACTCATAATCAACCAATCGATAACCCATGCATGGCTTAATTTATGGAATAGAACGAGCTACCCCTCCCACAAAACTGATTAGACTATTTAAGTCATGAGCTTTTGGCCTGCTGCTCCCCATAACGATTCAATTTTGACAAAAAAAAATATCAACTGAGTAAACTGTTTTTATGCTCTACGTCTATTGAAGAGAATGTAAACACTATGTGATGTGAAACAAGCATGCGATGGAGTTACTTTAAGAAATTAAAGAGAGCAATTTAAACAAAATAATCCCAAAATAAATTTATTACTTATAGCAATGATCGATCCTTAGAATTATTGGTTTTCAACTTTCTTAGGCAAAGAAGAGCGAAGTCATTCGACCAAACAATTCAAGAAAACACAAAGAATAATTGTACGCTACGACGATAAATAAGAATCCAAGATTTAATAAAGAGAACTTTTACCTTTGGAGTCCATACACTCAACTAGTCTAGGCTTTAGCAGAAGAAGAGTCTCCACATTAGAACCGAGGTCACTCCGAGGAAGAAGGAGCCTAAGATCGTCGTTCTTGGATAGGTGGTCGGAGAGGTGGAGGAAGTTGGCCATCCAATGATGATCCAACGTCCCTTTGACCTTTGCTCGTCGATCACGTCCACTAAGGTGTAATGGATGCGGTCGATGTAATCTTCAATAGTGTCGTCGAAATCGAAGCCCACGTCAAAGAACGGTGATTGGAGGATGTCAACTTGATCTTGGTCGTCATGCACAAACCCAAAGTTCCACTCGGGTTCCTCCATGCATTCTTGCCGAGAGTTGATGGAGCATCCGGGGGAAGAGGGGAATTTGGTTATGGTGGGATCCAAATGGTAGAGTGCAGGAGTTTTGAATTAATTTCAGAATTTTGGAGGTTTAATAGTGGGATTTAATTTGAAATTCAAATTAAATCAAGGAGGGAAGGGGGGGGGGTAAAGAGAGGGGGATTTGGGCTGAATTTGTGGAGCTATTACGGTGATTAGGAGAGAGAGAGGAGCCCAATGAGGGGGCTGGCCATGTAGGAGGTGAGGTGGCGTTGAGGTTTTAAGTAGGTGGGGACCACTAGTCTTAATTTCAGGATTTTAATAAAATCTGAAATTAAAACTTCAATTTTTATTTGGGAAGAGGTTCCTAAATTAAAGTCACTCAATTAGATTGATTTCGAATTTCAAATTCGAAATTTAAAATCCAATTAAATTGAGGGCATGATTTAGGGAAGCGATTTAGGAAGCAATTAATGGCTCATAACCATTTGAATTTCAATTTTGAAATTCAAAGGAGGGGAAAGAGGCGGCAGCAGGAAGGGGGGAAGGGAGCCGGCGGGCTGGTGGGCTGGCCGGCGGGTTGTGCTGGCCGGTGGCTGCTGGCCGGCGGTTGAGCTTCTGGCCGGCGGTTGAGCTGCAGGCCGGCGGCCTGGGTATTTCAGGGAGGGGAGGTTGTGGGGAGAATTTTAGGGATACAAAATTTGAAATTCCAACTTCCTCCAAGAGGCTCCAATCCAAATCCACACAACGAAGATGAGATCAAGAGCAATGAAAGAGAATAATAGAGCAAGAAAGAACCTAGAACTCACAAAGAGATCTAGCTTCTCCTACGAACTCACTAAGAGATCGTGGAGGTTTGCACTCACAAAGAGAACATGAAGTGGCCAATTTTTCATTCATCAAAACTAACTATTACATGAGAAAAGGGCCATATATATAGGCCACCAAATGACAAAGAAAATAAAAGACTAAAATGCCCCTTGGGCTACAATAGCTACCAAATACCCATAAGGGCAAAAACGGAAAAACGTAAAATAAAAATAAACTACTACATAGAAAGATGAAAATACAGATCATGATCGTGGCGTCGATCTCCAGCATCTCCTGAAGGTACATGTGTCGAAATCGCCGCTGATGTCCCCATCACTATGCTAAAAAGATATGAATAAAATTTCAAGAAATTTCATAGCATCTTAGCAAGACATCAAGTCTAAGGGACATAAAAAAGATTTATGTAAGAAAGATGCCATAAGTGATATGATGTGTTCTTGAAAATTAAAAAAAAAATAAGTCTTAATTGTAGAGCTTGCTAAAAAATTTTCTAACCCAGTTTTATTGGTGAAGATGAGGATCAGCAATTCTACCACACATTTTGGGAATTCACATAGGCCAAACTAGTTTGTGAAAGGAAATGGGCGGGAAATAGTTTCTTCCCATCAACAGAACTAGGGCTTAATCTCAAATAAATTGCGAAGATGAAAAATAGTTTGATGTAGATCAGACACAAGCGGCAACTTCACAATCATTTTCTCTACTGACCTTCTGCAGCGCTAGATTCTCCCAATCAATTTCTTTAAAAAAAGGATGCACTTTCACCTGAAAGAGCAATAGAAAAATGAATATCTTAGTATTAAAACTATGGTTAATTCCACATAACAACTTAAGAACTCATAGAAGAATGTTGTTGCAAGTATTAGGATTACCTCTGATGCGCCTTTAGCACCAAGTCGTAGGTTTGGCTCTTGAATAAGTAATCTGCAGCAAATGAGTTCCATACTTATATTTAGTAATATATGATAAAATAACAACTTTTCATGATCCCATATTAAAGATTCAAAGTGAATGTGAAGCTCTTCAGAGCCCCAAGTGTACTTCACACTTAATTTAGTTGCTGTTTTTGAGTAGTCATAAACCTAAGTTTCAATAACCTTGCATTAATCTAAATATCCAAATAATCATACAAATAATTACCACCGCATATTCCTATCATGTGTTTTGGTGTCTTAATGATTGAGAAATGGGTATGAAAGAAGTGTGACTTAAGTTAAAAGGAATGGACAAAACTGCAAAGAGAAAAGAAACGTAAGTTAAAAAATATAATATTCTTCCTCTGTTACACAATGGAGCAACTTCCTACTATTATTAGCATTGAAAATATGAGAGGAGCATCTTTTAACAATTCTCAAGCGCATCTTTTTTATCATGTCGAGGAATAATCCAAGTTCTATGATCACAATGATGTTACTTTTTATTTTGTTTTCTAACCTTAATGCACAACAAAAATAACTGCAATAAGTGCATATTATTGATCCCTATATCTATCATACTTGAAGTTAAATCGTGAAACTAAATAAAAGTATCATACTATCATTTGGATCCAAGACACCTGGAAAAAGCCAAATCATACATGGAAGATTTGATTATTAAATAAGATGCCAACTTGGATAAGGCTACCGAGCATCAAAAGACTTGGGAACTGATTGTTTTACTATGTTTCGGCTTAGGTTAGTTGAACCCAAATCAACAATGAATTACTGGTTGAAGGCCACAAAAAAATAGAGGTTGAAGAGGTTAAGTCCCAATAAAAAAGTTACAATACCTACCTAAAAAAGCATGATCAAAATTTACTAATATTCAAATAGATTATTTCCTCAAAAGGCTTTGCTTGATGTCATGGCTCCTCATCAGGTATGTATGTATGTATATTTTATACGAACACTTAAGCACTCATTTTCCTTATTTTCAAACCCATAAGCCCACCAGTTGATAGTAAAGGTTGTAAGAAGCTCAAACCATATGTTCAAGAAGAAACCAAAGGCTGCAAGCTAGGTTTAAGAGGTAGAAATCTGATCTTTCAAGTTATTTTCCGGTGAATCGACTTAAGACTCGAGTATTTCATGAGAAGTGATCATTTTGAGTTTGTTTTTATTTCAATTTTAAGTAGGTGACAGAAATGTCAGAAAATACTAAGTAAATTGGGGAAATTATTGTTTTCTTAGATTTTGTTAAAATGGGCAAAGTCTGAGGGTGATGAGCAAGAGGAAAACAGTTATGGAGTCGATATGTATACCCCAAACCAAGGTCATGTATCATGAAGAAGTTGAAGAAGACGAAGCCAAAGAATGAGTTTTCATTATCTAGAACCACGTGAAGATGAAAAGGTTGAAGGGTCCTGTCATTTTGACACTCGAGGTTGCCCGAGAAGTTTGAATCGACTGCGATGCTTCTTTCACTTGGGTCACAGAAAACGAAGAAAGGAATACGAAGCAAGCGAGTTGATTCCACCTTCCTATAAATTAGGAATGAGAGGGAGAGACGAGGGAGACCAAAAGAGCAAGAGTAAAAGCGAGGGAAAAGGATCGAGTGAGCAGCGAGCACGGACGGCTTGGAAAGGAAAGATTAAAATTTATAAATAGTGATTTATTTTGTAAATAGTAGATACTATTAAGAAAGTTTAATCTAAAATCTGTACTTTGAAAATAATTTAGAAAATATTAAAACTAAATATTAGTTTTGAGTATGAATAAAAATAGAGCATAATTAAATTCATATATAAGATTTTAAATTAGATAGGGAATAAATTAAGCTTATATTATGTTAAATCATAAATTATATTTATAAGAGTAAATACTTGATAAGTTAAAAAAATAATTTGTATAGAGAATGAGAGTATATTTAATTAGTTAATTAAAGCAATAAGTTATTAAATATAAAGTATAAATTAATAATAATTAAATTATAATTTTATTCATATTTAAATGGTAAAGCGATGAGAACAAATTTTAAATTAAAAATGAGAACTATTTAAGTATATTTAACAAGCAATTAGAAAGAAAGAAAAAAGGATATTTATGTGGTATAAAAAATAATAATAATAATAAAAATAATATTTAATATTTTAATTGTTAGATTCATAAATTTATGAGAGTAAAAATTAATAATAGATTAGATAATATTCCAAGTATAATAATGAGAATGTATTTATATTGGATTTAAGCTGACGGCGAGAGGGATGAATAAAGCAAATTGTTAAGGCATCCAATTTCGAGGTGAGTATCATTTCCTTTATTTAAAGTAATGATTTTGCTTTCTCTTAATTTAAATGCATGGAAGGATATTATTCATATTTATTTAGTTATTATTGCAAGTTAAAACATGTTTTTATTTTCTCATATTCAATGATTGTTCATATTGGCATGGACGATAAGTGGTATGTAGTAAATTCACATTTTTCATAGAAAGTAAATGAATGATATATGAATGAAATGGTTAAGGTAGATATATTTGCATGTGTATTTTGACTGATAGAGCACACTCCCTTATAATACTGGCTAGGGATGCAATGTACTCGTGCACTTAAATAAAAAAGGTTACGGAAAAAGAAAATGAAATGAAAAAGAAAATGAAATGAAAAAGGAGTACCTTCATTTGAACTATTTTAGACGTGTTTCCTGTAATGGTTGTATTATTTATGAGAAAAAAAAATGAAATATACATAACATTGATGAACATGCTTAAAATGTTTAATTTAAATTACCTTTATTTTGAAATGAGCATGCATATTATTCTCAATGTCTTCGGTTACTGTAATTTTGAAGCATGATATGCTCATTGAGTTCTTTTATGGTTCACTCATATATTTACAAATGAATACAGGTATTATTCAAATAATAAAAATGAGTTGAAGATGAGAAATGTGAATCATAGGCATAATGCTCCGAGAGAAATATATTTATGGCATTTGATTTTTAAAATTTGATATTTTAGTGGCTCTTTTTGTATATTGGAATTAGTTAGTCAGTAATTGAAAATTTAATCAGTTGTCCGACCGTTTGTTCCTGCCTCGTTAATTTGAGCCCTCCGGTCGGGTCGTGACACAATCTACTATTAGTTAAGAGATACTCGATCTCTAGTATAGAGAGAATATTATCCTCAAGTCCATTGCTTATAAACTCCCTACAATATGCTATTGAACTTTTATGTGAAATATAGTAGATATTTCTTCATATTGAGCATATTGTTAGTTTATCTTAAGTTTTTAGAAGTTTAATTTAGTGCACATGTTATTATGAAGTTTAATTTAGTGCACATGTTTACACAATAAATGGTTATTACATACTCTTTTCATAAAATATAAGTCTCATGATATATCATGCATATTCAACTAAGTGGATGTTACTTTCACATGTTGTCATATTTAATGCCTTGGAATAAATCTAGTGCACTTGATTCATAATAAATGCAATGCTTACAAATCATGACTTTCAGGTCATTCGAAACTCACTTTTCATAAAATATTAACTCCTATTTCTTTCTTTTTCATCATTTTCACTTTTTGTTGTATTCATGTATGAAGTTGCATAGATAGAAGCATAGTTATTCACACTTTTGTTTGTTTTTTGTATTGGGAAGACAAGTTTTCAAACTAGTATGCACTCTATTATTATCTTTAAGTAATGCAACATGCAACTTTTAAGGACTAGCACCTAATACACAACATAAAAGATAAAATAAAATAACCATAATACACAACATAAGACTGGCAGGAAGATGAAACGATACTAGTTCAAACCTATCAATTATGTCTTTGGCTTCCGGTGACATATCATCAGGAATGTGTGGCCATGGAATTTTTCTGTTTAAAATGTTGTCAAAGATCATCTGTCATAAACAAAAAAAATAGTCAAATATAAGTACTAAAGCATTAGCACTACATGAGTAGGGAAGAAATAGCAGATATCAATGACAAAATAATAAGCACAAACAAATCAAATGAACTGAAAAAACTAGAAAACCAGAATCATAATGTACAATATTGACAAAATGTGAAAGAAGCCATCATCAATTATCCATAAAAGGATGAACGATGCCTAGAAGTTAAGAGTGCAAAGATCTGCTTTGAATCTTCTGTAAAATGTTGCTAGTACATGGAAACTATCCGTGAGTGATGCGGACATCGGCACGAAGATCTGGCGCATCTATCACAGAAGGCGTCGTAAATCGACGGCTCTAATTTAAATTGTTGTTTAAAATTTATTTTATGAATTTTATCTATTATTTTATGTTATTTCATGTTTTACCCCTAGGTTAGTTTATTTGAGTGTTATGGCCCAAGGGGCATTTTTGTAATTTTCTATTTTCTCATGTTATGGCCTATAAATAAGGGCCTTAAGCTATTGTAAGGGATGGTGAATTTCATATGAAAATTTTGTATTTCCACACTTGTGTTCTTCTTGTGAGAGAGCGTTAGTGAGATTCCTATGAGAGGAATCGAAGTTGTCACCAGCCGCAGGATGGGTCCGGGCTCGTGATTTGAAGTCCCTTGGAGAAGGGCAATCGTATCACCCACCAACCTTAAAGACAGTCGGGTTCGTGGTTTTCTCTTTGCATCTTTCGTTTTATCTTCTATCATTTGTTTTGTTCCATCTTCCTCCTCCCCATCTTCGTTTGGCCAACGGATTCATCTCTACTCGAAAACCCCTCCTCTTTCTCCAAACCCCACGGCCTCCAATTGCCCCAAGCCCCTTGCCGCCGGCCCCCTCATCTCCCTAGTCGCCGACCACTCCCCTCCTTTCTTCCAACCAAATTTATTTCCTATTTTTCGAAATTCATCATGGCGAATTTTCAAATCTTTCCTAGTTTAAATAGTCTATTTTAGGAAAGTTTCTTAATTAACTCAATTTGAATTTCAAATTCAAATTGAGTTTAATTGAGCCCTCTACCATCTCATAAATCTCCTCTTTGGGTATGAATTAATTAAGGGATAATTCCGGAAATTCAAATTTCGTTGAATTTGAATTTCAAAATTATTTCCTAAAAATAATTCTCCTATTTTGGAAAGTTTTTATTTTAATCTAATTTGAAATTGAAATTCAAATTGGATCACAAATAATACTTTCCAAAATCTTATACCTATTTTAAAGAGCTTTATTTATTTTAATCAAACTCCCTCTTGGCTTATCCCTGCCGCCGGTGATTAATTAGGAAATAAGAGCTCTCTTCCTCCAAAAGCTGCAGTCAGACGTCTCAAGCCATTAATTCCTCCCAAAATCCGGTGCTGTTATTTCCCTTGGGATAAATTTCCAAAAAAAAAAGGCTGCTGTTGTGGCCGAATTCCCTCAAGTTCTTTTCTTGGGTTTTCCCTCCACAAATCCCTCTCTCACTGTTAGCTTAACTTAGGAAATCTTTCCTACATTAAGCCTCTTCATCCCGCTGGCTGAAATTAGATTTTCCCAAGCAAGCTCTAATCTATTTCCTAAACCGGCAATTAGATTTGGAATTAATTTCTTCCCAAGCCGTTATTTCCCTTCCCAAAACTGAGAGCATATTCAGGAAGTAAACCCCTATTTTCCCTCTTCATCCCGCTGGCTGCAATACTGGAATTTCCTCTCAGTTTTTCTGTTAGAAAAATCTGAAAATAAACAGATTTTCTCCCTGCTGCTGGCCGAGAACTTCAAAGGCTTTTCTCCTCATTTTCGTCCTGCATCAGTGAGACTCTTAGGAGTTGCCGGTCTATAATGAATTTTATATTTGGGAAGAATTTGGTTTGATGAAATTAGAAGAAACAATGAATCCTATGGAATTCACTTCTTCGTCATTGAAAAATATTTTGCTCTTATGTACAATTTTTCTCTCAGTTTATTACAAACTAACCTAATTTGCTCCAAGTTGCTACTCTCTTTTGTGATATACATCAAAATATAATAAAAAAAGACCAATAAAAACTTCCCTATGAAAGGTTTTAAGACAATGATTATTACTCTCATGAATGTACTAGGTGCATTAAAAGTCCAAAAGGCATGATCAGCCATTCATGAAAACCATCAAGTGTTTTGAATGTTGTTTTTCACTCATCTCAAAGTTTTATTCTAATTTAGTGGTACTCACTCCTTATATCAATTTTGGAGAAAACATACTCCCCAGAAATAAGATCAAACATGCCATCCAAAATAATGATGAATTATTTATGATTCTACTATTTATGCTTATTCTCCCAAGCAATCTTTATTAAGAGTGAGTACAGTTGTGACATCACAAAGACTAGGCTCTCCCAGAGAAAACCTCTCTTAAGAAGCTCATCTACATATTAGTTTAATTTTTTTGGCTTAGTTAGGTTCATTTATAGTGTGGGAGATCAGCTAATTGTGAACGTCGGATTAAGTCTATAGCATTTTGCATTTGCCCTTTTGGGACGAGCTTGTTAAGTAACCCCTTGCATGATATGTCACTAAACTCACTAAACAAATCAAATACCACAGCATGTATGTGAGTCTCAATGAGGTTTGGGTTTAACAATTTTACATGCAAAAGATTCAAAGCGTCAAATCTGAGAATTCTCTCTTCAGGTTCTTAAATGCTATTTTGTCAACCCTATATTTTGAGTGATCAAAACTACCTCATTTCTAATGAGTGGGGTACCTTTTGATGAATCAATTATAGGCTCTCCTAATGGTTAACCAATCATGATCAATTGAATCTTGGAATTCTTGTTGTGATTGGGTGCTGTTTCGATTTTAGAATTTTGCTTGTGAGAGGTGCTTGATACAGATTTTACTAGTAGCTTCACAGAAAAAAGTTTACCTATTTCCTCCTGATGTTTGAACGCATAAGAATTCCCTCTGCCAGAGTATACCACACTCATGTGATAAAGCCATGGTGATGAGGACATCAGACGATATCGACGAGTCTATTAGCATAGGAATCGTAGATCAATGGCTACGATTCACAGTCTTTATTTTTATGCATTTATGTATTGTAGTTTATTTACTAATAAAGATTGTACCCTTTCTTTTGAGTTTGTTTGAGTTGTAGCCCAAGGGGCATTTGAGTCATTGTTATTTTATTTTCTAAGCCTAAATAGTGTGGCCTCTTCTATTGTAATGGGATGAATGATTACTAATGAAAATTCAGCTTTCTTGTTCTGGATCTCTTGGGGAGTTCTTGAGAGGAGAAATCCTAGGAGAGGGCCACGCATCACCCGTCAGCTGCTGGTGGATTCCGGGACTCGCAGTTAGTACTCGTAGTATTTTCTTATCGTTTCTTCCTTTCCCCTACACCCGGCCACCTCTTCTTCCCCAAACAACCGCCGACCATTTCAAGTCCTCAAGCCGCTGGTCAACCTCAACAAGATCCCTTCCACTTAACCCACACTCCTTCCTCCTTAGCCAAACACCACCCAAACCCCAAACCCTAACTGCCGGCCCTCCCCTCCCATGAATTCAAAATTGATTGTCTTGCCTCTTTCCAAAAATAGAGCATGAATATAAGGAGGGAACTCCAATTCAAAATCTTATTTCAAATTTAGATATTGAATTCTTTCCTAAATTGACATAATCCATATTAGGAAAGTGCTCAATTCGTAGATCTAATTTACCTAGCCCAAGCCCTTGGCCGCCGGCTTGAAGCCTCCAAACCCCGCCCCTTTCCATTTTTGCCCTTATGGGTAGTTGGTTGCCATTGTAGCCCAAGGGGCATTTTAGTCGTTTGTTTATTTGTCATTTTGAGGCCTATATATATGGCCATCTTCTTATGTATGACGGTTGATTATTGATGAATGAAAAGTTATCTTGGTGATCTCTTTGTGAGTTCTAAAACTCCTCTAGATCTCTTTGTGAGTTCTTGAGGAGAAAGCTTTAGATCTCTTTGTGAGTTATAGTGGATGTGGTGTTGAGGTTAATGGTTTTATTTTCTCATACACCTCCTTCTTTGATCCTCTCCGTCAAAAAATCCTTCCCCACCGAATTCTTTGTGAGCCCTATATATATGGCCATCTTCTTATGTATGAGGGTTAATTATTGATGAATGAAAAGTTATCTTGGTGATCTCTTTGTGAGTTCCAAAACTCCTCTAGATCTCTTTGTGAGTTCTTGAGGAGAAAGCTTTAGATCTCTTTGTGAGTTCTAGTGGATGTGGTGTTGAGGTTAATGGTTTTATTTCCTCATACACCTCCTTTGATCCTCTCCGTCAAGAAATCCTTCTTGTAACCGACTTTGAATTGACGCATAATTTTATAAAGGTTAAACTTCTATTACATTCTTTTGATAATCTTGTGTAACTCCAAGCATGTATCACATCATTTTCTGCACGCATTTAGTAGAGTTTAAGTCATTCTAGTTAGCATATGAGTGCTGCCATTAAACCTACATCGTTTCTAACTGCATAGGACAACTACACCCTTGAATATAGTTGTTGTCCCCACTGTTCCAGCAACAGTTAATCATCGTTTAGTAAACTTAAAGTCATTGTTTAGGCGCTGTCCACTCCCTCGGACCCTTCCAAAACACCTAGACAACTTAAACAATTGCTGGACCTTGCTGTCCTATTAATTCCTGCACTATTTGGAGCCTTTAGGAGTATAAGTTTAGAGTGTCTAGGTGCTTCCCTTCAGCCCTTAACCTTCCCTAGTGTCCCCTAACACCCAACTATGGATCCGGAACACATCCAAGCAACGCTGGACCTTATAGTGGGTCAACTTGGAACGATTACACAGCAAATCCGAAACACCCAGACTGACTTAGCAGACTTTAGGCGCCAAACAAGCGATCGACTAGATAACATCGAGCGTATAGGAAACCCCGCTGTTTATACCACTTTTAGGCCACATTCACCTTATGGTGATGACACCCGGACCGATCATGGACTACAACGAGATCACACTACTGTTATAACCCTCGACCAAATCAGGACACCTTAGGAAATGACCCCCATGGGACAGATAACGACGCTCAGTTCTTAAGAATATTAGAATTGATGCCCCGTCATACGATGGTACCCTCGACCCTCAAGTCTTCCTCGTTGGATCAAAGCGATGGATAGTTATTTCAGATGGTATAACATTTCGGAAGCTAGGAAAGTTAGGTTCGGCGAAATGAAACTCACTGATCGAGCCAACCTGTACTGGACAAATTTGAAAAACATGCATGAAGCTCGAGGTGAACACCCCATCACTGACTGGCAAGCCATGAAGCAAGAGCTTAGAAGAAAATACCTTCCTTCCTCTTACTACCCCAAGCTCTTAGATAAATGGAACAGACTGACACAGGGAAGCAAGCCCGTGAAAGATTATATCTCCGCCTTCGACGATTTCCTAATTCGTTGCAATGGCGAAGAATCTTCTACCCCCGCACAAATCCTATCCATGTTTAGAGCTGGACTTAGGGAAGATCTCCGAAATGAGCTGTTTGCGAGAGGAATAGACACGTTAGAAGCAGCCTGCAGTCTAGTACTTGACCTCAAGGAGTCCATGACCCATTCCCACACTAAGCATTTTGACTCCCGCCCAACTCCATATAGAACTTCCACAAGCCAACCCCAAAACCGACCCACGGGCTCTATGGCTAACCGACCAACTGCTACTCCCGCCCCACCTCGCCCGGACTTTAAAGGTAAAGCCCCCGAACGTGACACTCCCAAAACTACTTCAGGAACCAAGTGTTATAGGTGTCATGGGTATGGGCACATTGCATCACAATGTTCTAGTTCTTATAAGGTCACCATAATTGAAGAAGTGGATGAAGACGAGGACGAACCAGAGACTGATTTAGTTCATCATGTTGATGAAGAAGAAGATTCCTTCACTGAGGATGACCCTGTTGAGCTACAAGTCGTTAGATGCGCTTTTTCCCAACCTTCACCCATAAATGTGGACGTCGTTGATGCAGCTCCCACTGTCGATTATGACTTTATAGCTCTTATCCCCAATCTTGATAAAGGTATGAAAAATGGAAGTCCTTATAAGCCTTATTCCCCTTGAGTTTGTTGGATATCAAGAAAAAGTTTGGTGTGACGTGTTAGCAATGGACGTGGGGCGGATTATCCTTGGCCGCCCTTGGCTATTTGACAACGACGTCCACAATTATGGGAGAACAAACACCTGCGTGTTTGAACACAACGGCAAGAAAATCAAATTAATTCCCTCTCAACCTAAATCCAACAAGATTGAAGTTAAGGCTACTCCTGTTAAACCTAGTAAAGGCTTACACTTCTTAACTGCGAAAGAAGTGGACGTTGAGCTTCACCAAGGATTTCCCATGTATGCCCTTGTAGCTAGAGAAGTGGATGCGGATCAAGAGGAGCATGTCCCCGAAGAAGTTAAGCCTCTTCTTGAAACCTTTGCTGATGTTTTCCCTGAGGAATTACCCAACCAACTCCCACCCCTTAGAGACATCTAACACGTCATCGACTTAGTACCCGGAGCTTCCCTACCAAACCTCCCTCATTACCGAATGAACCCAACGGAGCATACTGAACTGAAGAAGCAAGTAGATGAACTCCTGCAACGAGGGTTCATCAAAGAGAGTCTTAGCTCGTGTGTTGTCCCTGCCCTTTTGACCCCCAAGAAGGATGGTTCTTGGCGAATGTACGTTGATAGCCGAGTCATCAACAAAATTACGGTCAAATATCGTTTTCCGATTCCTCGCCTTGACGACATGCTAGATATGATGGCTGGAGCCGCGATGTTTTCTAAAATTGATCTAAAAAGTGGTTATCACCAAATCAGAATTCGCCCTGGGGCGAGTGGAAGACGGCATTTAAAACCAAGGACGGGTTGTACGAATGGATGGTAACAACGTTTTAAAAGGCGAAATCGGGAATCGAGGCGTTTTGGCTAAGCGAGGCGAGGCGTAAGCCTCGAGGCGGATTGAGGCGTAAGCCTAAAAATGATAAAAATAAAGTAATTAACAGTGTCGAGCATGTACCGCTCGGTACCGAGCATGTACCGCTCGGTACTGAGTGGTACTGGCTCGGAACTGAGCGGTACTGGCTCGGTATCGAGCATGTACTGAGCAATATCGAGCATGTACCGAGTGGTACTGGCTTGGTACCGAGCGTGTACCTAGTGGTACCGAGCATGTACCGCTCAGTACCGAGCATATACTTGCTCAGTACCGAGCAGTACTGGCTCGGTACCGAGCATGTACTGAGCGGTACAAGCTACTCAATAATTATTATTAATATTATTAATTATATATTTAATAATATATTTTTTAATTTATATTAACTAGGCTAATTATATTAATATTTAATTAATAATTATATTACTAATTAGTCAATTAATTTATGCACTAATTATACTATTAAGTATTTAATTAATTTGCTTAATTATTAATATTTAAATTATATTAATTAAGTTAATCAATAATAACTTAGCTGCGTCTAGGGTTTGCCTTTCATCTTCTCTTTTCGTCCTTGTTGTTCGGCTTCGTTGCTTCATAGGAGGTGTAGAGATTACACGCGTCGCTTCTTTGGCTCCTTTGTGGCTGTTCAATTGCGCTCCTTCGACGACTTTCCCTTCCTGTCGGATCATAAGTTACGACATTTTGATAAGAAGAAACAACGGGAGCTCGTTGGCTCGCTGGCTTTGAAGGTAACTTTCTCCCTTTCGAGGCGCTGCCTCGATACGCCTCGGCGCCTCACGTATTGAGGCGTACGCCTCCGTGGAAAAAGGCGTAAGCCTCGCCCGAACATTCGAGGCTTAAGCCTCAGTTCGCCCGATCTCCGCCTCGATTCGAGGCGCGCCTCGAGGAGTCTGCCTCGAACGCCTTTTTAATCGATGGATGGTAATGCTGTTTGGCCTTAGTAACGCCCCAAGCACCTTCATGAGAGTTATGACCCAAGCCCTTCGACCTTTCCTAGGAAAAGTTGTCGTCGTATACTTTGATAATATCTTGATCTATAGCAACTCGGTGGACCAACATTTAGGTCATCTGAAACAAGTCTGTGAGACTTTGAGGATAGAACAGTTATATGCTAATCCCAAGAAATGTGTGTTCCTCACAGACAGTGTTACTTTTCTCGGGTTCATAATATCATCTCAAGGGATTTCAACCGACCCAGAAAAGATTAGAGCGATCAATGAGTGGCCTGTACCAAAGAAGATCAGGGACGTTTGGAGTTTTCATGGATTAGTCACTTTCTATTGGAGGTTTATTAGGAGTTTCAGCACGATAGTGGCCCCCATAACTGACTGCTTAAAGAAAGGAAAATTTCATTGGACGTTAGCCACCACTAAAGAATTCGAGAAAGTTAAGAAAAAAATGGTTGAAGCCCCTATTATGCGTCTCCCCGATTTTTCTAAAGTTTTTGAAGTAACCTGCGACGCATCAGGTATTGGTATAGGAGGTGTTTTATCACAAGAAGGATACCCTGTTGCATACTTTAGCGAAAAGTTAAATGATATTCGTCAAAGGTATTCTACCTACGACAAGGAATTCTATGCGGTCATTCAGTCCCTTAGATACTAGAGACACTACTTATTGTCACAAGAATTTGTGATATTCTCGGATCATGAGCTTTGAGATACATTAATTCGCAGAAAAAACTCAATGCCCGCCATGGTCATTGTGTCGAATTCTTACAAGAGTACACATACACGATTAGACATAAGGCAGGATCTGAGAATAAAGCTGCGGATGCCCTTAGCAGAAGACTAATGATTACCCGAGAAATGAGAACTGAAGTGATCGGATTTGAACGACTTAAAGAAGACTATAAAGATTGCCTTGATTTTAGTGATACCCATTCCCTTTTGATTTCAGGACGTGAGCGTACTATAGATGATTTCTTAGTAGAAGATGGATACCTATTTAAGGCTCAGAAACTCTGTAATCCCCAAACTTCCCTTCGTGAATACCTTGTCTAGGAGCTACACACAGGAGGTTTAGCTGGTCACTTTGGCCAAGCCAAGACTATTGCTGCATTAGAAAATCGATTCTATTGGCCCAGCCTCAAACGCGACGTTAGCAAACTATTAAGAAGATTTCATACCTGCCAGTTGGCCAAACAACGCAAGCATAATACGGGACTCTATTCTCCACTACCCATACCCAATTGCCCTTGGCAGAATGTGAGTATGGATTTCGTCCTTTGGCTGCCCAAAACTGCTAGGAAGCACGATTCTGTCTGTGAGGTCGTTGACCGATTCTCAAAAATGGCCTATTTCCTCCCATGTTCTAGAACGTTTGATGCCTCCCGAATTGCTAAGCTTTATTTTGATGAAATAGTTAGACTTCATGGACTTCCAAAGATCATCGTTTCCGATAGAGACGTTAAGTTTACAAGTTACTTTTGGAAGACTCTATGGCACAAGATGGGGACGAAACTGCAATTTTCTACAACCTTCCACCCCCAGACCGATGGTCAAACTGAGGTTGTTAATAGGAGCTTAGGAAACCTTTTGAGGACGTTAGTAGGAGAAAACCTTAGGGATTGGGATTCTAAGCTTCCTGTCGCGGAATTTGCTTATAACAACTCTGTCAATCGAACCACTGGTCTAAGTCCTGCTGAGATTGTGTACGGATACCAACCCAAACAACCTATTGATCTAGTACCCATGAGTCCTAGGAGTAGAACATCAAAGTCTGCATATGCATTTGCATCTCATCTCCAGGAGTTACATACTGAGATTAAACATAAAATTGAACAAAAAAACACCAATTATAAACTTGTTGCTGATATGAAAAGAAGTTTCAAGGAATTCGATGTTGGAGACTTTGTGATGGTATGGATCCGCCCGGAGCGTTTTCCTCCTGGATCCGTAAAGAAGTTGCATGCGAGAAGCGCCGGACCTTTTAAGATAATTTCAAAGGTTAACAGTAATGCTTATGTGCTGGACCACCCAGGAGGTTTTAACATAAATCCAACTTTTAATATAGAGGATCTGGCAGCCTTCGAGGGTCCTGATTTTAACCCCAACAATCCACTTTATGATGAGCCTTGTGTGACCCCACCTGATGAGATCCCTAGCCTCCCTCCACTCCCCAATTTACCCCATTTACCCAATACGGAGAAGATCGAAACCATTCTAGATGATGAGATTATTTCCACAAAGGAAGGAGGGCGCCGAAGGTACCTAGTTCATTGGAAAGGAACACCGGAAACGGAGGACACGTGGATTGATCGAGAGGAGCTACAGAGATTGGATCCAGACCTTCTAGAGCTATACGAGAGCATCCACAGTACTCACTCGACGGGGTCGAGTTTTCTCCCACCCGAGGAGAATGATGGGTACATCGACAAGAGGTTTCAACGCATTTATCAAAGGCGACACAGAAGATCGATGGCCATGATGGAGAGTCTTTACTTGATGCATTTTCTGTATTAACATTTTATGTATTAATCATGTTATTTTAATTTTTCCGTTTTTGCCCTTATGGGTAGTTGGTCGCTATTGTAGCTCAAGGGGCATTTTAGTCTTTTATTTTTGTCATTTTGAGGCCTATATATATGGTCATCTTCTTATGTATGAGGGTTGATTATTGATGAATGAAAAGTTATCTTGGTGATCTCTTCATGAGTTCCAAAACTCCTCTAGATCTCTTTGTGAGTTCTTGAGGAGAAAGCTTTAAATCTCTTTGTGAGTTCTAATGGATGTGATGTTGAGGTTAGTGGTTTTATTTCCGCATACACCTCCTTCTTTGATCCTCTACGTCAAGAAATCCTTCCCAACCGAATTCCTTGGAAGAACCCGAGCCCTTCCCCCCCTTGCCGCCGGCCACCTTCCCACCTGTCGGCTACCTTCCCACTAGCCGACCCTTCTCCCCCCATAGCCCCATATTGAAATTCAAATTTCGAATTTCAAATTCTTTCCAAATTGGGAATTCCAAATTAAGAAAGTTTTAATATTGAATCCAAATTTAAATCAAATCAAATTGGATTAATTATTTTTCTTTCCTAGTCACCCTTACCTATTTGGCCCCAACCCCCTCCCTCCTCCTTGATGCCGCCATCCCCTTAATGGGGTTTCCCATTGAATGTTCATTCAATGCCCTCTCCCCTTATTTGAAATCTGAAATTGATCTCAAATAATTCTCCCTCCAATTTCACTTAAAACTGAAATTGATTTCAGTTTTCTTCCACAACCCCTCTCCCCTCTCTCTATGCCGCCGACCCCATTATAGCTCCCTCTCATTAATTCCCTCCTTCAATGCATTCATTACCACCTATTTGAATTCAAATTTCAAAAGTATTTCCCTCCCAATTAACTCAAAATCTGAGAGTAATTTCATATTTAGATTTAATCCCCCTCCACCCAAAGCCTAACCTAATTTCCACCAAGAAACCTAGCCTCTCCCCTCCACCTCTCCAAGCCGTCCACCACCTCTCCCCTCTTTGGGTTTTCTTATCGTGTTCCCTCATCTCCATGCAAACCATGCATGGCGGATCCCGAAGTTGATCACGGCTTTCGCGTACAACGAGCAAGGGGAGATCGACATCTTTCTCTCCCCCTTCTACGAACCGGATTGGGAATACGACATCACCGTTGAACGCTACATCAACCAGATCGTGTATTGCATTTCCCACACCATTGAGCTTCAACAACCAAGGACTCCGTGGTCCCTCACCGGAAGATACGTGCCACCTCCACCTCCGGCTACCTTCCCAACAACGACGTTCTTCGGCTCGTCCGTCCTAGTGGCTACTTCATTTCTAGTGTGGACGATCTTCCTCCGCTCAACCTAGATTCATAGGGAAGAGAGTAGATCATCAAGGTGAACAACTCTTTATTAACTTTTGGATTTGTGTTTTAAGCTTTTACATTACTTCACCTTTGTACTTAATTGAAAGTGTCTTGGTTAATCTTCACGCAATTCTTTGCCTAAGCAAGTGGAATACCGAAAATTCTTGTAACCGACTTTGAATTGACGCATAATTTTATAAAGGTTAAACTTCTATTAAATTCTCTTGATAATCTTGTGTAAGTCCAAGCATGTATCACATCAATAATATTTCTAATGAATGACCTAACCACAGATATCATCAACACAAATAGCGTAGACTTGCTGCACAGCATTCCATTAAGTAAAATGTCTCACTAAAACAAACAGATAATAGTTGCAGACAAAACTACTAGCATTAAGATGACACTTTTATCCGAATAATAATTACCAAACAGACAATAGAAGGATCTGCATCTATCCTGCATTCTTTCAAAACAATGCAGAACACTTCATGAAAGACAAACTACTTTTGAGCGGCATAAATGTACTAAGATGCATAAAAGATGTAAGGATTACCTCAGGGAGCCTAGCTGTGAAAGGTGGGATCCCAGTAATAAGCTCAAATAAGATAACTCCCACTGACCACCAGTCTGCAGCATAACCTGTAATAAAAATGACTGAGAAAGTAAATCCAAATGCATATAAACAGAAAGAAAGGTTGAAAAGTGAGTTGAATATAAACCATGTCCAGTTCCAAGAAGAATTTCTGGTGCCAAATAGTCAGGCGTCCCAACAGCAAAACTCTGCCTCTCTCTTCCGCTCTGTTGAGTGCTTTCTGAGGAATCCAACTGAGCTGGACCAGATATTGCAGTCCCAGACAAGTGGATGGCACTGTTGATAAGGCCAATCTTTGACAATCCAAAATCCGTAAGCTGTTTTTATGCAGGCATTAGCAAGCATCTTCAGTATAGTTTTTTATGTACAAAATATAAACTAGCAATTATGAAGGAAATATTCAACGAATCTAATTTTCTGATGGGATGTAATCTAGCCTAAAATGTTTGTTTAATTTTAAATGCAAACAGATAAAGCAATCTCAGAGTTATAAAATGGCAATGATGCCATTTCGTTAAAATTCTACTTCAAACCTTGATGTGTCCATCATTAGCTATGAGTATGTTGTCAGGCTTTAGATCGCGATGTATGATTCCCAGCGAGTGCAAATAATCTAATGCAAGAACCTGAGAATATAATACGATCACAATGAAAGATTTCAATTACGCATATTGCTGAAGCATAAGTTTAGAGCAAACCAGTTCTGCCATATAAATGCGGACAATATCCTCATTTAAGCAACCAACTTTACGAAGTAGGGAATACAGATCTCCTCCATTTAGGTACTCCATAACCAGATAAAGGTTTTCTCTGCATGTGAATGAGTAGTAGAATCTTACCTGCAAAAAAGTAGCCTATGCTATACTAGACCGAAAAAAATGATTGTGTTTATGAAGTAAAAGATACTGGAAAAGAGTTCAGGTCATATGGAACCATGACTGTTAAGCGTCTGCAAATGAATTTCAATTAAATAAACAATATGCAAAATAAAATTAAAATCAAAGAACCGTCTTGTCAAAGCTTGGTTATCACTGTCCACTCCAACTGAAGGGAGAAGTAAAGAATAACAAAGAGAACAAAAGCCAACTGGATGCCCACATCACAAGTAATGAAATAACAGAAAATAAAATGGAAATTTGAAGGAAATTCTATGCCTCAACACTCCACAACAAGAGAAAAGTAGGGGTCATAAAATGCAAGTTCAAGGTGTTATGAGGCAAATGACGTCCTTAAAACTACATAAAAAGCAAAGGATGTATTAACAAATAAGAAAACAACATGCAATAACTATAATATGACATACGATAAAGGCTATCAATTATTGCTGGTTACTGAAACTGGCTAGTGTTTGATGAAGTTAATAATTTACCACAAATGGATTTCTGACAGTGATCAAAATGTTACGCTCAGCCAATATACGCTCAACATCATTCTTCCGTATCATATCCAACTTCTTCAACACCTGGACCAAAAACCATTTGAATTTTGCCATCATTTTGCATGCAAAGAGACAGAACATACTTTCTCAACGATGGATCAAAAAAAGAAGGCACTAACCAAAAATTAAAGAAAATTTATTAAATTTATAATTGATGCTAGCATATTAAATATAAATTGAAAAAAAAAAACTACACTTCAGAACCACCCACAGGCGCACACACATTCACAAGCAAAAATCCTGTACACATAGAAAAAAATAGAGAGAAAGAGATAGAGAGAATGTGTTATATTCAGATCCTAACAGTAGAAAAAATTCACTTTTTCTAACAATTAAATTTTGACCATAAAATCTCAAATAAAAATCAGCACAATTTGTCAGCTTGATTTATCCTATAAGAAAGAACTATAAAATAAGATTCAAAAGACTCAAAAATGATCAAGTTATGGATATAGGATAGAAAAACAATTAATGGTGTACAAATAATGATGCCAAAAATTCTCAACTTCTGAGTGATTTTTAGAAATCAAGGTCATTGATGTTATTCCGACGAATGCAAAGTTAGGCATGCATGCAATTTCATTCAAATTGACTCATAGTATAACAAATTTAAAATATTGCGTCCAGCTATCATAGTCTTTTCATTAAAAAGGTCTTGAACATTTTGATCAATGCATAATGAAAGCAGAATTCTATGATTTTCTGTATAAACTAATCTCAATTTTAGAGAAGAAGATCTACGACAATGATTTTCATCTTAGAACCAACCTCTACAATCAAAATTGAAGAGATATATGGCAAGAGAAATGAAAATGAAACTTTCATGGCGATAGTACTGAAGCCAATCCGTCTCAGATAGTCCTACAGCAAATTACGTAAGCAATGCAAAAATCTATAAATGAATACTTGGATGATGTAATATGACAAACCTTATTTTGAATACAAAAAGTTCATCAAATACAATAAAATTTAATGTGGTTTACTAGAGTGTATTATATAGGAATATTTTGCAGATATTTGGAAGTTTAATAACTTTTTTAATTACTTCTAAGATTTAATGGTAGTATTATAATAAAATTAGAAAAAAAAATGTAAATAAATTCAATTTTTTTAAAACAATGAAAATGAGTTTAGAAAATATTAAAGTTAATTTCATATTTATGTAATATAGTTAGTTTCCATTTTTTAAAGAAAGTATATATATATATATGTTATGGTTAGAAATATTAATAATCTTTATTTGAATAATTACAAAAGGTAATAAAATAATATAAATAATAATATAAAAAACAAAATAATGATAAATAGAGTTTCGCCTACTAAAATAATTATAAATACATAAAAAATCTTATGTTATATAGGCATCGAGATCAAGAAGGCAACCTTCAAAATATAAAACAAACATCAAGTCATATGAGTTTGAGGTGGGAAAGTATGATTTCTATTTTGTAGTAATAAATTCAATTTCCTCTAGATCCAATGCATTTTTTTCTGGGACCTTTATATAAATTGAGAATGGTTCAATTTATACAAAACTGTTATTATAAAATGCCCAAAATGAATACCTCCCTTTTATTTACAATTTTTTTATTAAAATAAATGTCACACTGATGTGAAACGTACATGCGATGGAGTTACTTTAAGAAATTAAAGAGAGCAATTTTAACAAAATAATCCAAAATAAAATTATCGCTTATAGCAACGATTGATCCTTGTAGTTCTCAGTTTTTAACTTGCTTAGGCAAAGAAGAGCGAAACCGATTAACCAAACAATTCAAGAGAACGCAAAGGGTAATTGTACGCTACGACGATAAACAAGAATCCATGATTTCATAAAGAGAACTTTCACCTTTGGAGCCCATACGCTCAACTAGTCTAGGCTTTAGCGGAAGAAGAATCTCCACATTAGAACCGAGGTCACTCCGAGGAAGAAGGAACCTAAGATCGTCATTCTTGGATAGGTGGCCGGAGTGGTGGCGGATGACGGTCGTCCAATGATATAATATTCTGGCAGTTTCTGGGTGGAGGACAGCCAACACTCATAGTCTGCAATCCAATGGAAAGGCAATACAGAGCTCTGATGCGAATGTTTGGATGCTTGCAAGATGGCGGGCAGCAGCACACCACTCCTAGCTGTCCGTGAACAACAGTTTGGCAACTTAGGGGTGGGGGGCAGCCATCCAACTTGATCTGGACTCCTTGGACAGCAATCTGATGTTTCTGGACAGCAGCTTTTAGGCTCTTCCGGAGGCACAAAGCTTAGGGGAAAATGGTGGGAGATTGAGTGGACAGCTGTGGGGGAATAAATGTGAAAATCCAATTAATCTCTGGGTTAAAATCTGAATTAATTTCAGATTTTATCCCAACTGGAATTAATTCAAACCCACAATTTGAATTAGGGAATTAATTGGGAAGGGAATTAATTGCAATTAGTGGTGCAATTAAATGGAGAGAGAGGGGAGGGAGGTGGCCGTCCCAAGGAGAGAGGAAAAGGGGATTTGAATAAAAGTTTGTGGGCCCCACAAGATTTGTAACAGATTAATTCAAAATCCTGAATTTAATTCTCAGGTTTTCAATTAATCAATAGATTTAATTGAGAGAGTGAATTAAGGGAGCAGTTAGTATTCAAATTAATGGCTAATTTGAATTTCAAATTTACCCTTAATGATGAGTCTCCCAATTAGGAAATATTTCAAACAAGAGGCCACAAAGAGGGAAAGGGGAGGCCGGCCAAAATCTGGTCGGCGGCAGGGTGGTCCGGCGGCTGGCTGCTGGCCGGCGGCCTGGGCAACCCAGGGAGGGGGCGGCGGCAAGAGCAAGGGAGGGGAGAGTGTGGGGGAAATTCTCGGGATCTAAAACATGAAAATCCAATCTCTCACTAGTGTCTTCAATCCAAATCTCGACAACACGAATTGATCAAGATAACTAAAGAAAAAAAAATGAAAAAACAAGAAAACCTAGAACTCACAAAGAGATCTAGTTTTTCCTACGAACTTACTAAGAGATCGAGGAGGGGAACTCACAAAGAGATCATAAGTGGCAAATTTTCATTCCTCCAAAACTAACTATTACAAGAGAAGGGCCATATAAATAGGCCTCACAATGACAAAGAAAAATAAAAGACTAAAATGCCCCTTAGGCTACAATAGCTACCAAATACCCATAAGGGCAAAAACGGAAAAACATAAAATAAAAATAAACTACTACATAAAATGATGAAAATACAAATTATGATCGTGTCCGTCGATCTCCAGCATCTCTTGAAGGTACATGTGTCGAAATCGCTGCCGATGCCCCCATCACACACAATACGTTTTATAGTTAAATCTCAAATAATTACTACATGATATGATAAGAAAATGATATAATTAAAGTAAATGCATGAATGTAAATGAATATGTTATATAGGATTGATTGCATGTGCATATTGAATGATGTAGTAACCCCCTTACAGTACTAGTTAGACATGTAACGTACTCACACGCATAAACGAAAATTAAAAACATTACCTGCTCTCCAAGGATAGGTTTCAAAAAGGCCATGAGATTGTTTGATTTTAATGGTACTAAAATTAAATGGGGGCTCCTGTAATGGGCATTTATAAAATGAGATGTCAAGAATATAAATTAAGTTATAAAAACTTTATTCTGAGATCATTGCAGCTACATTTTGTTACTATTTTATGAAAAAAAAAACGATATTGATTTAATTAGATAGACTAGCATGCATATTGTTTTCTTACTAGTGAAAAACAATAATTTAAAAATATAATCAGCCACTAGATTGTTTAACTCATCCTTTAGTTAATAACTATTTTCAAAGAAATCCCCTTCAACTTAAATAGATTAAGGAGACGATTCATGTAAAGCAGAAAGATAACTTCATAAATTAGGTATTCTATTAAAGTTATATGCATTAGTTTTTAAAGTTATGAAAATATGTATTCTATAATTGTAGCAAAAGAGAAGTGAGGTATTTGACAAAATGTTCATAAACAAAAGTCAATGGTTTAATTAATTTCTTTCCAATGGGCTCCAAAATTTCATACCCTAGCTTTGTTGAGAGAGTGTTATTGTTTCGGGTGAAATTTTCAAAAGGCTAGCTTAGACGGTATATAAGAGACTATCCAAATATTTCACCCTCATTTTGCGGGACTTTAATATTTGGTTCAAAACTTCCTGTAAGTGAGCCTCATGACTAATTATCCCTCCTGGTGATTAAGACTAGTTCTTAGATAAGCATCAAGTGCTTGGCATATATAGTAGCATTGAAATTTGATTTTGTGATTGAAAATTTATCGTCATCAGTTTAAAGCAACATATGGGGGAAATGATAATGAACCCAATCGAGATCCTATTGTTCTATCATCAGAGTTACCCTGAACACTAATCTACTAAGTCAGTGAAGACAATCAACCCAACCTAACCAAATGATCCTTTTTTTTAATTAACCAAATGATCCTTGTTGGCAACCACGGATTGCGTCGTCCAAAAAAATCTTGTATGCCTAAGATGACTTTATATCTACGGGGACATTTAAATCAACCTTAACTAACAATGGACTTTGTGCCATATCAAGTAAATTTATGATTTACAACTCAAGGGTTTCTAAGCCAACGAAGAATTTATGGCTAGTCGTAATTTAATGGTCATTTTAAAACAAATCATCCAATCAGAGGTCCCCACTCATAACTATTTACGTGTATTGTCATTCAACGACAAAATCATAGGTTAAATAGCATGTGTAACATCATTGCGATCGAAAGATTGTTTGAGTGAATAAAGAGACACACTATGTGACACCTCAAGATTCAGCATTTGGATTGACCTGTTCTGACCCGATTAGAAAAAACTCGATTTTGAGCTACTTCAAGCTATTTTTATCCGTTGGCCAAGTTGGGAAACTTATTCGTCTCAGGTAAGTCACATTATGACTATCTCAATTTTCAAAAATATGCAATTTTAATCGAATTTTTTTTATTAAAGTTATATTTCTATCGGAGAAAAATGCTGATAACTTTGCACTGGTAAATTTTCACTATGTAACTTTTTATATAATATATAGATAAAGAATATGAATGTTTTGAGTATTTTCTGGAAATTTTACAACAGGGGTTTTGAAATTTGTGAAATTTTTATTGAATAGAAAATTATATGTTAAAAGATAGTGTTGCAATACGATAAAAATCTTAAAACATTGCTTTGCACAATCTTGTTAATTTGATTATTTTTTGAAAATGTGCATTTTTTCATAGTAGATTTTTTGTTGCCTAATCCTTTAAGATTTTGTCTGTGTCAGGGAATATTTTGGTGTCTATAAGGCATATTCTAGTGACTATAAGTCATATTCTGGGTCTACGGACATATTCTAATATTCTAATCACAAAAGAGAGTCATAAGGAGTCAGAATCCTTTGAGATTTTGTTTGAGTCTGAGAAAAGTGATATGAACTGCTCCATGATATGAATTGCAATTTAATTATATGTTCAATAATGTTATTTAAATAATTGAATAACAGCTATGCTCTTATTATATATCTAAGTACAGTAATCTATTAGACTGCATTTAACTGATTTTAAATATTCGAAAAAATGTTTAATAAAAGAATTTAAAATTTTAGATCAGTTTGTGTGGCTTGTTGAGTTGTTGTAGCTCACGGTAGTTTTACTTTTGCTTTTCAAGATCTGAGAAAGGAAAGGAGTTGGTTGATTAGCAATTCAGAACTGATCATAGTTGATAGGTATTTGTGGGCTCCGAAAATTCGGCCCCGGCCTCCGCTCGCTTTTCTTATTCGGCGAGGGAGTTTTAACTGAATAAGTTCCGAGGTAAATTTTGGAAGGCAGATGGGTTTGTAGATTAGACACTACCCAGAGATTTCGCCCTCATTTGGTGAGGACTTTATGATCTGAGTTCTGGTTTCCTATAGGCGCAAGCCCCTATAGTTAATTACCCCTCCCGATCACGAGAGAGAACTTTCGATTAAGGCTAGTCGTCAATCAGATACGTAGAGAATACGTGTTATCTGGCATATAGTAGCAGCAATGGGTTTGAATTTGAAAATTTGGAGAATTTGAGAATTCGGAGTATTGGAAGATTTGATATTTAAAATAGAAAATTTCACCACCTAGCACTTAAAGCGGATGGTGGGGGAATGGATGATGGACCCGATCAAGATCCCATGGTTCCGTCATCCCGGGCCATCGTGGTCCCTGGTCTACTTAGTCAGAGGAGGTAGTCGACCCAACCTGACAGAAGGATCCTTGTCAGCAGCCATGGGTTGCTTCGTCCAAGGGGACCTTGTAGACCGGGGTTGGATGTTTGTCTAAGGGAACAAATTTGAATCCACCTTAGCTTACAGAGGGCTTTGTGCCCTATCAATCATATCCTATTAATTCATATCTCAAGGATTTAACGCCATTAAGGAGCGTATTGGCTCTGGCCATAACCGCTATCTGTGGTGCCATTTGGCGGCAAAACCACTCGGTTCAGAGGGCCCCGGGTCATAACCGTTTACCTGCAGTGCCATTTGGCGGCGAAACTGCCGGTTAGAGGACACGTACCACGTCCTTACTGGCAAGAGATTGTTTGAGAATGGATCCTAGTGATATTTTCGACTAGGCATTTGGCTCTTTTGTGAGCTGAAGTAGTTTTTGATTTGTCCGCCTCGACAAACTGTTGCGGAGGGCGGATGGATTTTGCTTTAAGTTTTTGATGGATAGATTTCAGATTTTAAATATTTTTGGACTTTTGGGATTTTTGTGGAGTTTTTTTGTATTTGGGTGGAATTTTGGATTTTTGGATTTTCGTGGGTATTTGGGTGGAGCTTGAAAGTGTTTGGAATGGACTTTTGGGAGATAATTGAAAAATATTTGGGAACCCCTCCGGTTGAGATCTGCATTCAACACGGCCATCATCGGGGTGTTGTGGGGTCATTTCTCTTTATGGATTGAACCTTGTCAACTCTGTCGGGCTGTCGACAGAGGATCGGGTTTTGTAGGCTTTGAGCCCTTATTAGTGAATTCTCATTGTCGTAGGCCTTAAAAGCCTAATGTGAATGTATTAAAATAAATATATCGGTCGTAGCAATCGTATATTTGTCTGAGAGTTCGAACCTTGTCGACTCCTATTGACCCGTATAGGAGGATCGGGTTCGAACTAGAATTCACTTGTTAACCCGCGCAGCATCCCTAGACGTCACGTGTATATCAATAACACGCTCGCCGGGGCCCATGCGGGTTGAGAATATATTTTCCCCTTTAGTGTACCTATGTGTATACAATTTATAGTGCACGTGCAGGGGGTATTCTTGGAATAGACGCCTTCTGTCTGCTTGTACGAATGTTGCAGATCCGGTGGCGTGGCATAACAGCTTCTGAATAGAGTCGTTCGCTGCTTCGTACAGGTAGACTGTCGTGCACTACTTGTTGCTTTCTGCAGGTGGATTATAGTGCACCAACTAATCTCCTGCCTGAAGTCATATGAACTTGCACTTGTCGTATTCTCCATATATTTTGTTGTGATATTTGGTTCGTGTAGTACATTCGCCATTGCTGGAGGTAGATGTATTCATCTCTAGACTGAAGTTGACTACAGGATACTGCATTTACTGTAGTCTTTCTGCATCTATCCATAAGTGGCATGTTATACATACATCTGTATTTGTCGACAGATTATATGTATTGCAGATCTTTGCTTTGTTGCTAGTTGACATTTACATGAGGACTCTTGATCTTCATGGGAAACTTTATGTCATTGATCGTTGTCATTTGTTGGAGCCTAGTGTTTATTTACACTTGAGTAACTTTGGCTTTGTGCGAGCTTCTATATTCATCACAAAATTCCTTCTTCATAAAAGTGCACTGTTGTCTAAAGCCATCAAGCCCTCTATCATTTGTTCGAGCCTTTTGAGCTTGAATGTTCAAAGTCAAGTCCACTCATTTATTTGAGCTTGATTCAACTCAAATGCTTCACTTAGAACCAAGTCCAATATTTCTTAGTTTCTTTTTGGATCTTTTATATTCAAGCTTAGTCCACCATGATGAAGTTCAAGCTATCTTGATTTAACTCCTTTGTCATGTTCATGTCCAAGTCAAAGCTCCTCGTGCCAAACTCATTTGAGTTTAAGATCTCGTTCTAACTCAAGTCCAATCATGAGTTCAAGTTCAAGTGGCAAGTTGAAGTTCAAATGAGAGTCCAAGTTCAATTTCAAGTTTCTTTTCAATTTTGAATTTGAATTAAGTCTTTTATTAGTGTCTTTGGAGTTCAATCAAGTCCATGTACGAGTCCCATTTTTATTCATTTGATGTGCAAATCAAGTCCAAGTACGGTCCATCTTCACCCGAAATTTCGGCAGCCTCCCGGCGTCCCCCCCGTTTAGGGGAAAACTACGAGAAAACTGGGCCTTTCCCACCACGCGCAATAAAGGCGTGTATGGTAGGTGTCCTCTTGCGAGGGCACCGCGGCCGTGATATTTCTTCCCACCACGCGCAATAAAGGCGTGTATGGGGCTCTGACGGTACCTGTTTAAATGACACAATTTGCTTTCCCCCCGCCTGGGGGTACTTATAAGTGACCCCGCCTCGCCGTAGGTGCCGCACAGGGGTCCCTTCCCACCACGCGCAATAAAGGCGTGTATAGGCGGTTTTCCGGTGCACCACGAACACCGAGGTAGAGTTTAGGCGATTGCTCACTTCGTCGTAAGCATCAGACCGGCGTCCCATCCCACCACACGCAATAAAGGCGTGTATAGGAGTTTTTCCGGTATGCTACAAACAACGATGCGAGAAATCTGAGTTTAGAGAGTTCGTACCTTCGCGGGCTTCGATGGCGGCGGTTTAAAGATGCACAGTTTGCTTTCCCCCCGCCCGGGGGTACTTATGAGTGACTCCGCCTCGCCGTAGGTGCCGCACCGGGGTCCCTTCCCACCACGCGCAATAAAGGCGTGTATAGGCGGTTTTCCGGTGCGCCACGAACACCAAAGTAGAGTTTAGGCGATTCCCGCCTCGTCGTAGGCGTCGGACCGGGGTCCCATCCCACCACGCGCAATAAAGGCGTGTATAGGCGGTTTTCCGGTCCGCCGCACACAACGGAAGCGAGAATCTGAGTTCAAAAATTATACCTTCGGGGCCGGTGGATCGACGATCGATGTCGGCTCAGATGTCGAGGAAGGAGAGCAAGCATTTTATGTATGTATATTAGATTAATATTAGTTAACTATAATTAATAATAATTAAATTTAATTAATTATAAATAACTAAATTAATGATAATTAATATAAAAAATGAAATAATTAATTATGAATAAATTTAATTATTCATGATTAATTATTATCATTTTCCTTTATTAATTATAATTAAAATAATTAAATTAGAACTAAATAAATTAATTAAAATTAATTATCATTAATTAATATTAATATAATTAAATATAAAATACATATATATATTTTTTTTTTATTTATGGGATTTGGCCGAAGAAGCACCCGAAAGGTAGAAAGTTACCTTCACTGCAGCGAGCTCCTGTTCTTGCGTCCCGATCAAACAGGAAGGGAACGTCGACGAAAGAGCGACGTCGAACAGCCAAAGGGAGCCGAAGAAGCCGCTGGAAGGGAGAAAGTTAACGTCCCAGCAAGCGAGTTCCCTGTTGCTTCCGATCAAACAGGGAAGGGAACGTCGGAGGAGGAGTCGGACAGAGGATCGGGCAAGGTGGAGTTCGGCTATGGAAGAGAAGACTCGGGTAAGGGTGGCTGTCCTCTCTCTCTCTCTCTCTCTCTCTCTCTCTCTCTCTCTCTCTCGGTGGAGGCGTCGGAGAATCAAGGAGGTCGGGAGGAGTTCGGCCCGTGGTTTTTGCTCGAACAGAGAGGAGAAAGGGAGATGGGGGTCAAGCGTCGGTTTGTGGTCGGGATCGGAGAGAGAGCAGGAGGTTGGGGATGTCGGGAGGAGAAGCAGAGAGCGAGTGTCGTGGAAAGCTTCGGTAGTGGAATTGGATCGGAAGTGGTACTCAAAGCAGAGAGCTCGTCTCCCTCTTATAGGCGCAAATGGGAGTGGGATCGAGGCCGTCGTCGCAGGTTTTGCGGAGAAGCGACGCAAACGGCGCCGCGTCTACAGTGTTTCAGCGGGATTTAGGCCAGATTTTGCGGAGGATTTCGGCAAGATTTGCGGGATTTGGCAGAAACCGTGGATCCGTCGGGTGCAAGGTTTGTATGCAAGATTTTTTTTGTTTCTTTTTTTGGTCTTTACATGGAGGTCAACAAATGCCCCCCAACAAATGTTGTTCGCGTCTAGAGCGGATCACATTTGTTGTAAGCTGTTTGGTCTTGTGGATCTCTAGATATTTGTTCTAGATGTCACACAAAGATTTTCATTTAGTGGATCTCCAAAATTTTGTTTGGATGTCACACTAAGATTTTCTTTCTCCATAAATCTCTTGGATGTATAGATGGTTGATACCTCGTTTTTAATTGAGTAGGGATCCTCTAGGATAATGCTAGGGTATTTCATACTTTGGTTCTTAGAGTATCACTCTGTATATTGATGATAGTACATATCACTGCCACTTTCTGTTATTCTTTCGATACTACAGTCACTTTAGTTTCTAGCATATTCATGAATTTCCACATCTTTTTCTTCTGTTTACAGGATTCTTGCTCTTCCGAACTTTCTTCAGTTACTTCTCGGGCTCAGGTACACTTTCTTCCCTTCTTCTTAGTTTTGATTTTGTGCTCATACTGATACTGCTTTGTATTTTGTGCAGGCTACTACAAGAAGATCCGAGCTTCAGCCAGTTTACTGCTTCAGGAGACTTCAGTTTTGGTACGTTTTTACTTTGTTTGTACTGTCCTTTTCTTTCTTTAGCTGCTTTCTGATACTCTTCTTTTTTTTTGTGCAGGCTTCAAGAGGAGCGGGATACTTTTTCACGAGCCACCTCAGGAGACTTCTTTTTCAGGTACGACTTTCTTCTTTTCTTTTTTTTTTTGTAGCTTTATATATATCTGCATGATATCTCCTTCTTTCTTTCTGACACTTTTCGTTACTTCGTGCAGGTCCCAGAAGTGTAGAATACCTGGTCCTTGGAAGGAGCGGAATAAAGTTGTCGGCTTCCTCTTCAGGCGTAGTTTAGGAGATAGATTTCAGTCCTCTGCGAAGGACATTGTACTTTTTCTTTTTCTTTCAGCTGATGTAATCTTCTAAAAAGATGTAATCCACAGTTTTGTATATGAATTTCTGAACTTAATAAAATAAAATTATTTTATAAATTCAGTTGTTGACGAGCTCTCTTTTTACTGCCCTTGAGATTTCTGTGGTTGTACTCTGACTTGTGCTCCTGGTATTTTAAATATTTATTTGGGGATCTCGGCATGCAGCGCGATGTCGACCCAAATAAATATTTAAAATGCCCCCAGTCTTTAGGGACACTTGTAGATGTTATTCGGTGTTCATTCCATGGCTTTGACTTGAGTCCCGAGATTTTGATTCTTCTATTCTGTGCTTTGTGCTGCGAACATTGATGAAGAATTACCTGATTTGTCCTTACTGACTTGTCAGGTGATTTTTGTTCCTTCGGCCCTATGCTTCTAGCTTTAACGGGCTTGTTGAAGGAGTAGATGCAGGTGACCTAAACCCTTAGGTTTGTATTAGGTCGATGGCGAAAAGTCATCGGTCCAGAGCTTTGTGCATAACGGACTTGTTGATGACGGAATCCACTTAGTTCAGCTTAAGGCTTTTCACGAACTTTGGGATAATTTTCTTCGGTCCTTTGCTTTGTGCTTTGACGGACTTGTTGAAGAAAGATTCCTTCGATCCTCGCTTTGTGCTTTACGGATTTGTTGAAGGATTTGCAGATTCTGGATTCAGTTGATAGTACCGAACGTAGGTAGTGTCTTGATCCTTAACCACTTGAGAAGACTTTAATCTGAATCACTTGAGTTCGTCAGATTGGGAGAGCTAGAATTTGATAGCCCTTTGTCCTCTGGTTGCTGAGATGGGGGTTCCTCTACTACGGCCTTTCTTATGGCTTGTTGAGTAGATGGAGCTGCCAGCGATCCGGCCATATTTGGGCTTGTTGGATCCGACCTCTTACACCCATTCAGGCTTCAGACTCGAGCTATGGGAATTGCGCTCCCCAATGCTGATTTCACTGAAGTTGACGGATTTGGAGTCATCTTTCGTGGTTTTGGATTTTGGAGCCTACGAACATTTGGTAGTTGCTCGAGACTCATCTTTCCACTGGAACTTTGATTCTCCAGTCATTTTGGAGAACTTTGCAGACTACGATTACTCGAACTGGTCGAGTCAAATTGGCCTTCGTTCTTCCTACAGTCCCTACTGACGGGTTGACGAAGTGGGGGTTCCGCTACTACGGCCTTTCTTATGGCTTGTTGAGTAGACGGAGTTGCCAGCGATCCGGCCATATTTGGGCTTGTTGGATCCGACCTTTTACACCCATTCGAACCTTAAGCTTCAGGCTGTTGAAAGACTTCAAGCTTTTCCGGCTCAATTTTGTAGGAGTGTGTAGACACAAAACTCTTTTTCTTGACCTTTGAGTCTTGGTTTGTTGGAGAAGATGGTGTCTTTAACATTTAAAAGATCACCTGCATATACTTTGGAAAACAAATACTTGTATTCTTTAGCACAAAAGAATATCTGGATTGAAAATTTTAAATATTTATTCGGGGATCTCGGCATGCGGCGCGATGTCGACCCGAATAAATATTTAAAATGCCCCCTATCTCGCAGGGTCATTTTTAGAATGGAATAAACTTGGGATCTTTGATTTTAAATATTCATTTGGAGATCTCGGCGTGTAGCACGATGTCGACTCAAATGAATATTTAAAATGCCCCCTGTCTTGCAGGGACATTTCGGATGGGCTTTGTATCTTCGAGATTTTAAATATTTATTCGAGGATCTCGGCACGCAGCGCGATGTCGACTCGAATAAATATTTAAAATGCCCCCAGTCTGATGAGGGATTTTGAAATGCATTCTTGTTATACAAGAGAATTCCAAAATATAAGCATGCATTGATAAATATGCATATAAAATTTTGATCATCACAAAATACATCATATATGAAATTTTCATGCATGGTACTTCTTTAGATGTCGGCCGTTGATAGGCGGCATGGGTCTCTGACCATTCAGATCGATCAACTGATATGCTCCTCCTTGGTACACCTTCTCGATGACGAAGGGGCCTTCCCAATTTGATACGAATTTGCCACCGATTTTCCGGTGTGGGATGATTGGTCTTCTCAGCACCAGGACCAGTTCCCCTTCTTGAAATGTTCGAGGGCGCACCATCCGATCAAAGGATTTTGCCATTCTTCCTCGATAGATTTCTAGGTTTTGTTGAGCTTGTAACCTGAGTTCATCAAGTGCGTCGAGCTCTTCCATTCTGAGACGGGCATTTTGCTCTTGAGTGAGATCGTTCTGGATTGCTACCCGGAGTGACGGTAGTTCAATCTCCAATGGTAATACAGCTTCGACTCCGAACACTAGAGAGTAAGGAGTGGCTTTGGTCGGCGTCTTATAGGTTGTACGATACGCCCACAGTGCTTCTGTCATTTTCGTATGCCACTCTCTTTTATTCTTGGTGAGAATTTTCTTCAACAATTTTACCAGCGTCTTGTTGAAGGCTTCTGCCAATCCATTTGCTCTTGGATTGTATATTGACGAGTACCGCCAATCGATTTTGTGCCGATCAACGAACTTATAGATTTTTGTGCTTTTGAAAGCTGTACCGTTGTCTGAGATTATGCGTCGTGGCACACCGAATCTGTAGACGACATTATGGGTAAAGAAATTAATCACATGCTCCGATGTGACCTCTCTGAATGGAGCTGCTTCTGCCCACTTGGAAAAGTAATCCGTAGCTGCTAGAATGAAGCGATGTCCCGCTGAAGATGGTGGATCTATCGGTCCGATAATATCAGTGCCCCAGCATTCAAACGGCCAGGACGCTATTGTTGGGTGCAGTGGATTTGGTGGTTGATGTATAACATCACCGTGAATTTGACATTCGTGGCACCTCTTTGCGTGGTCAATACAATCTCTGACCATTGTCGGCCAATAATAACCCATTCTTTTGATTTTAGCAGCCATCTTAGGACCTGACTGATGTGCTCCGCAAAGTCCTTCGTGGACTTCCGTCACCACTTTATCAGCTTCCTTGGTCCCCAGGCACCTTAGCCACATTTGATCAAAAGCTCGTCTGTATAACGTATCATTGACAAATGCGTATCGTAACGCCCTTTTTCGAATTTGTGCGGCCATAGACTTTTCTGTCGGGAATTTGTTTTCCTTGAAGTAGTCAATGAATGGCTGTCTCCAATCATTTTCGACTTCAATATCCAAACAATGCAACCACGATTCTGAAGCTTGACTAGCTTTATGTCTCTTGGCCATATGATATTCTTCTGGATAATTTTCCATAACGATTTGATGGAGAGGTTGAGGATTAACTGGGAGTATTTCTTGCTGATCTGAATCAAGTGCTTCTTCTACCCTCGGAAATTGTAATAGAGCGGGTTCCAAAACCCTACGAGTGTAAACTCCGATGAAAATAGGCGTCTCCTCATTAATATTTGCAATTTTTTTGGCTAATTTAGCCAAACAATCTGCTTTAGCATTCTGTCCTCGAGGAACTCGAGCCATTTTGACATTTGGAACTTGCTTCAGAAGTTCGAGAGCTCGTCGGTGATAATGAGCTAATTCAACTTTGCCAACTTTGTAAATACCAAGGACTTGATTTATTATAAGCTGAGAATCACCGAAAATTTGGAGATGTTGGATTCTGACATCGATCGCAATCTCCAGCCCTGCTAATAGAGCTTCGTATTCGGCTTCGTTGTTAGTCCGAGGTTCAGTCAAACTGAATGAAAATCTCATTATACCTCCCTCAGGAGCTACAAAAATAAGACCAATGCCGGCTCGGGCCCTTGCAATATTTGGAGGTCGGACGGGTCTAATAGATGATGCACCATCAAAGTACATCTCCCAGAATTGTAGCTTTTCATTTTCTTCAACCTGCATTATTTGCTCGTCAGGCAAATCGTCGTTGAGTGGAGAGTCTGCTGGAATCGGATGTGCAGCAAGAAAATCTGCTAAGGCCTGTCCTTTCACCGCCTTCTGTGGCATGTATGTGATTTCAAACTGCAGTAGCAATACTGCCCACCTGGCCAGACGACCTGTCAACGCTGGTCTTGTCATCAAGAACTTCAGCAGATCGATCTTTGATATCAGTGTGATTTTGTGGGATAACATATAGTGGCGGAGTTTCTGAACTGCGAAAATTAGAGCCAGACAATGCTTTTCAATTGGGGAATAACGGCTCTCTGCTCCGATCAACCTCCGACTGATGTAGTAGAGTGCATTTTCCTTGCCTTCCTCATTATTCTGGGCCAATAGTGCTCCGAGGGACTCTTCTAATGCTGCCGTATACAGTATAAGAGGCTTTCCCGGAATTGGCGCTGCTAGAATGGGCGGATTCAGCAGATATCTCTTGATGCTATCAAACGCTTCCTGGCATTCTCCGTCCCATTTAAAACGAACATCTTTCTTCATTAGCTTTGAAAATGGCTGGCACCTACCCGATAGATTTGATATGAATCTCCGAATGAAAGCCAGTTGTCCTTGCAGCGAGCGAAGCTGTCGAAGGTTCCTTGGTGGCGGCATCTCCGTGATTGCCTTAATTTTGTTGGGGTCGATCTCTATTCCTCGATGACGAACAATATACCCCAGGAATTTGCCGGAGGAAACCCCAAAAGCACATTTGAGAGGATTCATCTTCAGATCAAACTTTCTGATTCTCTCAAATACGATTCTGAGATCTTTTAAGTGATCATTTCGGCCAAGACTTTTGACAACAAGGTCATCTACATAGCACTCGACCTTCTGATGTATCAAATCATCAATATGTGAGTCATCGCCCGCTGGTAGGTGGCACCAGCGTTCTTCAAGCCAAAGGGCATGACTGTGTAGCAGAAAATGCCGATGGGCGTTCTGAACGATGTATGTTTTTCGTCTTCGGGCGCCATCTTGATTTGATTGTATCCTGACGATCCATCCATGAAGGAGAACATGTCATAGTTGGAAGTGTTGTCCACCAGGAGTTCGGATACAGGGAGTGGAAAATCGTCTTTTGGGCACGCCTTGTTGAGGTCCCTGAAGTCAATGCAGATACGAATCTGCCCATTCTTCTTCTTCACTGGGACAATATTGGCAATCCAATCAGCATACTTTTCTTCTCGGATAAAGTCTGCATCTATAAGCTTCTTTGTTTCAGCAATCACCTGTTCTTCAATCTCCAATCTCATTCTCCTTGGAGCTTGCTTGACGGGCGCTATCTCTGGTTTGATTGCTAATCTGTGAACTGCTACATCAGGGGATAAGCCGGGCATCTCAGCATATGTCCAGGCAAAGCAGTCCCTGAATTCACAGAGGAGCTCTTTTATTTCTTCTATTTGTTCTTCGGGTAGGAGAGAACTGATAAAGGTCGGGCGAGGATCTTCTTCAGTTCGAGAAGATATATTTGACAAGCGATGGGATTTCTTGAAGAATTCTTCAAAATGTCGACCATCAAAAATATTGTCTGTAGGGGCCATCTTTGGAACCCACTTTTGTGAATTTTCTTTAAGGGTGGATCTCTAGGGGTACACACTAGATGTCACACCATTATTTGAAAATATATTTTTTCTAGAGATGTGAGTCTCTATATTTATTTTTCCTTTACGTCGGGACCTTTCGGTAGTGGATTCTTAGATATACATCCAAGTGTCACACTCCGATGCTCACTGTACATATCTTAATTCTCTTTTTTTTTTTTTTTTAACATCGTAAAAGATGGAAACTTTTAGCTCTATCGGGACCTTTCAGTGATGGATCTTTGGACATAAGAACCAAATGTCACATCCTGATGTTCACCGCATACATATTTATTCTTTCTTTGCACTACCGTCATAAAAGATGGTAGATCTTAGCTCTATTGGGACCTTTCAGTGATGGATCTTTGGACATAAGAACCAAATGTCACATCCTGATGTTCACCGTATAGAGCTTTATTCTTTCTTTGCTCTACCATCATAAAAAAAATAGTAGTTTTTAGCTCTATCGGGACCTTTCAATGATGGATCTTTGGACATAAAGACCAAATGTCACATCCTGATGTTCACCGTATAGAACATAAAATTTTAGCTGCTACTATAGCATTTGAATGACTAGCCAAAGATGGAAAGAGAAACCAATCCCCAGCGGAGTCGCCAGAAATCTGTGGGCTCCGAAAATTCGGCCCCGGCCTCCACTCGCTTTTCTTATTCGGCGAGAGAGTTTTAACTGAATAAGTTCCGAGGTAAATTTTGGAAGGCAGATGGGTTTGTAGATTAGACACTACCCAGAGATTTCGCCCTCATTTGGTGAGGACTTTATGATCTGAGTTCTGGTTTCCTATAGGCGCAAGCCCCTATAGTTAATTACCCCTCCCGATCACGAGAGAGAACTTTCGATTAAGGCTAGTCGTCAATCAGATACGTAGAGAATACGTGTTATCTGGCATATAGTAGCAGCAATGGGTTTGAATTTGAAAATTTGGAGAATTTGAGAATTCGGAGTATTGGAAGATTTGATATTTAAAATAGAAAATTTCACCACCTAGCACTTAAAGCGGATGGTGGGGGAATGGATGATGGACCCGATCAAGATCCCATGGTTCCGTCATCCCGGGCCATCGTGGTCCCTGGTCTACTTAGTCAGAGGAGGTAGTCGACCCAACCTGACAGAAGGATCCTTGTCAGCAGCCATGGGTTGCTTCGTCCAAGGGGACCTTGTAGACCGGGGTTGGATGTTTGTCTAAGGGAACAAATTTGAATCCACCTTAGCTTACAGAGGGCTTTGTGCCCTATCAATCATATCCTATTAATTCATATCTCAAGGATTTAACGCCATTAAGGAGCGTATTGGCTCTGGCCATAACCGCTATCTGTGGTGCCATTTGGCGGCAAAACCACTCGGTTCAGAGGGCCCCGGGTCATAACCGTTTACCTGCAGTGCCATTTGGCGGCGAAACTGCCGGTTAGAGGACACGTACCACGTCCTTACTGGCAAGAGATTGTTTGAGAATGGATCCTAGTGATATTTTCGACTAGGCATTTGGCTCTTTTATGAGCTGAAGTAGTTTTTGATTTGTCCGCCTCGACAAACTGTTGCGGAGGGCGGATGGATTTTGCTTTAAGTTTTTGATGGATAGATTTCAGATTTTAAATATTTTTGGACTTTTGGGATTTTTGTGGAGTTTTTTTGTATTTGGGTGGAATTTTGGATTTTTGGATTTTCGTGGGTATTTGGGTGGAGCTTGAAAGTGTTTGGAATGGACTTTTGGGAGATAATTGAAAAATATTTGGGAACCCCTCCGGTTGAGATCTGCATTCAACACGGCCATCATCGGGGTGTTGTGGGGTCATTTCTCTTTATGGATTGAACCTTGTCAACTCTGTCGGGCTGTCGACAGAGGATCGGGTTTTGTAGGCTTTGAGCCCTTATTAGTGAATTCTCATTGTCGTAGGCCTTAAAAGCCTAATGTGAATGTATTAAAATAAATATATCGGTCGTAGCAATCGTATATTTGTCTGAGAGTTCGAACCTTGTCGACTCCTATTGACCCGTATAGGAGGATCGGGTTCGAACTAGAATTCACTTGTTAACCCGCGCAGCATCCCTAGACGTCACGTGTATATCAATAACACGCTCGCCGGGGCCCATGCGGGTTGAGAATATATTTTCCCCTTTAGTGTACCTATGTGTATACAATTTATAGTGCACGTGCAGGGGGTATTCTTGGAATAGACGCCTTCTGTCTGCTTGTACGAATGTTGCAGATCCGGTGGCGTGGCATAACAGCTTCTGAATAGAGTCGTTCGCTGCTTCGTACAGGTAGACTGTCGTGCACTACTTGTTGCTTTCTGCAGGTGGATTATAGTGCACCAACTAATCTCCTGCCTGAAGTCATATGAACTTGCACTTGTCGTATTCTCCATATATTTTGTTGTGATATTTGGTTCGTGTAGTACATTCGCCATTGCTGGAGGTAGATGTATTCATCTCTAGACTGAAGTTGACTACAGGATACTGCATTTACTGTAGTCTTTCTGCATCTATCCATAAGTGGCATGTTATACATACATCTGTATTTGTCGACAGATTATATGTATTGCAGATCTTTGCTTTGTTGCTAGTTGACATTTACATGAGGACTCTTGATCTTCATGGGAAACTTTATGTCATTGATCGTTGTCATTTGTTGGAGCCTAGTGTTTATTTACACTTGAGTAACTTTGGCTTTGTGCGAGCTTCTATATTCATCACAAAATTCCTTCTTCATAAAAGTGCACTGTTGTCTAAAGCCATCAAGCCCTCTATCATTTGTTCGAGCCTTTTGAGCTTGAATGTTCAAAGTCAAGTCCACTCATTTATTTGAGCTTGATTCAACTCAAATGCTTCACTTAGAACCAAGTCCAATATTTCTTAGTTTCTTTTTGGATCTTTTATATTCAAGCTTAGTCCACCATGATGAAGTTCAAGCTATCTTGATTTAACTCCTTTGTCATGTTCATGTCCAAGTCAAAGCTCCTCGTGCCAAACTCATTTGAGTTTAAGATCTCGTTCTAACTCAAGTCCAATCATGAGTTCAAGTTCAAGTGGCAAGTTGAAGTTCAAATGAGAGTCCAAGTTCAATTTCAAGTTTCTTTTCAATTTTGAATTTGAATTAAGTCTTTTATTAGTGTCTTTGGAGTTCAATCAAGTCCATGTACGAGTCCCATTTTTATTCATTTGATGTGCAAATCAAGTCCAAGTACGGTCCATCTTCACCCGAAATTTCGGCAGCCTCCCGGCGTCCCCCCCGTTTAGGGGAAAACTACGAGAAAACTGGGCCTTTCCCACCACGCGCAATAAAGGCGTGTATGGTAGGTGTCCTCTTGCGAGGGCACCGCGGCCGTGATATTTCTTCCCACCACGCGCAATAAAGGCGTGTATGGGGCTCTGACGGTACCTGTTTAAATGACACAATTTGCTTTCCCCCCGCCTGGGGGTACTTATAAGTGACCCCGCCTCGCCGTAGGTGCCGCACAGGGGTCCCTTCCCACCACGCGCAATAAAGGCGTGTATAGGCGGTTTTCCGGTGCACCACGAACACCGAGGTAGAGTTTAGGCGATTGCTCACTTCGTCGTAAGCATCAGACCGGCGTCCCATCCCACCACACGCAATAAAGGCGTGTATAGGAGTTTTTCCGGTATGCTACAAACAACGATGCGAGAAATCTGAGTTTAGAGAGTTCGTACCTTCGCGGGCTTCGATGGCGGCGGTTTAAAGATGCACAGTTTGCTTTCCCCCCGCCCGGGGGTACTTATGAGTGACTCCGCCTCGCCGTAGGTGCCGCACCGGGGTCCCTTCCCACCACGCGCAATAAAGGCGTGTATAGGCGGTTTTCCGGTGCGCCACGAACACCAAAGTAGAGTTTAGGCGATTCCCGCCTCGTCGTAGGCGTCGGACCGGGGTCCCATCCCACCACGCGCAATAAAGGCGTGTATAGGCGGTTTTCCGGTCCGCCGCACACAACGGAAGCGAGAATCTGAGTTCAAAAATTATACCTTCGGGGCCGGTGGATCGACGATCGATGTCGGCTCAGATGTCGAGGAAGGAGAGCAAGCATTTTATGTATGTATATTAGATTAATATTAGTTAACTATAATTAATAATAATTAAATTTAATTAATTATAAATAACTAAATTAATGATAATTAATATAAAAAATGAAATAATTAATTATGAATAAATTTAATTATTCATGATTAATTATTATCATTTTCCTTTATTAATTATAATTAAAATAATTAAATTAGAACTAAATAAATTAATTAAAATTAATTATCATTAATTAATATTAATATAATTAAATATAAAATACATATATATATTTTTTTTTTTTTTATGGGATTTGGCCGAAGAAGCACCCGAAAGGTAGAAAGTTACCTTCACTGCAGCGAGCTCCTGTTCTTGCGTCCCGATCAAACAGGAAGGGAACGTCGACGAAAGAGCGACGTCGAACAGCCAAAGGGAGCCGAAGAAGCCGCTGGAAGGGAGAAAGTTAACGTCCCAGCAAGCGAGTTCCCTGTTGCTTCCGATCAAACAGGGAAGGGAACGTCGGAGGAGGAGTCGGACAGAGGATCGGGCAAGGTGGAGTTCGGCTATGGAAGAGAAGACTCGGGTAAGGGTGGCTGTCCTCTCTCTCTCTCTCTCTCTCTCTCTCTCTCTCTCTCTCTCTCTCTCTCTCTCTCTCTCTCTCGGTGGAGGCGTCGGAGAATCAAGGAGGTCGGGAGGAGTTCGGCCCGTGGTTTTTGCTCGAACAGAGAGGAGAAAGGGAGATGGGGGTCAAGCGTCGGTTTGTGGTCGGGATCGGAGAGAGAGCAGGAGGTTGGGGATGTCGGGAGGAGAAGCAGAGAGCGAGTGTCGTGGAAAGCTTCGGTAGTGGAATTGGATCGGAAGTGGTACTCAAAGCAGAGAGCTCGTCTCCCTCTTATAGGCGCAAATGGGAGTGGGATCGAGGCCGTCGTCGCAGGTTTTGCGGAGAAGCGACGCAAACGGCGCCGCGTCTACAGTGTTTCAGCGGGATTTAGGCCAGATTTTGCGGAGGATTTCGGCAAGATTTGCGGGATTTGGCAGAAACCGTGGATCCGTCGGGTGCAAGGTTTGTATGCAAGATTTTTTTTGTTTCTTTTTTTGGTCTTTACATGGAGGTCAACAAATGCCCCCCAACAAATGTTGTTCGCGTCTAGAGCGGATCACATTTGTTGTAAGCTGTTTGGTCTTGTGGATCTCTAGATATTTGTTCTAGATGTCACACAAAGATTTTCATTTAGTGGATCTCCAAAATTTTGTTTGGATGTCACACTAAGATTTTCTTTCTCCATAAATCTCTTGGATGTATAGATGGTTGATACCTCGTTTTTAATTGAGTAGGGATCCTCTAGGATAATGCTAGGGTATTTCATACTTTGGTTCTTAGAGTATCACTCTGTATATTGATGATAGTACATATCACTGCCACTTTCTGTTATTCTTTCGATACTACAGTCACTTTAGTTTCTAGCATATTCATGAATTTCCACATCTTTTTCTTCTGTTTACAGGATTCTTGCTCTTCCGAACTTTCTTCAGTTACTTCTCGGGCTCAGGTACACTTTCTTCCCTTCTTCTTAGTTTTGATTTTGTGCTCATACTGATACTGCTTTGTATTTTGTGCAGGCTACTACAAGAAGATCCGAGCTTCAGCCAGTTTACTGCTTCAGGAGACTTCAGTTTTGGTACGTTTTTACTTTGTTTGTACTGTCCTTTTCTTTCTTTAGCTGCTTTCTGATACTCTTCTTTTTTTTTGTGCAGGCTTCAAGAGGAGCGGGATACTTTTTCACGAGCCACCTCAGGAGACTTCTTTTTCAGGTACGACTTTCTTCTTTTCTTTTTTTTTTTGTAGCTTTATATATATCTGCATGATATCTCCTTCTTTCTTTCTGACACTTTTCGTTACTTCGTGCAGGTCCCAGAAGTGTAGAATACCTGGTCCTTGGAAGGAGCGGAATAAAGTTGTCGGCTTCCTCTTCAGGCGTAGTTTAGGAGATAGATTTCAGTCCTCTGCGAAGGACATTGTACTTTTTCTTTTTCTTTCAGCTGATGTAATCTTCTAAAAAGATGTAATCCACAGTTTTGTATATGAATTTCTGAACTTAATAAAATAAAATTATTTTATAAATTCAGTTGTTGACGAGCTCTCTTTTTACTGCCCTTGAGATTTCTGTGGTTGTACTCTGACTTGTGCTCCTGGTATTTTAAATATTTATTTGGGGATCTCGGCATGCAGCGCGATGTCGACCCAAATAAATATTTAAAATGCCCCCAGTCTTTAGGGACACTTGTAGATGTTATTCGGTGTTCATTCCATGGCTTTGACTTGAGTCCCGAGATTTTGATTCTTCTATTCTGTGCTTTGTGCTGCGAACATTGATGAAGAATTACCTGATTTGTCCTTACTGACTTGTCAGGTGATTTTTGTTCCTTCGGCCCTATGCTTCTAGCTTTAGCGGGCTTGTTGAAGGAGTAGATGCAGGTGACCTAAACCCTTAGGTTTGTATTAGGTCGATGGCGAAAAGTCATCGGTCCAGAGCTTTGTGCATAACGGACTTGTTGATGACGGAATCCACTTAGTTCAGCTTAAGGCTTTTCACGAACTTTGGGATAATTTTCTTCGGTCCTTTGCTTTGTGCTTTGACGGACTTGTTGAAGAAAGATTCCTTCGATCCTCGCTTTGTGCTTTACGGATTTGTTGAAGGATTTGCAGATTCTGGATTCAGTTGATAGTACCGAACGTAGGTAGTGTCTTGATCCTTAACCACTTGAGAAGACTTTAATCTGAATCACTTGAGTTCGTCAGATTGGGAGAGCTAGAATTTGATAGCCCTTTGTCCTCTGGTTGCTGAGATGGGGGTTCCTCTACTACGGCCTTTCTTATGGCTTGTTGAGTAGATGGAGCTGCCAGCGATCCGGCCATATTTGGGCTTGTTGGATCCGACCTCTTACACCCATTCAGGCTTCAGACTCGAGCTATGGGAATTGCGCTCCCCAATGCTGATTTCACTGAAGTTGACGGATTTGGAGTCATCTTTCGTGGTTTTGGATTTTGGAGCCTACGAACATTTGGTAGTTGCTCGAGACTCATCTTTCCACTGGAACTTTGATTCTCCAGTCATTTTGGAGAACTTTGCAGACTACGATTACTCGAACTGGTCGAGTCAAATTGGCCTTCGTTCTTCCTACAGTCCCTACTGACGGGTTGACGAAGTGGGGGTTCCGCTACTACGGCCTTTCTTATGGCTTGTTGAGTAGACGGAGCTGCCAGCGATCCGGCCATATTTGGGCTTGTTGGATCCGACCTTTTACACCCATTCGAACCTTAAGCTTCAGGCTGTTGAAAGACTTCAAGCTTTTCCGGCTCAATTTTGTAGGAGTGTGTAGACACAAAACTCTTTTTCTTGACCTTTGAGTCTTGGTTTGTTGGAGAAGATGGTGTCTTTAACATTTAAAAGATCACCTGCATATACTTTGGAAAACAAATACTTGTATTCTTTAGCACAAAAGAATATCTGGATTGAAAATTTTAAATATTTATTCGGGGATCTCGGCATGCGGCGCGATGTCGACCCGAATAAATATTTAAAATGCCCCCTATCTCGCAGGGTCATTTTTAGAATGGAATAAACTTGGGATCTTTGATTTTAAATATTCATTTGGAGATCTCGGCGTGTAGCACGATGTCGACTCAAATGAATATTTAAAATGCCCCCTGTCTTGCAGGGACATTTCGGATGGGCTTTGTATCTTCGAGATTTTAAATATTTATTCGAGGATCTCGGCACGCAGCGCGATGTCGACTCGAATAAATATTTAAAATGCCCCCAGTCTGATGAGGGATTTTGAAATGCATTCTTGTTATACAAGAGAATTCCAAAATATAAGCATGCATTGATAAATATGCATATAAAATTTTGATCATCACAAAATACATCATATATGAAATTTTCATGCATGGTACTTCTTTAGATGTCGGCCGTTGATAGGCGGCATGGGTCTCTGACCATTCAGATCGATCAACTGATATGCTCCTCCTTGGTACACCTTCTCGATGACGAAGGGGCCTTCCCAATTTGATACGAATTTGCCACCGATTTTCCGGTGTGGGATGATTGGTCTTCTCAGCACCAGGACCAGTTCCCCTTCTTGAAATGTTCGAGGGCGCACCATCCGATCAAAGGATTTTGCCATTCTTCCTCGATAGATTTCTAGGTTTTGTTGAGCTTGTAACCTGAGTTCATCAAGTGCGTCGAGCTCTTCCATTCTGAGACGGGCATTTTGCTCTTGAGTGAGATCGTTCTGGATTGCTACCCGGAGTGACGGTAGTTCAATCTCCAATGGTAATACAGCTTCGACTCCGAACACTAGAGAGTAAGGAGTGGCTTTGGTCGGCGTCTTATAGGTTGTACGATACGCCCACAGTGCTTCTGTCATTTTCGTATGCCACTCTCTTTTATTCTTGGTGAGAATTTTCTTCAACAATTTTACCAGCGTCTTGTTGAAGGCTTCTGCCAATCCATTTGCTCTTGGATTGTATATTGACGAGTACCGCCAATCGATTTTGTGCCGATCAACGAACTTATAGATTTTTGTGCTTTTGAAAGCTGTACCGTTGTCTGAGATTATGCGTCGTGGCACACCGAATCTGTAGACGACATTATGGGTAAAGAAATTAATCACATGCTCCGATGTGACCTCTCTGAATGGAGCTGCTTCTGCCCACTTGGAAAAGTAATCCGTAGCTGCTAGAATGAAGCGATGTCCCGCTGAAGATGGTGGATCTATCGGTCCGATAATATCAGTGCCCCAGCATTCAAACGGCCAGGACGCTATTGTTGGGTGCAGTGGATTTGGTGGTTGATGTATAACATCACCGTGAATTTGACATTCGTGGCACCTCTTTGCGTGGTCAATACAATCTCTGACCATTGTCGGCCAATAATAACCCATTCTTTTGATTTTAGCAGCCATCTTAGGACCTGACTGATGTGCTCCGCAAAGTCCTTCGTGGACTTCCGTCACCACTTTATCAGCTTCCTTGGTCCCCAGGCACCTTAGCCACATTTGATCAAAAGCTCGTCTGTATAACGTATCATTGACAAATGCGTATCGTAACGCCCTTTTTCGAATTTGTGCGGCCATAGACTTTTCTGTCGGGAATTTGTTTTCCTTGAAGTAGTCAATGAATGGCTGTCTCCAATCATTTTCGACTTCAATATCCAAACAATGCAACCACGATTCTGAAGCTTGACTAGCTTTATGTCTCTTGGCCATATGATATTCTTCTGGATAATTTTCCATAACGATTTGATGGAGAGGTTGAGGATTAACTGGGAGTATTTCTTGCTGATCTGAATCAAGTGCTTCTTCTACCCTCGGAAATTGTAATAGAGCGGGTTCCAAAACCCTACGAGTGTAAACTCCGATGAAAATAGGCGTCTCCTCATTAATATTTGCCATTTTTTTGGCTAATTTAGCCAAACAATCTGCTTTAGCATTCTGTCCTCGAGGAACTCGAGCCATTTTGACATTTGGAACTTGCTTCAGAAGTTCGAGAGCTCGTCGGTGATAATGAGCTAATTCAACTTTGCCAACTTTGTAAATACCAAGGACTTGATTTATTATAAGCTGAGAATCACCGAAAATTTGGAGATGTTGGATTCTGACATCGATCGCAATCTCCAGCCCTGCTAATAGAGCTTCGTATTCGGCTTCGTTGTTAGTCCGAGGTTCAGTCAAACTGAATGAAAATCTCATTATACCTCCCTCAGGAGCTACAAAAATAAGACCAATGCCGGCTCGGGCCCTTGCAATATTTGGAGGTCGGACGGGTCTAATAGATGATGCACCATCAAAGTACATCTCCCAGAATTGTAGCTTTTCATTTTCTTCAACCTGCATTATTTGCTCGTCAGGCAAATCGTCGTTGAGTGGAGAGTCTGCTGGAATCGGATGTGCAGCAAGAAAATCTGCTAAGGCCTGTCCTTTCACCGCCTTCTGTGGCATGTATGTGATTTCAAACTGCAGTAGCAATACTGCCCACCTGGCCAGACGACCTGTCAACGCTGGTCTTGTCATCAAGAACTTCAGCAGATCGATCTTTGATATCAGTGTGATTTTGTGGGATAACATATAGTGGCGGAGTTTCTGAACTGCGAAAATTAGAGCCAGACAATGCTTTTCAATTGGGGAATAACGGCTCTCTGCTCCGATCAACCTCCGACTGATGTAGTAGAGTGCATTTTCCTTGCCTTCCTCATTATTCTGGGCCAATAGTGCTCCGAGGGACTCTTCTAATGCTGCCGTATACAGTATAAGAGGCTTTCCCGGAATTGGCGCTGCTAGAATGGGCGGATTCAGCAGATATCTCTTGATGCTATCAAACGCTTCCTGGCATTCTCCGTCCCATTTAAAACGAACATCTTTCTTCATTAGCTTTGAAAATGGCTGGCACCTACCCGATAGATTTGATATGAATCTCCGAATGAAAGCCAGTTGTCCTTGCAGCGAGCGAAGCTGTCGAAGGTTCCTTGGTGGCGGCATCTCCGTGATTGCCTTAATTTTGTTGGGGTCGATCTCTATTCCTCGATGACGAACAATATACCCCAGGAATTTGCCGGAGGAAACCCCAAAAGCACATTTGAGAGGATTCATCTTCAGATCAAACTTTCTGATTCTCTCAAATACGATTCTGAGATCTTTTAAGTGATCATTTCGGCCAAGACTTTTGACAACAAGGTCATCTACATAGCACTCGACCTTCTGATGTATCAAATCATCAATATGTGAGTCATCGCCCGCTGGTAGGTGGCACCAGCGTTCTTCAAGCCAAAGGGCATGACTGTGTAGCAGAAAATGCCGATGGGCGTTCTGAACGATGTATGTTTTTCGTCTTCGGGCGCCATCTTGATTTGATTGTATCCTGACGATCCATCCATGAAGGAGAACATGTCATAGTTGGAAGTGTTGTCCACCAGGAGTTCGGATACAGGGAGTGGAAAATCGTCTTTTGGGCACGCCTTGTTGAGGTCCCTGAAGTCAATGCAGATACGAATCTGCCCATTCTTCTTCTTCACTGGGACAATATTGGCAATCCAATCAGCATACTTTTCTTCTCGGATAAAGTCTGCATCTATAAGCTTCTTTGTTTCAGCAATCACCTGTTCTTCAATCTCCAATCTCATTCTCCTTGGAGCTTGCTTGACGGGCGCTATCTCTGGTTTGATTGCTAATCTGTGAACTGCTACATCAGGGGATAAGCCGGGCATCTCAGCATATGTCCAGGCAAAGCAGTCCCTGAATTCACAGAGGAGCTCTTTTATTTCTTCTATTTGTTCTTCGGGTAGGAGAGAACTGATAAAGGTCGGGCGAGGATCTTCTTCAGTTCGAGAAGATATATTTGACAAGCGATGGGATTTCTTGAAGAATTCTTCAAAATGTCGACCATCAAAAATATTGTCTGTAGGGGCCATCTTTGGAACCCACTTTTGTGAATTTTCTTTAAGGGTGGATCTCTAGGGGTACACACTAGATGTCACACCATTATTTGAAAATATATTTTTTCTAGAGATGTGAGTCTCTATATTTATTTTTCCTTTACGTCGGGACCTTTCGGTAGTGGATTCTTAGATATACATCCAAGTGTCACACTCCGATGCTCACTGTACATATCTTAATTCTCTTTTTTTTTTTTTTTAACATCGTAAAAGATGGAAACTTTTAGCTCTATCGGGACCTTTCAGTGATGGATCTTTGGACATAAGAACCAAATGTCACATCCTGATGTTCACCGCATACATATTTATTCTTTCTTTGCACTACCGTCATAAAAGATGGTAGATCTTAGCTCTATTGGGACCTTTCAGTGATGGATCTTTGGACATAAGAACCAAATGTCACATCCTGATGTTCACCGTATAGAGCTTTATTCTTTCTTTGCTCTACCATCATAAAAAAAATAGTAGTTTTTAGCTCTATCGGGACCTTTCAATGATGGATCTTTGGACATAAAGACCAAATGTCACATCCTGATGTTCACCGTATAGAACATAAAATTTTAGCTGCTACTATAGCATTTGAATGACTAGCCAAAGATGGAAAGAGAAACCAATCCCCAGCGGAGTCGCCAGAAATCTGTGGGCTCCGAAAATTCGGCCCCGGCCTCCACTCGCTTTTCTTATTCGGCGAGAGAGTTTTAACTGAATAAGTTCCGAGGTAAATTTTGGAAGGCAGATGGGTTTGTAGATTAGACACTACCCAGAGATTTCGCCCTCATTTGGTGAGGACTTTATGATCTGAGTTCTGGTTTCCTATAGGCGCAAGCCCCTATAGTTAATTACCCCTCCCGATCACGAGAGAGAACTTTCGATTAAGGCTAGTCGTCAATCAGATACGTAGAGAATACGTGTTATCTGGCATATAGTAGCAGCAATGGGTTTGAATTTGAAAATTTGGAGAATTTGAGAATTCGGAGTATTGGAAGATTTGATATTTAAAATAGAAAATTTCACCACCTAGCACTTAAAGCGGATGGTGGGGGAATGGATGATGGACCCGATCAAGATCCCATGGTTCCGTCATCCCGGGCCATCGTGGTCCCTGGTCTACTTAGTCAGAGGAGGTAGTCGACCCAACCTGACAGAAGGATCCTTGTCAGCAGCCATGGGTTGCTTCGTCCAAGGGGACCTTGTAGACCGGGGTTGGATGTTTGTCTAAGGGAACAAATTTGAATCCACCTTAGCTTACAGAGGGCTTTGTGCCCTATCAATCATATCCTATTAATTCATATCTCAAGGATTTAACGCCATTAAGGAGCGTATTGGCTCTGGCCATAACCGCTATCTGTGGTGCCATTTGGCGGCAAAACCACTCGGTTCAGAGGGCCCCGGGTCATAACCGTTTACCTGCAGTGCCATTTGGCGGCGAAACTGCCGGTTAGAGGACACGTACCACGTCCTTACTGGCAAGAGATTGTTTGAGAATGGATCCTAGTGATATTTTCGACTAGGCATTTGGCTCTTTTGTGAGCTGAAGTAGTTTTTGATTTGTCCGCCTCGACAAACTGTTGCGGAGGGCGGATGGATTTTGCTTTAAGTTTTTGATGGATAGATTTCAGATTTTAAATATTTTTGGACTTTTGGGATTTTTGTGGAGTTTTTTTGTATTTGGGTGGAATTTTGGATTTTTGGATTTTCGTGGGTATTTGGGTGGAGCTTGAAAGTGTTTGGAATGGACTTTTGGGAGATAATTGAAAAATATTTGGGAACCCCTCCGGTTGAGATCTGCATTCAACACGGCCATCATCGGGGTGTTGTGGGGTCATTTCTCTTTATGGATTGAACCTTGTCAACTCTGTCGGGCTGTCGACAGAGGATCGGGTTTTGTAGGCTTTGAGCCCTTATTAGTGAATTCTCATTGTCGTAGGCCTTAAAAGCCTAATGTGAATGTATTAAAATAAATATATCGGTCGTAGCAATCGTATTTGTCTGAGAGTTCGAACCTTGTCGACTCCTATTGACCCGTATAGAAGGATCGGGTTCGAACTAGAATTCACTTGTTAACCCGCGCAGCATCCCTAGACGTCACGTGTATATCAATAACACGCTCGCCGGGGCCCATGCGGGTTGAGAATATATTTTCCCCTTTAGTGTACCTATGTGTATACAATTTATAGTGCACGTGCAGGGGGTATTCTTGGAATAGACGCCTTCTGTCTGCTTGTACGAATGTTGCAGATCCGGTGGCGTGGCATAACAGCTTCTGAATAGAGTCGTTCGCTGCTTCGTACAGGTAGACTGTCGTGCACTACTTGTTGCTTTCTGCAGGTGGATTATAGTGCACCAACTAATCTCCTGCCTGAAGTCATATGAACTTGCACTTGTCGTATTCTCCATATATTTTGTTGTGATATTTGGTTCGTGTAGTACATTCGCCATTGCTGGAGGTAGATGTATTCATCTCTAGACTGAAGTTGACTACAGGATACTGCATTTACTGTAGTCTTTCTGCATCTATCCATAAGTGGCATGTTATACATACATCTGTATTTGTCGACAGATTATATGTATTGCAGATCTTTGCTTTGTTGCTAGTTGACATTTACATGAGGACTCTTGATCTTCATGGGAAACTTTATGTCATTGATCGTTGTCATTTGTTGGAGCCTAGTGTTTATTTACACTTGAGTAACTTTGGCTTTGTGCGAGCTTCTATATTCATCACAAAATTCCTTCTTCATAAAAGTGCACTGTTGTCTAAAGCCATCAAGCCCTCTATCATTTGTTCGAGCCTTTTGAGCTTGAATGTTCAAAGTCAAGTCCACTCATTTATTTGAGCTTGATTCAACTCAAATGCTTCACTTAGAACCAAGTCCAATATTTCTTAGTTTCTTTTTGGATCTTTTATATTCAAGCTTAGTCCACCATGATGAAGTTCAAGCTATCTTGATTTAACTCCTTTGTCATGTTCATGTCCAAGTCAAAGCTCCTCGTGCCAAACTCATTTGAGTTTAAGATCTCGTTCTAACTCAAGTCCAATCATGAGTTCAAGTTCAAGTGGCAAGTTGAAGTTCAAATGAGAGTCCAAGTTCAATTTCAAGTTTCTTTTCAATTTTGAATTTGAATTAAGTCTTTTATTAGTGTCTTTGGAGTTCAATCAAGTCCATGTACGAGTCCCATTTTTATTCATTTGATGTGCAAATCAAGTCCAAGTACGGTCCATCTTCACCCGAAATTTCGGCAGCCTCCCGGCGTCCCCCCCGTTTAGGGGAAAACTACGAGAAAACTGGGCCTTTCCCACCACGCGCAATAAAGGCGTGTATGGTAGGTGTCCTCTTGCGAGGGCACCGCGGCCGTGATATTTCTTCCCACCACGCGCAATAAAGGCGTGTATGGGGCTCTGACGGTACCTGTTTAAATGACACAATTTGCTTTCCCCCCCCCTGGGGGTACTTATAAGTGACCCCGCCTCGCCGTAGGTGCCGCACAGGGGTCCCTTCCCACCACGCGCAATAAAGGCGTGTATAGGCGGTTTTCCGGTGCACCACGAACACCGAGGTAGAGTTTAGGCGATTGCTCACTTCGTCGTAAGCATCAGACCGGCGTCCCATCCCACCACACGCAATAAAGGCGTGTATAGGAGTTTTTCCGGTATGCTACAAACAACGATGCGAGAAATCTGAGTTTAGAGAGTTCGTACCTTCGCGGGCTTCGATGGCGGCGGTTTAAAGATGCACAGTTTGCTTTCCCCCCGCCCGGGGGTACTTATGAGTGACTCCGCCTCGCCGTAGGTGCCGCACCGGGGTCCCTTCCCACCACGCGCAATAAAGGCGTGTATAGGCGGTTTTCCGGTGCGCCACGAACACCAAAGTAGAGTTTAGGCGATTCCCGCCTCGTCGTAGGCGTCGGACCGGGGTCCCATCCCACCACGCGCAATAAAGGCGTGTATAGGCGGTTTTCCGGTCCGCCGCACACAACGGAAGCGAGAATCTGAGTTCAAAAATTATACCTTCGGGGCCGGTGGATCGACGATCGATGTCGGCTCAGATGTCGAGGAAGGAGAGCAAGCATTTTATGTATGTATATTAGATTAATATTAGTTAACTATAATTAATAATAATTAAATTTAATTAATTATAAATAACTAAATTAATGATAATTAATATAAAAAATGAAATAATTAATTATGAATAAATTTAATTATTCATGATTAATTATTATCATTTTCCTTTATTAATTATAATTAAAATAATTAAATTAGAACTAAATAAATTAATTAAAATTAATTATCATTAATTAATATTAATATAATTAAATATAAAATACATATATATATATTTTTTTTTTTTATGGGATTTGGCCGAAGAAGCACCCGAAAGGTAGAAAGTTACCTTCACTGCAGCGAGCTCCTGTTCTTGCGTCCCGATCAAACAGGAAGGGAACGTCGACGAAAGAGCGACGTCGAACAGCCAAAGGGAGCCGAAGAAGCCGCTGGAAGGGAGAAAGTTAACGTCCCAGCAAGCGAGTTCCCTGTTGCTTCCGATCAAACAGGGAAGGGAACGTCGGAGGAGGAGTCGGACAGAGGATCGGGCAAGGTGGAGTTCGGCTATGGAAGAGAAGACTCGGGTAAGGGTGGCTGTCCTCTCTCTCTCTCTCTCTCTCTCTCTCTCTCTCTCTCTCTCTCTCTCTCTCTCTCTCTCTCTCTCTCGTGGAGGCGTCGGAGAATCAAGGAGGTCGGGAGGAGTTCGGCCCGTGGTTTTTGCTCGAACAGAGAGGAGAAAGGGAGATGGGGGTCAAGCGTCGGTTTGTGGTCGGGATCGGAGAGAGAGCAGGAGGTTGGGGATGTCGGGAGGAGAAGCAGAGAGCGAGTGTCGTGGAAAGCTTCGGTAGTGGAATTGGATCGGAAGTGGTACTCAAAGCAGAGAGCTCGTCTCCCTCTTATAGGCGCAAATGGGAGTGGGATCGAGGCCGTCGTCGCAGGTTTTGCGGAGAAGCGACGCAAACGGCGCCGCGTCTACAGTGTTTCAGCGGGATTTAGGCCAGATTTTGCGGAGGATTTCGGCAAGATTTGCGGGATTTGGCAGAAACCGTGGATCCGTCGGGTGCAAGGTTTGTATGCAAGATTTTTTTTGTTTCTTTTTTTGGTCTTTACATGGAGGTCAACAGTATTTCTTTTGTTGATTTTATACAACATTGTTAGTTTATCATGCAGTTTTGTAGCTTCTGTATATAGCCATATATTGTAATGTATATACATTTTGATGAAATGAAAAAAAAATCTTGTGGATGAGTTTATTTTTAATATGTGAATATTAAGTAACTCTGTAGTCTGTAGTTTATTTCAAATGAATATTGAAAGAGAATCTAAAATATTCCAAAACTAAATCTTGGGATTTGTCTATCACAACTCAACACAATAGGACTTGCCCTAGTCGTGATGAGTTGTGACACACTCTACAAGACAATTGACTCTTTATGAGCTGAAATTATTCTTAAATATGTCACCCTCAACAAATGATTGAGGATAATGGACAGATTACTACTTTTAGCTTTGAGGTAAATTTCACTAAAATATTTTTTCAAATTTTGCTTAAATTTAAACCCATTATGATTTATGCAAGAATTTAAGCGCATTTTGAAAAATATAGTCCATTCCGGTTGAAATCTTTTGTTAATGTAGCCATCATCGGGATATTTAATAATTTTATTTTATTACTTAAACCAGGAAAACTCTATCTACTTGCTCATAGAGAAATGAGTTCTATAGTTAACTTTATGATCTACCATATAACTAGAGAGAACCCGAGAGTTTGCATTTTGTAATAAATTTTCTTCGTATAAGACCTAAGACAAATTTAAAATAAAATATCTTCATGAATTTCACAATTGTATGCTCATTCATGGATTTACTTAATTAAAATAAAAAAGAATTTAATTTTTTCTCTTATTGCAATCTATTTAAATTTTATCATGGTAGTATCCCTTAGTGTTCAAGTCTTGTCAACTACATTCCTTGCAATGAGGATGATCATTCTTAAAATGTGGGATTTACAACTAGGTTTAATAGGCAAAGCGACCCTTTCGAGAGTATGCTTATATGTTAGAGAATTTAACTTCAAAAGCAAAAGTTTGTGAAATTTCAAAATTATTGCATGTTTTTTAGGTGATTGCATGCTTCTTGAGGTGATGAAGTTCATAACAACAACATCAAGCCTTTATCCAACAACATGGGGTCGGCTACATGAATCATTTTTCTCCATTGTATATTTTTAAGAGTCAAATCTTCATTTGAATCTAATTAAAAAAAAGATCATTTCGAATATTTTATAACCAAGTATTTTTATGTCTACCTCTACCTTACTTAATATAGGCCAAATCTAATACATGTACTCCCCTAACTGGGTCATAGAAAGACCAACATTTATGTGACCCAACAATCTAAGGTGACTCTCTCTAATATTTTCTGCCATTGGACTTACTCCAACATTTTCATGTATTTACTCTCTTCACATTCTATCTCTAAGAGTAAAACCACTTATCCACCTGAGCATCCTCATCTCTAAAACACTATACTTGATTTTATGCTTAATTTTTAATGGCTAACATTCAGCGCTATATAGCATTGAAGGTCTCATCACCATCTTATGAAATTTTTCCTTAAGTTTGAGTAGTACTTTTTTATCACACAACAGGCCCGATGAATTCCTCCACTTCAACCATCCAACTTGAATTCTACTAATAATATCCCTATCTATTGCAATATCACTTTAAACATTAAACCCGACCCATCTAAAATGTGTACTCTTTTTAATAACTTGATCGCTCAAAGTCACAATCCTCACACTAGATCCATTGCTACTAAATTTACACTCCATATATTCGATTTTAAATCTACTCAAACGAAAACCTTTGGACTCTAAGTTTGGCTTCCATAATTCAAGTTTTCCTTCAACACCCTCTCTAGTCTTATCAACAAAAAGAATATCTTTAGCAAAAAGTATACACCAGTGTTCATCCTCTTGCAAATGTCAAGTAAGAACATCTATAACTAAAGCAAAAAAAAAAATATGGGCTTAAAGTTGATCCTTGATATAATCCAACTGAAATAGGAAAATACTTGATCAAACCACCTTATGTTTGAACACAACAGCTCTAGCATACATATCCTTAATGACTTGAATATAAGCACTATTAACTCCTTTTTTTCTAGAACTCCAGAACACTTCTCTTGAAACTTTATCATATTCTTTCTCTAAATCAATAAATATAATATATGGATCCTCCTTAATCTCTATACTTCTCCATCAAACCTCTCAATAAATGTATAGCTTCCATAATAGACCTATCTGGCATAAATCCAAGTTTATTTTGAGAAACAATAGTATCACGTCATAACCTATGCTCAATAACTCTCTCATAGTTTTAATATACGACACATTAACTTAATTCCTTTATAATTTGTACTCTTGTGCCTCACCTTTATATTTAAAAATAAGAATCAACACACTCAGGCTCCACTCATCAGGCATCATTTTAGCCTTTAAAATAATATTTAAAAAGTTTCGTAAGCCAAGAAACTCCACATTTTATTTCATTAAAACCCCTCTAACTTTGGTTTTACTAATAAGATGATAAAAATAAAAATATCTATTTTCATTTATGATGTTAAGGTCACTAAAGTCAATCATATTTTCACAATCTTTGTGAAAAGCTTATCGAAATATCTCATCTACCTTTATTAAATATCATCTTTTAATACAAACACTCTTTGATCTTCATCCTTAATACATTTTGTTTAAATTAAATCCTTTCCTCTCATATCTCTTTGCTTGACTAACTTATACATATATCTTTTCACCCTGCTTAGTATATAATCTATTATATATGTCATTAAAAGCTAAATTATTTGCATCACATATTGCTTTCTTAGACTCCTTAAGGGCCCCTTTATATCTTCCACAATTTTTGAAGATTTTATATCTAAACTAAATCTTATAACAAAATATTTTATTTTTTATCTTTTCTTGCACATTTTGATTCTACCACTAACTATTTTTACTATTAGAATTTTTTTTTTCTTTTGATACTCCAAGCATGTCCTTCATAACATTCTTAATATCACTAACTATTTTCTCCTACGTAATATTAGCTTTCTTATGCACAAACAAAATCTTTAAATCTTGAATCTTACTCTCAAAAATATTTTTATTAATTTTATTTAAATTCCCCCATCGAATCCTAAGACAATATTTTACTTTATTTTTCATATTACATACCTTCATCTTAAAGTTCAAAACTAATAAAAGATGTTAGATACATAAACTTTTACTTGAGACTGTGAAGTTCGTATTCATATAAATTTTACTTCAAGAAATTTCTAAGACTTTAAATATGAGTGTTTATCAAGTTTGTTAGAGCACATGAAGACAATTTTAATTGTGAAATGGGAGTTTATGACATGTTTTACATAATGATTATGTTTTTTGGAGCTAGAGAAGCTTGAGTTCATTTTTCTTTTCAGCCCGCATAGCATTGTAATCTCCAAGTTGGGACATTAACACAATTATCAAAGAAAATGGGCGCACTTTTAATTTTTGACAATAATGCTTACTTCTTAGTGCACTTATATAATGCACTTGTACATTTTTTATGCGCTTGCACATTTCTTGAAGCACATTTATATTTCTTGGTGCTCTTGCATGATGCACTTGCAAACTTGCATGATTTTTCAATGTGTTTGCACATTTTTTCTATACATTTGGTGAATATACTTGAAGAGTATTTATATTTCTTGATGCTCTTGCATGATGCACTTGCAAACTTGCATGATTTTTCAATGTCTTTGCACATTTTTTCTATACATTTGGTGAATATACTTGAAGAGTATGCAATCAAAACTACTTTTCGTGATTGAATGCATCATACACACCCAGTTAAAATAATTGTGCGATTTATGACACACAATAGTGCACTATTTTGACTCATTTTAAAAAAAATTCATTCGTAGGCCTCTAGTGTTTATTCACAGGATATATTGTTTGTTCACAAGGCATGAATGATTTTATTAATATGTGCATTGCCTAGAACACTTGTGCAACCCGTGATAAGCAACATGTTCACGAGGCATGAATGTTTTAGACTTTATTAGGTTGTAGCTTTAGTCATATATCTTTGTTTTTACGTTTCAATGTAATGAAAATAGTAATTATTTTATTTAAAAAATCCTAACAATCAATCGAGTCAGCTTGCGAACTCGCGAGTCGAGCCTTGTCAAGCTCAAACTTGAGCTCATTTAACAAATGAGCTTGAGTTTTAAGCCCGAGCTCGAGCTCGAGCTCGAGGCTCGATAAGTTTAGCTCATGAGCTCGTGATCGAGTCGAGTTCCAGTCGGCTCACTTACAAACCTAATTTGGACATACATAACGAATAGTAAAAAATGCATCTGACATATGAGTTGATAAAAATAGTGTCGAACAATTAGAAAGTAAAAAAGGGAAAGATTAAATATTACATAGATAGAAGTTGTTCAAAACGATTTGCAAAGAATTGGTTTAACACCTTAAACAACACTCATATAACTGAATAGAATTTACAAATACATTATGGGGGCACCAAATAGTTAGGATAAACTGATGATGATGATGCATGATTCAAAAATTAGTCCAGATAAAATTATAAGAAAAAGCATATTTACTCATAAAAACAAAAAAACCTTATAGTACATATAATATAATATGTGCATGTACATGTATGCACACATTCAATAGCAATTTTCAAATAAATATATTGCTGGACATTAGCCGGCTGATGGACAATGAGAGGAACAATATATGAACTAAGCAACATGATAGTGTATCTTAAAGACACTGTAACAAAACAACCAAACCAATTTGTATGGATGAAAAAAAAAAAGGGTTCAACAGCACAAAGGATTAAAAACCTTGACCTGGAAATGTTTAAAAGTTAACCAATAAAAGCTATAAAACGATCCGTTCCAATAAAATTTATGTAGAATACAGCTTAACCATCCCTTCAGATGAATAACAGAATCAGAATGGAGACAAAAGTAAAAGATAAACAATCTAATTCATCCACTGCTGGGCACTAAATGACAGATCATGGCGTGCATAGCGAAACTTTTGCTTGATGATAAACCTAATTCTGAATATCATGGACATATGGAAAGAGCAATAATGAAGCCATCATCATTATGATTATCATCATTCCTATCCCAACACAATTATGAAAATGTGAGCAGGAGAAAAGAAAGTTCTTGGAAATACGTAAATATGGATGTAAAAATGTATCAATTTGTGAAAGAAAATAATTCACTATCAAATCAATACTGTAGAAGAAGGCGAATTTTTATCATACATGTTCAAGAAACCGACATAACACACAAAGAAATAAAGAAATAACGCATTTAACTCTTGCAAGAAGAAATCAGCTTTACATATAACTCTCTCCGAATTAAACTGGTGAGTTATAATTTTGAGGAATAAGAAAATTATAAAATTAGTCTAACACTCCACTTCAAAATACTGGAGTTATAATGTTGCGTATCAAGGCAGAAAATTTATTGCAGCATATAAAAAAAAGTTCATGTATTCTATGCATGCAAGTCACCAGAAATAAGCAAAGATAAAGAAAAATCCAATGAGCTGAATAAAATATCCCACAAAGTATACATTATTTCCATATGAGAATCAATCTGTAAGAAATGCTTACACAAAAGCAAAATACATCAATTAAAAGACTAAAAGAAAGCTTTAGTAAAGTAATATATTTAAAGTTTTAAACTGTACCTGGAAACTCAATTATGCAAATGCAGCCAGAATAACTGAGCCTGACTCATGATTTCATGTTGCACTAGGGCAAACTAATATCATAAAACAATTTTTATTGTATCTACCTTTATTGCAAATAGATCTCCCGTCCGTCGTTTCCTTGCTAGAAAAACTCTGCCAAAAGCCCCTCTGCTGATAGGTTTGATAAGATCAAAGTCATCAATTCCAGTCCTCTCCTTGTGTAAGAGACGCAAAGGAGGTGATATTTTATTTTCAGATGCATTTCTGGAGACATGTCCATTGGCTTCAATTTGGATAATGCTGTTCAATCTATTTTCATCCCCTAACTCCATAGCCAGCAAATATTTCTCCCTGGGAACCAATGCATGTTGCCATCCATTGGCAGAATTATATTAAAACTGATCCAAAAACTAGTAGGCTTGCTGTAAATGGCAACATATCACATGAGCTCAAAGATTAAAAAAAATACTCACTTCAACAAGTTTCTGATGTGCCTTCCGAAAGTGTCTAGGACAAGAGCTTTAGGTTTGTTATGAAGAATATCCAATAAATCTTCCCAGCACACATCCAGATACTCAAAAACCTCATCACTTGCAAGATTAACTTGTGCAACTCTGCGAGCTATATCAACTAGCTCAGTCATCTGGGAGTAAAAAATCAAAATAATTAGCACTAAACTAATTCTTTTTGTTTAATGACATGAAAGCTGTTGATTGCACGTAACAGATGCACAGCTGTAAATCATCAGTCAATGTCCTAATTTACTGAAGTTAAGCAAAATTAGCTTACTTAGATGTGGATTTTTAGAAGACTTAATGTCTTGAAATGCATTTGGCAATTCATTTAACTACTCATAGCTTTACCATATGTAATGAAACTAAAACATATAAATTTTGAATACAATCCAGAGAAATCACAGTAACAAATCATGAAATCAAACTATGCACTACAGTAATGTCCTTCAGAAAGAACCCAAACATTAAAAAAGGAAATAAACCGATTGTGTGTTTTGACTGCCATATTAGCATCCTACTATTTTAATATGTGTATGCATCCCCATTCATTGTCCATGCTTCATAGAGGGATAAATGTCACATCCCTTTTACTAGGAGGAGATATAGTTATGGAAAAATTACAGAAGATGTACCAAGGTTCATTGACACACAACCCTAACATCCTCCTAAAAAATCAGAAGGCAGATTCAAATACATTAATAAAGAGGATATCCTCTAAATAAAGAGTTTTAAAGATTTCATATGATATTTCACGTATTTAGATGGAGAACACGTAAAAAGAAAAAAAGAGAAATGAATAAATCCAATAGGTGGATGATGAGTATAACATCAAAAAATTGATGCAAAGCTAGAATCTATGCATTTAATATGAGGATGGTTTAGATATTGCGCCCTCCAATAAATGGTATCCACATAGGGAAAAATAGGCCATTAAATATAGAGTTTGTTTCGTAAAGTTGTGTGTATTATATGAAATAGTTTAGCAAATCTAGAATTTCAGCACGGTAAGGCCATCCTTATTGCAAGAGATTCGTTGCAATGTCAACTAAATAAATCAAAATTGTTCTATAAAAAACAACATTAAAGTAACCCAATATTAACAAGGTTATAGTAGATGGAGATCTTCAAGTTTATATTTGTTAAAGTTGGCGATTGTTAAATCCCAGCCGATGGTTTCCACTGATAATAAAGCTACGGCTTTCCCTCTCAAATATCTGAATTCGACGTGGTATCAAAGCCATGGTCGGCCTTCATTGTCGTTACCATTGCCAAACCTTCGTAAGAGAAGATACAAAGGAAGCAAAGAAAAAAGCCTTCACTGCCGTAAAGACTAGTCGTCGAACTGTCGGCTTCATCCCTCCCTGCGTATGGTCCTTTCTGCGTGCCGAAGCAAAGACCGAACAAGATGAGCGAGACCTCCCGAACGCAAACTTCCTGTTTGCGGCCAGAAAGGGCAGAAGAACCGATCAAGAAAGGAAGTCGAAAGCCTGGAAGTTATTTAAAGACAAAGACTATCTTTGGTGCAGTTATTGCAAGAAATCAAGACTTACAAAAGAGATATGTAGGAAGATACATGGAAAGTCCCCCAGTAAAGGATGGAACCAAAGAAATGGATAAAATAACACATCACAAGCCAACACTACAACAAGTCAGCCCATCCCTAAAACACAATACAGCTTTAGAGAGCCCAATAAAAAATATATTGATAAGCTAAAGATATTGAAAAACCTCCTGCATCTTCTTCTTTGCACTTTCAGGTATGTTTCTTATATCCATTGGATTAAGTGCCTCTAGAAATCATTGGAAAGGTTTATGGATCATTAACTAAGGAGCCACTGATCACATGACATACTCCACTAACCACTTCATCAATTATACTACTTGCTCAAGTGATAAGAAAATCATCACTGCTAATGATTCTCTTACTACAGTTGCAGGCCAAGGAGACATACCCTTATCTCCCTCCCTCACTCTCAAAGATGTGCTCCACGTACATCAATTATCCACAAACCTAATCACTATACAAAAACTTACGAGTGATGATAATTGTCAAGTACTATTTAACCTTACTTGTTACATATTTCTAGACCAGAGATCAGGGAAGAAGATTGGACTTGCAAAGGAGAGAGCTGGACTATACTACTTGGAAGAGCTGAATAAATCTGATAGCATTAAAAATAGATATTCTATGTTATCCCTAGTTGATAAAAAATCTACTATTTGGCTTCATCATTTTAAATTAAGACATCCATCTTTTGATGACTAAAAATATATGCATCCAAAAAAATTTTATAAATTGAAAATTAAATATTTTCATTCTGAAACTTGTGAGTTAGTCAAACATAAAAGAATTTCTTTCCCAAATAAAAATGAGAGATGTGATACTCCCTTTTATCTTATTCATAGTGATATATGGGGACCCTCAAAAATCCCCAACATCACTGCGACTCGCTGGTTTGTATCCTTCATTGATGATTGTACTCGAGTCTTTTGGATCTATCTCCTCAAAAATAAATTTGATGTTAGCACCATTCTTCTCATTTTTCACACCATGATTTAGAACTAATTTGGGGTAAAAATTAAAAAAAAAATGTTCTGACAATATCAAAGACTACTTTAACCAAAACCTATCCTGCTACTTTCAAAACAAAGATATCATTCATGAGTCTTCCTACGTTCATACCCCACAACAAAATCGGGTTCTAGAAAGAAAAAATTATCACATTCTAGCCTCCACCCAAGCATTCATATTCCACCACAGTATAATCAAATCTTACTGGGGGAAGCCCTACTAATCGTCACATTTTTCATAAACAAACTACCTTCAAAAGCCTTGGGACTAAAAACACCAATGAATATTCTATCCTCCTTTTACCCTGGGTTTCAAACCCATGATAACCTTACACCCATAATCTTTGGGTGCATTGCCTATGTTCACATACACATCTAAGATAGAGAAAAATTAGATCCAAAAGCACTCAAATGTATCTTTGTTGAATATTCATCCACCAAAAAATGTTAGAAGTGTAATTATCCCCCCACAAAGAAAACCCTAGTATCCGTTGATGCTACTTTGATAAATAAAATTCTTATTTCACCACACCTCATCTTCAGGGAGAGACTGAAATTAAGGAAAATAAAAAAATTGAGCTTGCCCCTCTTGACCTTACCTCCGCCTCAAACCAATCCTCCCGAAATCAAAGCCCGGGTAATTGAGGACAAAGCTGTTATTAGGTTTGGGAATGTGTATTTCAGGCGTACAAGTCCAAACTATGCTCCAAAACATATCCAAGAATCTAAATCATCTCCTGAAATCAAGATAAACACAAATTCACCGCAAAAACCTCACTTTTACCCCATAACCAACTCTATATCCTTTAATGACTTCTCAACTTCACACAAAAACTTCCTAGTTACGCTAAATGATATTCAATAATATTTTTGAGATCTTATCTAATGAAAATTAAAAAAATATCATGAAAGATGAAATGCAGACCCTCGAAAAGAACAATAATTGGCAGATCATTGACTTAAAAGTGGAAAAAAATAGTCGGTTGCAAATGGGTGTTCTCTGTAAAATACAATGCTGATGGTACACTGGAAACGTACAAGGCAAGACTGGTGGCGAAAGAGTACACTCAGACATACGACATCGACTACCATGAAACTTTTGCACTTGTGGTCAAGATGAAATTGAAAGGATCCTACTCTAACTAGAAGCTAATTATAACTGCATCTGAAACAGTTGAATGTAAAAAATACATTCCTACACGGAGACTTGAAGGAAGCGATATTTATGGAGAATCCACTAGGATTTAAGGAAAAATTTGGGGGTGACAAGGTATGTAGGTTAAAAAAGGCTCTATATGGGCTAAAACAATCACCTAGAACTTGGTTTGGAATATCCTCAAAATTCATGCTTCTTAATGGTTATCAACAAAGTCAAGGAGATCATACACTATTCTTCAAAGTTCAAACACTTAAACTCAGGGTAAGTCACAATATTATTAGTTTATGTGAATGATATTATCTTGACTACGAATGATGAAAAAGATAAAGTTATTCTAAGGAAATATCTTACCAAGGAATTTGATGTCAAAGAACTTGGTAGACTAAAATTTTTTTTTTGAAATTGAAATAGCCCACTCCAACAAAGGAATTTCATTTCACAGCAAAAATACATCAAAGATCTTCTTAAAGAAATAAATAAACTAACTTGTAAACTGGCACCTACACTAGTTGAGCCAAATCTCAAACTAGAGGAAGCTAAAGAAGATTCATATGTAGATAAGGGATCTTACCAAAGACTTGTGTGAAAATTGATCTATCTTTCCTACACTTGCCAATTTTTTGTTGCGTGAATTTTTCATTGATTTCTTTAATTTTAATCAACCATTAAATTATCACTTAGTTTATATATTTTTTAAGTTTAAGCTAAAAGAAGCAAATTTTGTGACCTCAATGGCTGTGAATCATAATTAGTTTATACTTTATATATTTTTTGAGTTTAAGCTAAAAGAAAGCAAACTTTGTAACCTCAATTGCCGTGAATCATAATTTAATATATGTGATCCACAGTAATTGCATCATCTTAATTTCATGGAACCCAAACATTGGAGCATTCTGCATCAATAGTGTTAAAAATAAAAATTTATAAAAGTCCATTGCCATTTAGGATCTGTTTGTGATGGATGGCGTTGTTTGTAAAGTCGAATGTAAAATTGATGAGAAATTTACCGTTTTAAGTTATCATGAAATTTCTTTCAAATATAACAATATAAATTTAAAATATTGAAATAAGAAATAACGGAATAGAGTTGCATCAATAGAATATATGATGATGAGCTCGTTCACGAAAAGTTGTTTTAGCAGCAAAATTTTCTGGAGTTCAAAAAGTTGTTAACCAAATCTTTAAAAAACAAAAGCTCTTAGAAAGTTGTCATAAGCAAACCCAAGATTAAAAAAATAAATTAAGAAAATATGAAGAGCGCAAACAAAAGTTTTATCATGAAAAATGAATCAAAATAAAACTTCTTGTTCAAAGGAAAAAATAAATTTTAAGAAAAAATTTTACACCGTTGATCAAGAACAGTTTAGTAGAGCATGAAATGAATTATTGAACAGTTTAAGAAAATTAAATGACTTTCATCTTAATTTCAATGAAAGGTAATCAAAATGCCAAACATTAAGGAAAAAAGAACTTATTACCAAATAACTACTCATTAATGGCTTTAATAATAATATTTTTGAATTTCCTAGCAAATTCTCATGATCGCATTTAAGATTTTACATCTATGTGAATATCCCCACTCACATCTCAAATTCAAATTCAAATCCACAAGTGCATCAAAAGTAGACTGAAAAGAGATAAACCAAGCATAAGCAAGATTGAAATAGTGCTAAAAACTTGCTGGAGTTGTGAGCCAAGTTTCATGCAGATTTCTAAACTCAATCCTTTTTCCTAGTCAAGCTCGAGCCTAATGTAGCTTGTTTGAAATGTGATTCAAGCCTATATATATATTATTTTTTTCCTTTAAATTTTATGAAGAGGATGGCAGCCAAGTGAAAAAGCATAAAGTTAGGTAAATTATGCTTGTTGTAGGTTCAAATCCTAGCAATTCTACCTTTTTCCGTTACTTTTTTTTCCATCAAATCTATTGGATGATAGAGGAGATTTGCTTTGCTCGTCTATTCACCACCAAATATTGGAACAACCTCAATATTACGGCATTCCAAAAAACATTCAAAAAGCAGCAATCATCTTCTCAGTTCTCTCTCCTCATCCACATTCAACTTAAGGGCATCCTCTAGAGATGATAGAGGAAGCTTAAGGACATGGCTGCCGGCATATGAATCTTGCACCACCACCACTTAATCTCGTTATTGCTACCATCAATTTGTATTCTACTCTTCACAGGTAACATAGCATCTTCCTTCACACCTCTCCTCTGCTTCCTCCAGTATAATTAAATCATAGTTATTGCATTATCTGTAAGTTCAATTGCTTTGGATTTTCATTTATGAAATGTATTTAAAATATCTTTGCCATGATTAATTTGCCTTCTATAAGAGATGGGAAGCAACTATGTTCCATTAATTTATGATATATATATATATATATATATATATATATATATATATAATTTGTGACATTTTATGAAATATCAAAAATGATCAGTTAAAGTTATCACGTTTAATATTTATTTATTATAGCTTATAAATTTACACCAACTTGAAATGCATTTGAGCCAACTTGATAACAATTTTGGTTGCACATGATTATTCCAAGTCAACCTGAACACATTTCAAGTTGATTCAAAATGAAATGTTTAGAGTCTGAGTCAACTCAGCTTGAATCATATTTTGAATCCTAGTTGGTTTTGAGTTGACTAAACTCAAACATTTTGAGATTCAATAAAGACAGGGTGTAACAACCTAAAATATGAAAATGATTTTAAATGAAAATTTGAATTTTTGTTTTAATGGGAGAGCAATGGCGTTATGCTTGTGAGCCCTAGGACGCTATGCTTGAGAGCACATTAGCGTCAAAAATCATCGTCACGACATTAACGCCTATGTTCTACAGTAACTCTGGAATGCACGTGCACTGGTGCGGCGTTGCAACACAGGGTCAGAGCGTTGCGGCACCAGGCACTAAAAATAATTTTTTTAAATATTTTCCTCTAAATATCCTTCGCCATCTTAACTCCCCTCACTCACGTGGTAGCTTGGCTGGGAAGGAACCGAGAGAGAAGAAAGGAAGGGGGAAGAGGAAAGAAGGGAGAGAAGAGAAAGTAAGCTCTCTAGGGCTTTTCTGTCTGTCGCTTCTATTATAAAAAAATATTTTAATCATTATAAGTAATTATACTCTTACTTATGTTTTCAATGGTTTTGATTTATACGAACTTTATCTCTACTAAATTTGCGAAATATGCATTATCTCTTGATTTCGTAAGCTTTTACCGTGTAACTTTCGATATGTTATAGAATTGATCATTCTAAACAATTTGATATGATATTATTACATTTTTTATCAGTTAAATATGTGTACAAGAATTTCTACGTGAAATGAGTAGGAAAAATGTATATTGGGTAAAAAATGTACTGTGATTTGATATAACATGTGCTGAAATGATTGATAAAATAGATATGATATACCAATTGATATATATATATATATATATATATATATATATATATATATATATGTGATAACCCCACGTGATCCCTCAAGATCCACGTGATTCACTGATTGGGAGTCATAAGAAGCTAGAGACTTAATGGGCGACATAAACAGTTGAGACGACTATTTCACATGATTCACTGATTGGGAGTCATAAGGAGTTCAATGATTGAGAATCATAAAGAGCTGGAGACTAATCAGGAGTCATAAGCGAAGGAGCAAGGTCAAGATCAAGATACCCCCATCCGAATATCTGATATATGAGGAAAATGTTGATAGTATTGTTATATATGTGCAGCTGATTTACAAATATAATTGACTGACTCATGAGATTGCATGAATAATAAGATTGACTAATTGAATAGTACTTATTGAAAGATAAAGACTGACTAATTGATTGCCTACTAACTCGGCATTAGAATTGATGATTGACATACTGAGATGTGAGACTGATGAATTGATGCATGTGATCGGTATATATAATATAAATTAATTCATAGACTTTCTTATATAGTTTATAGCATATTATTTCTCTTTTCATTCATTGATTTCAGTTGTAAGGTTTGGTTACATGCTGAGCTATATGCTCGTTATGTGATTTTACATGATTTCAAGTAAAGGTAAAAAGCCTACAGTGTGAGGCTATTGTACAGAGATGCTAGTTTAGTTATTTTTCCAGTTCTTGGGTAATATATGTATATTCTTTTTTGTAGTCGATAATGGTTATTATATATATTGTTTTGGACTCTGACTATAAAATGTAAATAGTAATAGCACCAATGTAATTATATTTTTTCTTGCAGTTTGTTTATTTTCTGAAATTAATCAGCTCTGTATGTCAAATTGATATGGTTGTAAACAAATGATCTTTGGTTATTAAATGAAAGAAGAATAAATAGAATGAGTTAAAAAGATAATAAAAAGAACGTACAAGAAATTCTTCCGCTTTAGATCTTGGGGCATGACATTGGGTCACTCGAACTAAACCTAATGCCACTACCTAAGCACAATTAATGATAAGTAGCTTGACCACAAGTCCAACTTTGTGCAAAAAGCAGGGTGACTACAAAAGCAAAAAAAACCAAGAAAGAAAATTGTGGGTTTTCAACATAAAATAATTTTTTTACTGTAACTGATGAGGACATCCATAGAAGATTCCGGCACACGTACCATCGGAGAGGTCGTCGAGCGACGGCCATGATTCAGAGTCTTTATTTTTGATGTTTTATTTTATTCATGCAATTTCTATTTCATGTTTTTCCATTTGTACCCCTATGAGGGAGTTAGTGTTTATTGTAGCTCAAGGGCAATGTTGTCTTCTTGACTTTTATTTTCGGTTAGCCTATATATAGGCTTTATCATTGTATTTGGTTTTTAGTTTTTGATGAATGAAATTTTCGTTGTGATCTCTTAGTGAGTTCTTGAGTGAAATTCCCCAAGATTTCTTAGTGAGTTCTTGAGGGAAGAGTTTCTTTTATTCTCCTAGTTGAAGATCCTCCTCCCTCCACGGTTCTCCTACCTCCATCTCCCTCCTCAAGTTTCCCAAGACCCGCCACCCACTCCCTGCATCCTCCCCCTCAGATTTTCACCATCCAACCCCTACCCGATCCCCCCCCCCCTACCAGCCTACCACCGGCTGAACCAGCTGCCAGCCCGACGTCCCCCTTCCCTCCATCCCCCACCTGACTCCACCACCGAATGGAATCCAGTCCAGGCCGACAGCCCTCCTGCCGGCACTCCCAGCTTTGCTGCCGGCCCTCCCCCCCCCCCCCCCCCCCCCCCCCCCCCCCCCCATCCTATGCAAATTTCAAATTTCCTAGCATAATTGACTTTCCTAAGGTAGCTTCTATCTATTTAGGAAATCATACATTGGGATTTAATTCACATTTGAATTTCAAACCTTTTTTCCCTCTATTAATCCCCTAAACCTGAAACTTTCCTTAATTAAAATCAATATGAATTTGAACAAATCAGATTGATTTTAATTTAGTTAATCCCTTGGGCCCCACCCACCTAAATTCCGAGCCTCCCTCTCTCCTTTATGGTCGGTTATATTACCCCTATTGTTTCTCTCTCTATTTGCCACATCACCACCTCTTAAATGCCTCCTAAATACCTCCCCCTCACTAACGTGATTTCAGTTTTTTTCTAGATTTTATTTCAGATTTCAAATCTGAAATTGGAAATCAATTTCTTCCTTCTCCTCCTCTACTTAGAATATGAACTAAAGTTCAGCTTTCTTTTTTCCCACTAATTAACATCTCCTTTCCTTCTCACCTCCACCTCCCAAGACCGACCACCTCTTTTCCCCCTCATGGGCACCTTCAACCCAGAGCGAGGATGCATGGCGGATCATGAGCTTGAAGGCGGACTTGTGTTTGACGTCTACGGGAATATTCACGTACTTCGATCCCCATTCTTTGACGTGGGGTTTGACCACGACAACGACACAGTTGGAGGTTACTTGGATCGAATTCTCCCCACCCTTGTGCACGTCATCGACGGACAATTTGCAGATTACGATTGGATCATCGAAGGTCATCATTCCTTGCCACCTCCAAATCCTATGCCTCCCTCTCCACCTCTACGGATCGTCGGTGCCATCTACCTCGAAGTGATCTCGTTTCTTGTGTGGTTCTTCATCCTCCGACAACCCTAGACGTAGAAGAGTGATTTTAAGCCTCAAGGTGAGACAATCGCTTTGTTAACCGCCGGATTCTAGTTGGCTATTCATTTTCATTACTTGTGATTGAGGTTGTTATTTTATAGATCTTGCAAACTTAGTTGTAACGACTTGCCTAGACTTTGTTAACTTCTAAGATCTTTTTTGAATTGTCAAATTTGAGAAGCATTAAATTGTATTATCATTACTCTAACAAAATTTTATTAATTTCTAAGAAATAATTCCTGGTTTCACATCATCTTGGTATCAGAGCATGGTTACCTAGGGTGCGGACTCGATGGAGTCGAGCTCTTTTTCACCTCGGGAGAATGATGCGGACATCCAACCGTCCATGGCTATCTTAGGAGCTGAAGATCAACGACTGTCATCATCCCACGTTATCTTATATTTTATTTGTAATTTTTAAATTTTTATTATAAATTTTTCGTTTTTACCCTCACTTAAGAGGGTCGTCCTATGTAAGCCTTAGGGGCATATGTGTCTTGTTTTAGTTTCTTAGGCCTATATATAGAGGCCCTTTCTTGTGTAATGGGATGATGAATTATTGAATGAAAAAAAAGTTTGTGCTTGTTTGATCTCTTAGTGAGTTCATGAGAGGAGAATGATCTCTTTGTGAGTTCTTTAGGAAGTGGAAGGATCTCTTTGTGAGTTCCAAGATTCTCAAGATCTCTTTGTTAGTTCTTGAGGAAGTGGCGCTTGTAGATCTCTTTGTGAGTTCTATTGGAGGTGTTGCTCGAGGTGTGTAGCTCCGGATTTTCTTTTACCTAAACCCAATTTATTTCTTCTCTACCTAACCAAACTCTCTTCCTCCCAAATCCCCTCCACCGGCCCCCATAAGTCCACCGCCGGCCACCCCGGGCCAATCCCGCCACCAGCGGCTCCGCCGGCCTCCTTGGGACGGCCAAGCCACCGGCCTCCCTCTTGGGAATTTCAAATTTGAAATTCAAATTTGTTTCCAAGAGGCATTGAAGACTTTCCTAAAATAGTTCCTTGATTTAAGGCTTTCAAATTTGAAATTCAAATTAATTCTAATTGATAACCCCATTATTGGAAACTTTCCTTTCTTTCAAAATATGAATTTTAATTCAGATTTTATTAAATCTTTGATTAGTAATGTGGGCCCCACTCTATTTATGACAAATAATCTCCTCCCTCTCTCTATGTGGCCGGCCCCCTCATTGGGCATAATCTCTCTCATATCTCATTAATAGCCCCCTTCATTAAGCCTCCCTAATTACCTCCCACAATTCCCTCTCATCCAATTTAATTCTCCCCATCAAATTTGAATTTAAATTCAAATTCATCCCGCCAATTCCACTTAATTTGAAATTTAATTATAGATTTCCATTCTCTCTCCCCAAATTGATTTGGGATTTAATTAATCTTGCCACCTAGGCAAGTAAATGGCATTTACGTTTTACATCAGTAACTCTATATGACAATACTAAAATGTGAAACCTCTACCGAAATATATTAAAATCAAAATATGGCAGAAGTGTTAAGAATATGAGGGATCAAAGACTAGCAGAAAAAAATATTTGTTAAATAATAATTTAAAGTGTGAAACAATAAAACTATAAAATCTAAGTGATACCTAAATGTCATAGGGTTAAATATTTTAGATCTATTATGTCAAAGAATGAAGATATACTTCTAGGATTAAAGTTAGTTAAAATTAAGAAATATCTGAGAAGTACCATGCAACAATATAATATCATGAAGCCAAAAAATAAAATTTATAAAATTACAATTAAAATGGCCATGTTATAGAGATCGAAATTTGATGCTAAAAACAAATTGAAACCCAAATTGAATGCTAAAAAAGAGAATTATGATAGAAGTGTAACAAAACAAACGATGACACGTGAAATGGTAATTTGGGGTGAATAGAGAGAGTGGAACTTACTGAAGCTAAAATAGTATAAAATACAACTATGTTATTGGGCATATACAAAACAGGGGAAGAGATGGCAACAATATAATTGGTGGATAAAAATCATAAAATTAATATAAAAGAAATAGGAAACAAAAAGAAATAAGTCAAGAATAATATGAATAAAAATTTTGCAAAAAGATGTATAGCAAATTTAACAAGTCATGCACGCTCAACATTAATAAAATGAGAATTCAAAATGCCAACCTCAAATGATTATGATAGGACTAAAGAGGATAATTTGTGAAACATATTTTGGGACCCCAATTCATCAGCGTAGCAGCAGCCACAACAAGCACATTTCTGGGATTCTCCCAACGAAGTTTCTTAGTGCATATAAGAAGCCAAGCCTATAGAAACTATGAATCAAATTTCAAAATAGACCAACATGACAAAAGTGAACCCATCATTGTTCTGATTTTTGCATGACTCAAGTGCTTAAGTTTGAGAAAGATAAAATGCAAGATTATTTAGTTTTCTCCTTCCGTAGTATGGATGCTCAAATCCTTGGTCATAATTGGGAAGCATTGCAGAAATAAACCAATCAAAAAATAATAATAATAATAATAATAATAAAGATATATAACCTGGTTTAGATCCTCATGTTCCGTGGTGGTGTTATGCTCTAACCAAAACAAGTCAAAGTGGGTCGATCGAGGGGTGTTAATAGAGGAAGCTGGGGTTGGACTTCCGTTAGATGAAGATGGAAAACAAGATCCTAGCTTCATCGCAAGAAGACTCTTCCAATGACCAGAGGCAGGTGTAAGAGGATCATCTATAGAAGCTGTATCCATCTCATGAATATCATCAAACATCCAATCATTTTTTTGGTGAGAATCCTGAGCCTTGGGTGAAAAACTTTCAAAAGCAGGGATGGAATCAGCATTTTGGATTCTTGAAATTTCAGGGCTGCTGCATGATGCATGAGAGCTTTGATTGTAAGACTCCACAAGCTGTTCCAAAACATCCGCAATATTAAGTAGCCGTTCATCCAAATCAAAGCCTTCAAGATCACACCTGTCAGCATAAGCACATATATAAGAATGAGCCTCCAAATGAGAAGTTGGAACCTTCTCCTCACAGATCCTGCAGATTACCAAATCAGGAAATTCGGAACCTTCCTTCTCATAAAGAAAATCATTATTACAAATGTCCAATAGCCTTTCAGTAATGCTGCCATAAATTCTTTGGGGCCGTAGCAAACCATCCCCATTGTTGTTGTTCTCGGGAGAAGTAGATATGAATGCATTTGGGAATGTTTTGTGGTTCCTTGCTGAGGTGACAGAGATCTGGAAAGGATAAAACAGGAATATGTTAGCTCACATCAAAATACCTTGAGTTGGCAGTTCAACAGCAGAAATACCACAAATATAACACAATTTCTAATTACCTTGTTATAATCCTCTGTTTCATGTGTAGCGTGGCAATCCTGCTCCAGCAAATTGTTACTATCAAAATAGTCATTCTGAGAACTGACATTCCATTTCCTGTCAAAAGCAGGAACACTTTCGATACACAGCTGGAATCGATTGAGAGACTCATTAATTGGGTCACCATCTTTCTGGAACTGCAATATCCTGTTACAGCGTGTTAGGATGAAAAGTATGCGTGTTAAGAGCTGCTTCATACATCCCCCTTGGCACTTCTGCCACCTCTCAGCAAGAACCTGAACAATTCCCTCACAATCATCCCGGAATCTAGAAGGTGGCATTTCCATGCACTTCTCAGAAAGTAAAATAAGATAGTCAGCTGTTTCCTGCTCTCCTGATAAAGTGCCATTCTCAAGACCGTTAGCAACATCTGCTACAAAAGCAGCCAGGTCAGCATTCACCACTTCCTTAGCTGCCTCAAACTTTGAATGAAATGAACCCAAAAGCTCCTGCATTTCAAACCATACCAAACTTAGCAGTGCATCATATATTCTTTTTTCTAGAATGTGTGTGTGCGCAAGAGAAAGAGAGAGATCAAAGATCAAAAGAGTAAAGAAAGCGCTGCAAAAGAATAACTAGCACTTCTTATATATCCCCAATGTTATCTCAAAAATACCAATAACAAGCCAATCACCTTTAAGTCACTATAACTCCGCGAACGCGGCTGTACAGGTTGAGTGCCACCTCTGGGCGCTATTTCATGTGAAAAACTTTTATGTGCGCCACATGCTTTTTTATTTAAGTTAGTTTCTTGTAGCAAGTGATTTTCAGTTATTTCTTTCAGATCAGGAAAATAACTGGACCTCTTTGTCTGCAGAAATCATGCATAGTAAGGTTTCTGAAAATAAATCTCGGTAGACAAAGGCAATAAAAGATGTTATAAGCCGCAGACTAACCTCACTGTTAGGAGGAATACTTTTTGAAGATTTATTCGAATCCTTTGATGCAAGATATGAAGTAAACCAACGTGAAATCTTCCGTCCTTTACCGAATCCTAATGAAAAAAATGATCACATAATATAAGGAACCAATGGCAGCCACAATGCTCCTAAAATGAAAAGCTTAGCAAGTCTGACGAACACAATAGAAGTATAAAAAGCAATGAAGATAAATATGGAAATCAACCAACATGACTGCAAAGTAAAAGTGTTATTTTATCAATGAATTACAGATAAAGTTTTTCAAACAACATTAAAGAATAAAAAAAACAGGTGTATAACTGTTCAGGCATGTAACTCTTCAGCCAACAGAAAAAGACATTAGGGATAACACAAAACATAACCAAATCAGAGTTTTCACCATAAATTTTATTTAAGAAACACGTGGACAATCAGGAATTTACATGAACAGCCAAAAATCAATTCAACAAACAGGCAAGAATACCAGAAGCAAGGTTTAATAAAAGGTTTTAAACCTTGGTTTTGCTTTTGGTTTCAGACTTAACTTGAGGCTGCTCTATGGAGATAAAAAATTTTCAAGTGTTTAAAAAGCACTTTCACTGTTACATTTGATTTCAACTTCAAGTTTGGGATATCATTTTAATATCTTGAATTATTTAAATTCAGTAAATATTTCAAAATATAACTAGCATGCTTTCATGAGCAATTAAAATTCATAAAAAATAACAATAAATAAAATGCATGATAAAATCGTCTTGAACAATAAGGATTTACAAACAGAATATACTCAATGACCCTGTTATGTTTCATAATTATGCACAAACAGCGTGTGGGTCCTATTCATAGTCAAACCAATACAAATAGTTATTGGAAGGGCTGTGAAACATTATCCATATAACTAAGAAAAATTATAGCCAAACAGTAAATATACTTGTGTATGCCAAATCTTCAATTACACAAGTAACTTCATATATTCATATTTGTTAAACAAATGAGTGAGATAAGTTTTGGCAGAATGGTTGTATTAAACTCCACCAAAACCTTTTTTTTTTTAAATAAAGCCCAAAATTCACGCAGCTAACAATCCAAAATAACACGCAATCTCCTTAGGCACACCTAAAAAATGACTGGGAATAAGTTCGAACCCATGTAATGTATTGAGATAGCCATCTCCAAATTAGGGGTGTCAATTTTGGGTCACAGATCGAGTTCGGGTCGAACCTGAAACTGACCCAGCACTATTCGGGTCAACCCAAACCCGACCCGTTTTTGCAAACGGGTTGGTTTTTCGGAACGGATCCCGACCCGCTTTGGGTCCGGGTCAACCTGACACGACCCGAATGACCTGGTATCGACCAAAAATTGCTAGTTTCAGGATAAAAAACGGATTAATCTCGGGTTCCCGGGTCAAAACTGGTCGATCTCGGGTTTCCGGGTCAAAAAAGATCAATTTCGGATTTTTGGTTCAAACCGAACCTAACCCGATTTTTGAAACGAGTCGATTTGTTGAACCCAAAACCGACCCGTTTCAGGTCCGTGCTGACCCTAACCGGAATTTTTTGGTCAGGTTCGTGTCGGATTTTCGGGGCGTGTCAAATATTGACACCCCTACTCCAAACCAACAACTAATGATAGCCCGCATGGATCCACTACTGTCTCGGCCTTTTACCCACAACATCTCCCATAAACACAACCATCAATCTAGCCTATATGAGTGCCTAGGATATCCAAGTGCTGCCATTATCGGCTAAAATCAAATTACCAAATATCATATAAATGTTTTTCAAATCTAACTAATAACGCCAACTTCCACGGAGAATTAAAACCATTATTAGTCTTTTATTTTAAATTAAAAAACCTCCTTCAAATTTAGGGCCTATTTAGCAACAAGTAGGATTTAACTTTATAGGATTTAGTAAATCCAGGAGCTGTTAAATCTTGAAAACTGTTTGGCAAGATAGCTGATAAATCCTGTTAAATCTCGTGGAACTGTTTGGCAATATAATCCAGGATTTAAGGCGATTAATTCATTTAAAAATTAAATTTATTGTGTTTTGAATTTAATTTATGTATAAAGTACTAGTTACTTATTAATTTAAATTTTAATTGTCGTCAATAAGTTATAATAATAAATAATATAATTAGAAGCTAGCTTAGTTATCAAATAATTTAACTAATAATCAAATTACTTATTTAAGTGTTAATTTAATAAGTATTTGATATCTAAATAATTAGTTAATTATTTTTTAAATAACTAATTATTTAACTTATACCCATAATAATACTTTAATTAATTATTTAAGTATTATTTAATTAGTTTTAATTATTAATTATACTATTAATTATCTCATTAATCACTTAAGTGTTCTAATACTCTAATTATTTAATTAGTTTAAATTATTAATTATACTATTAGTTTTAATTATTAATTACTTACATTGTTAATTATATAATTAATAATTTCTATGTCAAATTATATTAATAAAGCTAATTGTATTATTTTATTTATTATTAATTATACTAGTAATTAATTATTAATTAAATAATATTCTTGATTAGTTTTAATTAAATTAGTTGAACTAAATTAATTAATTCGTACGGCTAATGACTACCTATTTCAAGAATGTATCTGTTGTATTACCACAAGCTATAGGCTTAGGGTTTGATTTTCCTCTTCTCCAACAGTTTGACTTCATATGTGCTTCGCGTGAGAGGTAAGAGTTTTGAACGAGTCGCTAAAAAACTACTTTACCTCCTTCGACGACGTTCCATTACCGCAAAAAAGTGGTAACGGCGTATTTATTCCACAGTGAGATTTATGTCGAGTCAAAATAATGTTTGGCAAGATTTATGCTAAACCTACTCAAATCCTACGTAAATCCTGTTGCCAAACAACCCCTCAAGGTTTGAAAAACTTCGAATAAAAATTTAAGGGGGGAAAATAAAGCATCGCCTATGTTTGTCATGGAAAGCCATTAAATGAAAATAGAAATGGGTGTGCCCATCTGTTTTGGGTTTTTTTTTTTACCAAACCCATTGGCCAACTTAGCATTTCAAAAAAAAAATAAACTCTTGTTTTTTTGTGAAAGATCACGCGACTTATATCCCATGAATCTAATATGATGTATTCCCATAAGCAGCTATTGTTGGAAGGCACAAGCACCTATTGTTGGAAGGCACGCATGTGTTATGCAATATTGGACAAAGATCTTCCATGGCAAAAGCTAATACTTGTATGTGTTGTAATTGCAATAAAAAATCATGTGGTCATGCCCTCTTCTGGAGTGGATCCTTATGATATCAACTCTACAGGTAAACTAGAAAGAAAAATCAAATAGGAGAACACTAGGACAAATGAAAACCAACTCGATTCAATCTAGATTGCAAACATCCAAACAAACACCAAAACAAACGAAAAGTCGAATCAAACGAAACAAAAAAAATTATAAAAAAAAAAATATTATCCTCAGAACAACCGGCAAGCGGTTTCCTCATATGCAACGAGAAGTAGGAAAAATATGATAAAGTGCTTAGGCTTGTAAACCAGGGGTCCACCACAGCAAAAAAAGTGCCAACATCCAACAAAACTCCTCCGACAAATATCAACCAACAAACGTCTCCCAATAGCTCAAGAAGAAGAATACAAGTGGAGTGGAACTTGCGTAGAGAAGAGGAGATTAGAAGTCAAGACGAAATAGAGAGGAGGAAGAGGTGGAACAAGCTCTCAAGCTTTTCCAAGAGAAGAACCCTCAGGTTTTAGCAACTTATCTCAAGTTAATCAACAACCTCCTCAAGACAAAAACACCTCATATTTATATGAGAGAAAGGGGAGTCAAACAACCAACTTCCACCTCCAACCAAACCAAACAGGTAAGGGGAGGAGGAAGACCAACAGAAAACACAAAACAACTCCCAAAGACAGCACAGGAACCGGGTAGAGGAAGCCAGGGGAAAACAGCCAGGGGAGAAACTGAAAAGCCAACACAGAAATCGGGTAGAGGTAGCCACGAGAAAGCAGCCAGGGAGGAACCCGAAAAGCCAACACAGGGGACCGGAACCAGCACCCAGCAACTAGTCACGGGAACAGCATAAGGGAAAAATCGAGGGGACACAAGAAGGGGAAGAGGCAAGCTCCACTCCTCATAATGAGCTAAAAGAAGAATCACTTTTCAAATTTATGAGCTAAGAAGTGCAATTACTCCTCTAAATAATGAGCTAAACGTCAGCTCAAGCATTAATGAGCTAGCACCAAGAAGATCTCAAGTTTTCAGCTCAAACCAATACAGCCAAAGCCCAACTCGAGAGCAGCAAGCAGCCCAAAGAACGAAAAGACCCAAAATGCTAGCAAACCCAAGTCTTGTCATGCCCAAGCACATCCTACCATGATCATTGGATGTTCTCCATCATTGGATAGCATATAAATATATATATATATATATATATATATATATATATATATATATATAACACAACTAATATTCAAATTACATCAAAACAAAAGTAAGCCAAAATATGAATGCATCAAACTCAGCTTAATCTATGGATCTTGAAATGATTCGCTAGGAAAATCTCATTCAAATGGATTGTATTTTTCATTTCCTTTATTATATATGTTCCCTTAATTTTCACTATGTATAGCTTGTATATGACCACATTGTTGTTTGTAATTAGAATCTAGTGAGAATAATACAAGTTGCTAACATTTTCTTACATGGTATCAAAGCTCTAAGGCTAATTTTCTCTAGGAATCAATTGTTTCAATTGTTTGCTTGCTCTTCATTATTGAGCTCCTACAATTTGCTTTGATTGACTTTCATTTACATTCCTACTTGAGTGCTTCCTCATTTTGTCATCAAACAGCCACATGTTGTGCTTTTTTTTTTTTTTGGGCAAGGTTATTTATCTCTATTGAAGTTGATCATCCTTGTTTCCTTCCCTCTTTCAATTTGAAGTTGTTGCAATGCTTGATCCTTACTCCCACAACCAAGATCAGCCATGCCTAGAACGATGGTATCTATTGAGTAGGAATTTTAGGGAGGTAACCTAAAAAATAATAATACATCAACTATTTAGAAATCTACAGAGCATTCATGTTGTATAAGGATTACAGTAAAATTTTAATTGAACTCATCCTGATTGGTTCAAACTTCTCTATCAAAGGTAAAGGGAAATTGAATCAACTACTTGGTACAATTCCAAAGCAAGCAGACCCGGAGGTAAGGGGATGATGAAGATTAAATGATAATAGCATGGCTCTTGGCACAACCCGGAGGTAAAAGAAGCAATCTAGCTCGATGATGAGCGTGCGCAAAAGTGTAAAAGTCCACTAGTTATAAAAGAGAACATTTTGTAAGGGAGCTAATGACGTAACCACCAAAGAGGCACGGGACGTTGATCCCAGAAGGTGTCGACGCCAAAGAATCACAAAAAAAAAAAACTTAAGTTACAACACAAAAGCAATGCGCCCCACACACAAGTAGGGAAGACACGAATGCAAAGATGAGATGGCCCACCATAAGCGCCATCAAAAGCAAACACAAGAGAGCTCATTTTCGAGTTACTTGTAAGGGGTAGGGGTTGTTTTCTTAGTTGTGCTTTGAGTGTTAAATAAACACAAGGGTTTTGAAAGTATGAGTGTTTAAATGACTACATTTCAAACGCAATGCATTTTGGAAGTGCATTTAGAAATAATTATCTAGTTCATTTTGGGGATATTTGGAATTTTACTGTTTTGAGCAAATTCTAAATACAAAATTTGGGTAAAAGTGATGTTGGTGGGGCGCCACTACAAGCCACCCACCGTCGTCGCTCGCTCTGTCATCACCGACTACTGTCGTTCGCCATCCGTAGACCATCAATCGTCACCCTTGTCATCTGCCACCCCGATCAACATTTTCAATACACTATTTTTATTTTACACTGCATTCATTTTATTCTAGAAAATAAATGAGATGACAATGCTTATATTCAATTCATTAATAGTTGTTAATTGTGTTCAAACACTAGGTTTAAACAAGTATTTTCCTATTTCAGCAGGATTACATCAAGGATCAGCTTTAAGCCCATATTCTTTTGTTTTATTCATGAATGCTCTTGCTAGAAATTTGCAAGAGAGTGTACTCAAGTGTATGCTTTCTGTTGATAATATTCTTCATGTTGATAACACTAGAGAGGGAGTCGAAAGAAAACTTGAATTATGGAGGTCAACTTTAGAGTATAAAGGTTTTCATTTGAGTAGAACTAACCGAATAAATTGAGTGCAATTTTCTTAGTAAAATATCTAGTGAGGGAATGTAAATTTGGGAGCTCAAGTCATTAATAAAGTACATATTTTAGATATATAGGGTCTATTGTTCAAAATGATAGTGAAATAGATAGGGAAGAGTATTATTAGTATACTTCAAGTTGGATGGTTGAAGTGGAGGAATGCATCGGGTCTGCTGTGTGGCAGAAAAGTACCCCTCAAATTTAAGAAAAATTTCTATAAAATGGTGGTGAGACCTGTAATGGTTTATGATGCAAAATGTTGGTCATTAAAAGAGAATCATAAAAATTAAGTTACGTGTTGCAGAGATGAGGATGCTTGGGTGGATGAGTGGCTTCACTCTAGACACAGAATGCAAAACAAGTATAAAAGTGAAAAGTTTGAAGTACCTCTAGTGGTAGATTGTATTAAAGGGAAAATTATTAGGTCCGGTCACCGGTCCTAACTTTGCGTTCGGACGCCAATAAAATGTTGACATGTGGATGGGAATTTTTTTAATATAATCTTTTAATTTAATTTATATCATCCCGACCCGACCCAACCTGACCCACTATTTTTGTCATTTTAAACGTAGGGTTGGCGCTATCTTTAGAAATCCGCCAAAAATCTAAATATTTATTGTTTTTGTTAGGTGCTGAAGAAAAAATGAGCTAGAAAATTGCATAAAAGAGATGGAATGCTCTCCGAAGAGAGAGGGGGAAGGGGTGCATGAATCGAAAGTCAACACAGCTTGAACTTCCGCAGAATTCAACATATCGGTAAGTTTCAATCACATCGCAAGTTGTATTAAGAATTTATTTTTTTAAAGTTATAAAACAAAGCTTTGTAGAAAAAGTGCATCAATTGCTCAGCAAGTTTCAGCTCATTAGAGGCTCAGGGTCTTAGAAGTGCGTTTTAGGGTTTAGGCGAAAAAGTAAATAAGCTCTTAGATGTTATTGTTCAACTCTCATTAATGTTTTAATTTACTTAAACTGAAGAACATCATGATTTTTATGGTATGTAAAGATAAAGATGCTGCGCTTTAGGTGCATTAATTTACTAAACCCTATATGAAGTTCAAAAAAAGAGCAACATAAAACGCAAATACAAAATAGTTCATTAATGACAGTTTGAAATACCAAACAAAAACATATAACAAAATACAATTGTGCAACCTTTTCAAAAATGCGCAAGTAAAACGCAAGTAAATGCGCAACAATGGCACAACTTCTCTCGTATCTTTGCTAAAATGCAAACTTTTCCCAACTTCGTCTTTCGCCGACGAGATCCTAGAGAATGAAAATGCCGAAGGATTTGAAGAATTGTTGAGAACCGATGTGGAAGAGTGGAAAGTATGGTCGAATTTTTTCGCGTCTTTTGGTATTCGTAATTTCAAATAAATCGGGTTGTTGGGCGGGGCGGGGCGGGCGGGCTGATAAGACATAAAGCAAGAATAATACAGGAAAAAAATTCCACGTGGAAGTTCCACATTTCAACATTTTATTGGCGTCCGAACGTAGAGTTCAGTTTGGTGACCGGACTAATAATTTTTCGTATTAAAGAGAGACACCTTAGATGATTTGGTCACACAAAATGTCTGCTTTCCGATGACTCGGTTATGAGACTAGATGTATTAGATTTAGCCTAAAGTTAAGAAAGGTAGAGCTAGACGTAAAAATTCTTGATTATAAAATATTATAAAATGGCATTTTTTATTAATTTAAATAAGAATTTGACTCTTATCATGACATAATGGAGAAACAGGATTCATTTAGCCCGCACTATGTAGTGGGATGAAGGCTTGATGTTGTTTGTTGTTGTAGTGTGATCATTTTATTTTGCATTCCCTAAAGTAAAAACGTAAAAACAGGATAATAAAATTCCCCACGTTGTGTCAAGAAAGATGCACGCAGATCTTACTAGCCGCGTCGATAATGGATTTCCTACCGTGTAAAAAAATTAAAAGGAAGTGTACAAATTCCCAGCCCCTGCCGCATCAAAAAAGACGTGCAGAGGATTATATAGGAGGAGAGGTCTCTTTGTATACCTTGCACGATGTCTATGGCAAAAGCTTCACAAGCGGAGAAAGTAGTAGGGAAAAAGAGTGAAAGAGGGAGGGTGTGTGAGATAGAGAAAGAGAGAGGAGAAAACCAGCAGTGGGAAGAGCAGCTGGTGAAGAGAAGTACGACAGGGGTTCAAGAGATTATGGGCTAGCGGCACTGGAAGAGTTGCACAAATACCATTCATGACAAAATAAAATAAATAAAGAAACGTACCTTTCCCGTCGCCAGACTTCCGGCCTCCATTACCGGCGGCCTTAGCTCGCGGACCCGCCAGCCGAAGCCCATCCCTGCCAAGGCGCCCCCAAAAGCCACCCCTGGCTGGCGAATCATCTCCGCCCGAGCTACAGGGCTCTTCCGATGCGTCCCGCTGAGTCCTGATCCGATTCAAGCCGTATGGAATATCGTTCTTGTCGACCTCCGCCATATCACGGACGAAATATCACACCCTAAACCTCTTACCCTCCACACCGTTTTCCGTCTCGGGTGCGAATAACCCTTGCACCATATCCAATTTCCTCCATCTACCTCGAGGAGAAGACGTGCCGAAGCGAAGCCGTGGAGGGCGAAGAAACCGCCGTTCTTGAAATATCGCTCGCCATTATTTTATTTGTCATCTTTGTTAGGGTTGGCGGAAGACAGAGGATTGAGTTGAAGGGCGGGAATTCAACTGTGCGAAGTTCTCCGCGGAAGGATAGAGGCGGGTATCCGACTGAGAGTTGGATTTAGGGCGCGTGTGCGTTGCCCGTGTTAAATCCGCGGTGGTTGACACTTGTAAAGCTTTTTTTTTATTTCTTTTAAAAATAAAACTTCAGTATAAAATTTTAACATTGTACTAATTACTAAAATTTTATTTTAAGAATTAATTAAAAAAAATTATTCCAAACTAAATTTTTTTGACAGCTTTCTTATTGGTTTTTTTTTTTTTTTTTAGTTAAAAATTTAAAAATTTTATATTAAAAAAAGTTGTTTTAAAAAGTAATAAGAAAGTCATCTTAAACGAAATCTAAATGTTTAAATTTGGGCTAAGTTCATGTTAGATATTAAGTTAAGTTTCATATTGAATTAGGACTACTTAATAAGCAAATAAATCATTAATCATGATCATTATTTACGCAAATATGTTCTAATTATGCGAAGAAAGATGCATTGTTGATTTTGCTAATTATAAATGTGTGATTTGAGTAATCATACATAATTTTTTAATTTTATTGGTGTTTCTTATAAATCCATAAATATGTATTTCAATATAAATTTTAAACGACTAGTAAATTTATTTGTATATTATATATAAGCCAACTTAATTGAATCAAACTTATTTAAATATATTTTTTTTTCAAGCTAATGAGTTGTTGGGGCACGACGTACACGTGTTACCACTTACAACCCCTCAACAACGACAACATCAAGCCTTTGTCCCACTACGTTGGGTCGGCCACATGAATCCTTTTTCGCCATTGTGTTCGATTAAAAGTCAAATTCTCATTTAAATATAATAAAGAAAGGTCATTTCTAATATTTTCTAACCAAGTATTTTTAGGTCTACCTCTACCCTTCTTAACATAAGTCAAATCCAATACCTCAATTTTCCTAACCGGGTCATCGGAAGGCCTCCGTTTAATGTGACCAAATCATCTAAGGCGACTCTCTCTAATCTTATCTTCCACTGGAGCTACTCCAACATTTTCACGTATATGCTCATTTTGTATCCTATCTCTAAGGGTCAAGCCACTCATCCACCTAAGCATCCTCATCTCTGCAACACTTAACTTAGTATTATGCTTCACTTTTAATGGCCAACATTCGACCTCATCTCTACTAGTTACAACCCCTAAAAAATAAAATTTGCCCTAAAACCCTATTTCTTGCCTGCGCCCCTTTGTGTGTTCTTTCTTCACAATATGTGTGAATTGCAGTGACCCAATAGCCTTCGCTCTTCCTACTGTGATACGCACAAGCCTGGATCCCTGCGGCATGTACGAGTCGTGATCCCCTATAGCCCTGCTTGCTAGTGTTCATGCACGACTGAGCTAGCCGTCACCTTATCCTTGTCGTTCTCGTCTCTTGGATTGAATGTAAGGAAAAGTTGATAAAATTCTTATTTTTGTTCTTTGATTTTTAATATGAGTGCGTTTAATGTGAATCTCAAAGCATAGATTATATGTGAATGACATCAAATCATAGCTTATAGGTGAATAATTGGCATGCTTTGTTAAGTTAAGCTTGATATTATATACTTATGCAAATTATCTGTTAAGCTTTATTATATGATACTTAGGAGTTTTGATGTTGTAAATTAAAAATTTATCTTCATTTGAAATTATTGGAGGGAGGGAGGGATTTTTTGGAGGCAAAAAAAAGTCAAAATAATTAAAAAAAAAAAAAAAAACCTTAAAAGTGCATTTATGGAAGATGTATAATTTCTCAACCTCTATCTATTGAGACCAATTTATAAAAATAACATCTTTTTTTATTTCACAAAATAGCATACTGGATTATTTCATAATTGATAAAACTGCACATTTTTTTGGGGAAAAAAAAAAACATTAAAGTGCCTTAACATAATATGTAGAGTTTTTCAACCTCGACATCTTCCATAAAGGCACTTTTAACCATAAAATAGCAACCTGTTTTTTTAACAACAACCTCTATCTGTTTCAACTCAACAATTCTATCTTGTTAAGATTTTATTATATTCATGTATTACTTAGCATGGTATTTTTTTTTAATTTATTTGCCCAACATACAATATTACTGTCAAGCATTTCAAAAAATGGAACGATTTTTTAAGTGAAAAGAATTGTTGAGATTGATATTGATAATCTCCCTGCTAACTCTATTCTTCGACCATCAATCTGGAGTTATGATGAGAATGAGAGGGATAAAATTCGTAGAGCTGATTTGTTGAAGGGTCCCCATCAATTGAAAAATAATCATTTCCCTCAAACAATGATGGGAAATGTTGCATGTATGTTTAACTCATGCTTGTTTAAAGATTTTTTTTTTATTTGATAGAATATAGTGTATATAAAGAGATTGTATTTTATCATTATTGTTACTTATTTAAGCATCAAGAACAAGCTAGTACATGTTAAGGTTGTGGACACTCATTTGTTGGTGAAGGATTTAAGAACTGAAAGAGAAAAGAGAAGATTTTTGATCATGTAGAAAAACACAACAGTACACACAACAATGCAAGATAGAAATGTGAGACTTTAATGAAACATCAATAACATACTATTCCTGCTTTATAATTGAGCAAGAATGAGAAGAATAACAAAGAATATCACATTATGTTAACTACAGTTGTTGATTGTTTGATTTCTTATTCACCAAGGCTATCATATTGTGGCATGATGAATCATCTAACTCATATAACCTAACCTCCAGAATGAGGAAGTCCCTCAAAAGGTTTCCTACATGGAAGACCTTATGTGTGTCTTCATATCAAACAAGCACCCTTAAAGAAAGGTACAAATTGGATATTTGTTCTTAGAGGAGGAGAAGGGAGAATGCGTAGATTTTCTACGCCAACTGAGACATTTTTGCATGAAATCTAACAGATATATCTGGAGTTAACTATGAGATAATCGTACATTCTCTCAAAATAAACCCAGCTTGTTAGTCGGTTATTAAAAAAAAGAAATTTTATTGTAGATCGCTAGTAAGCAACCGAACAGAAAGTTGATAAACTCCTATAAGCTAAATCTATACGTAAGGTATACTATACAGCATGGCTGGAAGATCTCGTCATGGTTACAAAAAGCTAGATTAGCTTAAAGGATGTGTGTGGATTACACGACCTCGATAAAGTATGTCAAATGATAGTTTTTTGCTCCCGCTTATTGACCAGCTGGTTGATGCCACATGTGGGTAGTGGTGTCAAACTTTAACCCAACATAGACCCAACCCAATTTTTTTTGGATTTGTGTGTATTTGTTTGTCATACAGATTAAGTTCAAATTCAAAATTTTAACTCATTTAAAAAACTGTATCGGGTTCAGTTTGACTCAAAAATTTAAAATAACCTGGAGGCACCTAAAATCTACCCCTTTACATCTCGATCTCGCATTTGAACTCCCCATATGCATTGCACCTGGACTCCACCCTCCACATCGCACTTGGAATATGCCCTCCACTCCTTCATCTGGACTCCTCCCTCGCATCGTACCGCCAACTGCTAGGCGTCAGCGAACCCTCCTGTGGACCCGCACTATTCTCTAGACTCCTCCCTCTACACGTATAGCTAATGAGCCCTCTCTGCGAACTCACTCTCACATCTAAACTCCAAACTGACATACTCGGACTCGCTCTCGCATCTGCACTCCACATGCTTTATTTTTGTGTTTACGGGTCAAGATGGATCAATGCGAGGAACCCGGTGGATTAGGTCTAAGTCTAATTTTTTTACTCATTTATAGAACCTAGTTGGGATCATGTCAACATGTTTATACCCAGGTCAATTCTAGATTCAACTCGAACCAAACCCAAAAACCTATTTTGACACCCCCTACATCTGGGCACAAAATATTGAGCTTCATGGATGCCTACTTCAGCTGCAACCAAATAAAGATAAACCCTATATATAAGGAAGCAACAACTTTTCGGACTAATAAAAAACCATATTGCTATCGGGTTATGTCATTTGGACTCAAGAATACTAGAGCCACGTATCGACACCTCATGAATAAAATTTCCAAAAATCTTATAGGGCACACTATAGAAGCTTATGCAAATGATATGCATGTGAAAAGTCTTAAAAATTTACAATATATATCCGACTTGGAACAATTCTTCTACCTGAATCGATCTTACAACATGCAACTTAAACATGTCAAGTGTGCTTTTGAAATTGAGGCCAATCCTCAAATGATTAAAGCATTGAGATATATGATTCCCCCAAGAAATATCAAAGCAGCCCAACATTTAAACAAAAGAATTACAGCCTTATCACACTTTTTGGTCTGCCCAGCGGATAAATACTTGATTTTTTTCAATATACTAAGAGGTGCTCTTAACCCGAGGTTCAAATGGACGAACAAATATCTTGAAGCTTTCAAATAGCTCTTAACATATTTGGCCTCACATCCATTATATATATATATATAGCTCAATTTTAGTCAGAGAGATGAATAGCATCCAATATATTGTCTATTATATCATCAAGATCTTCTCCTAGATGAAGGGTCACTTCCTATTGGCAGATAAAATAGCATTAGCATTAATACTTTCAACTAGAAAATTGTGCCCATATTTTGAAGCTCATGTCGTCGGGGTCTATATAAATCTTTCAATGAGAAATATTCTCTAAAAAATTGAGGCATCCAGAGGATTAATCAAATGGTCGGTGGTACTCAGAAAATTTGACATCCATTTTTTTTTTTTTTGCGCAGACCTGATATCAAGTCACAAGTAATTACAAATTTCCAGCATTAACATTAATACTTCACGAGCAGAATGGATAACTTCTAACATGTCTACCAACATACTACATAGAGGGGCAAGCATAAACTGGACATTTGTAAGTACTTGAAATTGAATGCAACTAAGACAAGGATGTAAATGAGAGAAGAAAGGAGAAAAAGAATGTACCCGATGAATCCTTTGGGTTCTTTTGAACTTATCTCAAGTTGAACAAACCAAAACCGATTTTTCAGGAGCTAGTCAGAGCACTCTCACCTCTGATTGTTGACATAACTGAAGAACAAAAGCTTGCAATCTTGATCATCACCGCCCACAATATTTAGACTTTTATTAGACACTTGTTTCCTCCCACAGGGGAGAACATGAGACTACGTAAGAGTACTGGGTCTTGATCATCGCCGCCAGTATTTAAATTATTGTCGGACAAGTTTTCCCTCATCAAGGGAAAATTAGAGCCAATGTAAGAGTATCAGGTTTTGATCACAATCGTTGTTAGCATTTAAACTCTTGTAGGATAATTTTTCTCTTATCGGGGGAGATCTAAAGCCTGCATAAGAGTATCGGGCCTTGATTGCCTTTGCCTTTGGTAATTAAACACTTGCTAGATAATTTTTCCACCAGCGGGGGATAATTGAAGTCTACATAAGAGTATTGAGTCTTGATCGCTGCAAAAAACCTATAATTTTTTTGTTTGTCCATTTTTATCATAATTTACATAAGAAACTTTAGACCGACTTACAGAAGTGGTGTTCTCTTCAATTCCTAACCCCTAAGGGGTATATATATAGCCTCCTCAAAGAAGCGGTATAACTTCTTTTAAAAAAAGAAAAAAAAAAGGGCTGAAGATGCACACAGTACATGCGCCTGTGCTTGCGGGCACCATCCGGCCTGCCGTTTCAGCTGCCAATACGTGTCCGAGCCCAATTTCCAGCACGAATGATTTGATTTTGACATTTTTGAGGTCCTCTAGATTGTTTTTTCCAAGGTTTTGAAAACCGGACCGGACAACGAACCGGTAGAAGGAGAGGTTCACGGTTCCACCGGTTCGACCGGTCGAACCGGGGTCGAACCGGATGACGTAATAAATAATAATATCATTAAAAAATATATAAACATAAGCAAATGCATAGCTAAAACAAACATAAATATGCAAATTAATTGTTCATAATTGTTGATAATTTCATATCAAAACAAACTTCAAATAAAATATGCAAATAAATCTAAAAATCGTCTCCTAGATTTGAAGCATCAAAAGTTATATCTCTAAATCCCTGTTCATCAAAACATTCCCCTCCAAATGCATCAATATCCTCATTGCCAATTATTTCATTGTCATTTCCAACATCATCTAGGACTTCTTCATCTGCATATTAGAAATATAAAATATTTTAACATCTCTTTTAATTTTCAAATGATATAACTTAGACCAATTAAAAGCTTACTTAGAGGTTCTTTGGTAGAACTAGTATTAAGTTCTTCAGCAACGGGAATGACATCTTCTGTATAAATTTCAGTCTCTAAGTTCTCCAAAATAAGCTCTGAAACAGGTTCTTCATCAAGTACCCAAAAATCCACCATCTCTATGCTAGTATAATCCAAAGGATCATAATTTCTCTTTTTGGTTTGAAATCTAAATATAATTAAAAGATTATTAAGTCATACAAGCATAAAGAAATGATATCACAAGCATACAAGCATATAGTCATACCTATGCCTCAAATTGAGGTTGTATCGAACAAATACAAGATCATTAAGTCTTTGATGTTCTAAATGATTTCTTCTCTTTGTATGAATTTGTTCAAATACACTCCAATTTCTTTCACATCCAGAAGATGAAGATGTTTGGCTAAGAATTCTAACCGCCAATTTCTATAAGTTCGGTGCACTTGATCCGAACATCTTCCACCATTCATCTACAAATAGATAAAATTAGTTAGCTAATATCTGATATGCATGAAACAAGAAATACATAGTAAAATATTTATTTCACTTACCAGGCTGCATTTCTTTGGCCATTGTTAGTGCAATTGGTTTGCCAAAGCTTTCTAAACTGTCACAAAATAGCCTAACTTCATTCATTGTTGCTGTTGATTTAGGACATATATCCTTATTTCCAATCAGCTCAATTAAACCTTGCATCACTTCAGCCTTTTGGCAAAAAATTTCTTTATCATGCTGAAAATGTGGATTAAGAAAATAAGCTGCACAATGTATGCCTTGTCTTAACTGCCTGTCACATCTCCTCTTTATAATACTTGTGTAAGGTTTATACATCCTTTTTGCATTTCTAAACATTAACTTAATATCTTTTCTTGCCTTGTACATGCCATCATAAAGAAAGCCTAGAGATGGTTTCTCATCAGAATCTACAATTCTCAATAATCGAATTAAAGGCCCAGATAGTTTGGAAGCTAGCAAACAATCATTCCAAAACTTATTATCCAAAATGATAGCTGATACCTCTTTCCCTTTTACTGTTTTGGATATCTTTGAATCAAAGAAAACTTTACTTGTTATGAAAGCCTGTAAGTCAAGCTTGTGATCAGCCATGCTTTTCAAAGTGATGAATGTTGTAGCAAATCTAGTTGCTCCAGGCCTAATAATTTCTTTCCAACCATCTCTTTTTCTTAGCCAAGCTAAAACAAAAACATGGTTATACACAAAAATAGTAACTTTTGATGCTCTTTGTGCTAGATCCTGAATATGAGACATATTTCCAATATCTTTAAGAATAAGATTTAAACAATGAGCAGAGCATGGAGACCAATAGATATTGCCAAATCTTTCATGTAGTAGTTCTCCCGCTTTCTTGTAGTTTGCAGCATTATCTGTCACAAGCTGCACAACATTATGTGGCCCTATCCATTCAACAACTTCACAAAATAATGAACATAAAGTCTTGGCATCCTTCGTGATATCAGATGCATCCACAGATTTCAAAAAAGCTACACCCCTTGGACAGTACACAAGAAAATTAATCAAGGTTCTATTCCTGTTATCTGTCCAGCCATCAGCCATGAGTGTGCAACCTATTTCTGACCAAGATCGTTTGTATGAATCAATCAACAACTTGCATTCATCTTTACAATCTCGTAGAAGATTCACTCTCAATTTGTAGTATGAAGGCAATTTGTATCCAGGTCCAATTGCACCTATAGCATCAATAGCCTTTTGAGCGAAATTAGAGTTGATGGCATTCAATGGGATGCAACTGTCATAAAACCACCGTGCAACAGCTAAATCAGCACGGTGAATGGCTTCTTTGGATGCCATTACACTTTTCAATGATGGTTGAGAACCTGCTCTAGTTCTTGGTGCAAAAAAAGTTTCGATGTTATCTAGCTTTCTCTTCCCTTTATCAGTGCCTTCATGGTGTGCATCCGAGGATTGTGATTTGGGAAGTGATGAAGAGCCTCTTTCTTCTTCCATATATTCATCCACAAACACAGCTGTGTTATGCTCTAACTCCTCTTGAGCTTGTTGTTTTTTCTTGCCTATTTCTTTCAAATTTTCTTGCATCTGGTAACGAATGTCATGTGGGACTTTCTTGCACGAAGCTATGTTACCTCTGATTCCTGCTAAATGTTGCTTAATCCTATTAATTCCTCCACATTTATAAGTAATCCCACAATGGAGGCATCTAAATTATTTTTTTTCCATCTGGTCCTTTACTTTCAGTACAATGACTCCAAGCTATATCAAGCTTCTCACGCACACTTTGAGTCGAAGTTGTTTGTGGATCCATTTTAGAGTATTGTGTTCAATAGCTAAAATAATAAAATAAAAAAAATAAGAAAGCAAAATGAAAAAAAAATTGTGCAGAAATTTCCCATACATTCATCAGTGGATATTACAAACAAGGTTGATTTGTGATTTTGAAAATTTAAAAGGTATACAACCTAGCCATCTACTTGGGCGAGTGTAAGCTTTTCCTTGTATAGAGTAATAAACCATTTTAAAACATATAAGTTCAGAGTAATAAACCATTTTATAAATGAAAAGAGTAAAGGAGAAGTTCATGAATTTAAAACATATAAATTCTGTCATCAGTGGGAAGGTTTGGAAATATTTCGAAACATCAAAACATTCATCTGAATAACACGCTCATGTTTGTGTTTGGGAAGGTTTGGAAATATTTCTCATACATTCATACCAAATGCATAAAGCCATAGAGCATAAAACAAAAGGGAAATTCCTAGCAGCAATCAAACATTCAAAACCAACGGGTATTTAAATTCCTAGCAGCAATCATACATTCATACCTCTGGTTGTATAAAATCAAATGCATGAGTTGTTCAAAGAAAAGTAGAAAAAAAAATTGAAATAGGGAGAAACCGATACAAAGATACCTGGGCAACAAAATGGACAGAGATAGCAGGAAGGATTCGAAAGAAGGCGTCGTTCGTCCGTCTATCCCCGTCGTTCGTCTCCCCCAGTCGTTCTTCGCCGAGGCTCTCACGCGTTCGTTCGCCAGTCGCCTCTCGGTCTCGCTAGGTTTTGCCGTTTGCGATCGCGAGAAAGGGAGAAACCGAGAAAGAAAGTCGCGTAATTTTACGCCTCCGCCTCATCTATTCGAATAGGAAATATATTTCAGCCGCTAGATGTGCGATCAACTGCCCAAAATCGCTCGATTTGAACCGGCCGGTTCCTCCAAACGGTTACGGTTCGGCGGTTCGGCGGTTCAACCGGTATTTGAACCGGTTTTTTGCCGGTTTGAATGCAGACCGACTCCAATGATAGACCCGGACCGGTAGCCTGACCGGTTCCCGGTTCAACCGGTTGAACCGGCCGGTCCGGTCCGGTTTTTAAATCCTTGGTTTTTTCAGCATTTCATACTCAAATTTAGCACTTTTAAAGCCTGGAAAGGTCTTTACAATCACTTTCTCACAATTTAGATAAGTTTGGAGCAACATTTTATGCTACTTTTTGCTCCAATATGCATCCCAACTTTAGCATAAACTAAAACTATGATAAATTATATTTTACTTGGTTCACGACCCAACAAGGAGGTTCGCATTGGTGTCTAGGGAGCAATCGCGCCTCATAAATTGCCTAAATTTATTAATACCAATCAAAGTAGTTTGAAAAAGTACCAATACATATTTTAGGACTCCGTAAGCAAAAACATTCAAAAATAGAGGGACAACTCATACATCACCAAAAACTATCTTGATTAGGCGCGAATCTGAAGGAATATTAAAGATATAAACTTCCAAAATTAAATTTAAGCCTATTTGAACTTTGATTTCCACAAACTTATAGTCAAATCAAACTTCTCAAGGAGATAAACCTAACGACACTGAAGTCGTCCCCATCCGAGCCCAAATGGGTCCAAATTAAGAGTTCAAAGTGCATTTAGAAGGTTCAAAACATTAATTAAATGAACATATAATATCCAAACATGACATGTTTATACATGAATCGAGTGGCATGATGAGATGAATCCAACGAGCGAAAGATCACTTAATTATGTCATCATTAAGGCATATAAATGCAATAAAAAAAGGCTTTATAATCAATGGTATCAATATGGGCCATCAAATGGAGTATCCGAACTTGCACATGATCTTCTCCATATTTACAAGTTGTGTTACTCCTGAAAATTTATACATAGACCCACATTGCCCGTATGAGTGGGACATTTGATTGGAGAATAGAGAGAGCTCAAAGGCTTCAGTCAGACACCACTGCCGATGAACCTCTGTCGACTATTGTCGGACTATCGCCCGACCGCCAACAACACTTGACCACGGACTGGGCGCTGACTACTGCAGGACTTCTGCTTGATCATCATTGGACCACCGCCTAACAACCGATCGCTACTGGACTTCCACCCGATTGTCGACCGCCGCAAGATTTCCACTATATCATCTTCGGACCACCGCTCGATTGTCGACTGCCAGCGAACTACTGCTAAACTCTCCAAACTATTGTAATTTCACTACCTCCAAGTCAAGGAACAAGCCAATCTTTACAATTAACTAAAATTTAGTGGATTCTTCTCATCTGGGCGAGGCCCGTGAGTTTTGCCTATTTGGGGTTTCCACGTCAAAAAATTTCTTGTATATTTTCATTCTCTCTTTAACTACCTGCTTGTGTACTGGATATACATGCATTACTAGAACGAAAAATTTATCACTCTACCATCGTGAATGTACTAGCCTGAAACAAACATGATATTATCCACATAAAATATAAAGTATTTTAAAACGGTAGATAGTCTTCAAAATAATCAGACATATAACATATTTATGCATAACTAAATAATCAAATGTACTCAACCCTAATAGCATCATCTCCACTATCCCTAATGTTTTCTTTATATATATATATATATATATATATATATATATATATACAAGTTTTCTTAATCTCAAAAAAATATTTTCTTTAGAAGCTAGCATATTCACACCAACAAAAAGAAGAAATATTATTCACTAAATTAGTTCATCAAGGAAAAAAAAAAAAGCATACTTTGTCATAAAAATATGTTTTGGTTGTGTCAATTAATGCCTCAATCACGTCAACATGTGCCTTGGCTGATATATAACTCTAAATTTAATAGAAAATATGCATCAAACATAATTTTTGTAAATAATTGTTCTTTTTATTAGTTTGAAGTAAAATAAATACATAATAAAACCTACAACGTAGAGGGTGACAACAATAACTGATGGCAGGCGGTGACTTGTAAGTTCGATGCTAATGACAGGTATCCAACAATTGTTTATCAATACTGCCAACGAGCAGCTAGCGATAACACTCATGGCAACATATTTAAATTTTAAAGCATATGTAGAACTTGATCAAGTTAAACTAAAGTGAATTTTAAATATTTTAAAATTTATATTTATTTATTTTTAATTAGACATCAATTTTTTAAAAATCTCTACATTTTTATTTGAAACATTCTTCTTTTTCATTTAAAACCAAATAGCTACTCTATTAAAACTTAAAGTTTGACTAAAATAAAATAATTTAGCAAAATTGCAGCCTTCATAACACATAATTAAGTTTGATAGGTTTAAAATATTTGATAAAAAAAATTAATGTTCTTGATTTTCTTTGAATCGTACTCTCCCTTGGCAAAAAAAAAATTTTAATCTGAAAATTGTCAAAAACTGCAGGATTTTATTGTTTTTCCTGGACGATTTGACATCAACGGCTGAAAAAGCTTGATGACTGACACCCTTTTGACTTGAGGTGGCTATGGAAGTCTAGCAAATAGTGAGTTGCTGAAAAATAGTAAAATACTATACCTTCACTTTAAATGTGCACGTCACTGTTCGTAAATATGTTCTCCAGACGCATACGTTTCCGAAGATAACCCATGACGCTACCTCTTTCTAATCAAAATACTTTTACCGTTAATTTTTTTTTTATTGAACCCGGTATTCACCCGCTGTCATCATAAGAGAGGTTATTGGATTCAGATATCGGACACAGGTTATCATTCGGTACTTCATAGTACGGAATACTGAATTCGATATTGTGAAGTACTGAGTTCTGTACTCCACAATACCGAGCAATACTGAACAGTACCAAGCTCAGTACTGCTTGACACTGTGGAGTACCGAGCTCATATAGAACTCAGTACCGAGTAGGAGGTGATGTGGCACATTTTCATTGGGCTCCTGACGTCGTCTGGTGTTCGAACCCAATAATTTCCATATCATGAAAGGGTATTTTCCGGTGGGATTAATCTTCAACTGACCTATATCTATCCCCCACTTAATTGGACCCCACTTAAAGGGTCTACCGCTCGAGAAAAATTTATAAGAGGTTGAATGTTCCCAACCATACTTACCCACTAACCAGGCTAAGCAGCAGTGGGTAGTTAAAAATTTCACAATGAGTATTTTTTATATAATAATTTTATTTGATAAAAAATATTAAATAAATTAATAGAATCATTTTTAATATGTTTTAAAAATTGCGAATTTTTATAAATAATATAAAAATTTTATAAACCCATAACAATTCCTTCGTTTGGTGCTTCTAAAAATAAGTTTTTGATATAAGAATTCTTTAAACTAAAAAAATGTTATATTAAAACAAACTGTTTTTTTTTTTTTTTTTTTTTGAAGCAGAGAAAAATTTCCTCCAAATGATCAAAAAAATCCAAGCACCAAACGCAGGATCGCATTATCAAATTTTCTTACAATATGAAATATATATGAAACAATATGAAAGTTGAAAAGTGAAAACCCACGCCCGCTATCTAAAGAAGAAGAGACAAAGAAACACACAAAAAAAGAAGTTTTTTTTTCCGGCATTCTCATCGGCAGCTGCCGGAATCATCAGAGAAGAGCGCCTCCCATACGTCGGCGAAGGCCGCAACGATGGCGACGTGATGGTGCCGCGAATTCAATGATAGAAAGCACCGGAGCAGCTCCTCCAGCTCATCGGCATCGTACATCCCCTTCTCCACCACCATCTCCACCATCGACCGCCGGAAATCCCGCCGGGGATCCTCCGACCTCTTCACCACCGCCGTGCTCTCTCTCATGGCCTTCCCCGCCGCTTCAACGGCGAATTCCTTGGAATCGGACGAAGAAGACATCAGCGCTGTCTCGCCTTCGTCGTCGCTTGAGAACCAGCCGCCGCGGCCCACCTTCGACTTACGGCGAGCGGCTAACTTCGATGGAAAGAGGATACCGTCGTCGGCGAAGTGTGAGTCGATTTTGCTGCGGGGGGAGGTGCCGGCGGCGGCTTTATCGTAAGCGACAACGTGCCATTTCTCTTCCTTGCGCCAGAGATAGGCAGGGGTTTCTCGGGCGAGGGAGAGGTCGTCGGCGGCGACGGTGGTGTTCCGGCGAGGTGCGGAGGTGCAGCGGAAGTTACAGGAGGAGAAGGAGACGACGGGGGCGTTGCGAAAACCCCGAGACGGGATGACGGCGTCATCATTTGAGCGGCAGGTATCGAAGAGGAGGCGGCGCAAGCGGTGCATGGCGGCCGGTGAAACTAATGAAGAAGAAGTTAGTAGATGTGGAAGCGACGTGGGACTAAAGAGAGGAGTATGGGGATTCGTAAAAGCTGCCAAGTTTACTACCCCTTCGGGGCGATGGAAAGCGGTGCTGAATTTATAAGTGAATTTACTCATCTATTTTTTCTCTTAAATTATTATTTAAGAGAGAAAATAATAATATAAAATTTTAAATTTATTTAATGATAATTATAATATATATAATTAATCAAATAAATCTTATAGTATAATTTTTTAAAAATAAATTTTACTATGAACGAGATATCAATTTTCATTAATCATGGTACACTTTTTTAATAATAATAAAAAAAAGTTTTATTTTTTTTTATAGTTATGAACTATAAATTATAAATTAAATTGTGGGAAAATATTCAATTAAAATTCAACGTAGAGTTAAATCATGATAATGCAATCAATCTTAAAATTAGTAATATTTATTTAACAATAAATAATAATATAACCATTCTTAAAAAATTCTAAATAGTTAAATAATAAAAAATAGAAATTCAACATCAAAATGTTTGTATAATGAAAATATATATTAGGAATTTAGCGTTAATGGTAGGATTTTATTAAAAAAAATAATGATTTCAATTACATTTATTGATCATCGAACATTTTTGTATGATAATATAAAATAATTGTTTGGTAAAGCCGGCGTGCGTCGGCTGGGGAGCTGTGTAGAACGCGTTTCTTATTTCGCTGTAGAGGGTGAAACGTGGAAGTTGGCAAAGCTTTTCTTCTCTCCAGCTTTCTTTGTATATGTCATCTTGTAGTATTATATATAGGGCCTGCATGTTTTTGTTCCCAAGTGTTCTCTAGTAGGGAGGCAGCTTTTTACTAATTTAATTCGATTTGTTTTGTATATTTTTATTCATAAAAGAATTGCCATAACCAAAGTTTGATTAACATGATTTTCAGAGCTGTTAAAATTTAGGATATTTTTGAAGTAGTTAGTTATATTTGTTGCAAAAAAATAATGTTTTAGGTTTTATTTGAAATAACTTTTTATAATTTTTTAGTAAAAAATAAATTGAATTAAAAAAAATTTAATTAAAATTTTGTTTTAGAAAGGAGTAAGAAAGTTGTCCCAAACAAAGTCTTATATAGAAGTTTTTTGAAATGTCGTAAGAAAATAATAGTTAAATAAATTTGTGGTTGCAATTAAAAAAAAAATGAGAAAACTATGTCAAATAGGATGAATTATTCTGTTCGAACGCCGAACGCCAAACGCCATCCATAGCCGAATGAAAATGCGCCACATCACCCCCTATTCGGTGCTACAACTTGGTACTGCTCGGTACTGAGCTTAGTATTGCTCGATACCGAGCTCGATATTTCTCGGTACTAGATGACATGGCTGCACCTGATTCTTCTCTGAACCGTAAGTTGTGTCTGGTGTCCCAACATAATAATCTCTTGTCAAATAGACTTTTATATTGTATGCATCTTTCACCTAATTTTTTGCTATTATAATATATAATAAAGCTTACTTTTAGGGGAAAAATTATCAATGGAATTATTTAAATTCATTTGCTTTCATTATGCAACGTGTTGCTAGTTATGGCAAATGTAACATATTTATTTTTATCTTGTAAGAAAAATAAAATATTGTTTATGTAGATAATTATTTTAAGAGAAATATTGGATCAAATATCAACATATTATATAATTTATATGAGCTATAATTATTTCCATGCAATAGAAATAATGTACAAAAACTTCCTATCACATCATATCAAAAAGAACGTATAAATTCTAAAAGATAAATAAATCATATTTTATAAAATATTATTAACAATTAAATCATATAAATAAATGTAGAGGAATGTGCTATAAGCGCCTGTACACATTAACTTACGTTATACCTCTTATATTTACTAGTTCACCTCTCAGGGGTTATATATACCTCTGTTTTCTGTATAATGGTTAAGAAAATAATATTACATTTTTTTGTTTCTCTTTCTTTCTTGTTTGGCATCTTTCTCCTCTTCAAGAATCTTTTCATGGTATCTAGAGCTGGTAATGGGAGATCAAGGATCTGAATCTTCCCACCCTCCCGCATCCTCCTCCACGATCGCCGGCTCCGCAGCAGAGCTCACGCTCCCGGCCTCTCTTAAGTTCCTTATCTCAAATTTCAAGAATCTCATACCGCATCATCTTACCACTGAGAATTACGCTATTTGGAGGATTCAAATCCTTCAAAATCTCACTACTAATGGCTATGGAGATTATCTCACCGGTAAGATCGCTCCACCTCTCGACACTTCCTCCCAAGATTTTGCCCGCTGGCAGCTCATCGACAGTAACCTGATTTCCGCCCTCTTCTCCACCATCTCTCCCGCTCTTCTTCCCTACGTCATCACGTCTCATTCATCTCAAGAAGTTTGGGCTATTCTTGAACGTCGGCTGTAGTCTTCAAGCCGTTCCCGTGTAATTCAACTCAAAAACGAATTACACCATGTTCAAATGCAAAATCAAACGATGCAACAATATATTTCTTCAGTCAAGAACATCGTCGATAACATCGCCGCTGCCGGGACTAAAATCGAGCCGGAAGACATCGTGCTATACACGCTCAACAGTCTACCTGCGACATACAATGCCTTCAAAACAACCATTCGCACCTCCTCCCTCCCTGCCGATCTCGATAATCTCTACTCCATGCTTTGCATCGAAGAGATACATATTAATCAAGAAGTACACAGAACAATCCATCACTAATTCTGCATCCGCTCTTTACGCCTCCTCTGTTAACCAAAACAAGAATCGCACTTCCAAACGCTTCTACAAGAACCGACCGTCCGCCTCTCGTCCGACTGAAACAGTGAGGTGAAAAACTCTATACAGCCAACTCGCCCTACGTGCCAGATCTGTGGTAAGATATGCCACATAGCTCTTAACTGTTGGCACAGATCAAATTACAAATACGCTCCAACTATTCCGAATGCCCCCCGAGCAATGTTCGCTCAACCAAACCAATCTACCACTCATAGCTGGGTCTTGGACTCAGGGGCAACGAATCACCTCCTCATGACAGTCAGAACCTTCAGCAGACGACAAATTACACTAGAACCGACTCAGTAACTGTTGCAAATGGCTCCTCCATGCCTATTCACAATTATGGTCAAGGTTTGCTACCCCTACCAGAAACATCTCGTAAGCTCCATCTCTGTCATCTTTACATGTGCCAAATCTCACACACAATCTCCTTTCTGTTTCCAAACTAACTCAAGAAAATTCTATATCCATTACGTTTGACTCTAACGGTTTTGAAATTAAGGATATTCAGGACCATAAACTTCTTCTTCGTGGTCGTCTCCGTAATGGTCTATACCAACTCGACATTCCGCCGGACAGCAGAAACACAACCCTTCAAGCATCGACGGACTCCACTTCCATCTGGCATGCACGTCTCGGTCATCCGAACAACCAAATTCTTCATCACTTAGCTAGACAGTTTTCTGACTTCAAAAACATTTCTTTCTCTTTTCATTGTATTTCTTGTAAATTGGCCAAGAGCCAAAAGCTTTCATTTAATAAAAGCATCACGACCACCACACATCCCTTTGAACTCATTCACTCGGATGTCTGTAGGCCGTCGCCTTCTATTTCTCTCAACGGTTTTTGTTATTATGTTGTTTTTATTGATGACTTCACGTGTTTCTTGTGGATTTATTTTATGAACTCCAAGCAAGAAACTTTTACCAAATTTCACATGTTTTGCAGTTTAATTAAAAATCAATTCAATATTACACCAAAAATCTTCCGGTCCGATGCCAGAGGGGAATTCATAAGCAATGAATTCTCCCAATATCTTCGTACTCACGGGATCATTAGACAACTCTCCTGTCCTCATACACCGGAACAAAACGGTCTCACTGAATGAAAGAACCGACATATCCTCAACCTCACTAGAACCCTCCTTCATGCATCCAACTTGCCAGATAAATTTTGGGCCGATGCCGTTGACACGCGAACTACTTGTTAAACCGTTTACCATCCACACCTCTCGGCTTCACCTCACCCATACAAAAACTCTACAACAAACCGCCTGTCTTGTCACGCCCCAAGATCTAATTTGAAAAGAATTTCAGTCAATCCATTAAAACCATCAATCATTTTCCAGAGTTATCTATAGTCTTCAATCAATAACAAACAGTCTAACAAAATTCTATAAGTTAAAACATCAATGTACAATTCTATACATATCCCAAAAGTTCATATACAATACTCATGATCTACACAATGATCACATGAAATGAAATCTATCTTGTCCTGAGTACAAAAGAATCAATATAACCAAAAAGAACAAAAACCTGAGGATTCCATATCAAACTCAATCTCCTGCTCCCTTGCCCTGACCTGAAAATATTAACCACATATAATGAGCTTCAAAAAGCACAACAGGTCACCTAATACCTACAACTGAAATCAAAGCACGGTACTGAAACAATATGCATGTCAATCAATCAAATCCATAACAGTCAATTGCACATGATCAATGAATCTATGCAGCATATATAAAAATCAGTAATCAATGCATGATCGATACAATCCAAAATCATCTGTAAAAGAATCGATAAACAGCAAGAAGAAATCCATAAAGCTCAATAAATCAGTACATACGTCAAATCTCGGAAGAATCCATAAATAGTAGAAAAATCTATATTCAGAAGAATCTCAATTAAATCGATCAGTCAAATCGATAAAGAAAAATTACCGTCTCGATAATATCAGTTAAATCAATATCGTACCAATAGAATCAATCAAATCAATTATCTCTGGTCAATAACATCAATCGGTATGAAATCATATAAAACAATCAAATCAATACAGCGCAAGAACGGTGGAAATCAAATCAATTCAGTAAAACCTATTCCATAACAGTCAATGAATCACATGCAGCAGTTCAATACGGTATATCAATGAAGCGATAGTATCAATGAATCAATATCATTGAATCAGTATCAATGAATCAATAGTATCCATGTCCATAGTATCAATAAGTCAATGTAATATCGATATCCATATCAGTATCAATATCAATGCTTAGTGACATAATGCGAATATCAATGAAATCATACAGTAATAATAAATCCGTCAATAAATAAATTTTAATACAAATCCGTCGATATTAATAAATCCATGAATCCATAATGAGATCAATAGGTCAATACAGTACACATGCAATTCAGTATAGTAATCTTATTGAACAAGTACAATCACTGGCTATTAAGGCGTTTTTCGAGTCGATGTATCGTTGTGTCATTATATATGTTGGCTTAATAAGAGTCGTCACTCTGTGCCCGTCGGCCGCCCGTCGACATAATAATCTCCTTATGACTCCCAATCGTTATATCAATGATTAATAGAGGATATCGCCAAACCCTTTTTAAAGGAAAGCTCGTCGGCCCACCATCCTGTACAGGTCAAATCAATCTTCAACCAACGGTTCAACCAGTATTCACTTATCTTTCAGTAACAATAACAATAATTCAATCATATATTCACATTCGTATGCATATCAATAAGGTATTGCAATCAATAAATATAATTTAGCTCAATGCAGAAAACCCCCTTAAAATATTAAAATATCGTATAGTAGACAGACGTCGTTGCAAAAATGCACAGTTGCCGAAAATTACCGAATTACCAGAAATCGAATAAAACAACGTTTCAAAGCTTTACTTGTAATGAAACAATAATTTCCAATATCCTGATAATTTTCTATTCGATAAAAATTGCACAAAACTCAAAATACCCTGTAAAAACTTTACAGAAAATGCTCAAATCATTCAGACATATCATATCAGAAACATATCAAAAGTTGTGCGGTAATACCTTTGTCAATACAAAATTATGCACGTTTTTCGATAACGGAAACACAAATCTTAGCACAGAAATATCAAAACTCGAAATCTTCGAAATCAGAAATAGGATTCGGATTCCTTACTGCGAGACAGACAAATCTTCCAACTGCGTCGTCGGACGAAAAGTGCTCCGCGGGCTCCGAAATCAGCTTTTTCTTTCTCTTTCCTTCTTTTCTCTCTCTTCAAATGAATAAAAAATATCTCAATTCCGATATTTATCAACACTGATCGTCCCGGACGATCCAAATTCATCCCGGGACGAACTCCCATGGACTCCAATCGTCCAGACGAAATTAAATGCCAATTTCGTCGTCCCGGGACGAAACTCTCGGGTTCAGTTCGTCCCGACGGTTCGTCCCGACTGCTCCAGGTTCGTACATATGAAAATGACAGATTTCTTCAGTTAGTCCCGTACTAAGGCCAGTTCGTCCGGGACTAACAGCACTAAAAATTCAGCTTTTTTAAGGGTTTTACATGTCTACACTCACCTAATTAGAACTTTTGGGTGCCTCTGCTACTCGTGGCTTCAACCGTACTCGACAAACAAATTAGCACCTAGATCCCACCCTTCCATATTCATTGGGTACTCTGCTCTTCACAAGGGATATAAGTGCTACAATCCAGAAACCAACAAGACTCATGTTTCCAGACATGTAGTTTTTCAAGAACAAATATTTCCCTATGCTACCCTTAACGCCAATCAACACAATCAAACCGTCAACCAGCAAACCACCCAACCTCCCCTTACGTTTGTACCTTACTCCACCACTCACCACACTCCTGTGTAGCAACTCCATAACCCTTCTTTGCCTCCTAGTTCACCAAACCCACAACCCACCAACTCGGATCAGTTCAATGCTGTCTCGGACAACACTCAAAAAGCCCCGACTGAACCTATCCATCCCGCAATTCATCACATGCAAACTCACTCAAAAACAGGTATTCACAAACCCAAAACTATTTTCTCTTTTTTCAGCAAAGGTCCTATACCCTCCACTCTGATCACATACAAGCAAGCATCCACTCAAGCTCATTGGCAAAATGACATGGCAACTGAGTTCCGTGCTCTACAACAACAAAACACTTGGACGCTCATTGCACCTCCGCCCAACACCCACATCTTAGGCTGCAAATGGACATACAAGACAAAACTCCTTCCCACCGGCCAGCTAGATCGACACAAAGCACGCCTTGTCGCCTTAGGATATGAACAAAAGTTCGGCGAAAACTACACGGAAACATTTAGCCCTGTAGCCAAAATGATGACAATCCGCGTACTCCTTACCCTCGCCGTCAACAGGAAATGGACTATGCTACAGCTTGATGTCACTAATGCCTTCCTCCATGGCGATCTCCCTGACGCAATATATATGCGTCAACCGCAGGGCTTTGAAGATCCCCACTTTCCAAACCATGTGTGCAAACTCAACAAATCCCTATACGGTCTCAAACAAGCGCCTCCCCAATGGTTTCAGAAATTCACAAACTTCCTCCTCGCACGCGGTTTCGGGTTCAGTCGCTCCGACCCTTCTCTCCTTATTTTTTCCAAGAGACACATTCAAATTTTCCTTCTAATCTATGTTGATGATATTCTCGTCACAGGTAACGACCAGGCTAGCATACAAGATCTTCTACGCGCTCTTCACACCCAATTCGCATTGAAACAACTGGGTGACGTTTCCTTATTCCTCGGCATTAATGTCACCCAAACCAAGACCGGCTATTTTCTCAGCCAAGCATATTTCGCACAAAAATCTATTCATGAAGCTGGATTTGATCAATGCAAAGTCTCTCTCACACCTATCGCTCCAGCAACCTCGCACAAATCCTACAACACCACGCCATTCGATGACCCAATGTTATACCGGCACCTCACCGGATCACTTCTGTATTTGACGATCACCATACCCGTCATTGGTTTTGCAACAAATCAGGTATGTCAACACATGCAACACCCTACTGTGCAGGACTATCAAAGTCTCAAACGAATACTAAGGTACGTCAAAGGGACGATACATCACGGTCTACCGTCCTCCCCGGCGACACTCAACTCCGAACCTACACGGACGCAGATTGGGCTTCCAATGCTGTTGATCGGAAGTCCATCACCGAACACTGCACCTTCATGGGTCCCAACCTTGTCTCTTGGTCCGTCAAGAAACAAGTCACAGTTGTGAAATCATCGACGGAAGCAGAATATAGGGCCCTCTCCGCTGCAACCTCCGAAACTCTTTGGCTTAGCGGCTGAACTGCAGCTAGTCCAAATAGGTTCTACAATCATCTACTATGACAATATATCAGCCATCGCAATCGCCAAGAACCCGGTCTTTCATGCCCGGACTAAGCACATTGAAATAGATTACCAATTCATTCGGCAACACATCTCCGATGGCAACATCAATATTCAACACATTTCCACGAAAAATTGCCGACATACTTACTAAACCATTCTCTAGCAACCGTTATCAATTTCTCTGTTCCAAATTAACTATTCGGGAACCGAATAGCTAATTTGAGGGAGGATATAAGCGCCAGTACACATTAACTTACGTTATACCTCTTATATTTACTAGTTCACCTCTCAGGGGTTATATATACCTCTGTTTTCTGTATAATGGTTAAGGAAATAATATTACATTTTTCTGTTTCTCTTTCTTTCTTGTTTGGCATCTTTCTCCTCTTCAAGAATCCTTTCATGTGCTCCTATCAACAAATGGCATACTAGCTTATCAAATAAATAGTAACTAGTTACTTACATGGGGTTGGCTAAATATAGTCCAATAAATTTGTCTTGACAATAATCAAATCTCAATTAGAAGCACATTGCACCAATTGTCCTAAATGAAGGAAAGTCATTTAAATAATGACTAAACACATTAAACATCAAGGGGAAAAAATATAAAAATTAATCTAATCATATTCTTGTAATTGATTGTATTATTAAAATTCTCCTAATTGGTAATAGAGTGTAAGAGTTTTGCATGTTAGATTTGTTCGAATATCAAACATCTAATAAATAAATGAAAAGAGCAGAGATGATATCATCTTTTTTACAACAAAAACACAAATAAGGGAAAAATTTGTAAGGACCTTCTCAATTGAAATAGTTCCACCATGTGAGCGTTAATTACAAATATTTGAACGTCTCTTAATTTAGAGATGACATTATTATAAAATGGGGAGTTGATAAAAAATATCATAGAGTATAGATAGGGTGAGTCATTCAAATGATTGTAGATGCATGCTGACAATTATCTGATAGTGTTTGGCGGGCAACAATGACCCAATGACAGTGATTGAATGGTTGTTGCCAATGACAGTGATTGAATGGTAGTTGCCTGATAACTGTGGTGAGGTGGAAGTCTAACAACGATGGTCAGATGGTAAAGGTTTTTCAGTGGTAGTTCAACAATGACAATGGTTTGCCATTTATTGCCGAGCTCAGCAATTCGGCAATAGTGGTCAGCTAGCAAATGTTTGATGGTGGTGGTATGATGTTGTGGTTAGGCGGTGGTCGGATTGTAGTAGTTGGACGATCGTGGTTCTCAGGTGGAGCTTCAAGATTCTTCAAGCTTGTAAAATCTCTTGAATCTCAAGATTTTGATCTAAGGTTATTTGGACTCATTGAATCAAATTATTTTTCTTTGTTGTTGGATACTTGGGATTTGTCTCACCGAGTTGATTTATTTAACTATAAGTTAACTAAAACCAAAGTTTAAATTGCACTGAGTTTAATTCAAAAACTTTTTAATTAAAATATGCATTGAGACTCATATATAATATTGACATGTCATCAAAAAATTATCTTGATCAGACACGAATCTCGAGGCAAAAATCAAATTGGAAATTTCAAAAATTAAATCTGCTATCATTTGGACTCTAATTTCAGTAAACTTATAGTCGAACTGAGTGTCTCGGAAATACAAACCCAACAACACCAAATTCAACTTGATCCGAGCCCAATTGGGTCCAAATCGAAGACCTCAAGCACATTCAAAAGGTCCAATCCATAATTTGGATTATCAAGCAATTTCCAAATATGGCATGCTTATAGTAAAATCAAGCAGCTCGACTAGACGAATCCAACGAGCCCAATATCGCTAAATTCCGATATCATTAAGACCTTTAAATATCTGGCGAACGGTCCACAATTAAGGGATTCAATATCGACTGTTCATCCAATCCACTCCCCATTCACCCCTGATCTTTCTCCTATTTACTAGTCATGCCACTCTCAGAAAACTATAAATAGACTCCTCATTTTTCTTGAGAGGGGAACCGAAGCAAGAAGAAGAAGAAGAAGACAAGAATAGGAGGAAAGAAACTTCTCCTCGACCACAGCCGGGATTCTGCCCAACTTCCACGGGACGCCGAAATTCTGCCCTATTTTCACAGGACATCGAAAATTCTGCCCGACTTCCACGGGACGCCGGAATTCTGCCCGACTCCCACGGGACGCCGGAGTTCCGCCCAATTTCAAGTGCACCGAAACTCCGCTCGATCTTCAAGTGACACTGGAGTTTTGCCCAAATATCATCTAATGCCAGAGTTCTCCCCATCCACCGACTGACTTCGGACGTATACCAACGACAGACCTCCGTTCGTCGCCAAATTTCTACATGACACCGAACTTCTGTTCGTTGTCGAATTTTCGCCGGATAACTATCCAATGTGGGATTTCTATCCATAACTGGACTTCTACCTGACGTCGTTCTTCTGATATCCGTCGTCAGACAACGATCCTTCTGACCTTTGTCGCCTAACGACTATAGTCATTCCGACCTCTGTCGCCCGCCGACTATGGTCCTTCTAACTTACGTTGCCCATCGACTACAATTCTTCTAGGTTACGTCACCCACCGACTACAGTCCTTCCGACCAAACAAACACATCAACAATAATTCATTGTATTCCCACTATGTATTGTACTCTATAAGATGTACATCAAGCTAAGACCTCCCTCCAAAGAAGGGTCTCATTTGTAATCAACTATAAATACTAGTGGATTCATTCAAACTAGCCTAGGCCCTGCGATTTCCTCCCCTTTTTAGGGATTTTCCACGTAAAAATCTTGGTGTCTCATCTAAATGCTATATTCTCTCTCTACCGCTGCGAATACTCGAGGACGCAACAAATATAGTTTTTTTTTTGAAATTGAGGACCATGCCTAACACTTATTAATTGGTCAAAATATTGCACAGAAGATACAATCTATGATCACAAAAAACTTACAATGGGAACAAAAAATAGAAAAAAAAAAAATCTATAAAAGCGAATACAAAATAACGAGGCACAACATAACCCAAAGATTAACAGTAAAATGAGACATACAGTGAGAAATGTCATCTAAGGTGGCAAAGCGGGAGCCATCATCACTATAGTGTTGTAGTGAATAGAATCCAATTCTTCATCATCATAAGCCCTTATTATTTCACATATGTATGCATCATGATTGAACCAAGAAAAGTCATATGCAGCATAGTTCAACAATGAGAATTTTTTTGAAACCCCACCGGGATTAGTTGGGTTGGTAGGTGAGTATGATTGGAAACCTCCAACCCATATTTGATTAATCTCTCATGCGTCACCACTTCTTAAGTGTGGAGAAAATAAGTGCGTGGCCTGGCACCTGTGGGGTTGGTTGCCGCTAGGTCGGCCGAGGGATTAGTTACTCAGCCAAGCATCCACTCTATAAAATGGCAGCGGATAGATACTCCCGTTCACACACAAAAAAAAAAAAAAAAAATTTCCGATGCTTCTCCCGTATTTGAGGCAGCACGTGTAAGCTTAATATTCTTCTCAGGCATTTTTTTAAGAGCCCAGCCCAATACTATATTGATGTGGCTTCAAGCAAAAGTTTGAGCAGGTCAGAGGGCCCAAAACTCGTCAAATTGGAGCTAATATTGACAAGTAAAGAATAATCTATGTCCACTATATTCTATATAGTTAATGTATAATTTGCTCGGGCCTACTATATTTCCACTATATGTTTTCTGACGGTTAAAGTTTGTTAATTGAAAATCTAAAATCCTCACCAAGCAATTAAGGCTTAGTTTGTGACGAATTTTTATTATTTTCTTTTATATTTTTATACTAAAAAATTATTTTAAAAAACATTAAAAGCTGTCCCAAACGAAACCTAAGATAATCTGCATTATAAAAGTCAAGAAAAATAAAGTATTTGATTTTCAAAATTATATTAATTTTTTCCATTGATCTATTAAGAAAATTAATTATTTAAGCGACGTATAAGAAAAAAAAGTATTTAAAGAGTCACTAACAGTGACAAGTACCTCATAATTTATTAAATTATTACTAAAATAAATGCTAACTAGTTTGAATCTTGAAATATGAGCTTGAAATTTGAACAAAATTTAGAGCATGATTAATTGCTTTTGTTGTGTCCCATAACATTCACATCAGTAGAGAAATATAAAATTTAACATCTTGATATTATACGAAAATCTCATAAACTCATAAATAAGAGAAAAGTGTGAAGAGTTGGATAAGACACTAGACATTTGATTTGAAAAATTTGGAAAAGGGGAAACAATGGAGTATGGTCCAATGCTCCAATTAAAATGATTCAACTGGTATTTTCCATCGGTTACAAATGATGTATTTTACCTAAGGGAAAGTAAGCAAACAATGCATATAATATATTACTTAGCTGAAGTTGGAATAGTATGTTGTCATAAGAGCAGTCTTTAATAGATTGATTGATTGTTTGTTTGGTCGTACTCTTTTGAGAATATGAGATGAGAGACGAAGCAGTTCAATGTAAATCTTGATGCTGGTGTCAGGAGTCAAAGTTGATGTCATTGATGTACATCAATTTTATAAGTGATGATCTGATCGAGTTGGCATTGTTAGTGATGTTATGTCATGATATTAGTAGACATCATTGTAGACAAGCAAATCCAATCAAAGGAATAAATGTATGAGGACCATAGTCGGATGAAGGTGATTGAATGATTGTATTTTGGTAATAGTGGTTGAATGTTCATAATCAAGCAAAGGAGGTTAGAAGATCTTAGTTAGGTGATGGAGGTTAGAAGACCATAGTCATGTGGCGACCATACCTTACAATATTGACCATATGACAATTGTCGAATGATACTAGCCGAATGATTGTAGATGGGCCACAATGGTTGGAGGATTGTAGGCAGAATCATAGGAGGGTAACATACGTCGACAGGTGGTTCATTGATAACAATTGGGCGGTGTTTTATTGTTATTGGTTGGACGATGTTCTGATGGTGGCAGTCGGGCAATGATTCGATGTCGACTATAGAATGGTTTTTTGAGGGTGAAGGTTTGGCGATATTTTGACAGTGGCAGTGGAGCGATTGTCTAATGAAGGCGATAGGGTGGCGGCTCGATGAGATTGGTCGAGTGGTGGTCTTGTGGTGATGGTAGGATGTGGCCTGACAGTCGTGCTCGAGTTGAACTTTGAGATTCTTAGAGCCATCGAGCTCTCATGAATCTCAAGCCAAAATCAAATATAGAGCTCCTCATTTATCTAGAGAGTGAAGAGTCAGGGGCTTATTTATAAATATTCGAAGTTGTATATCATGAAAATATAAATAAAATTCAAAATAGTTTGACTCCCTTCATTGGGGTAGATCTATAGTAACCTAAGAGCGGGCCACCCTCAAAATTTGAATATATTAGTTATAGTAATAATATTTTAGGTATATATCTCCAAACCGTGATCTTATTTAGTCAAAATAAGAAAAAAAAAAAATGTTTGCTAATCTTCAAATCTACGATATTCTTTTCAGCATATTATATTTTCCCGACTTACAACTCTTATTTGTCAAAATAAGAAAAAAAAAACTTAAAAGCATCAAAAAGATTAAATGCTCAAAGATTATATTTCCCCATCTGACAACTCTAATATATTAAACTCTCTCTCTATTATCATGATCATTTCATCACGCAAAAAGATTAAAAGCTCAAATTTTCATTTGCACCTTGTTGCGTCCTGGAGTATTCGCGGCGGTAGAGAAATATTTAGTTTAACGTCTTAGCATTGTACGAAGATCCAGCACACAAGCAGATAAGTAAGAGGGTGTAGCATTCATAAGAGACACCAGAGTTTTTTACGTGGAAAACCCCTGAAAAGGGGGAAAAACCACGGGGCCTGGCCCGATTTGAATGAATCCACTAGTATTTGTAGTCGATTACAAATGAGGCCCTTCCTTAGGAGAAGGCCTTGGATTGATGTAGCAAATGTACATCATATAGATTGCATTACATGGTAGGAGTTACATATACAGGTTTGTTTGGCCTGAAGGACCGTAGTTGGCAAGAGACCGTAGTCGGCAGGAGACCGTAGTCGCCCGGAGACCGTAGTCGGCAGGAGACCGTAGTCGGCAGGAGACCGTAGTCGGGAGGAGACCGTAGTCGGCAGGAGACCGTAGTCGGCAGGAGACCGTAGTCGGGAGGAGACCGTAGTCGGCAGGAGACCGTAGTCGGCAGGAGACCATAGTCAGCCGGAGATCGTAGTCGGCCGGAGACCGTAGTCGGCCGGAGACCGTAGTCGGAAGGAGACCGTAGTCGGCCGGAGACCGTAGTCGGAAGGAGACCGTAGTCGGCCGGAGACCGTAGTCGGCCGGAGACCGTAGTCGGCCGGAGACCGTAGTCGGCCGGAGAACGTAGTCGGAAGGAGACCGTAGTCGGCCGGAGACCTTAGTCGGCCGGAGACCGTAGTCGGCCGGAGACCGTAGTCGGCCGGAGACCGTAGTCGGCCGGAGACCGTAGTCGGCCGGAGACCGTAGTCGGCCGGAGACCTTAGTCGGCCGGAGACCGTAGTCGGCCGGAGACCGTAGTCGGCCGGAGACCTTAGTCGGCCGGAGACCGTAGTCGGCCGGAGACCGTAGTCGGCCGGAGACCGTAGTCGGCCGGAGACCGTAGTCGGCCGGAGACCGTAGTCGGCCGGAGACCGTAGTCGGCCGGAGACCGTAGTCGGCCGGAGACCGTAGTCGGCCGGAGACCGTAGTCGGCCGGAGACCGTAGTCGGCCGGAGACCGTAGTCGGCCGGAGACCGTAGTCGGCCGGAGACCGTAGTCGGAAGGAGACCTTAGTCGGCCGGAGACCGTAGTCGGCCGGAGACCGTAGTCGGCCGGAGACCTTAGTCGGCAGAAGACCGTAGTCGGCCGGAGACCGTAGTCGGCCGGAGACCGTAGTCGGCCGGAGACCGTAGTCGGCCGGAGACCGTAGTCGGCCGGAGACCGTAGTCGGCCGGAGACCGTAGTCGGAAGGAGACCGTAGTCGGCCGGAGACCGTAGTCGGCCGGAGACCGTAGTCGGCCGGAGACCGTAGTCGGCCGGAGACCGTAGTCGGCCGGAGACCGTAGTCGGCCGGAGACCGTAGTCGGCCGGAGACCGTAGGCCGGAGACCGTAGTCGGCCGGAGACCGTAGTCGGCCGGAGACCGTAGTCGGCCGGAGACCGTAGTCGGCCGGAGACCGTAGTCGGCCGGAGACCGTAGTCGGCCGGAGACCGTAGTCGGCCGGAGACCTTAGTCGGCCGGAGACCGTAGTCGGCCGGAGACCGTAGTCGGCCGGAGACCTTAGTCGGCAGGAGACCGTAGTCGGCCGGAGACCGTTGTCTGGTGATGGAGGTCGGACGGACCGTATTAGGCGACAGTGGTCAAAAGGACCGTAGGCGGTAGGAGATAAGGAGTCAGGTGTTAGTCCCAGTGTCACTTGGAAGATCGGATGTTGATGGTCTGGCCTTGAGTAGGACGTCGGGTCTTAAGCAGGACGTCAGGTCTTCAGCAGGACGTCAGGTCTTCAGCAGGACGTCAGGTCTTCAGCAGGACGTCGGGACTTAACGTCGGGCTTTGAACAAGACGTCGGGTCTTTGGCAGGAAGTAGGGACTGAGTGTCAGGCCTTGAACAAGACGTCGGGTCTTTGGCAGGATGTAGGGACTTAGTGTCGGGCCTTGAACAAGACGTCGGGTCTTTGGCAGGACGTCGGGGATAAATGTCGGGCCTTAAGGTGGTGGTCCGGCGAGGTTTTGTGGTGGTCCGGCGAGGTTCCTGCGGTGGTCCGACGAGATTCCTGCGGTGGTCCGGCGAGGTTCTGCGGTGGTCCGGCGGTTGTCGAGGAGGAACTCCTTCCTTCTCTTCTCTTCTTCTCTCTCTTGCTTGGATCCTCTCTTGTGAAGAATGAGGGCTCTATTTATAGATTTTCTGGAGTGGCATGGCTTGTAAATAGGTGTGAGATCAAGGGCGAATAAGGAGTGGTCGAATGGACGGCCGATGCTGAATCCTACGATCGTACACCGTTCATTGGTCATTTGGATGCCTTAATGATGTCGGAATTTAGTGATCTTGGGCTCGTTGGATTCGTCTCGTCGAGCCGTTCGATTCGAGTATAAGCTCGTCAAAATCAGAGTCCGTTTGGTAACTCAAATAGTGGTTTGAACCTTCCAACAGCGCTTCGGATCCATGATTTGGACCCATTTGGACTTGGATTGGGTCGATCTTGGTGTCGTTGGGTTCGTATTTCCGGGACGCTCAGTTTGACTGTAAGCTCGCTGAAATCGGAGTTCATATACTCCCGGATTTAATTTTTGAAGTTTCCAACTAGCTTATGCTTCGAGATTCGTGCCTAATCAAGCTGATTTTGTGATGACGTATCACACCTCTTGACAAAAATATTCCCCTTAATTATCAACTTTGTCTTAACTTTTTTAACTTCAAATATAATTATTATATTTATGTCACAATCAACAAAATCTTACGTCATTGCTCAGCTAATGATGTATCAGTTTGCGTATGGAGTTGCATTAATAATTTTTTTTAGCTTCGTTAGCGTCGGAGAGAGTCTCTCTTGGTGGAATAATTATTAGGTCAGGTGACTGTGGACCTCCAAAAGAGCACCGCGCGAACGGGTCAATTGGAAGGGCAGATTGGATCGTGCATACGACTGACCATTGGGGATAGAGGCTGTCGCCAACACACCCCGATGGATAGTAATATACATAACCAAATCACGGGTTTCCCCCATCCGATATGAGAGATCGAATGGGGTTTAGTAGATGTGGGATCAAGTTTCCCACGGGCGCAAGCCCCGTGGTTAATTACATCCCAGGCCGGAGCCTGAGAAAACTCTCGATTAAGGATTATACATTATCCTCTCCTAAAGTGGGATTGGCACATGGGTATAGACTAGGAAATCCTATCCAAAAGGAAGAAGGGTCTCAAAGAGGCTCAGTCAACATACGTGGCTCATACCAGCATTCAGAGGCTCTAGGGTACTAAATAGAAACTGTAGAAAGAAAGACAAGCAATCGATCACATGCGTGAGAGAAGGATGGAGGTGGCGTCATCCTGTGACGCGGATAAGTAGGATTTATAGTCCTTGAAAGAAGGAACCTACCTACTATTTAAGGCATACTACGAGACCGAATGTAGTAACCTCGAATCCTAAATCTAGGTTGGGCTTAGTGCTCTACGAAACACTAAGACCCGTGTCCTAGCTAATGCAGTGCAAAACCTGGACTTATCCCGGCCTGGATGGGGGAGCCAGCTAACCACCTAATCGATTCAAAACCATGTTGTCCAGTCAATTATGAAAGATGGGTAGGTAGTACAGTTATTGGGAATAGGACCGACATCTAGAGGATTTCCTAAGTGGTCCTGGACTTATGTGGGTTGGATGCTCCTAACTAATGCAATTAAATTTTAATTAGTTGGTTACTAATGCAATGCATGCTAGTTGAATTGTCAGCTCATGAATGCTATAGATCTTTAAAAACAGGCTTATAGAAAATAAATTTTTGAAAAGACGGAGTCTCCCTAGGTCCGGCACTTCATCCTCATAGGCCAGATTATCCGGACTCTACCCGCAGGCAGGGAGATGTCTTATAGCAAGGAAAGAAGAAATGCAGTAATATGCATGCGACCCCGGACCGTTCCGGCAGTTCCCTAGGTTCGTTAAGTTTCTATGTTATTTAAAACTTAAAGTTTTAAGGGTCAGTTACGAGTAGAAAATTTTTATAGTCCTTAAAGAGCCTAACGGAGATCCAGGCGAAAACAAAACCGGCATGCAAGAAAGAAACCTAGAAAAAGCAGGTAATTCTACTGCGCAATCAGGTAAACACATCAATATAAATCCAAAATTAATCAACTAAATGGCCATAGGCAAATTGCCCTTATTACACCCCAGATATACAGAAAATAAAGTGGCCGGGCTCCACTGCCAACAACCCGGATTTCTAAGCCTATGACAGACGCCAACAACTTTGAGTGGGATATTGGGTCTTCAAATCTTTAGTCTTCTGGATATCATCTCCTTGGACTTCTTAGATCTCTCCTCCTTGGACTCTTTGGATCCGTCGTGGCTTGAATATCCAAACGAAGAGACAATTCCCCCAGTATAGGGGTATTGTCTTTTCTCTTTGGATATCTAAAGCCATCCAGCTCGATCTTCCAAATGGAAGAAGACTCTCCCCTTAGGGATGCCTTCTTCTTTTAGAATTCGAGCTGGATAAGAATATCCCAACTCAAAAGTTGTTTTCACAACTCTTAACAATGATTACATACAAATTTACATTTATTGAAAAACAGTAAATTCTAAATCACCTGCAAGGTTATCCTAATAATCATCCCAATCAGTTTATATAAAAATAAAAGTGCTAACACCATTGACCCTGTGCCAAGCCATGCTCTTAATTTTGAGGGCTAAGCAGCTCCATCTGTGCAGTTATACTTATTAATTTTAGCCCTCATTTTTATTTGGGGGGAAGCTGAGCAAGCACCTGCATAAAATATTATTAGAAATCATTATGATGCTCCCCCCTTTTATTAGCTTGAGCATGGCCACCTGCACGGAAGAACAGTATATATGTATGTCGTTCCTAACCTAGGGGTAAATCTAGCGCTCATCACATCACAGAGTGCAATAAATGTAAGCAAACACACCAATCATTTTTCAAACAGCATGCAATGAAATCCGCGAAAGCTCCGGCACACAGCAGAAAAGTAAATCCCAGCGGCCTAACCTAGATCTAGAAGTGGTGCCCTAGCAAACAATTCTTTGTGTGTGTAAGGCCAGTGTGGTTTGGATAGATCCTAAGTGGAGTAATTAGTTAAAATTGTCTAAAGTTCAGGTTTGTTGTAGGCCAGAAAAGGAAATTTTTGTTGAAATTCAAATCTTAGCGAATTAGGGTCCATTTTAATTATTTCAGTTTGTTGATCAATTTTAATAGCTTAGGATATTCATATTCGGGGTTTAAATTGCATTAGTCAATTTCGGAAAGTTCTAGGTCCTCCTAGGAACTAAGTTAAGGGTCCAAAAAGTCACTATGGGAAAAAGACTAATTCTGGGTCTCCTAACATTCTAGGAAAATACTAGACCTTAATACGAGTAGTTAGACAGGTAGTAGGCTGAAATCGGAGTTTTCTAGGCAAAGTTATGAATTTTCTAAGTTTCGGGCCCTATCCTATAGACTAGGGTTGACCAAAAAGTTGACTTTCTAATGTAGGTGAGTTTCTGGACATATAATATTTTTCATAAATACTAGACCCTAATAGGAGTCTAATGCAAGTGAGTTTGCCTAATTTGGATTTTTCTACAATTAGTTATGAATTTTCTAAATCTGGGGTATTTATGGAAATTTCTAAATTAATTAGGAGAAGGCCCTATTTTGCAATTTTAGCCCAAATCAGCCCCAAACTGAGTCGAATCACTCCCAAAAGTCAGGGATGACCTGAGAAAGTGATCCCCTAGGGTTTGGAGGGGATTTGGGATTTTTAATGATTTTTAATGATTTATTAGGGGCAAAAAGGTAATTTCCACCTATGGTCAAATTAGGGGTCAACCTAAAGTCAAACTAGGGAGCCCTATTTATCTAAAGTCAAGGGTCGGGTTCTGGTCAGTTTGAGATATTATGGGTAATTTTCTGACCTAAAATGTATTTATTATATTTTTTCGGAAGGTCTCGGGGCCTTAATTAGCAGATTAATTAGGGTTGGTTAATTAAGGGCTCTAAAAGCTCCTAAAAATTCCTAGAAAATTCTAGAAGGTTTATGATGTCACTAGATTCAAGTGTTGAAGTTTTTCATGTCAATCCGGGATCTATCCTAGTTCCTAGAAAACTTCTAAGTTCGCTAGACAGGTCCTTAATTATTGTCCTTAGGGTGTCACTACGTTGTATAGGTTTAAAGTGCTGTTTTGTCTAACCCTCAAGGTAATAAATGCATGGGAGTACAAAAATGAAATAAACACGCCATGTCCTTAGATCTAGGAGAGCCTAAGCTAAGTGCTCGTGGTGCGATCCTACACATGCATACTACGACAAAACAAGAAAAGGAAAGACATCTAATGAAGGGATTAGTGAATGATTAGGAACCAATCACCCACTAACCCACTCCCCCATGATTGCTCTTCATATCTAGAACCCATGTCTAAAATTTCACGAAATAGCGGGTCTCCCAAAATTTAGGATTTATGTATAAGTAGTTTTAAAATAGTTTTAAAGTACTTAAATACATATATATAAATTTTGGAAATTAAGATAATTAAAAATAAGTCAAATTATAGTAAATAGGTATATGGGAGACCCACTGGCTACCCTAACGAAGTCTCAAGCTATTTGAAAGTAGTTTGTATCCTGAAAGTAGTTATCATAATTAATATTTAATATCAAAAATACTCGAATAATCGAATCTAAATAGTGATTGGTCAAAACAGCCAAAATCAAGGGCTGGAAATGGCTTCAAAACATAAAGCTAGCTTTTCTGAAAAGAACGAGGGGTTATACGCAAAAATCCGATTTGAAATGATGAAGATACGAATTTTACAAGTTCAAATACAATAAAAATTATTTTAAAATAGTGTACTTTTGCTGTTTTTGAAATAACAGAAAGTACAGACAAAATTTTCATCTGAAAATAGTTTTAAAATATACAGAATTTAGAGTACATACAAAACAAGGTGCTGTGCGCAAAAATCCGATTTGAAACGGGAAAGTTATTGATTTTCGAAGTTTAAAGAACATTAAAGGTAATTTAAGAAAATAATTTTTTAAAAGAAATAATGAAAATAATAATAATAATAATAATAATAATAATAAAATATAATGATAGGCTAGTAATTTCAAAATAACAGTAATATGACAAAATAATTAAATAATAATAATATTATAATAATTATTATATTAAAAATAATAATTTAAACAATAATGAAAATAAGGTAATTCACTGTTTTTTAAAATAATTTAAAATCTCTAGGTCAATTTCATAAAAAAAAAATTTTAACGTGTAGAGGATAAAAATACGATCAAAACGAGGTATCATACGTCAAAATCGGACGAAAAATGAATTTTCTATGAATTTTTAAAGTTAAAATAGCTTTAAAATTAATTTTTATATTAAAATAATCGACATCTGCCACGTGGCGAGCTCCGACTCGCTCCCGCGGTCCGGGCAATCATTGGCGGCGGCGCAATGATTGCGCCGCCGACCAATGATTGCGGCAATCATGCCGCAATCACGGCCGTATCCACTCATCCACGTCAGCCTCAATCGGGGCCGTTGATTCCGCGCGGTTTGGGATCGACGGCTCTGATCGAGCCGGACGGACGCGGGATCGAACGGGAGCGTATACACGGGCAGACGGAGGCGGGATCTGACCAGATCGTGACCGTTGATCACGAGATCAACGGTCCAGATCTGAGGGACGGCGAACCCGAGCCCTAAGGGTTATTTTGGCCTCGTTCTCCCAAACGACTTAACCAAATTCAATGAAATTTTAGGTCTGGATTCTACTCATGAAGAGCATCCGTGGGGGGTATTTTATTCGAATTAATATGCACTAATCACAACGCTAATTAACCCTAAGTGTTCTAAACTAGGGTTTGAGATATACCTCAATCCACACGGTGGATTTGGGAGTTCTTGGTCTCGTTGGACTCGGGGGATCCTCAAGAGCAAGTTCCTAGTTGACGTCGAGATCCAAAGCTTACTCGATCGGCCGGGATTCGTCCTGGAACGCGAAACGTCTCGGGTTCGCCGGATTAGCGTCGCCGGCGGGGTCTGGACGTCGGGGTTTGATCGGGAACGAGAGTAGAAATCTCTAGGAGTCCTTGCCAGAAATCTCAGAGCAAAAGGCGGCCTAGAGAGCGAGCAAGGGTCAAAAGATCCTATTCGAAACCTAATTTCTCCTATTTAAACTCCTAAACGACCAAGGGATGGCTAGGATCTAATCTAGATGAATTTAGGAGGGAAATTAGGCTCAAGACCACGGGATTTTGAATTCCAAAACGTTAGAAATCAATTAGGGCATTAATTTGGGTATTAATGGGCTCTTAATGGGTCATATTTAACCCATTATGACTTGGGTTGACCAAGTCAAGGGTTGACTTGGTCAACCTAGTCAATTAGGTCCATAGGGTGAGGGTTTTGAGCTCAAGAATGAGATTGGATTTGATTTAGATCAATTTGAGCTATAAATAGGCTAAGTGGTCAACCCTGGTTGACTTGGTCAACTGGGTTGACCCAGGGTCCAAGCCCGGGTCCAACAGACTCGACTCGACCCACTAAACCTATTGGGAAGGGCCATAGGGTCTGGCTTGGTCGATTTGACCAAGTCAACCCTTTGACCACGGGTCTGGGCAAAATCGAGGTCAACAAACGGACCCCCAACAGGAGTGGCGAACAACTGGTGAACCGCTCGTGTTGGCGTTGACCGACTAAGCCATGGAAAGCTAGAGTAAAGATCATGAGTATCAAAAAGAGGGAAGAAACGTAGAGAACTCTTCTCCTGGCCTTACTCTACAGCGAGGGTAGAGCCTAGGATAGAGTGAAAAGCAGCAGTGCACAAGTAAGGTATCACTGAAACAGTGAACCAACAGTAAAGATCACCTAAAGAGGTGAAAAAGGTAAAGAGATTCTCTTCTGGCCTTATCCTGTAGCAGGGGCAGAGCCAAGAGAAGAACCAAAAGTAAGGTAGTAAAAACATACCAACTATCTGTCTGATTATATCGAATCAGCAGAGTAGGAGGTGAAAGGGTCCCATCTCTTCCTGCCTATTTCAGGACAGTGGATTGGGGTGACTCAGTATCTGCCTGACTAAATCGGGTCAGCAAACAAAGGAATCACGACGCCTGGTGTCAGCCTAATCGGAACAAGACACTCAGGGAAAAAAAGAGTGGCGAGGAGTTCCTGCCATGTGCTCTGTCAGGCCCTCTCTACCAAGTAAGTTAAACCAGCTTCCCGCTTGTTCATTTCGAACAGCGGGATAGAAGGTGAAAAGATCCCATCTCCTCCTGCCTATTTCAGGACAGTGGATTGGGGTGACTCAGCATCTGTCCGATCAACTCAAGACAGTAAACAAAAGAGTCACAAAATCTGGTGCCTATTTGATCAGAATAGGACACTCAGGAAAAAAAAAGGCGAGGAGTTCCTGCCAGGTGCTCTGTCAGGCCCTCTCTACCAAGTAAAACCAGCTACCCGCCTGACCGCATCTGGACAGCGGGGTGGAAAGTGAAAAGGATCCCGCCCCTCCTGATCCTTTCGGAACAGTGGATTGGGGTGACTCGATACCTCTGCCTGACCTCAGCAAAAGTAAAGAAGACACGAAGTGGAAGCCTGCGTAGTCTTTTACAGGACATCCGAGTAAAAGGGGTGTTGAGGAATTGCGCCTCCCAGGGACTCTGTCGGGCTCACTCAACGGTAGGTAAAACCAACTACCAGTCTGACCGCATATGGACAGCGGGGTAGAAGGTGAAAAGGATCCCTCCCCTCCTGCTCCTTTCGGAACAGTGGATTGGGGTGGCCACTACTTCTGCCTGACCTCAGCGAGAAGCTCATGAACCACGAAGTGGAAGCCTGCGTAGTCTTTTACAGGACATCCGAGTAAAGGGGTGTTGAGGAATTGCGCCTCCCAGGGACTCTGTCGGGCTCACTCAACGGTAGGTAAAAACCAACTACCAGGCTGACCGCATCTGGACAGCGGGTAGAGGGTGAAAAGGATCCCGCCCCTCCTGTTCCTTTCGGAACAGTGGATTGGGGTGGCCACTACTTCTGCCTGACCTCAGCGAGAAGCTCATGAACCACGAAGTGGAAGCCTGCGTAGTCTTTTACAGGACATCCGAGTAAAGGGGTGTTGAGGAATTGCGCCTCCCAGGGACTCTGTCGGGCTCACTCAACGGTAGGTAAAAACCAACTACCAGGCTGACCGCATCTGGACAGCGGGTAGAGGGTGAAAAGAATCCCGCCCCTCCTGTTCCTTTCGGAACAGTGGATTGGGGTGGCCACTACTTCTGCCTGACCTCAGCGAGAAGCTCATGAACCACGAAGTGGAAGCCTGCGTAGTCTTTTACAGGACATCCGAGTAAAGGGGTGTTGAGGAATTGCGCCTCCCAGGGACTCTGTCGGGCTCACTCAACGGTAGGTAAAAACCAACTACCAGGCTGACCGCATCTGGACAGCGGGTAGAGGGTGAAAAGGATCCCGCCCCTCCTGTTCCTTTCGGAACAGTGGATTGGGGTGGCCACTACTTCTGCCTGACCTCAGCGAGAAGCTCATGAACCACGAAGTGGAAGCCTGCGTAGTCTTTTACAGGACATCCGAGTAAAAAGAGAAATGTTGAGGAATTGCGCCTCCCAGGGACTCTGTCGGGCTCACTCAACAGGTAAACTTCAACATCTGTTCGACCAGCTCGGTCTTGCAGATGAAGAAGGGCTCAATACCCACTCAGTTATTTCAACTGAGTGAATAAAGAGTCAAGCTCCGATGCCTGTCTGATCAGAACAGGGTAATCAAAAGCGTGGCGAGGAGTACCTGCCAGGTGCTCTGTCAGGTCCTCTCTACCAGGTAAACTCAACTATCTGTCTGTTCATTTCAAACAGCAGAATAGAAGGTCAAAAGTCACCTCGACATCAGCCTAACACGCATCTGTGTAGGGATGTGAGGGAAAAGGAGGTAAGTAAATGGGATAATTTTGAGGGAAGAACCACTAGGGAACCCCTTCTAGCGCTCTGGTAACCACATGGTAGAGGACAAATCGTCGTGGCCATGAGTATTCAGATGCCGTCAGGATCTCCTAGGGAACTCTAACCCTACACAAAAGGGAAGGAGGGACGTCAGTGCGACGTCTCCTAACCAAAGCTGGAAAAGATACACCCTTAGTAGAGTGTGCAAAGGAGTAATCTCATTCCGACGGAGTAAAAAAAGAACTCAAGTAGCGAGGGAGCACCCTCTCCACTAAGGGAAACAACTCTGAGTAAACAAAACCTCACAGTGGTAACACCCACACAAACTAGTAGGACCCTGTGGGAAGTGGAAGTGACCTCAACTCATTCATAAGACTAATCCGGCGACTGTGCCTAGTGTATGAATGGTAGGATGGGTCAAAGAAAAGAGTAAAAGAACTGATATTCTGCTGGATGATCAAAATTCTCAAAGTAGTGATGTTAATATCCGAGGCAATGTATACTACATCACTACAAGAAGAACAGCTCTAGGTAGTAAGGGGACACACTCACTACCTGAGGACAATCATTATGAATAGGATTGATAAAATATCAGAAGGGTCACAGTGGTAACACCTGCCCTGATTGGGTAGGACCCTGTGGGGAGAAAGAACAACAGAACAACATTCATAGAACTACCCTAGCAGCTAAGAGTATGTTATGAATGTTAAAGTGAGTAAAGAAACTAAGGAGCTGATCTTCCACTAGAAAATCAAAGCTCATAAGGATGCAATGCTAACACCTGAGGTAAGATGTACTACATTGCAACTGAGGAAATAACTCCAGGTAGCAAGGGGACACACTCACTACCCGGGAATAGGAATCTTAAATAAAATTAATACAACATCAAAGGGGCCACAGCGGTAACACCTACCCTGATTGGATAGGACCCTGTGGGGAGTAAAAAGCAACACTACTACACTCATAGGACTACTCTAGCAGCTAAGAGTAGGGTATGAATGGTGAGGTTGGTACAGAAAGAAACTAAGGAGCCGATTCTCTACTGGAAAATCAGGACTCCTGAGGATGTGATGCTAACATCTGAGGTAGGATGTACTACATCACAACAAGAGAAACAACTCTAGGTAGTAAGAGGACATTCTTACTACCGAGAAAGGTAACCATGATTGAAATCGATGATTACCAAAAAGGGGGTCACAAGGGTAACACCTACCCTAATTGAGTAGGACCCTGTGAGAAGCAAAAACAACAAAACAACATTCATAGAGCTACTCTAGCAGCTAAGAGTAGGGTATAAATGTAGAGAGCAGGGGAGTAAAGAAACTCAGGAGCTGATCTTCTACTAGGAAATCAAAGCTCCTAAAGTCGTGGCGCTAACACCTGAGAATAGATGTACCACACCACAGCACAACTCTGAGGTGACAAGGGAGCACTCCTGACACCTAGTATGATAATCATGAGTGAGATCTATGATTATCAGTAGGTCACAATGGTAACACCTACCCTAATCAGGTAGGACCCTGTGCGAGGTGAAAGTAACACTATCACATTCATAGAACCACTCTGGCAGCTCAGAGCAGTGTATGAATGGGAAGGTAGGCTGCCAAAAGAGGGCAGCAGGGGGGCGATCTTTTCTCAAAAAGACCTAAGCCCGGAAGATAGTGATGTTTTCATCTAAAATACAGTGTAGTACATCACTATCAAAGAGAGACATTTTTAATCACATAGACTTATAACCAACTAATTGAGAGCTCAACCTTGAGGAAATCACCAAAGTGCTTTCAAGGGAGAAGAAAGAAATTTTGGGGAATTTGGGCTCTTAGAGAGTTTTACCGGGTTCCTCCTGTGACAAGGGCAACCGGGTTTTTGTTCTCCTACGAGCTTCCCTCTTTTTATCACACGATTTTTTTTTTTTTTTTTAATCCAGGTCACATTCAAATCATCTGAATGAGCTGGCAAGCACAATCATATCGAAATAACAAAGATCGACATCAAGATAGAGGATCAACACTACAACACCTGACTAGCATAGGATGGTGTGGACCCAGTATCGTACCTCCAAAAGAGTCTAAACTAATGACTCATGCATCCCTGATCACATTCAACCCATATGAATGAACCGGGTGCTACATCTATCAGATCAAGACTGATAGGAAGAAGAGAATCTCATAGGGATAGAGGATCAATATCACCCCACCTAACTAACATAGGTGGATATGGACCCAATATCCTCTCTCAAAAGAGTGTAATCTAAAAAGACTATGACATTCCCGATCAAATTCAACTCATGTGAATAGACTGGGGGCTTCAACTATCAGAGCAGGGCTGATAGGAAGAAGAGAATCTCATTCTAGTAGAGGATCAACATCACCAATCCTAACAAAAGTAGGAGGGTGTGGACCCAGTATCACATCTCTCAATGGTCTAAATCAGTGATTTAGACATCCCCTATCACATTCATCTCAAATGAATGGACTGAGGCCTTCAACTATCAGAGCAGGACTGATAGGAAGAAGCCATTCACTTTTTAATAAAGGATCAACATCACCGATCCTAACAAGTATAGGAGGGTGTGGACCCAGTCAAAAGTGATAAGTGAGCACATATTTCAAAGGAGTTTAGTACTTAACTCCCTCTAATTTTAAAAGGAACCTCAATTTAAATTTACTAACTCAGATCAAGCTCCATACTAGCTAAATCATGACATCTCACTTATATGAATATTTTCCTCTCTTGAATTGAAATCTAATCCAAAAAGGAATTTAAATTAGACAAAGAAATTTAATTTTCTTTATTTCTTGTATGAGAATACACTTCCACATCTTATAGGATATCAATGTATAATGATGATTTCAAAATCATAATTTTCAGAATCAAGTATCAAAAATATCGAAAGGATATAGATTTTCTGAGATTTAGAGATTTACTAGAAAGTGAAGCCATTTACTTATAACTTTTGGGCTCTTTGAGCCACTTTATGAACTTTCATGTGCTTTGCACAAATTTCAATCACTTGATACATTTTGTGTATCTTTCACCTTTGGCGTTTTGCGCATCTTTTCAATTTTTCGTAACTGGCTTCCTTTTCCAAATCCCTAAAAGAAAACTGTTTCTCAGTTGTAAGATCATCTTCCAAGTACAAGAGAAGAAGACTTACTTCTCTTGGACAAGGAAGAATGATCTACAAAACAAATCCTATCCTCTGATAAGAATGAATATCATGATTAAGAAAATTATGAAGTTTTATGCATCAATATACTATAGTTATCTATGAGATAGAGAATCACAAGATAATAAAGAAAATTTTCACTTCTAAATCCAATTTCAATTTGAAAAAGATTTTAGTTCAAAAGAAGAAATCTCTCCACCCCTAAGGTGAGATAGAGAGATCATACTCTTTCATGAGTCATCGCTACAAAGCTAGTAGAACTAAAAGAAGTGAGAGAGTCATCATAATTGCAAATCATCATTTTTTTATTAATTAATCATCAAAATAAGGGAGAACGAGGTCCTCCAGCCCAAGTGCTGGAAGGGGGCCTGTCTTCCCTTTTGAGGTTACAATCATTTTTTCATTTTTTTTTTTAAAACATATTTTTCTAGTACAGATAGAAGTAAAAAGAAAATGTGCTAACGAAGAAGCTGGAGTGGCAACTGTCAATTTGGCATTGGGAGGCCTCATCTCAACTGCCTCTAAACTCTGTACAGTTTGCTCAATCATCTGCTAAGTCTTCTTGGAGAGTGCTAGCTGCCACTCTCCCTCAGAACTGTGGAGTAATCTACCACTACTGCCCTGACTGTAACTCTGACCGTCACTGTGGCTGGAACTGTGGCTAGGACTAGAGATCATCTGAACTGTCTGAGTAGCCTTATCTGAAGGCTGTACCGAATCACTGTCTTGGAGATGGATCTTCCCAGTGGCCATCTGAGTCTGTAAGTGTAAGACTGTGGTGTCTGTAGCTACTGCTCTCGGAGACCTTCCTGCCTCGGGGTCTTCCCGCTCATCCTGGTCCTCGGGCTCTCTCTGCTCATCCGAGTGACCTCGACGGGTAGTCTCACAAACCTGGTGTACTGATATATCCTCATCTGACTCATCCTCGAATGAGTCATCCTCTGAAAAGATCCGACGAAGTGCCTCTATGTAGGGACTCATAGGGGAAGTGATCCTATGAGTACTGGGAGCCAAAGGTGTCTCAACTCGATCCGGTGACCCAACAGGAGTAACTACTGCATCCTCATCACAAGTCATCGGGACAGCCTCAGACCCGGGAGAAACTGTCAAATCCATCTGACCAACTGCCTCATCTGGCTGCTGCACTACCTCTGCCAACTGTACTGTCTCATATGGTCGTACTGCCTCGACTAACTGTATTGACTGTACTAGCCCGACTGGGCGTACTGTCTCCACTAACTGTACTGGCTCAGCAAGGGTGTCCGCCTGTCGACGTCTCCAAACACACCTACTGCGACGGGGCTCTACATAGGTAACTGGCTGCTCTGGAGCTACTACCTCTGAACTGACCTGAGGCTGGGCAGGCCTCCGCTGCTGTCTCCGTCCTCGACGACGTGGGCGCCGTCCTGCAGCAGAAGTAACCGCCGGGGTCTGACTACTGGAACTGTATCTGCAGGCTGCTGAGCTGTCTGTCCCCTCTGCCAACTGTAAAGCCTCCTAGCAGTCTGTCCTCGCAACTGAAAGGTGGCCCGAGAAATCTGACGGAGTATCTTCTGCCGATCGACAGGACCCCTACTACCTGCTAGGCGGACGATGTTTCGAATCCTCTGGGTGAGGGCTCGAACACCAGCGTCCCTAGGGATCCTAGCACGGGGTAGGGTAGTGGTAACAGGAGAAGCCACCGCAATGCGGGCAACGTCCTCCTCGTCCCCACTATGTGTCAACGGGGAAAAGCGTCCTCCCTGAACTGCCTCTATCTCGGGAGCCACTACAACCTCTGGAATTGGCACAACTGCAACTCGTCGTGGCCTCCGCTGCCTGGGAGCCACTGTCCTCTCAACTAGCTCCTGGTGAGCTATAGCATCAGCCATCTGCTGCCTCTCTGCCTCTGACGCAGCTAGACGGAGCCTCCTATTCCTATTCCTCCGGGCCCTTCTCCCAAGGCCGGAGGTGGAGGTGGAAGGAACATCTGAACCCACTGCCGGAGGGGCAGGGGGGACAGGAACAACGGGAAGTGTCGGGGTCTGCCCAACAACCTCGGGGTGAGAAAGTCGGGCGAAAACAGAAACCCGACCAGTGGAAGGCGAAGGCACCTCGGTCTGGGCACCCCTCTTCCTGGTGGAAGTGGGAGGGGGAACCCGAACACGAGGTACGTCCGCTGGAACAACGGGAGTAACAGTAGCAGCAGACTGCCGGCGCTGAGGGGCCGGAGCAACCTGTGCTGCAGGAGCGGCAGGCACTGGACGCCGGACCGCTGGTCGAACGGGGGGAACTACAGCAGGCTGCCGGCGCTGAGGGGCTGGGGCAACCTGTGCAGCAGGAGTGACAGGCACTGGACGCCTGACCGCTGGAACAGGAAGTGGCCTAGGCACTGGTCGCCTAGCCACAGGGCGCACTGGCTGCGCAAGTACAGGAACGGGACGAGCAGGTGCCCGGGCTGTCCGCCGAGCAGCTGGTCGTCCGAAAGGGCGCATGGCTGCGCGTCCTCTCCTTTGAGGAGGAGAGAATGCAGCAGCCTCCGCCGGAGTCGGCCCGCCAAGGGTGACGAAAGCCGAGTCAGTGAAGGAACCAAAAGTGATTCCTCCAGCTGGCGGACTAGCGAGCAGGGACTCAGGGAGAGTCACCCGCGCGTCCGAACCGAAAGCGAAGGTAACAGACGGAACAAAGGAAGCCATGGCACTGCTGCCAAGAAAAGAAAGCGAAAAGCATTAGTTAGAATCACAAGAGAATGAAGGATTTGATAAAGATTTGATGAAGATAGATATGAATGGATAAAGGGTAGAATAGCCTGCTAGGCTGGAAAGGAGTGGAGTAGGGGGGACCCTAGCTAAAGGGGAGGAACCCTAACTAAGGAAAGACCCTAACTAAGAGTGGGACGGACCTAATCTAAGGAGTACCAATCCCGGAGTACACATCAGAAAGGATAATATAGAATCCAAAGATGGAGAGAGAAACTGGTCCCACCGTGGTCGCCAGAAACCTGTGGACCTCCAAAAGAGCACCGCGCGAACGGGTCAATTGGAAGGGCAGATTGGATCGTGCATACGACTGACCATTGGGGATAGAGGCTGTCGCCAACACACCCCGATGGATAGTAATATACATAACCAAATCACGGGTTTCCCCCATCCGATATGAGAGATCGAATGGGGTTTAGTAGATGTGGGATCAAGTTTCCCACGGGCGCAAGCCCCCGTGGTTAATTACATCCCAGGCCGGAGCCTGAGAAAACTCTCGATTAAGGATTATACATTATCCTCTCCTAAAGTGGGATTGGCACATGGGTATAGACTAGGAAATCCTATCCAAAAGGAAGAAGGGTCTCAAAGAGGCTCAGTCAACATACGTGGCTCATACCAGCATTCAGAGGCTCTAGGGTACTAAATAGAAACTGTAGAAAGAAAGACAAGCAATCGATCACATGCGTGAGAGAAGGATGGAGGTGGCGTCATCCTGTGACGCGGATAAGTAGGATTTATAGTCCTTGAAAGAAGGAACCTACCTACTATTTAAGGCATACTACGAGACCGAATGTAGTAACCTCGAATCCTAAATCTAGGTTGGGCTTAGTGCTCTACGAAACACTAAGACCCGTGTCCTAGCTAATGCAGTGCAAAACCTGGACTTATCCCGGCCTGGATGGGGGAGCCAGCTAACCACCTAATCGATTCAAAACCATGTTGTCCAGTCAATTATGAAAGATGGGTAGGTAGTACAGTTATTGGGAATAGGACCGACATCTAGAGGATTTCCTAAGTGGTCCTGGACTTATGTGGGTTGGATGCTCCTAACTAATGCAATTAAATTTTAATTAGTTGGTTACTAATGCAATGCATGCTAGTTGAATTGTCAGCTCATGAATGCTATAGATCTTTAAAAACAGGCTTATAGAAAATAAATTTTTGAAAAGACGGAGTCTCCCTAGGTCCGGCACTTCATCCTCATAGGCCAGATTATCCGGACTCTACCCGCAGGCAGGGAGATGTCTTATAGCAAGGAAAGAAGAAATGCAGTAATATGCATGCGACCCCGGACCGTTCCGGCAGTTCCCTAGGTTCGTTAAGTTTCTATGTTATTTAAAACTTAAAGTTTTAAGGGTCAGTTACGAGTAGAAAATTTTTATAGTCCTTAAAGAGCCTAACGGAGATCCAGGCGAAAACAAAACCGGCATGCAAGAAAGAAACCTAGAAAAAGCAGGTAATTCTACTGCGCAATCAGGTAAACACATCAATATAAATCCAAAATTAATCAACTAAATGGCCATAGGCAAATTGCCCTTATTACACCCCAGATATACAGAAAATAAAGTGGCCGGGCTCCACTGCCAACAACCCGGATTTCTAAGCCTATGACAGACGCCAACAACTTTGAGTGGGATATTGGGTCTTCAAATCTTTAGTCTTCTGGATATCTTCTCCTTGGACTTCTTAGATCTCTCCTCCTTGGACTCTTTGGATCCGTCGTGGCTTGAATATCCAAACGAAGAGACAATTCCCCCAGTATAGGGGTATTGTCTTTTCTCTTTGGATATCTAAAGCCATCCAGCTCGATCTTCCAAATGGAAGAAGACTCTCCCCTTAGGGATGCCTTCTTCTTTTAGAATTCGAGCTGGATAAGAATATCCCAACTCAAAAGTTGTTTTCACAACTCTTAACAATGATTACATACAAATTTACATTTATTGAAAAACAGTAAATTCTAAATCACCTGCAAGGTTATCCTAATAATCATCCCAATCAGTTTATATAAAAATAAAAGTGCTAACACCATTGACCCTGTGCCAAGCCATGCTCTTAATTTTGAGGGCTAAGCAGCTCCATCTGTGCAGTTATACTTATTAATTTTAGCCCTCATTTTTATTTGGGGGGAAGCTGAGCAAGCACCTGCATAAAATATTATTAGAAATCATTATGATGCTCCCCCTTTTATTAGCTTGAGCATGGCCACCTGCACGGAAGAACAGTATATATGTATGTCGTTCCTAACCTAGGGGTAAATCTAGCGCTCATCACATCACAGAGTGCAATAAATGTAAGCAAACACACCAATCATTTTTCAAACAGCATGCAATGAAATCCGCGAAAGCTCCGGCACACAGCAGAAAAGTAAATCCCAGCGGCCTAACCTAGATCTAGAAGTGGTGCCCTAGCAAACAATTCTTTGTGTGTGTAAGGCCAGTGTGGTTTGGATAGATCCTAAGTGGAGTAATTAGTTAAAATTGTCTAAAGTTCAGGTTTGTTGTAGGCCAGAAAAGGAAATTTTTGTTGAAATTCAAATCTTAGCGAATTAGGGTCCATTTTAATTATTTCAGTTTGTTGATCAATTTTAATAGCTTAGGATATTCATATTCGGGGTTTAAATTGCATTAGTCAATTTCGGAAAGTTCTAGGTCCTCCTAGGAACTAAGTTAAGGGTCCAAAAAGTCACTATGGGAAAAAGACTAATTCTGGGTCTCCTAACATTCTAGGAAAATACTAGACCTTAATACGAGTAGTTAGACAGGTAGTAGGCTGAAATCGGAGTTTTCTAGGCAAAGTTATGAATTTTCTAAGTTTCGGGCCCTATCCTATAGACTAGGGTTGACCAAAAAGTTGACTTTCTAATGTAGGTGAGTTTCTGGACATATAATATTTTTCATAAATACTAGACCCTAATAGGAGTCTAATGCAAGTGAGTTTGCCTAATTTGGATTTTTCTACAATTAGTTATGAATTTTCTAAATCTGGGGTATTTATGGAAATTTCTAAATTAATTAGGAGAAGGCCCTATTTTGCAATTTTAGCCCAAATCAGCCCCAAACTGAGTCGAATCACTCCCAAAAGTCAGGGATGACCTGAGAAAGTGATCCCCTAGGGTTTGGAGGGGATTTGGGATTTTTAATGATTTTTAATGATTTATTAGGGGCAAAAAGGTAATTTCCACCTATGGTCAAATTAGGGGTCAACCTAAAGTCAAACTAGGGAGCCCTATTTATCTAAAGTCAAGGGTCGGGTTCTGGTCAGTTTGAGATATTATGGGTAATTTTCTGACCTAAAATGTATTTATTATATTTTTTCGGAAGGTCTCGGGGCCTTAATTAGCAGATTAATTAGGGTTGGTTAATTAAGGGCTCTAAAAGCTCCTAAAAATTCCTAGAAAATTCTAGAAGGTTTATGATGTCACTAGATTCAAGTGTTGAAGTTTTTCATGTCAATCCGGGATCTATCCTAGTTCCTAGAAAACTTCTAAGTTCGCTAGACAGGTCCTTAATTATTGTCCTTAGGGTGTCACTACGTTGTATAGGTTTAAAGTGCTGTTTTGTCTAACCCTCAAGGTAATAAATGCATGGGAGTACAAAAATGAAATAAACACGCCATGTCCTTAGATCTAGGAGAGCCTAAGCTAAGTGCTCGTGGTGCGATCCTACACATGCATACTACGACAAAACAAGAAAAGGAAAGACATCTAATGAAGGGATTAGTGAATGATTAGGAACCAATCACCCACTAACCCACTCCCCCATGATTGCTCTTCATATCTAGAACCCATGTCTAAAATTTCACGAAATAGCGGGTCTCCCAAAATTTAGGATTTATGTATAAGTAGTTTTAAAATAGTTTTAAAGTACTTAAATACATATATATAAATTTTGGAAATTAAGATAATTAAAAATAAGTCAAATTATAGTAAATAGGTATATGGGAGACCCACTGGCTACCCTAACGAAGTCTCAAGCTATTTGAAAGTAGTTTGTATCCTGAAAGTAGTTATCATAATTAATATTTAATATCAAAAATACTCGAATAATCGAATCTAAATAGTGATTGGTCAAAACAGCCAAAATCAAGGGCTGGAAATGGCTTCAAAACATAAAGCTAGCTTTTCTGAAAAGAACGAGGGGTTATACGCAAAAATCCGATTTGAAATGATGAAGATACGAATTTTACAAGTTCAAATACAATAAAAATTATTTTAAAATAGTGTACTTTTGCTGTTTTTGAAATAACAGAAAGTACAGACAAAATTTTCATCTGAAAATAGTTTTAAAATATACAGAATTTAGAGTACATACAAAACAAGGTGCTGTGCGCAAAAATCCGATTTGAAACGGGAAAGTTATTGATTTTCGAAGTTTAAAGAACATTAAAGGTAATTTAAGAAAATAATTTTTTAAAAGAAATAATGAAAATAATAATAATAATAATAATAATAATAATAAAATATAATGATAGGCTAGTAATTTCAAAATAACAGTAATATGACAAAATAATTAAATAATAATAATATTATAATAATTATTATATTAAAAATAATAATTTAAACAATAATGAAAATAAGGTAATTCACTGTTTTTTAAAATAATTTAAAATCTCTAGGTCAATTTCATAAAAAAAAAATTTTAACGTGTAGAGGATAAAAATACGATCAAAACGAGGTATCATACGTCAAAATCGGACGAAAAATGAATTTTCTATGAATTTTTAAAGTTAAAATAGCTTTAAAATTAATTTTTATATTAAAATAATCGACATCTGCCACGTGGCGAGCTCCGACTCGCTCCCGCGGTCCGGGCAATCATTGGCGGCGGCGCAATGATTGCGCCGCCGACCAATGATTGCGGCAATCATGCCGCAATCACGGCCGTATCCACTCATCCACGTCAGCCTCAATCGGGGCCGTTGATTCCGCGCGGTTTGGGATCGACGGCTCTGATCGAGCCGGACGGACGCGGGATCGAACGGGAGCGTATACACGGGCAGACGGAGGCGGGATCTGACCAGATCGTGACCGTTGATCACGAGATCAACGGTCCAGATCTGAGGGACGGCGAACCCGAGCCCTAAGGGTTATTTTGGCCTCGTTCTCCCAAACGACTTAACCAAATTCAATGAAATTTTAGGTCTGGATTCTACTCATGAAGAGCATCCGTGGGGGGTATTTTATTCGAATTAATATGCACTAATCACAACGCTAATTAACCCTAAGTGTTCTAAACTAGGGTTTGAGATATACCTCAATCCACACGGTGGATTTGGGAGTTCTTGGTCTCGTTGGACTCGGGGGATCCTCAAGAGCAAGTTCCTAGTTGACGTCGAGATCCAAAGCTTACTCGATCGGCCGGGATTCGTCCTGGAACGCGAAACGTCTCGGGTTCGCCGGATTAGCGTCGCCGGCGGGGTCTGGACGTCGGGGTTTGATCGGGAACGAGAGTAGAAATCTCTAGGAGTCCTTGCCAGAAATCTCAGAGCAAAAGGCGGCCTAGAGAGCGAGCAAGGGTCAAAAGATCCTATTCGAAACCTAATTTCTCCTATTTAAACTCCTAAACGACCAAGGGATGGCTAGGATCTAATCTAGATGAATTTAGGAGGGAAATTAGGCTCAAGACCACGGGATTTTGAATTCCAAAACGTTAGAAATCAATTAGGGCATTAATTTGGGTATTAATGGGCTCTTAATGGGTCATATTTAACCCATTATGACTTGGGTTGACCAAGTCAAGGGTTGACTTGGTCAACCTAGTCAATTAGGTCCATAGGGTGAGGGTTTTGAGCTCAAGAATGAGATTGGATTTGATTTAGATCAATTTGAGCTATAAATAGGCTAAGTGGTCAACCCTGGTTGACTTGGTCAACTGGGTTGACCCAGGGTCCAAGCCCGGGTCCAACAGACTCGACTCGACCCACTAAACCTATTGGGAAGGGCCATAGGGTCTGGCTTGGTCGATTTGACCAAGTCAACCCTTTGACCACGGGTCTGGGCAAAATCGAGGTCAACAGTGACCTGATGTAGCTCTACGATAACATGTCGCTACGTGGTCTTACTCAATACAGCGCGGCCCGACGACTTGACCCGGGATTGCTATGTTCGCGTATTGCTCGGTATTGCTCTAGGTATTGCTCGGTATTGCTCTAGGTATTGCTCGGTATTACTAGGTATTGCTCGGTATTGCTAGCTATTGCTTGGCAATAATAAAAAATATCGCTCTGTGAAGACCAATACCGAGAAATACCGAGCAATACCTAGCGAGCTAGGTATTGCTCGGTATTGCTCAGTATTGCTCGGTATTGGTCTTCACATAATGGTATTTCTCGTTATTGCCGAGCAAAATCAACCAATACCGAGCAAATACCGAGCAATACTTAGCAACACGCGATCATAGCAATCCCGTCTCCGTTCTAGGTCGGGGTTGCGGGCCGCGCGGTAAATAGTGAGAACACGTAGCATTATATTTTTACTGGCGTCCAAACGTAGAGCTACGTCAGGTGACCGGACCAAATAAAAGTTCCTCTTAGTGAGAGCTTAAGCAATAGTGCCAAAAGAGTGAGTTAAAAGAATCATATTTTATTCTCCTGCAACAGTTGATCTTAATTATTTTTAACTTTAAAACTTAACCCATTATTAGGGATTAATTAATGGCGTTTACTAATTTTCAATCATTAAATACATAATTATACCTCAGAGATAGAGATCTAGAGAGAGAGAGAGACAGAGAGAGAGAGAGCTGTACTAATAAACTATTAGATACTGATACTCTGAAAATCAAATTTGTTTAATACTAAAAGCTCATTTAACCCTACGACAAGATATTCTTTTTCGGACGTTTGGAGCCCATATATTTTCAAATATGATCGGCTATTTCTATTAGGAGTTATTAAAAAAGTTATTGTCTTCACAATAATTTTGTAATAAGTACTTTTACAAAAGTTACGATCACTCTTAAGGAATCCTAAGTTTTTATGTTTTTGTTTTAATAACTCATTTTTCAATCATAATATTTTTAATATATACATATATATATATAATAATAATGAAATGTCTGTTTTTCAAATACATATTATTTTTTATTAATGATACATCATCAAAAATTTATCTTGACCGGGAACAAATCTTGAAACAAAATTAAGTTGGAAGCTTCCGAAATTAAATATGAGACAATTCAAATTATGATTTCAGCAAACTTATAGTCAAACTGAATGTTTCAGAATGATGAACCAAATGACACCAAAATCAGTCAAATGCAATCCCAAATGAGCCCAATTGCAAATCAAGGGTCCAAATCATATTTGGAGGGTGGTTCAACTCATAATTTGGAATATCAAACAAATTTCAAACGTGACATGCTTATAATCAAATCGAAAGGCTCGACGAGACAAATCCAACGAGACATCGCCAAATTTTGATATCATGAAGACATTCAAATGATCAATAAATGATTCATGATCAAAGGGATCAATATTAGTCATCCATTCAAATCACTCGCATCTTGACCTTGACCTTCCCATATTTATAAGTCATCCCATTCTCAAAAAACTTTTAGGAGAAGAGAATGGGGGAATTTAGGAGAAGACTTGCTGCCGACCACCGCCGGACTTCCATTAGTTTGTCAACCACCATTGGTCTTCCGCCCATTCTTCGACCACCGTCGGACTTCCACCCATTCGTTGACCACCGTCGGAGTTCTTCCGACCATCGTCGGACTTCCACCAGTTCGTCGACCATCGTCGGACATCCGTCTATTCGTTGATCATCGTTAGACATTTGTCTGTTCGTCGATCACCACCGAAGTTCTTCCTGACCATCGCTGGTCTTCCGCTTGTTCGTTGACCATTGTCAGAGTTCTTCTTGATCACCATCAGACTTCCGCTTGTTTGTCGACCACTGCAAAACTTTCGCTCGTTCGTCAACCACCGCAGAAGTTCTTCCCCGACTATTGTCGGACTTTCGCCTGTTTGTCAACCCCCGTCGAGTTCTTCCCAACCACCGTCATATTTTTGCCTTTTCGTTGACCACCACTAGAGTTCTCCCCAACCACTGTCAGAGCTCCACCTATTCGTCAACCACCACCTAAGTTCTTCTCAACCACTGTCGGACCTTTGCATGTTCGTCGATTATCGAATATGATCCTTCCAACTACCATCGCCAACTATGTTTCGACCTCTGTCGCCAGTCGACTACAGATCTTCTAACCATCATCACCCAACTATGATCCTTTCGACCATTGTCGCTTGACAACAATCTTTTCGGCATCAGTCACCCGACTATCACAAATTCACAATTGTGGTTACTTTATGAAAAATAAAATAGCAAAAAAAAAAAAAAAACTATCACAAATAAGTGGAATTATTCTGCATGGTTACCAGATGTCATCCGGAGGCGAATTAGGATGTGCCACGTCACTTTTTAGCTGTGTATCGAGTGATGTGACATATCCTGATTCGCCTCCGAATCATCCTATAACTACATAGAATAATGACACATATTAAACAAAAAATATGGCCTTTCATTTCAAAAGAAAATAAGAAAATGAATAAAATTATGGCTAAAATATTTTTAGCTTTTGTTTTTTGTGATGTCAAATATATTTTTTTGTAAAATTTGGTGACTGAAACATAAGTTTGGGTAAATATTTGAAAAAAAAAATTCTTATAAAATTGTAAATAAGAAAATGAATAAAAAAAATAACTAATTAATCACTAATAATTGAACCGTTGAAAAGTAAACCGTTCAATTCTGTCGCCATCGCATAGGACGATAGGCCAATCTTTCTACCTCTCCAAACAAATTTGACCCTCTGACTCTGGATGAATCGGAAGAATCTACAGAAGACTCTTCTCAGTCTTCAACCAAGATCATTCCCCTTTCTGATGAACCTCCGGATTCCAAAATGTCTAACAAAATTCAACCTGTTAAGAATGTCAAGACCAAGAGCGCTAAGAAAGTGCAAAAATCTTCTAAGTCCAAATGAACCCTCCAGTTATAGGGTGTTGGAATGTTCGTGGATTCAACAGCCCCAAAAAAATCACTGCCTGCAAAAAATTGATCTCCTCCCATCGTCTTGATCTTCTCTGTCTCCTCGAAGTAAAAATCAACCATCAACAATCTCTGGATAATTGGTTCTGCAATGCTCATAGGCTATTCCCGCATGAAGCCAGCTGCAATAACTTTGATGATTCCACTCCGGGTCGTATCTGGTTGAAATGGAATCCTGCTACTGTTCACTTTCAGAAGACCAAATCCTCTAAGCAGTTCATTCACGGATTTGTTTCCTCCCCCTCTATTGCCCCCATTGCTTTAACGGCGGTCTATGCTGCTAATTCTGTTACTGATAGATTCCCTCTTTGGAAAGACCTGGCTTCTATTGCGGAGGGGATAAATGGCCCATGGATTATTATGGGTGATTTTAATTGTTTTAAAGATTCCAAAGACAAATAAGGTGGATCTACTCCTCACCTCAGCCAATTGAATGAACTTAATTCTTGGCTTTCGGATTCTGGTACTTTTGAGCTCTCCTCTACTGGCCTCGACTTCACTTGGTTTAATCAAAGAACTATTGACCCTATTCATATCAAGTTGGATAGGATGTTAGTTAATTATGACTGGCTCGAGAAATTCCCCACTTCCTTTTACAAAGTTGAGCCGCCTGGGTCTTCTGACCATTCTCCTCTTATTCTCTGTTCTGGAAATAACGGAAAAAATGCTGGGAGATTTTTATTTAAAAATTATTGGATTCACATGGAAGGCTACTGGGATACTGTCATCTCTGCTTTCTCCTCTCATTCTACTGCCAGCCCTATTGCCAATTTATATCTTAAGTTAAATTTCTTGAAAAAGGCCTTGAAGAGTAAGAATTGGGCTTCTGCCAATTTCCTACAGGAGAAAGTTTTACTGTTAGAGTCTAATCAGGAAAGATGTCTGGAGCTCATTCAACGTGATCCTTTAAATACTGAACTTAATGCCACTCTTAAAGAAATCAACTCTTCTTTAAGTTTCTTTCATAAGGCTTGGTCTAATTGGGTCGTGCAAAGGGCTAAAGCTAAATGGCTAGCTAATGGGGAAGACGATTTAGGCTTCTTATATGCTAGAATTAAAGACAGGGGTAATTCTAATCATATCAAAGTTATTTCTACTGCTAATGGGGTGTTCTCTTCCCCCACTGATATTGCTCATGCTACTGTGGCCTATTTCAAAGACATTTTCAATTCTCCCCCTCCTAGTCTTATTGATGACATTTCTTATCCCAATGGTAATACAATTCATCAAGAGCATCATTCCTCTCTCACTGCCCATGTCTCTGATCAGGAAATCAAAGACATTATTTTTTCTAGCTCCACTGCCACTACTCCGGATCCAGACGGCTTTACTTTCGAATTCTACAAATCCTCTTGGGGCCTCACTGGACATTATATCTGTCAAGCTGTTAGGAATTTTTTTGATTCTGGCTCCCTCCCTAAGCCTGTTAAGGCCACTGCTATTGTGCTTATTCCTAAAACTCCTCATGCTTCCCACATTACTGATTTCAGACTCATCTCCCTTTGCAATACCTTCTATAAAATTATTGCTAAAATTCTGGCTAATCGTATGAAAAACATTATGCCCCTTATTATACATTCTAGTCAAGCGGGTTTTATTCAAAAAAGGTTAGCCACAGATAACATTACTTTGGCTATGGAAATTCTGAGAGATTTCAAGATTTACCCTGGGAAGGATTTCTTCTGTGCTAAACTGGACATTAAAAAAGCGTTTGATTGTATTTCTAGAGAATTTATTATTGCAAGGATGCATAAGAAAGGGTTCCCTCTGAAGTTTATCAACTGGATTAAAGGTTGTATCTTTGATGTGCCATTTTCTGTCTGTATCAATGGTGTTTTACATGGTTATTTTAACTCTACCTCTGGGTTAAGGCAGGGCTGCCCGCTTTCCCCCCTTCTTTTTGCCCTTGCCATGGATGCCTTTTCCTGTTACTTGGATGAAAGCAATTTCCGTGGCTTCCCTTGTGGTAGGATGCAGTACAGTCACTTACTTTACGCTGATGATGTGCTGATTTTTGGACCAGCTTCAAGAAACAATGCGCTTGCTCTGAATCATGTTATTTCTAACTTTGGGAATTCCTCTGGTCTTCACATAAATAGGGAAAAATGCTCCATTCTTTTTTCCCATGATAACCAAGTGGCTGTTGATGTTATGAGTATTCTGCAGTTTGCCCGTGCTGATCAAAGTATTAATTACCTTGGTCTTCCCATTTCTACCAAAAAATTCTCTATTTCTTACTTCCAACCACTTCTGAGTAAAATTGCTACTCTACTTGCTGGTTGGAAAATCAATTTCTTGTCTTTTGCAGGTAGAATTCAATTCTTGAAATTTAGGATTGCTAACTCTATTGCTTACTGGATTCGTGGTGCCATTATGCCAAAAGCTGTTTGCAAGACTATTGATAAAATATGTGCCAGATTTTTATACCATGGGTCCATATCTGAGAAGAAATTGCACTTGATTTCTTGGAGTAAAACCAATCTGCCTCTCTGCTATGGGGGGCTGGGCATTCCTGATATTAAATCTGTGTATTTTGGTTTTGCTTGTTCATTTATCTGGAGATTCTATTCTGTTAACTCTCTTCTTAATAGCTGGTTTAAGAGCAAATTTGACTCCTCTTTTAAGCCTCCCAGCTACAGGGCCTCTCCTTATTGGAAGCACATCTGTTCCACTGCTGCCATTATTAAAAATTCCCTGAATCTCAATGTTACCAGTCCCAACTCCTCCTTATCTTTGTATTGGGATCCCTGGGTGAAGGGGAAGTCGCTGGCTGATTTAAACTTGCAAGTTAATACACTCTCTTTGGAGATGAATGATTGGATCTGTAATGGGAATTGGAATTCCTCTTTGATTCCCACCCATTTGAATCAGGTTTTGATTTCTATCCCTATTCTTTCTGATGGGTTGGCTATTACCTGGACTGGTAAAGGGACTCCTTGTTTTAAAAACTTTAAAAGAAAATTCTTTGAGGAAATATTTAGAGTGCCTTGGTATAATTATATTTGGCACAAACATTTTGCCATTCGTTATTCCTCTTACACTTGGCTTGCTGTGAGGGAAGGTTTGAAAACTGCTGACATTTTAGCTCGTAGAGGGATTTCTATTACTGCGGAGTGTTATCTTTGCCATAATGAAGAGGATTCCTCTTCACACCTGTTTTTCCAATGTCAGTTCTCTTTCAATATCCTACAGTCTCTGTTACCAATTGTGAATGGTTTCCTGCTGAGGCCAAATTTGATGCAGTTATTTGAATTTTTTGAGGACTGCCAAGATATTGAGGGATGTGAACGTAATTTCTGCTATTTTGTTACATGTTGTTTGGTTTACTTCCTGTGGAGGGAGCGGAATGACAGAAGATATGGAGAAAAATTTACTACTTTTCATGCTCTTTGACATAAAATTTCAATGGCCATTACTGCTAAAGTTTCTAAATGGAAGCATTTTGACAAATTACAGAACTCATATCCTAATTGCTTTTTTTGGAGAAATATTCATCAAGCAGAGAATTTTGATATCCCAGGGCGATGATGAGCTGGTACTCTTCCCTGGACGGCCGACGTTTTACTGGAATGTCTATTTCCTTGCTGGACGTTCAATTACGCATTCGGAGCTCTGTTTTTTTCCCTTCGTTGGCAACCGGGAAGATAATTTGGTGCTGAACTCTGGTTTCAGCTGGTTTTTAATCGTTTGTGTGTACCTTAGCATTTTCTGAGCCCTTTGTTGGATATATTTTTGTCTCTCTGTTTGATGTTTTTATCTGTTTTGCTCTGTTGTAATTTTACTTTCTTTGATTCCCTAGCAGTTTTGCTGGGTTTTACTTGTAATTTTTTTGAGTTTTAATATATGGGCTCCGCCCCAAAAATTCCCAAAAAAAAAATCTATTCAATTATTTGAGCCTCTCATATTTTCCTCGAAGTCATGGATCTGTCCTCGAACTTGGAAATTCTTGAGGAGATAGAAAGAGAATTTAATAATTTTTAATAAAATTTATCACATGGAGATAAAAATTAAATTTTATTTTATAAGGAAAAATTATATGCGAATATTCTTACTCAATTTACATTAAAATATATTTAAAAATATTTTAATTTATATTAAGTTAATATTTATATCATTATATGTAATATTATGAATTACATTAATCTCATCACAAATTTAAATATTTTAAAACTAATTATGGTATAAATTATATCATAATATTCTTGCATAATATTTCATATTTTATAAGGATATGAGGCTCTACAATATTATAATTTTATAATAGGAGTATAAGTCATGAGCTCTCTTGAACTCGTGCAGCTAACGAGCTTGCAGGTCCCGCTTATCAAGCTTAAATACAAGCTCATATATTATATGAGATTGAGCTCATGCTTTGCTCAGTTAGGCTTGTTGGTTTGTTGAGTTGACTCAATTAATATTAATTAAAATATCAACATTTAAATTAACATAAATAAATATTTTATGTCCAAATTCAAAATAGTAAATCCAGCTCCAAAATGTGTCAATCTCAAATTTTTCTATTGAGCTCGAGCTTTCAAGTCAACCTCGAGCCTTATTTTTCACTCGGAGCCGAGCTTTGACATAACAATGGAGTTCGAGTTCATGCTCAATATTAATTATACTAGCTTGGCTCGATTAAGCAAAAAACTCAACTTATTTACACTTTTATTTTATGGGTTAATATTTTTAAAATAATCTGGATTGTTAATATTTGAAATGACAAAATATTTATTTACATGAAAAACATCGTAATATGCTTCTAATTTTTCTATATATTTACCTATAAATACATTTTTAAATAAATAAATTATCACCTATAAGAGATTCAATATCTGGAGTTTCCCACACTTTTGTATTTAGAATATGTTTGCGATGATTGTAATTTTTAATAAAAGTAATTGTGAAAATACTATGAGAAAAATAACTTTTTAAAAAGTTGTCATGAAAAAAAGCTTTTTATTATTAAAAAATTAAAATAAGGAAAAATAAAAGACAAGAAATTATAATTATGATTAGAAAAATAAAATAATAAAAAATTATCCCAAATAAATTCTTAGTCATTATTACAATGAATATTGTTGCGTCCAGGAGTATTCGCGGCGGTAGAAAAATATAAAGTTTATCGTCTTAGCGTTGTACGAAAATCCGGCACGCAATCAGATAAGAGAGAGGATCTAGCATTTATGAGACACCAAGAATTTTACGTGGAAAGCCCCTTAAAAGAGGAAAAAACCACGGGGCCTAGCCCAGTTTGAATGAATCCACTAGTATTGCAGTCGATTACAAATGAGGCCTTTCCTTGGGAGAAGGCCTTAGCTTGATGTACATTTTATAAAGTACATTACATGATATGAATACAAAGAATCACTATTGACATGTTCGTTTGGTCGGGAGGACCGTAGTCGACGGGCGACGGAGGTCGGAGGGCTTGTAGACGGTTTGCGGCGTAAGTCAGGAGGACCGTAGTCGGCTGGCTATGGAGGTCGGAAGGACTATAGTCGGCGGGCGACGTAAGTTAGGAGGATCGTAGTCGGCGGGCGATAGAGGTCAGAAAGACTGTAGTGGGCGGGGGACGTAAGTTAGGAGGACCATAGTCGACGGGCGACAGAGGTCGGAAAGATTGTAGTCGGCGGGCGACATAATTCAGAAGGACTGTAGTCGACGGGCGACAGAGGTCAGAAAGACTGTAGTCGATGGGCGACGTAAGTCGGAAGGACCGTAGTCGACTGGCGAAGGAGGTCGAAAAAACTGTAGCCGGCGGACGACGTAAGTCAGGAGGACCGTAGTTGGCGGGCGACAGAGGTCAGAAAGACTGTAGTCTGACGATGAAGATCAGAAGGACAGCGTCAGGTAGAAGTCCAACAATGGAAAGAAATCCATCTTCGCGTAGACGTCCAGCGAAGTCCGATAATCGGTAGAAGTCCGACGTCGGGTAGAAACTTGGCGAAGAGTGAAGGTCCGACGTCGGGTAGAAGTCCGACGTCGGGTAGAAGTCCGACATCTGTTGGTGGCAGAGGAGAACTCCAGCTTCACTTGGGCGGAGTTTCGGAGCCAGGAGGGAACTCTGTTGCAAATTGGGAAGAATTTCAACATCACATGGAAGTTGGGCAGAATTCCTGCGTTCTTCGGAATATCAGACAGAATCCCGGCGTGTTCAGGCGGCAAGACGAACTCCGGCGGTGGTCGAGGAGGAGAGGATTCTCCCTTTCCCCTTTTTCTTCTTCTTTCCTTCTTCTTCTCCCTCTTCACTTCAGTCCCCTTTATGAAGAATGAGGGCTCTATTTATAGTTTTTTTGGAGTGGCATGACTTGTAAATAGGTGTGAGATCAGGGGCGAATAGGGAGTGGTCGAATGGACGGTTGATGTTGAACCCTTCGATCGTGCACCGTTCATTGGACATTTGAAGGCCTTAGTGATGTCGGAATTCATCGATCTTGGGCTCGTTGGATTTGTCTCGTTGAGTCGTTGGATTCGAGTATAAGCTCGTTAAAATCGGAGACCGTTTGGTAACTCAAATTGTGGTTTGAACCTTCCAACAGCTCTTCAGGTCCTTGATTTTGGACCCATTTGGGCTCGGATTGGATTGAATTTGGTGTCATTGGGTTCATATTTCTGAGACGCTCAGTTTGACTGTAAGTTTGTTGAAATCGGAGTTCAGATGATCCCATATTTAATTTTTGAAGTTTCCGGCTAGCTTTTTGCCTCGAGATTCGTGCCCGATCAAGATAATTTTTGCATTGCGTATCAAATATATATATAAAAAAAAGTGGCTGTTGAATGAGAATAAAGAAATAAACTTAGTTGTGGTTTATCGGAGGGGAAGTGGATATCAGTCGAAGAGATGGTGTGTGGCCTACGTGAGCGGTCGCGGTCGGGAAAAATTATTCTGTCGGGACAACGTATCGAGGGTGCCATGTGGCGGTCGGTACCAAGCGCGATACCGAGCGCCCAGTGATGTGTCGCTTTATTATTGGTCTCTGGACACGTTGGATGTCCAGACGCAATAATCACTCCGCAGTCGGAGGGGCGAGCGGTGAGAAGAGCCATAAAAGAGGCTACATGCTTTTGCTGTTTTGTGAGTGCAGATATTGTTTTGGGCCAGCATATTTGTGTTAATAACTAACAGTTAAAATTTGGCCTCCATTTTGGTTCCAAAGCTTTGGAGTGGCTCATTTGGTTGACTGTGGGTGGTCACTTTGTGACAGGAAAGGATCAAAGGACAATAAGCAAATTTATCTGTAATTTAACTTAGGCTCCGTTTGAAACAGTTTTAGATTATTATTATTATTATTATTATTATTATTTTAAAATAATTTTTAATTAAAAAATAACTTTATAAAACTGTAAGAAATTAAAACGTCGCAAATGAAGGCTTAATATAATCGTATGCAGTGAAATTTTGATTTCATTGTTTAAAAATATCAAGTGATTTATTCTTCATACGTTTTCAAAAAATTCATTTCATTGGCACAAATCTCAATATATTATTTATATTAAAAGTATTTTAATTAATTATAGAATCATTTAAACTTTGATAATCTCAACAAGAAGAATCCAACTATATCAAAGATGATTTGGATCCCAATCCAAATAAGTTTAAATCAAACACATAAAGCATAATTAAAATCTTCAACACGTTAATTGAATGACTAAATAGTCTCAAAATCTAATAATCTAACGAGCCAAAGATGAATCAATTTCAAGTTCATTAAAGTACTTAGATGACAAATAAGCGATCTATGATCAAAGAATTCTGTATTTATACATGAGTTGTTATTTGTAGCCAAACAAAAGGTCGTTTGACCAAGTAATTTTCTATTTTAGTTGGATTACCTCAATGTATCTTTTTTTCTATACATGGATGTTCTTAATAAACATTTGCGAGAGGATGTACCTTGTTGTATACTTTTTTGCTAAGGATATTCTTCTTATTGATAGTACTAAACAGGGAATTAATGAAAGAGTTGAAAGATAGAATGCTCAGGTGGATGATAACTTTACATTTAAAGATAGAATACAAAACGAGTACTAGATGAAATGGTTTGAGTAGCATCAACGGTAGATAAGATTATAGGGGGTTGCCTTAAATGGTTAATTTGGTCACATAAAATGCCGGTCTTCCAATAGCCCAGTTAGGAGAGTAGACATGTGTTAGATTCGACCTAGTTAATAACGGTACATGTAGATAGGGGTGTTAATATTTGACACGACAAGAAAATCTGACCCGGACCCGACCCGATTTCAAAACGGGTCGGGTTTGGGTTGACCCGACGGGTTGCCGGGTCAACCCGTGAACCCGTTTAATTCAAAAAATTTTGAATCCCGCCGCTGCCCGCCTACGCCGCCCTTGCCCACGCCAGCGCCCGCTTCCCGCGCGCCCGCCTGCGCTGCTGACTTGCTCGCGTTCGCTCGCCGTCGTTCCTGCGCCGGCAGAACCCAAAATCGGGTCGGGTCAACCCGGCGACTCGCCAGGTCGGGTCCGGGTTCGGATTTCCGACCCGTTTGTCTACCCGGGTCGGATTAGGGTCGACCCGTGACCCGAAATTGACACCCCTAAATTATAGACCTAAAAAAAATTACTTAGAAAGTATTAAAAAATACATTTTTATTAGATTTAAGTGGGAACTTAACTCTTAATAGGATATAATGGAGAGCATAGATTCAAGCAGTCGACCGTATATAGTAGGATAAAAGCTTCTTCGTCTTGTTTTTGTTGTTGTTGTAGAAATTAGTGAGATTTGGATACTTTTATCACAAGATAAAAAATATTAAGGCAATCAACATAAATATGCACCATAGAAAGTGCTCTAGTCAAGGCTGCAAAAGGTTATTCACTTTTTTTTGTTAGACATTACTATTGAACACATGATTTGGTATGCTACAAAGAAAGTTCCCGAATGAGTACGATTACTTTTATTCGACCATACTCGTCCACCATTTGCTTCAAAATTGCGAAATGCATGAATTTAACTCTTTGGGCAGTCTAGTAAATGCCTACATTTTTATAAGATTAGTTTTAGCATTTCTAAGATTTCATTGTAACTTGATCAATTTTAGTAAGTGCCTACATTTTTATATTTATGAGACACATTAGAGTTAGACTTCGTTTGAGACAATTTTCTTATTGATTAAAAAAAAAATTTATTAGTACAAAAATTTCTTGAACAAAAAATATTTGTAATAGAAATTTATTTTAAAAAACAGTAAAAAGCCTGTCCCAAACGAAACCATAATCAGATCTTGCATGTTGAGGACCCCAAAAGCAATAGATTAAACAAATATTTAAAGTAAAATTTTATGTACTAAATCCAAACCAGCTCAAGAAACTCAGGAGTTCAAAACATTTTTATATTCAAATCAATCTAAATTGCACATAATGATCCAAATTTATAAATGCCATGCAAAAAATAATTAAATGTAAAATTTTATTAGGAGCAACAATCCACTTATTTAATGGCTTAACTTCAACTCTTTGATTTGATCAGAGCCCGACTTTAATATAATCTGATTAATTTTGAGCCATTTAAATGCTACCACAAATTCATTTGACGAGACACAAGTTTTGACTCAATAATTGAATTGAAAAAAAATTCAAAAAGAATTTCGTGATGTTCCAAACTCAAATTTCAACAAATTTAAATTTGAAATGAATATTTTGATGAGATGAGTCCAATCACATTAGAAGTTTTTTGATCTTCATCAAATGAACTTATATAAAATACTTGAATAATGGTTTGAATTTTCGTGTCACTTTAAGACGACTCAAACGATCTCTACATTTTGTATCTTTGTAGTCAAAATGAGAGTTTTGATGAAAGGAATCCGACAAGCTTATGATTACTAGATTTTAAAAGCAATTAAATGCCTAAGGATTGATTTATAATTGAGTGAATCGATACGAGTCATTGATATTACGCAGCTCATCTTGATCTATTTGTTGAAATCTTTTGCTACCAACTAAAAGCTCTTGGATTCGAAGCTTAAGAGTATGTGATGTGTATATGAGCTTGGCATAATTGGCCTAATTGCTGAAAAATTATTCAGGGCAGTCACCAGACAACATTCGGAGTCAAATCAGGGAGCACCACGTCACTTTTTTGCTATGTACCGGGTGACATGGCGCGCTCTAATTTGTCTCCGGAAGGTCCGGTTACCTCACAAAATAATTTCTCCTAAATGTCCCAAAAAAGTATGATATTAACACACCAATCCAAGCACATTTATAAATGAATAAATTATTATTATATTTATTTTCGAAATAAGGATCTTTCAATTATAATTATCAAGTTAAAAAAATATTATCTCATAAAATTATTTATTAAATTTAATAAAAATAAGAATTTCCTAACCATGCATGTGGACTTTCAGTACCTTGCAAACTAAAAAAACCAAGACCTTACAAAATTTTATTAAATAAAAAAATCATCCACGTTTCTATAAATCTTGCCGACTTGTCAGTAAAATATTAGCATTGAATCTTCCTTCTTCTTTCTGCTCCAGTCCTTTATTTGTAGCCATCACACTCCCCGTCCCTACACTCACAGACATCAATGGACAACTCGAAGACACCGACGGAAAAAATCTCCGGCGATCCTCCGACGAAGAAGCCGGCGAGGAACAGATATGCCTTCGCCTGCGCCATCCTCGCCTCTATGACCTCTGTCCTCCTCGGCTACGGTATGTCTTCTCATGCTCTGCGGGTTTTGGTTTTCTTTTTCACTGATCATGCTTATTATTTATCATTATTTTTTCAAACAAAATTCTATAAAGAGTTTTATGAGTCGTAATTTTTTTTTGTTCTTTATTTTTTTAAATAAATCATGAGAAAAATTAGAAAAATGTAATTTTTGTTTGATAGAGAAATCATTCTGCTTTAATTATGGTGTCTCTTTGTTTGTTTTTTTTAAATTTATATGATGAGAATTTACTTTTTATAACTAAATTTATTAGTGAACAGCACCCCTAATAAAGATATCAAAAGTATTTTTGAAGGTTAAAATTTTAGGGGATTTATATATCACAAAATTTTTATTTATTTATATATACAAATTTTAATTTTTTATATTTATTTATTATAATATTTGATATTTAAATTACATAAAAATATTATTAATAGTATCTTATTTAAAGTAAAATATATAATTTCATATATATATTTTTTTAATAGAGAAAGTTTAAATTAATTTTTCTATAATAATTTTTTTTGGTTTTATTTGAGATAGCTTTCTTGCTATTTTCAAATATCAAAATTTAAATTTAATAATTTATTTATCATAATTTAATTTTAAATAATTCATTTACTCAATAAAATTAAATCTATATAAAAATATATATTTAATTTGATCCATTGTTTTAATGTTATTTTATTCCTTTCTAATCCAAACTCCTTGACTATACACTCCTTCACTTCTGCTGACTGCACTTCAGATGTCGCCGTCATGAGCGGCGCTTCCATCTTCATCAAAGACGACCTCCACATCAGCGACACGAAGCTCGAAATTATCGCCGGCATCATAAACATCTACTCTCTCATCGGCTCCATCGCCGCCGGCCGCACCTCTGACTGGATCGGCAGACGCTACACCATGGTCTTAGCGGCAGCAATCTTCTTCGTCGGCGCCATCGTAATGGGCCTTGCCACCAACTACGCGTTCCTCATGTCCGGCCGCTTCATTGCCGGTATCGGCGTCGGCTACGCGCTCATGATCGCCCCCGTCTACACCGCCGAAGTCGCCCCCGCCTCCGCCCGCGGTTTCCTCACCTCCTTCCCCGAAGTCTTCATTAACGGCGGCGTCCTCCTCGGCTACATCTCCAACTTCGCCTTCGCCGGCCTCCCTAACCACATCAACTGGCGCGTTATGTTTCTCGTCGGCGCCGTCCCACCAGTCTTCCTCGCCGCCGGCGTACTCATTTTGATGCCGGAGTCGCCGCGGTGGCTGGTGATGCAGGGTCGCCACGCCGAGGCCGCCGCCGTTCTTTCCAAGACCTCCGATTCCCCGGAAGAAGCCGAGATCCGGCTCGAAGAAATAAAGTCAGCGGCGGGGAAAGAGGAGAGAACACACGGGGAAGGCGTATGGAAAGATCTTCTTCTCCGGCCAACTCCGGTGGTCCGCCGCGTGCTCGTGGCGGCCATCGGGCTACAATTCTTCCAACAAGCCTCCGGCATCGACTCGGTTGTTCTCTACAGCCCGAGAATATTCGAGAAGGCTGGAATCAAAAGCAAGAATCAGAAGCTGGGAGCAACGGTAGCCGTCGGATTCACTAAAACCAGCTTTATACTGATCGCCACTTTCTTTCTGGACAGAGTAGGGCGGCGGCCTCTGCTTTTAGGCAGCGCCGGTGGGATGATAATCTCACTCCTGACGCTGGCTTCAGCGTTGCTTGTAATCGACCGGCGGGCGGAAGGCGAGGCGCCGAAGGCGGCGGTTGGGGTGAGCATAGCGACAGTTTTGTCATTCGTTGGGTCGTTTTCTATAGGACTGGGGCCGATAGCGTGGGTTTACAGTTCGGAGATATTTCCGTTGAGGCTGAGGGCGCAGGGAGCGAGTATGGGGACGGCGACAAATAGGGTGATGAGTGGAGTGGTGACGATGACGTTTATTTCCTTGTATAAGGCGATAAGTATCGCAGGGAGTTTTTATTTGTATGCGGGAATAGCGCTGTGCGGGTGGGTGTTTTTCTATGTGTTTTTGCCGGAGACGAGAGGGAGGAGTTTGGAGGATATGGAAGAGGTGTTTGGCGGGAAGGGGAAGGAGATGAAGGAGGTGGAGGTCGCCGGAGGTGTTGCTGGCGGCGAGGATAGGCATAAGAACGTTTGATCAATAAATGTTTGCGAAGCTTATATAAATAGGCGTTTAGGACGATTGAAGTGATGCAATTTTTATATACCGACGGCAATAATTATCTTCTGTCAGCTTCGCTTATAGTTTTGGAACAATTATTACTGTCCTCTGACAGGACGTAGAGCTACGTTCGGCCGTCAATAACATGTTGTCACGTGCTCTTATTCTCTATCGCACGGCCCGACGACTTGACCCGGATCGGAACCCGGAAATGCTAGGTTCGCGTATTGCGAGGTATTACTCGGTATTTGCTCGGTATTGTTAGGTATTGCATGGCAATAACGAGAAATACTGCTCTGTGAAGATCAATACTGAGCAAATACCGAGTAATACCGAGTTGTACCGAGTTTTTCTAGAAAAACTGTACCTCGGTACAACTCGGTATTTGCTCGGTATTGCCTGGTATTTGTTAGGTATTGGTTATTGCCAAGCAAAATCGACCAATACAGAGTAATAACGAGCAATACCTAGCAAAATCCAGAAATACCAAGTCATCCTGGGTCCGTTCCGGGTCGGGTTGTCGGGACGCGCGGTAAATAGTGAGAACGCGTGACGCGATTCTACTGGCGGCCGAACGTAGAGCTACGTCCTGTGACCGGACCAAATAAAAGTACTTAGTGATTTTTCTTCACCGGTATTTATTTAGAGCTTAACAAATTAATTTAAACTTAGATTTAGCTTGAGTTGAACAGAAATTTTGAGGAAAGTAATCACTTGTTATTTATTTCTCATTTTGGTTGATACAAATTCAGTGATATATGTTGAATCTTAATTTGTCCGGTGGATGATGTTAGACCGTATTTTATGAATATATTTTTGAGCTAAGGACTTATGTGTAAGAATGATGAAGTCATCAAGAAAGAGGATGAATTTGAACTAAATCTTTATCATTCTAACCATAAGTACAAGAATGAGAGGGGGGCCAGAGCTCTATCTTGTTGAGCTTAAGCTAAACTAAGGAAAAGCAACATTTCTCAATCTCTCTCTATTTTTGCCATTGTGTCGTGATTTCTTGTTACTGTGGGATTGATGTATTTTTCTCTTTTTTTTTTCATTATGTATCCTCCTCTCTTATTTATATTGTTTTAAGAGGTACAATAGATTTTGTATGGGTTCCATAGTTGTATTATTGTCAGTTTTTTATGTAGCTCGGCCAACTGTGCCGAGTGGTGTGGCAATCTTGTGGGAGATGATGTGGGCAAGATGCACCTGTGGGCGTCTTCAGATTGAGTTGATGTTAGGTAGGAAGCCAATTTGAAGCCACCCGCCAGAGTGAGATGGGGTGAGAGATTATTTGACGTTGATCTTTGAGCTCACTGACAATCTGATCATGAGAGAAGCCTTTTGGATGAGATGTGTATCGTTAGCTTTATTTTCGATAGGTCTAACCTAAATGAGTTGACTTTGACTGAGATGAATAAGGATTTTGTCCAACCGAGAGAAATTTTTTAGGCCGACCACATTGGGGATGACAATTGCTTTGAGAAAGTGGTCGGAGGAGGTCCATCGTGCTCCAATGATAAGCTCTTGAGCGAATTCTTTAGAACAAGCTGTCCTGAAAGATGAGAGAATCCTCCTTCCACGTGACTCGAATATAACATGTTAGATACCTGCGAGAAGATACTTGCACAAGCAGTCATAAGTGTATAATATCATCATAATTTATTTAGGTATATTTCAATCTAATGGTTATAATTTACTCTCTATAATTCTCTTCTATTTGCAGTAAAAACATTAATTACAATTTTAGATTTATCTAAAGATTGCTCAATAATATTTTTTAGAATTCTTGAAAGATTATCCTGGAATATGGGCACATCTTTAAGACAATGTTGTAAACAGTATCTTACTATATCCAAAAACAAATTTAACTTCTAGCAGCCTCTCTTAAATTTGATCTCATAATTATGAACAGACTCGACATTCACATTTCGATAAAAATTTCCCACTTGAGTCACTTGGTGAAAATATTTGCTGCTTGATCTTAAGACTTAACATACTCCAAATCCATCTCCTTCCTTATGATGGATGGTTTACACAATCGCCGATCAGCATGGGGAAAGTGCAAATTCGATGTAGCACGTACTCGATGATTGTGATGAGTTGTATTTAAGGCTTGAGGCTTCTTTATTCATTGACTACAACTTACTTGATTCTACTAATTAAGGAGCATGAGAGACAACAATCCAGTAGAAGTCATGATGAACCTCAGATGTCAAGGTGATCTACATCAGATGATCCGTCAAGGATAATGAGAGAGAGAGCAATCATGCAAGTGCGACATATGAACCAGGGAGAAAATCAATGTATGTGGGGTAATAACACACTAAGCTCCACTTACCTGTATACTGTTCGGTTACCTGTATAAGGACTAGTTATAGACATACAGTGTATAGCTCTTATATATATAGTCTATAAGTTTGTAATACTAGATTATCAGAGAATCATTTCAATTCATCTCTGTCTTCATGGTATCAGAGCCATACGCTCTGTATTGTTCATCCGCATCTTCGCCTTCTTCTTCTCTTCCTTTTTCGACTAAGTTCTTGATTCTTTCTCCTTTCTCGTCTCTGTCGCTAAGGGCAAGCAAGAATATGGCGACCTCATCTACAGGTTCTCAAACAACTGAAAATCAAGATACAGAGACTCTGGATACCTACAACATTCCCGGATCTCTCAAGTTCGTGATCTCGAATATCAAGATCATCGCGAATAATCCGCTTTCGTCCGACAACTACACAATATGGCGATCACAAGTTCTCAAACTTCTCACTGCCAATGGATTTCTACCCTACATTCAAACATCGACACCCATTCCTGATCGTCTCAAGATTCAACCTGACGGCACGACGGCAACAAATCCCAAATACAGCGAATGGGTTCTCATAGATCAAAATCTTGCTGCAGACATTTGCTCTACTGTTTCCCCAGCGATTCTTCCATATGTGATCAATCTCACGACAACAGCAACGATCTGGTCCACACTTGAACGTCGACTGCAATCGTCTAATAGATCAAGGGTCATACAGCTCAAGAACGAGCTACACAACCTGCAGATGAAAAATGATACGATGTCTCAATATCTTACAACCGTGAAATCCATTGTGGATAATATCGCCGCAGCTGGATCGGTTCTTGATCAAGAAGACATCATATTATATACTCTAAATGGACTACCGGCTTCTTATAATGCCTTTAAAACATTGATACGCACTATGCTTCATCCCATTGATCTAGACGATCTTTACTCACTGTTGATTAGTGAAGAAATCAACATTCAAGCAGACTCTGTTCGGCAAATCTCGGTCTCCGACCCATCTCTGGCTCTCTATGCCAACCGAGGTAAAGGACGCCGGGGGCGCGACAGATCGACGAATCAACAGAACAGATCCACAAATTCTAACAGCCTACAATGCCAAATATGCAACAAAGGGGACACTCAGCACACAATTGTTGGCATCGTCTCAATACAACCTATAATCCCCCAGATTCTCAATCCAATCCTCCACCATCCAATCGAGCGATGATGGCAACAACGGAACACAATAATCCGGATTGGTATCTTGATTCAGGGGCATCGGCGCATCTCACCAATTCTCTCGACAACATGTCGCAAATAAGTTCGTACAACGGCAATGACAACATTACAGTAGGTGACGGTCGATCTCTACCCATATCACATTCCGACAACGACATCTTGCCGACGCCGTATCGTAAGCTCAATATTTATCCTATTTTTCACGTCCCTAAACTATCGCATAATCTTTTATCTATATCGAACCTTACTAGACATAATAATGTTTCGGTTTTCTTTGATAAAAATGGCTTTATGATTAAGGACAAGAAGACAAACCAACAACTTCTCTCGGGTCCAAGTAGGAATGGTCTCTACCCGGTTTGCTCGACGTCATAGGCTCCATCGCATAAAGCTTTCACGACCACTACCTCTGCATCTGTCATTTGGCATCAACGTCTTGGACATCCACACAAGCAAATACTTCAAGCTATCTCATCTACTAATAAACGTTTACACATTTCTGTTCCTTCGTCTATGTGTATAGATTGTAAGGTCTCAAAAGGCCATAAGAATTCTTTAGCTACTTCATCGTTTAGAACGTCTTCTCCTCTTGCTCTTATTCATTCGGACGTGTGGGGGCCGTCACCGGTACCCTCCACGCAAGGTTGTACATACTATGTCTCGTTTATAGATGATTTCTCGCGGTTTACATGGGTTTTTCCCATGAAACATAAATCTGAAGTCTTTACTATATTTGTTCAATTTAAATGCTATGTGGAAAAACAACTCTCGTTACCTATTAAATGTTTTAGATCTGATGGAGGGAAAGAATACATTAACTCCAATTTTCTTACCTTTTTAGCTCAACATGGCATAATACATCAAACTTCTTGTCCATATACGCCAGAACAGAATGGATTGGCGGAAAGAAAACACAGGCACTTACTCGAGACTACGAGAACTTTGCTCCAAACTGCGGCTATACCCCATACTCTGTGGCCAGATGCGGTTCTAATTGCATCATATCTCATAAATCGAATGCCTCTGTCGGTACTTAAGTTTAAATCTCCTTTATATGTTTTGTTTAACAGATTACCGGACTACTCTTTTCTTAAAGAGTTTGGCTGTTCGTGTTTCCCTTCGCTACCATCGCACAAACGAAATAAACTGGAACCTCGCACCATTCCATGTGTGTTTATTGGGCACACGAGTAACTCAAAAGGATATAAGTGCCTGGACGTAAATACAAGAAAACTTTACATCTCCCGGCACGTTTCATTTGATGAAACCAAATTCCCGTTCAGGACATCTCAATCCTTTACAAACACAAATACTAACTTACAATTTTCTGGTAATTTGTACAGACCAATCTGCTCAATTGTTGATCAAACCAGGCAAACAATATCCACCAACACTACAGTTGACACAACTCAACTACAACAGTCTATACCTACTACCGATCCAGATCAGCAATCTCCCACACTCACACAACAACCAACAACTGATTCTTCTGAACTCAACAGGACAACCAATAACCAATCTTTTCAACGTCCCAAGTCAACCCATCATATGATAACTAGGCTCAAGACCGGCTCCCTCAAACCGAAGCAGAAAATGAATCTGATGCACATTCAAAAATCGAATGATTCTTCACAGACTGTTGAACCTTCTTCATATTCCGAAGCCAGCAAACTATCACAATGGCGAAAGGCTATGGCTGAAGAATTTCTAGCCTTACAAAAACAGGGTACTTGGCATCTTGTACCACCTCCACCAGATACTCAGATTCTCGACAGTCACTGGACGTATCGTATCAAACACAACTCCAACGGCTTTGTTGCTAGATTCAAGGCAAGATTGGTAGCCCAGGGCAATAATCAACAATATGGCATCAACTACCTGGAAACGTTTAGCCCAGTTGCTAAATTTCCAACGATCAGAGTTCTCATAACACTCGCATTTAACAAACAATGGACTATCCACTAGTTAGATGTTACTAATGCATTCTTGCACGGTAACTTGAATGAAACCATATATATGAAACAACCCAAAGGCTTTGAAGATGAAACTCAACCAAATGCCGTGTGTCAACTCAATAAAGCCATCTATGGGTTAAAACAATCACCTCGCCAATGGTTCAACACGTTTTCTTCGTATCTTCAGTCTATTGGGTTCAAGCACGGGAAAGCAGATACGTCTTTATTCATTTATAAAAATCATGAATCTATCATATATCTTATTATTTATGTTGACGATATTTTGATAACAGGAAACAATAATCACTTGCTATCCTCAATACTCGGACAACTCAATCAACGCTTCGACATGAAGCATTTGGGGACAACAAACAGTTTTCTTGGCATACAAATTCAATCAACAAAGGAATATTACTTCATGTCACAAACCAAATATGCTGAATCCATACTCAAGACTGCAGACATGACAACGTGCAAACCACTGTCGAACCCTTCTTACACCAAGCTACCGGATGCCTTACAGACAACACCACTGCCGAATGATCCCAAGCTGTACCGACAAATAACTGGTTCACTCCAATATTTAACAATTACAAGGCCGGACATTGCCTATTCTGTCAATCAACTATGCCAATATATGCACAATCCTACATCCCAACATTTCCTACAGCTAACAAGGTTATTACGGTATATCAAGGGCACCTTACATTTTGGTCTTCCTATTTTGCAGGGACCATTGAAACTACAAACATTCTCCGACGCGGATTGGGCCGGCGACAAGACAACTAGACGATCTACCTCCGGCTACTGCACATTCTTGGGTAACACACTCATATCATGGATTGTCAAAAAGCAACACATGGTAGCTCGCTCTTCGACCGAAGCGGAATACCGCGCAGTAGCTGTCGTCGTATCAGATACAATATGGTTAAGAAGACTGATGGAGGACTTCAACATACCCATCTCAACTCCGACGCCAATTCACTGTGACAGTATGTCGGCAATCGCACTTGCCAATAACCCGGTGTTTCACGCCAAAACGAACACATCGAAATAGATCACTACTTCATTCGGGATCATATTCAAGCACATACAGTCACAATTATTCCGGTCTCCACCAAAGACCAGTTGGCTGACATCTTCACCAAGGCGCTCGATCTCCACACCAAGGTTTCATCTTCTTCGCAACAAGCTCTCGGTTCATCCTGATCCATCAGCTTGCGGGAGCGTAATAACACACTAAGCTCCACTTACCTGTATACTGTTCGGTTACCTGTATAAGGACTAGTTATAGACATATCGTGTATAGCTCTTCTATATATAGTCTATAAGTTTGTAATACTAGATTATCAGAGAATCATTTCAATTCATCTCTGTCTTCATGGGGCCTGAAAATTTTTCTAGGTCATTATAGTTTGCTGTAGTATTTCCTATCATGATGGGGCAAGAGTCATTAGAGGTAGGAACATCAACACAATATTGGAATCAGTACGATCTAAAATGGGGCAGCATATCAGGCAGATACTTAAGCATCGCAAGAAGTGTCGCAACACACATCGGGTATGCAGATCCTGACATGGATGAATCCATTCAGATTGCCACATTTTCGTACATAATAGGATGAGCTCCTCAACCCAACTCAACCGCCACATAGCACTACAAACTTGGAGGGAGAAGGTAGAGATGTTGCTGAGGCCCAATTAGATTCGAGGATAAGCAGACCACCTGATAGGTATACACCATGGAATGCAATGATCCCCAAATGTAAAAAGAAGAAGGGAGAAAATTGACATCATGTATGTTGTGTTGATATAATCGGACCATATATCTTATTTCTATGATATGAACTTCTCTTCTAATTTTGGTAATTGCAAATTAACTTACATAAATAGAATAATAATAAGCATAATTTAAATATTTAATAATAAAAGTAAATGTTAAAATAACATTACTGATACTGGTAAATAAAAATTATATTTTAACTAGCATAATAAATTTATAATATGATATTAAGTTAATATAATTTATTTCAATCATATTGCAATCGTTTATTTAAATATGTAACAAATTATATACATATATAATACAAATTATTCACAAATAAATTTACAATTGTTTTATTTTAATTAAATTTATAAATAAAACTAAAATTATAAATAATATACTATTTAAATTTGGTCAAAAAAACTTAATACTCATATAGTAATCTAAAATAATAATTATTAATTTATATCTTAAGTTAAAAATTTATTAACTACTAATTCACTTAAATTAATCTTATTAATAATAAACTGGTATATATATACATCAACAAATTATCTTGATCGGGCACGAATCTCGAGGCAAAAATTAAGTTGGAAATTTCAGAAATTAAATTTAGGATCACATGAACTCCGATTTTAGCAAACTTATAGTTGAACCGAGCGTCTCGGAAATACGAGCCCAACGACACCAAATTCGATTCTATCCGAGCCCAAATGAATCCAAATCGAAGACCCGAAGCACATTCGGAAGGTTCAAACCACAATTTGGGTTACCAAACGGTTTCCAAACTTAACATACTTATAGTCTAATCGAGCGGCACGACGAGACGAATCCAACGAGCCCAAGATCGCCAAATTTCGATATCATTAAAACCTTAAAATGTCTAACGAACGGTCCATGATCAAGGGATTCAATATCGGCCATCCATTGAACCACTTAACATTTGCCCCTGATCTCTCACATATTTACGGGTCATGCCACTCCATAAATATATAGATTAAACCATCATTTCTCTTGAGAGGGGAGGGAAGCAAGAGGAGAATAAGAGACGGGAGAAGAGAAGATTAGGAGGTAAGAAACTCCTCGACCACTGCCGCCGAAACTCTGCCTGACTTTGAACGATGTCGGAATTCTGTTCGACTTCCAAGTAACAATGAAATTTTGCCCGACTTCCAAGTGACGCCGTAATTCCTACAGACTTCCAAGTAACACCGAAATTCCGCCCAACTTTCAAGTGACGCTGGAATTCCGCCCGACCTCCAAGTGATGCCGGAATTCTGCCCGACCTTCAAGTGACGATGGAATTCCGCCCAACCTCCAAGTGTCGTTGGAATTCAGCCCGACCTTTAAGTGACTATGGAGTTTCACCTGAACTCCAAGTGACTATTGAGTTTTGCTCAAATACCATCTAACGTCGGAGTTCTCATCGTCCGCCAACTGACGTTGGACTTCTACCCGACGCCGGACCTCCGCTCGTCGCCAAGTTTCTACCCGACGCTAGACTTATGCATGTTGTCAGGTTTTCATCGGACATCTATCCGATGCTGGATTTTTGTCCATTGCTGTAGTTCTACCTGAAACAGTCCTTCCGACCTCTGTCGCATGCCGGCTATGGTTTTGCCGACTTACGTTGCCCACCGACTACGATCTTTCTGACTTACGTCGCCCACCGACTACAGTCCTTCCGACCTCCGTCGCCCGCTGACTACGGTCCTTTAGACTTACGTCTCCCACTAAATACAATCCTACCGACCTCCGTTGCCCGCCGACTACAATCCTTCCTACCAAACGAACATGTCAACAGTGAATCTTTGTGTTCCCACCATGTAATGTATTCTATAAGATGTGCATCAAGCTAAGGCCTTCCCCCAAAGAAGTATCTCATTTGTAATCAACTATAAATATAGTGGATTCATTCATCTCGGCTAGGCCCTGTGATTTTCCCCCTTTTTAGGGGTTTTCTACATAAAAATCTTGGTGTCTTATAAATGCTAGACTCTCTCTCTTATCTGATTACGTGCCAGATTTTCGTACAACGCTAAGACGTTAAACTTTATATTTCCAACCTGAGAATGATGTTCAAGATTCTACTGAAACTAATTAACAAAGTTCTGATTTCAATTGAAACCGGATAATTAAGTTCCTATTTCAATTGATATTAGATAATTAAGCTTTGATTTTGTGATAATTAATCCTCAATTTTATGACCATTTGAATATAGCTTTCTATTCTCCGTAATTGCAACTTTTTAATTTTTTTTCTTGACTAATTTTTAAATTGGCCTTTGGTGAGCTGGTTTGGATTTAGTACATAAAAATTAACTTTAAATATTTTTTTAATTTATTACTTTTGGGTTCCTCAACATGCAAGTATTGATTAAGGCTTCGTTTGGGACGGCTTTTTTATTACTTTCTAAAACGGAGTTTTAGTACAAATTTTTTTATTTTTGTATTAGAACTCCGTTTTAGAAAGCAGTAAAAAAGCCGTCCCAAACGAAGCCTAAGACTTCGTTTGAAACAATTTTTTTACTATTTTTTAAATCAACTTTCTAATGCACATATTTTTTGTTCAAGAAATTTTTGTTCTAAAAAATCGTTTTAAAAAAATAATAAGAAAATTGTCCTGTCCCAAACGAAGGCTTCGTTTGGGACGACTTTTTTACTGCTTTCTAAAACGGAGTTTTAGTACAAATTTTTTTATTTTTGTACTAAAACTCCATTTTAGAAAGCAATAAAAAAGCCGTCCCAAACGAAGCCGAAGTCTAACTCTAATATCAAAATGTAAGCATTTACTAAAATTGAAGTTACAATGAAATCTTACAAATGCGAAAACTAATCGTCCAAATAACATTTACTTCCATTTAAGAATTCTCTTTCTTGAGTTTATCCTTAAGCAGTTAACCGTTTATTCCATACTATTCTTGTTAACAAGTGGATGTAGGAAGAAATCGAAATTTGAGGTTCGGCTTTTAGGGCCTAAAATGATCGACGTTAAGAAGATAAATGATTGTTTCATACACGTCCATGTAGCCAATGAAGCAGAGCACTTTCTGTTGTTCATACTTAATAGCCTAAATATTTTTTAGCTTGTGAAAAAGGTACCACAATCTCACTATTTTCTACAACAACAACAAGACGAAGAAGTCTTTATCTTTCTACTTGTGGTCGACCGCATGAATCTTTTTTCTCCATTAGTCAAATTCTCATTTAAATCTAATAAAAAGATATTTTTTAAATACTTTGTAACTAATTCTTTTTAGGTCTTACCTTTACGGCTTTACCTTTATTAACTTATGTTGAATCTGATACATGTACTCTCCTAATTGCGCCATTGGAAGACTGACATTTTATGTGACCAAACCATCTAAGAAGATCCTATCTAATCTTATCTACCACAGCTGCTACTTAAACCATTTCACATATATACTCATTTTGCATTGTATTTTTAAGTGTAAAGCCATCATCCACCTGAGCATTCTATCTTTCAAGTCTTTCGTGAACTCCCTCTCTAGTATTATCAATAAGAAGAATATCATCAGCAAATAGTATACACCAAGGTACATCATCTTGTAAATGTTTATTAAGAACATCCAACTAAAATAGAAAATTACTTGGTCAAACAACGCCCTTATGTTTGATTACAAATAACAACTCATGTATACGTAGATAATTCTTTGATCATAGATCGTTTATTCGTCATTTAAGTGCCTTAATGAATTTGAAATTGAATGATCTTTGGCTCATTAGATTAATAGATTTGGAGACCATTAGTCATTCAATTAATATGTTGTTTTATTTAGACTTATTTGGACTAGAATCCAGATCGCCTTTGATGTAGTTGGATTCTTCTTATTGAGATGATTAATTAAGATATAAATTCGTTGAATTCATAATTAAATGACTATGTAATTAATTATAGTTCTTTTTAATAAATAATACATTGAGATTTGTGCCAATGGAATGATTTTTTTTGAAAACGTAAGAAGAACAAATCACTTGATATTTTTCAGATATGACATCTAAATCCCACTGCATGCGATTATATTAAGGCTTCATTGGGACAGCTTTTTTAATATTTTGTAAACTAAAAAAGTGCAAAAATTATTTGAAAGTAAAAAAAAATAATAATAATCGAAAACTGTTTCAAATAGAACCTAAGGCTTCGTTTGGGACGGCTTTTTTACTGCTTTCTAAAACGGAGTTTTAGTACAAAATTTTTTATTTTTGTATTAAAACTCCGTTTTTTAAAGCAGTAAAAAAGTCGTCCCAAACGAAGCCTAAGTTAAATTACTTATAAATTTGCTTACTGGCCTTTCATGTCACAAGTGACACACAATCAGCCACATGAGCCACTTCAAAAGCTTAGGAAACAAAAGTAAGGCCAAATCTGAACCGTTAGTTATTAACACAACTATGCTGGCCCAAAAGAATATCCTCACTCACTAAACAACAAAAGCATGTGGCCTCTTCTGTGGCTCTCCTCACCGCCCGCCGCTTAAACCGCGACCGGTCGGGTAGGCCACGCACCACCAGTTTTTTGTTATATATATATATATATATATAATACTATTTTCATAGTAATTATGACTAAGGATTTATTTAGGAATTTTTTTTTTAATTTATTTTGTTTTTGAAACCGTAATTATATTCCATTTGTCTTGATATGTCATCAAGAAATTATCTTGATCGGGCACGAACCTCGAGGCGGAAATCAAGTTGGAAACTTCAAAAATTAAATATGGGATCATCTGAACTTCAATTTCAGCAAACTTATAAGTCAAACTAAGCATTTCAGAAATACGAATCCAACGACACGAATTCGACTCAATCCGAGCACAAATGAGTCCAAATCAAGCACACGAAGCGCTGTTGGAAAATTCAAACCACAATTTGACTTGTCAAACATTTTCCAAAACTGACGTGCTTATAGTCGAATCGAGTGGCTCGACGAGACGAATCCAACGAGCCCAAGTTTACCTAATTTCACATCATTAAGGACTTCAAATGCCTAGCGAACGATCCACAATTAAAGGATTCAATATCGGCCGTCCATCCGATCACTCCCTATTTACCCCTGATCTCTCACCTATTTACAAGCCATGCCACTCCATAATATCTATAAATAGACCCCTCATTTCACAAGAGAGGGGACCCAAGCAAGAATCAAGAGGAGAAGAGAATGATAGGAGGGAATAACTGTAATATCAGTTTTTGCTCCAGGTTCGTCCGGGACGAAGTTGGATCGTCCGGGACGATCGGTACAGGTGCAGAAAAAAAAAAAAAAAAGAGAACCTTGTTTGGCTGATTGGTTCGTCTGGACGAAGTGTGGATCGTCTGGACGAACATTCTCCCGTGAACCTATCGCCTGGGACGATACGTGATTTTCGTCTGGACGGAATTCTTCTCTTCATGGATCGTCTGGTACGAAGCTCGATCGTCCAGGACGATCAGTCTGGATATATATAGAAATGAGATATTTTGAAGAGAGAGAAAAAGCTGAGGAGAGAGAAAAACGAAGGAAAAAGTGGAAAAGCGGATTTTCGGGCGACGCCGAGCTGTTTTCGTCCGAGGAGACTGTTGAGGAAATTGCTGTGCACGAGGTAAGGCACAATCCGACTTTCTAAATTTTCAGAACCGTCGTGTTTGGCGGTATTTTCTGTCCGGATTTCATTTTCGTTAATGATTTTCGTCCGTATCTTTTGAACGGTTCAGTTTTTGCCGCGTAACTTTTTGTATATCGTTGCCGTGCCGGGTGTGCACGTTTTGACTATATTTTGAAGATTTTCGTCCGGGTATTTTTGATTCGACTGTGTTTTTAGTCGACCGGATTTTTCTGTGAAATTGGAATTTATCTGTGCAGTAGAATAAAAGTTCTGAAATGTGATTATCTGTATTCTGTGCGAATTCGGTAAATTTTCTTTGCAGGAATTTTTGTGTAAATTCTGTACACTGCCGTTGTGCTGCCCGATTTTTGAGTAATTCCTGATTTGTCCGGATTTTCTCTGAAATGAAATGCTATGTGTATAAGCTATAAAAAGGGAGTTATAAGGGGCCTGAATCCTATGAGATTCAGTTAGTGAAACGGGAAATCTGAAATGAGCTCAATCTGAAATCTGATATCTGTTCTGTTCCGGATCCGATGAATTCTGTTTTGGTGCTATAAGCACATCTGTTTTGGTGCCGTGAGCACAAAGGGAGACATAAGGGGCCTGGATCCTATGAGATTCAGTCAGTGTCTGGGAAGGGAGGCATAAGGGGCCGGAATCCGTAGAGATTCCGTCAGTGTCAGGGCATTTAGCTATATGTATCTGTACTACTTTCTGTATCTGTTCTATTCTGTACGAAATTGTGATTATGACATAATATGATCCGTACGATTCTGATTTCTGTTTCTGACTCTGTTGATTTGTTCTGTTCTCATACGATCTGTACGACTCTGATGTGATTTGATATCTGTCCGTAAGTTTTGATTTCCGATTCTGTTCCGACTTCTGATCTGATTTATGTCTGATAAGTTTGGTTTTGTTTTCTGAGGATTTAGATTGGTGGTTTGTTGCTTTGCTGAGCTGTTGAGCTCACCCTTGCTTTCTGGTGGTTTTCAGGTTCTGGGAAGGGCAAGGAGGTCCAGGATTAGATTTCAGAGTCTGATCAGATTAGGTACTTTTGTACTTTTGATTTTTGTACAGTCATGGCTTTCCTGTTCTGTTTTTCTTTCTGTTGAAAGCCATGTACTGTTCTGTAGATGATTATTTTGAGGAAATGAAAAGATAGATGTTTTGTTCCGCTGCATTTGATGTTTTTAGTAGCTCTGTTGTTCTGTGTGCTTCGGTTGAGCTAAGAATTTGGAAGATCAGTTCAGTAACCTAATCCAAAGCCAGATCCTGGTTAGCTATTATCCTCCGTCGCGATCCGGCGCGGGCGGGATCCGTCTCGTCTCGGGTCGGGTCGTGACAAGCTTTTTTGGTATCAGAGCAGAAGTTTTGGAAACAGGTTGGATTGTAAAACAGAGCTCTAGGAAGTGATCAGTGAGTCTGTCTGGGAGGTAGTTTTGGGTCGTTTGGCTTTTTATTGTGTTATTTTGTGTTGTTTTGTGATAGTTTTCCGAATTTTCTGGATTTTTCTGTATGGATCAGCCAGACCCAGACATGACAGACGGTCAGAGTGACGATCAGGCAGCACCAGTGGGGAGTACCGCCCCAGTGGTCGGTGCTGATACGCTTTCACAGTTTGCTTCACTTGTTGCTCAGATGATGAGCGAGACTCAGAGCAGAGCTTCGACTGTTAGATCTGAGGACATTGATCGACACCTGCAGTTATTTTTGAGGTTGAAGCCTCCGAGGTTTGAGGGCGCTGTTGAGCCCAGAGCAGCCGAGGAGTGGCTGAGGAGATTGGAGAAGACTTTTGACGGGATGCAGTGTCCTGCAGACAGGAAAGTTCCGTTAGCTGTTTTTTCTGTTGGACGGAGAGGCTGAGCACTGGTGGGATGGCCAGCAAGCAGCCAGATTTCAGGGCAGATTGAACTCCTTGATCACTTGGGAAGAGTTCACTGAAGTATTTCGGGACTGGTTTGTTCCCCCTTCTGCACGACAGCAGATGCAGGAGAGTTTTCTGAGACTTGTTCAGGGGAGCAAGACGGTGATGCAGTACGAGGCTGAGTTTACTGCATTAGCCAGGTACGCTCCGCAGCTGGTTAGCACGTCTGCTGAGAGGTGCTACAGATTTCTGAGAGGCTTACGAGACACTTTGAGGCAGCCTCTGATACCGTTCCGGATTACTGATTTCTCTGAGCTTGTGGAGCGAGCTCGTCTGATTGAGAATGACATGACGGCTACTCAGCAGCGGTGGACTGCGAGTAGGAAGAGGTTTGGAGGAGAGACATCTGGCAGTGGTTCCTCTGGGAAGAGGAGATTTGTTTCTGGATCTGGATCTGGAGATTCCAGGAAGAGCGGAGGATCGTCTGGTACTGCTACCAGTACGACTAGTTCTGGATCTGTCAGTACGGCACCTGTGTGCCAGAGTTGTGGACGACGACACCATGGCCAGTGCTACAGGATAGCTGGTCTTTGTTTCAGATGTGGTCAGCCGGGACATAGGATTGCAGAATGTCCGCAGATGGGATTTGATCAGCGTTCTGAGCAGCGATCTGAGGGCTTTGTCAGACCTGTTGGTTCAGCAGCAGGAAGACCGAGGACTGTTCCTCCTCGCCCTGAGGGATTTGCTGGTAGAGGTGGTGGTTCTAGTTCTGCACCACGGAGACCGCCTACGATTCAGAGGGAGCAGAGTAGTTCTGTTGCTTCAGCTCCTGCTCCAGTTCAGCCACGAGTTTACAGTCTGAGTCAGCAGGAGGCTCGTGATGCTCCGGATGTTGTGACAGGTACGGTTTACATTTCTGATCAGCCCTGTCGTGTTTTGTTTGACTCTGGAGCGAGTCATTCTTTTCTGTCCGAGCATTGTTTTGAGATTTTACATTTGGATTCGATGGTTTTACCGGTTTCTTTATCTGTGATTTTACCGGCTGGGAATCCTTTGATTGCTCGACAGTTTTGTTTGTGTGAGATCGAGATTTCTGGCAAGAAGTGGAAATCGAGTTTGATTCGATTGCCGATTTCTTCGTATGATGTGATTCTGGGCATGGATTGGCTGAGTCAGTATGAGGCCCAGATAGACTGTCTGAAGAAGCAAGTGAGTTTGCTTGTGGCTGGAGAGAGAGTTGTATTTCAGGGATTACGAGGTGTTCTCTCCAGTCTGGTTTCTGCGTTGAAGGTAAGCAGGATGTGGAAGAAAGGATGCCCAGTATTTTTGGCTTCGGTGCGGGATCTGAACCTAGAGGTTGGTTCTGTTTCTGAGATCCCCGTGGTACGGGAGTTTGCTGATGTTTTTCCTGAGGAGTTGGTTGGTTTACCTCCGGATAGAGATGTGGAGTTCTCTATCGATGTTTTTCCGGGTACCGCTCCGATATCGAAAGCTCCGTACAGGATGGCACCGAAAGAACTTTCTGAGTTGAAAGTTCAGCTTCAGGAGTTGGTTGACAGAGGGTTTGTACGTCCTAGTGTTTCGCCCTGGGGAGCACCTGTTTTATTTGTGAAGAAGAAGGACGGTACACTCCGTATGTGTATTGATTACAGAGATTTGAACAAGGTCACGATCAAGAACAAGTATCCTTTGCCTCGGATTGACGACTTGTTTGATCAACTTTCCGGATCTTCGGTATTTTCGAAGATTGATTTGCGATCCGGATACTATCAGGTGAAGGTGAAGGAAACTGATGTGGTGAAGACTGCTTTCAGTACTCGGTACGGGCACTACGAGTTTTTGGTTATGCCTTTTGGGGTAACCAATGCGCCTGCGATTTTTATGGATCTGATGAACCGAGTATTCAGGGAGTATTTGGATCAGTTTGTGATCGTCTTCATTGACGATATTCTGGTATATTCTGCATCTGAGGATGAGCATGCCAGACATTTGGGGATTGTGTTGGAGACGTTGAGGAGGCATCAGCTGTATGCCAAGTTCTCTAAGTGTGAATTCTGGCTGAAGAGCATTTCTTTTCTGGGGCATGTGATTAGCGGAGAAGGCATTTCTGTAGATCCCCAGAAGATTCAGGCTGTTGCTGATTGGCCAAGGCCGACTACGGTATTTGAGGTACGTAGTTTCTTGGGTATGGCCGGATATTACAGAAAATTTGTGAAGGGTTTTTCACAGATTTCGACTCCTCTGACGAGACTGACTCAGAAGTCAGTACCTTTTGTTTGGACACCGGAGTGTGAAGCTAGTTTTCAGAGATTGAAGGAGTGTTTGACTTCAGCTCCAGTGTTGGCACTTCCGTCAGGTACGGAGGGTTTCCAGGTGTTCAGTGATGCTTCACTGAAAGGATTGGGTTGTGTCCTGATGCAGCATGGTCAGGTAATTGCTTATGCTTCGAGACAGTTAAAGCCACATGAGAAGAATTACCCGACACATGATTTGGAGTTAGCTGCAGTGGTTTTTGCTTTGAAGATTTGGCGTCATTACTTGTATGGCGTCAGATGTGAGATCTTTACTGATCATAAGAGCCTGAAGTACATTTTTACTCAGAAGGATCTGAATCTGAGACAGAGGAGGTGGCTCGAGTTGATCAAGGACTACGATTTGACTATTCAGTATCAGCCTGGGAAGGCGAATGTGGTAGCGGACGCTCTGAGCAGGAAGTCTTCTGGATTCTCAGGTATTCAGCTTACCTGTGATGACTTTCTGATTCGTGATTTGGAGAGATTGCAGTTGGAGGTGATTTCCTCCAGTGATTTGGAGTTGGCTCAGATGAGTATTCAGTCTTCTTTGGAAGCACGGATTCAAGAAGCCCAGAAGTCAGATTTTGGTTATTCGAAGTTGATTGCACAGATTGGATCTGGTAAGACTCCTGAACTTCGAATTTCTGATTCTGGTGTTATTTTCTGTAAGAACAGGTTGTGGGTACCTGTGTCTGGAGATTTGAGGCGGGAGATTCTGAGTGAATCTCATCATTCTGGCTACACTGTTCATCCAGGCAGTGGTAAGATGTACGCTGACATGAAGCTTTTGTTTTGGTGGCCTGGGATGAAGAAAGATGTGGCAGAGTTTGTGTCGAAATGCGAAGCCTGTCAGTTGGTGAAGGCAGAGCATCAGCGACCAGGTGGGCTGTTGCAGTCGTTGCCTATCCCTGAGTGGAAATGGGAGGAGGTAACGATGGATTTTGCGATGGGTTTTCCTCGATCTAGACAAGGACATGATGCCATTTGGGTGGTTGTAGATCGATTGACGAAGTCAGCCCATTTTCTTCCGATCAGACAGACGGATTCAGTGGATCGCTTGGCACAGATTTATGTGAAGGAAATAGTCAGATTGCACGGTGTGCCTCGTGTGATCGTATCTGATCGAGATGGACGCTTTACTTCCAGACTTTGGAAAGGCATTCAGCAAGGCTTGGGTACGAAACTGCATTTCAGTACAGCTTTTCATCCTCAGACCGACGGACAGTCTGAGAGGACGATTCAGGTACTGGAAGATCTGTTGAGGCTTTGTGTTCTGGACTTTAGCGGAAGCTGGGAAGATCATATTCCGCTGATTGAGTTTGTCTATAACAACAGTTTTCAGTCCAGTATCGGTATGGCACCGTACGAGGCTTTGTATGGCAGGAAGTGTCGTACTCCTTTGACTCTGACGGAGGTCGGAGATAGACAGGCTTTGGGGGCCACTTTTGCTGATGAAACTGCTCAGAAGATCAATTTGATAAGAGAAAGATTGAAAGCCGCTCAAGATCGTCAGCAGAAGTATTACAATCAGAAGCACAGATTTGTTGAGTTTCAGGTCGGTGACTTTGTGTATGTCAAGGTCAGTCCGATGAAAGGTGTGAGCAGATTTGGTCAGGTAAGCAAGCTTAGTCCGAGATATGTTGGACCTTTTGAAGTTTTGGAAAGAATTGGAAAATCTGCTTATCGCCTATTGCTTTCTGATTCTATGCCGGATGTGCATAATGTGTTTCACGTATCCACTCTGAGGAAGTGGGTTTCAGACTCTGGGAAGAAGTTGTCAGCTGATGAGGTGGAGATTCAGGAGAATCTGGCGTACAAGGAGGAGCCAGAGCTTATTTTGGCGTACGACGTCCGAAAGCTAAGAAGTAAAGAGATTCCGATGGTTAAAGTCCAGTGGAAGCACCGTACTGCACGGGAAGCCACTTGGGAGAAGGAGTCTGACATGAGACAGTCGTACCCGTACTTGTTTTGACTGAGGTTGGATTGGATAATGTCGAGGACGACATTTTTTTTAAGTTGGGGAGATTGTAATATCAGTTTTTGCTCCAGGTTCGTCCGGGACGAAGTTGGATCGTCCGGGACGATCGGTACAGGTGCAGAAAAAAAAAAAAAAAGAGAACCTTGTTTGGCTGATTGGTTCGTCTGGACGAAGTGTGGATCGTCTGGACGAACATTCTCCCGTGAACCTATCGCCTGGGACGATACGTGATTTTCGTCTGGACGGAATTCTTCTCTTCATGGATCGTCTGGTACGAAGCTCGATCGTCCAGGACGATCAGTCTGGATATATATAGAAATGAGATATTTTGAAGAGAGAGAAAAAGCTGAGGAGAGAGAAAAACGAAGGAAAAAGTGGAAAAGCGGATTTTCGGGCGACGCCGAGCTGTTTTCGTCCGAGGAGACTGTTGAGGAAATTGCTGTGCACGAGGTAAGGCACAATCCGACTTTCTAAATTTTCAGAACCGTCGTGTTTGGCGGTATTTTCTGTCCGGATTTCGTTTTCGTTAATGATTTTCGTCCGTATCTTTTGAACGGTTCAGTTTTTGCCGCGTAACTTTTTGTATATCGTTGCCGTGCCGGGTGTGCACGTTTTGACTATATTTTGAAGATTTTCGTCCGGGTATTTTTGATTCGACTGTGTTTTTAGTCGACCGGATTTTTCTGTGAAATTGGAATTTATCTGTGCAGTAGAATAAAAGTTCTGAAATGTGATTATCTGTATTCTGTGCGAATTCGGTAAATTTTCTTTGCAGGAATTTTTGTGTAAATTCTGTACACTGCCGTTGTGCTGCCCGATTTTTGAGTAATTCCTGATTTGTCCGGATTTTCTCTGAAATGAAATGCTATGTGTATAAGCTATAAAAAGGGAGTTATAAGGGGCCTGAATCCTATGAGATTCAGTTAGTGAAACGGGAAATCTGAAATGAGCTCAATCTGAAATCTGATATCTGTTCTGTTCCGGATCCGATGAATTCTGTTTTGGTGCTATAAGCACATCTGTTTTGGTGCCGTGAGCACAAAGGGAGACATAAGGGGCCTGGATCCTATGAGATTCAGTCAGTGTCTGGGAAGGGAGGCATAAGGGGCCGGAATCCGTAGAGATTCCGTCAGTGTCAGGGCATTTAGCTATATGTATCTGTACTACTTTCTGTATCTGTTCTATTCTGTACGAAATTGTGATTATGACATAATATGATCCGTACGATTCTGATTTCTGTTTCTGACTCTGTTGATTTGTTCTGTTCTGATACGATCTGTACGACTCTGATGTGATTTGATATCTGTCCGTAAGTTTTGATTTCCGATTATGTTCCGACTTCTGATCTGATTTATGTCTGATAAGTTTGGTTTTGTTTTCTGAGGATTTAGATTGGTGGTTTGTTGCTTTGCTGAGCTGTTGAGCTCACCCTTGCTTTCTGGTGGTTTTCAGGTTCTGGGAAGGGCAAGGAGGTCCAGGATTAGATTTCAGAGTCTGATCAGATTAGGTACTTTTGTACTTTTGATTTTTGTACAGTCATGGCTTTCCTGTTCTGTCTTTCTTTCTGTTGAAAGCCATGTACTGTTCTGTAGATGATTATTTTGAGGAAATGAAAAGATAGATGTTTTGTTCCGCTGCATTTGATGTTTTTAGTAGCTCTGTTGTTCTGTGTGCTTCGGTTGAGCTAAGAATTTGGAAGATTAGTTCAGTAACCTAATCCAAAGCCAGATCCTGGTTAGCTATTATCCTCCGTCGCGATCCGGCGCGGGCGGGATCCGTCTCGTCTCGGGTCGGGTCGTGACAATAACTCCTCCTAGACCACCGCAAGAGTTCTGCCGACGCTGGAATTCTGCCGGACTTCGGAACAACTCCGGAGTTCTGCTCGATGCCAGAATTCTACCCGACCTCAAAGTGACATGGGAATTTCGCCCGACTTCTATGTGACGCCGAAATTCCGCCCGAACTCCAAGTGACGCCGGAATTCTTCTTGACCTCCAAGTGACGCCAGAGTTTCACCAGAACTCCAAGTAACATCGGAGTTCTCCTCGAATATCATCTAATGCTGGAGTTCCCCTTGGCCACCAACTGACGTCGGACTTCTACCCTACGTCGGACCTCCGGTCGTCGCCAAATTTCTACCCTACACTGGACTTCAGTCTATTATCGGACTTTCATCAGACATCTATCTGATGTTGGATTTCTGTCTATTACTGGACTTCTACTTGATGCTGTCTTTCTGACCTCTATCGTCAGACAACAGTCCTTTTGACTAACGTCGCTCGCCGACTACAATCCATCTGGCCTCCATCAATAACGGTCCTTCCGACTAACGTCGCCTGCCGACTACATTCCTTCCGACCTCCATCGCCCGCCAACTACGGACTTTCCGACTAACATCGCACACCGACTACAATCCTTCAGACCAAACAAACAACTCAACAGTGATGCTTTGTATTCTCACCATGTAATGTACTCTATAAGATGCACATCAAGCTAAGGCCTTCCCCTGAGGAAAGACCTCATTTGTAATCAACTACAATACTAGTGGATTCATTTATATTGGGCCAGACCCCGTAATTTTTTCTTCTTTTTCAGGGGTTTTCCACGTAAAAAATTTGGTATCTCTAGTGAATGATGCACCCTTCTCTTATCTGATTGTGTGTCGGATTTTCGTACAACGCTAAGACGTTAAATTTTATATTTCTCTACCACCGCGAATACTCCATGACGCAATATGTCTATTATTTTTTCATCATTTTTAGTTTTTTTTATAATAAAAAGATGCTTTCTATAATAACTTTTTAAAAAGCCATTTTTTCACAGTAGTTTTTCAATCATTTTTTTATAAAAAGGTGTGAAAAGCTGTAGTCATCGCAAACAAATTCTAAGGAATGAAGCGTGAGAATTTCCAATTATTGAATATCTTATAAGTGATAATTTATTTATTTAAAAATGTAATTGTAGGTTAATATATAAAAAATAAGCAGAAAATAATTATTTCTTGTCGTTACGACGTTTTTCATGTAAAGAAATATTTTACCATTTCATATATTAACAATTCAAATTATTTTATAATTATTAACCTATAAAATAAAAGTGTAAATTAGTTGAGTTTTTTGCTTAATCGAGCCAAGCTAGTATAATTAATATTGAGCATGAACTCGAGCTCATTTGCTAAGTCCAAGCTCAACTTCGAGTGAAAAATAAGGCTCCAGCTTGGCTTGAGTGCTCGAGCTCAATATGAAAGCTTGAGATTGACACATTTTGGAGCTCGATTTACTATTTTGAATATAGACAGAAATTATTTATTTATGTTAATTTAAATGTTGCTATTTTAATTAATATTGATTGAGCCAACTCAAGAAAACGACAAGCCTAATTGAGCAAAGCACGAGCTCAATCTCATACAATATAATGAGCTTGAGTTGAAGCTCGATAAGCAAGACCCGCAAGCTCTTTAGCTGGACGAGTTCGAGTGAGCGAGCTCACGAGCCTGCTTAGCTAACTTATTCTCCTACAATAAAATTATAATATTGTAGAGCCTAGTATACTTATAAAATAGGAAGTATTATGTAAGAATGTTATGATATAATAATTTATATCATAACTAGTTTGAAAATATTTAAATTTGTGATGAGATTAATGTAATTAAATATATTACATATAAATATTAATTTAATCTAAATTAAATTATTTTAAATATATTAAATTAATTAAAATATTTTAATGCAAATTTAGTAAGAATATTCACATATAATTTTTTCTTATAAAATAAAATTTAATTTTTATCTCTTTTACAATCTCTTTCTAACTCTTCAAGAATTCCAAAGAAGAGGACAAATCCGTTACTTCGAGGAAAAGATTAGAGGCTCAAATAATTGAATAGATTTGCCAATCGTCCTATGCGATGGCGACGCAATGGACGGTTTACTTTTCAACGTTACAATTATTAGTGTAGTTAATTATTAATTACGATCTGATTAGAATGGTCCACATGTTTACCCAAACTTATGTTGCAGTCATCATATTGGACTAAAAACTATATTTAACATCACAAAAAATATTTTAGTTATAATTTTATTCATTTTCTTATTTTCTTTTCATATAGAAGGACATATTTTTTGTTCAATAAAAACAAAAGAGAAATGCGAAGGGACCGCTTTCTTGCTACTTATTAAAACAGGTTTTTAGTACAAAATTTTTGGGACGGCTATCTTATCGCTTCATAAAGTAAATTTTTAATACAAAATTTTTAATTTTTATACTAAAAAATTGATTTAAAAAAAAGAAAGAAAGTCGTCTCAAACAAAGCCTGAGTGTAGGGTTGCAAAGTTCATGTTTGTGTTCATTAAATATCAAGTTGTTCAAGTTTGGTTCATGTTTGTTCGAGCTTTATTGTTTATGTTCATGTTTGATTCATTTAAATTAATGAGTGTTCATGTTCGGTTCATGTTCAGTTCATGTTCAGTTCATGTTCGTTCGTTTAATGCTTATCGAACTTTAAACAAACAAACATAAACGAGCTCTACTTTTAGATGTTCATTAACTTCCCAAATGAGCTTTATCGAGCTTCTTAACAAACGATTACATCGAGCATGTTAACAAACATATCTAACGAATTTTTTTTAACTATCAAACAAATACGTTCATAAACATATCAATGAACAAACACATTTATAATAATTATATCATTATATTATAATAAATATAAAATATTTATATTATTTATATTTATTAATTATATAATCAAATATTAATTATTTTTATCAAGCTTATTCACGAGTTCAAAATCGAACACGAATCGAGCTTGTTCACGAACTTCAAATGATGTTATTCGTGAACATAAATGAGTCGAACGCATTAGTGTTCAAGCTTGTTTATTTAAGAATCAAGTCTTTAAAATATTGTTCAAGTTTGTTTGTTTAGTTAATTAAACGATCACGAACGAGCTTTAATCAAACCGAACAACGAGTAGCTCGTCGAACGTTTGGTTCGCTTGCAGCCCTACCTCATCATCTGTTTGGGACAACTTTTTAGCTATTTTATTTTTCACACAACAACCATAATTACATATGTCTACCGCTTTTCAAAAATGTTTACGTTGAAAAGTTGATTTTTTTAAATCAAAATAACAAAGTTATTTTATCTTCAACAACTTAAAAAACAACTTTATAAAATACTACAACGATCCCAAATGGATTGTATGAAATTTTTGGTTTTATTCAAGCTCTCTTATTTATCTATTTATTTGCTGAACATTTGTGCATAACTATGACGCAAAATATATCTCTTTACCATCATGAATTTTCTAACCTTCAACATATTACAGCAAGCAGCACAACAAAAGAACATGAAAAGTTCGGAAGTTATCTTACTTAAATTCTCTCTTTATTCCTTCTAACAAACCTCGTACAAAGTTTGTTACTAGAACTTATATAAATATGCTCTAAGCACACTATTTGATGCGATTGAATACACTGAAAGCTTGCCTCATATGTTATTGCTTACCCCTATGCTAACTACTCTCTCATCTAGTTATCAACTTATCATAACAAATTTATATGTGAACTAATTTTGTATTAAAAATGAATTAAATTTAATGAATAAATATATTTAAATTTTATAGAACATATTATTTATATATAAACTTTATTTTTTTAATCATAAATTTATATTATTATATAATTATTACATCACTATTATATTATTTAGATAAATTTATTATTTAATATATCCTCCACTTCAATCCTCATTTAAGCATTATCAAATTATTGAACTCTAAAACTCATCTTCTTTTTGTTCAACAAACTATCCAAAATTTGTAGAGAGATTATTAGGTGCGGAGTGCGGGCGAGGAGCTCCTCGTCCGCACAAGTCTTATTCTGCGCTAGGTACCGGCACTCGGTACCGCTAGGTACCCATATTTGTGCAGACGCCAGACGGTGCACACTCCGCACCTAATAATTTTTCATTTTTATAACCTTATATGTACATCATAATGTGATAAGGGAAGGAGAAAGAAGAAAAAATAAATAAGTATAGAAAACAGAGAGACAGGAAGATGACAAAGAGAAAAATACTTGTTCAGTTTTTTTTTTTTTTTTTTAAGGATAAATTTCCGTGCCATCATAGCTAAAACATTTTATTTTATATATATATATATATATATATATATATATATATAATATAATATATATATATATATATATATTTTTTTTTAAGCTGCGGTTCATTTTTATTACTTTAAAAAGCACGCAGTAGCGCTCAGAGAACGCACTGAACGATCTATATTCGTTTTTTAACTTGTAATGGACAGCGAGAAAATCATGCTGGAATCATCCTCCGGCAACCGGCCGGCGATCATAGAGGCGCCTAAGAAGCCGGCTAAGAACAGCTACGCTCTCATTTGCTCCCTTCTTGCTTCCATGACCTCCGTCGTTCTCGGCTATGGTCAGCAAGTCGCTTCTCCTTCGTATCTTATTATTTCTGTGTTAACAAAATGTGTACTTTTTGGATTTAAAATCAACAACATAAAAGATTGAGGTTGTCGATCACGCAGACTTGGCGGTGATGACCGGTGCCGCCTTGTTCATCCAAGACGATCTAAAGATCAGTGACACAGAGTTAGAGATCCTCGCCGGCATCATTAGCTTCTACTCCCTGATTGGCTCCCTCGCCGCAGGCCGCACCTCCGACTGGATCGGCCGTCGCTACACCATGCTTATGGCCACCACCATTTTCTTCACCGGATCGATTCTCATGGGATTCGCCACAAACTACGCCTTCCTAATGTGCGGCCGCTTCGTCGCCGGCATCGGTGTCGGCTACGCTCTCATGATAGCGCCAGTCTACACCGCCGAAATTTCCCCTGCCTCAGCCCGCGGTTTCCTCGCCACCTTCCCCGAAATATTCATCAACGTGGGCGTCCTCTCCGGCTACATCTCCAACTTCGCTTTCTCTGGTCTGCCGGAACACATCAGCTGGCGCGTGATGTTCCTTGTCGGTGCCATTCCTCCAATCCTAATCTTCGCCGGCGTCCTCATCGTGATGCCGGAGTCTCCTCGCTGGCTCGTGATGCAGGGCCGCCTTGAAGAAGCCGCCGCCGTTCTCGCCAAGACCTCCGACTCACCCGAAGAAGCCGCACTCCGGCTTGAAGAGATAAAATCGGCAGCCGCTGATGAGGAACACGGCCACGGGAAGGGCGTGTGGAGAGAGCTTCTTCTCCGGCCAACTCCAGTGGTCCGCCGCATAGTCATCGCGGCGGTGGGTATCCATTTCTTTCAGCAAGCCTCCGGCATGGACACGGTGGGCCTCTACAGCCCGAGGATATTCGAAAAGGCAGGGATCACCGGCAGGCAGAAGAAGCTGGGAGCAAGTGTGGCCATCGGATTTGTCAAAACCTTATTTATACTGGTCGCCACGTTCTTTCTAGACAGAGTTGGGCGAAGGCCTCTGCTTTTAATCAGCGCAGGGGGGATGATACTTTCATTTCTTGCGCTTGCGTCGACATTGCTAGCAATCGACCGGCGAGGGGAGGGCGAGAAGTCGAAGGCGGCTCTGGGGGTGAGTATAGCAGCTGTGCTATCATTAATGGCGTCGTTCTCTATAGGATTGGGACCGATCACTTGGGTTTATAGCTCAGAGATATTTCCGTTGAGACTGAGAGCGCAGGGGGTGAGTTTGGGGGCGGGGACGAACAGGGTGATAAGTGGGGTGTTGACAATGTCCTTCATTTCGCTGTATAAGGCCATAAGCATATCGGGGGCTTTCTTCCTCGATGCTGGGATAGCTGTGATTGGTTGGTTTTTCTTCTATTTTTTCTTGCCGGAGACGAAAGGGAGGAGCTTGGAGGAGATGGAGAAGTTGTTCGGGAAGAAAGAGAAGCAGGAAGGGAAGGTTGAGGCTTAGTTGAGAACGAAGAAATGGACGATCTTGCAGCTGTTGCCGATTCAAGCTATGAAAAACTGCAATTCTAATTTCTATAATGTGCATCTTTGTCTCACTTTTTATAAAAAGAAAAAAAATTGGAAGCTGAAAATGGGAGAATCAAATGCATAATTTAAATGACAATCTTGTAATGCTTCATTAAAAATAAAACACTGAGATTCAGTGTAATCGGGACCGAGTTGCCCTGCACTGCATAACAATTTGAATAATATATAAAAGTTTAAGAAGAAGCTCGGGCAAAGTTTATATTATGTTAAGAAGCAAAATTTAATAAAAATTTAAGAAGAATTAAATTAGTCAAATTATTTGGCTAATTCGGGTAAAGTTTATATTATGATCATTCTGACATTCATTTCCTGTCAACTAGGGTCTCCATCATCCGATATTGATCCCTTTAACCTCTATTGCTTGACTATGATCCCTTAGATCTCTATTGCTCGAAAGTGGTCCCTTTGACCTCTGTCGCTCATCAACTACGGTCCCTCTGACCTCCATCTCCCGTCGACTAAGGTCTTTTTGACCGTTGTCGATAACATACCTTCTGATCTTCGTCACCATTCGACTAAGGTCCCTCCGACTCTTGTTGCCCGACATAGGTCACTTCGGCCCCTGTCACCCTACTACAGTCCTTTCGATCTTCATTGTCCGACTATGATCCATCCAACCATAAAAACACACCGACTATGATACATTCGACCACCATCACACAACAATCCCTCTGACCTCCATCGCATGCTGACTATAATTCTTCTAACCTCTGTCGCTTGCAGATTGTGATCCCTCTGACCTCTGTTGCTCGACAACAGTCCCTCCGATATATGTCACCCGATTACAATCCCTCTGACCTTTGTCGCTAGTCAACTATGATCCTTATGGCCTCTACTCACGGACTATGGTCCCTCCGACATCTTTTACCCGACTATGATCCCTAACCTCCTTCGCCCGACCATAGTGTCTGACCGCCTTCACCCGACTATGTTCATTAGTTAGGTAATTACATGCATAACACTTACTTTTCACTATTTATAAAACTATCTCTCTACTATCTAACATTTTAAATTCTAATCCAGATATTGAAATTCACAATAAAATTCCAATTTGTATATTTCATTTTAGTTAAAAGTCTAATAATTTAGTAGTGGTATTCACAAATACTCATGTTCAACAGTTTAACAAAATCACGTATGCATAAATTTTGTAAATAAATAAAATTTGAATGTCATTTATAATTTTCCCATAATTTCTTTTTAATTCATGATTTCACTAATTGGTAAATTTGACCAAAGCCAACCAGCGATAAATTATTTTTGTATGTTGAGCAAACCTTAATTAAACGTTAACCACTAATCAATAATTTTTAATCCATATCTATTAGGCAAATTTAGCATCACCTTGACGTGTTTACTTTTGCCTACTTATGCCAAACAAAATTATGGTTGCCACTAAAAAGTAAAATAGTAAGAAAGTTGTTCCAAATAGGCTAATGCTTTGTTTGAGATATCGCAACCACAGTTTCTATTTTATCACTGTTTTTTCGTTGTTTTTAGGAAACTTTGTGCAATGAAGTTGCTTTCTACAACAGCTTTGAAAAAAGTTGGGTCCGTTTGAGATGATTGCAACTTTTTATAAAGGTGATTTTAAAACTATTACGGAGAAATTAACTTTTCTAAAAGCTGACATATAAAGCAACTTCCTAGCTCACAAATTGTCTTTAAACAGTGAAAAATAGTGGTCAATCAAAAACTTTGGTTGAGATTTGAAAAGCAAAGCAGTAAGTAAGCTATCTCAAGCGAAGCCATACTTTCTCCACAATAACTTTATAACCACTTTTATAAAAGCTACAGCTATCTCAAATGGACCCTAAATTGGATGAGATAGGGCAAATAATCAATTGGTGGTTCTAACTAGTCAACTTTAAATTATAAAAAATTCTAATCATTCTTTTTAAATAACATCGTAAAACACCTCTGTGGCCAGTTTTCCAAGCGGGTCTATGCGTATTTCTAAAGAGTTCAGTTGAGACAAATTTCCACGTTAATTTTTGGATGACTTCCAAAAGCCCATTTCTTTGGACTTTTACAAAGGTAAGTTTCCGTTGACATGAATTTCATTATTAATTTACCATAAAATAATCCTTTTTGCTGCAATAGAATTCTCGTTTTTAGATGACAGTGACAGAGTTCAGATAGTTAGAGCTAAAGGTGCTTAAACTCTCTTACATTTATGATGATTGGGTGAATCGATGGAATTCGACAGTCTTGGGATTCTGATTTGGATTCTTTGTTTGTGTATTTTTATCTTTTGACTTCTTTGGTGTGCTTTGTTGTTTAATATGTGGGTATCGTGGCACATGCCAGGAAGGTGTTTGTTCTTATGCCTGTGTAGAAATATGGACTTTGATTGTTATGCTTCCATTGCACAGTGTGGGCTCCAAAAAATTCCCATTTTTAATGTTTTGATCCCGGCCTCTCTGCGTCATCGGTCTATTTTTATTTTGAGTGTTTGTGTGACGACGACGATAGAGAGTTTTAACTAGATTAGGTTCCGAGGGAATTTTCATAAGGCAGATTGGGTTTTAGATAAGACATCGCCCAGAGATTTCGCCCTCATTTTGTGAGGACTTTTTTGATCTGAGTTTCGATTTCCTATAGGCGCAAGCCCCTATAGTTAATTACCCCTCATGATAACAGGAGAGAACTTTCGATTAAGGCTAGTCATTAAAGGGGTCGAATAGGTTATAAACATATCGTATAATAGCAATAATTTTAGGGTTTAAATTTTGAATTTGGAAGTTTGAAATTTAGAATTTAGAGTTTATCACCATAAAGTTAAAACTAGTGGTGGGGGAGTGAAGACGAGCCCGATCAAGATCCCATGGTTCCGTCGTCCCGGGCTGTCATATTTCATGGTCTACTTAGTCAGAGGAGGTAGTCGACCCAACCTGACAGAAGGTACATTGTCGGCAGCCATAGGTTGCTTCGTCTAAGGATACCTCGTAGACCTAGGTTGATATTTGTCTAAGGAGATATATTTGAATCCACCTTAGCTCATAGAGAGCTTTATGCCTATCGAATATACCCTATGATTCATAACTCAAGGGTTTGACGTCTTTAGGGAACAAACGGGCTTTGGTTGTGATCGTAATATAATGGTGCCATTTCGCGGCAAAACCACCCGATCAGAGGGCACGTGCCACGTCCCTGTTGGCAAGAGACTATTTGAGGATGAATCAAAGTGATACACCCGACATGTATTCGCTCTTTGTGAGTTGAGATTAATTTCAAATTTATCACCCCTGACAAACGATTGCGGAGGATGGATGATTTTTTAGTTTTGAGTTTTTAGGTGATTGATTTTATTTCAAATATTTAAACATTTATTGAATTTGAGATTTGACCCCTCCGGTTGAGATTTTCGATCAACACGGCCATCATCGGGGTGATATTAAGGTCACTTATATTTTGTAGGATTTTTAGGAGTCATTTTATACTTCAAGTCATGTCGACTCCAGTCCTTTTAAGGAGTAGGATGAAACTTGAATATTTTACACGTGCAGCATTCTCGAATCTTTAGATTTAGAACTTAAATGTGATGATTGGAGCACATGCGGGCTGTAGCATTTGACCCTGCGCAACATTCTCGGTCATTAGTGTTTATACTTTTAACATGTTGATCGGAGCACATGTAGGGGTATATTTAGTTTAAGATATCATATTTAATATACAAAGGGAATTTTTAAAAATTTAAATATGATCCATTTGCGAGAGTGATTTTATTTAGGAAATGCCCAAAATTTCATTTAAGGGCCTACGAACGCCTTCTGTCTGCTTGCACACATGTTGCAGATCCGGTGGCGTTGATCTACATCAACTTTGAGTTGTGATAGATAGAAGATGTGTTGTTTAATTTATTCAAGCTTATCGTGTCATCCACTATAGCTTGTAAGGAATGTTTACTTAATAAAAATTAAAAGATCGTGTTCTTGTTTGTAAATCAACTGCATTGGTTGCTATGCATCTTATGCTATGAGTTATGAGTGACTGCATTTATTATAGTTCTTTCACATTTGCCTGCAGATAACATATTGAATGTATATTAAGCCTCCTTCAATGGCTTGTATGTATTTACATTTCTTGTATATATTCAGTATTTCGTTCATAGATGTCCTTTTGTGTATGTAGTGTCTTCTACAATGGTCCGCAGATGTTTGCATCTACTACATTTCTTTCAAATATGCTTATAGATGTTGTTTATATACGACAAGTTTCCTATAATGATTCGTAGGAATTTCTATTTGTTGTTGTCCTTTGGGTTGAAGGTATTGGTTTGGAGTACCAATCATTATAAACCTTGAATTATTGAATCCTTTATGTTGAATGATATTCTTCATCTTAAAATTGAAAGTCACATAGTGACTGATATAAGAGAACTATCAACTCATCAGTATGTTTGTTGAACAAAAAAATTTTTAGAGAGCATGCATTTGAGAGTTGCCACTTGTTGGAGAGCAATTTCAAAGTTGTGTGGGTGTTATTCTTGCTCAAAGCATGACTTAAGTCAATCCCTTTATTGATTGTTCATTTGTTAAAATTTTGGTTTTATTCGAGCTCGAGTCCTTTTCAAGTTCAAGTGTAAGTCTCATTCGAGTTTGAGTTTGAGTTCAAATCCAATATTTTTTGATTAAAATTTTAATTAAATTGATTATAAATTTAAATTATGTTTAAATCAATTTTAGATTTTTAGTCCAAGTCCTTTGTGGTTCACCGAAAATTTCGGTAGCCTCCCGGCGTCTCCTCCCCACCGAGGGAGAAATCGGGACGGCACTGCCGTAATTCTTCCCGCCCAGATCAAAGATCGACGGCGCGAGGTCTTCAATAGTTAAACCATCATACCCGGATCAAAGATCGACGACGTATGATTTTCAAAATTTAAAATCATCATACCCGGATCAAAGATCGACGACGTATGGTCTTCAAAATTTATAATCATCCCGATCGAACCTAAGGTACAACGGCCGAGGTCTTCGATACCTGTTTTGAAAATTTTCTCATTTCTCTCCATCTCTTTCTTTTTTTATACTTTAATAGTTATATATTATATTACAATAAAATATATATCATAATATAATATATAATATAATATATTTATTATAATATAATATAACATTATATTATAATCTTATAATGTTTAGGATCGCGGGATCGGTGTCGGAGCAAAGAAGTAAGTCGCAAACCTTTCTTTTTTTCTCTGGGCGTAAGTGTGCGTGAGAGTGAGGCTTTGTTTATTTTTTTTTGTGCTTTTGTAAAAGACAGTTTTAAAAAATATTAGTTTAGAAAATGGAGTTTTCTAACGGAAAAGCATATATAAAAAGCTTTCTCAAAACTGTAGAAAAATGAAAAAAATGAGTTTTTGGGAACTTGATTTGACGAACCAAACAACACACAAAAAAATTCCTCTTTTGACAGTCTTGGGATTCTGATTTGGTTTCTTTGTTTGTGTATTTTTATCTTTTGACTTCTTTGGTGTGCTTTGTTGTTTAATATGTGGGTATCGTGGCACATGCCAGGAAGGTGTTTGTTCTTATGCCTGTGTAGAAATATGGACTTTGATTGTTATGCTTCCATTGCATAGTGTGGGCTCCGAAAAATTCCCATTTTTAATGTTTTGATCCCGGCCTCTCTGCGTCATCGATGTATTTTTATTTTGAGTGTTTGTGTGACGACGACGATAGAGAGTTTTAACTAGATTAGGTTCCGAGGGAATTTTCATAAGGCAGATTGGGTTTTAGATAAGACATCGCCCAGAGATTTCGCCCTCATTTTGTGAGGACTTTTTTGATCTGAGTTCTGATTTCCTATAGGCGCAAGCCCCTATAGTTAATTACCCCTCATTATAACAGGAGAGAACTTTCGATTAAGACTAGTCATTAAAGGGGTCGAATAGGTTATAAACATATCGTATAATAGCAATAATTTTAGGGTTTAAATTTTGAATTTGGAAGTTTGAAATTTAGAATTTAGAGTTTATCACCATAAATTTAAAACTAGTGGTGGGGGAGTGAAGACGAGCCCGATCAAAATCCTATGGTTTCGTCGTCCCGGGCTGTCATATTTCCTGGTCTACTTAGTCAGAGGAGGTAGTCGACCCAACCTGACAGAAGGTACCTTGTCGGCAGCCATGGGTTGCTTCGTCCAAGGATACCTCATAGACCTGGGTTGATATTTGTCTAAGGAGATATATTTGAATCCACCTTAGCTCATAGAGAGCTTTATGCCTATCGAATATACCCTATGATTCATAACTCAAGGGTTTGACGTCTTTAGGGAATATACGGGCTTTGGCTATGATCGTAATATAATGGTGCCATTTCACGGCAAAACCACCCGATCAGAGGGCACGTGCCACGTCCCTGTTGGCAAGAGACTATTTGAGGATGAATCAAAGTGATACACTCGACATGTATTCGCTCTTTGTGAGTTGAGGTTAATTTCAAATTTATCATCCCTGACAAACGATTGCGGAGGATGGATGATTTTTTAGTTTTGAGTTTTTAGGTGATTGATTTTATTTCAAATATTTAAACATTAATTGGATTTGAGATTGGACCCCTCCGGTTGAGATTTTCGATCAACACGGCCATCATCGGGGTGATATTAAGGTCACTTATATTTTGTAGGATTTTTTGGAGGCATTTTATACTTCAAGTCATGTCGACTCCAGTCCTTTTAAGGAGGAGGATGAAACTTGAATATTTTACACGTGCAGCATTCTCGAATCTTTAGATTTGGAACTTAAATGTGATGATTGGAGCACATGCGGGCTGTAGCATTTGACCCTGCGCAACATTCTCGGTCATTAGTGTTTATACTTTTAACATGTTGATCGGAGCACATGTAGGGGTATATTTAGTTTAAGATATCATATTTAATATACAAAGGGAATTTTTAAAAATTTAAATATGATCCATTTGCGAGAGTGATTTTATTTAGGAAATGCCCAAAATTTCATTTAAGGGCCTACGAACGCCTTCTGTTTGCTTGCACACATGTTGCAGATCCGGTGGCGTTGATCTACATCAACTTTGAGTTGTGATAGATAGAAGATGCGTTGTTTAATTTATTCAAGCTTATCGTATCATCCACTATAGCTTGTAAGGAATGTTTACTTAATAAACATTAAAAGATCATGTTCTTGCTTGTAAATCAACTGCATTGGTTGCTATGCATCTTATGCTATGAGTTATGAGTGACTGCATTTATTGAAGTTCTTTCACATTTTCCTGCAGATAACATATTGAATGTATATTAAGCCTCCTTCAATGGCTTGTATGTATTTACATTTTTTGTATATATTCAGTATTTTGTTCATAGATGTCCTTTTGTGTATGTAGTGTCTTCTACAATGGTCCGCAGATGTTTGCATCTACTACATTTCTTTCAAATATGCTTATAGATGTTGTTTATATACGACAAGTTTCCTATAATGATTCGTAGGAATTTCTATTTGTTGTTGTCCTTTGGGTTGAAGGTATTGGTTTGGAGTACCAATCATTATAAACCTTGAATTATTGAATCCTTTATGTTGAATGATATTCTTCATCTTAAAATTGAAAGTCACATATGTGACTGATATAAGAGAACTATCAACTCATCAGTATGTTTGTTGAACAAAAAATTTTTTAGAGAGCATGTATTTGAGAGTTGCCACTTGTTGGAGAGCAATTTCAAAGTTGTGTGGGTGTTATTCTTGCTCAAAGCATGACTTAAGTCAATCCCTTTATTGATTGTTCATTTGTTAAAATTTTGGTTTTATTCGAGCTCGAGTCCTTTTCAAGATCAAGTGTAAGTCTCATTCGAGTTTGAGTTTGAGTTCAAATCCAATATTTTTTTATTAAAATTTAATTAAAATTGATTATAAATTTAAATTATGTTTAAATCAATTTTAGATTTTTAGTCCAAGTCCTTTGTGGTTCACCGAAAATTTCGGCAGCCTCCCGACGTCTCCTCCCCACGAGGGAGAAATCGGGACGGCACTGCCGTAATTCTTCCCGCTCGGATCAAAGATCGACGGCGCGAGGTCTTCAATAGTTAAACCATCATACCCGGATCAAAGATCGACGACGTATGATCTTCAATTTAAAATCATCATACCCGGATCAAAGATCGACGACGTATGGTCTTCAAAATTTATAATCATCCCAGTCGAACCTAAGGTACAACGGCAGAGGTCTTCGACACTTGTTTTGAAAATTTTCTCATTTCTCTCCATCTCTTTCTTTTTTTATACTTTAATAGTTATATATTATATTACAATAAAATATATATCATAATATAATATAATATATTTATTATAATATAATATAACATTATATTATAATCTTATAATGTTTAGGATCGCGGGATCGGTGTCGGAGCAAAGAAGTAAGTCGCAAACCTTTCTTTTTTTCTCTGGGCGTGAGCGTGCGTGAGAGTGAATGAGAGTCGGATCAATATAATATAACGTTATATTATAATCTTATAATGTTATATCAATATAATATAATAACGTTATATAATACTGTTATAATATTTTGTATATTATAACAGTATATATATATATATATATATATATATATATATATATATATATATATATATATATATAATAGAGTGAGAGAGCGGATCAGGTAAATGGGAAGAAGCCCGATCGGGCTAGGGCGTCGGCGGAGGGATCACGCACGGCGTCGGCGGAGGCTGCGGACGTCGGGTCTGCCGGCGACGTCGGAGGCGGCGGAGAGGCAGGCGGATCGGGTCGGTGAAGAAGGATGAGAGGTGGCTGGAGTTCGGTGGAAGCAGAGAGCTCGCGGGATCGGCGTCGGAGCAAAGAAGTAAGTCGCAAACCTTTCTCTTTTTCTCTGGGCGTGAGTGTGCGTGAGAGTGAATGAGAGGGAACGTTGTTTTTTAAGTCGTGAGTATGTCGGTGGTTCAATTGTCGTGTCCGATCGGGTATGTCGGTGGAGTCTTTTTTTTTTTGGAGCTGTTACAGTCAACACACAGAAGCATTTTGTGGTTCTGTTGGTTTTGAAAATTCATGTCTAAACCTCCCTTCTTTGGAGAGTTTTAACAAAATAATTCGGATTAAATTTTTAGAAGCCATATTAAGCTTGAGATAAGATCATAAGATATTATCCAGATATTTTAAGGCATGGTTCTAGGTTTCTTATAGACACAAACCACTATTGTTAATTATCTCTCTCGATGACAACATAGCACTTTCAATTAAGACTATTCATTAGATAAGCACTAAATATCGAGCACATAGTAACAAGAATTTGTTATATGATTTGAAATTTATCATCTTACACTTAAAATGGATGGAGGGAGATTTATAACGAGCATGATGAATATCTAATTATTATGCTTCGCATGACATCACAGTAGTTGGCTGTTGTTAAGACATTTTGAACTTGTTTGGTGTGATGCCATGTCATTCGAATGTAGTTTTCAGTGCAATCACTTGAATCGATTGTGCAACGTATATGGAGGTCAACAGCTTGTAGTGAATTGACTAGATAATTTATTGAATAGAATTTTGAATTATTCATTCACAATATTTGGGATAGCTAGTTGGATTGGTTTAGCCAAATTGGTACAACATAAGTAATTAAAGAGGCGAGCAAACGGTGATGCATGTGAATGGGCAAGCAGATGTGGATGAGCGAAACATCATGGCCAATGAGACTCGACTCATGTGAGTATATTCAAATTCGCTTGGTTAGGAAGATTAAAAGGAAGAGGAGAGGAAGGGAGAATTTTTTGGGCCAATCGCTGGAGTTTTTTAATGTTCGATGCAGAGGCAGGAGAGTGTTCGGTGAAGAGGAGTTAAATTAATATTGTTAATTTAATTAAATTAGAAAGTAAGCACAAGGTGGAGACAAAGTATTTGGGAAAGCAAGTGTGATCTCGAAAGTTAAGGTAAGAGTTAAATTAATATTGTTAATTTAATTAAAAATTTTGATGTATGTAGAGTTCTAAATTAGCTACGTTAATTGACATAATCATGTATATGATTGTTAGGTTGTGCATGAAGGAAAGGCGATTAAGAACTTTAGAAAAGATTGAAGTGGGAAGTCTGATCTTTGAAAACAAAGTGAGGTTGATGATTACATTTTTATTTTATACTATGCTTACAATTCGATTATTAATTCAATGCTTTACTAATATTGCATCTAGTTTGTATACTTGCTTTGTTTAGTAATACTCTATTACATTAAAATGATGAATCAAATGCTCAGTGTTAGAATATAATGCACATAAAATGTAATAACCACATATTGAGATTCAAATGAATATGAAAAAATTTATGAAAAGAATAAATCATCATATGAAAGAGTGTAATAAAATGAAAATGTATATGTATTCAAATAAAAGAGTTCACCTCTATATAACACTAGCTAGGAAAGCAATGTATCCATGTACAAAAGTTAAAAAAAAGTTGTGCTTTCATTGATACAAAATTTTTGATGATGCTCTTGAAACATTAAAATTAAAAAGTTGAAGATTTAAATATTAAAGAATATTCATGTAAAGCAATGATTATCAATGCTTATGTTTATGTTTGTTTTTAACTTGAAAGATTAAAGATTAATCATGACTATTCACATTCATATTGTTAGAATTCATAGAATTTGAGAAGGGTAAAAATACCTTCTACTTATTATACAAAAATATCCCTATTTATAGATCTATACAAGATGTCTTAATAAAAAAATAAATAACTTCTAATTGATACATAATTGCCTCAATATAATCCTTCCTAATTCAGCTACCCAAATATAGAAGGATATTGGCGTGATCCAGGTGAACCTCCCACGGATTCTCATCCTGACCGTGGGATCAAATGCTAAGGGATGACTGAGATTTTGACACACACACACACACACACACACATATATATATATATATATATAATATATATATATATATATATAGAGAGAGAGAGAGAGAGAGAGAGAGAGAGAGAGAGAGAGAATTATAATCAACCACTGAGTTTTGATGATGGAAACTCAACCCAATTAATTAAAAATTTTAAGAAAATCTCCAATTGAGTGAATGACTGATCGAGAAGGTTTCATGTATAGAAGAAGAGGTTTAGGTGAAATGGTATGAATTGTGTAATTTTTATCCAAACTGGTAATTGACGATTAGTATCTCTTTCTAATATTTTGGATGTTATTTACTAGAAGAACTAAATTACTGGCTGACTGCAATTTCCGATTTGATATTCCGAGTACTAGAGCCGGTCATGACAAAATTATAATATTTTTTAAATGATTTATATTGGTTTTTCATTAAAGCAAGTTGATGCTTTGAAAAGGAAGTTAGAACTAACTAATTGTCATAAGAAACTGTAATGAGTACACGATAGCACTTAAAAATTCCAAAGCCTTTAGATAGATCATAATCGCCAAACACTCAGAAATTTTGACTCTTGTCAGTTAATGTAGGCAAATTCATTGATCTTGAAGACATGGGTTCTCTTTCTTCTTTTTTAGAATTTCAGTGTTTTCACAGTAAAGACAAATACGCTTACAAAAAGTAAGGGAAGCCTAGCAATGCAGCAACAACCACACATAAGAATTTGGGTTTGTATCCAAAATACCTTCTTAAAAAAGTCTTTGACAGATTCACCATTATCCATAATGTCATCAATGTCTCCATATTGTGATCCTACCAGGCCATACAAAATCCACGAAGCTGGACGTGCCCAATAGTACCATCGGCAACACATAGGTAATCTCTACATTTGGCCCAAATACTTTAGTGCTTGAATGATTTGCATAGAGTTTCCAAGAAATAAACTCACAGGTTGAGGAATCTCAAAGCTTGTAAAAGACTTTTTAAGAAGCCCTACATCTTATAGAATTTTCCCTTAAATTTGAGGGGAACTTTTCTATCACACAACAACCCCGATGCATTCCTCCACTTCAACCAACCAACTTGAATTCTGCTGATAATATCCCCGTCTATCTCACCATCACTTTTGAACAATAGATCCAATATATCTAAAATGTGTACTCTTATTAATAACTTGATTGCCCAAAGATATCTTTAAAATTTTTTACTGAAAGAGAAATTTATTTCTCAATGATTTTATGTGAGCATGTACACAAAGAGAATTTTATAAGATGGTGATGAGACCTACAATGCTTTATGGTGCCGAATGTTGGCCATTAAAAGAGAAGCATAATACTAAGTTAAGTATTGCAGAGATGAGGATACTTAGGTGGATGAGTGGCTTTATCCTTAGAGATAGGATACGAAATGAGCATATATGATATATTTGATAAGGTTGGAGTAGCTCCGGTGGAAGATAAGATTAGAGAGAGTCGCCTTAGATGGTTTGGTCACATTAAACGGAGGTTTTCCGATGACCCGATTAGGAAAGTTGAGGTATAATATTTGAATTATGTTAAGAATGGTAGATGTAGATCTAAAAAGACTTGATTAGAAAATATTAGAAATGATCTTTCTTCTTTAGATTTAAACGAGAATTTAACTTTTAATATGACACAATGGTGAAAAAGGATTCATGTAGCCGACCTCACGTGGTGGGACAAAGACTTGATGTTGTTGTTGTATGCACACAGAGCATAACAAAATACATTTCAGCAGCCTTCTCTCTATAGTATACGGTTCTTTCAACATCAACAATAGGCTCCACGGTTTGAAAATTTTGTATTCCAATGAACAAAACTGTAGAATACATCGATCCCATAAAGTTGAACAAATCTTGCTTAGTTCTCCTGCAAAAGTTGGTTTTCAAAATTTTAATTTTTATTAATGTTATTTAACGGTTATGAAGATGACATGAAAGCCTCTCTTTCAAATCATACTAAAGCTGAGGGACAGCCTGCATTTAGGAAAAATTATTCTATGTGGCCGCTGAATGGCGTTCAGAGACGAATGAGAATGCGCTACATCATTTTTTTTGTACCTCTATTGTGTACCGCTCAGTACCGGATGATGTGTCGCATTTTGATTCGCCTTTTGACCGTGATCGCACTGAATAATTTATCTTGTTTTAGAGTCAAGTTACCAGAAATTTGAGCCGAGCATTAGTGATAGAATTTCTGTGAACAAGAGTCGTGCAATAGTGAGGATGGATTGTGCCAATATGATTTATATTGTTTCCAGAAGCAAACACTACGTTGTTTAAGAAATGACTGTGCATATCTACTGGGGAAGTGAAGATTATCTGAACACTCTGGAGGCGTACAAAGTTCATTAATCAAAGCTTCATTTTTCCTCTAAGAAATTGACACCAACATTCTTACTTCGCCAAAATGTTTTCTAGTTTAGAATAACCTAATTATGATAAGCTACACTTGTATATACCGAAACAAGTCTAAAATTTTTGTATATTTTAGCAAAGTTGATTCCCAGGCTTTCTTCTTTTGTTTGTTTTGTTACCTCTGTGGGCTCCGAAAAATTCCATTTAGGTGTGTGATCTCGGCCTCTCTACGTCATCTGTTAATTTTCTTTTGAGTGTTTGTGTGACGATGACGACAAAGAGTTTTAACGAGATTAAGTTCCGAGGGAATTTTCAGAAGGCAGATTGGGTTTTAGATAAGACACTACCCAGATATTTTGCCCTCATTTTGTGAGGACTTTTTTTTCTGAGTTCTGGTTTCCTATAGGCGCAAGCCCCTATAGTTAATTACCCTCCTGATAACAGGAGAGAACTTTCGATTAAGGCTAGTCGTTAAAGAGGTCATATGGATCATAAATCCAGTGTATAATAGCAACAATTTTAGGGTTTAAATGTGATCTGTTTATTTGGATTTTGAAGTTGAGAATTTTAGAGTTTATCACCACAAACTCAAAACTAATGGTGGGGGGAATGAAGACGAGCCCGATCAAGATCCCATGGTTCCGTCGTCCCGGGCTGTCATGATCCCTGGTCTACTTAGTCAGAGGAGGTAGTCGACTCAACCTGACAGAAGGCACCTTATCGGCAGCCATGGGTTGCTTCGTCCAAGAATACCTTGTAGACCTGGGTTGATGTTTGTCTAAGGGGATATATATGAATCCAACTTAGCTTACAGAGGGCTTTATGCCTATCGAATATACCCTATGATTCATAACTCAAGGGTTTGACGTCGTTAGGGAACATACGGGCTTTGGCCGTAATCGTAATATAATGGTGCCATTTTGCTGCAAAACCACCCGATCAGAGGGCACGTGCCACGTCCTTATAGGCAAGAGACTATTTGAGGATGAATCGTAGTGATACATCCGACATACATTTGCTCTTTGTGAGCTGAGGTTAATTTCAAATTTATCACCCCCGATAAACGATTGCGGGAGGCGGATGATTTTTAGTTTTGAGTTTTTTATACGATAGATTTTATTTCAAAAATTTGAGCTTTTATTTGATTTAAGATTTGACCCCTCCGGTTGAGATTTCCAGTCAACACGGCCATCATCGGGGTGGATTTAAAGTCATTTGTATTTTCGTAAGATTTTGGGATGCATTTTTTTTTTTTTTTTGCAATTCAAGTCGTGTCGACTCCAGTCCTTTCGAGGAAGATGAAACTTGAATATTTGACCCGCGCAACATTCTCGAATCATTAGATTTGAGAATTAGATGTGACGATTGGAGCACATGCGGGTTATATCATTTGACCCCGCGCAACATTCTCGGTTATTAATATTTATACTTTTAATATGTTGACCGAAGCACATGCAAGAATTTATTTTGTTCAAAAGATCATATTTAATATATAAGGGGTATTTTAAAATATTTAAACATAATCCATTTAATCAAATGATTTTATTTTAAAATATGTCCGATATTTCATTTAAGGGGCCTACGAACACCTTCTGTCCGCTTGTACACATGTTGCGGATCCAGTGGCGTGGCTTTCAGCTTTTTAGACCAACACAATCAAATGAATATAACTTTATTATATCTATAGGTATCTTGAATTAGCAAGTAATTATCGAGCCTCTAATAACCCTGACGTAGCTTTTAACTTTTTAGATCAGCACAATCAAATGAGTGTTCTAGTATATTTGAGTCAAAGGAGACATCTCATAGCATTGACAACTTATGGAAAATTGATTTAAACATGTTATATAACTCTTCATAGGAATTAACTCATTATTTTCCTATGCCATATTCATAACAACTCCTAAGAATATGGGTTGTGAACTTCTTGCACGCTTGCAATAGTTTTCAGGGGAAACAATTTATAAGAATATGCATAACTGAGTGTGAAGGTAAGAAATTTCCTTCCTAAGATAGATCTGTCATTTGATATCACTATTGAATGGAGATATGTGAAACTCAAAACCACCCAAGTTCCCTTTGAGTGCTAATTCAAAATCTGAATGTATAAAATCTCAATATATTTGAACAACATTGATCTATGTTACATAAAAACCTATTTGGAAGGTTTCGCGTGGAATTCCTTTGGAATGATGCCAAAAAGGTATTTACTCTATCTTCATGATGGATTTCAATTTGGTTTGCAACGTGTAGATGTGTTGTTGGTTCATTTGTTTGAGAGAGCTATGTAGAAAGTTTGTGTTCTTGTGTTTGAGTTAATCTGTAGCCCTTAGGATAGTTGCCAATTTGAGGGTTTGTATATAGACTAGACTAATGAAAAACATTTCATTCTATACTTTATTTGATTTTTGATTGCATTATTTAATTAAGTGAATTATTCGTTAATTGGTTTTAAATTAAATTCTTATTTTACAAAAATTCACCTAAGTCCAAAAATCCAAATAAGTGCAAAAATTCAAGTAAATCCAAAATTTTTCTAAGTTCACGAATTTTGAGAAAATTTCGGCAGCCTCCCGGCGTCCCCTCCCCGATGCCGGGAGGTAAGAGAGTGCTCGACTCGGCCGGATCAAATCGACGGCGAGGAGATTTGGTCTTCAGAAGCTTTGATGATCGCCAGTTGTAGATGATTGGTTGTCGATGATTTGCTGCCGATGATTGGATGCAGATTGTAGTTGATTGTCGATGCTCGCTTGGAAATCCCTTTTTTCTTATTTTAATTTATCAAATAATTAATATTATAATTATTTTAAAATTAAATGAGCATTTGAGTATTTTCCAATCTCCCAAAAAATTGGCTAACTCCCAAAATTTTTTAGAAAATTTCGGCAACCTCCCGGCGTCCCCTCCCCGATGCCGGGAGGTAAGAGAGTGGCTCGACTCGGCCGGAGCGAATCAACGGTGAGGAGATTTGAGAGAGCGAATCGATCCCATCGGTGTTTGCGCTCCCTCGGCCGGATTAACTCGACGACCAAGGGCTTCGGGGGATCAGATCAATCCCGGGACTTCCTTCAAATTGCTAATTTGCTTTTGTACCTATTTGTAAATATTATCTTTTCTCTCAACCTCTCTCTCTCTTATATTATTTTATTATTTATATTATAATATATTTTATAACATACATATAGTATATCATATATAATATAATATTATACATATATCATATGATATATATTATAACATAATATATGATATATATATTATTATATAATATACTTATTATATGTATTATATAATATATATTATAAAATCTATTAGAAATAGAGAGAGGGGAAGACTCGGGAAGGTCCCGATCCGATCGGACAAGGAGATGGAGACCAAGGCTGCGGGCTCGGGTGCTGATCTGCGGGAGCAGGAGGCTTGAGGTCGGCGGGCTTCGGGTAGGTTGACGAGTGCAGGAGGCTTGAGGTCGCCGGCGGAGGCAGGTCGGCTGGATGCAGGTCGGCGGCAGGCTTGGCCGAGGCAGATGTAGGTCGGGCCGGCCTTTGGAATCAATGGATGCCGGCGGGAAGAGACGGAGATGATCGAGAGACCAAAAGGTAAGTTTCTGGACTTTCTCCCTTGCCTTGCTTGCGATTTTCTTCCGATTCTGTGAGCGTCAATGAGCGAATAGAGAAGGCGGGTATTTTGTGCCGTGAGAGGAGGTCGTGGGGAGCAGTTGCCGAAACGTGGGATCGTGGGATGAGCAGTTGTGTCGTGTAAGCCGGATGAGGTGTCGGTCGAGTGTAGGTTGGGTCTGGTTCGTTTCTTACAGGTCAACAACCTCCAGCATCCATGTTGCTGGATTTTAGCCATCTTTAATCCTGGATAAAACATTTCATCAGCATTTTAATAATGCAGACATTTATTATTGATCGTTGTTCATCACTTACCTCAAAGTAACTTGTCACTTCACATGAGTTATACCCTAAGGGATCCACATATATATGAGAGATTATTCTGTGTGGACACCAGACGGGAGTCTCCCGTCCGGTACCGCTTGGTACCGAGCGTCGGTACCGCCCTCGGTGCTGAGCGCGGTGCACTTTTGAGGCATATTTTTGTTGATCTAAACGACATCCGGAATCTGCACAGAATAAAAATTCCATGTATCTCTTCTCCCATTTATTCCCTACTGTCCTTCGTGTGTCCTGTTTTTTTATCGTTCTTATATCCATTGCTGCTGCCCTTATATCTAATCCAGAGGTTGGTTCATCCATGAAAATTATTGATGAATTAGCCACTAGCTCAACTACAATGGTCAATCTCTTCTTTTGTTCAGTAGAAGTCCATTGACACCACACAACCCAACCAATGTTTTCATCAATGGCGTTAGCTCAAAAAGTTCCATTAGTTCATCGTTGAACATCTTCATTATTCATGTTGGAATTTAGTTTATTTTTCATAACGGGTCTCTGATATAACTAATCAGTCAGGCAGAGAGATACACTATCTATCCTCATCCGAAATGATTAAACTGTTCATCCTGAATGCAACAGTTTTATAGAGTTAGCTCTCGAATGCAAAATGGTTCATTCGTATTTCATGTGATTGCCCATATAAAAATAAGCTTCCAAAGCTTCAGACCACATCATTAAATTCTTTCTAGTTTCTTAGATTCTTTCTACCTTTAGAGATTATAAATTTGAACAAGAAGAAGTAACAATCAGACAGCTATTCTTATTACCTATGTTGCACCGATACACCTACTTATGAAGGCGTGCTGTATCCGATACACCGATACACGGATACGCCTCCGATACTCCACCGATACGTGTCGGATATGCCAAAGTCGTATCCAATTAAAATACTATTTAATTTCAAAAGGACACGTGTATCCGATACGCGTGTCTGTTGAAAAACCAAAAAAAAAATCAGAAAAAAAGACGTGTCATATTTACTTCCGCGGTTGCGAGCAAGATTCTCTCATTTTCGAGATGGATTTGAGTCTCTTGATGATATGAAAATATTAAAAATTACTAATCTTTCACTTGATGAGCCTGAATTAGAAGCTATGATATTTATTGAAGATGATATAGAAGTTCAAAGACAAACCAATGAAGAAGATAATTATATCATTCCTTCTATTGAATTGTTGAAACTTCATGTGCTAGATAATTTATGTTTATGCTTTTGTTGTTGTATCAGACATTTAATGCTTACTTATATTTTGATATTCTAAGCTACAAGGCCACAAATGATGTTGTTGTCATTTTTTTTTTTTTGTAATTTCAAATATTATGCTTTGATTGCTTTCTTAATTTTTATGTATGATTTATAAATTATAATGCCGTGTCCGTGCCGTACCCGTATCCTGTATTTTTAAGAATTGACGTGTCCCGTATCCGTATCGTGTCATATCCGTGTCGCCGTATCCGTATCGGTGCAACATAGCTTATTACTCTAAGGTTTCCGTTTGGGACGACTTTTTTATTGCTTCTTAAAACAAAGTTTAGTTAAAAAATTAAAAAAAATTTAACTAAAACTCCATTTTAAGAATCAATAAAAAGCCGTCCCAAACAAAGTCTAAGTAAATGTTTCTTTGTTCGAGGTATATTCTCCTAAGGAACTTAGCATATTTTGAGAGATTAATTTGATGAAAATATTTATAATTTTATATGAACACACACACACACACACACACACATATATATATATATATATATATATATATATATATATAAAGCTTGAAATTTCATATTTATTAAACTATAATTTCTTACTTTCCTGGTAATTCATTTTCTCCAGTCTCTCCCCACTCAAAAACCTTGAAACTTCATATCGGGTCTACGGCCAAGTGGTCGATGGAAGAAATTCTTCCTATCTCACCCGGGCTCCAATCCCCTAACTGTCCCTAAAAAAAAAATCTTGAAACTTAAGACAACAAATAAGATGCGAGGAAGTCAAGATGTGGGTGAATTATTACGTCCGGTCACTGAACGTCTGGACATCCAATCCATACGCGCCACGTCACCAAAATACACTGGGACTTGGTGTATTTTGGTGACGTGGCACGTCTGGATTGGTGTCCGGATGAATCCGGACACCGGACGTAATAATTTGCCCACGATGTGAGGAAGTTATGACATGACAGCTTATCAAGGACCCTCAATGGCAAAAAAGATGCGAGGAAATTATGATAGAATATTGCTGGGAAAGAGCATTGATAAGATCAACAATGTGTGAAGGAGAAGAGGATTTCATTGTGCCCTCCATGATACAGAAGATGATGAAAGTGATATTTTTTATGATATTTAAATATTTGATTATGTGAGTAAATAAAAAATTAATTTGCTAATATAGAACTAGGGTAGCTTTGGAGGTTGTTTGATGTGAGGGGTTTTGAGTATATTACATTTAGAATACAGGAGTTTTAAATTTTTGGTGTTTGATCAAGGGTAAATTAAATTCAAAGTATTTTTTATAATAGTCCTCATAATTAATTTTTAATGTATTTTTTTAATACTTACCATAATTATTTTTTTAATAAACATTCAAAGTTTATCAAAATGCAAAATTTATGGCCAATTTTTTTTTTATAATTCAATCATCAATGTATGCCGAAAAAAAATTAATGTTAAGTCAATGCAAAAAAATAAAAAATAAAAATAAATCAATTTTAATTCATTGAAATAAATACTTTTTTCTCCATTTTATTTACTATTATATGTTGATTTATTAGTAGATAATACATTACTCTAACCTCAAATTTATTGGAAATATCATGATAAAATAATTATATTATGTTCATATCAAATTAAATTTAATATTTTTTTCGACAAGTCATTTTTGAGTGAAAAGCGGGTTTGCCGTTCAACGTAAAGCTAATCTGTTTATTAAAAGGATTGGAAAATTCATCTTGAATCCCACCTCTTTATTAAATTGATCAATTCGAATGGGATTTTTCAGGCCGGATTGACGGGTTGGGTCATTTATTACCGCCTCTAGTTAAGACTATAATTGAATTAGCCTAGACATTTATTTATTTATATAATTAAATAAAATAAAATAAAAAATGCATCATATAAATAAAATATTAAATTATTAATTTATTTATGTTCATAAATATATTTATTTATCATAAATAAAGATTTTTATTAAAAAAATCAATTTAAATGCATATTTAATAAATCAATTGCTATCCCCGCCCCCCTTAACGTGGAGCAATTATCACGTCCGGTCAAATTTGAAGGTATCTGAATGTATACCGAGCAATACCGAGGGCTCAATACCAAATTTTAGGTGACGTGATGCATGATTATTAATCTATGAACGCATTCCGTGACCAGATGTAATAATTGCTCAATAAAACCCCCTCCCCTTTGTTAGGCTTCTAATTCCTTACTAATTCTCCTGAACTCTTTTCCCTCCTCGATGAAGAAGAAATAAGCAGACCGATGGTTTGAATCTGATGCCGTGATGATTGTCTGCGATTTCTACGCCTATCTTAGAGGCATCCGAGAGGTTCCCACTTCTACTTCGCTGCTTGTTTTTTTTTCCCTCTCTACTGTGTTTTCGTGCAGTTATAATTAGATGATTGTATTTTCTAGTATTAGGTTTATTTTCAGGAATTGAAAACCCGACGATCCTGCATTTGCTTCTACTCACATTCTTCTCAGATGTGGTTAATCTCTGTTTTGTATTCAGATCTGGTTCGTCTAAGCTTCCAGTCTACTACATTTTAGGCGCTACGCCAGTTACCCTTATCTTAAATACACTATTGCTTTGGGAGATATAACGGGTGCATAGATCAAAATGATTGTCTTACCAGCGCATTGCTTGTTGTTTAGTTGCTTTAGCGTTAAATGATCTGATCGAAATTACTTCTTTATGATATTCAGTGGTAAAATTCCGTTATAGGACTGAATTAGGGCAGTTCTGTGGTGGCAAATGATGCAGCTTAAATTTAGAGGCTGTTCAGCAACAAATAAGATTTAACATTAGTACGATTTACTAAATCCTATAAATCTGGGTTTAATAAATTTTGGGTATGTTAAATCTTGAAAACTGTTTGGCAAGTTTGTTGTTAAATCCTATTAAATCTTGTGAAAATGTTTGACAACGAAATCTAGGATTTAATATAGTTAGTTTATTTAAAAATTAAATTTAATATGCTTTGAGTTTAATTTACGTGTTAAGTACTAATTACTTATTGATTTTAATTTTAATTACCATCAATAAGTTATAATAATAAATAATATAATTAGAAGCTAGCTTAATTATTAAACAATTTAATTAATAATTTTATTACTAATTACAGTACTAATTATCAAAGGGAAAATAATCAAAATGGTCCTCTAACTTTTTAAAAAGAGCCAAAATGATATCCAATTATATTAAAGAACCATTTTGATCCCTTAAATATTTGAAGAGGAATTAAAATAGTCTCATGATATATTTTGTTTTTTGATCATGCAGAGATTTCAAATGTCTTGGTTTATGAGATTGGCTTTGAGACTATGCTGGTGGACAATCCATCTAGTCTTCAGCATCTATCAATTCGGGGCTCATTTGTTGCAAGTCTTTGAATCTTACAGTATTTCAGTAGGATTGTCAGAAAGTTATCGGAATGTCCCATTGCATAACCTTAGGCATCTCGCAGTTGTGGTGGATAGCGATGAAGCAAGAAATACAGTAAAGGTCAAACAGCTACTGCTTTGGTTGTCCAATATTGGAGTGAAGTCTTTGATGCTATATGATCTGGAAGGTTAACTGCCATCCTTTAAGAAATTGATGTTTACATAATATATTATCTTTTAATTATACTGGGGAGAGTTTATTACACGTTGTATGGATATAATTCTGGCTTCGTTCGTAACTCCTTATGATTTCATCATATAGGTGTTCTGAAGAAATCTCTTGATGGAGATTCGAGCAGCTTTATCAATGTAAATACCACATCCTTTATTAGTTATTGCATTGTAAATTTCTCTGTACATATTTAAAAGAATCTTTTACTTTTGCTTGTTGAAATATAATAAAACAAGGAGTTGCACATAGAACACATTTAGATATTATTTCTATTTATACCCATCAATATGAGCTATATTGTCATTTGTCTGTGAATACAAAAAGTCTAAACTTTAAATGAAGTGGTTAAAGAGTGCTTATGTTTGCCCCCTACTAATTACAGTGTTTATAACTGCTTAGAAAGTGCAAGTAATCTCATTCAATAGGAGTTTGATACTTGCCATTTCATTAGAGATTAAGCATGAGCTATTACTCATTTGTGGTAATAGGCTTGGCTGTAAGGAAATGGAGTATATCGAAGATAAGTAGATAACTAAACTAAAAGTCATTATAACGATTTACTTAATAGCTAATGTGACACATAACAAGTACGAATGTCAAATTAAGATTCACAAAGCTGACAGGAAGAAAAAACATGAAGAAAATCTGAAGGGTTATCATGTGACACGGTTTCATTTTTTTTATTTTATTTTTTTACCTCTTCATGCGTATGCTGCCTGAGCTTAACTTACTGAAATTTTTGTGATTATTATGAAGGGCATGACATCAGTCCCCCATCAAAATAAAATGACTGTAGAACTGCTTTCTTTCGCTGATAATAAAGGAGGACTTGCCAAAGCAGCTAGCTTTTTATGCTCCAAGTATCTGAAAGAAGAGCTTGCAAGCTGTGACAGACAGGATTTCAGAATCACTGAAACTGAAATTTCTGATGCTCTAAATATAGTGGGTGGGTTTCTTACTAGTATATGTGCTCATGATCTTTGAATAAACAATTTATCATTTCTCATAGTTTCCATGCTATGGAATTTTGTGTAGAATTTATGGTCCACAACAGAGTTATAAAAACTTTTTTTCTCTTCTAGGATGTGGTGGACTTGACCCTGATCTCCTTCTTGTATATGGACCTGTCAGATGCCATCTAGGATTCCCTGCATGGAGAATTCGCTACACAGAGATTGTGTGAGTTTAGTAGTTATAGCTGCACAAGTATTTCTTCTTTTTTAGGTCAAAATTGTCATATTTGTACAATAATTCCCTCTGTTTTTGCATGTACATATACATATATTCGATAGTCATTTCATGTCTTAATCATAATTGAACAGCTAGTCTTATTTCTAATACAAGTATATTGAGCTGAGGCTGCTATCATTTTTGTGTTATAAGCAAATCAGATTTTATTTAGGATTACCTGCATGGTCAATCTGTTAATATAGCATTTCAAGTTTTGCCCTTACATTTGTATGCTTTTGTACCCTTTTCCGTGAAGGTTTTACCGAATATACCTATTTTTATACTGACATGGTTATGGAACATGAGTTTTTAAGTTCTTAGATCAGCTTTTATTTGTACTTGAGGTGTTCTGTACATTATTAATATTTCTAATACTAAGTTTTTTCTTTGCAATGCTAATTATATACGTGTGCTTTTATTTATCTTACCCATTGTTTAATGAAGCTTTCATATATAGTTTAATATTATCAAGTATCATACACCTAGAGCTCATTTAACCATATTGAGGCATCATGGGAGTCGCTACTCTCAAATTTCACTCAACCATAGTTGAAGGTACCATAGAAATAGAGGTTTAAGTAGGGGTGTTAATTTCAGGTCACGGGTCGAGTTCGAGTCGGACCTGGATCTGACCCAGCACTATTCGGGTCAACCCGAACCCGATTCGTTTGCAAACGGGTCGATTTTTCGGACCCGAACCTGACTTGCTTCGGGTTCGGGTCAACCTGACCCGACCCGTGGACACGGCAACGCCAACAACAGCGGTGGGCCGGCGGCAGCGGAAGCTGGCTGAAGCGGCTGGCGACCGACGACAAGATGCGTGGACGGCGAACAGGTGGGTCAGTGGGACGCGACGCTGGGTAGATTTGGGACGTGACGCTGGTCTTGAGATGCGACGCGAGGCTTCAGGATGCGAGCGGTTTGGGTTCGTGTCGGATTTTCGGATCGTGTTAAATATTGACACCCCTAGGTTTAAGCGACATGTACCTCCCAACAAAACCTTTTGCTTTGATACCACTTCTTAGGGTGTGAACTAAAACAACAGAATTTGTTGTAAAAATATGCAATAATCAAACTTTTTTATAGTTTATTATGGATTAGAACTTTTTGTTTATCCTGTCAAGTATAGGCTATTTTGGATTGGCCTATTGATGTAAATTCAGGTAATGAGAAGAGAGAAACTAGGGAGAGAGGCCCAAGAGAAAACAATTAAGAGTCCATCTAAAAGAGGAGATTAGGAAATATCTTTATTATTCATTAAATGATAATCAATTATAAGTCTTGAATTCCCTATTTAGGGAAATAAGTTACTAGATAATTTTTCAAAGATAAAAACAAACATTTAAATTCAATTCTAAACCTATATAAACTAATCTAATCCTAATAATTCTAATTCAATCTCGAAAATTATCCGCAAGGATTATTTAACCAACAAAATAAATAAACAAAATCTTAACCCCTTAATGAATCCAAAAAAAATATTGAAATTAAACCTATACCTGATTTCTACTACAACATCCATTCTAATATTGTTGTGAAAACTCTTTCCGAATAGTCTTTTTTTTTTTTTTTTTAAACACCTAGAATCTTCATGCATCTTATTGAATGAATAAAAAAAACCCAAACTGTTTACTACAGAAATGATGACACCAAATTTAAGATTTCGTTTGGGATAGCTTTCTTGGTGCTTTTTAAAGCAATTATTTAATACAAAAATTTTTAATTAAAAAAAATTTGTATTAAAAAATTGTTTTAAAAAGCACAAAAAAAGTCATCACAAACAAAACTTTTATTTAGTAGTAGATTACTCTCCCATTTTGCAAGGATTGATCATTGGCACATTGAGCATCAAGTTTTTTTTAACCTTTCTTATTTTGTGACTCTACAGAGTTTCCTTCAGCAACGACTAGAGAAATTATTTTGTGCAAAGTCCGGACGAGAAGAATCATCCGGACATGTAAGTGTACACATTATGTACAAATTTGTATATAGTGTATGTCAAATTTTTGTACACAATGTGTATACTCACATATCCGGACGATTCTTCCCACCCGAACTCCGCACAGAATAATTTCTCCTACTCTTACTCTAGCATCCCAATTTTCATCGAGGCTTCCTTTCTGAATCAAAATTTTGTAATATAGTTTCTGCATGCACAAGCATTTTGTGCTGCAACTCTATTTCTATCCAGTCTGTTACATTACTTTATTTGTAACTTAATTTTCTTATTTATATTTGCAGACATATGGGACCGCTAAAATCTATGAAATATGGTGCCATTCTCAAAGCTTTCTTTGAGTTTTCAAAGAAGCAACAAAATTATGGTATTTCTTATTCTGTCACTACTCGTATCTTTTACCAAATTTGCTAGTTCAATTTTCTTGTTACCTTGATTCTAGGTATTTTTATAAATCCCCATGAATGTGCTCAGAGAGAGAGAGAGAGAGAGAGAGAGAGAGAAAATGAGAAGATTTATTGATGATCTGTTTTCTGTGCCCCTAGGTACTTGAAGCCGTCGCTGATGCTATTGTTGCAAGAAGCTTCAGCTTGTTACACTGCTTAATTAGCAGGAATCCGACTGCCTGACATGGAACAAGTATACACTATGGCTTCATTTGGGGCGGGTTTTTTACTGTTTTTTAAAGTAAATTTTTAGTATACAAATTAAAATATTTATACTAAAAAATTATTTTAAAAATTAGTAAGAAAATTATCCCAAACGAAACCTCTATCTTTAATCCTTCATTGAAATCTTATAGGTCCTGTTTCCAAATTCTGTAGCTTTGTTGGGAACTTGCTAAGATTAGAGGCTTTATGCACCACACTTTCATAATTGAGAGAGTTACTATTTCTTGTATAACTATATTAATATGTCGTAAAGCACTCATGTGGAAAGGCTTTTGTACAATCTTACAAGTTCAGCTTGATGGTTCAAATACAAACTGCTATATTTTGAAACTTTAGACACCTCAATTCAATTCACTCATCATAGAAAGAGCAATATTGAAAAAAGAAATGACATTACCACTGCAGGTTAGATTGCGAAAACATTAAATTTTGAAGCTTGGTTTAACCAACTCCATCATGATTATTTGACAAATTTTATATTGATTGTCGACTACGTAACTTAACCCTCCTTTTTTTTTTCATCTAAGATTGAGACATGACAGTGACAATGTTTATTAGATTTAAATAAAAATTTGAATCTTTACATGACATAATGGAGAAAATAGATTCATGTTATTGACTGCATGTAGTAAGATATTATTGTTAGTTTTAACCAACCATAACTTCTTTATGGTAAGGGCGTCTCAACCGAAAAACTCAATTTCTACTTCAAAATGCAGTAATTCATCGCTAATTGAACTTCATTTTTTTTTTCTCCTCTTAGAGGACCTCTTTTGCACGCTTCTCTGAATCTCTGGTAATCCTGTAACAAAAAAAAAAAAAAAAGCTTAGGTGTGGCGTCGCATTGTTCACCCACCAAATTTTGATGTGAGATTTAGCGTTTGAATGGAGCGAATGGCGAACGACATACCATGGTCTAATCACGGTGAACTAAAACTAAAATTTTCTCACTTAGTTCTCATTCTCAATTCATTCCTAATAAGTGCTCTTCTACAGCTGTTTGACATGAGAACGCTGCATTCTATAGCCAAAAAAAAGAATATTTTCTGAATTTTTTATCCATGATAATCAAAATTTTAATAACTAATTTGTAAGTGTGTGGTAGCTCTATTAAAAATATTAGACTATTTCGGAAGGTGGAAAATTTTAGGGGGATTTACATATTATAGAATTTTTATAGATTTACATATTTAACTTCTAAATATTTCAATTGATTTATATAATATTTTAATATCTAAATTTAAAAAAAAAATATATTATTAATATTAACTTATTAAAAACAAATGCATAATTCTATGCATATATTTTGATGGAATTTAAATATCAAGATATTTTAAAGTAAATATAAAATTTTAGACGTTATGTATATATAAAAACATAAAAATTCTATAATATCTATAATATAATATAAGAGAACTCTTAGTCAGATTGTCATACTAAAGTTGAAGAAAACAGTCTCGCAGCTTCTCTATGATCATAAATTTATTTATTTTTTATTCTTTTAAACATAATTATTGATATATCATCGAAAAATTATCTTGACCAGGCACGAATCTCAAGGCAAAAATCAAGTTGGAAACTTCAAAAATTAAATTAGAGACCATATGAACTCCGATTTCAACGAACTTATAGTCGACCTGAACGTCTTGGAAATACGAACACAATGACACCAAATTCGACTCAATCCGATCCCAAATGAGTCCAAATCAAAGTTCAAACCATAATTTGGATTACCAAACAGTTTACAAATGTGGCGTGCTTATAGTCGAATCGACTATCGAGCGGCTCGATGAGACAAATCCAACGAGCCCAAGATCACAAAATCCTAACATCATCAAGGCCTTCAAATGCCTAATAAATGATTTATGATCAAATGATTCAACATTGGCTGTCCATTCAAACCACTCTCAATTTATCACTGATCTTCCTCATATTTACTGACCATGCTACTCATAAAACTATAAATAGACCATCATTTATCTGAAGATAGGGACCCAGACAAGAAGAGAAGAAGAGAAGAGCAGGAAGAAGCTTCTCCTCGATCATCGCCGGACTTTTACCCGACAGTCGACTGACGCCGGAGTTAAGCAAGGAGGCAAGAAAAGAAGGAAGAGACTCCTCCTCAACCACCGCCGAAGTTTCGACCGAACTCCAAGTGGTGTCGGAACCTTCAAGTGACGTTGGAGTTCTGCCCGACCTCCAAGTGACACCGAAATTCCGCTTGACCTCCAAGTGACACCAGAATTCCTCCTCGAACACCACCTGACTTTCACCCGGCTGCCGACTGACGTCGGATTTCTACTCGACGCAGGACTTCCGCCCGTTGCCGGATTCCTGCCAGATGCCAGACTTCCACCAGACACAAGAACTCCGTTGGACTTCTGTCCGTCGTCGAACATTCGTCAGACTTTTATCCAATGCTGGACTTATGTCCATTACTGGACTTCTACCTGACGTCATCCTTTCGACCTCTATTGCCCTCTGAATATGGTCCTTCCGACTTACGTCACCCATCTACTACAGTTCTTCCGACCTCCGTCGTTAGGAAACAGTCCTTATGACCTCTGTCGCCAATCGACTACGGTCCTTCCGACTTACGTCGCCTACTGACTACAGTCCTTCCGACCCCCGTTGTTAGACAGCGATCTTTATGACCTATGTCGCCCACTGATTACCATCCTTCCAATTTACGTCGCACACCGAACTTACGTCGCACACCGACTATGATCCTTCCAACCAAACAAACACATCAACAGTAATTCTTTGTATTCCTACCATGTAATGTACTCTATATGGTGTACATCGAGCTAAGACATTCCACCAATGAATGGTCTCATTTTTAATCAACTGCAAATACTAGTGGAATTATTCATACTGGGCTAGGCCTCGTGATTTTTTCTCCTTTTTAGGAATTTTCCTTGTAAAAATATTGGTGTTTCTTGTGAATATTACACCCTCTTTCTTTCATCTTTGTGCGTGCTGGATCTTCGTACAATGCTGAGACGTTAAATTTTAAATTTCTTTACCGTTGCGAATACTCCAGGACTCATCAATTTTAAAATTTGATCACTCATTTATGAAGCTTTAGGTTTCATTTAAGACAATTTTTTAAATTTTTTAATATAAAATTTTTTTGAATTGAAAATTTTTATACTAAAAAATTATTTTAAAAAATAATAAAAAAGCTGTCCCTATCAGCGGCGCTTCCATCGTCTTCATCAAAGACGACCTCCACAACAGCGAAACCAAGCCCAAAAGTATAGCCAGCATCATAAATGTCCACTCTATCGTGGGCTCAATTGCCGCCGGCCGCACCTCCAACTGGATCAGTCGACGATACAACATGGTCTTAACCGCCGCAATCTTCTTCGTCGGCGCCGTCCTAATGGATCTCGCCACCACCTACGCCTTCCTCCATGTCCGGCCGCTTCATCGCTGGATTCATTATTTAATTGTGGAAAACCATGACAAACAATGACCATTTTAGTGCCACTTGGAGCAAGTCCACTTGCAACTCTCCTTACTAAGCTGCGGGGAATTCGGGAATTTGCAAGGGAGGTCAACAAAATAATGGTTTATATATTCCCTTAGAAGTACTATATTCAATTTAGGAGGATTTGAGTTTGGACTTCTTACGCAGCTCACCTTGGCCTATTGGTTGAGAGCTTATGCTTCAACTAAGAGGTCCTGAGTTCGAGTCTTAGTGTATGCGTGGTGTGCGTGAGTTTGCCTTAATTGGCCTAAATGTCCAAAAAAAAAAGTTTGGACTTCTTTTTAGGATTGCCACACACAAAAAGTAGGTTCGATTCAATCATGATCATAGTAGAAAGATTTTTAACATTGGTTCATTTTGTCGAGTGGAAGAAGACATTTGATGCACTCAACATAGCTCGAATTTTGTTCCATGTGATTGTCTGTGTCCATGGTATCCCGTAACTTCACGTCCTACCGTGATGTCAAATTTATTAGTCCTTTTTGGATAAAAGTTTGAAAGCATGTGCGTACCAAACTTCAATTAAGCTTAGCCTATCACCCTAAATTTGACTGCTAGACAAAAGCCATGAATTGAGCTCTTGAAACATGCTGTGTTGTCTCATTAAAGACCACCCCAACCAGCGGGACAGAGTGCTTAGACAAGCATAATTCGCATACAATATGACGCCGGAGCTGAGCTATTTAATCTTGTTAACTTTCAGGCTAGAGTAATTCCATATGGTAGCTTGTATGGCTGTATAGGAGTAGGGTTTTTTTATGTTGGGTGTAGCCTATTATATTGCTACATTTGTCTAAAAATATGCATACAATACATGTAAGAGGCATATTTTTGAGAATAATAAAATGTAGGCTTTTTGCCCGTTTACTTTAAATCATGTATCCTGAGATTTGATTTCAGGTGGTAGATTCTTTCCCCTAGAAGAAGTTCTTGAAATTGTGCTCGGCCAAGATCACTAGATCGTCGACGAGGAGTTGTCGACCCTCTTGTCTGGTGTCACAATCCAATGCTAAATCAATCAACAGGTCACTATATGTTCAACATTGTTTACCCCAAAATAGCTAATCAAATTATTGATGTTGCTATTCTTTCTACATGCAAAAATAGAGCAACATATGACTGGTCTGCCATGAATATGCTTTCAGAGGTCAGGAACAAATTGATAGCCTCCAATGAACATTATAAACAGCTTGTTGATGCCCATCGATGGCAAAAAAATCTTTAAACCAGGTGGCTTAGTTATTATTTGTCTTCGAAAAGAACGTTTTGCATCGAGCGCATACTCAAACTGGTGCCCATTATGATGAAGATCAATGATAATGCTTATACAAAAGCCGTTTACTCGTAAAAATCCTCACTTCTACTTTCAATTATCTCTGGTACTTACTCCTATTATTTGTTGGATGATGCTTCTACAAAGGAGAAATTATTTTGTGTGGAGGTCGAATGCAAAATGTTGTCTAGAGATGCATACGACATTCTACACCATTCTACCACTCCTTGCTCTATTTTTTTCCTCCAATACTTCCGTTGAGCTTTATACTTTTTTCTGTTTTAAAGGACTAAAATTTGCCTTTTTACGTTTCCTGGTTAGTTCTTAAAATTATAGGAGTTCCATTCTCAACTAAAGCCTCAACCTTCCCTACTTGCTTCTCTTTCTTCTCAAACAACTTCTCCATCTCCTCCAAGCTCCTCCCTTTCGTCTCCGGCAAGAAAAAATAGAAGAAAAACCAACCGATCACAGCTATCCCAGCATCGAGGAAGAAAGCCCCCGATATGCTTATGGCCTTATACAGCGAAATGAATGACATTGTCAACACCCCACTTATCACCCTGTTCGTCCCCGCCCCCAAACTCACCCCCTGCGCTCTCAATCTCAACGGAAATATCTCCGAGCTATATACCCAAGTGATCGGCCCCAATCCTATAGAGTACGTCGCCATTAATGATAGCACCGCCGCAATCGTCACACCCAGCGCCGCCTTCGACTTCTCGCCCTCCGCCTGCCGGTCGATTACTAGCAACGCCGACGCAAGTGCAAGGAATGAAAGTATTAGCCCCCCTGCGCTGGTTAAAAGCAGAGGCCTGCGCCCAACTCTGTCTAGAAAGAACGTGGCGACCAGTATAAATATGGTTTTGATAAATCCCATGGCCACACTTGCTCCCAGCTTCTTCTTCCTGCTAGTGATCCCAGCTTTTTCGAATATCCTCGGGCTGTAGAGGCCCACAGTGTCCATGCCGGAGGCTTGCTGAAAGAAATGGATACCCACCGCCGCGATCACTATGCGGCGGACCACGGGAGTTGGCCGGAGAAGAAGCTCTCTCCACACGCCTTCCCCGTGGCCGCGTTCCTCAGCAGCGTCTGCCGATTTTATCTCTTCGAAGCGGAGTACCGCTTCTTCGGGGGAGTCGGAGGTCTTGGCGAGAACGGCGGCGGCTCATCAAGGCGGCCCTGCATCACGAGCCAGCGGGGAGACTCCGGCATCAGGATGAGGACTCCGGCGAAGATTAGGATTGGCGGAACGGCGCCGATAAGGAACATCACGCGCCAGCTGATGTGTTCCGGCAGACCCGCGAAGACAAAGTTGGAGATGAAGCCGAAGAGGACGCCGATGTTGATGAAGATTTCGGGGAAGGAGGCAAGAAACCCGCGGGCCGAGGCAGGCGCGACTTCGGCGGTGTAGACTGGCGCAATCATGAGAGCGTAGCCGACGCCGATACCCGCGACGAAGCGGCCGCACATTAGGAAGGCGTAGTTTGTGGCGAAACCCATTAGAATTGATCCGGCGAAGAAGATGGTAGCAGCCAAAGCCATGGTGTAGCGACGGCCGAGCCAGTCGGAGGTGCGGCCGGCGGCGAGAGAGCCGATCACGGAGTAGAAGCTAATGATGCCGGCGAGGATCTCTAACTCTGTGTCGCTAATCTTTAGATCGTCCTGGATGAACATGGATGCTCCGGTCATCACCGCCAAGTCTGCAAGATCGACAAGCTCAATCTTTTATGTGTTATGAATCTGAAATATCGAAAAAGTTTATATTTTTTTAACACATAATTATATAGACATGAGGGAGGATCGGCTTGCTGACCATAGCCGAGAACGATGGAGGTCATGGAAGCAAGCAGGGAGCAAACGAGAGCGTAGCTGTTCTTTGCCAGCTTCTTAGGTGCCTCTATGGTCGCCGGCCTATCGCCGGAGGATGTTTCCAGCATCATTTTCCGGCTGTCCATTAGGCACATATGGGTCGTTCAGTGCGTTGTTTGAGCGGGACCGCGTCCTCTTCAAAAGAAAATTTTACTCTTCATAGTATCCTCATATTACTAACAAGACTCTTTAAGGATAAAATAAAGTTAGTATTTTATCAACGAGAAACATTGAAATTTTATTATATCGACAAAGATACAAAAGTTAGATGTCACGGCCTTTGTGTTAAAAACAATTTAATAGGAAATATATGATGATTAGTATTATCATTTGGTGAATTTCTTATTGATTTTTAAAGCAGTTTTTTAATATGAAATTTTTTAAATAAATAAAATTTTATACTAAAAAAAATATTTGAGAAAATAGTAGGAAAGCTGTCCCAGATGAATCCTAAGTGACCAGTGCCATGCTCGAAATTGCAGATTCAGAGAATAGATGCAGGCGAATAGAGAATAGCGAATAACTTTTGAGTTTGTGCAAGCAGACATGATTAAACTAGGGTCATACATAGTATGCTTTGATGAGTTCAATAACAACCTCGTGAGTTTAGGGTTTAGGGTTTATGAGTTCAATATCATATGTAATTATTTTAAATCACTATGAAATTTTTGTTTAATCCCAAATTAATATTTAAGAAATTAAAAATTACACTCAAAACTCTATCAATCAAGGAATTCTTTAATGCTATATGGTAAAAAGAGAAAAAAAAAATGAGGATATAATGAAATACTTAAAAATAAATAAATCAATCAAAATATCCTGACCAACTCTGATTTATTCTCCAAGTATCCAATCATCCACTAGAAAAAAAAATTATGCATGCTACGCCACCAAAAATCACATTGATCAAACAACTTATTGTTGGGTATATATAAAAGTCCAACTCTAGACATCTATAATACCAATTAGAAAATTTAAGTCATATTGTTGGACATAGATCATCCATCTGTGAATAATTAATCTTACATTCTTCCTCTTCTCCAACAGTGAAGACAGAATTATCTTTGTATCACTTACTATATAGTGAATTTTGCAACTTGGCCAAACCCCATGATATTTGTATCACTTTCCACCGTTGCAATGCCACTTAGAGGAGCCCTAATGCTATAACTCCCTACTTATAGCAACATTGCGCCAATAAACAGAAAGTGCAACACTGCAACGTCCCAAGGGCATATACCAACTCAATACTTGCATTCTAAATTCAAATGAAGTCTCCTTTTTGACCCAAATAATCATAAACATTACTCTAAATATGTTACAAAATACCAATAATACTAAGTAAACTCACAAATCTTACTATGTCCATTTTGGGACATTCAGAGATGAAATCATTGTAGGAGCCATTATTACATCATCTAACCGCCTTGTTCCTATTGTATCGCCCGACCTACATCAACTGATCTCAATCATCTGACAAACATTACGCCTGACTTATATCATCTAATTGACATCCTTATCTCGCCACTACTTTTAAATCTATACTACAATTATGGAAGACCATGCAAGCAATTGCTCCAAATTTTATAATAATATCTTCTCAGGTTGTTGGAAGATCGAACTTTCAAAACTTGAAGTATATTTTGGATTAAGTCAACAAAATCAGGTCTCCTGATTTTTTTCTTTTTTTAGGTTCTCACATAAAAACTTCGACGCTCTATATTTCTTCTCTTTTATTTATGTATGTACTAGATGTCAATGAAAATTTATGATGTAAATTTTTTTTGTCTATCACCGTAAATTTTCTAACATGCAAATGTTTGATGTTCTTTGTAGAAAAGATTCCCATCATTCTACAAACCTTTTTTTAAAGAAAGAAAATCAATCCCTCAATCCAGATGATGAAGACCACTAAGGCTTCACTTATGCTATAGATAAATTTAAGAATTATAAGGTGCTTAACTGCCAAAATATTTTGCATTTTTTTCAGTTAAAAAAATACATTTTCTTAAGAAATTTTTTTTTTCTTAAGAAAACTAAATACTAATATTATTTGTTTTTGGTCTCTTGATCCCTAAGCATTTTACACTGTTCTCTTTTATTCAGATTGGCAAAAACACAAATTTAATTTGCATTTACTGCAAAAATGCAAATTAAATTTTTGTTTGCTATGATAAAATATTTTCACTATTATGTAGTTTTAAATTTTATATAAATCCTGCGAGACAGAAAAAATAACAAAATGAAATCCTAATATGCACAATTTGTGGCATTAATAGAATATTATTTCATTGAAAAAAATGGTGAGAAGTTGAAAACATAGTTGGAGAAGTATTTCTCTCTCTCTCTCTCTCTCTCTCTCTCCATATGTCATGTTATAATATAATTAAAATCATTAATTATTTTTTATCATTAAAATAATTTAAGAAATAACTATTTATTAAAAAATTATTTTTTTCAAATAAGTTATTTTCAATAAATGTCGACATTTTTTAATAAATATTTTATCTTATTACAAATTATAATAAGTAAATGTTCCCCTCCCATCCCATTTTTTTTTCTCTCTCTATCTCCTCCCTCTCTCACTCTCCTTTCTCTATCTCCACTCTCTCTCCCTCTCACATCTTTTGATGAAATATTAACATAGAATTTTTATTTTCCTTTATAGCAATTTAAGATATAATGTTTTACCCAAAAAAATTAGTAATTATTTTTTAAAATTATATTTTCAATGAACAAAAACTTATATATAATTATTTTATTTCATTTACTAAAAATTTCTTTTTTTTTTCTTTTTTATTTAAGCTATCTATCCTCCCTCATCTCTCTCTGTCCCTTCTCTCTCTCATAATTAGAATATGATAGTTTCCTAACCGTTTTATTTTTTAAAAAAACAATCATAATTATATTTGGTTGTTGCTTTCTCACCATTTTTTAGAAATTTTTACAATAAAAAGCTTAGTTCTACAACTATATCATCTATGTTAATTTATCTACAACAACCTCACAACCAATTTTATAAAATACGGCGGACGTCCAAACTAACCCTAAATAGGAAAGCTTTGCCAATTTGTTGCCATGAACAAATGGGACAATAATTATTGGACCTCTCCATTTTTATTTTCTGATTTTTTTTCCTATAAACAATTTTTTAAAAAAATAGTCAAAATATAATATTTGAGTAATTTAATAATTACAGTTTAGGGTTCTCATAAATGAACGGTACTGCTGTTTCTGCTCACCTATAATTTTTATTTTTAAATTCTTTGTGATTCTAAAACATAATTACAAAATTATTTAACTCCTTGTGATTCTATAACATAATTACTAAAAATTGCTATTTTTTTCAATTATAGGTCCTGTTTCCAAATTCTGTAGCTTTGTAATAATAAGGGAACAAGCTAAGATTAATGGCTTTATACACCACGCTTGCATAATTGAGAGAGTTACTATTGGCACGACCCGACAATATGACCCGAACATGACCCGAAAAATATGAGTTAGGATTAACCCGTTTAACAAATGGGTTGGATTCGAGTTTCAATTTTCGACCCTTTTAAAAAATGGGTCGGCTCTGGGTCAACCAGATAACCCGAAATTGGACTAGGTTTGAACCGGTTACCAAGTGCCAACTCGCATAGTCGCAGCCTTGCCCTAGCCCTCGCATCGAACGATCGAACCGCAGAGCCGCACTGGTCGCCCCGCCTCACATAGTCGCAACGACACCGGTCGCCTCGCCCTTGCATGGTCGCATCCGCGTCGACCACTCCTAGTAGGGCTCGGTTCAGTCGCCGGTCTCATCGTCTCACATCAAACCACAGAGTCGCACACAACGCTTGAAGCCTCCCAAGCATGCCCCAGCATGTCGCAAGCTCGCACAGCTCTCGCGGCCTCGCCCTTGCTCGAATCGTGCCTGAATCCCAATCTCCATATCTCGTTCGCGGATCAGGTCGAGTCAACCCAGTAACCCGCACGGGTCAAGTCTGGGTTGAGACACCTGCCCCGTTTGTAAAAACGAGTCAGATTCAGGTTGACCCATTTATGGCCGAATCAAATCAGATTCGACTCGAACCCAACCCATTGACCCGAATTGACACCCCTAGGCTCAACTTGATGGTTCAAATGCAAACTGCTAGCTTTGATTTTAAAGGTTTTCACTTCTGAATTATAGACACATCAATTCAGTTCACTCGTCATAGAAAGAATACTAATGAAAAAATAAATGACACTATCATCGCATGTCAGATTGCCAAACCACTAGATTTAGAAGTTTAGTTGGACCAATCATAACTTCCCTATAGTAATCACCTTGCATTGAAATCATTTTTTTTTTCTCATTGAGTTCTCAATTCATTCCTAATAAGTGTTTGCTATAACTGTTTGACATGAGAATGATGCTTCTAAAGCCAAAAATTTGATGCAGGTGAAGGTTGTGCAGAATAACTATTTCTGGAATAATAAAGTAAGGCTCTATTTCTTATCCCTGCAATGGGAGGCATCAGTGTCACTAGCTCTGCTTTTATTACCAGCTCCTTGCTGCCCAAATGCCTGATCAGAACCAACTTGCTGCTTCCCATACCTGGAAACTGATGGCTCGAGTACTTCTGATGGTGTACTGAGCTGCCGGGTCGAGTTGGCGGCTTGCTGTGTCGATGTATTTGAACCATGCCCCATCGAACGGGAAGCACTGCTTGCCGCCGCCTCTTTGTCAACCCTCAATTCACTGTTGGATGGAGAACACTTGGTCTCATTGGTGATTATAACTTGATCACCCTTTTGATCCTTCTCTCCACTCGTCCTCATCGAACTCGTACCGAAAGGGAATTGACGATGCCAAAACCCCCCCTGATACAACTCCCTATTCGTCGCGAATGAAGCTCGCGAATTACTTCGTGCGGTATTTTTGAGGTCTGCATCTTTAGGTTTTGCCTGATGAAAGTCAATATCCTGGGCATCTGTAGCTTTGCCAGGTTTCTTGGCTTCTTGGTGTTTGTCTTTCTCCTGGTGGATTGGAAGATTAGATATCTCCATCAAATCAGCTTTAGCAGCAGAGGAACGACAAGAGGTGATTGCAGTCATTGGAAAAGCCTTCTCAGGAGGCACAGCAGGAGTATAATTAGGGGGAAGAAGATCGTCCCAATTCTCTAATAATTCTTTGTAGACTTTTCTAAGAGTGACTTCTGTAAGACCTGTTACTTTGCATATCTCGGCCTGGGTTTTGCGCTTGTCTTCTAGTTGACAAGCAAGATATATTGCAGCAGCAGATATGCTGATGGGATTTCTACGGGTGCAGAAGCACTTATTGATGACAACTTCTCCAATATGAGCTGCAAGTTCCTGATAATATATAATTTGAGAGGTAGAAATAGTTTCAATTTAAAATTTTGATTTGAAAATCTGTTAGATCAGAAGTACCTGAGCAGATTTGTTGAGTTGAAGTAGAGTGCAAAATCTAGGCATGTGAACTGATATTGAATTGCTGTTGATAGGCTGGCTCAATTTCAGAGCTTCACCAAGGATTTTGATGTACTTTCCTATCTCCTTCTGGGGAAGATTACTTGCCATGGAGATTTCCTGAAATCAATATATTATTAAAAGATCAGTCAGATGATGGTATTTGTGAAAGTTGATGTAGGTAATTGGTGGAAGATTGGGATACAAAGTAAAACACAAATAAGGGAACCAAATACGAGCTTAAAAGCTTCAAAATATCATAATATTCATCTCTCCCCTTCTTACAATATCTTGCTTATATAAGCTAGCAAGAACATTCTAGAAATTCTAGAAATCATGTAACAAACTATATAATATATTCCTAAAGCTTCATTTAGTTAACATACACCGAAGCTGTCAAACACTTTGAGTGGCGTCAAGCAATGGCTACAGAATTCCTGGCACTACAGAAGCAAGGAACATGGAGCCTAGTTCTGCCACCTCCTGCCTCATCGGCCATCGGGTTCTAGGTTGTAAATGGACTTATCGAACCAAACTTCATGCAGATGGCTCGGTGGAAAAATATAAGGCAAGGCTGGTTGCTCAAGGAAATCACCAAGAATACGGTTTGGACTACATAGAGACATTCAACCCAACTGTTAAGTTAACTACAATTCGCATACTCCTTGCAATACCTTCACAATGATTGACTTGTTGACCTGCTTGACGTGGCAAATGCTTTTCTACACGACAATCTCTCGAAAATTGTCTATATGGCCCAACCGAAAGCATTTGAAGACTCCTCTCATCTTAATTACGTGTCTTCTTCATAAAGTGATCTATGGCCTAAAACAAGCTCCAAGTCAGTTGTACAATACGTTCACGTCATACTTGATGTCACTAGGCTTCTCCCATAGTAGCGCATACCCATCTCTCCTAATATTCAGACAGCTACAAGTTCAAATCTTTATACTTATGTATGTGGACGATATACTCATAACTGGTAACAATCAAAGCTATCACAAAGATTCTTGATCAGCTCAACAACAAATTCTCTATGAAACATCTTGGTGAAGCAAACGAATTTCTCAGCATCAAGATTGATCATCACAATCAACATTATTTTCTCTCTCAAAAGCAGTATGCATACTCTATCCTTCAGCAAGCTCATCTGACGCATTGCAATTCGCTGTTCAATCCTACTTGCATGAAGCTCCCCTCGATCTTTCCTACTGAATCCATACTCTCTAATCCAAACCTTTATAAGAGACTCACGGGCTCTCTTCAATATTTGACGCTTATTCGTCCGGACATTGCGTACAGTGTCAACCTGTTATCTCAGCACATGCATAATCCTCTTCGTCAACACATCTAACTTCTCAAAAGACTTCTATGCTACAAGTTACACTTGATTATGATATACCCGTTACGAAAATTAACCTTGTGCTTAAATCATTCTCAGATGCGGAATGAGCTGGGGATCCAATTTCTCGAAAGTCCACATATGGTAATTGTTCCTTTCTGGGAGATATGATTATATCCTGGACGGTTAAAAAGCAACACACGGTCGCCAGATCATCTACGAAATCTGAGTATTGTGCACTGGCAGCACTTACATCAAACATTATTTGGCTTCATAGGCTTTTTACAGATTTTAGAGTGCCGCAAGATCATCCAACGGACATGTATTGTGATAATACTTCTACTATTGCACTGGCCAATAACCCAGTCTTCCATGCTCACACGAAGCATATCAAAATTGATCAGAAATTTATCCGGGATCACATACCAAACCACAACATTCGTCTCCTTCCAATAAGCACAATCAATCAAGTGGCTGATATCTTCACTAAATCTCTATCTACACCTCGGTTTCACCAACTCCGGTTCAATTTGACAGTCATCCAGGACCCATCAATTTGCAGGGGGCGTATTAGTGCATAAAGACAAATGACACCTTTATTATTATTATTTTAGTTGCTATATATAAGCTTATGTAATGATGTGACATTAGTTAATTGGTTCTTATATATAGGGGCCACTCTCCATTCTCTTTATATACTTGGCATCTTCTCTGTAATAGGATAAGCCTTTCATCTCTAATGTTTAGTCTCTTTCTCTTCTATTCATATTGTCATTTTCTTGGTTCTGGTATTCGCTTGCTTTCAAGATACTGTGCAAGATCTTCTTCTTCTAAACCTACATCATACTCCCCTTACGTCAAAAGAGCTCGACTTGCAGAAGAGAGAAAGGTGTAGGAAAAATGAGCAATCCTTCTGAATCGAAGGTTTTTCATCTTCGATGCCTTCCCACAAGTTCGTTCATCTCTCCAAATGCATTAGGTTTTGACTTGAGCCATCTTGTGTCTCCAAAAAAAAATCGAAGCTGCACTAAACTGCTCTTTCTCATTCATCCTCCAAGTAGAAATGCTGCTCTTAAACAACTTGTAATCAAAATGAAGTACATCTACAAATTCATTGAGATTTGGAGGGACAGGTTGGTCATTGTTGGGAACTGTTTGCAGCAATCCATCATGATAAACAGTGGAGAGAGACAAGTTCCTCCTATTTGAACCTATAAGTCCTACAGCAACAGGTATAAGCTTAGGTTCTTTCACAGGTTGGCCTGATGTAGCTGGAACTTCTTGGCTGAACTTCAAAGACCTGAACACATAGAGATGATTCTCCAGATCTCCAGACGTTGAGTACATATCTGTTTCAATTGCACCCAATTGAGAACATGCTGATAATGCAGCAACAAGTGTGAGTTGGTTAGGCTCGATATTAGCATCCTCCAGTTCATTGAAAGCAACCAGAGCTTCTTTGGGTCCGCCATTCTGTTCATAGTCAGATATTAATGCATTCCAAACAGCTATATTGCGATATGGCATTTCACCAAACACAGAAAGGGCAGCGTCATATTCATGATATTTCGCATATGCATCCAGCATGGTGGTCCAGGAGATTGAATCTTTCTCCTTCATGCTTTCACGAATCCTAACATCCAGATCACTGAAAATTGATTCTATGGAGGATGAAGAAATTTGCAAAAAGGGTATATCATCTAGTGTGAGGCTACAGTTAGGCCTGTCAAACAAAATCAAACTATCAAGGGATCCCATTGGTGTAGTGTGTGCAATGAACTCATCATTGGCATTCTCCGTAAGAAGAGACCCAGACATCCTAAGTCGTCGATGAACTGAGGAACCAGACAGGTAATTGATTATCCCCCAGTGATCCATGAACCTCACTATCCAGCTAATGTCATATAGCTCATCACTAGCTACAAGCCACTGGCAATCCGCAAGTGAAAGCCTTCGACCAGGATTATCCATATACTTAGCAATTACCTTTTTTTCGTAAAGCCAAGTACTTTTCAGGCTAGTTCTCTGATGAATTCCCGTTGAAGAAATGAGGTACCACTTGTCTCTCAAGCCGATGTGCAGTGGTTGAAGAGAACCAATCAATGTCCGGTGGATGGAGACTGGTGAGTGATGTGTGTGGTTCGCAGGTCTCTCACGTGGGCGGACACGTGCGGGCATGGGGGTCGCTGAATGGGCCTCACAGCTCGGGAGCGCTGAAGTGGATCGGGATTGCGGTTCTAGTCGTGAGGGAAATTGGAGACGGAATCAGAGTTGGTCTGTGGGAGATTGGGATGGACGCTAGGCGCAAGATCGTGCTCGACACTAGGTGTGGGATTGTGGGAACATAGTGGGAGTGGAAGCGGAGTCGCAGGTGCGGTTTTGACGAGTCAAGGTGGCATATCATGTGCGGGCCGTGTGAGCATGAGATGTGGGAGCCGCAAGTTGGCTCTGGGGGTGGGTTGGTGTCGTGCGGGTTCAGAAGGAGAAAGTTGGGTCATATCACGGGAGGTGTCGGTCACATACACGAAGAGGGGAATGGGCGAGCTTGTTTCGGTCGCATGTAACGTGGGTAGGGCCTCTATTCGGTTGCGAAATGAAGCGGAGGTGGAATCAGAGTCGATCGTGGGATGATTGAAGAAGCAAAGGAGCGATGGAGCCGGTATGATTGTCGGCCTGCATATCCATATTAATGACACCATCACTCTGAACAATAGACCTAAAATATCTAAAATGAGTGCTCTTATTAATGAGTTAATCGCCCAAAGTCACAATCCCACACTAGATCTATTATTACTAAAATTACACTCCATATATTCAGTTTTAGATCTACTCAAACGAAAGCCTTTAAACTCTAAGGTTGACCTCCATAATTCAAGTATACATTCAACTCCCTCCCTAGTCTTATCAACAAAAAGAATATCATCAGCGAAAAGCATACACCAGGGTACAACCTTTTGCAAATGTCTAGTGAGAACATCCGTGACTAAAGAAAAAAGATATGGGTATAAGACTGATCCTTGATGTAATCCAACAGAAATAGGAAAATATTTGGTCAAACCACCTTATGTTTGAACATAAGTAATAGCTCCTGCATGCATATCCTTAATAACTTGAATATAAGCATTATTAATCCATCTCTTATTCAGAACTCTCCATAGCACTTCTCTTGGAACTTTATCATGTGATTTTTCTAAATGACTCTTTATGAAGGACCAACATAATCCCCAACTATATTAAAGGACTATTTTGACCCCTCAAGTCTTTACAACGAAATCAAAATAGTCCCTTGATGAGACTATTTTGGCTCTTCTTTAAGGAATTAAGGGAACAAAATAATTCTTTAATATAATTGGGGACTATCTTGATCTTTCATAAATAGTCAATCGACCATTTTAATCCATTTCTCACTATTTATAGTCAACTTTATGAATCCTTATTTTCCGTCGTTCATGTTGAATGCATACTAAGATATTAAACCCATTCTTTACAAATCATTTTGAAAAACCTCTCATGCATATAACCTTAAGTATTCATCTTCTCTTTCCTAATCCTCCGATATTAATTTTATCTACTCATCTAATGAGATCACTTTTTATCATTACTTTTAAATTAACAATCCATCAAAGTCCATTCTCAATTACCTTATCTTCGATAAATGTCAAGGATACAGAATATGGCAATGAAAGGAAAACCTGAAGGAATGACAGCAGGTTCGGAACCACTGCAGCCTAGAACACATCGACAGCCTTCAAATTGCTTTTGGAGGCCTATTGGGAGTCAAACAGAAGCTGGACCACCCAGATTGGTTGGGTAAAAGGTGGACAGCAGTTGGACCCGTTGGTTTAACCGGGCTGGCTAGGTCCATGAATCCATCAGACGTCATGTCTCAATTTCTTCTTAGAGATAATCATTCTTTAATTTATTCTTCCAAATTTTATCATAAATCAAATTTTAACATTCTCATTCATGCCTGATCAACTCATATATGTAAATAGGATGTTATAAAGTGGTATGTATGTAAATTTCCCTTTTTTTTGGGAGATTTACATACATACCACCTTATACTTTATTATCCAATACTTAGATCCCAATAACATGACCAACATAATTACTGTATACATTTGAATATGATCATGGGAGCGCACAAGCACCAATGAATGAACACGATCTTTAACCAAGGTAAGAAAACACAAAATAATTCTCACGTGAATAAAAGCACCCAATAATAGTTCAAACTCAATGTTGACTACAAATGCTTGATTACCAAGGGCGTTACCAGACATTTAGGATCATCATAGCCTTTATCTTCTCTAATATAGCAGAATATGGAACGCATTTTCAAAGTTAGATAGATTTCTGCAGTGACAATGAGCTAACACTAAATCTCATCAAGGGTTCAGTGATCTCAATCTGAAACTAAAGAACAAGCTTGTGAAATGTTTGAACCTGCAATTAATAATGCTAAAGAGAATTGTGAAGAGAGAACCAATTGTGATTCAGCGATTCTAAGAGAAGAAAGATTACCATTGAAATGAACTCATAGGGAGGAAACTATACTAAGAACTATCTACAGAAATCAGGTATCACAGGAATCAACTAAGAATTCCACTAATACTCACGAGATTGAGTACTCGTAATCATAAATCACTTGGTAATTCATACAAAATTTTGAAGACAGTGGTGCTTTAAAAAAAAAAAACACTTATGCTTTAGAGTTAAATGGCCATGTGGAGGTGCTAGAGATTTACACCAAGGAAATTGTTGATTCAGCTGAGAATAATGAATTAATCTCAAACACATTGGGTGTAAAAGGCCATGAAGTAAATGTTTTATTAGAGAATTCAAACCTTAGGGATGTAGTTTTGGTGTTTGAAGTGCCGATGCTCCCTCAATTTCACATGCATGGTAAAAGCTTTCGAGGCTGAAACGGAGAAGAGGAAATGACATGTTGTAAAACTTTAGAAAGCTCACCTATTAGTTATGACATATCCTCCAAACAAGCCTGTAGTAGATTCCTTATTACTGAACATCTAAAAATTTCTGAAGGACGGTATTTGGGTCCGCTTCATGGAATTCCTTATGGATTGAAAAACATCATTGCTATGACTAGCTAAAAGAAAACATGGCAAAGGTGCTCAAGATCCAAGTTATCGATACTAGAGCTTGAGTTTATAAAAGGCATAAAGAAGAAGGTTCGATCCTTCTTGTGAAGCTTGTCATGGGATCATTACCCTATGAAGATATTTGGTTTAGAGGAAGGACCCAAAACCCTTGGAAAATTGAGGAAAGCTCAACTAGTTCATCAATAGGATCAACAGCCAATACTCCTATAGGGCTTTTGCTCCTGATGTTAATAAGCAATTATTCAAATAGAGCATTTGTGCTTCAGGTGATGAGGAAATCATTAGAAATTTCGACACATGTATCATGGGAGACGCCGGAGATCGACGGCCACGAGCATGAGTTTATATTTTGAGTCATTTTATTAGTAGTTTATTTTATTTTTCAGTTTTTCTGCTTTTGCCCTTATGGGTAGTTGGTCGCTATTATAGCTCAAGGGGCATTTTAGTCTTTTGTTTTCTTTGTCATTTTGAGGCCTATATATATAGCCGTTTTCTTATGTAAGAGGATTGATTATTGATGAATGAAAAGTTTTCTTAGTGATCTATTTGTGAGTTCCAAAACTCCTCTAGTTCTCTTTGTGAGTTCTTAAGGAGAAAGCTATTAGATCTCTTTGTGAGTTCTAGTGGGAAGTGTGAGGTTTGTGATTCTCGATTTCTTTTTCTTCTCCACCCATCTCTTTCCCCCTTCACCTCAAGAGAAGACAACCACACCCATTGGCTTGGAAAACCCGACCCCACCTTGCCGCCGTCCCTTGGAGACCAAGCCGCCGGCTTGATCCTACCACCGGCCGACCACCTTGCCACCAACCCCCTTCCATCCACCCACCTCCCCTCCCTTCCTCTAGCCATCATTTCGAAATTCAAATTTCGAATTTCAAATTCTTTCCAAATTGGGAAATCCAAATTAGGAAAGTTCCTTATGTTGAATCAAATTTTAAATTAAAACAAATTAGATTTAATAATTTTCCTTTCTAGTCATCATTTCGCATTTGGAAACCCCCCTCCCTTCCTCCCCAATCTCCTCCTCCTCCTTAATGCCGCCGGCCCCTTAATGGGGTTTCCCATTGAATGCTCATTCAATGCCCCTCCCCCTTATTTGAAATTCAAAATTGATTTCTGATGTAGGCAAGGGATATAGGGACCCTATATCACTTGATCACAATAGACACACAAGAAGAAAACTGACACAATGAGTAGAACTTAAAACAAATTTTATTAAATAAACGCAAACGACCCAAAACTTGACAAACACAACAAAAGATGCTAGGAGATTTTAAAGAAATAAAAAAAATGCTATCCTCAGACAACCGTCAGAGCGGGTTCCTCACATGCATCGAATTTGTAAGTTAAATAAGTAAAGTGCATAGAACTAGCAAATCGATGGTCCACCACTGCAAGACTGTCCCAAATGCTTCGAAATCAACCAAGACACGACACCCTAAAGTTGCTTTACTGTTGAGAAGAAGGATATAGATGGAGTGGCACTTGCGGAGAGACGAAGAGATTAGAAGCCCGAGAAGAAAGGGTGGAAAGAGCCCGCAGGATTTCCGGAGGGGATGAGAAAAGAAGGTTGGAAAGAGCCCGCAGGATTTCCGAATAAACCCGCAGGTTAATAGCAAATATGCTCACAAATATCAACTGCCATTTCTTCACAACATCTTCTCATATATATAGGCAAGAGAGAGGAATGCCAAGAGTCACATAACTTTAATTTTCCATTAGAACCGAAGCATAATAGGCATAGAATTCTCCCCCAAAGCTCACGGATAAACACCCAAACCAAAGAGGCAGTCAATAGGCTGAGAATTCAAAGCAACCAAGCCATGAATTTTGGAAATCAGCTAGCATTAATTCTTTTACGGGAATCATAGGAAACTCACGGCACCAAGGAACCAGCAAGCAGACCGAATTCAAAGCAGCAAAGTCACGGGAAAATACATCCCTGTTGGAAATCTGAGACCGGATGGATTCCCAAAGGAAAAGTATTCAGTTATAAATTCAAATGCTTTGAATTCAGCCACCCTTTTAAAAGCAAGCCACGGTTTAATGCATTGAATTCAGCCAAATTAAGAGCAGGCCACGGATTCCCAACAGACAAAAAGAAAAGGGGAAGGGGAAGGGGAAGGGGAAGGGACAAGGCCACTCCAAAAGTAAATCTTCTTAATGATGTACCTTTTTGGATATTAATGAGCTACTAAACTTCAGCTCAAGCAACTTAGAGATCAAGCTCAAAACTGAATGCTCCAAAACAGCCAACCCGTGAACCACCAGCAGTTAGGGACCAATCGAGCCAGCAAATCAAAGGTCTACCAAGCCATATGCACTACCTACCATGATCATTGGATGCTTTCCCTTCATTGGATAGCTAAAAAAGAAAAGAAAACAAAATATACTATTGTTCAAATAAAATAAAAAATACATAATTCTTGATTTCATCAATTCTCCCCTAGTGGAAAATTCTCAGCTCCTGATGAGAACGTATCAGCAACTTGTTCATAAAGCTCCAAGCTTTTCTTTTTTAGTTCAGCAGCAACAATCCAGGTACAGTCAGTCAATGGCCGATCGCTCCATTTGACCAAAAACTTTTTGTGCTCTCCATGCCTTGTTTGAATAACCTTCCATCAATAACATCTTCGATTTGATCTTCAGACTTTACCAAAGGAGCAGAGAGTGGTAAAGTTTCAATATCTACAAAATCGTCAGAATCTCCTTCATATAAAGACAGGTCAGAAACATTAAAAATAGGAGAAGTGCCAACAGTAAACCTTTGGCAACAAAAGTAAGCCATCACTAAGTCACATTTATTGAAATTTGCTTCTTTTCGATGTTTATCAGTCTTAGTCTTATATTTAGCAGTAACCTTCTTAAGTTTTTCAGAAACCTTGCATTGTTTTACTAATTTAGCAATGTCTTTTTTCACGTGGGGCCAGAAATAATTTTCTTCAACTAAAGCAATTGTTTTTCCTTGCCCAAAATGTCCTCCCAAACCTCCACTATGCAATTCTTTCACAAGTTGTTCTCTCAAAGAACTTTTTGATATGCAAAGTCTAGTTCCTTTAAATAAGAAACCTTGATGTATAACAAATTGAGCAGAAGGATCAGTCCCAGAAGCACAACAAGCATTCCAAATATTTTTAAAATCAGAATCATTTGCATAAGTGTCTTTCAAAAAATCAAAAGAAGTAACGGTCGGAAAAACAGTTATTAACAAATGAGATCTTCGGCTTAAAGCATCAGCAACTTTATTCAAAACTCCAATTTTATGTTTGATATGAAAAGTGTATTCTTGTAAAAAAGAAACCCATTTGGCGTGTCTTCTGTTCAGATTTTTTTGTGACCCCAAAAATCGTAAAGCCTCGTGATCAGTATTCAAAATAAATTCTCGTTGAATCAGATAGCATCTCCAGAATTTTAAAGCTTGCACAATAGCATAGAACTCCAAATCATAAGTAGAATACTTAGACTTAGACTCAGTCAGTTTTTCACTAAGGTAAGCAACATGTTTTTCTTTTTGACTAGGCCTTGCACCAATACCAACATGTGAAGCATCGCAATCAACCTCAAAAATGATCTCAAAACTTGGCAATTTAAGAATGGGAGCTTGAATCGTTTTTGTTTTAATAATCTCAAGTGTCCATCTAAAAATTCCCTTTTTCAAACAGTCAGTAATAGGAGCAATCAGAGAACTGAAATTCTTTTTAAATCTTTGATTGACAATTTCAGTTTGTTTATCGGTCTGAGGAAGATAAGCACTACTAAACTGAAGAGAAGTTCCTATCTTAGCCCACAGAGTTTTCCAAAAGTGACTTAAAAACCTAGTGTCACGATCAGAGGTAAAAGTTCGAGGGATACCGTGAAGGCGAACAATCTCTTTAAAATAACAAACTTTCCAATGAGAGGTGTCAAAATATGATTCATAGTTCTCATAAAAGTACTCGAAGTATTTGAAAGACCAAAAGGCATCACTCAGCATATCAAGCATGTCATCCAGTTTTGAAAATCGATATTTAATGGTGATTTTGTTTATTGCCCTACTATCCACACACATCCTCCATATTCTATCCTTTTTTGGAGTTAGCAAAGTAGGCACAGCACAAAGACTCAGACTTTCTTGGATTAAACCTTTTTCCAGCAGTTCAGATACTTGTTTAAAAGATTCATCATGTTCAGTTGGACTCATCCTATAATGAGGAAGATTAGGCAAAAAAGCTTCAGGAATCAAGTCAATATGATTTTGTCGCATATGAGGCAATCCAATTGAAAAATCATCAGAAGTTATATCAGAAAACTCATCCAGTAAAACAGTATCAGATTCTTTTCCCAAAACCAAATAAGCAACCTCAAAATGTTTCAAATCATTATCATTTAAAAGCAATTCAGGAGAAGTAATTTTGGCAACTGTGTTTTCCTTAACGTGTGAATCCGGCACATTCTTTTGAGGATGAAGAGTAAACTTCTTATTATTTTTCATCAAAGTATATGTGTTTTTCTCTCCATTGTGAACAGTTTTGTTGTCGTACTGCCAAGGTCATCCTAGCAAAATATGGCAAACTTCGAGAGGCACAATATCACAAACAATTTGATCTTTAAATGATCCCCCAATTGATAAATTGACAGTGCATTGTTTAGTGATTGGAGCCTCACCTCCTTCTTTGAACCAAGAGATCTTATAGGATTTTGCAAGAGGTTTTGATTTGAGTTTAAGTTTGTCGATCAGTTTTTGAGAAACAAAATTTCCTGAACTTCCACTATCAATCATAAGGGTACAGATTTTTCCTTCGATGGTGCAAGTTATTTTGAATATGTTTCCTCTTAGCCATCTATCCCCTTTGTCAATTGTTGTTGTTAGAACTTGTCGAATTACCAAAGACTTTTCACTTTCATCTCCTTCTAAATCAAATTTTTCTAATTCAGCTTCATTTTCAGATTCTGTTTCATTCTCCTCTTCTTCTTCTATCTCATTTTCATCTTCTATGAAATTATTTCGTGGAGGATTATTCTTTCTGCAAGTAGCTGACAAGTGACCATATAACCCACATTTGTAACAAGGTCTAATTTGCTTAGATTGCTCAGACGGTTTATTTCCTGCTACTCCTTTTCCTTTTTCTTGAATTTGACTTTCAAAAGCTTTAATTTTCAGACCTTATGTTCCCCTAGAAGTTTGAGACTGAGATTTAATCCCGCTAGTTAAACGACGTTTATACGTTTCCACGATTTTATTGTGACCTTTTTCCTTTTGATGTTGCTTTTCCAATTTTAAAGACATACGATAAGCCTTGTCAGTTTTAATGATATGACGCAAATTGAGTTGATCTTTGAATATTGTTCGAGCATGATCAGTTGGCAAGAATTTTCCTTTCATTTTCTCCTTCATTCTATCCCATGTTTGAATTTTTTCTTTGCCTCTTCTTAATCTGTTGTTTTGTAAATTTTTCCACCAAGTTAATGCATGTCCCGTTAGTTTCAAACTTGCAAATTTAACTTTTCGATTTTCCGGAATTTCTTTCCATTCAAAAAACTGATCCATTTTTTCTACCCATTTTATGAATTGTTCAGGTTGCAATTTTCCTTCAAAATTATGAACGTCGATTTTAATTCCGTGATCTCAATTTCTTTGTCGCCTATTTCGATTTCTAGGTTCTTCCTTTTCACTCCCAGAAGATATTATACTAGGATTAATGTTAGCTTGATTGACATTTAGATTAGCAACGGCTTCAACTATTGCATTAATTTGATATTGCAAATCATTCAATTGTTACATCATTTGTTGTCAACCCCCTTGTTCATTAGCCATTTTTTTTTATCTTTTTTGACACTAAAGAGAAAGACTCCTAAAAACAAAAAAAAAGACGAACTTGCTCTGATACCAAATTGATGTAGGCAAGGGATATAGGGACCCTATATCACTTGATCACAATAGACACACAAGAAGAAAACTGACACAATGAGTAGAACTTAAAACAAATTTTATTAAATAAACGCAAACAACCCAAAACTTGACAAACACAACAAAAGATGCTAGGAGATTTTAAAGAAATAAAAAAAAATGCTATCCTCAGACAACCGTCAGAGCGGGTTCCTCACATGCATCGAATTTGTAAGTTAAATAAGTAAAGTGCATAGAACTAGCAAACCGATGGTCCACCACTGCAAGACTGTCCCAAATGCTTCCAAATCAACCAAGACACGACACCCTAAAGTTGCTTTACTGTTGAGAAGAAGGATACAGATGGAGTGGCACTTGCGGAGAGACGAAGAGATTAGAAGCCCGAGAAGAAAGGGTGGAAAGAGCCCGCAGGATTTTCGGAGGGGATGAGAAAAGAAGGTTGGAAAGAGCCCGCAGGATTTCCGAATAAACCCACAGGTTAATAGCAAATATGCTCACAAATATCAACTGACATTTCTTCACAACATCTTCTCATATATATAGGCAAGAGAGAGGAATGCCAAGAGTCACATAACTTTAATTTTCCATTAGAACCGAAGCATAATAGGCATAGAATTCTCCCCCAAAGCTCACGGATAAACACCCAAACCAAAGAGACAGTCAACAGGCTGAGAATTCAAAGCAGCCAAGCCATGAATTTTGGAAATCAGCTAGCATTAATTCTTTTACGGGAATCATAGGAAACTCACGGCACCAAGGAACCAGCAAGCAGACCGAATTCAAAGCAGCAAAGTCACGGGAAAATACATCCCTGTTGGAAATCTGAGACCGGATGGATTCCCAAAGGAAAAGTATTCAGTTATAAATTCAAATGCTTTGAATTCAGCCACCCTTTTAAAAGCAAGCCACGGTTTAATGCATTGAATTCAGCCAAATTAAGAGCAGGCCACGGATTCCCAAGAGACAAAAAGAAAAGGGGAAGGGGAAGGGACAAGGCCACTCCAAAAGTAAATCTTCTTAATGATGTACCTTTTTGGATATTAATGAGCTACTAAACTTCAGCTCAAGCAACTTAGAGATCAAGCTCAAAACTGAATGCTCCAAAACAGCCAACCCGTGAACCACCAGCAGCTAGGGACCAATCAAGCCAGCAAACCAAAGGTCTACCAAGCCATATGCACTACCTACCATGATCATTGGATGCTTTCCCATCATTGGATAGCTAAAAAAGAAAAGAAAACAAAATATACTATTGTTCAAATAAAATAAAAAGTACATAATTCTTGATTTCATCAATTTCAAATATTCTCCCTCCAATTTCACTTGAGCTGAAATTAATTTCAGTTTTCTTACTTCTAAACCCCTCTCCCCTCTCTCTCCACTTTGCCACCTAAGCAACATTAATCCCTCCCTAAATCCCCTAATAACTGCCGGCCCCATTAATCCCTTAATTGGGTTAATTTGAATTTCAAATTAGCTTCTTCCATTAAGGAAAATATGAAATTAAACTTCAGATTTTCCCTCTCTTCTCTTTGTCCCCCAAATCACTTGTTTCAACCCAAATAACTCCACCCATAGCCGACCCCTTCACCCTCCCAAGTCTTCTCCCATTATCTCCTCACCTCCTCCTCACCAAGCTCAAGAGAGATTCTACCAACCACCACCACCATCATGCATGGCCGATCCGGAAGTCGACCATGGTTTCTTACTTAATGATCAAGGACGAACCAACATCCTTGAATCCCCTTTCTTCGACGTAAACCTTGACGTGGATTCTTCCATGGATGATTACTTAAATCGCATCTTGTTCACGCTAGTACCTTCCATCGAGGAGCCTATTCTTCCCGGACGTTGGATGCTCGCTAGTCATCCCGTGGACTACCCGCCACCGGCTATCTCTCCAACGGACTACACTTTGGGCGCCACTTGTCTCCTAGTGGCATCGCTCGGTTGCTCTCAATCTTCCTCCATTAAAAGTGCCACCAACAAGAGAGTGAGTGAGGGACCCAAGGTGAAGAGATCTATTTGTTAATCGTGGATTCTTGTTTCTTAACCATAACATTGTCTTATTTATTTCACGTTGTTCATTTGAGAGTACCATGTTATTCTAGTTGTAACTGCATGCCTTACATAATTTCTAATTGATAGTTCTGAAAGCCTAACTTGAGTAAGCACTAATTCTATAACTAGCAAAGTTTTAATACTCTTATATTAAAATCCCCAAGCAGTTCTTGTTTCCATGTATATGTTTCACATCATCTTGGTATCAGAGCATGGCTAGCATAGGCTATGCATGCTAGAAAACATCCTAGGGTCTAACCAAACTTTGGTCTAAAAGTTGGCATGCATATCATTGTCTAGATAGCTGTAATTCTCTGTTTTTGCTTGCTGTCCATGCATTTCCTGCACGCATTTAGTGGAGCTTAAGTCATTTTCACAAGTGTCTTAGTGCTGCCATCAAGCCTACAACTCTCCTAAGTGCTTAGGGTGCTTACACCATTAGTATAAGCTGCTGTCCAAATTTTTCCTGCACCAAGTAGTGGCCTTTAGGTTAGCCTAAGCTAGTGTTTAGATGCTGTCCACACTCTAGAAACCTTCCTAAACACTTGGACCACTCTATGCCTTGCTGTAGATTGCTGTCCACATCATTCCTGCACACATCTAGTGAACTGTAAGCTAGTTTCTTAAGCTTTTAGGTGCTGTCCTCAACCTAGCAACCTTCCTAAGTGCCTAGGTTACTTAACCCACTAGTGTAGCTTGCTGTCCAAACATTTTTGCACCCTTTGGTGAGTTAAGTAAGCCTCCTTAGTGCCTCAATGACGTCCCTTACACCCAATCATCTTTGAGTGTCACTTGACGATTCCCAATGGACCCGATAAGACTCCAAAAGAGATTAGATGACATCGTTAACCTAGTGGGCACTATGACTAGAATTATGACGGAGAAACATGTTGACTATCCCCACTCGAATTATGTGCCCCACTCTGCTTATCAACCTAGACATGAGTTTAAGCCACAACAACCTCACTTAGAGTCACATGACCAGCTACCCACCTTTGATGGTTCTTTGGACCCTTACTACTTTAGGGAATGTGTTAGACAATTAGAGGACTATTTTGAATCGCATGATATCCCTAATTCTCGCCAGTTTAGCATTGCTAGGTCACACCTGACTACCTGAGCGGTAGTGCTCTCCAATTTTGGATGAGGTTGGAAGATCATAAAGAATCTCGTGGTGAAAACCCTACCTCCGATTGGAAAAATATGAGACAAGAACTTGGATTAAAATACCTTTCCCCTACTTACGGTCACCCATCCTTTAGTAATATCAGGGTTGCTATCCCACCCTGTAGGTCCTCACCAAACCTTAAAGGCCGACCCTCTATTAGGTCTTTTGTTGGATCGGTCCCATATGACTCCCCACTTGGGCTCCCCACTTGGAAAAATATGTTGCTTGGTCCTAACCATCCCCGTCAACCTTTAGCCTCCCCACTCCTTGACCCTGCAAGTATGATTATAATAAAGAAAGACATTAAAAAGAAAAGGTCCCCGGAACCTGAGACTGAGTGCATCCATTTCGTGGATGCTAATGATATCACTGATAACGAAGATTTCTTTGATGATGAAATTGAACTGAGTGATTTAGACTCCAAGCAGGACTTAAACCCTGAGCTAGGAAAGTTGGAACATTTAAACATCGACACCTTAGCCCACCCTGATCCTAGTCTCCTCGAGGATAATTCTTTAGATAAGATTTGCCTGGATGATATTAACTTGATCTCGAAAGGAGATGATCTGGCTGTGAACACCACGAACTTAAATTCGAAAGTTTCTGACTTAATTATACCTCCTACTAAGAATATTAGTCTGAATTTGGAAGACAATGATCTGAGTCTAAAAATTTCTGAGCCTAAGTTGAATAATGAGTCTCCTTTTGTTTTATTGGAGTATATTTTAGGAGTGACCCCTTTAGAACTGCATTTGAAAGAGTGTGACTTTCATGATTGGGCTTATCTCACCACTCGTACCGATTTTAATGTTAGAGAGAGTCTTAGCCCATACTTTCCTGTCACAACTCTAACTGTTGTGCCCACGTCTGTTATGGCTACCATACCCAATTTCTTGAGTCTCATACCGGATGGTGACTCTTTGGGTTATCCCATCATATTTGTGAGTCATGACCCATCTTCTTATCTTGTTCCTGATTCATTTGTGAGTTCTTGAAGAGAAAGTTATTAGATCTCTTTGTGAGTTCTAGTGGGAAGTGTGAGGTTTGTGATTCTCGATTTCTTTTTCTTCTCCACCCATCTCTTTCCCCCTTCACCTCAAGAGAAGACAACCACACCCATTGGCTTGGAAAACCCGACCCCACCTTACCGCCGTCCCTTGGAGACCAAGCCGCCGGCTTGATCCTACCACCGGCCGACCACCTTGCCACCAACCCCCTTCCATCCGCCCACCTCCCCTCCCTTCCTCTAGCCATCATTTCGAAATTCAAATTTCGAATTTCAAATTCTTTCCAAATTGGGAAATCCAAATTAGGAAAGTTCTTTATGTTGAATCCAATTTTAAATTAAAACAAATTGGATTTAATAATTTTCTTTTCTAGTCATCATTTCGCATTTGGAAACCCCCCTCCCTTCCTCCCCAATCTCCTCCTCCTCCTTGATGCCGCCGGCCCCTTAATGGGGTTTCCCATTGAATGCTCATTCAATGCCCCTCCCCCTTATTTGAAATTCAAAATTGATTTCAAATATTCTCCCTCCAATTTCACTTGAGCTGAAATTAATTTCAGTTTTCTTACTTCTAAACCCCTCTCTCCTCTCTCTCTCCACTTTGCTACCTAAGCAACATTAATCTCTCCCTAAATCCCCTAATAACCGCCGGCCCCATTAATCCCTTAATTGAATTAATTTGAATTTCAAATTAGCTTCTTCCATTAAGGAAAATCTGAAATTAAACTTCAGATTTTCCCTCTCTTCTCTTTGTCCCCCAAATCACTTGTTTCTACCCAAATAACTCCACCCATAGCCGACCCCTTCACCCTCCCAAGTCTTCTGCCATTATCTCCTCACCTCCTCCTCACCAAGCTCAAGAGAGATTCTCCCAACCACCACCACCATCATGCATGGCCGAACCGAAAGTCGAAAGTCGACCATGGTTTCTTACTTGATGATCAAGGACGAACCAACATCCTTGAATCCCCTTTCTTCGACGTAAACCTTGACGTGGATTCTTCCGTGGAGGATTACTTAAATCGCATCTTGTTCACGCTAGTACCTTCCATCGAGGAGCCTATTCTTCCCGGACGTTGGATGCTCGCTAGTCATCCCGTGGACTACCTGCCACCGGCTACCTCTCCAACGGACTACACTTTGGGCGTCATTTGTCTCCTAGAGGCATCGCTCGGTTGCTCTCAATCTTCCTCCATTAAAAGTGCCACCAACAAGAGAGTGAGTGAGGGACCCAAGGTGAAGAGATCTATTTGTTAACCGTGTATTCTTGTTTCTTAACCATAACATTGTCTTATTTATTTCATGTTGTTCATTTGAGAGTACCATGTTATTCTAGTTGTAACCGCATGCCTTACGTAATTTCTACTTGATAGTTCTGAAAGCCTAACTTGAGTAAGCATTAATTCTATAACTAGCAAAGTTTTAATACTCTTATATTAAAATCCCCAAGCAGTTCTTGTTTCCATGTATATGTTTCACATCATCAGGACAATGCAATATCTTAATGCTGCAATTCTTAAAGATGATTTGGAAATCCCTTCCCCTCCCAAGCCCAGAAAGCGTGCTTCTAGTGTCATGGAACTGAACTTACATCGTTCAAGCTCAGTGATGCTATCAAGAAATTCTGTACTTTTTATTTTATTTTGAACAATAGTATATTTTGTTTTCTTTTCTTTTTTTTAGCTATCCAATGATGGGAAAGCATCCAATGATCATGGTAGGTAGTGCATATGACCTGGTAGACCTTTGGTTTGCTGGCTCGATTGGTCACTGGCTGCTGATGGTTCACGGGTTGGCTGTTTTGGAGCATTCGGTATTGAGCTTGTTCTCTAAGTTGCTTGAGCTGAAGTTTAGTAGCTCATTAATATCCAAAAAGGTACCTCATTAAGAAGAGTTTACTTTTGGAGTGACCTTGTCCCTTCCCCTTCCCCTTTTCTTCTTGTCTCTTGGGAAACCGTGGCTTGCTTTTTAATGGTGGTTGAATTCTATGCATTAAAATAAAGAGAGGAGCTGTTTTTCGTGTTGGCCTCTTGGGAATTCACGGCAGGCTTCTGTTTTTCGTGCCTGGGCTCCTTTCCCGTGGCCTTGGCTCTTTGGTCCGTGCGGTTCCCTCGTCTCCCGTGACTGCCTCTTTGGTTCCTGGTTTGGGTGATTATCCGTGAGCATGGGGGGAAGATATCTATGCTTATAATGCTTCGGTTCTAATGGAAATTAAAGGCATGTGGCTTTTGGCATTCCTCTACTTTGCCTATAAATATGAGATGATGTTGTGAAGGAAAGGGAGTTGATATTTGTGAGCATATTTGCTATTAACCTGCGGGTTTATTCGGAAATCCTGCGGGCTCTTTCCACCCTTCTTTTCTCATCCCCTCCGGAAATCCTGCGGGCTCTTTCCACCCTTCTTCTCGGGCTTCTAACCTCTTTCGTCTCTCCGCAAGTGCCACTCCATCTGTATCCTTCTTCTCAAAGTAAAGCAACTTTAGGGTGTCGTATCAGAGTTGATTTGAAGCATCTATTGAAGAGTTTTGGACAATCTTGCAGTGGTGGACCATCGGTTTGCTAGTTCTATGCACTTTACTTATTTAACCTACAAATTCGATGCATGTGAGGAACCCGCTCTGACGGTTGTCTGAGGATAGCGTCTTTTGAATTTCTTTATTTCTTTAAAATCTCCTAGTATCTCTTGTTGTGTTTGTCAAGTTTTGGGTCGTCTGCTTTTATTTAATAAAGTTTGTTTTAAGTTCTACTCATTGCGTCTGTTTCTTCTTGTGTGTCTACATCACTCAGGAGCTTTAGTTTTTTCTATTTATGCAGGATATTTCAATATTAAGAGCTCAAGTTCCAGCAATTTCTGTATCGAGAACGAATCCTTTTGATCTTTCCTTTGATTATGAGGAGAGTTTGGGCTTGTTGCCAATTTGAGGGCCAACACCTATAGTCTTGCTTCCCAGGAGTAATCCTTTTGATCTTCCCTATTTTCAAAATGAACAAAGTAGCAAACTTATTATTTCAGAAGATGCTGGATAAGAGAAGAATGAGCCCAAATTAAAGCCTTATTTTGTTAGAGAGAAAATGGGTGGGACAAGCTTTGCATCTTTTGAGAGTCAATTAAATGAAGTGATTCTGAGGAGAGCTCAGCTTCTGAATATGACTCAGTTTCAATGGCTATCAATCAAAGATCATAAGATGTCGAAACATGAAGCACATGAACATGAACAAGTATCATTTGTGAACCAAGATGTTGAATCAGTTGAACAAAAAAATGATTGAACCATTGAAGATAGTTATACTATTCTTGAGCAAGAACATAATGGAGTAGATGCAGTGGAAGAAGAAATTGGAGAAGTGGAATCTAATCACCATTTTCAAGTACTGCAAACTTCTACGTGATTGATAAGTGGTATATGGTCAGGTTCTTCTTCTTGTTCTTAAGATGATAAATGTATTGAAAAAATTAATCACATAGAACCAATTAATTTAGCACCGAGCTCAGCAATCTTCTGTAACAACGTGAAGAAGGTGAATCCCAGAATTTTCCATGGAAGAAACTTGATGCGGACATCGACAGACGATATCGACGAGTCTATCAGCTTAGAAATCATAGATCAATGGCTACGATTCACAGTCTTTATTTTTTATTCATTTATATATTGTAGTTTATTTATATGCTAGTTACGTTTGTAGCCTTTCTTTTGAGATTGCTTGAGTTGTAGCCCAAGGGGCATTTGAGTCATTATCATTTTATTTTCTATGCCTATATATTGTGGTCTCTTCTATTGTAAAAAGATGATGATTATGAATGAAAATTTCAGTTTTCTTGTTTGATCTATTTGTAAGTTCTTGAGAGGAGAAGCCCTAGGAGAGGGCCTTGCAACACCCATTAGCCACTGGTGGATTCCGGGAATCGCAGTTCGTCGTCATTCTTTCCATTCACATCCGGCCAAACCACTCCCCTTTCCCCCACCGCCGGCCAACCCAACCCTACTCCCCACCCATCGGCCCCCTTGCCAAATCCTCCCCTAAATCGCCGGCCAACCATCCTCCCACCGCAAACCGCCGGCCACTCTCCCCACAAACCCTTGCCGCCGACCTTGCCAACCCAAGCCCCCATCGTCGGCCACCCCTTCCTTGCCCTTGATGTGATCTCAATCATCATTAATTCCTTCCTAAACTAGCAAACTTAATTTGGAAAGTAGTTTAGGAAGCTCAATCATCATTAATTCCTTCCTAAACTAGCAATTATCAAAATTGAATTTCAAATTCTTTCCAAATTAAGAACGCTAAATTAGGAAAGTTTCTAGATTTGATTCAATTTAATTTTAAATTAGATTGGATTTAATCCCTTCATCCCTAATTTAGAATAGTAAATTAGGAAGCTCCTAAATTCCCTCCCCAATCTCCTCCCCCTCTCTACATGCCGCCGGCCCCCTCCATGGCCAAATTCCCCTCTTGGCTAGTCAACCCCTAACCCTTATTTGAATTTGAAATTGAATTTCAAATTCTTTTCCTTCCTAATTTAATTAAATCTGTAATTAATTTCATATTTCCAAAACCCAAACCTAGACTCAACATAACCCTAACTCCCTCTACACTTGGTCAGCCCTCTTGTTTGTCCACCCTCTTGGAATTCCCCAAATCTCACGAGCTCTCTTGCAAGAAAGGAATTCAAACATCTCTCTTCCAACAGCCCACTAGTGCATGGCCGATCCTGACATTGATCACGGGTTTGCATATGATAACCAAGGAAGGACGCACATTCTTCGATCTCTATTATTCGATTTGAACTTGGACGTCGACGACTCCATGGAAGGATACATTGACCGCATCATCTTTACATTGGCACCGTCAATTGAGGAACACCACTTAATTGGATCGTGATCGATTGTGGGACGTCCACCAATCCATCCGTCGCCGGCTACCTTTCCATCAACGAAGATCTTAGGCTCCTCTTTCCTAGTGGTGATCTCTTTTCTAGTGTGGAGTATCTTCTTCCTCTAAACCCACGAGTGAATGAGTGAGAAGGTCCTCAAGGTGAACCTCATATTATTAAATTATGGATTTTTCTTATGCGCTCATAATACTTACTCTTGTCTTTAAAGTTTGATCGAATTGTCTTGGTTAATCTAACGTGTACTTCTTTGCCTAAGCAAGTTGAAAACTACGAATTTCTAAAATCTTTCTTTGTTGTAAACGATAATTTTATATTGGGAAGTTTTAAACAATTGCTCTTCTTAATTTCGTTTTAACTCCTGGTAGTTTCACATCAAAACTCTACTATGGCAATCAAAATCATGACTATTGAATTGGATGAGTCAAACCAGACTAAGAAGGACATGTGGTCTGGGCTTGTCAAACTGATAAGACAAAGATATTGTGAGGCTACTGATTTCATAAAGAAAGGAAATATGTGCTCCCTCTTCATAAAATAAAAAAGCCAATAAATGACACAAAACAGAAAGAAAATTGTTCATATCACTTCATACTGCGAGAAGACCTCTGAACTCAAGTCGAGTTCTTTTGGAGTAGGGGGGATCTGATGCAGGTGTTTTTTCAGTAATTTTGCATTTACTATAAAGTTTATTAATATATTTAGCAGCTCCTTAATTATCTTTAGTTAAGCTTAATTACTTTTGTCCGCCAACTCCGCCTTTGCCTCCGATCGATCATACATATTTGCATCCACCACACTACTTAGTCCCTACTGCACACAATCAAAGACGCCCTAAGAAAGCTATTTTAAATGATTCCATAAAGAAATTTCTACTTCGCTCATTACGAAAAAATTTGTGAATGTAAATTAGAAAATGATAGCCTAGAAAACCAATCACAGTTTAATAATGAAAATTAATGATCCCTTAACACGAAATAAAGAACCATGCAAACCTTATCATCAGTCCTTCACTTATCATCTCATCCTACCTTCAGTTAAATCAATCAAACCAACCTATATGTTAGAACCCTACAATGCTTCCTTTTGTTGTGCAAACACAGCGGAAACAAAAATCAGAAATAACACAACACAAACAATATAAAAAACAAGGCGATTTATGTGGTTCGACCAAGATGCCTACGCCCACGGGGAGGGGATGATAATTTCATTATATTAGAGAACAATAGTGATTACAATCTGGCTCTCTTTCTCTCATGCATACAATATAATAACCCCCAAGTCCTATTTAAAGATTTGAAATAAAGCTACAAATGAAACTTTAATAAATGCTATAATATAACAAAATTTAATAATGCCAATTAGATCTCCCAATCATGCAAATTAAATCTCCCTATATATGCAATAATCAGATCTCCTAATTAATGCACCAATCAAATCTCCAATCGAATCAACTTAGCTAGGGAAATAATCAACTCCCTAATCAATTACATAATGCACTATCAAAGCCTTCCAAATCAAAACTAATCTAGATTTGGAAAGATTTCCAAATCAACAACCATCACCTCATCATTCACTTTAGAAAGTGAAAATATGACAAACCAGACTCCAATATCAGAACGATTGCACCCAGATGTTTTCCTACGTACCCAACTCCCAAGAGAACAAGTCGAGCATAATTCTTCAAAAAATCAGTCATGAATCTTGCACCACTGTCGTGGTGATTGCCTCTCCAATACCAAGCATGTATCAACGGTACCGTTCAGATGCCTCAGGATATACTTCATAGCTTACAAATGACTCCTTCCTAGATCATGTATAAACCTACTCACAACGTCAACTATTTGTGCAATGTCTTGATCGATCTGCTCCAAAATCAAACAATATTGTGCTACATGCGCCAAGTGACCATGGGTCGAGGAATGCTTAAGCACTAGTACACACTTTATCAAAAGCAATCCCTTTCATTTACGCAGAGCCTTTTTCCACTAACCTAGTCTTGTATAGCACATAAGCTCCATGAGATCCTTCCTTTTTCGCATACACCAATTTGCATCGAATGGCTTTTCTTACTGGAGGAAGCTTCACCAATATTCAAGTAGCATTCTTCTGAAGAGACTCCATAGCCCTCTTCTAAAGATTATCATCAAAACTGTCCGCTGCTTCCTTATAGTGACTATGAACTTCATCCTTCATGGCTGAAAGTGCAAATGCAACGTCATCCCTCAACCAAGCTAATTTTGGGACATTATGACGTCTGGCCCTATTCCTCGCAATAGATTCATAATCAGGAATCTTATCCTCAACATCATCTTTTACCTCCTGATTTATAGCTAAATCAGATACCTGGATAGAAATGATTGGCTTCTGTAAAACAAATGGAGTTGCAACAAACTCCAGCTTTTGCAGTACATCTGTGGTCCTCATAGAACTCTCCACCTGCTTCGAGTCCTGAGGCTTCAACATGCTCACCTCGTTGAAAGTAACATCCCTGCTAATGACTATCTTCTTCTCTATTTGATTATAGCTTGAAGCCATTGACTACACGCTTAAAGCCAATAAAGATCATCTTCTTTGCTCGGGGTTCTAATTTATCATTCTAAACATAATAGTAAGCTGGACACCCAAACACTCTCAAGTACTCATAATCTCTAGCATAATATCTTGACCACATTTCCTTTGGGGTCTTCTTCCCAATAGTTGGAGAAGGTAGAAGGTTCACCAAGCGACAGTCATAATCTACATCCTCAACCCAATAGACTTTATTGAACCCAACATTGGATAACATACACTGAACTTTCTCCACCAAAGTCTCATTCTCTCTGTCACCTTGTCTGTTGCGGCGTCTCTCTAACAGTGAAGTTATGTTCTATCCCAGATCTCTAGCACTCATGTAAGAATACATCCAAAGTGTATCCACCCTTATTATCTAATCTGATACACCAAATCTTTTTGTTAGTATAAATCTCAATCCACTTCTTCCAAGTTCCAAGTTCTGAAAATCTTCAATATCTCACTCTTGCACCTCATGATGTACACTCAAACATATATGGAGTGATCATCAATAAAAGAGACAAAGTATCGTCGCTCGCCATATGATGTTGTCTTCATCAGGCCCAAAATATGCATGAGCATACTTCAGAATGCTCTTTGTATTATAGATGGCAGTACCAAATGATACACATGTCTGCTTATCAAACACACAATGTTTACAGAAATCAACCTTATAGGTGTTTACTCCTTTGATCAATCATTGCTTCACCAAAATCATAAGAGAAGCTTCTGCAGCATGAGCTAGCCGTATATTCCACAATGTAGTGACATCAGAAGAATCATCAGCAACAACAACTGTTCCATTCACTATTTTTCTCTCAAGAAAATAAAAGTTGTGGTAACAAACTCCTTTTAGAAAAATTAGCGCTCCATGATATATCTTCAGAACTCTTGTCTAAATGACTACCTTATAATCCTTAATCTCTAAAGTCTTAACAGACAGCAAATTCTTCATGATATCTTGAATATGTCTCATGTCAGTTAGATCTCTCACAGTACCATCATACATTCATATGAAGATGCTTCCTACACCAACTGTTCGATAAGCTTGATCATTTCTCATGGTCACAATACCACTATCAAGCTCCCTGTAGATAATGAACAACTCTCCAATGGATAAATGTGATAGGTAGTACCAGTATCCAAAATCCAGTATGAATCATCAATGTATAAACTTTGAGAAGCTATAGATAGTGCTACATCTGAGTCTTCATCATACTCTTCCACACTAAGGTTGGTTTTCGTCTTAATAAAAACTCTCTTTCCCTTCTCCTTTAGCTTCAGACAATCTTTCTTTCAATTACCAATCTCCAAACATAAAGCACACTGATTATTTTCAAGGCTGCACCCACGAGACTTACCCCGCTTGCTACTGCCCTTTTCTTATTCTCAAATCTTCCTTGTTGGAGTGTGAGAGCCTCGATCGAATCCATTTTTATAGATTCCTTGTCTTGATGCTAGAACCCGTGATTCAACAATGCAGTGGTCACCTCACCATAGTTCAAAACCTCCTTCCCATCAATGAGTGTTATCATGAAATTTCCGTACTCATCCGGGAGCGAATTCAATAGGAGCGCCTTGTCTTCATCTCCAAATCCTCATCCAAATTCAAAAGATCTGCCAAGCTTTGTGAAGTCCTTCAAATGCTCATCAATAGTAATCTCATGTCTCATCTAAAACATATAAAGTCGATGTTTCATATGGAGACAATTTTACATGCTCCTCGTCAGGTACTTGTTCTCCAAAATCTTTCACAACTTCACTGCAGAAGTCTCCATCATCACCTCATACTTGATCTCCTGAGACAGACAATTTCAAATCAAGCAACAAGCACTCTGATTCATCTTCAGACAATCTCTCTCTAAAATCTTCTTAAAGCGTTCATCGATCTCCAGAACTTCCACCATATTCAAAGAAACAGCTCATCCATCACCTCACATTGCCACATACCAAGGTTTTATTTGCTGTCAAATTTTGTCACATCGATTTTGATGGGTTGTGTAATCACCTAATGATTTGATATTTTTTCTACTGTTGAGGTGGGTGTATCCATGACTCCACCGGATCTCGTAGCCTCTACCAAGTTACAGCAGCCTTACGACACCAGAATTACACCAATCTACCTCAGCAACAATCCAGAATAAAAATCAACAGTCTTTGCTTGCCCGATCTGACCAAATCATGACTCAAAGATTTGCTCCTATTCTTTAAACCGCCTTCGAAAATCCCATCAAAATTCATCTTTGATATCAATTGTTGCGTAAATATAACGGAAACAAAAACCAGAAATCACACAACAAAAATAATATAAAGAACATGGTGATTTATGTGGTTCGGTGAAAATGACTACATTAACGGGAAGGGGATGATGATTTCATTAAAATAGAGAATAATATGGATTACAATTTGGCTCTCTTCCTCTCATGTATATAATACAATAGTCCTCAAGCCCTGTTTAAATATTTGAAACAAAGCTACAAAGGAAACTTTAACTAATGTTATGATATAACAAAATCTAATCATGTCAATTAGATATCTCAATCATGCAAATTAAATCTCCAAGGTATGCAATAATCAGATCCCCGAATTAATGCATCAATCAAATCTCCAATTAAATCAGTTGAATTAGGGAAATAATCAACTCCCAAAATCAATTACATAATGCGCCATCGAAGTCTTACGAATCAGAGCTAATCTAGATTTGGAAAGATTTCTAAATCAACATTCTTAGGGCATCAATCATGACACAAGAGATCGGAAACCAAAAGTATATAAAAGAAACACTACCAAATCAAACCATTGAAGAGAATATTACCTTCAGAACAAATGATTGGTAATAGCAATTCAAAACTATCATCAAAAGAAATAATCGAAACACACCTGTAAGGTCCTAGGTTCCTGAGCCTCACGAATGGCATGAACAAGGGCAGCCGTAGCAAGTGCCTCAATGCTGCGGTTGCGGAGGCAAGTGGCGGAGCAGCAATCACGAAAGAGCTGGAACGCATGATCAACAACATCATGGTCAAGTCCAAGTATGGAAGACACGTCGATGATCTGAAGATAAGCGCGAAGATGATCCACCGACACCATCGGCCCAGCGGGATCCGCCGCGCCCGACCCAGAAGACGATGAGTCTAGGGCACGCTCAAGCTCAGCAAGGTGACCAGCAAATGAGTAAGCAGACCGTGCAAAGACGGGTGAGTGCTCAAGGGACCAGGTGGAAAAAGCCGTGATGAAGCCTGTGGGGTGAAAGGGGTCTTCATCGTTGGAGCAGGAGGGCAAGGAGATGGAGGCAAGGTCGGGCGTGACCAGGGGAAGAGCAGAATCGTGAGCTTGGAGGAGGAAGAGGTGGTGTGTTTGAGTGTGTCGTTCTTCGATGACGCGGCCGCAAGAGGAGCACTCCGTTACGTGGCGTCCGGAGGCGGTGGTGGCGCAGCGGCCCTGGGTGCCAGGACAATAAGGACAGCGGACGAAGAACATCTTTGCGGCACCGCAGCCAATCTAAGAAGCGGAGCGGAAGTTTTTCGGCGGCACCTTCGACTCGACGATGGGACTGGACTTGATGAGTTTCAACGGATCGGTCCGGGTTGGGCCTTCCACTCAGTTGTGGCCCGACACACAGTTTCACTGCTCTGATCACAAATTATAGTTTATTTAGTCACAGTTTTTTTTTTTTTGTTTGAAGGGTCAAAAAGATTGTTCTCTTATGATGGATGTCGGAGGACCGTAGTAAATGATGATGGTCGGAAGGATATTAGTCGGTATGAGATAGCGGTCAGAAAGACAGTTGTTCGGCAATGGAGGTCGGAAGGATCGTAGTCGTCCGACCTTCGTCGGCAGATGATGGAGATCGGAAGGACCGTTGTAGTAAGGCAGTGGTCCGGCGGAACTCCGGCGTCAGGTGGTGGTCTGACAAACGTCTGACGTTAGGTGGTGCTCCAGTAGAACTCCGGGCGTCGGGTGGTGGTCCGGCGAAACTCCGGGCAGTGGTCGAGATGGAGCTAAGGGGCAAGAGTGATCTCTGATTTCTCTCTTGCTCTCTCACTTGGGGTCCCCTTTCAAGAGAGAATGAGTGTTCTATTTATAAATTCCCTATAGTGACATGACACGTAAATAGGAGGAAGATCAAGAATAAATGAGGAATGGTTTGGATTGACGGCCGATGTTGAATCCCTTGATCATGGACCGTTCGCTAGATATTTGAAGGTTTTAATGATGTCAGAATTTTATGATCTTGGGCTTGTTGGATTCATCTCGTCGAGTCTCTCGATTCGACTATAAGCATGTCACATTTTGAAAATTGTTCGGTAATCCAATTTGTGGTTTGAATCTTCCAACGACACTTCAGGTCCTTGATTTGGACTCATTTTGACTCTGATTGAGTCGAATTTGGTGTCGTTGGGTTCGTATTCTCGAGGCGTCAGTTTGCTTAAATCGGAGTTCCGATAATCCCAAATTTATTTTTGAAAGTTTCCAACTTAATTTTTCCTTGAGATTCGTGCTTGATACAAATAATTTTTTGATGATTTATCAATATATATTTAAAATTGTTCCAAATTTATTATTACCTAAAATATTTTATTCTTATATTTATGCTGCTTCGGCAGGACAGTAATAAACCATCAGATTTGAAAATCTGTTTTAACTTTTAAACGTTTAATCTTATAATAATTTTTTTATATAAATGATTAATATTTGAAATATATTTTTTCATAAACGTTGGATAAGCTATCGGAATGTGCAGAGAACGCTCACGCCCCGTCCTTTCACATTTTCATGGCCAACTGCTCTTTCTATTCCATATTCTCTCCCTTCCCGTCTGTAACCCTTCAATCTCCCAAAACCCCAAATCCTATCTCCTTTGCCTTTCACTCCTTTAAATCCCGTGCATGGCATACCTTACGTGCATCATCTTACGAAGCCTTCCAGTATCCGCAGCTGATGGAGTCGAAAGAAATCCTAACTAGATTCGATGACTCTACAGGCTTCGACGTAGGTGGATACCTTGACCTTGACGTGTTTTCCTTCTCCTTCTTCCTGGAAGAGGATTATTTACGTATCTAATTTATTGTTGTTTTAAGGCTGATGAATCTGAGCCGTCTCCCCTTTCTGTCGACGGCGACGGTGATAAGGTTTTTGCTCTATGAAAGGCTTTTTTCTTACTGCTTCTTTTAAATATTTACTCTTAATGGAGATTTGGGGTGTTCATTGATTGATGCTTCGGTGGGAATGCCAAACAAACTTTTTATTTTGTGAAATTTTGAATGTAGACAGAAACTTTCAACATTTCACGGCACTGCTAAACTTCCAATTTGTATGCTTTCATTTAGGCGATGGAGTCTAAGTAGGAATTTGAAATGGGATGTAGCACTTAAGCTTATTTTATGGAGGAACCTGCGCATATCTTGGCGAAGTTGGTGTTTTTTCTTTTTGGGATCTATTTTTAGACCTCCTTAGTAAATTTTTAATATTAATTTTTGTTAGGATAGGAATGAAATCTTTAGTATAAATCAAAGGATGATCAAAGGATGATGTGAGAATAAATATATTAGAGATCACAAACACAAGATACACAAGTTTATGTGGTTCAATTAGATTTGCCTATGTCCATAGCTGCATAGATGTTAAATATTTCATTAAGCTTCAAAAGAGAGACACATCAAGGGTTTCTCTTTATACAAAAATTGAAGATAATGATAGAGATATCAATTTGTCAATGTCAATAATTTAGAGGGTAGGCAACCAGTTGTTGGAAACATGAGAGCTGAATATGGAGAAAAAGATGTTCCTGCTATAACTTTGTTTCCTTCTTTGTAGCTAGAGTTAAAAAAAGAAAACTTCTCGCTATTATATTTGAAATCTTTTATTTTTTATGGAACCAAAACTAAAAGCACCTCATTATTTTTGAGGAAGAATAATATTTTCTCTTGGAAGCACCCACAAAAACTTGTCCATTTGTTCTCCTGGTTGATATATCCTCTCTCCCTCCCTCTGTCTTTTCTATGTATTTGATTGTGGTTGTGGATGTCATATCCTTCCTTCTAAGATTTTATTTATAGTGCTAATTTGATAGGAAACACTTGTAGATCTCAAGTAACATAATTGTTAGGAAGTAAGCCACACAATGAAACAAACAATAAAAATAATAGTGTGGCGAAGAAGAAAAAACATCAGGATTTAGTGTGGAAAAAATTGAAGTTAGGGAAAAACCATGGAGTTACACCACACCAAGAAATTCATTATGAAAATTGGGAGAAATTATATAGATCTCTCTTCTTACCCTGATGTATTGGATAACCCTGTGGACCGGCGGAACACTGCATGCTCCATAACAAACCGCAACTACCCACTACCTTTACTTTCTGTTTTTAGTAGTGGCACAAACTTTTACAGCTTTTTCTTATTTACACTAATATAGTATTAGTAAAAGTGCTAGAGTTACATATAGGAAAAGAAGAAAGGTATACAGGAACTTTAATCATCTACTTTACAAGAGAAATACAAACGAGAATACAGAAGTATTCTTCTTCCCTTTCTCTGTTTTCTTGCTGTCACTTGTTCGTTTGCTTTTCCAGGTACTTCGATCCTGCAGAAGGACATCATCTGGTATCAGAGCTGAGCACCTGGAGGCAGAATGACGGAAAGGGGCAAAGAACCGGCGACAGAGGGGGTTCGGACGCTTGAGGCATTATGGAAAAACCAGGAAGACGTCAATCGCCGGATTGACGAAGTTGCAGCCGACGTGCAGCGGTTAGCAATGGAGATTCGCCGTGAGTTCAATCTCATTCGGGCGAGACTAATGAACCCAGATCGTCACCGGGAAGAGGCTCGAGTAAATCGGCCAATGCCCAGACGGAGAAGAGACGGTGAACACCACGGGCGATGCCACCAGAATACTCAACATGACCCGTCCGATTCGGAATGGATCCACTTCCGGCACGACGTGTTAATCCGCCGTATTCCAGCGGCGAAGAGGTGGATGATCTCGATGTCGTAGGCCAACAACGGGATCGCCGCCCTCAGCAATATAGACAACATTATGGTGAATTCAATGTGAAAATGGACATTCCTTTTTTCGATGGACACCTCCACATTGAAGATTTCCTTGATTTGGAAAATGCAACGGAAATTTTTTTTGATTATATGGACATTGATCCAGAGAAAAAGGTTAAATATGTAGCATGCCGGTTGAGAGGTGGGGCTAGCGCATGGTGGGAACAAACGCTGCAATCACGCCGACGGGAGGGTCGGGATCGTGTTTGAACTTGGGCACGAATGAAACAATTAATGCGCACGCAATTTCTTCCCACCGATTTTGAACAAATATTATACATGAGGTATCAACATTGTGCTCAAGGCGCAAGATCCGTAAGCGAATACACGGAAGAATTCAACAGATTGAGTGCCGGGAATGATCTCAATGAGTCCGCCAACCAATTGGTAGCTCGCTATATCGGAGGTCTCAAGGACAGCATCCAAGACCAACTGGAGTTGAATTTCGTTTGGTCTATGCCCCAAGCGGTAAATCTAGCCATGAAAATTGAAGTCCAGCAAAACCGCAAGCCTAAGGCTCCATATTATCGTCGGCATTGGCAAGAACTGAGTACTGCCCCGAGTAAAACTGCTTCACAGCCTATGACTAGGCCTTCGCCAAGTGTCATACCGTCCGCTCCAGCTGCAGGCTCGTCGAGAGCGACAGCCGATGGGAAGACTATGCAGAAACCGAAGGGTAGTAATTCGTCTAATCCCTATGCCCGACCTTCGACTCTCAAATGTTTTCGTTGCTTCCAACCCGGGCACAAGTCAAATGAATGCCCCCAAAGGCAGCAAGTGCAGCTAGCAGAATTTGAAGAAGGGTTGGAATTAGAAGACACAGCAGCAGAAAATGCAGAAGAAGCGGAAGATGTCCAAGCTGATGATGGCGAACCATTCATGGGAGTAATGGGAAAATTGCTCTTAGCTCCGCGCCAAGTTGGGATGTCGCAACGTCACGCCATTTTTAAAACACGATGTACTATAAGTGGCAAGGTGTGTGACCTACTGATAGATAGCGGGTGCACGGAAAACATTGTATCAAAGGCTGTCGTCCAAGGATTGCAGTTGAAAACCACTAAACACTCTCACCAGTACAAAATCAATTGGGTAAAAAAGGGCATGGAGATTGCGGTCACAGATTCCTGCCGTGTGAGCTTTTCAATCGACAAATACTATTCGTGCGAAGTTCTATGTGACGTCCTAGAAATGGATGTGTGCCATCTGATTTTGGGTAGGCCATGGCAATTCGATGTAGGTGTTCACTATGATGGACGAGCGAATGTGTATTCTCTTGATTGGAAAGGGCGGAAGTTACGTCTGTTACCAGACGCCCCCGAACTACCATCACTGGGTAAGGAACAATCCAAGAAGGCTGCGATACACTTGGTCTCCGGGAACAATTTGATACATGAGTGGAGAAATCACGCTCCCATGTTCGCCTTGCTTGTCACGGAGCCAACTCAAAGCCTCCCGATGCAAGATATCCCTGCGGACATGTCCGAACTTCTGGAACAATTCCGTGACGTTATACCATAGGAATTACCCGCCAATCTACCCCCATTAAGGAGTATTCAACATCGGATCGATTTCGTGCTAGGTGCCTCCTTACCGAACCTACCCCATTACCGCCTCAACCCCAAGGAGCAAGCAATTCTTTAGGTGCTGATCGACGATTTACTTATGAAGCAGCTGATACAAGTCAGCCTCAGCCCTTGCGCCGTACCGGCACTGCTGGTACCGAAGAAAGACGGTAATTGACGGATGTGTGTCGACAGCAGAGCCGTTAATAAAATCACAATCAAATACCGTTTCCCCATGCCTCGCGTAGATGAGTTACTTGATCAGCTCACGGGTTCCACGGTATTTTCTAAATTGGATCTACGAAGCGGATATCATCAAATTTGTATCAGGCTCGGTGACGAATGTAAGACGGCTTTCAAGACACCTCAAGGGCTATATGAGTGGAAAGTAATGCCGTTCGGCTTGTGCAACGCGCCTTCGACGTTCATGAGAATGATGAACGAGATCTTGAAACCATATTTGGGACGATTTTGCATCGTATATTTTGATGACATTTTGGTCTATAGTTCAGACCGGCTGCAGCATCTACAACACCTAAAGGCTCTATTAGACCTCCTCCGAGAACAAAAATTGTATGTCAATTTGCCAAAATGTGAATTAGCCACTGCTAGAGTTAAATTCCTAGGGTTCATTATTTCGGACAAAGGTATTCATGTGGATCCGCAGAAAATTTCGGCTATCACGGATTGGCCTCAACCCAAGTCTTTCTTCGACATTCGAAGCTTCCACGGCCTGGCCAATTTTTATCGTCGATTCATCAAAGATTTCAGCAGTATCATGGCTCCAATCACCGAGTGCCTCAAGCTTAAATCATTTAATTGGAAGGCCGAGCAGCAACTGAGTTTCGAAACTATTAAGAAGGCACTTACGACAGCACCTATTTTGACCCTTCCAAGTTTCGACATACCGTTTACGGTAGATATGGATGTGTCATCAATCGGCATAGGCGCAGTGCTCTCGCAATTGGGTAGGCCTATCGCATTCTTTAGAGAAAAGTTATGTCCTGCACGAAGTAAATGGGCGGCATACGAGCAGGAGTTGTACGCCATAGTCCGTGCACTCAAACAATGGGAATCTTATCTTCTACACCAAGATTTCATTTTGTGTAGTGATAACAAAGCATTGTAACATATAAATACCCAAAAAAATATTAGCCGAATGCATGCTAGATGGCTTGTTTTTCTACAGCGATTCTCCTTCACCTTGAAGCATAAGGCTATAAGCCGGGAGTCGAGAACCGGGTAGCCGACGCCCTCAGCCGAAGGGCTGTCTTACTCACAAAACTACAAGCGGAGCTCGTGGGGCTTGATCATCTGAAAGAGCTGTATGCGGAGGATGAAGATTTCGGGGCAATCTGGGATCAATACCAGCTGACATTGCAATGTGATGAATATTCAATTCGCCATGGATTCCTCTTCAAGCATAATCTATTGTGTGTCCCTGTCTCTTCTTGGCGGCAGCACTTAATTCGTGAAACTCATTGCAGAGGACTTGCAGCACACCTGGGACAGGACAACACTCTGCGCCAATTATAGACTCGCTTCTTTTGGCCAAGATTGCGGCGTGATACCTTAAGGTTTGTAGAAAGCTGCCCCATTTGCCAGACATTCAAAGGTGGATCTCAAAATAATGGCTTATACATGTCATTATCGGTACCGAACTCTATCTGGGAGGATTTGAGCATGGACTTCGTTCTTGGTCTGCCGCGAACGAGGCGGGGCAACGACTCCATCTTGGTGGTCGTCGACAAATTCTCTAAAATGAGTCATTTTCTTTCTTGTAAGAAAACCTCTAATGCTATGAATATTGCTACTCTTTTCTTTAACGAAGTTGTTCGTTTGCATGGTTTGCCGAGGAGTATCACTTCTGACTGGGATGTCAAGTTCATAAGCCATTTTTGGGCGAGCTGTGGAAACGACTCGGCACCGATTTGAGGTTCAGCTCCGCCTACCACCCACAATCCGACAGGCAGACCGAAGTCGTGAACAGGACGTTGGGCAACATGCTCCGATGTCTAGTGCAAGAACAACCTAAGCAGTGGGAAGAGGTTCCCTCACTGGCCGAGTTCGCGTATAATGCGATGACAAAACCGCTCGACGGGAAAGGCACCATTTGACATCGTCTATACAAAAGAACCTAATACTGTTATTGACCTTTCTAGTATTCCCAAATGTCATTCACCTGCAGCCGCTTCTTTCTCGGAGGACTACTCCAACATGCTCGCTGAGATTCGTCAACAAATCATTAACTCAAACAGTCGCTACAAGGAAGCTGCAGACGTGCACCGTAGGAAACGTCTATTCCAGGTTGGAGATTTGGTCATGGTTCGTCTCCGACGCGAACGTTTCCCACCGGGAACCTACTCCAAGTTAGCCAAGCGCAAACTTGGTCCAGTGCCTATTATTGCCAAAATCAATGACAATGCTTACAGTATTGGATTGCCAGCCGATTGCAACACGTCCTCCACCTCCACCTTCAATGTGTCCGATCTTTCACCCTACAAGCCCGCCGACGAGGCAATTGTTTCTATCAGCTCGTTGGAGTCGAGTTCTTCTGAAGCCGGGGAGGACTGATGTACTGGATAACCCTCTGGATCGGCGGAACACTGCATGCTCCCTAACAAACCGCAACTACCCACTACCTTTACTTTCTGTTTTTAGTAGTGGCACAAACTTTTACAGCTTTTTCTTATTTACACTAATATAGTATTAGTAAAAGTGCTAGAGTTACATATAGGAAACGAAGAAAGGTATACAGGAACTTTTATCATCTACTTTACAAGAGAAATACAAACGAGAATACATAGGTATTCTTCTTCCCTTTCTCTGTTTGCTTGCTGTCACTTGTTCGTTTGCTTTTCCAGGTACTTCGATCCTGCAGAAGGACATCATACCCTCTATCTTTTGTCTCCTTCACTTCATATATAATTATTCTCACATAATAGACAAAGAGGCACAATGTGATTACATCATAGGATGCAACTCTTCTAGTAGAATAAGAAGAATATGGAAGAAAACTGTTTAGCTTGACTCGCAGTGTCGTGACGCTAAGGAGTGGAGTGTTGGGACACTTCACTGTCTCCAAGTTCATCCTGTAGCATCGCAGCACTCTGCTCCGAAAGCTTCGGCATTTGCGGCACTGTATGGTTGCACGGATAGAAATTTTTATTTTAATACTCATCAAGATATTATAAGATATCTCAAAATTAATGAAAGATCTCATAAGGTCTTTTTTAATAATACAAGCTCTCCACAATATCCCCCATCCTACAAAAATAGACTAGTGAATAATTTATATATAAAGAGGGGATTCAATCATATATAATTCAAATTGTTTCTGAATTTTTTTTTCCAGTCATGATTATTAGTTTAAATCCTTAATTATAAAGAAAAATCTGTTTAGTATCTTTTTTGCCTTTGAATGATCATGTTGCTGTATGTGTATTTTCCCCGAAGAATCTCTTTAATATTTTCAAAAGTTTTTAATGCATGTTAGAGATTAAAATTTAAACATCATATTGTTGTGTTCTTTTTGCATTTTAGATATGATGATTTCAGGACACTTCTTCTAGGTCTAATTTTCTTACAAAGCTTCTGGTGAGCTGATTAGTACTTTTCTTTTGCAGAACCAAGTATTATTTGTTTGATGAGCTCCGTGTTTGTCCACCATCAATTTTCTCATATTCATATATCCCGAATCTCCCAACTTCACCCTGTAGACTACAACACACCTGCGTGTATGCACACGTTCATTTACATTAGCCTTTAGTGTTGCCAATTACCTTTCAATACATACAAAAATTTTTTAAAAAAAATCTTTGGCTTGCTTTATTGTTCTATTCTCTTATCAATCAAGGTGAAGAATTATAAATGCATCTCCTTGTGATTGGTATTTTTTCAATATATTTCTTAAATATTCAAATATGTTTATGATATTCCTATCCCTCTATATATCCCCTGTAAATAAGCATCTAACAAGCATTTCACCTGAACATGGTAATCCACGGATATTGTTAGTCTCTTTCAACTTAGTATACAAAGCTCTCCTATATTTAGTAATGTTGATTATGCACTTTCCATCATTGGTTGCATATCTAAACCTGCTGGCAGTTCGAATTCTCAGTTGCACTCATCTACAAAAGACTTCTGCAATTATACAAATCAGAAGATTTGTCTATTGAACAATCATGGAGACTCTATAGTGGGAGTTTTACATGATGCTGGTTCTAGAGAAATTGTCATTTTGTGCCATGGTTTTCGGTCTTCAAAGGAAAGCAGCACTATAATGAGCCTTACAGACGCCCTAACCAATGAGAATATAAGCATATTTCGTTTTGATTTTTCTGGAAATGGGGAGAGTGGAGGTTCATTTGAGTATGGAAATTACTGGAAAGAAGTTGATGACTTGCATGCTGTGATTTTATATTTTATGACTGAAAGGCGACCGATTAAGGCTATTATCGGGCACAGCAGAGGGGGAAATGTGGTGCTTCTATATGCTTCTAAGTATCATGATATTCCCATGGTTATCAATATTTCTGGTCGGTTTGATCTGTTAAGAGGTATTGAAGAACGTCTGGGAAAGGATTTTATGCAGAGGATAGCAAATAATGGATTCATTGATAAGATGGACAGGACTGGTAGATTTATGTATCGTGTCACCAAAGAAAGTTTGATGGATAGGTTAAGTACTGATATGTGTGCTGCATGCTCATCAATTAGCAAGGAGTGTAGAGTCTTAACAGTTCATGGTTCTGTAGATGCAATTGTACCAGTAGAAGATGCTCGAGAGTTCGAGAAATCAATATCCAATCACAAGCTGCAAGTTATTGAAGGGGCTGATCACATATACCATTCGCATCGCCTTCAATTAGCTACAACTGTATTGGATTTTATAGTAGCTCCTGAAGTGGATGTTGTTCACCGTGAAATATGACTGTAAGTAGATAGATATCTATATCTCATTTTCTTTTGATTAACTTTCATGTGGGTTTTGGGGCGATATTTAGGCCAATTAAGACATATTCATACACACACCACATATCCAAAACTCAAATCCAAGACCTCTTAGTTGGTAGCCAAAGCTCCAAACCAACAAACCTAGATGAGCTGTATTCTTTGTTATGTCTTAGGCTTCGTTTTGCACAGCTTTCTTACTGCTTCTTAAAGCAACTTTCTAGTATAAAAATTTTATTTGTTGTACTAGAAAGCTGCTTTAAGAAACAGTAAGAAAATTATCTCAAACGAAGCCTTAATATTATTTAGGCCAATTAAGACAAATTTAAACACACATCAAATATACAAGACTCAAATCCAAGACCTTTTGGTTGATAGTCAAAATTTCCAACCAACAAATCAAGATGAGCTGCATTCTTTGTTAAGCCTTAATGTTGTTAATGTGAGAACATGGTCAGTCATCGCCCTTCATCAAGATGTTCATCATTTTTCATTTCAAGTGGCAATCTCCAGCTGATTTTTTACATTTATATCTTTTTTCATTTCAAGTGGAAGAAATTTCTTTGCCCTGAGTAAGAATTTTTTGTAAAATTTAGATTTTTTTGGGTACCGAATTGATAATCACTATTGTTGCTAGAATTTGAATTTATCTGAGAGACAATATGGAGTTTGATAATTAATATAGAGTATAACATCATCAAGACAATATCTTATTATTATATGAGGTCAGCTACATACATTTTTTTCATCAATGTATTTTAATAAGTCAAAATTTTTATTTAAATTTAATAAAAAAAATTCATTTTTAATAATTTCTAACTAAGTCATTTGAGATCTACCTCTACCGCTCTTAATATAAATTAGATTTAATGCATCTACTCTTATAACTAGATAATCGGAAGGCTAGCATTTTATATAACGACTCTCTAATGTTATACAACACTGGAGCTACTTCAACTTTTTCACCTATATAGTAATTTCATGTTATGTCTAAAGAGTAAAGCTACTCATCCTCTCATCTATTTAACATTTAATTTCATATTTTTCTTTTAATGGTCAAAATTCTGCACCATTAAATATTGTTGGTCTCACTACCATCTTATAGAATATTTTCATAAGTTTGAAAGTACATTTGTAACATATAATAGCTCGATGCATACTTTTAATTCAATCATCCAACTTGAATTCTACTAATAATATTCTCATCTATTTCACTATCACTTTGAATGATAGACTTGAGATATATATATATTTAATAACAAAAATAACATTTCATTTCATGAAAAAGGGGGCTAATACAAGCTCAAAAAAAGCAATTGCAAAACAGTAGGAAAAGAACAACCCCGAGGGCTCAGTAGAAGGTCGAGACTACCAGCTCTCTAGAAGACAAGCTCAGACCGTCTAATTGGCGAAACATAAACCAAGGTTGACACGAACCTAGCTGGTGGAAAGCGAGCCCTAGCCACATCATAGCCCAGCGATAAAAGAACTAGAACGAAAATTAGAACATAGATCACCAACGAGCATAAGATGACCAAAATTCTAGCCAACCAAAATGCCATCCAACAAGAAATCATCACCGACCACGCCGGCCTCTACCACGAGAAGAAACTGAAACAAGGGGTTTTTCTCGCAATAAGGCAAACTTATTGCACGGATCCTCATCACCAGAGGATTCTGAAGACTCATATCTAAAACATATATTCTGTTTAATGATTCGATTGCACAAATTTACAATCCCTCACTAGATCTATTACTATTCCACGTATTTGATTTTAGATCTACTAAAATAAAAAATTTTAGACTCTAAAATTATTTTAAAAAAAATTTTGGGTTCAATTATGGAATTATTAAATTCTCATTGCATATTTATCTATGATTTGATATTTCATTCTTACTTTAATTAACAGAGCAGCAAACTTTAATAATAAATAAAACTTATTGCATAAGAAAATAAGGAAGTTTGTTTGACTTAATTAATACAAATAAATTTTAAGCGGCATCAATTTAAAATTAAGAAATGATCATGTTATGAACAGAAATTCAATGACATTAATTCCCGGAAATAACCCATTGCAAAATGAATTTGGAACGCTGGATCTTGATCGAGCGGTAGATAGAAAGTCAAACTATGGGGGTATTAATGTCATTGAATAGCCTTGCCCCTTTTTTCTGGGGACAGACCAGATGCGTGAACGGCAAGGGATTATCACGTGTGGATCTATTTCAGGATGTGACGAATATATCCCCACACCACTAAATAACTAATGAGAATTGTAGAGGGGGCTTGGAGGTCAAATATTAAGCGTAAGTCGGATATATCTGGAATTTCATCATAGAACGAGCTAGTTGGCGTTTGACTAGAAGAGAAGAGGCAATCAATCATAAATCCAACGGTCTACGAACTCTCAGATTCGGTTTAAGAGTTATGAACGGCTACGATGAATTTGATTTTTTCTGTAATATGAAGGTGTTGTATAAGATTTCTTTTAGAAGGCAATCGGGCCCGACGGGCCGAGCTGTGACGTTTGTGATGACATGTCTTGAGACCCAAAGCCGCCAGAAGCTGCCAAAATTACTTTAGCATTCAGATATATTTCTCTCTTAGAATATATACGATTTTATTATTATTTTATCATAAATTTTTTGTACAAATTAAGATATATTATCTTCACGATTTTAATTTTTTTTATAACAGATTATTTTCATATCTTTTGATATTATAATTTTTAAAATGATTATCTTGAGCTAAATAGTATTTTTGTTAAAAAATAAAGATTTTTTGGCTTATTTTAATTCAAATAATGGATTTATCTATATTGTTAAAGCCATCAATCATAATTTATTAATCTACATTAATTAGTTTAGTTGATGAAAGTAAACAAAATGAAGCTTACTTTTAAATAATGGATAAATAATTAATTTAGAAATTTTAAAGATAATTGATTAGTATAAAATGAAAATTTATTTCTATAAAAAATTTTAATAGAATTATTTGTGAGTATTTATCTTCCTTAAATTTTAATAATTGTTATTGATGGGATATAAATCTACGCATTTTATTTATTTCGATTAAAATTTAATAATGATATAATATTCACCATAAATTAATCTTTGAAGCTAATTTTAAAAAAAATTTTGTATAAACTGTTTACTAAACAAACAATTTTGTTTTATGGTTATTAGATTTAATTAATTATTTAAAAGGATAAATAATTGTTAATTTAAATTTTTTTCTTCTCCGAGAAGCTTCGTTTTTGGGTTTTTAATTTCAGTGATGAATCTCGACCATATAAATAGAGCATCCTCTCCCATTCTACGCCACAATCCGAAGCTCACCGCTTCAAACTCTCCTCATCCTGCTCCCCTTACTTTATGTCCACATCTTTACTCCACCGTCCGGCGATCACCGATAGTCTACGGCCAGTTGCTCGCCGGAATTTGCCTCGCCAAATGGCTACGTGCGTTGACTGCTGCTGCCGAACGAACTCCGCATCGATCAATCCTCTCTCCTTCGCTCACTCCCAATCCCGGATTAACGAAAACCTGATCGACTGGCCGGTATTCCCTGATATCGCCTGCTCCTCGGACGATTTCCGTGTCCCTGCCGGAGACTCCGGAGAGGACGCCGACGACGTATGGGCCCAGATAAGGGCCGAAGCCCTCTCCGACTCTGACTCTGAGCCGATTCTCTACAGGTACCTTTCCGATCTAATCTTCCGCCACGACTCCCTCGAATCCGCTCTCGCAAATCTCCTGGCTAAAAAGCTCTGCATTCCTAACCTCCTCCCTGCTTCCGATCTTGACGATCTGTTCGCTCAAGCCCTTATCGATGATCAATCAATCATCCGCGCTGCGCACGCCGACCTCCTCGCGGCGCGCGATCGGGATCCAGCGTGCTCCAAGATGGTGCACTGCTTACTCTACTACAAGGGCTTCCACGCCTGCCAGGCCCATCGTATGGCCCACCGGCTTTGGATCACCGGCCGGCGTGCGGCGGCGATGATGATACAGAGCCGGTCGTCGGAGATTTTTGCGGTGGATATTCACCCTGCTGCAAGAATTGGCTCCGGCCTGCTGCTTGACCATGCCACCGGCGTTGTGATCGGGGAAACGGCTGTAATCGGCAATGATGTCTCGATATTGCATAACGTGACGCTGGGGGGCACTGGGAAGGAAACCGGCGACCGGCACCCGAAGATCGAGGATGGAGTGCTGGTCGGAGCCGGCACGCAGATCCTTGGGAACGTGAGAATTGGGAAGGGAGCGAAGGTGGGGGCGGGGTCGGTGGTGCTCAAGGATGTGCCGGCGTGGACGACTGCGGTGGGGAATCCAGCGCGGTTACTGGGAGGCAAGGAGAATCCGGTTCGCCTCGACCGGTTGGCCAGCTTGACTATGGACCACACCTCGTGGTCCGATTATGTTATATGAAATGCGAACCTTTTTATTGCGTAGGAGTAAAAAGGAATAGATCGGATGGAGCAGAAAGTATTATGTGCTGATTACTTATTTAATTTTATATGTGAATGATGAGAGTATATACTTTTATATTCGTTGTGTATTTGGTACATAATTATATATTTATTGTATATTCTAATTTTTTTAGTACACAATAAATATATAATTTTGTAAAAAAAATACGCAATAAATATATAATTATATATATTCTAATATTTTACATATAAAATCATATAGCATATTGTTTCGCAGCTTCTAAATTATTGGATGGAGGCAAAGCTCAATTTGGTTTGAGCTTTCAAGAATGGATTCTGTTTTAGCTGTCATTGTAATTGGAGCTAGTTTCATGTATTGTCAGAATAAGCTTTTGATAAAATTAGGGTAATGTGGCAAGAGGAAGTGCTGCAAGATGTTTAGGACTCCTGGATTTCTAAAACAGTTTTCTGAATTAAAAATTATTGTAAAATAAATTCAAGTGATTATTATTTTTTATTTGGTAAAATGAATGCATTGTAAAACTCAACGATGATGATGACCGGTGGTCGGCACTAGGAGGCCTTAGCTTGATTTAATAAATATACATCATATAAAATGATAATACTTGAAAGAATCACAATTGATACATATGTTTGGTCGGTAAAACCATAGTCGACGGGCAATGGAGTTCAGAAAGATAGTAGTCTGGTGATGGTTGCTGGAGGGACCATAGTCGGTGGGCGACAGTGGTCAGAAAAGATCGTTATCTGATGATGGAGGTCGAAAGGACAGGTGACTAGCGGAAGTCTGGTGTCGGGTAGAAATCCAGCGACGGGTAGAAGTCTGGCATCAGGAAGAAGATCGACGAAAGTCCAGCGACGTAAAGAAGTTCGGTGTCTGGTAGAAGTCCGATGAAAGTATGGCAATGGGTAGAAGTTTGGAGAAGGATAGAAGTACGATGAAGTCCGACGATAGGCAGAAGTCTGACAACATGCGGAAGTCCGGCGTCTGGTAGAAATATGAATCCGACGACAGACAGAAGTTTGGCGTTGGGTAGAAGTCTGGTGTCGGGCAGAAATCCAACGACAAGCGAAAGTCCGGCGTCATGTAGAAATTCGGCGACGAGCATAAGTCTAGTGTCGGTTGGTGATCGTGAGGTGGCGAGGAGTAGTTTGATGGCAAGAGAATACTTACATCTCTTATTGCTTAGGCTCCCTTCTTCCTCCTTGCTTCCCCCTCTCATGAGAAATGAGTGGTTTATTTATAGTTTTTTAAGAGTAGCATAACAAGTAAATAGAAAGAAGATTGATACATCATCAAAAAATTACCTTGATCGAGCACGAATCTCGAGGCAAAATCAAGTTGAAAACTTCAGAAATTAAATCAGAGAGCATCTGAATTCCGATTTCAGCAAACTTATAGTCGAAATGAGCATCTCGGAAACACGAACGCAGGACACCAAAATCGACTCAATCCGAACCCAAATGAGTCCAAATCAGAGACTCGAAGCATTTTTGGAAGGATCAAACCACAATTTGGGTTACCAAACGATCTTCAATCATGACATGCTTATAGTCGAATCGAGCGGCTCGACGAGATGAATCCAACGAGCCCAAGATCATTAAATTCTGATATCATTAAGACAGTCAAATATCCATTGAACGGTGCATGATCGTATGCATTAAGATCAGTCGTCCATTCGAACCACTCCAAATTTATCATTGATCTTCCACTTATTTACAAGTCATGCCACTCAAGAATTCTATAAATAGTTACCCATTTCCTCATGAAAAAGGGGGAAAGAAGCCAAGAGAGAAGAAGGGAGAGAAGGAAGAAAGCTCCAGTCACTTAGCTCCTTCTCGACCACCACCAGAGTTCTGCCGCACCACCGCCGGACCACTAAGGGACACCGGAGTTCTGTCGCACCACTGCCGGACCACCAAGGGATGCCGGAGTTCTGCCGCACCACCGAAGGACCACCAAGGGATGCCAGAGTTCTGCCGCACCACCGCCGGACCAACAAGGGATGCCGGAGTTCTGCCGCACCATTGCCGGACACCGGAGTTCTGCCGCACTACCGCCGAACCACCAAGGGACGTCGGAGTTCTACCGCACCATCGCCGAACCACCAAAGGATGCCAAAGATCTATCAAATACCCACCATACCATCAGAGGACGTCGAAGTGCCACCCAAAGCTGAAATACCCTATAACGCTAAAGTGCCACTTTCGGTCTTCTGCCTAACATCAGAGTGCTGTCAGATCGCCACCTAACATTGGAGTGACGTTGAACTATTGCAAAACTCTCAGTTGATACTTGTAATCTGGTCGTCTTCAAGGACGAATCAGACCATTGTACTTTTCTCAAATTTTAGTGGAATCATTTTCAACTGGGCTAGGCCCCGTGGTTTTTCCCCTTTCCCGGGTTTTCCACGTAAAAATATTGTGTTATTTGTGTGTGAGCTGGATATCCGTGCAATACTAAGACGTAGAATTATAACTCTATCGCCGCGTATATTCTAGCCCGCAACAAAGATCAAGGTTAAATTGTGAGTGATTTAAATGGACGGCCGATGTTGAATCTCTTGATCATGGAATGTTTATCAGACATTTGAATGTATTAATGATATCAGAATTTGACAATATTGGGCTCGTTGGATTCATCTCGTCGAGCTGCTTGATTCGATTATAAGCAAATCACGCTTGAAAACCGTTTGGTAATCCAAATTATAGTTTGAACCTTCCAAATGTGTTTTGGGTTGTTGATTTGGACCCATTTTGGCCCGGATTGAGTCGAATTTGGTGCCGTTAGGTTTGCATTTTCATGACGTTTAGTTCGACTGTAAATTTGCTGAAATCGGAGTTCATATGACATACGATTTAATTTTTGAAGTTTCCAACTTGATTTTCTCTTGATATTTGTATCCGATCAAGATACCTTTTTGATGATATAACAACTTAAATATTATCTATGTCTATTTTTAAAAAATAAATATTTAGGCTAATTAAATCAAATTCACATACATTATGCATTTTATCAAAAGTGTTAAAAAAAAGTCAAATTCACACACATATCACATTTGTGAAACTCGAACCCCAATCTTCTTCGTTGATAGCCAAATCTCCCAGTTAACACACCAAAATGAGTTACATATCTCTCTTTTTGAAAAAAAATTATCACTTGCAGAATTCGGATGCTATTTGGTCTGAAATATTTTTTTTATTTTTCTTATAGAAAAAATTTGCATATCTTCATATAATTAGAGTCCAAACGAAAGTTATGTCCAGAATCCACACGGAATAACTTCTCCTTTTTTTTTGAAATGTACTTCAAACAAATAGGATTTTTTGAAATGTACTTCAAACAAATAGGATTTTGAAGTTCAGATTTGTGGGCCCAGAAATGTAATTTGGGCGGTGTTTGATTTCATGATTTGTGGGGGGCGGGGCCGGCACGTCGCAACCAACGGAGGATTTTTGGCCTCAGGTGATCACATGGATGGTCGACGGCCACCGTTACAAAATCTATATTAATTTGATTATAACTGCAAAAACAATATTTAGGATTTGTTTGGATTCAGTGGCGGATTTAATATTTATATTTCTTTTTAGTGAGGGCACATTAATATTCTTTCAATTTTTTTTCGTTCATGCGTAAGATCAACATTGGCAGCTTTAAAAAAAACTTATTTAAATTTGTTATTTTAAAAAATAAAATATAAGATAATAAAAAAAAAACTTATAATTTATAATGAATAATTTTAATATTCTAAAAAAATTTAATGATTATTTTATTATTAATATATTTAAATATTTTTTTCTTAATATAAGTGATTAAAATATCATTCATTTACTAATCTCTAATATTATTTCATAGTCACTTCTTTATAGTAGTCATAGTTGAAAAAGCTCCTTCAACTTATATTACATATATTTATGTCAAAATAAATTATATAAATATATATATATATATATATATATATATATATATATATATATATATATATATATATATATATATATATATATATATATTACTTTATCATGATAAAATTTTGATTATAAAATCCAAATATAAATTATTTCAACATAGAAGTCAGCATTATAAGGAGATAAATAGAATATATGTGATTACCGATAAGGCGATAATTATATTTTAATTAATAATAATAATAATATATAATTAAAAAAAAATTTTGGGGGGGCTTGTTGGGGCACACAAACCCACAAGATTTGTTTGTTTGTTTTTTTTTTTTTTGGGAAAACAAGATTTGTTACATTCAGGATATACAACGACAACCTGTGAGTCGTCCAAATAGGGAGAGAGGACCACCATTATGTCTTAAAGATTTTGTGTAGTTCACAAATAAGCATCTATACTTGTTATTTCGAGTCCACATATTCTAATAAGATCTTTCTGCTTTTATTGCTTTTTTTTTTTATGACGAGGAACCGTCCGCTGCCGCGGTCGGGCTTTGCCGAACACGCTTGGCGGTCCGTAAACCCCGACTGACCTACCGGGCCACCCACGCCTACAATACCCGCAGCCGGTGCTTAGGGGACCCACTTAAGGGCGACAGTCGCTCGAGGGAATCGAACTCGGGATGGGGGGTTCCCAACCGAGCACGGCCACTAACCGAGCTAAGCCACGGTGGGTCTTTTATTACTCTTTATGTTGCCACGCAAATCTTTTAACCACAAAGGGATTGGAACACTATGTGAAAACCTCCATATAAAGGCTTAATTAAGAACATGATTAATGAAATGATTCCTCGCATCTCGTTTTTCCTTCTCTGCTGTATGTTTTCTGCTTATGCATGTTGAGATAAGTTACTTAAGCTATGAAATAATAAAAAAAACAGGTTACTTAAGCTGTGAGAGTTTCATATTAATCTTTCTTGAAGCTGTTGTAGAAAATAACATTATAGTACAACAAAATTTTAAAAATAATGGCCAAACAAAAATTAAAATTGAGGTCTTAAATTTTTTTTGCAGTACTTATTAAATATTCTCACAAAATTTTTTTCTCTTAATAAATTATTTGACCTTTTATTTTAAAACTTTTACAAATAAACAGTCCCTTAACTTATTTTTTACAAATTATCCATATCAAAGCTAGTTGGGGGATTTTGACTTTGGACGATCAAGCCATTAATAAGAGTATACATTTTAGATATCTTGAATCTATCATTCAGAGTGATGATGAAATAGATGGGGATATTAATAATATAATTCAAATTGGATGGTTGAATTGGAGGAATGCATCGAGTCTGTTGTACGATAGAAAAATCCCTCTCAAACTTAAAGGGAAATTTTATAAAATGTTAGTGATATCTGCAATGCTTTATGGTGTACGTAAAATGTTTGCCATTAAAAGAGAAGCATAATATTAAGTTAAGTACTGCAGAGATGAGAATGTTCAAGTGGATAAGTGGCTTTACCCTTAAAGACATGATACAAAATGAGCATATACATGAAAATGTTGGAGTGGCTCCAATTTGAGATAAGATTTGAGAGAGACGCCTTAGATGATTTGATTACATCAAACAACATCCTTCCAATTACCCGGTTAGTAAAGTAGATGCATTAGATTTAACTTATACTAAGAATAGTAGAGATAGACCTAAAAAGACTTAATTAGAAAAAAAATTAGAAATGACATTTCTTCATTAAATTTAGATGAGAATTCGACTCTTAAAATGATACAAGCCGACCTCACATAGTGGTATAAAGGCTTCTTATTGTTGTATCCATTTCAAAGCTACAACATAAGCCCTCCTTAAAAAAAAAATAATAGATTAAGAAAGAATGGCAAATTACCATTATTTTTAAGCTTTCAATTGAAATTCAACAATAGAGTAACCTGATGATTAAATTCTTTCAGTTTGCCACACAAAAAAAAAAAAAACAAATAATACTAATAATAATAATAAGTGAATACCAAACAAAAAATTGAAAGTAGCATTCCAAAACATAACAAAACCAAAAGCACATAAAACATTCATAACCATTTTTAAAAAGAGATTTAAGTTTTGTCTGGGCCAGCTTGCTTAATGATTTCTAAAACAATTTTTAGAACAAAAATTTCATGAACTGGAAATTTTTGTACTAAAAAGCTGCTATAAAAAATGGTACGAAAATTGTCCCAAATGAAGCCTAATATAGATTGCAAACCAGCTTTTCATCTTTGCTTCCATACACAATATAACATCTCTCATCTCTCACTAGATTACAATTCAGCAAGACAATTAAAGCAAGCATCAGGTTTATTTTACCATAATAAACAGGAATTTATTAAAAGCAAGACCATTAAAAAAGGCTATAAAATGAGACTTTTAGCTCAGAAACTGACAGAAAGAACTATCACCTTCCATGGCTGTTCTTACGGCCTTTATTACTTCCATAAAGCCTGAAGAAGTTGTAAGCAGAGATGCAGGAAATGATTATCATGAACAAGCAAGCTATAATAGCACAGGCTATTCCCTCCCCTGCCCGTCTACAAAAGCTACTGTAGAGGTTGCATATCTTCATCCATTGAAGCTCCGGCTGGCCAAATAGTGCTAGAAAAGCAGCCTGAGCTGCTGCTGCCATTGCCGATAAGGCCACATAAGATATAATCTGCATAATAATTAGGATAAGCATGTTTCGTTGTGGAGTTTAATTTGATTAACTAACCTATGAAGAAAAAATTTATGAAAACTCAATAAGGTTTCGTTGGGACGGTTTTCTTACTTCTTCTTAAAGCAGTTTTTTAGTACAAAATTTTTAATTTTTATACTAGAAAGCTACTTTAGAAAGCAGCAAGAAATCCGTCACAAATAAAGTTTTAGTATATGTCGATGTTTTCAATATTTGCAAGTTGTTTTGGGAATAGCATTGTCTTGATTTTTTGTGTACTGTTCTTCTTTCTATCATATGAGAGGTTTTTAAAGAACACCATATAATTTTATCTTATTGTGAACAAAAAATTAATAGCTCTAAGATTCTCTAAACAAAGAAAATAGTTCATCCTATCTTGTAAATAAAGATAAAGGTTTACTGCTTCTTAAAGCAGCTTCTTAGGACAAAGTTGATGTGGATCCTTCTTCGCACGTTATGCTGCAGGAATACCACACCTAGAACCTTATTTCTTTTCATTCTTTTTTTACCGTTTGCTACATAGTCCCACTACTTATACTACTAAATATAGTATTAGAGGACACTCACACTTTTTCTGCTGTTAGCACTCTCTTAGTAAGGCATCCCCGCTTATATGAGGTGGGTTGAAGCTTCAGGAAGTTAGCTTTTGATATACAGAATATACTCACTGTTTAGTGTTTATTGTTTTATTGCTTTTGTTAGTTCTCTGTTTCTTCCTCCTTAGTTGCTACCACTGCACGATTGGTATCAGAGCCAGGTTGGGGCAGCAATGGCGGAGAGCAGTAGACGACCCGCTCTTGACGGCGATCAGGGCGAAGGCGCTTTGTGGGCGAATCAGTCGCTGATCCTTAAACAGTTGGAGGAACTCAAGAATGAGTTTCGTCGATTCACCACAGAAGTGCGATTGGAGTTTCAAAGCATCAAGGGCGGAGGCGGCAATGTTCAACTGCCACAACCACCTGCTTCTCCAATCTACAGAACAGCTCCCCGGCGAGGCAGGGGCGGACGACGCGCGCGGATGGAGGTGCCGCAGTTATCGGACTCAGACGTAGATCCAGCGTTCCAGCAGCTTGAAGATGTATCGGACCCAGGTGAGGAAGACATTCCACGATACTTTTCACCACCTCGGCATCGCCAGGAGGCTTGGCCGAGACAGCATGGAGAATTCCGAGTAAAAATGGATATTCCATTTTTTGATGGAAAACTACACATAGAGGATTTTCTAGATTGGGAACGTGCCGTGGAGACGTTCTTTGAATATATGGATATTCCCCAAGACAAACAAGTAAAATATGTAGCGTGCCGATTAAGAGGTGGTGCGAGTGCGTGGTGGCAGCAGTTGTTACAAGCTCGGCACCGGGAAGGAAAAGGCAATGTCCGAAGTTGGACAAGGATGAAGCAACTCTTGCGGAGCCATTATTTACCCACAGATTATGATCAAATACTGTATATGAAATTTCAGCATTGTATGCAAGGACAGCGGAGTGTGAGCGAGTACACCGAGGAGTTTTACCGCCTCAGTGCTCGCAATAATCTGAACGAAACTGCTAATCAAATAGTTGCTCGTTACATCGGCGGACTGAAGGAAGCTATTCAGGACAAATTGGAATTGAATTCGGTGTGGTCACTGTCACAAGCGGTCAATTTCGCACTGAAAGCTGAAATGCAGCTCAACCGACCAGCTCGCCCCCTACCCTCCCGTCGTCACTTCAATGACTTCGCCACTACAGACAATCGGGAGCAAGTGCCTAATCTAAGCAGCAGTTCAAAATCTGTTTCCAAGACTTCAACCGTGACCAATCCGGCTCCGCAAGCTGCTGACAACAAAGCTGCCAATCGGATGAAGGCTCCAGCCAAGGACAATCCTTATAGCAGACCAACCACATTGAAATGTTTCAGGTGCTTCCAGCCAGGACATAAGTCCAATGAGTGCCCGAATCGACAACAATTGCAGCTTCTTGAGGGGGAGTCGGAGCTACTTAACCCGTCAGCTGAAGTTGAAGATGAAGAAGAATATGAGGAAGTACCTGGAGATGACGGGGAGCCTGTCGTGTGTGTTCTCCAGAAGTTACTGTTCGCACCGACTCAACACAACAAGTCCCAACGCAATGCTATTTTCAGGACCAAATGCACTATAAAAGGGAAGGTATGTGATCTTTTAATTGACAATGGCTGTACCGAAAATATTATTTCAAGGCCAGTAGTGAATGCTTTGCAGCTTAAGACTACTAAAAACCCAAATCCTTATAGGATTAGCTGGGTTAAGAAAGGCATGGACATTCAAGTGTCCGATATGTGCAGGGTGAATTTTTCAATTGGGAAGCATTATAATAGTGAAATACTATGTGATGTCCTTGATATGGACGTGTGCCACTTAATCCTGGGCAGGCCATGGCAATTTGATACTGGTGTTGTATACGACGGGCGATCTAATGCGTATTCATTTGAATGGAAAGGACGTAAATTACGGTTATTATCGACGACACAGCGCTCAGCCGATGAAGATGTTGAACGACGTCCTGCTCTTTGCATTGTTTCGGGCAACACCTTATTAAAGGCTGGTAGGGAGTTGAAGTCAGTATTTGCAGTTTTAATTGCTGAAGAAAATCGGGAGATCAAACCGGTCAACACCCCACCGGAATTGGCACAGTTGCTGGATGAATTTTCAGATATAGTCACGGCAAGCCTACCCTCTGAATTACCACCCATGCGGTCTGTACAGCACCAAATAGATCTAGTTCCCGGGGCAGCACTACCAAATTTACCACACTATAAAATGACCCCAACAGAACACTTTCAGCTTCAGAAAATTGTAGATGAGCTGTTAGACAAACAGCTTATTCAGCCTAGCCTAAGCCCGTGTGCGGTGCCAGCACTTTTAGTGCCAAAGAAAGATGGCTCGTGGAGGATGTGCATTGACAGTCGAGCTATCAATAAAATTACCCTCAAATATCGCTTCCCGGTTCCAAGATTGGAAGACATGTTAGATTATTTGGCGGGGGCCAAAGTCTTTTCAAAGCTCGACTTGAGAAGCGGTTACCACCAGATCCGAATTAGACCGGGCGACGAGTGGAAAACCGCCTTCAAAACTCGCAATGGCCTGTTTGAATGGAGGGTTATGCCTTTCGGTCTGTGCAATGCTCCAGCAACGTTCTTAAGGCTGATGACGGAAGTGTTAAAACCGTTATTGGGCAAGTGCTGTGTGGTCTACTTTGATGACATATTGGTATTCAGCCCGTCCTTGGTAGAGCATTGGAAACATTTGCAGAAGGTACTAGAGGTGCTGCGACTCCACAAGCTGTACCTGAACAAGTCCAAGTGCGAGTTTGCTACCAGTTCGGTGCAGTTTTTGGGCTACATTGTGTCGGCTGAAGGTGTTGGAATGGACCCCAATAAAATTCTTACTATCCAACAGTGGCCGCAACCCGGTTCTCTGACAGAAATTCGTAGTTTTCACGGGCTAGCGAATTTTTACAGGCGGTTCATTCGTGGATTCAGTATAATTATGGCCCCGATCACTGACTGCCTAAAAGCTAGTACTTTTAAATGGGGAGTCGAGCAGCAGCGAAGCTTCGAAACGATCAAATTGGCACTTACTTCAGCACCGGTGTTAGCAGCCCCGAATTTTAACAAGGCTTTTCATGTGGATACAGACGCCTCGGCAGTGGGAGTGGGCGCCGTGCTCTCGCAAGACGATAGACCGGTGGAGTTTTTCAGCGAGAAGTTAAGCCCTGCAAGACAAAAGTGGTCAGCATATGAACAAGAATTATATGCGGTCATCCGAGCACTTAAACAATGGGAACATTACCTTTTGCATAATGATTTTGTTCTATACAACGATAATAAGGCTTTACAGTTTCTGAATACCCAAAAAAATATCAATAGAATGCATGCGAGATGGGTTGTCTTTCTACAAAAGTTTAGCTTTGTACTTAAGCATAAATCCGGGCAGCAGAATCGTGTTGCTGACGCCTTGAGTAGGCGCTCCGCTCTCCTAGTCAAGCTTCAGACTGAGATTACGGGATTAGAGACTCTCAAAGACCTCTATTGCACGGATAGAGATTTTGCTATCCCTTGGGAGAGATGTTCCAGTGGGCAGCCCGTGGATGACTACACTTTACGTCATGGGTTTTTGTTCAAAGGGAATTCATTATGCATTCCTAATTCTTCTGTTCGTTTACAGTTGGTGCGTGAGATGCATGAAGGGGGAATGGCAGCTCACCTAGGCCGAGAAAAGACAGTAGAACAAATGCGGGCGCGATTCTTTTGGCCACATTTGCGAAGGGATGTTGCCAAGTATGTACAAAATTGCCCGGTGTGCCAAGTATACAAAGGCCATAGCCAAAACACCGGCTTATACAGTCCGTTACCAGTCCCGAGTACAATTTGGGAAGATCTTAGTATGGACTTTGTCCTTGGGCTTCCAAGAACTAAGAGGGGCGTCGACTCAATCATGGTGGTGGTTGACAGGTTCTCCAAGATGGCTCATTTTATAGCTTGCAAGAAGACGTCGGATGCACTTGGCATTGCTCGATTATTTTTCAGGGAGATCGTTCGACTCCATGGTCTTCCGAGAAGCATCACTTCCGATCGCGACGTCAAGTTCGTTAGTCATTTTTGGAGAGAGCTTTGGAAGCAATTACAAACAGAACTCAAATTAAGCTCAGCATATCATCCCCAAACGGATGGCCAAACCGAGGTGGTGAATCGCACGCTTGGTAATATGTTGCGGTGCTTAGTGCGGGACAATCCGAAGAAATGGGACGACATTCTGAGTCAGGCAGAATTTGCATACAACTCCATGCCCAATAGATCCACCGGTATGTGTCCCTTTAATATTGTCTACACTAAACCTCCTAACCATATTGTAGACATCGCCATTCTACCTAAGTGCCAAAACCCGGCGGCCACTAAGCTAGCGGTGGACTTCAAGACAATGCTGGACAATGTTCGCAACACTTTAAAGTCTTCAAATGAGCTGTACAAACAAAAGGCTGATGCACATCGCCGCTTCAAGACTTTCCAGCCTGGTGACATGGTCATGGTGCGCTTAAGGAAGGAGAGATTTCCAGTCGGTACCTACTCGAAGCTTGCCCCAAGGAAGATTGGCCCAGTGGCTATCAAGCACAAAATCAGCGATAATGCATATGTAGTGGAACTTCCCGCCGACATATTAACGTCCTCCACCTTCAACGTCGCGGACATCAGTTCCTACCATCCAGTTGATTCGGCAGTTGTTGAGACTGATTCGTTGGATACGAATCTTTCTGTAGCGGAGGAGAACTGATGTGGATCCTTCTTCGCACGTTATGCTGCAGGAATACCACACCTAGAACCTTATTTCTTTTCGTTCTTTTTTTACCGTTTGCTACATAGTCCCACTACTTATACTACTAAATATAGTATTAGAGGACACTCACACTTTTTCTGCTGTTAGCACTCTCTTAGTAAGGCATCCCCGCTTATATGAGGTGGGTTGAAGCTTCAGGAAGTTAGCTTTTGATATACAGAATATACTCACTGTTTAGTGTTTACTGTTTTATTGCTTTTGTTAGTTCTCTGTTTCTTCCTCCTTAGTTGCTACCACTGCAAAAGTTTTCAACCACTGCATAGCAACAATTGCAGTTGGCTTTTCGTCTCTCATGAAGCTTTTAAGAGCAAAATAGAAACCATTCAACATATAAAGTAGCTTCTTGACAATACAAGTGAGTGCCACGTGAGAAAACGGTAAATTTGCTTTGAGATGAGTGTAATATATGGCTAATTAATTACTCTTGCATTACACTCATCTCAGAGAAGATTCAATAATCGTAAAACTCATACCGACCCTTTCCGTTTGTTTCCGACCTTCCGCCTATTCGAGAAAAGACAAGCTGTTAAGCTTGTCAGTTCTTTTGCTAAAAAATAGCATCAAAAGTAGGTTTGGTAATATCATTTATGATAAAGTTCCTCTTTAACAAACAGACATTGTAACTTAATGGAAAGCTAAGAAAGCAAGCTGTTGGAAATCCTGTACATGTTCACTTGCAACTCCACATTAATTCATTAAGTACAAAATGAGCAAAAGAGGCAATAGCATGGTCCACATAGTAAATAAGCACAACATAAAAATAATATTTTAAATTATTTAAATTTAACATTTCATGCATCTAACACAGATAACCGTCAGTATTTGATGTACTCTTGCACGTGAAATTTCTCAAAGAATAGGCTTTGTTGGGGCAACTTTCTTACTGCTTCTTCAAATAGCTTTGTAGCACAAAAAAATTATTTTTTATAAGAAACAGTAAGAAAAGCGTCCCAAATGAAGCCTAACTAAAGGGATTTTAAACAATTAGATTGCATGCCATCACGATTTACCAGCGATTTTAAACGGTAATGATGGCAACAAATTTAACTCTGTTTTTGGTGGGAAAGTAAAGTGGTAGAACAAAGAGATTTAGAACCTCAATTCCTATGATACCTGAGTCAAGGCTTGGTTAAAAGTTGTCATGTCAAGTTGAGCTAAGCTCGGACGGAATATATCAACTGAACCGGCCTAACCTAGCTAGATCATTCCAATTTTCTCAACCTTAGGTTTCGTTTGGGACAGTTTTTTTATTGCTTCTTAAAATAGTTTTTAAGCATAAAAATTTTAATTTTTATACTAGAAAATTGTTTTAAGAAGCAGTAATAAAGTTGTTCCAAACAAAGCCTTAATCTTGGGGTCAAATGCTTTGGATCATTTTCTTAAGAACAAAAACAACGGGAAAAAACTCACAAGAAGAGTGTCATTAAGACTAATAGACTTTATGTTAGCAGAGGTTAGCTCTCCTACTTACATAGTTGCATGGAAATCATTATATTTTCAAGATTACAGTAATAGAAGATGACAACTTTAAATATAAAAAAAACAATAACAATTGCATGAGATGATGGTTATGATTATAAAAAAATAACTTTTTAGAATTTCAATTACATGAGATGGCACTCTTAAAATAGAAGGTCATGATGGCTATGAAAGATAACAAATTTGCCACCCTTTAAACATTTAGGATGGTAGATTAACAATAGTTATAACAGAATAACCAATAGAAGATTTAGTCATAGATGTAACATTTTAGGCATCATCTCCTCTTTTTTTATTTTCAAGTACATAACAAAATGTATAGTAAAATTTTGTATCAATTTAACATCAATACTCAACGTTTTTCATCGAGGCTTAACACCTAAAGCAACCTTAACAAGAAAAAATGGAGAATGATGATTTATAAAGTCAACCAAATATAATTTGGATAAGGCTACCAATGATGATGGCGACGATAACATATAAATGACTTACACTGGAGAAATTATTACGTGCGGTCACCGGGCTGTCTGGCTACGTCATCCGATACACATCGGTACACAGTAAATTGGTGACATTGTACGTCCTGATTGGCCTTCGGACGGCATCAAGTGATCGCACGTAATAATTTCGCCTTACATTATGCTTCTTCTAGCTAAAGTAAATTTGCTTGAGAATATGTATCTTAGAATAGAAAAGTTATGCAACTCACTATGTGGTATGTTGGTTGGGAGCTTTAGCTACCAATCAAGAAGTCCTGGGTTCGAGTATTGTGTATGCGATGTGTGTGTGAGTTTGTCTTAATTGTCTTACATGTCCAAATAAAAGAGAATAGAAAAGTTTTTCTTGGGCTGCAACTTTGAAGTTTAAGCCTTTATGCATAGTTCATCACCATATGTTAACATTAGTGATGCATGATAAAAGCTCCTGAGTTTGCCTAATTTTCTTATTTTAAAGATAAAATATATCTGATATTTAAAAAATATGTTCTTTTTGTTAATTTATGCGGCGATGGAGGCGGTGGTCGGCGGCTGGCAGTGTAAATTACATCCCTGATGCCGATTACCTCACCGCAAACAAAAACTCCATTGTTAGACTGTAAAACAGGTGGTAACTTCATTAATTCAGGAAGGGAGAAGCGGTACGAGTATATAGCTATTCTACCCTACAAGAAAATAAGCAGTAAAAGAGGAACAAACAGAGCAGACAAAACAAAATCTTAAAAAAGGAATAACAAACACAGATTTCTAAAAGTAAACAATGAAACATTTCAGATTTTCCTTCACCTGATCACAGGAAAACACAACAAAAGCAAAGCCCTTTCCAAACAGAACACTCCCCTTCATCATCCCCACAAAGCATCGCACCAACTGCAACAAGTTATACCCAGCTGATATCCCATTAGCCGCCACCAAAAACCTGCAAATCCCCCACAAAAAAAGGAAAAAAAAAAAGAGCCAAAAACCATAAATTTATCAGAAATATCAAACAAGGATACGAACTGTAAATCATCCCCCAAAGTTTTCATGAATCTTACACCAAAACCTTCAAGTTTGTAAACTTAGCCCTTTTCTCCAAAGAAAAGAACATCCTCACTTCCCTATCGCTTCCAACAAGAGCTGAAGCTGTCACCGCAAAACCAAACGCCGCCAGTCTCATCGCCAACTCGCCCACTCTTAGCTTCCTCTCCATTCCCTTCATCTCCCTTTTCTTGAAGAAAACAGGGAAGACTCTGCGTCTTATAGCGAGGATAAACGGAAGGTTCCTGTTTCCTTTTTCTCGAAGTGGCAGGGTATTTAAATGAGATGGCCTTTGAAAAGAGAGAAGTTAACGTGCTCATTAATGGAAGGGAAAGTCGGAAAAGCATTAGTTGAAAGCAAGTGAGATTTCGAGTGTGCTTTACGAGTAAAGGATGATAGCGGATACCGTTTTAGGAAGGAATTTTTATTTGGTTCGGTTGACCGTTCGTAGGCAAAAATAATACGGTACCGAGGTGTACCGAGTTTTTCAAAAAAAAAATGCGGTACCGAGGTGTACCGAGTTTTTCAAAACTTGAAAAACTCGGTACACCTCGGTACCGCGTTTTTTTTGCCTACGACCGGATGCTTCTCTGCATCCGGTCGGAGGACGTAATAACGGCTCTTTAGGGAGACATAAGTACAGACCTTGCAAGATGTGTGAACAGAAAATTTGTGGACTGCAAACTGGATTTTTTTTGTGTGCAATTTTTAGGACTAAGTATTATTAGAAACATAATTAAGATATTAAACATTACTTTTTAAAAATTTAAAAGTAGTCATAATTGTCTGTTTAACAGGCGATTCAGTGATTAGGCATCGATTGACATACCAAGCCTAAATTGCCAGTCAAACTGGCGATTTTGGCATGTCTTGATTTTTTTTTTAAAGTTAAATTTAAATGTGTGAGTTATTCTTGTTCAAATTTTTTTAAAAAAATAGTTTTAGATTGTTTAGGCTACTTATATTCCCTATTAATAATTAATGCATTGATAGGAGTTGTAAAGGAAGTATTTCATTTAATTTTTTCATAAATTATAAATTGTGCATTGATAAAATAACGCGGTATAATTTTTGTAGAGCATCTTTAGAGATGATTTTTTTAAGTGAAGTTTATACTACGTTAGATAAAATAAATGTAAGTAAACTCATATTTATTGGTCACTAAATATATCAACATCAACAAAAGTCTACATAATATATAATTAAAACATATCATCAACTAACGTCTCCTACGTCCTCATCTCCTACGTCCTCTATGGGGTAAAAGCATCACTGCGTGGTGTGTAATGCTGTCGTGGACGTACAAGCTAGTCACGTAAGACATGCTGCTCTGCCCCAACTATGTATGTTGACATACTGTCTGTAACATACTCATGTGTGTACCAACCTAGTGTAGACTGCTGAGTAGGCTGAGTAAAGAAAGTCTTAGAATGACCCAAATCTTCATACGATGAGGGCCCTGTATTTTTAGATTGAGGATCAACTGCCACTTGACTGAAGGTGTCGTATGGATACCCTGCATATCCATTCTCTGAGTGCAGGTCATATGGAATATTAACCTCTCTACGCAAATCCACTGTTATCTCAGCAATTTTCTTAATAATACTTTAGGCATTGCTGTAGTCATGTGAACCAACCATAGGTAGCACTGCCCTCTCTGTCTCCAGGAAGAAATTACGCTGAGGGAAGGGAAAAAAACATAAACTACTATAAGGTCAAAATTCTTCATAAATGAAATTTATAACATACTGATATTACTTACCAGCTATCGCTCTAAAGGTGCTCCGGGGTAGTATGTTGTCGGTGGTGTTGTTGGTGGCTTCAACATATACAATGTCGCCCAGGACCTGAACCACTATATGTATTCCTTAATGAAGTGCTCATTATCATGTACAACTATAATTCCTTCAACAATGTATGCCCGTCTATCCTCTCACATTTCAATGTAAGGTAGTTGGTACACCATCCAATCCGTATAAGTTTTACCACACCCATCTACTCGTGCAAATTTGGGCTCCATAGGTTGAACCTCCATAGTAGGAATAAGCCCAAACTGTTGAATAACTCTATCTTGGAGGTGCCACTCCACCCGAGTCCAACAAACAAGAGGTACACGGGCTAACCACCTCACCTTATGAGGTGCAAAATTATACATAACGTTTGGTTTTTTAATACACTGTGTAAACTCACATCCGGACAGTTATTTATCGTACGGACTCCACACGGAATAATTTTTCCTACCGCTGCCATCTCAACTTATGAGGTGCTTGGCAGCATAACTAATCTCTCGGCTGATCTGGAAGAGACACCCACTCCTATATAATCTCGTGTCCCGCACTTATTGGGACCCCACTCCTACATAATCTCCTGTCCCACACTTATTGGGACCCCACTTACAAGGCGCTGCTTCGAATATAATTGTTATATTTTCAATGTTCAATTATATTTTGCCTAATAAAATTTAAATTTAATGACTGTTTTTCTAAGCATAATGATTTGTTCTTGGGCGGATGAGCATCAAAGTGCAATTATTATCAATTAATGATGATTAATGCGAGTGAGGAGAGAAAGCCCTCTAAAACTCTTTGACAACTCTATATGCCAAAAAAATATCAATGAATGATTTTTTCCGCAATAAACTGACCTCAAAACACTTAGGAGAATGAATCAAATTCAAAATTTAATTTAATTATTTTAAATATCAAATGAGCATCAAATTATATAATTTTTTTAATTAAAATGATAGTCTCATTATGACAATTCAATAACACTCAAATTATAGTATGTAAAGATTTATAATCAGATTAATTGATCTAAATTGTATTTCTTAAATATCTTAAGATCTTTATTTTATAAGTCGATAGTGAGAGGCATATGATAATGCTCTAAAAACATTAACATTTTATCATAAAAATGAAACATAACTATGAATAGTTAAATTTTAATGCTCTCATTCTTGACAAATATCTATTGAAATCATTGAGATTATACCATAAAAGTCAATATTTCATATATCATCAAAAAATTATTTTCATCGGGCACGAATCTCGAGGCAAAATCAAATTTGAGACTTCAAAAATTAAAAGTCAATATTTCTTGAGGGGGGCTTGTGGGGCACACAAACCCACAAGATTTGTTACAATCAGGATATACAACGACAACCTCTGAATCGTCTAAGTAGGGAGAGAGGACCATCATTACGTCTTGCCTCTTGGGCAAATTATTGCATTCACTAGATGCGAAGATAAGTCCGGATATTAATAAAATATTATTTTAAATTAAGCGCGTCAAAAGCGCAGGTCAAAGCGTAGGTAAAGCGCAGTCAAAGCGCAAGTCAAAAGCACAGTGACGTGGCAAATTGTTATTAGATGTTCAAACCTATTTTCCGCGTCTGGTGACCGGATGCAATAATTTGCCTACGTCTTGAGATTTTGTGCAGTTCGCAAACAAGAATCTATAGTTATTTTGAGTCCACATGTTCTAATAAGATCTTTCTGCTTTTATTACTCTTTATTTATGTTGCCACACAAATCTTTTAACCACTAAGGTTTCATTTGATTTTTTGTTGCTTTTGTAAAAGGCAGTTTTAAGAAACATTGGTTCAGAAAATGGAGTTTTCTAACGGAGAATCATATATAAAAAGCTTTCTCAAAACAGCAGAAAAATGAAAAAAAAAAACGAAATTATTGGGAAAGCGATTTGACGAACCAAACAGTAAATAAGAAATGAATTTGTCGTTTTAAAACGGAATAAGCACAAAAAACTTCCAATCAAACGAAGCCTAAGGGATTGGAACACTATGTGAAAACCTCCATATAGAGGCTTAAGAACATGATTAATGAAATGCTTCCTCACATCTCGTTTTTCCTTCTCTGCTGTTTTATGCCAATGCCATGCATGTTGAGATAAGTTACCGAAGCTATGAGAGGTAGGCTTCAGTTGGGATAGTTGTCATATATTCTTTCGTAAAGTTGTTGTAGAAAAAATAAAATTTTAAAGTTATTGTAGAAATCAACTTTTTAGTACAAAAATATTTTAAAATAATGGTCTAAAAGTTACGATTGAGATCTTAAAAGCAAAGTAGTAAGAAAACTCTTTACAGCCTTAGATTTTGTTTGGCACAACTTTTTTATTGCTTTGCTTTTCAGACTTCAATCATAATTTATATTTGACTACTATTTTTTCTCAACTTTAAAAAATATTTCATACTAGCAATTTGTTTACTGCAACAACTTTAAAAAGCTACTTTTTCTATAACATCTTTACAAAGAAATAAAAAAAATAGTTCCAAATGAAGTCTTAGTGTCAACTTAGTCATTGGAAGTTTAGAACTATGCCGTTGAATTTGAAGAAGGAGCTTTTGTTCTGTACGGACACTGGACAGGAGAACCGTCCGGTTAAGTACTAGGTACCCAGCGGTATCGAATGCGTGTACCGAGCTAGGTCTCTTCCTCACACCGTTCATATGTCTTCGGGTGAGAAGAATAGCAAATGTGATGTGCAGTGGGCTCCGGAGCCTCTCCACTTGGGTCGCACGAAGGAAAGAAGATGGAAAGCACAGCTTCGGAAACCGCGAGCATAAAATTGGGAATTATGGCTTTTTTGGCGCTCATTAATTTGGGCTATTTGCATCAGTTAAAACCGGTGCAAAATTAACCACTTAAAATCGGTGCAATTAGCAGCGGTCAAAACCGATGTTAAAAGTTTTTTTGGCGCGATAAAATTAGGAATTAGGGGTTTTTTGTCGCTCAAAAAATAGGACTATTTGCATCGGTTAAAACCGGTGCTAATTGCACCAGTTGAATTAGCAGCGGCTAAAATTGATGCTAAAAGATGGTTTTGATAGTGGTTCTAAAACCACTCCTAACATCTGCTGCGAAAAATCCAATTTTTTAGTGGTGTCTTAAACTTACTGAGTCTACTCACCAGGAATCGCTTGAAGCACCACAATTTTTTTAATAATATTCACGATATATTTTTTAAACTCTTTTGCATTATAAAATTTGACATCCTTTTCGGAGATATCACTAACTTACCAAGGGCACTCACCCATTACACAACTAGCTCTAACAATATCAAAATATATCATTTGATGTATTTGTATAAATTTGTCAATTTTGGTGTATTAATTATGGACACTTATAAATATGATGTCAATTGTCCCACAAAAGCATCTCTCTCTCTCTCTCTCTCTCTCTCTCTCTCTCTCTCTCCCCCCCCCCCCCACACACACACAAATTCAAATTGTTTTTGAGAGATCCACTAATATTCTTCTTAGGTTAGAATTATTCCATTCAAAATAGGATGTTTGTAGTGTGATAGAACAATCCCTCTAAAACTTAACAAGAAATTCTATAAAATGATAGTAACACTTGCAATGTTTTATGGTGTAAAGTATATTTCATTAAAAAATAAGCATAATATTAAATTAAGTGTTGCATAGATGAGAATGCTCAGGTGGATGAGTTGCTTTACTCTTACAGACATGATACGAAATGAGCATATACATGAAAAGGTTGGAGTAGCTCTAATGGATGATGAGATTAGATAGAGTCACCTTAGATGGTTTGGTTACATAAAACGACAACCTTCCGATAATTCGATTAGGAAAGTGGATGCATTAAATTTGATTTATGTGAAGAACGATAGAGAGAATTAAAAAGACTTGGTTAGAAAAAAAAATAAAAAAATGACATTTCTTCATTAATTTTAGTTAAGAATTTGACTCTTAAAATAACACAATGGAGAAAAAAGATTCATATAATCAACCCAGATAAAAACTCGTTGTTATTGTAGTATCCATATCAAAGCTACTACATTAGCCCTCATTAAAAAAGTAATAATAAATTAAGAAACAATGCTAAATTGCCATTATTTGTAAGCTTTTAACTGAAATTCAACAATAGACTTACATGATGATTAAACTCTTTCAGTTTGCCAAATAAAAAATTAGAAAAGTAAAAGAAAAACAAATAATAATAACAATAAGTGAATACCAAACAAAAAATTGAAAGTAGCATTCCACAGTAAACATAACAAAACCAAAAGCACATAAAACATTCATAACCATTTTTAAAAATGGATTTAAGCTTTGTTTGGGACAACTTTCTTAATGATTTCTAAAACAATTTTTAGAACAAAAATTGTACGAACTAGAAATTTTCTTCACTAAAAAACTGCTTTAAAAACAGTACAAAAGTTGTGCGAAATAAAGCCTAATATAGATTGTAAACCAGCTTTCATCTTTGCTTCCATACACAATATAACATATTTCATCTCTCACTAGATTACAATTCAGCGCGATAATTAAAGCAAGCATCAGGTTCATTTTACCATAATAAACAGGAATTTCTTATAAGTAAGACCAATATAAAAGGCTATAAAATGATACTTTCAGCTCAGAAACTGACAGAAAGAACTACCAGCTTCCATAGCTGTTCTTACAGCCTTTATTACTTCCATAGAGCCTGAAGAAGTTGAAAGCAGAGATGCAGGAAATGATTATCATGGCCAAGCAAGCTATAAAAGCACAGGCCACTCCCTCCCCTGCCTGTGTACAAAACCTACTGTAGAGGTTGCATATCTTTATCCATTGAAGCTCCGGCTGGCCGAATAGTCCTAGCACCGCAGACTGAGCTGCTGCTGCCATTGCCGATAATGTCACATAAGCCATTATCTGCATAATAATTAGAATAAACATGTTCAGTTGTGGAGTTTAATTTGATTAACTAACCTATGAAGAAAAATTTTATGATAACTCAATCGTGAATCGATTAAAGTTTCGTTTGAGACGGCTTTCTTATCCCTTCTTCAATCAGTTTTCTAACACAAAAAATATAATTTTAATACTAGAAAGCTACTTTAGAAAATAGTAAGAAAGGTGTTTCAAATGAAGTCTAAGATTTCGTTTGGTAAGGCTTTCTTTCTGCTTCCTAAAGCAGCATCCTAGTACGAAAATTAAAATTTTTGTCCTAAGAAGCTGCTTTAGGAAGCAATAAAAAGCCGTCCCAAACGAAGCCTAAGTATATGCCAATGCTTTCAATATTTGCAAGTTGTTTTGGGAATAGTACCGAATTTTTTTATTGTCTTGGTTTCTTTTTTATGGGTGTTCTTTGGTTGATATTTAAGATATTAAGATCATAAAAGCTTCCCGATTGAAACTATAATAAATTCTATAGTGATGGGAATAGAACATAGCTATTAATTGGATGAGCCTATGTAAAATTATTGTTGTGTTTTCAGTGCACTGTCCTTCTTTCTATCATATGAGAGGTTTTTAGAGAACTCCATATAATTTGATCTTATTGTGAACAAAAAAAGAATAGCTCTAAGATTCTCTAAACAAAGAAAATAGTTCAACAAAGAAAATAGTTCATCCTATCTTGTAAATAAAGACAAAGGCTTTGTTCGGGATGGCTTTCTTACTACTTCTTAAAACAGCTTCTCAGGACTAAGTTTTCAACCACTGCATAGCAACAATTGCAATTGGCTTTTTTTCTCTTATGAAACTTTAGAGGGCAAAATAGAAATCACTCAACACATAAAGTAGCTTCTTGACAATACGAGTGAATGCCAAGTGAGAAAGCTGTAAATTTGCTTTAAAATGAGTGTAATATATGACTAATTAATCACTCTCGTATTACACTCATCTCAGAGCAAATTCAATAATCGTAAAACTCATCCCGACCCTTTCCATTTTTTGCCAACCTTCCGCCTATTCGAGTAAAGACAAGTTGTTAAGCTAGCCAGTTCTTTTGCTAACAAAATAACATCAAAAGTAGGTTTGGTAATGTCATTAATGATAAAGTTCCTCTTTAACAAACAGATATTGTAACCTAATGGAAAGCTAAGAAAGCAAGCTGTTGGAAATCCTGCACATGTTCACTTGCAACTCCACATTAATTCATTAAGTACAAAATGAGCAAAAGAGGCAATAGCATGGTCCACATAGTAAATAAGCACAACATACAAATAATATTTTAAATTATTTAAATTTAACATTTCATGCATCTAACACAAATAACCGTCAGCATTTGATGTACTCTTGCACGTGAAATTTCTCAAAGATTAAGACTTCGTTCGGGACGGTTTCTTACTGCTTCTTAAAACAGCTTTATAGTACAATTTTTTTTTATAAGAAACAGTAAGAAAATCGTCCCAAATAAAGTCTAACTAAAGGGATTTTAAACAATTTGTTTGCATGCCATCACGATTTACCAGCGATTTTAAACGGTAATGATGCCAACAAAATTTAACTCTGTTTTTTGTGGGGAAGTAAAGTGGTAGGACAAAGAGATTCAGAACCTCAAATTCCTATAATACTTGAGTCAAGGCTTGGTTAAAAGTTTTCATTTCAATTTGAGCTAAGCTCGGACAGTTAGCTCGGACAGAATAGATCAACTGAACCGGCTTAACCTAACCAGATCATTCCGATGCTTCGGATCATTTTCTTAAGAACAAAAACAATGGCGGAAAAACTCACAAAAAGATTGACATTAAGACTAATAGACTTTATGTTGGCAGAGGTTAGCTCTCCTACTTCCATAGTTGCATGGAAACCATTATATTTTCAGGATTACAGTAACAGAAGATGACAATAACAATTGCATGAGACGATGGCAATGACGATTATGAAAAAATAACTTTCTAGAATTTCAATTACATGAGATTGCACTCTTAAAATATAAGGTCATGATGGCTATGAAAGATAACAAATTTGCCACCCTTTAAACATTTAGCATGGTAGATTAACAATAGTCATAACAGAATAACCAATAGAAGATGTAGTCATAGATGTAACATTTTAGTCATCATGTCCTCTTGTTTATTTTCAAGTACATAACAAAATGTATGGTAAAATTTTGTATCAATTTAACACTACTCATTGTTTCTCATGGAGGCTTAACACCTAGAGAAATCTTAACTAGAAAAAAAAGGAGAATGATGATTTATAAAGTCAACCAAATATAATTTGGATAAGGCTAATAATGATGACAACGACGATAACATATAAATGACTTACACTAGAGAAATTATTAAGTGCAGTCACCGGACCATCGAGCCACGTCATCCGATACACATTGGTACAGAGTAAATTGATGACCTTGCGCGTCCTGATTGGCCTATGGACGGCATCAGTTGAACGCAGGTAATAATTTTGCCTTACATTGTGCTTCTTCTAGCTAAAGTAATTTGCTTGAGAATATGTATCTTAGAATAAAGTTATGCAACTCACCATTGTTTGTTGGTTGGAAACTTTAGCTATCAATTAAGAAGTTTTGGGTTCGAGTCTTGCATATGTGATGTGTGTGTGAGTTTATCTTTATTGGCCTAAATATCCCAAAAAAAAAAAGGGAATAGAAAATTTATTCCTGGGCTGCAACTTTCAAGTTTAAGCCTTTATGCATAGTTTATCACCATATGCTAACATTAATAAAGCATGATAAAAGCTCCTGACTTTGTGTAATTTTCTTATTTTAAACATAAAATATATCTGATATTTAAAAAAATATGTTCTTTTTGTTTATTTATGCGGCGATGGAGGCGGTGGTCGGCGGCTGGCAGTGCCAATTACATGCCTGATGCCTATTACCTCACCGCAAACAAAAACTCCATTTTTAGACTGTAAAACCGGTGGTAATTACATTCCTGGCCGCAAACAAAAACTCCATTGTTAGACTCTAAAACCGGTGGTAACTTCATTAGTTCAGGGAGGGAGAAGCGGTACGAGTATATAACTATTCTACCCTACAAGAAAATAAGCAGTAAAAGATGAACAAACAAAGCAGACAAAACAAAATCTTAAAAAAGGAATAACAAAAACAGATTTCTAAAAGTAAACAATGAAACATTTCAGATTTTCCTTCACCTGATCACAGGAAAACACAACAAAAGCAAAGCCCTTTCCAAACAAAACACCCCCCTTCATAATCCCCACAAAGCACCGCACCAACTGCAACAAGTTATACCCAGCTAATATCCCATTAGCCGCCACCAAAAACCTGCAAATCCCCCACAAAAAAAAAAAAAAAAGAAAAAAAAAACGGTAGCCAAAAACCATAAATTTATCACAAATATCAAACAAAGATACGAACTTTAAATCATCCCCGAAAGGTTTCATGAATCTTACACCAAAACCTTCATGTCTGTAAACTTAGCCCTTTTCTCCAAAGAAAAGAACATCCTCACTTCTCTATCGCTTCCAACAAGAGCTGAAGCTGTCACCGCAAAACCAAACGCAGCCAGTCTAATCGCCAACTCGCTCACTCTTAGCCTCCTCTCCATTCCCTTCATCTCCCTTTTCTTGAAGAAAACAGGGAAGACTCTGCGTCCTATAGCGAGGTTAGACGGAAGGTTCCAGTTCCCTTTTTCTCGAAATGGCAGTGTATTTAAATGAGATGGCCTATTGGTTTCTGAAAAGAAGTTAACGTGCTCATTAATGGAAGGGAAAGTCGGAAAAAGCATTAGTTGAAAGCAAGTGAGATTTGGAGTGTGCTTTATACGAGTAAAGGATGATAGCATATAACGTTTTAGGAAGACAACTTGCAAGAACTGTGAACAGAAAATTTGTAGTGAACTGCAAACTGGAATTTTTTTTTTTTAGAATGGGGTATTTGCTATCTGCTACCTCAATTTGTGAGGTGTATGGCGACCTAATTATTTTCTCGGCTCATCTGAAAGAGGCACTCACTCCTATATAACCTTTTGTCCCGTCTTATTTGGACACCACTTAAAAGGCGCAGACGTTCTAAATTGGAATATAATTGTGATGTTGTTGAAGTCCATTTATATTTTGCCTACTAAAATTTAAATATAATGATTGTTTTTCTTAGCATCATGCTTTGTTTTTGAGTGGATGAGTACTATCACGTAGTTTTTCTAGTTATTCGGTACTTTTTATAAAAGATAGTTTTAAAAATATTGGTTAAGAGAATTAAATTTTGTAACGGAGCAGTAAATATCAAAAAGCTGTTAAAACAATAGAAAAATATAGTTCACTAAAAGCTTTTCTATAGAAGCGCCATATATAAATAATGAAAAAAAAAAAAATTTCTCTGATTCTAAATGAAAAGGCAAAAAAAATGCCCTCTCAAATGAGACCTAAATGATGATTAATGAGAGTGAGGAGAGAAAGCTCTCTAAAACACTTTGACAACTCTATATGCCCCAAAAAAAACTTTTTGACAATTATTATCACTTAATGATGATTAATGTGAGGGAGTAGAGAAAGCTCTCTAAAACTCTTTGACAACTCTATATGCCAAAAAAAAAATCTATGAATGATTTTTTTTTCTGCCATAAACTGACCACAAAACACTAAGGGAAATTAATCAACTTCATAATTTAATTAAAAATTTATTTTAAATATCAAATGAGCTTCAAATTATATAATTTTATAATTAAAATGATAGTCTGATTATGATAATTCAATAACACTCAAATTATATTATGTAAAGATTTGTAATCATAGTAATTGATCTAAAATGTATTTCGTAAATATCTTAATATCTTTATTGATCTTTATTTTATAAGTTGTTAGTGACATATGATAATGTTCTAAAAATATAAACATTTTAGCATAAAAATGAAATATAACTAAACCCTAAATCCTTGGAAAATTATCCTGATCGGACACGAATCTTGAGGCAAAATTAAGTTGGAAACTTCCAAAATTAAAATTGGGATCATCCAAACTCTGATTTCAGTAAACTTATAGTCGAACAGAACGTCACGGAAATACTAACCCAACGACACTAAATTTGATTCAATCTGAGCTCAAATATGTCCAAATCAAGGGCCCGAAGTGCTGTTGGAGAGTTCGAACCACAATTTGAATTACCAAACGGTTTCCAAACGTTACATGCTTATAGTTGAATCGAGCGGCTCAACAAGATGAATCCCACGAGCCCAAGATCACGGAATTCCGACATCATTGAGACCTTCAAATTTATGACAAATGGTCCACGATCCAGAGATTCGGCATCGGCTGTCAATCCTAACCACTCCCTATTTATCCTTGATCCTCCTATTTACGGGCCATGCCATTCTATGAATTTTATAAATAAACCCCTCATTCCTCTTGGAAATGGTCCCCTAAGCCTAAAGAGAAAAGAGAAATATCAGAGACCGCTTTTGCCTCCTTGCCTCCTCGACCACTGCCTGGAGCTCCGCCGGACCAACGCTTGACTCCCTGAGCTCCGCCGGACCACCTCCTAATGCCCTAAGCTCCGTCGTACCACTGTGTAATGCCTTGAGCTCCTCCAGACCACCATTTGAGGCCCTGAGTTCCGCCAGACCATCACATGAGGCCCTCACTTCTGCGGGACCACCACTTGAGGCCCGGACTTCTACCGGACCATCAGCTGACGCCCTGACTTCTATCGGACCATCATCTGAGGCTCAAAACTTCTATCAGACCACTAAGTGACACTGGACTATTATCCTTATTTGTCACTAGATTTCAAGTTTATAGTTGGTATTTGTAATTTGATCGCGCTCAAGGATGAGTCAGTCAACTGTAATCTACTTGAATTCTTGTGGAATCATTTTCAACTGGGCCAAGCCCCGTGGTTTTTCTCCTTTTCAGGGTTTTCCACATAAAAAATCTTGTGTGTTCTTTGTGTGTGAGCTGGATATCCGTGCAACTCTAAGACGTAAAACTCTAACTCTAACGCCACATATATTCTAGCTCGAAATAATAACTATGAATAGTTAAGTTTTAATGCTCTCATTCTTAACAAATATATATTTAAATGATTGAGATTATATCATAATAGTCAAATATTTCCTTAACAACAAAAATCCTCTTTCTTCACAGTGCTGAGTGCTCTCTCTATCTTATACCCTTAGCTTTTCATCAAAGTCCTTGAAATTATTTAAAATTTTCTTTTGCATAATGTAAGCCCATAAAAAGTAAGAGGAATAAAGAGTTCTAAATAAAAGTTTTGTCAATAAGATCATTGCCTGGTGAAGGAGGTCGAAATGACCGTAGTCAGCGGGCAACAGTTGTTAGAAAGCCCGTTGTCTGACAATGGGGGGTCAGAAGGACTGTATTCAATGGGCGAAAAAGATCAAAAAGACCATTTTATGGTGACGGAGGTCGGAAGGACCGTAGTCGGCGTCAACAGTGGTTTGAAAGATCGTTGTATGACGATGAAGATTAGAAGGATTGTAGTCGGCATGCAACAGTGGTCAAAGACACCATTGTTTTGTGATTGATGTCGAGTAGAAGTCTGAAGTTAGTTTGTGGTCGGGTGTAAGTCCAACCATAATTGGAAGCCGGTTGGAAGTCCGGCATTCAGTGGTGGGCAGACATAAGTCCGGCATCAGTCAATGGACGGGCGGAAGTCTGACGACGGTCAGTGGTCCGATAATGGTCGATGAGGAGTTTGGTGGATAGAGAGCTCTAGTTTCTCCCTCTTTCTTGTCTTCCTTGATTATGTTCTTACTCACCTTTTCATGAGGAATGAGGACTCTAATTATAATTTTCTAGGGGGGGCATGACCAATAAATAGGAAGTATATTAGGGGTATGTTGAGAGTGGTTTGAATGAACAACCAATATTGATTTTCATAATTGTGGATCATTTAATGAACATTGGAATATCTTAATGATATCATAATTTGACGATCTTAGGCTTGTTGGATTCGTCTCGTTGAGCCGCTCGATTCGACTATAAGCATGCCATGTTTATAGTTCGTTTGGTAATCCATATTATGGTTTGAACCTTCCAAAGGCGCTCCAGGTCTTCGATTTGGATCCATTTGCGCTTGGATTGAGTTGAATTTTGTCTCGTTGGGTTTGTATTTTCGAGACAGTTCAGTTGAACTGCAAGTTTGCTGAAATAGGAGTTCACACGGTCTCATATTTAATTTTTGAAAATTTCCAACTTAAATTTATCTCGAGATACGTGTCCGATCAAGATAAAATTTTTATGACATATCATACATAATGGACTTTACTAAACTGTTGAGAAGTTTGATCATTGAAAACGCATTGTACAGTGGAAAAGAATAATAAATTTGGTAGGACAGAGATAGAATTTTTGTCATTCTATCAAAGCATTCAGTTTTTTTTTTTAATAATAAAAAGCCGTTTCGTGTTTGGTTATCATATGGGTGAAAATTTATTAAACTTTATGTCGCATTAGCCATATAAAGCACATCGCATTAGGCTTTATATGGGATAACTTATATTGGTTGATTTTTATGTTAGAAATTTTTTTAAATTATTTTGTAAAAGCTCTATTCTGAAATTTCAAAAAAAAAAAAAAAAAATATTTGTTTGAAATAAATTATGGAAAAAATAGAAAATATATATGCTAAGTTTTTATTCAAATGTATATTTTTTCTTGCTATTTTTTGTCATAAAAATAGTAAAAAATTTGGGGAGAGTGAAGTTAATAGGAAAAAGTATGCAAAAATTTCACTTATTTTAACTATATTCTCTTTCAATTTTCATTAGTATTATTATTATTATTTCAAAAGTATGAAATAATAAGTATTATATTCACTTTCAAAAGCACGAAAAATTTTTACCTTCAATCATCGTCATTTGACTACGATCCTCCAACCACCTTTGTTCAATTATAATTCTTCTAATCTTCATTGCATGCCGATTACAACTACCTTTGTTACCCACCAAATGTGATATTGAGACTACCATTGGCCGACTATGGTCCTTTTGATCTCGGTCGCCTACTGACTACAATCCTCCACCTTTGATCGCCCACTAATTGCATTCCTCTGACATATAATTCATTGGCTATTCATGTGTTTACTTCAATGACTATTGGCTTCATCACTTACCATCACTAATAATGCCAAAACACTCAATTTCTTATAGAATTGATGCATACTGTTGACATCAACTTTGAACTCCAACTGCAACACTTCATGTTGGTGTTGAATTCCTGCCAGAGGGCTTTGTTAACATCAATTCACTAATGCGTTCATTACAATGTATCAAATCCTTCTCTTGGGGAAGGACTTTACTTGTAATCAAATATAAATGCCAGTGAAATCACTTTAATTGGGTCATGCCTTGTGGCTTTTATCTTTCCAAGATTTTTCACATAAAAAATCTTGTGTCATTTTTTATTATTGCACTCCTATTTAAAATCTTGTTGCCCGTAGGTGCCATCAACGTCAACACACACCATTGCTTATAAATACAGTATATGTCATCCACACAAATGCCTTCGCCCATTGACTTCACTCGTTGTTGCTAACATCGTTGATGCACCCCATCACCTATAAAAGGTAATGCACGTCATGACACCAATATCGACACGCATTGAATTGGTCATTTATTGTCACCCATATGGCTAATGCATGACGTCGACAACAACTCGAACTCGTGATATCAACACTAAGATATATATATGATTTCTTAGTCTTTTGTTTCCTCTCCGCAAAGGAGAATGACAAAACCAACCACAAATGATCACTTGAATACAAATCTAATGTCTTAAGGTTGCTTCAACTTCTACTATGGAATCTATCATCTACGATTAAGTTTGTTACATTATATTAACAATTTCTCAAGAGGAATGTCATTATTTATATCTTATGAGATATCTTTAATCACTATTTGATTTACACCATTTAAAAAACAATATTACAGTTGATATTCATCTATAATAAGTGGTTCATTAGATATATGATTGACATCCAAAGATTCACACTATTTAACTAAGGTCTTGTTTGAGACGATTTTTTTTTAATGTTTTTTAAAATAACTTTTTATCGTAATCATTAGAATTTTTATATAAAAAAATGTTTAAGAAGTAGTAAGAAAATCTCTAGGGGTGTCAATTTCGGGTCACAGGTCGGGTTCGACTCGAACCCGAAACTATTTGGGTCAACCTGAACCCGACCCGTTTTTAAAAACGGGTCAGTTTTCCGGACCCGAACCCGACCCGCTTCGAGTCCTGGTCAACCCGGCACGACCCGAATGACCCGTTTCCAACAGAAAATATCTAATTTTCGGGTAAAAAAACGGGTCAATCTCCTCTTTTCGGGTCAAAAACGGGTCAAAATTCGGTCAATCTCGGGTTGCCGGGTCAAAATCAGGTCACTTTCGGGTCAAAGGGTTAACCCGAACCCGACCCAATTTTTAAAACGGGTCGAAATGCTGAACCCGAACCGAACCCATTTCGGGTTCGGGTTGACCCTAACCCGAAATTTTCAGGTTGAGATCGAATTTTCAGGTCGTGTCAAATATTGACACCCCTAAAAATCTCCCAAATAAAGCCTAAGGATAAAGGTTGTGGAAATTCACACTCCCTAATACTTATTTTTTTATGTTTTCTCTTGGTTCAGCAAATAATTTATAGACTGAAAAAAAAAAAAAAAAAGACTGAAAATAAAATTATTGTTTAATCAAAACAAAGGAGTCCGATTTTATTTAAATAGAGCCTTATATTTATATGTTGCTAAATCTAAATCTTTTCAACGTTAATCCATTTTCTTTCGGATAGTCATGGCGGAATCGCCTGTCCTTGCACTCGCGCTTGAGATTTGAGGAGTCTAAGTGGAAGTAGGGATTTCCGGCGATCACTAGAGAAGTTTCCGAATTCCCACTAAGATGAGCAAACAATGCTCCTTTGTAACTCTGCCCAGTAATTCCTTCCCTTCTCTCCCAGCTACATTTCTATGTTCTCTCCTCTTCAGTTGAATTATCTCTTGCTTGCCCTTCAGCCGGACTCCGAGCAAATGGGAGTGCAACGGCGCCGCCAGCGAGTTTTTGCTTTCCGCTGCTCGTTCAGAATCAAATCCATCAGGGTTCTTCAGTTACTTACGTATTTTCTAGCCACGGCTTCTTCATCGGCTTTGTGCTCTTTGGCTTCGCCTATGGTGTGTTCGCTATAAGGTGCCGTTGATTTTTGGGACTGTTGACGTTGGGGATAACGCTGGAGAAGCGGTCTCTATTGGGGATCTTGGCGTTCTTCTCCTTGGCAGATCGCGCTTTCACCATTGAAGTATGAATTTTCGTTGGGAGAGGTTGAAAATGGTTTGTTGTTTCTTATGCCGGTCATTGGTTTTAAGAAAACCGCGAAGTAGTTGGTAGTTAAAAATTTAATGGAATTGATCAATTATACTCTTTATGCCGAATTCAAACCTCATCTTCTGTCTATTTTGGCAGGATCAGCTTTTTTTTTTTTTGTTTTACGTTAGTAAACGTGAAATCACTACAATACGACATTACTTGCTTGATATTCGATAGAAAACTTTGAAAAGTTAGAAACCGAGATAAACATGGTTGTTCCAATTTTTTTGATACAGTCTCTGCAGACAATAATTTCATTGAAATGCCTGGGACAATAAATTAGGTTTTCAAGTTAGATTTGGTTATGAAGTAAGGTGTCGCATTACTGACATTCCTTTCTTTCTAGATAGAACACCAAAATTTATCCAATATCCATCATCTGCTACTTAAAGAATAAGTCATCATGCTTTTTTTTGTGTAAAGGTTGCTTTGTTTCTTCCTAACCTCCAGGGTAGGATTATCATGGCAATACTGTCAACTATTCATGTTGTATGTTTCATGATTTCAATCGGGTTCTTAAGTTGATAATGTTCAAGATAAATATATTTAGCTGTTGCAACATCTTCAAATCCAGTAGAATCATTGGCCATTATGTTTCCCAATACATCGTTTTTTTGTTGGTTGTTCCCTAATAGAACACATATTATTGCATGATTAGAATCCAGAATAATCAAAAGTAATTAGTTATATAACATGCTAATATTCCTCCTATTTACATTTTAAATTCATAATCAACTTGATCTTGATTTAACATCCTGAATTTGTCATCTGAAATATTACTATCTTCTGGCATATTCTCACACAGAAAGTAATACTTTATAGCATGAGTTTGAGTAGTTCTTATATCACCACATTGTGATTATCTCCACCTCGACAAATATAGGTATACGTTAGGTTTTGTTGGTCAGGCTTGACCATTTTGGAAACATATAGTATTTTTAAGGTCTCTAAACAAGAATGTGAAGTGATCTATGAAGGTTCTGTTCTGAAGCAAAAGTAAATGTGGTTTACATAGATTTTCTTATCAAATGTAACACACTGGTGTGAAGGGAAACATAATTCTACAACAATGGAAAATAATAGTATTAGTGCATAAAGATAGATGATACCTGTATTATTATTATGTTAAATTGTTAATATATTTGTGCTCCTGTAGTGACGTGGAAATTATTCATTGGTCATATGTAGGAGGCTGCTCTGTTCCTCTATATATACTTGGGCTTTATCTGTAACTGGCACTGGATAATAATATGCCCTTCTTATTTCCGATTTCACTCTTTCCTTCTCTATCTATTTGCTTCTTGTTTCTTCTCTCTCAGGTTGTACATGTTCTTCATGGTATCAAGAGCAGGTTGTGCAAATCGTAGGCTATGGTAAACTCGGCCACATCTTAGCTAAGCGAACATGCCGACCAGACAAATCTTGAAGATCCCTCAATTTCATCGATCCTGAAGTTTGTTGTTTCAAATCTCAAGAACATCGTCCCCATTCAACACCCCCCCCCCCCCGAAAACTACTTCGTATGGAGATCTCAGATTCTAAAAATTTTTTGGGCAAATGGGTTTGATAAGTTTCCTAACTCTTCTTTTCCCTCCCCAGCGCGACTTGTTCAACAATCTGATGGCTCCTCCATTCTCAATTCTTTCTTTACACAATGGCAAGTGATCCTAATACTGCTTTATACTCATCTAGGGGATGAGGCCGTCGAAACAGAGGAAGGAATGCGCCAAATTCCAATAACACCAGTCGTCCAACAGGTGCATCATCCACAATCTGTCAAATATGCCTCAAGAAAGGTCACTCAGCACTCAGCACCTAACTGCTGGCATCGCTTGAATCTGCAATATGTTCCACTCTCTCCTAATAATTCGAACAGAGCTCTGGTTGCCAGTTCAAACAACTCTTATACAAATTGGTATCTGGACTCGGGAACAATGTCGCATCGTACCAATTCGCTTGACAATATGTCCCTATCCACTCCTTATCACATTTCTGATGGTATCACTATTTGCGATGAGAGATCGATTAATATTGCTCACTCAGGGGCCGGCTTGTTACCGACCCCATCTCATAAGCTCAATTTATCTCAAATTCTTCATACCCCCATATTTGCATTACAATCTGTTATCTATTTCTAGACTTACCAAAGATGATGATATCTCTATTATTTTTTATCCTCGGGGTTTATGTTTAAGGATCTGAAGACATAGCAAGTTCTTCTTCAAGTACCGTGTAACAACGGGCTATATCCCATTCCGACCAGATCATCTACTTCTCAGCTGTAGGCATTATCTGCTACCACAAGCAACTCTCCTCCGTGGCATTCCAGGCTCAGTCACCCTCATAAGAGGGTGCTCAATGCTATCTCCAATTGTAACCCGCATCTTCATAAATGTGAATTCCTCTCCTTGTTTATCTTGTAAATAGTCTAAAGGTCATAAACTTGTCTTTGAAAAATCTGTAACTCATAAAAAATCTATTCTTGATCTTATCCATTTCGATGTCTGGGGCCCTGCTCCGGTTATATCGATTCAAGGATATAAGTATGATGTAATCTTTGTAGATGATTTTTCTCGTTTTACATGGCTATTTCCTATGAGGCACAAATATGAGGTCACTAACATTTTTATTGCTTTTAAAGCTCAAATCGAGAAATATACCTCTCATCGTATTAAAATTCTACGCACTGACGAAGGTACTGAATATGTTACTCACTCGCTAAATCAATTTCTTCAGATTCATGGTATTACCCATCAAATTTAATGTCCTTATACTCCGAAACAAAATAGTGTAGCTGAAAAAAAGCATAAACATATTATAGTGATGACCAGAACGTTGCTTCTCACTACTTTAGTTCCCTACAAACATTAGCCGAAGGCTGTCTTAACTTTAGTTTATCTTATCAACCGGATGCCTCACCTTACTACAAACAATATGTTCCCTTTCAAATTCTAACATAACGTTAAACCTGATGATAGTCATCTCTGCACATTTGGCTGTGATTTTTTCCCGCTCACTCCATGATGAGGACATCAGCAGGAGATTTCGGCACGCTTATCAGAGGAGACACCGGAGATCGACGGCTACGATCAGGAGCTTATATGTTTGAGTAGTTTTATGTAATAATTTATTTTTATTTTCAGTTTTACTGTTTTACCCTTATGGATAGTCATTTGATGTTGTAGCCCTGAGGGCATTTTAGTCTTTATTTTTTTGTGTGAGGCCTATATATATGGGTCATTTCTATTGTATTGGGGATGATGATTTGATAATATAATTCTATGTGTTTTTTTCTTCTTCTTCTTGTGAGAGCACTAGAGAAGGGAGAGAGAGAGCTTGAGGTGAGAGCAAGCGCAATTCCCACCAGTCATTGGAAGAGTCCGCAGCTCATGGTTAATCTATCTTATTTACTTTTTTTCTTCTCTTTCCCATCCCACCCGACGACTCCTCCTTCCCCTACCACCACCGGCCATCCCCTCCCACTCAAATTTCCCGTTACTTCCACCACCTCAAGCCCACCCGCCAACCTAGCCCACCCAACCGCCGGCCTAGCCCCACTTTTCTCCCCAACCGCATTCCCAAGCCTCTCACCACCATGCCGCCGGCTCCCCATTGGCCATCCACCTTTAATGATGATTAATGTCATCATTAACACCTACCAAAATAGCCTCCATTGATTTAGAAAGATAACTCAATTTGAAATTCAAATTTTGAATTTCAAAATCTTCCCTAATTGGACAAAGCCATATTTGAAAAGTTTTAAAGCTCATTCAATTTATTTTAAATTGGATTTGATTTAATTTTCTTCTTCCTTATTGAGAAAACCCAATTTGGAAGCTTTTAAATCCACCAATCCTTCCCCTCTTCCCCCTATGCCGCCGGCCCATTAATGGGATTCCCCCATTAATGCCCATTTAAGACTCAAGCCTTATTTGAATTTGAATTCAAATTCAAATTCAATTCCCTCCAAACCCACCCATTTAAAACAAATCCCTCTCTCCCCTCTTTAAATGGCCGGCCCACTTAAGTCGTACCTCTCTCTTTCTTTCTTTCCACTTTGCCACCTAAGCACTAATTAATTCCTCCCAATTCCCCTCTTTGGCCGGCCACCTAAGCTCCCCCATTTAATTAATTTGATCCCATAAATTAAGGATCTAATTAGTTCAATCCCCTCCCCACTTTCTCTCATAATCTCCACTAATTTCAAATTCAAATTTCAAAGGAGATTAATCCCTAATTATTCCCTAAATCTGAAATTAATTTCAAATTTTATTTTTTTCTCCTTCTCCCCTTAGCTTGGCCGATCCCCTCCTCTCCCTCTCTACATTTTCTCTTGGAAAACTATGCATGGGCGATTTGGATGTTGATCAGAGATTCATCTTTGATTCCCAAGGACGTGCGGACGTTTTGAGATCGTCTTTCCGTGACGTCAACGTAGAGATCGATGCCACCATTGAAGATTACGTGGATCGGATACTATTTTCTCTATCAACTGCCATCGACGAATACTACCTTCCATCCGAGTGGCAACTCTTACACCTTCCACCAACTCCTCCAACTCCGACTAGCTTTCACGTGGAGAGTATGATAGGAAACACTTGGTTTTACAAGTGTTTCTCACCAAAACCCAAGAGATCCAAGAGATAAAATTGCTGTCCTCTCAGTAAATACGGCAAAAACAGTAGAAAATGGGAACGAAGGAAGAAATCGTAGGGAAAAACACTAGCAAACGATTGTATTCCCCTGTATGATGCAAGAAACAAGCAAGATAACTTTCCTTCGATTCGAGAGGAAGGAAATAACTCTCCAATCTCTAGCCGTAGTCTAGAGCCCAAAACAAGAAAACCACAAGAACTTCAAGAAACTTCAAAATGCCAGATAACCCTAATCCCCCCCTTCTCACTCTATTTAACCATAAAGGAGTTTTACAAAAGACCTCACTACCCCAAATATTTCAAAATATCTCTAAAAAAGACTCCTAAAACGCCCTATCACGTCGCGCTCCTCCGCCTGTTTGCGCGCGGTTCCGTCGGGTGAAGACCTGGACCGGTCCAGGATGGACCGGTCCAGCCGGCTCCAATGCCGGCTTATCATTACTCCCCTCCCAAAGTACCACCTTGTCCTCAAGGTGGAAAGCTGGAAACTGCTCTGCAATCCTCTCCTGTGGCTCCCAAGTAGCCTCATAGTCTGGGAGGCCGCTCCACCTAATTTTCACCTCCTTTTTCCCCTTCTCGTTGATGCGCACTCCTTCTACCGCTAGAGGCTCCACTGTTACTTCCATATCTTCACTCAATGTGCTGGGCAGCTCTGGGCTGACTGCATGCTCCCCCACCACTCTCCTCAACTGCGAAACATGAAAAACGGAGTGTATTCTGGCTGTTGGAGGAAGCCTTAATCTATAAGCCACCTCTCCGATCCTCTCTTCCACTTCAAAAGGGCCAAAATATCTTGCTGCCAGCTTCTCATTTCTCCTTTGGGCTATAGTCCTCTGTCGGTATGGTCTGAGCTTCAAGTATACCTTGTCCCCCACTGCAAACTGTATATCTCTCCTTTTGCCGTCTGCCTGTTTCTTCATAAGTTGTTGGGCTCTAAGTAAATGCCTCTTGAGCTCTTCCAATATCTGATCTCTCTCCTTCAAATGCTGATCCACTGCCGATACTGGAGTACTTCTATGATTGTAGTGTACCAAATGTGGGGGGTCCCTCCCATATAATACCTTAAAAGGTGTCATCTTGGTAGCTGAATGAAAGGAAGTATTGTACCAGTATTCTGCCCAAGCCAACCATTTAGCCCATTGCTTTGGTGTCTCAGACACAAAACACCTCAAATATGTCTCTACGCTCCTATTCACCACCTCGGTCTGTCCGTCAGTCTGTGGATGATAGGCTGTACTCCTTTTCAGAACTGTTCCCTGCATCCTGAATAGCTCCCTCCAGAAATGGCTCAGGAATACCTTGTCCCTATCAGAAATAATGGACTCCGGTACCCCATGCAGGCGGACTACCTCCCTCACAAATGCTGCTGCTACAGATACAGCTGTGTACGGGTGTCTCAAAGGAATGAAATGAGCATATTTGCTCAGCCTGTCGACCACTACAAGTATAACTGTGTAGCCTTCCGATTTTGGGAGCCCATCAATGAAATCCATAGTAATCTCCTCCCAAACCTTCTCTGGTAGGGCCAAAGGCTGTAATAATCCCCCCGGTGCCATCGTCAGGTACTTGCTCCGCTGGCAGATATCACATTTCGCCACCATTTCCTCTACATCCTTCCTCATCCCCTTCCAGTATAATTCAGCAGCTAACCGGCTATAAGTTTTTTGCACTCCTGAATGCCCTCCTATGGCACTCCCATGAAACTCCTGTAACAGCTGGGGAATGTGGATAGAAGATCTTGGAATCACACTCCTTCCCTGATAATACAGTCCTTCTCCCATAACTGAGTAACCTGGATGGCTGTTCCCATCTGATAATATATCTTCTTTGATTTTCCTTAGCTCCTCATTCTGAATGCTCTCTTCTTTGATGGCTCCCCAATCTATCAGCACTGGTACTGATACACCCATCCCCTGGAGTTCCCCCATACAACGTGATAAAGCATCAGCTGCCTTATTCTCTAGTCCTGGTCGGTAGTGGATCTCAAAGTCATAGCCCAGCAGCTTGGATAACCACCTTTGGTGCTCCTCTGTGACCATCCTCTGCTCCAACAAGTACTTAAGGCTCCTCTGATCAGTCCTGACAATAAAGTGCCTGCCCAGTAAATAAGGTCTCCACTTCTGAATGGCCAGGACAATAGCCATCAACTCTCTCTCGTAGACCGACTTCAGTCTAGCCCGGGACGACAGTACCTGACTGAAATAAGCTATGGGCCTGTGGTTCTGCATCAATACTGCTCCCAGTCCGTAGCCTGAAGCATCTGTCTCCACCATAAACAACTGGTTGAAGTCCGGCAGAGCGAGCACTGGCACCGTGGTCATGGCCTTCTTCAGCTTCTCAAAAGCCTCTGAAGCTGCTTCTCCCCATAGAAAGTTGTCTTTCTTCAACTGCTCTGTCAGTGGCCATGCTATGGTGCTATATCCCCTAACGAACCTCCTATAGTAGCCTGTCAATCCCAAGAATCCTCTGAGCCCTTTCAATGTCTTGGGTTTCGGCCATGCCAGCATTGCCTCAATCTTGGACTGATCTGCCGCCACTCCCTCCTGGGATATCACGTGCCCAAGATACTCCACCCGTGCCTGAGCGAAGTCACACTTCTTGAAATTGGCCTTCAGTTTATGCTCCCTCAGCACACCCAACACCACTCTCAGGTGCTCTAAGTGTTCCTCCTCAGTCCTGCTATATATTAAAATGTCATCAAAAAATACCAACACAAACCTGCGGAGGTGTGGCTTGAAGATCCGGTTCATCAAGGCCTGGAATGTGGCAGGTGCGTTGGTGAGGCCAAAAGGCATCACCAGAAACTCATAATGACCCTCATGAGTCCTGAAGGCCGTCTTCTGCACATCTTCCTTCTTCATCCTGATCTGGTGGTAGCCCGACTTCAAATCAACTTTGGTGAACAAAGCTGCTCCATGTAGCTCATCCATCAACTCGTCAATTACCGGAATAGGAAACTTATCAGGCACAGTTTCCTTGTTGAGAGCCCTGTAATCTACACAGAACCTCCAACTCCCATCTTTTTTCTTCACAAGTAGAACCGGACTGGAGAAAGGACTCACACTGGGCTGAATGATCCCTCCTTCTAGCATTTCTCCCACCAGCTTTTCGATTTCATCTTTCTGCACCTGAGGGTATCTGTAAGGTCTCACACTGATAGGAGATACCCCCTCTTTCAGGATAATCTGGTGTTCATGCTCTCTATCAGGTGGTAGTCCCACCGGAGGTTGGAACACATCCTCAAATTCATGCAAAAGAGGCTGAACCAATGTGGGAAATATCTTCTCCTCCCTCTCCTTCTGCTCCTCCAGGCTCTGCAGCTCCACCAGGAATCCTCCTCCCGCATCCTGGATGATTTTTACCATAGATCGTAGTGACACTCCAGTTCTGGTCAACCCTGGTTCCCCCTTTAGCTTCACCTTCTTCCCTTCTACAGTCAGCTCCATCACCATGGTTCCCCAATTCACCTTGGTTTCACCCAAGGTTTGTAGCCATTTCATGCCCAAAATGACATCTGTGCTACCCAACTTTAGGGGTAGGAAGTCCTCTATCACTCTGATCTCTTGTAGCCTCATCTCCACCCCTTTGCAAATTCCGGTGCTGGACTCAATCTTCCCTGTTCCCATCATTACCCCATAATTACCAGTCTCAGTAGGTTCCATCCCTAGCTCCTCCGCCACTTGGGTGGATATGAAATTGTGGGTTGCCCCACTATCAATCAGAACCACTACTTCCCTCCCAAGTATCTTCCCCTTCACTTTCATCGTATGGCTAGGAGTAAATCCCATTACTGAATTGAGTGATACCCCGGCTACCTCCAACTGGGTCTCATTCTGCTCCTCATCATATTCATCGCTATCTTCAGGCGCCTCGTCTATGTAGACGGTGAGAGCCCGAAGAGCGCGATCCTTGCATCGGTGCCCGGGAACAAACTTCTCCTCGCATCTGAAACAAAGACCCTTAGCCCTCTTCTCCTGCATCTCCTCGTCAGTCAGTTTCTTGAAGCTTCCAGCAGATCTGGTCACTCCACTCTTCTCTTTTCCACTCTCTCTAGGAACATTAGGGCTTGCCCCTTTTGGAGCCAAATAAGTGGTAGTGGTCCTGGTGGGACCTCCTGAGTGGCTGTTCCTCCAATTTCGGGCATTGGTTTTCTGGTTCTCCACCAACTGAGCAAGTTCCATTGCCTCCCTTAGGTCTCTTGGTCTCATGACCTTCACTGCATCTCTAATTTCCGGTTTGAGGCCCTTCATAAAATTTCCCCCAATGTACTGTTTGACAATCCTTCCATATCTCCCACCAGACTCTCAAATTTCTTCCTGTATTCCTCCACTGTTCCCTCTTGAGTAAGAGCATAAAATTGTTCAGAGATCTCCCATGGGCTGCCCCCTCTGAATCTCTCTCTGATCGCCACCTTAAACTCTCTCCAGGATCTCACCGGTTCCCACTTATCCATGTACTTGAACCATGCAAATGCCGCCCCCTCCAAGCACATACTCGCGGCTATCAATCTTTCCTCCTCCATCAGGCCATTCACTGCAAAATATCTCTCCACCTTGTGGATCCAATCATCCACATTTCCCTCTTCGAACACCGGCATTTTCAGTTTCCTGGCTCTAGTGTCCACCCCGTATGCCCTATTCCCTCCGTGGCCTCCTCTGTCCCAAACTATGGGATTTTCCCAAGTTCCTCTCTCTCCATATCGGGGCTCATCCTCCCGTCTTGGCCGCCGGTAGCCCTCTTCCCCTCGTGCCCCGCCTTGATGATTATAGGCCTCCCATGGCCTATCCAATGGATCTGGCCTTCGACGTCGCCAGTCGTCTTCTCTTCCCTCCCTGGAGTCCCTTCTTCTGTCATGTTCTTCCCGTCTGATGGATTCCCGATGAGGCATCCTTCCGTTGCTGTTGAGCAGTTCCACTTCCTCTTCTTCCTCTAGATTCACTTTCTCCTTGCCTTTGCTACCACTACCTTCTCCTCTTTCCTCCGCTGTCACTGCCTTCGCTTGTCCTTCCAATAACTTTTTCATCATTTCTTCCAATACCCTGAATTTCCCTTCCACATTCTCGCTCAATGTCGCCATTTTTTCCTCCAGATCCGCTTTATATTGACCCATCTCGGTCTCCAATACTTCTACCCTTTTAGATGCCATGAAAATCCACTAGATGCCTCCGGATCGCTCTCCAAACAGTGAAAAACTGCAGCAAATTAGTGGAAAAACAGTCCTCCACCGCCCGGATCTCGCTCTGATACCAATTTGATAGGAAACACTTGGTTTTACAAGTGTTTCTCACCAAAACCCAAGAGATCCAAGAGATAAAATTGCTGTCCTCTCAGTAAATACGGCAAAAACAGTAGAAAATGGGAACGAAGGAAGAAATCGTAGGGAAAAACACTAGCAAACGATTGTATTCCCCTGTATGATGCAAGAAACAAGCAAGATAACTTTCCTTCGATTCGAGAGGAAGGAAATAACTCTCCAATCTCTAGCCGTAGTCTAGAGCCCAAAACAAGAAAACCACAAGAACTTCAAGAAACTTCAAAATGCCAGATAACCCTAATCCCCCCCTTCTCACTCTATTTAACCATAAAGGAGTTTTACAAAAGACCTCACTACCCCAAATATTTCAAAATATCTCTAAAAAAGACTCCTAAAACGCCCTATCACGTCGCGCTCCTCCGCCTGTTTGCGCGCGGTTCCGTCGGGTGAAGACCTGGACCGGTCCAGGATGGACCGGTCCAGCCGGCTCCAATGCCGGCTTATCAGAGTATTGTAAGCTCCCTCTTCCTCGTGGTGATCACCTCAGTATTGCTAATATCTTTCTTCTGTTAACCACAAGAGAGCTTGAGTGAGGGAAACTCAAGGTGACTTTTCTAAATATTAACCTACGGATTATTGTTAAAGTGTATTCGTCATTACTCGCATGTTTGTTATTGTTTTAAATTGTCGTGCCTAACGAGTTTGTAACATTGCCTAAGCAACTTTGCAACTGAGATTTCATTAAATCATTAATTGTGACTCGTTAATCTTTGTATTGACTTGCTTACTCAGTTGTCTTATTGTTTCTTCGTGTAATTCCGATATTGTTTCACATCACTCCATCTCATACTCGTCACAAATTTCAATCCAAAGCCAAAGCCAAATCCTGCGTCTTTTTGGGTTATTTGACACTTATAAAGGCTATAAGTGTTTGGATCTTACTACTAACAAAATCATAATATCCAGACACACAACCTTTGATGAAAAATCGTTTCCTTTCACTAAGGTCTTTTCCTCGCCTATTACGTCTGCTAAGGACATCTCTCTATTTCTTCTCACCCCAATATCCGTGATGTCATCGGCTATGAACCAAAGTCAGCATCCCACTACCGCACCCATGCCATTGCCTCCTGATCACTCTCAATCACCGTCTATTATATCCTCCACATCTAATCTTGTTGTGCAAATTACGAACTCTCAACCTTGATCTCCTCACATATGCCTCATCATCATATGGTTACCAGTAACCAAACAGGATTGCTCAAACCTCGAGTTCGATTAAATCTTTTTCATTCTTATACTTCTTCAGATCCTACTTATGTTCCTACCACATACAATGAAGCAATCAAGCACTTAAAGTGGCGCCAAGCTATGACCATGAAATTATTGGCATTACAAAAGCATGGCACATGGAGCTTAGTTCGGCCACCTAAGGACTCCTCCATTCTAGGCTGTAAATAGAATTACAGAATCAAACTTCATGCTGATGGCTCGGTGGCTAAGCACAAGGCCCGACTGGTTGCACAAGGAAATAACCAAGAATATGACTTGGATTACACAGAAACAGTCAACCCTGTAGCTAAGCTACCCACAATTCGCATTTTGCTAGCGGTTGATCTCCACAATGACTGGCATGTTCACCAGCTTGATGTGGCAAACACTTTTCTCCATGGCAATCTATTAGAAACTATTTATATGTCCCAACCAAAAGGCTTTGAAGACTCTCTGATTCTGACAATGTCTGTCGTCTTCACAAAGTCATCTACGACCTTAAACCATCATCAAGACAGTGGTACAACATGTTCACGTCATATTTGATATTAGGAGTGTCAATTTCGAGTCACGGGTCGGGTTCAGGTCGAACCCGAAACTGACCCGACACTATTCGGATCAACCCGAACCCGGCCCGTTTCGGCAAATGGGTCTGTTTTTCGCACCCAAACCCGACCTACTTTGGGTCCGGGTCAACTCGAAACGACCCGAATAACCCGGGACGAACAAAAAATTGCAAGTTTTCGGGTCAAAAAACGGGTCATTCTCCGATATTTGTGGTCAAAAGCAGGTCAAAAATGGGCCAATCTCGGGTTTTCGGGTCAAAAACGTGTTTTCGGGTCAGAAACATGTCAATTTTGGGTTACTGGGTCAACCCGAACATGACTTGATTTTTTAAAATGGGTCAATTTGCTGAACCCGAACCCGGAATTTTCGGGCCGGTTTCGAGTTGGGTTTTCGGGTCATGTCAAATATTGACACCCCTATTTGGTATCTATTGGCTTCTCTCATAGCAATGTTGACCTCTTCTCTATTTGATATCTATTGCCCCAAGCTCAAATATATCTACTCATGTACGTTGATGATATACTCATAACGGGTAACAAACAATAAGCTATCTCCACGTTCATTGACAAACTCAACAGCAAATTTTCTATGAAACACCTTGTCAATGCTCATGATTTTCTCAGCATTAAGATTGATAATCACGACCAACAATATTTTCTATCCCAAAAGCAATATGCTAACTCGCTTCTTCAGCAAGCTTAATTGACTCACTGCAATCCGTTGGCCAATCCCACATGCACGAAGCTACCCACAATTTTTCCAGCTAACTCTGTCCTCTTCGATCCCCATACCTACCAAAGACTCACATGCTCCCTATAGTATTTAACACTTACTCACCCAAACATCACATATAGCGTCAATCAGTTATCTTAGCATATGCATCGTCCTCTTCCTCAACATATTTATCTTCTCAAACGCCTTCTACGCTATATCAAAGGTACGCTTGATTACGGTATGCCTATTACGAAAACTAATCTCGTTCTTAAATCTTTTTTAGATGCCGACTGGGCTGGAGATCCAATCTCTCGAAAATCTACATCCAGCTATTGCTCATTTCTGGGTGAAACGATCATATCGTGGACTGTTAAAAAGCAACAAACGGTTGCTAGATCATCGACGGAATCCGAGTACCGTGCTTTGGTAGCTCTTACATCTGACATTATTTGGCTTCGTTGGCTTCTTCAAGACTTTGGCATACCTCAAGATTGTACTACGAACATGTATTGTGACAACACTTCTGCCATCGCACTAGCTAATAAACTAGTCTTCCATACCCGTATGAAGCATATAGAAATTGATCAGAAATTTATCAGGGATCACCTCCAAAACAATAACATTCGTCTCCTGCCTATCAACACAGTAGATCAAGTGGTCGATATCTTCACCAAATCGCTTTCTACACCTCGATTTCTTCACCTACGACTCAAACTGACTGTCATCCAGGACCCATCAGTTTGCAGGGGCATATTAGTGCATAAAGATATATGATACATATATTATTATCGTGTTAATATATTTGTGCTCCTGTAGTGACGTGGCTATTACTCATTGGTTCATATGTATGGCTACTCTCTTCCTCTATATATACTTAGGCTTTATCTGTAACAGGCACTGGATAATAATGTCCGTCTTATTTCTAACTTCACTCTTTCCTTCTCTGTCTATCTGCTTCTTGTTTCTTCTCTCTCAGGTTGTGCGTGTTCTTCAAATAGGAAATTGACCGCGAAGGCTTGATTGAAGAGTTCAATAAGCTAACTACATGTCATTTAGAACATTCCAAAGTTAATTTGCTTAAAAGTTTTTACACATTCAGCAGAAAGTCAAATAACTCACAAGAAAAACATGCAAATCTTATTCAAGAACAATAACTTTTTCCCACTACTGCATTCCCGCATTCCCATAATAACAGGAAAAACTCAGTAGAACCATTTTTATTATGAATAAACTTGAAGTTGAACTTCTAAGTTGTGCTCATAAGCAGCCCCGAGAGCTAAGGTTAAGTTGTCCCAATTGTTATGTAGGGGTTCCCGTTACAAGTCAGGGAAAAAATCTCTTTGCAAGTACAATGAAACAGTTGCGTATATTAGCACTACTACAAGCCTCACATTGGTTAGACTCATTGCATCGGATGCAACATGTTCTTAACCATGCTTATAAGCAATGTGAGAAAGTACCATAGAATTACTTCGGCATATTTTGATTCAAGATATGAGGGGAATATGATGGACCGGCGGTGAGCTGGTGGGTTCCACTAGGGTGGGCGGCTGGCAAGAAGAGAGAGGGGCTCAAAGGGGAATAATTCTACCTTTAATTACTTACCATAGAAAACTAAAATCGGGAGGGAATTAGGTAAGTTTATTTAGGAAAAGGGGGGCTGATTTAGATTCATATTTGGGAGGGAATTAGGAAAGTTTTATTTAGGGAAAGATGACTGATTTAAATTTAGATTTTGAGAGGGAAATAGGAAGGTTTATTTAAGGGTAATTAGGTTGTCTTATTTTCATCATGTGATTGTGTTTTTGCTGTATTCTTTTTTGGAGTTATTCCTAGCGGTGCCTAGGATTTTTGGAGAGCTGATCTACCTCTCGAATAGTAGATTAACTTGTATCTTGATTTGTTGTGCTTAAATAAGAATCTTTCTCATTGATACTGCTGTTTTTCCTCTTTATTATTGTTGTTTTTGGTGTTTGGAGATTAGATACCCAGCAAATTGGTTTTAGAGCACGATTTGGGACTTATGATATCAAAGAAAGTTGATGCCTTGGTAGAGTGTCTTGAAGGAGAAGTGGGCCAAACTCAAAGCGGTGTTTAAGGAAATAATTTCATTAATGAAGGATAAGTTTTTCCACTCAGAAGAGATGATGAAGAAGGTGTTGGATATTCACATCCAACCGGCGGCGTTAGAGGTAAGAACGCCGATACAAGGAAATGCAAATTCCGGTAACCGGAGGGATGATCACGATGTGAAGATCTTGGGGGAAGAGGAAAGGAGGCAATCTTTTGAACCACCACCTAGGAGAGGAATGGGGGGAGTTTATGGCATGTGGAGGTATGGATATTAACAATTCATGAGGGTTGAAGTTGAAGAAAGGGAGACATATGAGAGGGGACAAGGGAGAGATTATCATAACTGTTATATAGGGGGAGGCAAAGAAGGAAGAGGGAATTGGGGAGGAGGAGATCGGAGGGTGAGGAAGCTAAAAATATTGGTGTTTGAAGTGGAAGATGCATGGGTAGATATATAGGGTGAAGAGATATTTTGCAGTGAATAGGCTAACGGATGAAGAGGCTCACGACAACCGCTCTATGTTTGGAAGGAAAATATTTAGCATGGTATCAATGGAGGGACATGACGGCTCTGATTAGATCATGGGGGAGTTCAAGGATTGCTTATTAGAATCATACTTGTCAACGACGAATGGCACAACACGGCGCAAAGTTTTCGATGGAACCATGGCGCATAGCGAACGGCGTGGCGCGCCACTTTGAATACGATGCAAAATTTAAAAAAATAATGAAAATCTTTATATGGATTCTATTTTATAGTATCAATCAAGTTGGGTAAGGCTTGGTTGAATATAATTTTGATCCAAAGTCCAAACCATTATAGTAAGCTTCAAGTTCGTCTAAAATTTCTACTAAAATAAATTCTAAATAAAAGTCCAATAAAATCAAACTAAACTATTTTAATCATATCAAAGAATTTTAAAATTAATTGTTACATTATTTTAAAAATTAAAATATATAAATATTAAAAACTATTTATAATTATATTAAAAAATTTCTAAAATTCAAATTACGCGAGCCGTGCGCCATTGTGCGCGCCGTGGCGCAAATGGCACACACAAACTTGAACATGTGCACTGCGCCATGCAGCTGACACCGTAAGTGGGAAGTATGATTGGACCATGTGCTATGGCGCGCGTCATTTTACACCATTGACAAGTATGATTAGAACATTTCCGAACCAGTCATGAAGGAGACTTCTATTAGAAGTTCTTTGCTCTTGTGCTGGAAGGGATCGTGATAGAGTATCAAGAAAGTTTGAGTTCCTTTCCAGTTGTTTGGGGATATTGTCAGAAACAGTGTTAGAAGAAAACTTCATGAAGGGGTTGAGACCGGAGATCAGAGCTGTAGTGTGGGTGTTGAGACCGAGAGGGCTAGGGGAGACCATGGAGCAAGCATAATTGGTGGAGGATAAGAGGTCTCTAGAAAAGGGAAGTCAAAGCAGTCGGCTAGGAGTTACATACAGGACGACAACCACTTTTCTGGCATGAAAAGTGCCACCTGTACTGGCCTAGAAAGAACCACCTAGAGATCGAGGAGTGGGAGCAAGATCAGGAGGAAATTTTAGCATTTGACAATGACGGAGTTGCAGGAGAAGCGGATGAAAGGGCTGTGTTTTAGGTGTGATGAGAAGTTTACCTTGGGGAAAAGATGTAAGTATCAGACCCTTCAGTTTCTCACCATTTGTGATGACAAGAAAGTTGAAGGGGAAGAGATAGTGGGGGAAGATGAGCATCTACACCTGGACGTAGCTGATTTTTGATGTTTCACTGAACTCAATGTGGGGTTATGGTACGACCCGGCCATTATACTCTAATTAATAAGGCGGAAACGAGCAGTTGAACGTTTATAACATTTTTTCAAATTCAAAAACAATTTATCAAATACATTGCAAAGAAAAATTGAAGAGCCACTAACACAATTTTCATTAAACTAATAATATATTCTTCACATCTTAATATTTATATAAATCAGAAATTACCTGCTTTCATTTGAGCATCATTTCTATAGACATATTCTCCTCTTTCAGTCATTTCTATTGCTCGGTAGACTTACCTGAAAGATTTTAGTTCAACAGGTTGGAGTTTACAAAATAAACTCTGTGGGAAATCACACCTGTAATATAATAATTTTTACATACATAAAATAAACATATTCATTTGGCTTTCTTTTACATTTACAAATAAATTTGCATAAATCATTTCTCTTTCATGTGACATACATTCTTTATTTATATTTATCATATAACATATTTCTTTAAATATATTTATCAGTTAGCATATTCTTTTTCCTTTTCTTGTTTAGTATAGGAGCATCATCTAAATGTACCAATAAAGGTACAACCATTTTAATTTTCATTTTTATTTAACATGCAAGAGTACGTTGCTTTTCCAGCCATACCATACGGGAGTGAACTTTTGTAATTTGCATTCATATACCTTTTCTCTTTAATTTTTACATTTATTTCATTTGTATTTATACATTTATCTTCAAATGATTTTGAAGAATATTAGTATAAATTTTAATTTTGCTTTCTTTTTCTTCCATTTATTTTCAATCCACATACATGCATTTCACATATTATATACATATAAATGTATATCATTATTAAATTAATGGCTATTGACTTTCATCGTTATAAGCGTAATGACTTTCAAACATTTAATTAAATCATGAAATTATATGTAACAAAATTTAGAATCATATAATGACCATAAAATACAGTAATTACCCACTTGGTTATACTTGTGCTTCAATTTCTGTCCAATTCTCAATTCCCTATAATATACTTCAAATATCCGTCTCAATCCGGATATTTAATTCTCCTTCTGTTTCAAAATAATATTAGTTGAATTTAAATATTATCCTCTAAATTTTGAAGGAATCATCGGCGCAATAATAATGTCAAATTCTCTGATTAACAATTTTTTTCTATCATCTTGCTTATATAAAATTTTCTAACATAGATAAAAAAATTTCATTTACATAACTTGCTTATTTTACCTCACTAAATATTTCCTTTCTTCTTCGCAATAAAGCCTTCCTTTCGTCTCTGTTGAATCAAATTTAGTTCTCTTGGATTTTCTTTGTAAACAATAATATTTTTACTCCTTCAATTAGAAAATGAGAATATAAATTCTTATCTAAGTCGAACTTAATTAATAGTTTAAACACTTACTATTTATTTCATTGTCAAAGAATAAAAAAAATCTCAAAAGAAAATTCCCAATTTTTTTGTCTTTCTCTCCAAATTTCTGCCTCTCCGCTTTCAAATCTCTTCCTTTACCTTTAATTAAATGTCATTCGCTGTTTAGATGAAGTAATACGAAAGGATTTATACATAAATAGGAAAAAAATGACAAACGAACCTTCTTTCTTTTTCTTCCTCTCATTCACTATATCTTCTCTAAATTTTTGCTTCTTTAGCAACAATGAATGAAGAGGAGGAAGTTATTCTTTGTGAGGTTGATTTCATTCCCGTACTCAATCATTCGCCAGAAACGCGATTCGACCCGTCCATGAGCGTTCGTGCATGAGTTTGGCCTGTCGTCTTCGCATGTTGCTCTCGGTTTTGTTCCTTGTTCGTGCGGGTTCAGTTATTTGAGCTGGTTGGTTCAATTGAATGGGCTAGCTTAAATAGGCTCTTATAGGTTAACTCCAAACCACACCATGAAGGTAAGGGAGAATATATAGAGAAAGGTTGTGGTAGTTCTGATAAATAGTGGGGCACCCACAATTTCATTTCTAGTCAGATGGTGGATGAGTTGGGGCTGAAGCTAGTAATCACGGGATGTTATAAGTGATGACAGGGATAGGGAAGATGGAAAGAAGTAGGGGCATCTGAGGGGGCTACTCCTACAAGGGGTACAGGTAAGGGAGGATTTTCTTTCGTTGGAATTAGGAAGCACTGATATGATATTGGATATGAAATGGCTGCAGACTTTGTGGGAAACCAAGATAAATTGAACGGCCTTGACAATGGAAATCCAAGTGGAAGGCAGGAAGATGATCTTTAAGGGGGATTTTTATTTTATCCAAGACCATGCTATCTCTCAAGGCCTTGGTGAAAGCCATACAGGGCATGGAGGGGGATGCTTAGTGGAGCTTCGGAGCATGGAAGGGATTCAGTATGACAAGGTAGAGGAGGTACCTTTGCTAGTCCAGCCACTACTACACTAGTTTGGAGATATTTTTTTAGGCCCCTCAAGAATTGTCATCCTTGAGGGAGAAGGAGCACGCCATTATCATGAGGGAGGGAGCTACACCCATTAGTTTGAGACCTTATAGATAGCCTCAGATTTAGAAGGATGAGATCGAAGCTGGTTCGAGAGATGTTGGAGCTGGGGATCGTTCGGACGAGTGTGAGTCCGTTCTCGAGCCCTATACTATTAGTGAAGAAGAAGGTTGTAAGCTGGAGATTTTGTGTGTACTATCAGGCTTGAATAAGGAAACCGTTCTAGAGAAGTTTCCTATTCATGTGATAGATGAGCTTGTGGGCTCCGAAAATTCGGCCCCGGCCTCCGCTCGTGCTTTTTTTTTATTCGGCGAGGGAGTTTTAACGAACTAAGTTCCGGGGTAAATTTTGGAAGGCAGATGGGTTTGTAGATAAGACACTACCCATAGATTTCGCCCTCATTTTGCGAGGACTTTATGATCTAAGTTCTGGTTTCCTATAGGCGCAAGCCCCTATAGTTAATTACCCCTCCCGATAATGAGAGAGAACTTTCGATTAAGGCTAGTCGTCAATCAGATACGTTGTATCCATAGATACGTAGTACCAAGCATATAGTAGCAGCAATGGGCATAAGAATTTGAAAAGTTTGGATGTTGGAGAATTGAGAGTTGGGTTTTTGGATTTTGGGTTGGAAGATTTGATATTTAAAATAAAAATTGCACCATCTTGCACTTAAAGCGGATGGTGGGGGAATGGATGATGGACCCGATCAAGATCCCATGGTTCCGTCGTCCAGGGCCATCGTGGTCCCTGGTCTACTTAGTCAGAGGAGGTAGTCGACCCAACCTGACAGAAGGATCCTTGTCGGCAGCCATGGGTTGCTTCGTCCAAGGGGACCTTGTAGACCTAGGTTGGATATTTGCCTAAGGGGACAATTTTAAATCCACCTTAGCTAACAGAGGGCTTTGTGCCCTATCGATCGTATCCTATTGATTCATATCTCAAGGATTTGATGCCAATAAGGAACGTAATAGTGCTGGCCATAACCAGTATTTCGTGGTGCCATTTGACGGCAAAACCACTCGGTTCAGAGGGCCCCGGGTCATAACCGTTTATCCTGCGGTGCCATTTGGCAGCAAAATTGCCGGTTAGAGGACACGTATCACGTCCCTAATGGCAAGAGATTGTTTGAGAATGGATCCTAGTGATATTCTCGACTAGGCATTTGGCTCTTTGTGAGCTGAAGTATTTTTAATTTGTCCACCTCGGCAAACTGTTGCGGATGGTGGATGGATTTTGCTTTAAGCGATTGATAGTTTGTTTCAATTTTAAATATTTTTGGGATTTGAAATGATTTTTGGATTTTTGGAGTATTTGGGTGGCATTTAAAAATATGTGTGAACCTCTCCGGTTGAGATAAGCAATCAACACGGCCATCATCGGGGTGTTTGGGGTCATTTCCATTTGTTGATTGAACCTTGTCGACCCTATCAACTTACCGATAGGGGATCGGGTTTCATAGGTTTTGTGCCTTTGTTCATGAATTTTCTTTGTTGGAAGCCTTGAAGGCCGAATATGAATGTACAAAATAAATATTACGGTCAACTTCGTGACCGCATATTTATCCGATATCTGGAACACTGTCTACTCCTATTTATCTACTTAGGAGGATCGGATTTCGTAGGCTTCATGCCTTTTGTTTAGTGAATTCGTTTGATTATAGGCCTTGAAGGCCTAATATGAATGTATTTAAATAAATACACTGGTCGCTACAACCGTGTATTTTGTTTGAAGGTTCGAACCCTATCGACTCCTATTGATCCGTATAGAAGGATCAGGTTCGAACCTGAATTCACTTGTCGACCCGCGCAACATCCCTAGGCGTCACGTGTGTACCAATAATACGCTCGCCGGGGCCCATGCGAGTCAGGATTATATTTTCCCCTTCAGTGTACCTATGTGTATACAATTTATAGTGTACGTGCAGGGGTATTTTGAAATAATTGTAGTTGTGTAGATAACATCGTTTGGAGCACACAACTTTTCATTTGAGAGCTTATACACGCCTTCTGTCCACTAATACGAGTGTTGCAGATTCGGTGGCGTGGCGTTGTGTATTGTAGACGCATTATGTCTGCTTTCATGAGTGTTGCAGATCCGGTGGCGTGGCGTTGTAGGTTGTGGACGCTTTCTGTCTGCTTGTATCAGTGTTGCAAATCCGGTGGCGTGCTAGTCTTGATATTGACTCCCCCTTCCCCTCTCATTCACCAGGGGATTCCTCTGGACTTTGGGGTCAATGATTGTTAATATGGAAAGAATTTCTTTTAGGATATTCGGTATAGTGGACTTGTTATTTTTGGTATTCGTGGGCACCAGAACTGTTTTCTTCTTAAGTATAGAACTAAGAGGAGGCTTTGGAACACCAGGAAGTTTGGTTCTAATTTGTTCAAACATTTTCTCTCTTCTGCCAGGGGTATCCTTTTTCGTACATCGGGTTGCACTTGTACTCGACGTACTTGTAGATCTTGATTAGGGGTGTCAATTTCGGGTCACGGGTAGGGTTCAGGTCGGACCCGGAACTGACCCGGGTTCAAACGGGTCGACCCTAACCCGACCCGGTTAGGTAAACGGGTCGTAAATGCGAACCCGGACCCGACCCGACCCGGGAACTGTCTCGCGGAGCTGTCACGCGGGGTCGCCAGGTCGCGCCATCTCGCTGGGGTCGCGCGGGTTCGCGCCATCACGCTGGGGTCGGGCGGGGTCGTTCCTACTCGCGCGGGATCGCGAGTCGCGACAGCGGGTGCGCGCTGGGGTCGCTGGTCGTGTGGGGTGGCGAGTGGCGACAGCCGACAGCGGGGTCGCGCTGGGTCGTGACCAGATGGGTCGCGCGGGGTCGCGACAGGCGACAGCGGGCAAGGGGCAAGGTCGCGACAATGGGCAGGCTCGCGAGAAAGCGGGTTGGCGGGTTGACCCGGCAACCCGTCGGGTCAACCCAAACCCGACCCGTTTTTCAAACGGGTCGATTTCTGGAACCCGAACCCGACCCGTTTTGAAACCGGGTCGGGTCCAACCCGGATTTTTCGGGTCGAGTCCGGGTCGGGTTTTCGTGTCGTGTCAAATATTGACACCCCTAATCTTGATCACCACTGTTGTAGGTGATATCCGTACTTGTGTCCACAGTGATTCATTGTACTTTCAATACACTGTTGTTATCCACAAGTATCCATTTGTAGGGGACTGTTGTATCCACTACGACCTCCTAAAAATGTTTGTAGAAGACCCATTGCTTATGCATCGAAACCACCTTTCACCAATCTCGGGTGGTTTGATTGTACTTGTTTGACCTTGTAGGAATCGTTGTAGGAGATAGTTATACTTATGCCCACAGTGGTTCGATGGTGCTTACGATATATCCACTGCTGTTATCCACAAGTTGCTTATGTTCGTTTGTAGGGATCCGTTGTATTTGCTGCGACCTCCTAGAGATGTTCGTAGAAGACCCACTGTTCCCGCATCATGCCCACCTGTCACCAATCTCAGGTGGTTGGACGATTGTATTTGCAGTAGGGATAGATCTTCGATTACCACATATGGGTAGGACTCGTACACCTGACAGGTGTCTGTTGCCTCTTACAGGTGTAATGCATTGACTTTGTAGGGACTGTTGTATCTACTACAAGCTCCTAGGAATGTTCGTATGGGATATTTGTACTGGTGCCCACAGTGGTTCGATGTGCTTATAATATGCCCACTGTTGTTATCCACCAGTATTCATTTGCAGGAATTCGTACTTGTGTCCACAGTGATTCATTGTACTTATAATACACTGTTGTTATCCACAAGTATCCATTTGCAGGGACCGCTGCATCTACTACGACCTCCCAAAGGTATTTGTAGAAGACCCATTCTTTTCGTACCTTATCCATCATTTCACCAATCTCGGGTGGTTGGACGATTGCATCTGCTGTAGGGGCGGATCTTTGGTTGTTATATATGAGTAGGAGTCGTACACCTTGCAACTGTTCGTTTCTATAGTGCATTGACTTGGTGGGGATTGTTGTATCTACTACGAGCTCCTAGGAATGTTTGTAGAAGAACCATTGCTCCTGCATCAAATCCATCTTTTCACTAATCTTAGGTGGTAGTTTTGATGTATTTACATTTGTTTGTAGGAACGGATCCTTGATTGCTGGACTCCAGTATTGCCATCTCAATCAACAAGCAATTCGTACTTGTTTATTGTGCTGGGAATCTTATGTCATAGTTTGCAAGTAGAAATTCTTGCCCATAACAAGTGGATTGCACTTGGGATGTTAATTTGAGCCAGAACCTTTGTATGATTGTTCAGACCAAGTTTGGATCGGGCTTGAGTTCAAGTCTGAGTTTAAGTACAGTTCAGACCCTTTATTGTTCGTATGATTTGAGTTCATTTGAGTTCCTTGCTCTCCACATCTTGTTCCAATTTTGATTTCAGAGTACAAGTTCAAGTTGATTGTTCAGAGTCTTCTGAAGTCTTTGCAAGTGCAATTGTTGGCTCAATTGTTTTGATTTTGGTTCCAATTTGATATTTATTTCATTTGGGTTTGACATTTAGAAATCATTTAAATTTTGGTTCTGATTTAGGTCCACAAGTCCACTGTTCATCGTACAGGTCCTCTGCTCATTTAATTGAAGTTCTGTACATTTCTGTTCAAGTACAAGTCTTCTATATTGTTGCCCAAGAAGGTCTTCAAGTCTTGTGTATTTCAGTGAAAATTTCGGCAGCATCCCGGCATATCCCCCGTTTGGGGGAAAATAGGGGAGCTGGGCCTTCCCACCACGCTACTAAAGCGTGTATGGTAGGTGTCCTTAGACACTGCGGCCGTAGAAATTTCATCCCACCATGCTACAAGAGCGTGTATGGGGCCTTCAGCAGTACCCGTACGGAACACCAGTAGCTCTCCCAACCACGCTATAAGAGCGTGTATAGGGCTTACCCACCTCGTCGTATGCATCGCACCGGGCTCCCTCCTACCGTGCTACAAGAGCGCATATAGGTGGTTCTCCGGTCCGCTGCAAATGTCGAGAGTGGAATTTGGAACATCATACCTTTCGTAGCAGTCTTCGGCGGTGTCGGTGTCGGTGTCGAGGTCGAGGACCGTCCCCACCACGCTACAAGAACGTGTATAGGGCTTACCCGCCTCGTCGTATGCTTCGCACCGGGCTCCCTCCTACCGTGCTACAAGAGCGCGTATAGGTGGTTCCCCGGTCCGCTGCGAACGTCGAGGACGGGGTTTAAGTTAGAAATGTATACCTTGAAGTCTGGCGGTGGAAGGAGTCATCAGCGACTGGCGGTGGAGGGCACGGAAATCGAGACGGGAGGAGCATTTTTTATATTTAATTATAATTAATATTAATTAATTATATTTATCATTAATTAATTAAGATTATTAACTATAATTATTATGATTAACTGATATGATTAATTATAATTAACTTTCAATTAATTATAATTAATTAATATCAATTAAATTTTAAATAATTATAATTAATAAATAATAATTAACTTTAATTAAAAGAGTATTAATTAAAACTAACCTTAATTAAAACTAATTATAATTAACTATAATTAATTATAATTATTTAATTAAGATTAATTATTAATTAATTATAATAAATATAACTAATTAAAATGATTATAATTAAAACTAATTATAGCTAATTAAGATTAACCATAATTAAACTTAATCAAATCACTAAACCCTCTTCTCCCTCTCTATTTCTCGGGTTCGTCCATGGATAGGCCGAAGAAGCGCGTAAAGGGAGAAAGTTACCTTCACACAGAGCAAGCTCTATTGTTGCCTCCAATCAGAGAGAGGGGAGAGTCGTCGAAGGAGCAAAGTTGAACAGCCAGGAAGGAGGCCGAAGAAGCAGCGAATGGGAGAAAATTATCCCCACAGCCGGCGAGCTCCCTCCCTGCTTCCGATCTAAAATGTGTAACTTCCGATTGACGGGAAACGTCGTCGCAGGAGCGTCGTCGAACAACCACGAAGGAGCTGAAGTAGAGGCGAGCTCCCGTTGCTATGTCCGATCAAAATGTCGTAGTCTCCGACCCTTCACAGTCCGGCGAGCTCCCTTATAGCTTCTGATTAAAATGTTGTGACTTCCGATACCTACAGGAAGGGAAGGTCATCGAAGGTAGTGAAGTTGAACAGCACCGAAGGCGTCGGAGAGGCGAAGTCGTTCGGCCACGGAGGAGCTGAAGACGCGACGAGAGGGAGAAAGTTTCATTCACAGTCGGTGAGCTCCCGTCCCCGCTTCCGATCAAAGTGTCGTAACTTCTTCTCCAGCGGGAGGGAAAAGAAATCGCAGAGCGAGAGAGAGAAGAGTCTCTCGAATCCCTTCCCTCCGTTCTTTTAACGTCGAAAGGAAGAGATCGTGGGGAGAAATGACTCGGGCGTGGCTTCGACGTGCAAACGACGTGGGGATGGCAGAGCAGGTAAGGATTTAATTTTTTTTTTGTTTTCTTTGCATGACATAACAGGTCAACAGAGCTTTTGGACGAATTATATGGAGCGGTAATCTTTTCCAAAATTGATTTGAAGTTAGGCTTAGGGTTATGCTTATGTTTGTTGAATTTAGGAGTTCTCTAGGGTTGTTTTGGCTCTTGCCACCAACTAGGGATTCGAAGAGCCGGATCTTCCTCACAAATTGAAGATCCATTGTATTTTATTTGTTTTCTTCTACTTTTCATCAATTATCACGTTTTTCTACTGTTTTTCCAAGAGATTCATTCAATTTCTGCGGTGTTCTTGCTGAAATTTCAAATTTCTGCCAATATGTTTGTGATTTCTGCACTTGTTTTCTATCAAATTGTTCATAATGCAGGGAACAATATTGAAGCGCAGTGCTGCGTATCAAATTGTTCTTCCTCTCGAATTGTTGTTTGGTTCGTGTCAAATCCAAAAAAACAATAATAATAATCTGTAAAGTGTATCTTGCGCTACTTAAATGCACTATGAGTCGTTCTTTGCAATTTAGAAAAGTTGAATTAGAAACTATAAGCCTATTTTTATGCATATGGAAGAGTAGATATAGGTACACAACAAAGAATCGCCTAGGTACAATTACACCTTGGCTGGCACTATAATATATCGGTGTCACAACTGTAGAAGATAGGAACACTATCAATCACATAATACATTGTAGTCACTAAAGCTAATGAAAAGATAATTTAGTTGTATATGCTTTATCCGGGATAATATGTGGTTGACAATTAACCACATAATACATAGATTAATGATTAAAGCCTTAAAGGGATAATATAGTTGTATGTGTTTTCTTTGGGGTTTTCTACAGGAATTATGACGAACAAAGGGGGATGTCATGCTCTTTTGTGATAATAAAAGCATAATTTATTTAGTAAAGAATGCCTTTTTCCACTACTAGACAAAACATATATAACTAAATTATCCCTTTATTTGTAGCTTGATCGAAGAGTATATTTTGTGGCTAAACAAAATCAAAGGGGCTAGAAAATCCTACGTATATGCCCACTAAAGTCCTGTCCATGGATACATGGAAGCTTTGTGATGCCTCATTTAGCTTTCATGTTTAAATCCAAAAGATTGCCCAGAGATTGGATTCGGTCATCGCCATCCATGTGCCCAACTGCTATTATAATTGATTTGAACCGTCAGAGCTAAATAGCTATTATCTTTTAAGAAGTATGTCCCAAAGGGTCCTATCAAAGATGTCTCTCGGAAGCTCCTCTGGTGTGCCTCTTGGGAATTTCCTCTCGAAAGTATTGCCAACTGTCCCAGCTCCCTAGCTTTATCTCATGACTCTCCTAAGTAATGCATCTTCTTGAGCTGAACTCTACTCAATTTCCAACAATATTTATTGAATATCCCACCAAATTCACACATAAAACCGCTTAATGAATAATCAAGCGATTTTCTGGAGATGCATCAATTATGATTATGGTAAGGTGAACTCTCAAGTGGCCTGGGAAAGTGATTATGATTATTCTTATGAGTGAACCATAGTTCTATTAAATATTCTATAATCACGCTCCTGAAGCAGACCTACATAGTAATTCAATGCCATTACTCCAACGGGATTTGTAGTTCATTACGCATTACCCTCTTTACACATGAAATGACGTTGCTTTTAGTTGAGAAAAGGTGTTCCAGATCTCTGAGGCTCCTGCCGTGATGACTAGATTATGTTGCCTGATCTTTTGCCTTTTGAAGAATCCCTATTTTCATTATTCAAATTCTTAAGAATCATGTCACAAAAAGGCAACATATACGTCGTAGACAAGCATCGGCCCACCATTAACATTGTCTCAACCTAAAAAAATATCTTGTGAAAACCACGAGACAATTTGTCATCTGTAGATTTCTTCATGTTGATACTTGGTTCCTTTTACAGTCGCACTTTTCACCAAGTTAATAATCACTCCTTCTGAGACTATGGTCAGTTTCTATTTGTACTCTGCTTGCTGTAGCCATGTGGATCCTGTCAGAATTTTAAGGAGTGATGTCTCTTCTTATTTTTTTAGGTATTGACACTTTGCATGATGGATACTAATAGCCTTTGTGCAACCGCTCTTTCTTATTTGTAGAATAAACTGACAAGGTTTTGGTGAGTATATATTGCACTTATAATGCTGTAGCCCTGTTTCTTTCTTCGATTCAGCTTAACAGGCTTTGCTTTCCGAAAGAAGCACTAGCACTCCCTTTAAAATGAAATTACTGATATCTAGTGCTTGGCATTTGTTGCATCCTTCACTCAATCATGAGAAGGGTTATTGTTTTTTACTTTAAATGATTACTATTCAATAAATATACCTTTAAATATTTCAAATACATTGTATTTCTTTTAATTCCATAATTTTTCTTCAGCAAATCATACATCCCCTTAGTTATTTAGACTCAATTTAGAATTGCTATCTTCTCCATTATTGCACACACTGCTGAATAAACCATATGACGTTTTGATAAAATCATGTTAAATTTAGTGTCTGAAACGCTATAAGAGATGTGCTGTCTTTTTAACAAGCTGTTGCAACACTAATATGAGATATACTATGAATTTCATCTAATTATAATATAATATCCTAATCTTAATCAGCCATGCTAGCAACCAAGATATAGATTGCAATAAGAGCTTGTAATTACATGAAGATCAATCTTCCTACTCATTTTCCTTCATCAGCCGCACAAAAGAGTAGAAGATAACACACCAAGCCAACAAAGATCAAAGAAAATCCAAGAAGGAAATTTGAAAGGATAAACAAGGATACTTTTAAGATACATCTATAAGTGAAGAGAAGTATCAACATCTCCTTCGCTGTAACCAAGAGGCTGCATAGAGAGTGGGGTATCAAAATTCTGGATTTCATTATTCTCCTCCTGTGATCTAAGGCTTGATGATGGACCTCCACTCAACGGTCGTGATGGATGGATTAGGTCAGGGTGGATGAACCACTTTGATGTTGCTGGTTGTTCATAACATGTACTTGGGCTCCTTCCAGCTTCTGTTAAGGCTTTGATTTGCTCCCTTTCCTCTCTCAACTCTTTCACTCTCTCAAGCTGTCTGAATCTCTCTTGCAGGAGTGCAATGGAGGAATGGTGAGCTGAAGCTTCGCTGTTTTTCTTCCCCATCAGAACTCAAACCAGGTGACTCAGTCCTTCCTTCCAAGTTGCAGTATTTATATGAAATAAGCTTTGTCTTTTTGCATTTATATTATATGATTATATGCCGCATTAATTCATCAAAGATGATGTAAAGGGTAGAAGGGAATCAGTAGTGTGTGTGTAAAATCCAAGAGAGTAATGGCTCTTGCAAGCAATCTAAGGAGATGGGTTGGTGGGTGGACTTATTTTAAGGGAAGAAGATTGAGGCGATGGATTAAAAAGTCCAAAAGGGAGTTTGTAGCTTAGTATTTGGATGGGGGCTAAGGGAGAATAAATGGTTGTGTGATGGTTTTTGTCGCCTCGCCCTTTGATTTTGAGGAGAGAAGTGCTTTTATAGCTTCTAATGAGAATTGTCCCATTTTTCTTTTATTCTTCTTTTTGTTGGTTCATGCTTTTAATATTTCTGATTTCTTTGTTATATGGCTTGGTGTTTATAGGGTTTTAGTTAGATTTTAGCTACATATTGGTTTCAGAGTGTTTGTTCTTATTCCTATCATGGTTTGAAGGGCCCATCCTTCCTTTGTGTTCTTTCTCTCACTACCTTTTTTTGTGGGTTGTAGATGTACCATAGGGAGAGAATGAATTTTGGGATTGATGATGATATTTTTAAGAAAAAAAACTATTTTGAATAACTTTTTTTTGCTACTTTATTTTTTAGACAGCGGTCACAATTTCATCTAGCTATTGTTTCATAGCTACTTTCTTATGGCTTTTTAAATACTTCTATGGTGGAAAGCTGCATTCTATAATCACCATAGTAATGAAGCTGCTTTCTCTATAATAATTTTACAAATCAATTTTATAAAATACTATAACCGTCTCAAACATAGCATATATCTTCGATACAACAATAACAATATCAAGCCTTTGTCCCACTACGTGGGGTCGACTAGATGAATTATTTTTCTCCATTGTGTTCTGTTAAAAGTCAAATTCTCATTTAAATCTAATAAAGAAAGATCATTTCTAATATTTTATAACCAAGTCTTTTTAGGTCTACCACAACCTTTCTTAACATAAGTTAAATCTAATACCTCTACTTTCCTAACCTGGTCATCGGAAGGCCGCCGTTTTATGTGATCAAACCATCTAAGGCGACTCTCTCTAATCTTATCTTCCACTGAAGGTATTCCAATCTTTTCACATATATGCTCATTTTGTATCCTATCCCTAAAGGTAAAGTCACTCATCCACCTGAGCACCCTCATCTAACTTAACTTAGTATTATGTTTCTCTTTTAATGTAGATAAATTTTGATTGATTTTCATAAGTATAATAATTATGAAATGTATTTTGACTAAATTTTGATTAATTATCTTTGCTTAAATATTTATTTTATTATATGTATATAATGACATTGATGTGACTTTGAGTTTTTTATTATTATTATTTCTCTTGGTTCTTACAAGGCATTTAATTTCTCTTTTGTCCTCTAGCTATTTGGAAGGAATGACATGCTTTTCTCTGAACTCTTTATTCCCTGGCTCATTTCCTAAATTGATGCCCTCTGACCCACACTTTGGAGCTTATATTGTGAGATCTATTGATCTGTTTTTTTTGGGACAGAATTATGATGTAAGTACTATACTTTTAATAGCAACCATTTTCTTTGTGAATGTTTAGCTGTTAATTCATTCACATAAATATAATGTACCATCTTTGAGTTGGAAAAAAAATAGGCAAAATTTATCTTAATAAAAAAATTATCATATTAAATTTTAAAATCTATAAAGTATATATTTTGATTGATTTTTTTATATATTATACTTGTTTTAAAATAAATTCAATAATGTTTATTTCAAGCCAAAATTTGTTCAAGATATTTGGCTCAAAATCTATCTTTTTACATTGAATTTACTTGGGGGTCGAATCGAGTTGAGGTCCTTCTTAATTAAGGCAAGCTCATTTAATTTATATCGAGATTGAACTCAAGCTCGAGTCTGGCCTAAATGAAAATATAAGGATTGAGCCCAATTCAAACGGTTGAGCTCGAGATTGATTTGTTTTGGAGTTTGTTTTTTTTTTGTTTGAATTTAGATTAGGTTAATATAATTGTTTGTGTTAATTAATATTGATTGAACTTGCTCTATAAGAAGACGAGTTGAGTCTAGCCAAATTCAAGCTCGAGCTGATGTAATATATGAACTCGATTTGAAGTTCGAATATGAAATTGTGGCTAGATAAGTTAGACTCATGTGCTTATGAGCCCACTTGGCTCATTCACCCTAGATTTATATCTCTATTAATGATATTTCAAGAACATATGAGCTCTTATTCCAAATCATTAATTGCCTTCAATAATTATCTTATTTTCAAGGACCCAACTTTGAATTAAAAGTTTTGAAGTTTACATTAAATGTTCCATCAAAAAGAAAATTAAATTTTTTTTTGCAATATTTGGAGTTTTACTATGGCTGATTAGCTTTTTGAATCTCACATCAATATCGATTTCTAACTTTTTTTTTTTTTTTTGAAAAGTGCTTTCAAACCATTTTACAAAGCTATTTTTACAGTTCATCAGTACTCTTTCAACGCTGCACGTGCAGTCAAACATGTAAAGATGCATTAACTTGTCCTATATTGGGCTTCAACAATACATCTTATAGAAGAGTATATTTGTTATTTGATTGCGTTGTATTTGGTGGTAAGAATGATTCAATTTTCGAGGAGGTTCAATATTTGCTATAAATGGGATGGAACATTTAAAAAGTTGGCTCATATTGGTTGTGGTTGAATTGATTTGATTTTGAGTTACTTTGATAAAATTTGTTTGATTTTGAGATTATTTGAATTTGAATTTAGCTGATTTATGATTTATTTGAGATTGTTATAATTTTTTTTATAAAATTAACTGTGAAATTATTGTGAAAAAATAATTTAATTACTCATATTATAAAAAATAATTTTGATTTAAATTTTTTTAATAATAAAAAATAATAGTCAAATGAAATTACAATTTTCACTTAAACTTCATTTGGAATAACTTTATTATAGAAAAAGTAATTTTTAAAGATATTATAAAAAATAGCTTCCTAATACGAAAGCAGTGAAAAACAGTAGCTAAACAACAATTATGATTGCGGATTATAAAGCAAAACATTAAAAAAGTTGCTCCAAATAAACCTTAATAGGCAAAATTTTCTCCTTTTTAATTTTAGGAGCAATGAACTCTCAATGAATTCCTTTTTAGCCCTTAAAATAAGCCTCCTGAATGATCAATGATTAACTTATTTAACTTGGCAGAAACCAAAAGAAGCCCATCTTAACATCACACAATTTCAATCTAATGAAATGCTTAATTTATATCAAATCAAACCACCTATAACTAATACAGCTTCCCAAAATAATCAAACAAGATAGCCAAAGTTCTGCTGATAAGAACTCATTTGTGCATACAAATTCAAAAGACAAACCAGACCATTTGGGGATTATTGATAGCCCCACGTAGTGGGATAAAGGCTTGATGTTGTTGTTGTTTGTTGTATGTGGGGTCGGCTATATGAATTCTTTTCTTCATTGTGTCATGTTAAGAGTTAAATTATCATCTAAATCTAAAAAAAAAATCATTTCTATTATTTTTTAACCAAATCTTTTTAGGTATACCTCTACCTTTTTTCCTAACCGGGTCATCGAAAGGCCGCCGTGTTATGCGACCAAATCATCTAAGGTTACTCTCTCTAATCTTATCTTTTACTGGAGCTACTCCAGCATTTTCACGTATATGTTTATTTCGTATCTTGTCTTTAAGAGTAAAGCCACTTATCCACCTGAGCATCCTCATTTCTGCAACACTTAATATTATGTCAACTATTACAACACAACAAAAATTCTGTCACAGACAAGGTCTTTTATAAAACAATTTCTTTGGGAATTGCATATTATCAAACCAAAACACAAGCATTTTATCAACAATCAAGCCATATATTCACACAATCAGCTAAAAATCATATATATTGCATGTCAAGAGTCAGATATATGGAAGGCAAAATCAGCCATTATTAAATTATGAAATTATTTAATAATAAATTTCACTTACAATCAATGATAAAAATATATAAATAAATTGAAATTAGCTGAATATATGAAAGTATAATACACGTGCTAAGAACTATATCATCAAAACAATAGATTAGGAGATCTTGTTAACTTATCTGCTGCAAATCTATTCTTAGCATCATGAGGGCCAGGGCTAAAAGAATCAGGGAAGACTAAAGTTTAGTTTGGGACGGCTTTTTTGGTGCTTCTTAAAACAGCTTTTTGGTATAAAAATTTTAATTTTGTACTAAAAAACTACTTCAAAAATCAATGAGAAAGCCGTGTTTTTAATTTTTTTTTTTAAAAAAAAATTAACTTAAAAACTAGTTCAAGATGCAATGAGAAAGCCGTCTCAAATGTAGCCTAAACTCTGCAAGCCTAAAACTGCATTTTTTTTCCTTCCTGATAAAATTTGCGCCAATATTCTGGTGTAAAATATATCAGGATAACTTTTAAATTTTACTACGTGTCTAAAAAAGGTAAGTGATTTATTAACATCCTAATTTTTAAATACAAAAATCCTGATTTTTAGGCATATGGTAGGATTTTAAAGTTACCCTGATGCATTTTGGTGGCAGAATATCCCAGAAGAATTTTTTCTTACCTTTTCCTCCATCCTCAGTCCTCAGACTCAAAATATTCACGATAACTGCAAAATAGCTTTCCTGAAGGCTGGTAGCTTATCTTTGTCCTCGGAATACCTGCAAAATTGAGCCCAGTATTTTCATGCGAGACCATTAGAATGACAGAATTCATATCAGATATCATAATCAGTATGAATAATACTATAAATTTTGTTGGTTGATTACAGGAGAGTGGTTTGTTAAGTAAGAAATTATTCTGTGCGGATGTCGGATGCAACTCGATGTCCAGATGCCGTGGTACCGAGCAATACAAAGCCACAGTACAATAAAAGGGTGACGTGGTGCATTTTTATTAGTCTATCGGACGACATTCGATATCCACACAAAATATCTTTTCTTAGAGATGAATTATATTTAATGAATCTGAACTTATTTCCAGTGGAATTTGAAAAGGGTGACATTTTGCATGGGCAACCATGCAGCAAGAAATTATTGGGAAGCATAGGGGATAGCAGTGGCCTTAAATTTGCCAATATTATTTAGGTAGAAAGTCTTCTCATTTGGCATTATATTTTCTTACATATACAATAATGCTCATAAGATATGTTCAAGTTGGTTCGGTGCAAGTGAGCCACAAAACATACAGCAAACTGATTAGATCAGTTTGGCCGATTCGAAATAAAATGGGATTGAAAGAAACATCTTAGCAGATTCAACACTCAGTTTGGATGATTTCCATTCCTTATTCTCCTTGAACCAAAGATGTAGATATATAATTCATACCCCGAGGCATTCAGTAAATTTTAGCTTTCAGCAAGTAAGATATGGAAAACCTTTTCATGCAGAGTAACGTAAGATAAAGTAGAAAAAAAAATGCTATATATAGCTGTGTACTTGGTACACAGTGAGTACATAATTTAGATCTACATCTGACCAATAATATCTCTAGAGAAGAACAAAGTTAGTTGAACCTATAGGAAACTGTTAAGATTTAGAAGCAACATAGGAATATTTAGCACAATAGGTCTAGAATTTTGCATGTTCAGACTATCATTTGCAGTGATGCACTGTTAGACCAGACCATGGGGCCGGTCCTACGCGAACAGAGGCGGATTTCTCCGCCTCCTATACGCGCCGAACGCACGCATGAATGTAGGAACTGTTTAGAGATTTCCTTTTGAATTATATGCATTAAATAGTTTGTTTTCCTAGGGTTAGGGCATCTTGAATTTAGCTGAAATTTGAGATCTCTTAGGTTTAGGTTTCCTTTGGGCTCTAGCGGCATCTAGAGATTTGGGAGAGATCGATCCTCCTCTCGAATAGAGGATCAATTGTATCTTGCTATTTTCCATTTCCCTTTCATCAAATAATACAAATTATCTACTGTTTTTTGTGATTTTGTGCAGATTTTTGTGAAGAATTCTCGCTATTTTCCGAAGATTGATAGGAAATAATTGAGATCTACAAGTGTTTACGATCATGCACCTTTATGGGTTTTTATGTGCCATATAAGAATCTCATAGGCTTCATTTGGGGGTGATGCAACTTTTGTAAAAATGGTTATAAAATTGTTATGGAAAAAATAAAATTTTGAAAGTTGTATGATTATTATAAATATTTCTATTTCACAAAAATTGGACTAGCTTTTTTACAACTATTATCCTCTGGTAAATCTAATTGTAAAAATAGTTTTCTTCAACAAAAATTTCTAAAAAATAAGAGGCAATATTCAAATGAAAGTGTGACAATTATAACAAAAAAAGGATGAAAAAGTTGCCCCAAACAGACCGACAGGTAACCCACATTTTGAAGATTTTTAACTCATCTCAAAGAAAAGCCAAGTATAATTAGATTAAGAAAGATCACAAGAATACCAAAATCAATTGTTATATAAATGTTAAAAAATTTACAAATATTGAGTATAATATATTGCAGCCTCACTGAGGTCTTAAAAGCTACACTGGAGAGACCTTTTGATATGGACATCTGATGGTGGACGTTAATCAAAGGAAGAGACGAAGATCAACGGCCGAGATCCCTCCATTTTATCTTAGTTTATTAATTATATTTTTGATTTAATTATGCATTTTTCATTTTTACCCTTACTTAATGGTCTTTTCTTATATAAGCCAACGGGGCAAAATTGTCTTTTAGTTTCTTTTAAGGCCTATATATAGAGGTTCTTGCTCTTGTATTAGACGATGATAGAGTTTTAATAAAAAAAATTATTCTGCACTTTTGTTTCTTATGAGGACTTTAGTGAGATCCATCTGGGAGGAAATCGTAGCATCCATCAGCCGCAGGATGGGTTCGGGCTCGTGGCTTGAAGTCCCTTGGCAAAGTCAACGTATCACCCATCAGCCGCAGGAAGCGTCTGGGCTCACGGTTTTATCTTTCTTTCCCTGAACTCCTTTTCTCCTTTCCTTTGATCGTCTACCATACCCCCTCAATAGCCGCCGGCCAAGCTTCCCTCTTCTCTCCTCCCACTCTCTAAACTGAACTCCACCACCACCTCCTAGTTGAAAACCCCGTCCCCTTCCCCACAACCCTCCCCTTCCTCACCGAAATCCACACCTCCTCCCTCTTCCCTTGCCTCCACACATTCAAATCTTGCATTCAAAACCTTCCAATTTGAGCCTTTCTTATTTTGAGAACAATTTAATTTCATATTCAAATAAATTTAAATTTTGAATTTGTTTCCTAAAATGAGAATCCCTATTTTAGGAAAGTTCCTAAATTCATGCCCATTTGAATTTTAAATAGGGTTGGAATTAAATCAATCCGTCATAATTTAAAATTATAATTCAAGCAAGCATTAATTTCCCTCTCTTAAACCCCTCCCCCTCCTTGAAGCCGCCAGCCCCTCATCCATAAGTTTGAATTTCAAATTTAAATAGCCTCTTGATTACATTCCTAAATTAGTCAATTGTTAATTTGGGAAGCTTCTTAAATTGAATTCAAATATATTTGAATTTCAAAAACCTTTCCGAATTAATAAATCCATTTTAGGAAGCCCCTCCAATCCCTCCAAATCTAAAATTAATTTCATATTTAATTCTCAATCCCAATTAATGTTTGATTCACATTCATTAAACTTAAACACCTCATCCTTCCCTCTCACTTGGCTGGCCCCTCTCTCCTCTCTATCCTAATGATTTTCTTTATAATTAAAGGCCTCAATTAAGGAGATAATTAATTCCTCTCTACCCTCCATTCTTTTCTTGTTTGAATTTCAAATTCAAATCCATTAATTAAGAGATAAAATTTTAGATCCTTAATTTTTATTCCCCCCCCCCCCTCTTTCACTTGGCTGGCCCCTCTCTCCTCTCTATCCTAATGATTTTCTTCATAATTAAAGGCCTCAATTAAGGAGATAATTAATTCCACTCTACCCTTCTCCAAATTCAAATCCCTTTAGATCCTTAATTTTTATTCCCTCCCCCCCCCCCCCCAAGCTCTACATCACCTTTAGATAGGCAAGTGGTGTAGAATTCACAAGTGTTAACTACTTTTTTTCCCAAAATTGCAATAAATATATGGAAATCATTAAAGACTGTAATATTGCTTTAATGAATCTTCATAAACACCCGCTAAGCTTCCCATTGTTTCACATAATATGTACAAGTAATACATTCATCAAAGGATCCAGCAGCTCAAATAATGTGCACGAAGCCCAAGGTGGGCCTATCTAGATGATGTTTGGGTTGATTCTAGATGAGAATGCAGACACTAAGAGAATTAAACATAATAAACAAGTAAAAGTAAATAAATCTAAGTAAATGTGACTTAGACGTTGGATACATATAAGTATATAACTGTTTATTGCAGTTAAAATAATATAAAATTCAGGAATATTTATTTAAAGCTCCATGCAGTTTGATATTTTTATGAAAATAACAATAATTTCAAAAATTTTGTCAATGACGCTAAAAGTTTACCCTTCTTTGCAAATAAAGACAAATAACCTTGGCATATGTAGGGTTTCTTGAAATCCGAATAGTACTAATATGGTTTCTGTCAAGCCATGGCATTACTATTAGGAATTATCATTAAAATTGATATAATGTTATCGCATGTTTTCATAACAAATCAAAACAATAGTATTAAGGCTTCCTAACAAATCATAGTAGTATTGCCTAGTTTTAAAAAAAAATCAGAGGCTAGGTTAGTTGTCACTATTTGTAAAATATGTTAAATTGTTATACTTTACAACATCAAATAATATGAAGCCTTTATCCTACTATGTAGGGTCGGCTACATGAATCTTTTTTCTCCATTGTATTCTATTAAGATTCAAATTCTCATTTAAATTTAATAAATAAAGGTCATTTATAAATCAAGTCTTTTTAGGTCTATATTTACCTTTCTTAATATAAACCGGCTCTAATATATCTACTCTCTTAACCGGAAGAAATTATTACGTGCGGAGTCTGGATATAGCTTTGCAGTCAGACACCACTTAAATTTAGACACGTGGATTTCTATTTTTTTTTCTTACGACCCGATGACTCGACCCGATCTAGAGGTGAAAATTCTGAAATCGCGGTAGACCAAAAGTCCACAAAGTTGCGGAGTCGGAACACTTTTCATCATCGAACAAGGATTGCTCTCCTTTCCTTCTTCAGTCCTCATTTCAATTCAAGCGCTCTTCACCTTCGAACACGGATCAGTCTGCCATCTCCTTCAATTTCATCTTCAATGAAGGATCGCTCTCTTCATCCTCTTTAGGCGTCATTCAGCAGTCATATTCGCAAGTCAGATTTAACTCTAGAGTGAGCTTTATTACGGTGGCATTTTATCACTAGATTTGTTGAAGGCATTAATGGTGAAGCTACATACTCTATTTGAACTTTCTCCAAAATAATTTTTAGGTTTTAGGGTTTAGGTCATTTGCTTGTCGCTTGTTTGCAATTGCCACGAGCCTCCAACGAACGCCAAAAGAACATTTTGCTTTTTTTTGTCCGTTATGAGCAATGCGACGATATTGGCGTCGCACTATTACAAACGCGAAAAGGGCAGTCAGTTAGGCATACCGTTAGACACTCGAGGCCAATGAAAACCGGCGAATGATGTTCGACTGGAGATTGTTAGGGTGTATTATTCAACTATTTATATTTGAATGCTGGAAAGAGGCATGCTTTATACAATAACTACATAAAACTTTATCTAAAATTATAGATTTTGGAAGTTCAGAAATTCTCTCAATTGTACAAATATTGTGGCATGCTTAATTATATATTTTTTCCTCTTTTTAATACTTTTTGCACTTTTAAATAGCGTGTGTGCAAGGGGAATATTTTTGAATTTATGTTTTGTTCCTTATACACATATTATGTATTGCATGTGAAAAGCTTGGATACAACGATATCAATGGTTTATGTGGAGTTTTTGTTCATTTTTTATGCTTTTAAATTGTACATAATTGTGTACAGGAGAATTTTTTTTTAAATTGTGATTTTTCCTTATACGCATACAGTGTATTGCATGTGAAAAGCTTAGATACAACAATATCAATGATTTAGGTGGCTTTTTATTCATTTTGATGCTTTTTTCACTAATACACTGTTTGTACAAGAAATTTTTTTGAATTGTGATTTTTTCTTATACATACACTGTGTATTGATATGAAATTAGATACAAAGATATCAATTATTTATGTGACGTTTTTGTTAATTTTGATATTTTTTAAACTTGTACAGGGGGACTTTCTATGAATTATGATTTTTCCTTATATACACTGTGTATTGCATGTGAAAAGCCTAGATACAATGATATCAATGGTTTATGTTATGTGATATTTTTGTTCATTTTTATACTTTTTAAACTTGCACACTGTGCGTGTACAAAGAAATTTTTTTTTGAATTATGATTTTTTCTTATACACACATTTTTTTGAATTATGTGGTGTTTTTGTTCATTTTGATATAAGGAAAAAACCAAAATTCAAAATTATTTCCCTTGTACACACATTGCATGCTAGTGCAAAAAATATTAAAAAGAGAAAAAAAACACATAATTAAGCTTGCCACAACATTTGTACAATTGAGAAAAACCCTGAACTTCCAAAAATTATCATTTTACAAAAATGTTTTACATAGTTGCTGTTCTAAAGCATGATTGTTCGTGGCATTCAACATATAAATAATTGAAGAATACACCATAAACCCTAAAAACTATACATTAACACGAAATACAATAAAACTTGGGAGGAGTTTAAAATTTACTGATAAGAAGTTTGAATCTACAGCACCTCCAACCAAATTGATTTCATTTCAACCAATCTTGCAATCTACGTAGGATCCTGTAAACTCTTCATGGTTGGCTGCAGCTTGTTTCTTTACCGATAAGAAGTTCGAATCTACAGCACCTCCAACCAAATTGATTTCATTTCAACCAATCTTGCAATCTACGTACGATCATGTAAAACTCTTCATGGTTGGCTACAGTCTTGTTTTCAAGTCTTCCTGAATGTTTGCATACCGCCTTTCAGTCTCCATGTCCTGTGAACATGTCAGCTTCTCGGAGAATGCAACATCCTCCAAAACAGTTTCCATCTTCATCATCTGTTTCTCATTTTTATTTCTCAACAATTACCAAAATTTTTATTCTGCTAAAACCCTAAATATTTAGGAGCTTTCACGGGTTTCTTTCTTAAAAACATAAAAGCGAGTGTCAAATTAAAAATCGCATGACTGGACTAGGTCAGGTCATCGTATTGTAAATATATATATATATATATATATATATATATATATATATATATATATATATATATATATATTGTGTGTGTGTGTCTAAATTTAATTGGTGCCCAGATGCAGAGCTACGTCCAGAGTCTGCACATAACAATTTCTTCCTAACTTGGTCATCCAAAGGCTGACGTTTTATGTGACCAAACCATTAGGCAACTCTCTCTAATCTTATCTATCATTGGAGCTACTCCAACCTTTTCACATATATACTCATTTCGCATTCTCTCTCTAAGTGTTAAGCCATTCATCCACCTGAACATCCTCATATCTGCAATACAACAACAACAACAACATCAAGCCTTTATCCCACTACGTGGGGTCGGCTACATGAATCCTTTTTCTCCATTGTGTCCTATTAAAAGTCAAATTCTCGTTTAAATCTAATAAAGAAAGGTCATTCTTAATATTTTCTAACCAAGTCTTTTTAGGTCTACCCCTACATTTCTTAACATAAGTCAAATCTAATACCTCTACTCTCCTAACCGGGTCATCGGAAGGCCGCCGTTTTATGTGACCAAACCATCTAAGGCGACTCTCTCTAATCTTATCTTCTACTGGAGCTACTCCAACATTTTCACGTATATGCTCATTTCGTATCCTATCTCTAAGGGTAAAGCCACTCATCCACCTGAGCATCCTCATCTCTGCCACACTTAACTTAGTATTATGCTTCTCTTTTAATGGCCAACATTCGGCACCATAAAGCATTGCAGGCCTCACTACCATCTTATAGAACTTTCCCTTAAGTTTGAGGGGTACATTTCTATCACATAACAAGCCCGATGCATTCCTCCACTTCAACCATCCAACTTGAATTCTGCTGATAATATCCCCATCTATTTCACCATCACTCTGAACAATAGATCCAAGATATCTAAAACGTGTACTCTTATTAATGACTTGATCGCCCAAAGTCACAATCCCCTCACTAGGTCTATTACTACCAAAATTACACTCCATATATTCCGTTTTAGATCTACTCAAGCGAAAACCTTTAGACTCTAAGGTTGACCTCCATAATTCAAGTTTACCTTCAACTCCCTTTCTAGTATTATCAACAAGAAGAATATCATCAGCAAAAAGCATACATCAAGGTACATCCTCTTGCAAATGTCTAGTGAGAACATCCATGACTAAAGCAAAAAGATATGGGCTTAAGGCTGATCCTTGATGTAACCCAACCGAAATAGGGAAATACTTGGTCAAACCACCTTGTGTTTGAACACAAGTAATAGCTCTTGCATACATATCTTTAATGATTTGAATATAAGCATTATTGACTACTTTCTTTTCAAGAACTCTCCATAGCACTTCTCTTGGAACTTTATCATATGCTTTTTCTAAATCAATAAATATCATATGTAGATCTTCCTTATTTTCTCTATATTTCTCCATCAAACCTCTTAATAAATGAATGGCTTCCATAGTCGACCTACCCGGCATGAATCCAAATTGATTATGAGAAACATTAGTATCACGCCGCAACCTATGCTCCATAACTCGCTCCCAAAGTTTTAAAGTCGACATAATTTTATGCTTCTCTTTTAATGACAACATTCTGAGCCACAAAGCATTGAAGGTCTTACCATCATTTTATAAATTTTCCCTTAAGTTTGAGGGATACTTTTCTATCACACAATAAGCATGAAGCATTCCTCCACTTCAATATTCAACTTGAATTCTACTAATAATATGCCCATCTATTTCACCATCACTTTGAAAAACAAAACTAACATATCTAAAACGTGTACTCTTTTTAATGACTTAATCACCCAAAGTCACAATATCCCTACTACATTTACTACTACTAAAATAATACTCCATGTATTTTGTTTTAGATCTACTCAAACGAAAATGTTTAGACTCTAAGGTTGATCTCCATAATTCAAGTTTTCCTTCAACTCCCTCTCTAGTCTTATCAAGAAGAAGAATATCATCAACCAAAAGCATAAACTAAGGTACATCCTCTTGTAAATGTCCTGTAAGAACATCCATGAATAGAGCAAAAAGATATGGGCTTAAAGTTGATCCTTGATGTAATCCTCCTCCAACAACAACATCAAGCCTTTATCCCATTATGTCCTGTGAAGAGTCAAATTCTCATTTAAATCTAATAAAGAAAGATCATTTCTAATATTTTCTAACAAAGTCTTTTTAGGTCTACCTCTATATTTCTTAACATAGGTCAAATCTAACACATCTACTCTCCTTATCTGACATTTTTTTAGTCTTCAAAATAATATTAAATAGTTTAGTGAGCCAAGATATACTTTATTTGCAAAATTTTGAATATAGTCCTTTTTAAAAAAAATTAAGTAAATAACAAGTAATCTAAATTTATTTGCAGCCCCAAGATAAAGACCAGGCCTATACTAAAAAAACTAGCTATAACCAACCTATGAATGGTTTATTCCATATAAATATTCAACATTCATTGCATCATGAAATCTTTAAAAGTTTCTAGATGCCAATCCAATAGTCTCACACTCTGAGAGACTATTGATTCTTTTTTTTTTTTTTTTTTGAAGTTGACTATTGATTCATTCGCATAGTTTATAGAAGGATATTTTATTCATAGAAAGTTTCAAGTTCAACAAGCATACCTGAATAAAATATGGAAAACTTAATTTCAAGAATTATGCATAAATTGAAATTGAGTTTGAACAATAATCATATTTGAATTTAAACTGCCCTTGTTGGACTCAAGGCCAGATAATAAAGATTAAATGTTGATGTTAGGTTGACATTCAATTATTAAACTTCTGCCAAAATCAACAAATGGGTGTTGGTCAATTTTAGAAGATGATTATATAAGATGGATTGTAGGAGTATTGCCTATTGATGATAAAGATAATGAAAAATATAATTAAATAATTTGTGCATATGCAATGAAAGATGAAAGATGCTTCAATATGATATACCAACAAATTTGTGATATGATTAGGCATGAAAAAGAATATAACAAATATAATATGATTAAAAGTTGCATGAAAAGATTTGTGCATAGTATAATTAAAATTTAATGGATTACTCAATATCAATAAATGGAGAATAGGGATTCATAAAGCTAGCCCCAAGTATCTAGGATAAATCTATAAAGATAATTTGTTGAATTCAAGGATATTTTGTTGAACTTATATTTCCTTAGGAGAAACATTTTTATTTATTATTTTGTCCATGACAGTCATTTAATCCTTAATATGCTGAGTTGATAGTATTATAGGTCATTTTGATTAAGTTGTTGTCTTGTTGATGATTAAACTTATAAATACACTTCATACCGTATGTTCACACTAGGGCATTTTGAAGTGGATTTATATCGTGACGATAGATAAAACAATAAGATGTTGTCCATGTCATACTATTCCAACTTTTCCAAATCTTTTATGTTAGTCTTCACATGTTTAAATTTATTTTTAGTTTGTGATAGAAGAATTAAAATTTTCATCAACAAAAACAACATCAAATTTATCCCATGTATGAAGACGGATTTATGAATTCTGATTCTTCATTAATTCTTGTTGTGTACTACATGAGTTGTCAAATATATTTTTCTTAAATCATTTTGAAAAACTTCTATCCATGGTGGTTTTTGTTCATCCTTGTCCTCTCAATTTTCAAACAATTTTGTTTACTTAATCTGACTATCATGGATATAAAATTTACCCTCCATTCTACATGTCCAAATAAAAGAAGATTATAGATTTTGTTTGTGGCGGCTTATGCTTTAATACTTTTGTTGTTGAAAGCACCTTTTCATCTATAGTTTCTATTATGTTTCCCCAAAAATAAATTTTTTCAAAGACAATTTTTAAAAAAATAGTAATAGTTGTCATACAAATAGAAAAATTACTTTTTGTTGGCAAATTTTCCTACCACGAGGGGTATTAGAAATTTATCTCAAATAAAATATATTTTTCACTACCTTATTGTCAATAGGTGCTAATATAAGTGGGTCTCTATCTTATCTTCCTTGCTTTACCACACATACAATCTGACCTTTCCATTTTCAGCACATTCAAATTGACTATTAATGACTTTTATGTCACCTAAAACTCAAAGCCACATAAAAGCCTAGCCTAATTTTAATTTTATAAAATTTAGTATTTTGTATTTCAACTCTTCGTAATATTCTCTTACTGCATTCATTTTAACCATTCAACCTCAACTCTGGAAATCATATCACTGTCTATATTATTATAATTTTATATAGTCTATTCAAGTATTTAAACGATCACACCTAAATATCAATATCATTCTCATTAAAATTACATATAATACACATAAATTTTATTCTACTAATCCTAAATCACATATTTTCTAAACATTTTCTCATTATTCTTACTTTCCACTTAAATCAAATAAGCTTACATCAATTAGAACTATGACACACCAAGGTATCTCATTTTAAGTATAGTTTATAACCAACTCCATATCATATAAAAAAAAGAACTTATTATTAATCCCTGATGTGATCTATTAATGATGAAGAACTTTATGATCACTCTACAAATACTTCTAAAACTAGGCCATGCATCATTCATATAGTTAATAACTATAAGTAATTGTTCTGCAAATATCGTTCAGTCATCATCTAAAATGATTTATAAAATTTGTCCTCCAACGCCATAAGGTTGATTTCAAAGCAAAATGGCCACTTTGCTCCAAACAGAATAGATTGATACTTTCTTGTAGTTCCTTCAACTAGCTTGCACTTCCGTGTTGCAAAAGGACAAGATGCACAATTGTTCGTCCTTTTAGGAGGGTCAGAGTGGCCTGCATGTTTAAATCCTACATCATGATGAATAAAGTAATTCCAGTTTTGATTGTATTGTACTAAATGAGATGCTAATCATAGTCTAGGAAAATCTTTTCAGAACTCCAGTCAATGTTAGCTTAGCCCAAGATTAAGACATGAAATTCATCTTCCTTAGCCTAACTGGAGATTTACCGAAGATACAGCTTTAGAGACAGTAGATAGTGAAACATGTTCATGCAGAGAAGGGAATGGAGGGAATTGATACAGTTAGACCTTAGGAGGATACATCATTCATGAAGTAGATCATTCTCACTCAAGAGAAATAGCATGCAAAGTGAAAGCCTGTTATAATTCTCACAGGTAGTAACATGCAAACATTTTTTTATCATGGACACAAGAAAGCTACTTTAATCATACATAGTTGATGTAGGCTGTCACAAGTGCATGGAATAGTTCTACTCCTTTGAAACTTAAAACAAAATTTTAACCTATGCTGCAAAATATAGGTCTTTCCAAACCAGTATCCATCAAGAGCAACGTTTAAAATTGCGCAATAAAAGGCGCGCCTTGAGGCGCGCCTCAGCGCATTTTCGACCAATTAAGCCTCAAAGCCTACGCAATAAGTTTCGTTTATGAGGCTTACGCCTCAAGTTTACTGAGGCGCGCCATAAGGCGCGCCTCGCCTCATATATTTAAGGCGTCGCCTTTTTAAAATTTAACCTAATTTATTTTTTTTTCAGTTCGGACCCCAGTTGCCGACGTGGCGCGCCTAGTGAAATGTCGACGTGGCATCAACATTTAAACCCTTGTAAAGGTCGAATGGCGGAGTCGACGTTTCGATTTTCAAGTTACAGTAAACTTTCGAACTTTCAAGCATTCACCCGGAGGAATTTCAAGCATTCTTCACTCAGTTTCTTCTAAGATGGCGTCACCCACAAAGAAAAAGGTAACTTAATGCTATGTTTTCTGTTTCGTATTGCGTATTTTGTGGTTATGCTATGCGTTCGCGTTGAAGGGTCTGAAGATCTTTCGATTTTATGCTTATTCTATGCGTATGCATGGCTTCTCGAAACTTTTTAAATGTTTGATACTGTGATGCCATCGTGTTATCTCTGTATTCAGGTTTATATGATAAATTTATGTTGAGATTTGAAACATAAAACCTAACCAAATTTTAACCATCGAGTAAATATGCGTAGGCTGTGCGTACTCAATGCGTCGTTTGTGCATACACAATGCGTACACGTTGCTTACTTAGTGCTTACACTATGCGTACTTTATGCGTGCGTATAATTTGCTGTATGTTTCGTGCAATGTGCGTGTGATGTGCGTAATATATGCGTATTATATGCGTACACTGTGCGTGACCGTTGCTTATATTATGCGTATGTTGTGCTTGTTTTGTGCGTATCTCATTTACTTATTTTTAATCTGTCATTTTTTACAATTTTCAGATATATGTTCGTCCAATTACCTATAGATGCTATGTTTCTTCGTTTCGAACAGTCTGTGATAACTTTGCTCGGCAAATTACTCCTGAAGTCAAGGACAGATTGAAACATTTAAAGATGATACAGTTTTTGGAATTTCCTGGGTTTGAGCAAAATGTCCCTCTTATTTATGAGCTGATCTCAAGGTGGGACATTTCAAAACAATGCTTTGTTATAAAAGGTCAACCCATTCCTTTCACTGCTGATGAAGTGGCCCTTCTCACTGGTCTGCCAAATAAAGGAGAAGAAATATCCTGGCATTCCTTAGCACATACTTCAGTTACATCAACGGAAATAAGGAATGACATGATGGAGTTGAACAAGCAAACCCCCCCGGAGACTATGTTAAGAACGTTTATCATGTATTTATTTTCAAATTTACTTTTTCAACTTAACAACTTCAAAACCCCTCGGTTGATCCAAAGAATAGCAAATAGTCCAGATGTTTTTTTGTCAATAAACTGGGCTAGTTCAATTAGGGAGTTTTTAGTTGGAGAGTTTAATAAGGCAGCCTCCAAGATTTCAAATAAGAAGCCAGCAGGTTACATCAACGGTTTTGTACCTCTGCTAATTGTGAGTGCTAAGTGCTAACTGCTAAATTCATTCAAAATTTTAATGGCTCAATATGAGCGCTAAAATTTTCTTTCATCTTATGCAGATTTGGTTCCTGGAGCATACTACTATTCATGCTCCTATGCATTCTGACAGAAGGCCCGTTTTCTTCGATGGGCTGATGATATTGTATATACTACAGAGGTGATCACTAATTTATTTGCTAATATAAGAAAAAGTCAGATTTGTAATGTCCTACAGGCAGTCAACCAGGAAGAAATGGATATGGTTAATGTCGATAAATATCCACCAGACTGCCCTACATCCCCTCAGCAAGACCCCCACCAATCTCCCCAATCTCCCCATCATACCCCTCAATCTCCCCATCATACCCCACCTCCTCAGCAAGACCCCCACCAATCTTCTCAGCAACCACATTTAAGTTTTTCTGCTGAAGCACTTCAGTCTATACAAGAAACAATCATGAAATCCTGCCAAGAAACATGCACAAAACTTTTTCGAGAATTTGAAGACAGGCTGAGCACAAAGTTTGAAGATCTTACTGAGAGAGTTGGAGTTATTGAGGTCAAGCTCAATAATTACATTGATCAGAGCAAAGTAGTTCCTCAGAAAAGATCTATTAGCTACTCTTCATCTTCCAATAAGAGACAGAGATCAGATATCCAACCCCACAGCCCCAATGAACCAAATGAGCCAATCCCAGCAAAAGATCCAATCCCACCAAAAGATCCAATCCCAACAAATGAGCCAGTCCCAGCAGAAATGCAACTTGTTCCATATACAAAACCAAATGAACCAATACCAGTAGATAACATTCAAATAAAAACTGTAACTTATGTTCATGCAACTGAAATAGAAAATTACAGAGGACTTATGTGTTTGACTTCTGAGAAGAGAAATTTTGTGTTAGAATGTTTGAAAAAGTACTCTAAAAGGTAAAAAATTGCAAAATTTATTTTTGTTTGAAGATCTATATGCGTATGATATGCGTGTTGTATGCGTATGATATGCGTGGGTTGTGCTTATTATATGCGTGTGGTATGCGTATGATATGCGTGTGTTATGAGTATGATATGCGTGGGTTATGCTTATGAAATGCGTATTTATATTTTTTTTTTTTTTTTGCAGGGACGATAGTATCTTGTTTGTTATTAACAATCTTATTTCCAGATCTGAGATTGATGACTTATTAAGCGACAGTTGTTTAGGCAATGAACATGTAGATATTTTTGCCTATCTCTTAAATGAGAAGTGTAACCTTATGCCAGACAAGTACCATAAATTTCTATACATCTCTCCAATCTATTGGGTTAGTAACTTAATATTCAATTTATCAGTTTAACTATTGGATTAGTAACTTTGTATCCATTCTTAGTTTTTACATTTACTCACTTGCACTTGCAGGATAACAAAGGAAGGGACAAATTGTCCAAATTGCAAATCGACCACATAACCGAGCTTTCTGTTTCTTCAAACAACATTTTATTACAACCAATCATTGATCAGAATCACATTACCCTTCTGGTTGGTTTGCTGAAAGAACATAAGTGGAAATTTTATGACTCATTGGTCCACCGCGTCAAAGAGCATAGGCTTGTTGTTCCAAAACTCGTAAGTGTTAGTCTGTCAGATACTTAGGTCATTAGATGAACATAAACTCTTCAATTTTTAAAAAATTTATAGAACTAATCCTTGCTCTACGTATATTTCAGGTTAAAGGCCTATATTCTGACACGAAAGGAGCTTTTGATAGTGATATCAGAAAATGGAAGCTTTCTACCATTAAAGGAATACCAAAACAGCAGAACTCTTTTGATTGTGGAATGTATGTCTGTAAATATATGGAAAGAATAATTCTTGAAGGCAACACTGATTGGACTGATAATACAGATTGGCAACAAGACATGCCAAAGTATAGGGCAGAGTTTGCATATGAAGTATTTTGTAAAACGTTATCAAAATAACAGTTTTTCATTCTGTGTATAAATGCTTCTGTGTATAAATGTTTTTCATTTTGATTCTGTGTATAAATGCTTGTGTATAAATGTTTTTCATTCTGATTCTGTGTATAAATGCTTGTGTGTATAAATGTTTTTCATTCTGATTCTGTGTATAAATGTTTTTCATTCTGATTCTGTGTATAAATGCTTATTTAAACATAATACGCACAACGAACGCATATAATAAGCATAATGAACTCGCAACATACGCATTACGAACGCATTAGAGTACGCATAACGCACGCATGATACACGCAGAGATAAACAGTAAATTTTATTTTGCTCAACATTCATTGTTCTTCTATATAATGCAGGACCACTTGAATATATCTTTCAATTCTGTGTATAAATGTTATTTACATTGGTTTGAGTAAAAAATTACATATTAAACATAGAACGCACAACGAACGCATAACATACGCATAATGAACTCGCAAAATACGCATTACGAACGCATATAGTACGCATAACGCACGCATGATACACGCACACATAAGCAGTAAATTTTATTTATAAAATTCTATTAAATATTTTAATTAATATATATCTTTGTTTGTAAATTACTTACATTAAAATGATGAAGAAATAAGGAATATATGATGTTTATGGCTCTTGTTAGATTTGTATGATTTCATTTTCTAATCTTGAACATGATACTTGAACAAGTACAAATGGTTTATGGCTCTTGTTGGATTGTATTTAGGGAAGAGGAATAAGGAATATTATGTTTGGAATGGAAGTTTGTGTTTGGCAATTTCGTTCAAAGATTAGTGTTTGAATTTCTTATTTGTTTTAAAGCAAAAAAAAATAATTTTATAAATGATTTTGAAATGTTTTTACATAGTACGCACAACGAACGCATACACTACGCATAACATACGCTTAAAACACGCACAACAAACGCATAAATTACGCATTTAGCACGCATAAAACACGCACACATTCTATTAATATATTTTTGATTACTTACATTTAGTATGGAGTATGGACTGAGGGGCCGTGACATGAATAATAATTTTCGTTAGCTGTGGACTGACGGGTGGCAGATATGGTTGGGAGGATAATAGGGTAGGTTGAGCCTTTATTTACAATTTATTACTTACTATTGCTCAACATTAAATTTTTCACTATATAATGCGGGAACGTTTGCCTTATGGCAAAGTGTCAAAGCAAGCTTCTCTTGTAAAAAATCTTACCTTCTGTTGTCCAATATAAATAATCTTTGACAACCAAGCCTTCCATTCATTACTGCGATATTTATCTTCCTCCCATGAAATTGATACCAATAACTTGTAAACTTAAACCTCTCTAACCTGACCAGGTTTCTGTTAACAAGTTATTGGCATCAGGAACATGGGAGGAGGATAAGTATCGCAGTGATGGAGGGCTTGGTTGTCAAGGTGATTTATATTGGACAAGACATTAATCATAATTCCTGTAGGAAAGTTGATGTTGTTGTCTTGTTGAAGATGTACATTAGGGTCTCTTGTAAAATTGTATTTGTTATAAATATTTTTTTAATTTGTTCTGATATTTTTTATATTGTACATAGTCATTAAATGTTCTTTTTTTTTTATTTAAAGATGTACATTAAATGTTTTTTTTTTCTCTTTGACTTTATCTTTCATTAAAAATACGCAATGTTGACGCAGAGACCACGCACAAAAAACGTATGGTGAACGCATAGTTTACCAATATATAACGCATAAGATACGCATAATGTACGCACAATAAAATAATTAACACTCCCAGTACTCAAACAATACCTAGAAAATCATGTTTTATTAACTATTAATACAAAATTATACATTAAATTACATCTGCTCCAAAACACGCAATGTGCACGTAGAGTGTACGCACAAAATACGAATAAAAATGCATAGAGTACGCAGTGTTCTGCTTTATCGACGGCTCGACATTATATAATACTGAACACATCCAGCACGCATATTAAACCCTAAACTTATTTGGCTTGGAGGTTTCTTCTACTGCGAGACTGCGAGTTGGGTTGCTGTCTTCTCCGTCTGACCAGCGTACGCTTCTGTCCGAGCCTCCGAGGCTGCTGTCTCCTCCGACCTGCATCAGGTCATATAAAAGATTAGTAAGAACTCGTTTGCTTCCTAAAATTTCTCTCATTCAGGATGGTCAAAAATAAGGATAAGGTTGCATCAGGTCATAGAAAAGATCCAGCATGGAAATATAGCACTCAGGTAGATGTAGGAGGTGATAAAACATATGTCTATCTGAAATGCAATTACTGTGATAAAGTTGTGAAAGGTGGTGTGACTAGGATGAAGGAACACCTTTCAGGCTCTCACAAGAATGTTGCTCCATGCTCCAAAGTTCCTGATGCTGTAAGGGAAGAGATAAAGTCATACATGAATAAGTCTACCACATCAAAACATCTTGCACAGAAGCAATTTGAGGATAGAGTTGATGCTGGATCTTACTACGGGAGTGAGCGCAGCGTCAGAGATTCATCTTCTTCTATGAAGCCCATTTCATCTAGGGGTGCTAGAGGGCCTATGGATCATTATATGGTTGACACATCAGAGGATAGGCCTTCTACTACACAGAAGATGGCCCCAGAAAATGCAAGAGAGGCGCGGAGAAGAGTGTGTAAGGATATAGGCAGATTCTTCTACGAAAATGCAATTCCATTTAATGTTGCAACATCACCTGCTTATTACAACATGATTCGTTCAGTTGGAGCATTTGGGAGAGGGTTTAAACCTCCAACTATGTATGATTTAAGAACATGGATTTTGAAGGAGGAGTTGGAAAGCACTGATAAAAGCATTGAAGAAATTAAGAAGACTTGGGCCCAAACAGGAGTAACAATTATGTCAGATGGGTGGTCTGATATCAAACATAGAAGTCTGATCAACATCCTCATTAATAATCCTTATGGTACTGTGTTTTTAAGGTCAATTGAAGCATCTGACCAGGTCAAAGATGCTGAGTTCATATTTAGATTATTAGATAGCATTGTTGATGAGGTTGGAGAACATTTGGTTGTACAAATTGTGACAGATAATGCAAGTTCTTATAAGGCTGCAGGTAATAAACTTATGGAGAAGAGGAAACATTTGTATTGGACTCCATGTGCTGCACATTGCATAGATCTGATTCTTGAGAAGCTTGGGGATCTACCTCAACATAAAAATGCACTCACTAAAGCCAAAAAAATAACCAAGTTTATTTACAACCACTCTTGGATTCTAGCTCTTATGAGAAAGTTTTCGAAGAAAGAAATTCTAAGGCCAGCCGTAACAAGATTTGCCACCGCATACTTGACCTTAGAGAGCATGCTGGATGCCAGACAACCTTTAGAGGCTATGTTCACATCTACACAGTGGTTGAGTTGTGCTTGGGCGAAGAAGGCTGAGGGAAAAGAGATTAGAAAGATTGTTTTAAATGACAGATTTTGGCAAAGTGTCTTATATGCCATTACAACCACTAGACCTTTGGTTCATGTTTTAAGGATGGTGGATGCTGAGAAGAAGCCTGCAATGGGTTTCATCTACAATGCTATGGATGAAGCCAAAGAGATGATTGCCTCCAACTTAGGAGGCAGTGAGGGAAGCTTTAGGGAAATTTGGAATATTATTGATGATAGGTGGGAACTACAGCTTCACCGACACTTGCATGCCGCTGGCTATTACCTAAACCCTCAGTATCAATATGCAGAGAACAAGTCTACAAACCCTGAAATAAAGTTGGGATTATATCATTGCATGGATCGTCTAATAAGTGATGCAACTGAAAGATCAAATGCTGACTTGCAATTGGTACCTTTTAGGAACAAAGAAGGTTTTTTTTGGATTACAACAAGCAAAAGATACAATTGCCAAACGATCTCCAGTTGAGTGGTGGATTCAATTTGGTGATGGGACTCCAGAGTTACAACGTTTTGCTGTGAAAGTTTTGGGCTTGACATGCTCTTCATCTGGCTGTGAAAGGAATTGGAGTACCTACAACCAAGTGCATACAAAGAGGAGAAATCGCTTGTCGACATTGAGGATGAACTCACTGGTGTACATTATGTATAATAGGAGACTCAGAGATAGAAATTTGAAGAAAAAAGGATTAATGGATGATGAAGATCCTTTGCTTTGCGATGATGTGGCATCTGATGATGAGTGGTTTGTAGATGATGAAGTTGAAGTGATGCCGTCTGAATTACTAGATGAAGATTTAAATGTTGATTTCTTTGATGGTCTTAAAGCATCCACATCCACCACAACTCAAGAACAAATCAAAAAAGGTATATAAATAATATAGTTTTCTTTTCTTAAACTTTTATTAATGTATTACACTATTATTCATTATGATATTGTTCAAAAATATTTACTATTTAGGGAAGAGGAAGATAACTAATAATGAGGAAGAAGAAGCTGATTGGGAGATTTTGGACTCTATAGGAGAGGGGGAAGAGGAGAGAGCAGCTCATCATAATGATGATTCAAATGAAGACCCCCTTAGTGATGACTGATGAGTGATGATAATGCTAATGACTAGTGAGTTCCTAACTTCTTATGTGATATGTTAATGTCATTGCTATTTATCTTGTGCATTTTTATGTTTTATATATTATTTACTCATTAGTATATACAAAATTTATTATTTTATGTTTACGCAATTTTTTGATTTTGAGGCTTACGCCTCAAATCGCCTTGAGGCTTACGCCTCGCCTCACGAACGAAAAACGCCTCAATACCCGAATACGCAATTTTAAACCTTGATCAAGAGCATGGACTGGCAACATAAAGTTGTGCATCCACATGTTATTAACTTAGTAGATGTCCGATGGAACAAAAACAAATATATATATATATATATATATATATATATATATATATATTATATATATATATATATATATATATATATATATACCGCTTTAAGTAATGAATATAATAAAGGACGGTACCTGAATAATAAGATGTATAGTTCCTTCACTAGGACTACTGACTTTCTTCAGACTTTCCACTTGAACTCGATGTATAGCCACTGCAAAAATGTAAAACATATAAATTAGCTCTGGACAACACCCTACGATAATATAATACACACAAGATAGCAGCCCAAAACATTTTATTAAAGTTAGTAGGCCCGGACTCGAATTTGACCAAGGGGACAAGAGGTAGGTTCACTGGGTCAAAAGTGGAGTAATTACTGTTTACCAATAACATGTAAAGTGAAAAGCTTATTATAATAATTACAACATGTTTAATAAATGCGGATTTCTAAATTATTTTTGTAGAAAATCAATAAAATCAAGATACATGAAGCCCCGTAATATAACATTCACGGAAATTTAGATGTTTTAATCTATTTACCTCATCTAATTCAGGCGTCTGAGAACCACTGGATTAATTACCGGATCACCAATTTCCATTTTTTCATAAAACCAGTGGGTCAATCTGGATCGTTTCAGTTCAATGGCATCAACTGAAGCTAGAACCAGAACAATCGATCAACCAGATATCCATCAGTTCAGTCCATCTATTATAACAAAGAATTTTACCCAAGTCCCAATAAGATTATGAGTTGCATGCCGAGAGTTCTGTTCTTCTGGTCTTGAACATCCATATCCAATTTGCCTTAGAATCGTGAATTCCACCATTCAAGCAAAATGGAATTTTCCCTATAAAAATTTCTTTTACTTTGCACTTCCTCCACTTATGAGGAACTCAAAGCCAGACAAGTTTTCAGATCTTTAATGTATCAGCAACATGAATTCGGTCAGCATAGCTCTCTTCTTTAGAAAGTTCATTATCTAAAATAGCATAAGTGTGGAAAGAGGGAGGATGAGCCCTAGCTTCCATAACATGAAGAAGTTTCATGCAAAAATCTGATTTTCCTTCCTTCACCAGGCCATCAATGAGGACCGTCCACACAATCTCATCCGGATTCCACTCCTGCAGAAGCATGCCTTCAAATAGATGTTGAGCATCTTCAATCCGCTCCACTTTACAGAGAGCACAGATTAATGACTTGTAGCAAACCAGGTATGGTTCAAATCCACTTTCAGCCATTGTATTCAATATTTCTAAAGCATTATCCACCATCAATTGCTTAGAAAATACTAGCAACAAGGAATTAAATGTATCCTCATTTGGAAGAAAACCCTGGTTGATCATGCTTCTACTTAGCTCATTTGCCTCATACCACCTCCCTTCTCTACACAAACCACTAATCAAAATATTATAAATATCATCGTTAAGGTCACAACCAAATTCAACTAACTTATTTAATAAGCTAGAAACAGTGTCGATTTCCATTTCTTTTTCTGCCAAACTGTAAGTATTGCTTGCATTTTCTGAAACTGCAATTTTTTGCTCCATTAGTTGGCGTTTATTTTGTAATCCTTTCCTTAGAACAGCATAGGTTCCATAATTTGCTCTACACCCAGCATCAACCATTCGCTTCATAAGTGAAAAAGCAAGATCCAGCCTACCTAACATAACATAGCCATCCATCAATGAAGTGAACGTTACACGATCAGGTGCTAACCCATTTTCTTCCAATCCTTCAAACATTTGCTCAGCCTCATTAATATTGCCTTCTCGTAGCAAGCCAGAAATTAGAACATTATAGGCGTGGAGATTGGGAGCACAACCCTGCTTCATCATTTCATCCATGACTTTGAGTCCACGAGAAGTAGCACCATTTCTGCAGAATCCATCTATCAAGGATGTGTATGTAACAACATTAGGCCACAGATTTCGCTCGAGCATTTGATTGAACAGCTTCTCAGCTTCTGTGAGTCTATTTTCCTTTGAGAACCCACTAATTATAGTATTATAGGTCTGCACATTTGGATTGCAACCATTCCCCTCCATGCCCTCTACCAACAACAATGCAGCATCCAGCTTCTTGTTCTTACAATAACCATCAATAAGTGCAGTGTAAGCAACCTCATTCAGTCTCAGACCTAATTTTGGCATCTCCTGAAATGCCTTGGATGCCAAATCCAGCTTCCCCGCTTCGCAAAATCCATATATGAGTTCAGTATGAGTCCACTCATCAGGACTGCAGCCATTCTCCTTCATAAAATTCACCAATCGCATCGCATTACTCAAATTACCAGTTTTGCAATACCCATTAATGATTGTATTATATGTTATCTGGTTTGGTGAAGGACCAAATTTAAGCATCTTATGTAAAACCACCATTGCTTTCTCAACTCTTTCCATCAAACAGTGTCCTTTGATTATCTCATTGCATGTTTGAGTATTTGGAAAGCAACCCAGCCTCTCCATCAAATTGAAAACCCTAGAAGAAGACTGAAGCTTCCCCATTTCACATAGCCCATTGATCAACGCATTACAAGTTGCTGTATTTGGTGCTAAACCATTCAAAATTATTTTATTAAACAACCCAATTGCCAATTCTATCATGTTTGATCTGCAAAGACCACTGATAAGCGCAGTATAAGTCTGAACATTTGGTCTGCATCCCCTCTTCTTCATATCTCCAATCAAATTGCTGGCCTCTCGCACAAGCCCATCACAGCACAGTACTTTGATGGGTAGAGTATAGGTGTACACGGTCGGCATGATACCTCTCTCCACCATCTCCTTCATCAAATTCAAAGCCTCATCCACCCTCCCTTCATCACACAACCCATTGATTAAAGTTGAGTAAGTCACAGAATTAGGCTCACAGCCCTTCTTCTGCATGTAGTAAAAAACCCTGAATGCAGAAAAAAGGTCTCCATTCCTGCAGTGCCCTAATATGATCGACGTGTAAGTGAATGTATCAGGCAGGAGATCACACTGAAAAACCCTGTTCAATATCACCTTCGCCTCCTTCACCTTCCCATTCCTGCACAAAACATTGATCAAAGCATTGAAAGTTACAATTGACGGCTCCACACCACTTCCCAGCATCTGTTGGTAAATATCGACGGCAAAGCCGATCAAATCCAGCTTACCCAACCGAATCAAAATCGTATTGTAGCAGAAAACATCGAGGGTGAAACCCTTCGCATCCAAATCCTTCAACACATCGATTGCTCTAACAATTTCTTGTTCCGTCTCGCAAGACTTAATCATCAGGATCCTAAGCCTATGCGCGGGGACGAAGAGGCCGGCGAGAACGATGCGGTGGAGGATGGTGGCGTAGGAGTCGATAACGTGTTTGTGAGAATGCCTCTGAGAAAGGAAATGGAAAAAATCCAGGGCGCGGAGAGGATCGGGGTGGGAGCGGAGGATTTCGAGCGTTTGATGAGGTTGAAGAGAAAGGGCGAGGCGGGAGAGATCGGGGCTACGGCGCCATTGAGGGTCTGCGAGAATTCGGTTGATAGACAGCGACGGATCAGCGTCTATGAGAGACGAGAGAGGGCGAGGAAGGAGGAAGAGAACGGAGGGAGTTTGGAGTTGTAGTCGGAATTTGAGGAGGGGATGGAGAAGAGATGAAGGGATTGGAATTCTCGCCATTGAAGAAGACAAGTGGTTTCATCTCATTTGTCGGCGGGGGCGGCGGAGAAGGAGGCCGCCGTGGTGGAAGAGGAACTGGTTAGCAGAAGACCACGACGGCGCGATTTGAGAGCGTGTGGTCGACCTTGGAGGACCAAAGGCCTCGTGGCGGAACAATTGTTACGTCCTCCGATACGTCCGACCGAGGACGTCCGGTCCGGTCGGAGTCAAATTCCCGCGAAATACCGAGTTGTACCGAGCAACTACCGAGCAATATCAAATAATAACGAGGAATAACATCATGTGAAGATCCAATACCGAGTTATTTCGAGCTATCTTGAGCAATACCGAGTTATACAAAAGTTGTACCGAGTTTTTCCTAGAAAAAACTCGGTACAACTCGGCATTTCTCGATATAGCTCGGTATAACTCGGTATTGATCTTCAAAGAGCGGTATTCATCGTTATTATCAAATAATACTTAGTTGTACCGAGCAAATATCGAGTTTTTTGGCGGAAATTTGACTCCGACCGGACGTTCCTCTACGTCCTTGCACCGGATGTAATAAAAGTTCCTCGTGGCGGCCTTCTTCGCATGAGCAATTGGGAACAAATATTTAAAATAAAATCAAAATTCAACTATTTTCTAACTATTTTCTTACTTTGCATGTCATATATATCAAAATAAACAAATCCTAATATTTCATAAATGTTGTTTTTTTTAATGAAGGGCTAACACACACATTTAAAAAATGAAATAATTACTAAAATTTTTATATAACAAATTCTTGAAGGGAAAAAATAGGCAGTCGGACCCATATGAAATAATATACTATATATGTATATTATAATAATCTATTCTTCCCCCTCAATCAGAAAATATGAAATTACAAATGTTATACAAATTTATATTTTTGTGAATGTGAAATAGTACTGGAAATGCATATATCGAAATGGTGTTAGTCAAATGAGAATGATCACATGATAATGGTTGGATAATGATAGTCAGGTGAGAACAATTAAATGATCGACGATCAGATAATGTTGAATGGATTATGATGATCAGACGATAATAGTCAAATGACAATAACTGAATAATGACAGTCACACGATGACATCCACGTGCTAGTAGACATATATTATTAAGCAATGGTGGTGGATAGTGTTGATCATCGGCTTCAAGCATTAATTAGGCTCTAAGAGTTCTTCTAATCTTTATTTTCTCTCTAAATTCAATTCCAAGTCCCCTTTATGTGGATAATGTTTGTCTATTTGTAGTATATAGGGAGTGACAATTTGAAAAATTCACCCAAAATTCTATAACACTCCATCAGGCTACTCATATTAAATCTTGCATTATAGATATTAGATCATTCATTTAGTATTTAAGTGTCTTAATAATCCTAGAGTCAAGTGATCTTAGACTTGTTGGATTTGACTTATCAAGCCACTCTATATAAAACTAGAAAACTTGACTCCTCAAGCCGCTCAATTTGACTATAAAGCGCAAAAAATTAAGATGGTTTGTGTAATAACCCGAAGAGGGTAGGTTGAATCGAACCGGTTCAACCAACTCGGCTCGCTTCGTATTGCACCTTATTAGGCAATCCCATGCCTTTTAAATTGGAAGTGGGGCTTAGGGCATGGGTGAACGAAAGAAGAGGGACGTGGTGAGAAACGGAAGGAGGGGGTCGTTCCCAGCTTGCAAACAGGAACTCGAGGTGATAGTGAATGACAGCTCCCATGGCACCCGACATTCCAACAAAAGAAATAAGTGGTCTTGGTCGGTTGCTTCAAGGTTCAGTGGCTTTGTTATCATGGTGTCAACAAGGATAATAAAGAGGAAGTCAATGGAGGAAGAAAGTTAAACAACCCTTGTGTAAAGATCATTTTTTTTCTTCAGGATCGTCCGGGACGAAGTTGGATCATCTCAGGACGATCGGTACAGGTTGTGCTAGAAATTTGGATCCTGAACAGTTCGTCTGGACGAAATTTGGATCGTCTGGACGAAAATTCTCCCGAGCCCAATTGTCCAGGGACGGTAATTAATTTCGTCTGAACGAAATTCGTCCAGAGCCAAATCGTCCCGGGACGAAGTGCGATCGTCCAGGACGATCAGTCTGGATATATAAGGAATTGAGATATTTTGAAGAGAGAGAAAAGCCCAGGAGAGAGAAAAACGAAGGAAAAAGAAGGAAAAGTGATTTTTGGGCGACGCCGGTCCGTTTTCGTCCGTCGAGACAGTTCAAGAAATTGGTGTACGCAAGGTAAGGCACATTCCGCCTTTCTCAATTTTCAGAACGGTGAAGTTTGAACGATTTTTGAAATGAGATCCTGTCTGTGTCAGGGAAAATTTGAAATGAGCTCTGAAATCTGAAAACAAGTTCTGTTCCGGATCCGATGATAAGTTCTGTTCTGGTGCTATAAGCACATCTGTTCTGGTGCCATGAGCACAAAGGGAGGCATAAGGGGCCAGAATTCGAGAGATTCTGTCAGTGTCTGGGAAGGGAGGCATAAGGGGTCAGAATCCGTTGAGATTCTGTCAGAGTCAAGGAATCTATTCTAAAATATTTGTTCTGATTTGATATGAATTTATGATTTCTGTACGATTCTGTCTGTTCTGATATGACTTCTGATCTGATATGATTTAATCTGATTTCTGATTTCTGTACGTTCTGTCAGCTCTGATGTGATGTATTTCTGTTCTGTTCTGATTTGATCTGATCTGTATGATTTCTGTTCTGATTTGTTCGGTACGATTCTGTTGATCTGATTTCTGTTCTGTTCTGTTATGTCCGATTCTGTTCTGATTTCTGTACGGATTTGGTCTGATGTGTTTGAGGTGGATTCTGAGGATTTTGATTGGAGGTTTGATGTCTTGCTGAGCTGTTGTAGCTCATCCTTGTTTTCTGCGTGGTTTTCAGGTTCTGGGAGAGGGAAGGAAGTCTTGGAGTAGGAATCCAAAGTCTGATCTGTTATAGGTATTTTGTACTTTTGATTTTTGTATAGTCATGACTTTTATGTTCTGTTCTTCTTTCTGTCTGAAAGTCATGGGCTGTATTTGTATATGATTCTTTTTGGGGAAGAAAAAGATAGATGATCTGTTCCGCTGCATTTGATGTTTATAGTAGCTCTGTGTGTGTCTGTTTCTGTGTGAAATCTTTGGAAGAAAGTTCTGAAGCAAATTTCAAAGCCAGATCCTGGAATCAGTTCAGTCAGTTTGAGTTTGGCCACGACCCGATGCGAGCGGGATCCGTCCCGGTCGGGTTGGGTCATGACACCTTGACCCTATCTTCCCTTCTTTTATTTCTTACACCACCATCATCTTCTTTCTTCTAAGGTTAGAAGCTTGAAAGATGTTATTATTTGATAGCTTGCAAAGAAGAGGGAGAGTTAATTAATGGTTGAAGAGGAAACCACGAGGATCTCCCACGAAGTTTTCCTTCTTCCTCTTCTTCGTTTAGATGAGGTAGAAAATCTAACCTTAATTTCTTTCCTCATTAATAATTAGTAATTCTTATATATTCTTTGTGATTAGAATTGAGGAAGTCTTTATATATTTTTATAAAAATTTATAGGGATTGCATTTAAGGATTTGCATATATGAGTTTAAGATTTGAATTTCCCTTTTTTTAACTTTAGAATAAGATAAATCTTATTTAGCATTTTATTAATTTTATAATTAAAAATTTAATCATCTTAACCAACTCTTGAGTATGTTCCTCACATGAGTTATTATTTGATCTCCAAAAAAGTATTTCAGATTATAAGAGATTATATGTAAATATTTTGTTGGCATAAAAATTATTAAGTTAAATCGACTTAAGGTGTTGGTGAGAAGGAATCTTAAAAAGGGTATTAGGGATTTCAAAAGGTCATAGTCAATGACATTCGATATAGAAGTTATTAAATAGCTCATTGGCAATGGAAAGAGAGATTGTAGAATTATTGATTTCAAAAATATGTTTTATTGATTGTTGTAATTATTTGATATTTTAATGTGCAATGCCTCGAATGTATGATTGATTTAAATTCCTACGAATTAAGGTTTTTTTTGGATCACCACATATTTGATTGAGAAGATTAACACATGATAAAAAAGTAGGGTTCCTTATGGTCTACATCTGATAGATGACTCTTTACTGAGTAAGGGATAAATGTATCTTTCTTTTTTAGAGTCTAACCCTTACTACTCATTATATGTGAATAATGGATATGATAAGATGTGATAATGTATTCATAGCATTGCATGTTACCATTTAGACTTGATTTAATAGTTAGTATTTTCATGTCGATTGTTGCACAATTTTTTGAATAGTTTACATACTTTATCCAGATTGCTCTAAATAACTATTATTTATGAAAATTTTGTAATACATATAATTGAGTTTAATTATGTTATAACATTTGTTAAGCACCATTATAGAAGTACAATATATATATTTATAAAATACAAGCTTGTATGTTTGATGATTGTAAATGTCGATATTTAACCCTATTGGATATTGGCTAGCCGAATCAATAGGTCCTTAAAGTGACGACTCTATAGAAAAATATTGGATTTCCTTGGGATTAGTACTTGCCTTTCCTGGTAGTGTATTGTACTAAGCTGATTATAAATGTTTATATATAAATTAATATATAAATAAAAATAATAAATGACTAATAAGTTCTTGGTGGTTGTATAAATATCACACGCTTGTAAGTGAATGAGTTTGCAAAGACAAAATCAAATTGGAAACTTCAAAAATTAAATCGGAGACCATCTGAACTCCGATTTTAATAAACTTATAGCCGAACTGAACATATCAAAAATACAAACCTAACGAAACCAAATTTAACTCAATCCGAACCCAAATGATTCTAAATCAAAAGACCAGGAGCATATTTGGAAGGTTCATACCATAATTTGGATTATCAGACGGTTTCCAAACATGACATGCTTATAATCGAATAGAGCAGCTAGACAAGACAAATCCAACGAGCCCAAGAAGATCGCCGAATTTTGATATCACTAAGACATTTAAATGCTCAATAAACGGTTCACGATCAATAAATTTAACATCGGTCATCTATTCAAATTACTTACAATTTAATTCTCGATTCATTTACATTTTTTTTCTTGATTGATATTAGCTTAATCTTATATTGATTCGATCTTAAAGAGATTTTATGATTTTTTTTTCTTTTTTGTGCAATGAGATTTTTAATATAATATATTTAGTTAATATATTAAACATGTTCTAGTAGAAATCGAGTGATTTGATGATTGAAGTCATTTTTGTGAAGGAAGAAAATAAACTAACTAACTGCCAAAGTATTATGATTTTTAATATTGATTATATTGGTCCTAAATCTGTATGTAAAAAGTTGAAGGAAAATTAAAAAAAAAAAAATAGGCCCCCCTAGATATATTTTCTGGCTCCGCCCCTGCTTTCATAAATGAAGTATGTATATTAAAAAATCTCATATTATATACATGGTTTCTACTTAAGTTCTTTTCTTTGCTCATATTTATGTATATGCCTTGATGCTTATATTTTACTTAGTGGGGTTTCACCTACTAAATTTATTTCTTACAAACATACACCTATTGCTTCATGGTTTTAGGTTTACTTGTTTGGGATGCTTCTGGTGCAACTTCTAGGTTCATGCATCAGGTTTATCTATGATAGGTAATTAAGGTTGTAATTATTTAATTGATTTAATTGTGTAATGAAATTTCATTTATGTTTGGTGAACATTTAGTATGTGTTTGGGTATAAGAGGCTTTGATGATTTATTGATAGATACAAATTATTGAAGTCTTATATTTTCATTGCTTTGGAATTATTTTATAAATTTTGTTGAACTCATACCCTTATTGGGTTCTTGGAATTTTCTTCTAGGCCTAGCGATAGGGTGTGACAACTTGATCTTTGAATCAGTTCTTCAACATTTCTAACTTTAATACAATGTTGCAAAAGACATTGAAAATTATTAACAATTGCACAATTAATGAACTAAAATTGACTTCAATATTTTTAAATCATGCCAAAATGATTATCTCTTTGTTATTAATTCTATGATACATGAAGATAAAAAAATAGCATGTGATATGTATCAGACTAAGGCTTCGTTTGAGACGGCTTTTTTATTGCTTTCTAAAACGGAGTTTAGTACAAATTTTTATATTTTTGTACTAAAACTCCGTTTTAGAAAGCAATGAGAAAACCGTCCCAAACGAAACCTAAAAGACGAGGAAATGGACTGAAATTTATATTTAATTAGAGTCATTGAGAATGTTGAAAAAAAAAAGATAGTTATGTAGGTATTTGCAATGCATATAAATACAAGATTAAGCTTACGCATAAGAGTCAATTACATAGCTCAGCTCTTTCAATAGTTTTTTATTTATTAGATATAAAACTAAGGCTTCGTTTGGGAAAGCTTTCTTAAAATAGATTTCTGATTAAAAAATTTCTTGAATTAAAAAGTTTGTACTAAAAAATTATTTTAGAAAACATGAAGAAGCCTATCCTAAACGAAGCCTAAACTTAAGCCATCACATTTCTTACCATTGAAATTAACCCAACCATTAACTTATACTAATAATGATCCTAAAAAGAACATAGAAAGAAGAAATTGTTCTCATTCCATCATATCAAAGCTGAAACATCAGAACAAATAAAAGAACTACGCTCATTTCCCAGGCACAAAGTTGGTGGCATAAGCCCAAGCATTGTTGGCAGCTGGGTCAGCCAGGTGGTCATACAGGTTCTCAATGGGTCCTTTACCTGTCACAATAGCCTGCACGAAAAACCCGAACATGGAAAACATAGCCAGACGCCCGTTCTTCAGTTCCTTCACTTTGAGCTCCGCAAAGGCCTCTGGGTCATCGGCAAGGCCCAATGGGTCAAAGGCCCCGCCAGGATAAATCTTATCGAGGCCTTCGCCAAGCGGGCCGCCTCCGACACGATATCCCTCAACAAAGCCCATGAGAACGACTTGTGAGGCCCAGATGGCGAGAATGCTCTGGGCGTGGATCAGGTTTGGGTTGCCGAGGTAATCCAGGCCTCCCTCTGAGAAGATTTGGGCTCCGGCCTTGAACCAAACGGCCTCTCCGAACTTCACCCCGTTTCTAGCGAGGAGCTCGGGGAAGACGCAGCCCAGCGCGCCGAGCATGGCCCATCTACTGTGGATCACCTCCAGCTCCCGGTTCTTGGCGAAAGTTTCTGGATCGGCGGAGAGGCCGGCGGTATCCCAGCCATAGTCGCCGGGGAACTCTCCGGTCAGATAAGAGGGCGTTTGCTCGGAGAATGGGCCCAGGTATTTGGGTCTATCTGGTCCGTACCTATCATAGAAGCGGCTATAATAAATCTCCAAACTAAGAAATTTAATTTAAAAACTGTAGAACAAGCATACCAGATGCTCTGGGGAACACTCTTAACAGTGCGGCGCATGGTGATGCGGCCGCCATTGCCGACGGAGCCAACCTTCCGAAGGAGCTCATTAGGCTGTTTGAGAGCAGTTTGGCCGGCGAAGGCTGAGCCTTGAATAGCAGAGGTCGCCATTGGAGAGAAGAACTGTGAGGCTCTAAAGCTGCGTTTTGGGAACTTATGTAGCTCAAGTGTTTGATGGATTGCCTGAGAAGAGGGTGGGATTTAATAGAGGGAAGAAGGGGGTAAGTGGATGAGGAGGATGCACGTAGGCAGAAGGTTATTGGTTCTCTTAAGATGTCAAGATTTCGAGGAGATTTTATGAAGATTATTATAATAGATTGAGATCCTGCCGCGTGGCATTTGTGGCTGTGGAAGATGAGCTACGTGTCACGTGTTTGTGGCTGGATTTTCATAGGTAGAAATTGTATTTGCACCCAAATCTGCACCTCTCACATTTTTTGAAAATTAATTATTTTTTAAATGTTTTTCATTTTATCAAAATAAGAAATTTTCAGGAATGACCACAAAAAATTATTCTGTTTACATTTAAAACAAAAATATTTATATATCATATATATTTTGATGTAATTTAGACTTTAAAATTTTAATATATCATATATTTTGATATATAAATATTTAAATAATATTAAATTATTATTATTATTAATTTATTTAAAATGAAATATCATATATTTTGATGTAATTTAGACTTTAAAATTTTACATGAATAAATATACTTTTTTAATATATTAGACATATAAATAGATAAATATTTTATAGCATTTGAAAATCCACCAAAATAAAATCATTATTATTTGTTATAGATAAGGGTGTGCATAAGACTAAGATGATAGAATTTGAAAATTGATTATTTGAATTTCTTTTGATTATTTTTTTAGTTAGTCTAATAAGAGTTGAATTGATGACTATTAAATGCATCAATATTTTCTTAAGAAATTTTTAATTTTTAATTTTTTTTTGATAATTTTTAATAATAATTCATACATATATATACTGCCCATCTTATATATTATTATTATTATTATTATGACTTGTTTTAATAAATAAAGAGACCATCGTTGTGCAAAAAAAGGCATAAAAAACAACTTAGCATTTAACATTTAGCATTTGCTTCTTCATAATTTACTTTGGGGTTGCTTAATTAGTTGAAAAATGAATACAGAATAAAATGAATACAATGAAAAATATAAAATGATTGTGCTCGAAGTAATCAATAGCCAATGATGATTGGCTACAATCAACGGCGATGAGCGATTGCGAACAATGGCGAGTGACGGACAACAGCAAGTTGGCAATGCATTGGCTGTCAATATCGATCAATTAAGCTTTAAAGCGCTGTAAATAATTCTCTATCAAAATTGATCGAGAACAATTTACCTCAAATATGAATTGGAATGAAATACAAATCATTTACTTTACTTTAAATTTGCTTATCATTCATCGAACCATTAAACTTTCTAAAACCAATACATTTACTCTACACCCTAATCACAACTATTATTCTCATTCTACTTATTTGTGAACAGCTTTATAAAAATTTTTTATTTCACCTTTTTATTATAGGCAAGCTTTGTTTTAAAATTTGTTCTCTATTTATATTTAATATTTCATTTCTCCAAACTAATTTATCCAGAAAAATTTTATATAATTATATTATTAGTAAATCTTCTGCCCTCTAAAATACTTATTCAAATCATCTAAATATATTTTTCACTTTATTTATTTTAAATAAATTTTAGTCATAATTATTATTTTATTTCATCATACATTCATCTTAATCTTTCTATTTTTACATAAAATATCCCACAAATAAAATTTATATAACATGATTACAGGCAATTCTTCACCCATTTATAATAAACAATAAATAAAATGATCATTATGACTCACAAATACATATATAAATTTCTCAAAAGAAGTCAATTTTAGATGCTCCAATAGCATGAAAAAAAAAACTTTTTTTTTTTTTAAATTTTTTAAGTGCTGAAGATAATATTACTAACGAGGCATTGAAAGTAAAAGGAAAATTACATATCTAACAACAAAGGGCACTGATCAACCTAGTCGGCTATTATCCCAAAAAGTAATGGCCCCGCCGGCGGCCTGTAAAGGCTCTTACAGGTAAATTTCAACGGCGACGTTTCTGACCATCGTCGTCTTCTTCATCAGAGTCGCCGCTTTCTCGAAAGCGAGGGTTCTTCGCCTGTAAAAGAATGCTGCAACTGTTATTCCTTAGGGAAGCAAAAAGCCGAGCATTACAAGCGATCAAACTGGAAACCTAATTACCAGTCTGGAATTATTATCGGAGTCCCTCGAATCATAATCGTTGGTCCTCTCTTCGTCACGATATCGCTTGTGACTGTAATCTACATTTGGATCACAATCTAAATGAGAAAATCTTGGAGATGTTCGGTTTTCTGGTTAAAGATAGAGAGAAAGTGAAGAAATATGTTAAAAACCTCGACTTTGTCTGTAACCAGTGGATAGTCTGTCTCCGCCGCGCCGGCCATCTGCAGTTAGAAACAGATTATCATAATTAGATCGATCGTAGGCAACAAGTGAAGATGATAACAATTTGTGCATGTGATGTGCCTGTAATTAACTCAAAAGTAAAAATAAATTTGCTCCCGCACACATTCCTCAATATACATTGAAAAAGTTAATAAGTGTTCAAATAGCAAACTAAGAAACTTAATATAAAAACTCACTCTCTCTCCCCCCTCTCTCTCTCTCTCTCTCTCTCTCTCTGTGTCCACCGCACCGTTCAAATAGCATTCAATGGGATGTAAGATTGTCGAGAGTAGGGGTGTCAATATTTGACACGACCCGAAAACCCGACCAGAAAATTTCGGGTTAGGGTCAACCCGAACCCGAAACGGGTCAGGTTCGGGTTCAACATTTCGACCCGTTTCAAAAATCGGGTCGGGTTCAGGTTAACCTTTTGACCCGAAATTGACTCGAAAGTGACCCGATTTTGACCCGAAAACCCGATTTTGACCCGCCAACCCGAGATTGACCCGATTTTGACCCGGTTTTGACCCGAAAAGAGGAGATTGACCCGTTTTTGACCCGAAAATTAGCAATTTTTTGGTTGAAAACAGGTCATTCGGGTCAGGTTCGGGTCAAAGAAACCGACCCGTTTTTAAAAACGGGTCGGGTTCGGGTTGACGCAAATAGTGCCGGGTCAGTTTCGGGTTCGATCCGAACCCGACCCGTGACCCGAAATTGACACCCCTAGTCGAGAGCCCTAGGGAATTTAATCATAAACTTTAGGATACTCAAAAAAACTCCCATTGAAAACTTGTGTGAAGACTTATCTATCTCATACTAGATTTGACATTGCCTATATTGATGTGTAGTGAGCCAATTCATGCACAATCCTAAAAAATCACATTTTAGGACAATGCATCCAATTTTAAAATACCTAAAGGAAAGCTTAGGTAAATGAAAGGCTACATAGATGCTAATTATGCAGAAAAATGGTTGATAAAAGGCTACATAGATGCTAATTATGCAGAAAAATGGTTGATAAAAGGCTAACCTCAGGATATTGCACATCATTAAATAGCAATTTCATGATTTATATGAGTACAAAATAAATAAAATGTGGTAACAAGATATAACACAAAAATAGAATTAAGATTTATAGCATTGAAAATTCATGAATAACAAAGGCGTAAAATTATCCTTTAAAATTTAATAGTCAAAATAAAAATACCCTGAGATTTTATTATGATAATAAGTTAGCCAATAATATTTCGAATTAAGGTTAGCAGGGACTTTATAAAAGAAAAGCAAGATAGCTATCATATATATATATACTTCATTAATATCCATAGGTGAACAACTTACAAGCATTCTCATTAAAAACTTATAAGATATATAATCCTTCAAAAATTAACCAACAAGCTTACAATGGATAACATCTATTCATTCGGGTGAGTGGGAGCGTTAAAATTCAACCTTTTTTCTCTTTTGTCTCTTGCCTGAGACTTCTGCTTTTCTCTCTCATATTTTCTCGTCCACTTTATTGATCTATTGGATTATTGTTGCCACCTCACCAGTGTTAGCATTGTCCTAAATATAAGTTATCCTATAGCTATTTTTTAGCCTCTAAATTATGCATACTCCTACTTTAGGTTCTATTACAATTGTATAAATCCAGCACAAATACAACAAAAAAACATCAAGCCTTACCCACTATGTGGGGTCGGAATCCAGCACAAATAATGAAATAAAACTTCACCAATTCTCTCCAATTATCATCTGTTTGTAATCCAGTTAGCCTCAATACCAAACTTTTCCCAAGGCATTAAAACTCAAATTCAATAATGCATAAAAAATCACAAGTTTCCTTAAAAGATTTTTGTGAAATTTAAACTCTACAAAAGTGAAGGTATAAATAATACACATTCGGATCTGAAATTAAATTAGTATCACTGTGCCCTTCAACTAGTTGGAAACCACACCATTTAATGAATAATGCAAGGTATTTTTTAAATATTTAAGTGCCCCATATAAGGATAACTTAATTGAGATTTTATGCATATATTCAATCTATTCTGACGATATAAGATGTCTAGTCTAGATCCAATCAGAAGATATATTAAAAAAAAAAACTAATAATTTGTGCATACTAATGTTGTGAAGCAATGGCATCAAACTTCTTTTTCAACTGTGAATTTGCATCATAAGAAATGCTAAATTTTAGCTTCAGCTTTTACTTTGGCGCAAAAAGCAGCTATAAGGTATAGTTACATGTAAGAGGCGCAAGGCGAGGGATTGGGCGAGCCAACCTGAATATTAATGAGGAAAGAGGACAAAAAGCAGTTATAAGGTATAGTTACATGTAAGGGCATAAGCTCCATATATATATATATATATATATATATATATATATATATATAAGAGTGCAAAGCCTCTGATTCATTGTATGATCAATTAAGATGTGAGAGGACGTGTCTCAGATGTAGAGAGCAAAAAGCTTTAATTTTCTCTGGGTTTAACTACGATATTTAGGACTGTTGATACCTTCATATCTCGGTGCAAGGGTTGTATGAACACTCTAGGATAAGATGGCTATTTATACACGTCATGTACTTGTCAGTATAGATCCTAGGAGCAACCACAGTTGGATAAAATAATTTGTTTCACATACCCTATATTCTCCCTAGATCTAGCATCAACGTACCTTAGCTGCAGTACCTCTTCCAATATTTCAAAGGAGACTGAAAATTTTATTCCACTAATTCCAATCGCTCCTTTGATTTGAATGCTACATCCTTGGAAAGACCAAGGCCATCTCCTTTATCAGCTCTCAACACGACTTATACAACTTCGGTGGAGAAACAATGACTGTCAGAGAAAGGGGTGATCTTTTAGGATGTGGGGCGGGGCCGAGAATTTTGGTAACACCTACAAGCCAAAGAAGCAATTCAAGTGAGATTCAAGGAATAGCTCCGCAATCTTTTGCGAGATCAAGAGAAAATAAAGTTGAGGGAGAGAAAGGATAGGCTTGAAATCATAGCATCATTATTGAGGTTAAGCATTAACGAAGTTGATGAAGAATAGCACAGTGGTGTCCAAGCTGCTAGCAAGGAGAAAAGAATAAAAAGGAGAGATCAATTGAGAAGTGTCACACTAGAGTTTGCCAACAAAGACAAGTTCCAACAGGCAAGTCCACCACACATAGGCAAACCCTAACAAACCAAACCTGTAGCCCGAATCACTAAGAAACTGAGAGAATGCAAGAGAAGAGGGAGAGAGAAGAACTGCAACCAAAAATATATAAGATGTGAAAGATGAAAATTGGTACTCTGATGTGAAGACAACAAAGGACTCAAGTCAAGGCTAATGCACAGGAAAGATAGAGAGGGTGAGTCCTTTAGTTAAGATATGGGGAGGTGGAGGAAGTAAAAAAGAAAAACTAGAAAAAGAAAGCTGGACACAGGACCTCTTATATTTTTAAGTGGCTTGATTTTATAGCCTACATCTAAGTAGTTAGGGGGACGATTCAACTATAAAAGAATAAAAGAGTATATTAGATGGAGGGCAGATGAAGAAAAATAAAAGCTATATATGAGCCTGGTCTTAAGAGTGGCAGAATACTCTTTTATATCTTAAGATATCATGATGGCTACTAAAGATGGCCATTACACTTGCTAGAATAAGATGTGGGACTACTTTCTCCCAAAAGTGCCCCATGACTTTTGGTTTGAGATGGGGGTGGTGCTATAACAAGGCAAACTGAGTGGCAAAATATTAGAGGCTTGGTCTTGATATATGTGGAAGCGGCACAATGGTGATGATGGGTTAACAGGAAGCTCTTTGGCAAGAAGGTAGCAAGTGGCAAACAACAAGCCGATCACAGAAGGGTTGTGCTGTTCGGATGGTACCATGCACCAGAAGGAGACTGATTGAGTGTTGTTAAATGCGCCTTTAGGATTAGTTGCCGAGAGAAAATGTTGGCATCATCAGCCATAAATTCCAACAGGTTCAGTAGTTAGTACTAAGCCTTTAGGATTAGTTACCCTTCTGCTTCAAGTTCGTAACCTATAGACTAAGGCAATTTTTCATATTAGTGTCTCCTGTAGATCATGATTATGATTACATGGATATAGAATGGTGCCCTGTACTCTTTACCATTGCATTAAATATGAGCATGATGATGTATTAAAGAAGATGGCCAGCAATTATCCATGTATGAAATTTGAATATATGCACAACAACAACAAGCCTTTATCCCACTACATGTGGTTGGCTAGAAGAATCCTTTGTCTCCATTGTGTCCTACAAAGAGTACAATTGGGATATATGCACATGCAATAAAATTTTTTGTGAAGAAATAGTCGACATTTACCAAGGATGTTAATTACATCCAAGGCTAAAGAAGAGTTACGCAGTATAAAAGAAAATCTTAAGTAAATTGGTTCAAAATATGTTAAGACAGTAGAGAGCACTAGTTTAATGTCCCGTCGAATAGGCACAAAATATGAAACTATAAAATATCTCATTTATAAGTTTAGTCTTTCGGCTTCAAAGCAAATTTGGCCAATGGCGTGCCCAGTTCCACTTCGATCACCAAACTTCTTAAGAAGTGGCAAAGTTTATTTCAAGAAGGACTGAGTGATTGATGTTTATAATTTCTATGCATCTTGATCGTCTTATATTATGTAATTATGTTCAAACAAAGTTTTGCAATTGGGTGACTCTCACAGTGGCATCATGTGGCAAAGAAAGCTATTTGTACAAATTGTTATGGTTGAGTGAGCTCTTTGTGCAAGGTTATGTCATCGTGTGACTTTAGTCTAGCAAAGTCTAAAGCAGAACGATGCAACCACGATGTCTCCAACTCTTGATCTGATGGGGAGAAACAATCCTTTTCCAAAAAGTTCAATGAGATGGAGAGCTAGCTGGTTGGCCAAGCTGCCACATTTTACAATGACAAAATTTCCTTCTACAAAAGATAATAAGGATTAAGGGGATGACAACACACGCCTAAGTGAGGATGGCTTCAATATCTTAAAGGAGGCATTGGCAAGATAGCGGTTCTTTCGGGCGGCGCCCCTTACTCTCTCAACTAGTTCAGGTGTTTTAGCAAGATGTAGGAATCAATTGGTGAGGCATTGGAGTCCAATGACTATAAACCCCGTCAGCAAGTTTTTTGCTTCAACTTTTGTTGATACAATTAAATATTTTTAACCTCCGTCCTATAAAAACAAATGCAAAAACATGAAGGAAAGAAGCGAAACTTTATTTACTTAAAGATTTGTCTTTAGTTGTCTTCTTTCTTTCGCTTGAGTGTGCCCAATGAGCTGACAGATCATCAAGCAAAGCTATCAGGATAAATGAAATTGAAAGAACCAACGGCAAAAATTATTGCATACCTAGTTTAAGGAGACGGCACTAGATATCAAGTTTTACCCTATCAGGCCAAACGAATGAATGTTAATTTGATTTTAGCACTATCTCTTGTCGCATTCCCCTCAAACCATTGTAGTCCCATCCCCGACTCTAATGGATAAGGAACTACTCTGGCAAGTTGAGATGTCGCATGAATAGGAAATTGAAGTCAATTTGTTAGGTTTTACTTAAAGAGGAGATGGACAACTACTTATTATGGCGTTGCCAAAAGAGAAGACAAACATCAATTGGTTGTGGCGCCACCTAAAGAGGTAACAAACAAAGTCAATAGGACAGAACATTCCCTCCAATCCAATTTTCTGTCTGGCTAGAAATTCTTAATGAGAGCACCAAAAATATCAACGACAAAAAGCGATCATCTAATGGAAGAGGTGACATATGGCTTAGATCAAAGCAAAAGCATTCAAAAGATGATGAACTCTCAGGTCAAGATACCTCCCAAACTAGGTGAGATGGTGAAACGAAAAAAATAAAGAGAAAAAAGAAGGTTAAGAAAATACAAACGTCAATATTTCTTAAGTTGATCAAGTTTGTAGCATATATCCATTGTGTCATAAGGGGAAGGATCCACTATAAAAGAACCAAAAAGCATATCATATAAAGAAAACCCACATTTTCTATATGGAATTGGGATGAAAGGTGAGAAAAAAATATAAGACTAAACATGAGTTCAAATTTAAAAGTGATATGATCCTCTTTTAAGTCCTAATATATACATAATTTATAGGAAAAATAAATGTTCTTATTGACTATTGGAGATGGCTGTTATAATTGCTTAGCTAACATATGAGAGACTCTTTCGCCCAAAATTAACTGAGGTGTCATTGGTTGGAGATGGCAATTTGCACTCCGAAAAGGCAATTACACAAGCAATAGCCAATCAGAGACTTATCTTTATGCCTAGGATACTTGCTGAAAAAATGGTCAGCCAAACAGTACCAAGAGTTAGCAGAATGGCAAAGGATTTTAGAATAAAACTCATCAAGAGAAGTTTCCCAAGAGAGTAATTAGGGTTGATGTGCCAAGGTTCATGGAGGAAAATTTGGTTCCTATGTAGCTCCTATAGAATGTAAGGGTGTCAATAAATGACCCGACACACCAATCCAATTCGAAAAATCTAGGTTATGGTTGACCAATTTAATAAACAGGTTGAGTTCAGGTCGTGCATTCCGACCCGATTATTAAACAGATCATATTTGGGTTGACCCACCAACCCGATTTTGACCCGAAAATGATCCATTTAATATTTTTCTTAAATTCTTTTATTTATTGATATAATCTTCTTATTTTTAATCAATTAACCTAAAATCAATTATTAATAAGTTAGTATCGAGTCGGGTTCGGATTGCTAGCAGGTCGAGTTTGAGTTTTTTCACCCATTTATTAAATGGATCAAGTTCGGGTTGACTGGATTCAGGTCGGGTCAATATCAGGTCGGACTCAAACCCGACCGGTTTTGATGCCCCTAATAAAACGATCCCCCTCCCCCCTCCCTCCCCTTACAATCAACTCACTGCTCTAGCCCACAAAAAGCTAGTACAAACTTAATTCCTTACCATCCACACACACCTTGATTCTATTTTCCTTTCAATTTCTAGCACAATTTAGAAGCCAAATCAAAACTAGGATCATTTTTTTGGAGCTAATTAATGATAACAAATTTGTTATTCAAACATAAAATTATCTGCCTTGGATTTTGTGCTTATTTTATAGAGAAAAAAAATTAACTCCAAAATAAGAGGTCCACCTTGGCAAGATGGTTATCAAACTCAACACCCACCTCAACCAACATAATGTCCAGCTCAACAAGACTGATAAGGCAATCTAACACATAATAGCCCCTACACTTCACATGGAAGCCCTTCCTCAATATCCTCATTAGTAAGAGACACCACAAACTGGATGACAAAGCCTTACCACTCTTATCCATACTCAATTCTCCCACCAAGCACCATTTTAATTCAACAAGTTTAGCAATTTCATTTCCCCACATAGGGCATGAAATGTAGGTATTCACATTGCACCAACTTTTTATAACCCACATAGAGAACCCAATAATTCTTCTTGACCCTAACAATAACGGTTAAACTGAGTGCTGGCAGCAAAATACATTGCAGGCGTAAAGCTTTACACGTGAACATGGAGATAACTATATAAGCTAAAATCATAATTTGGACTATGGACGCCATCACAACATCGAACTTTTTAAGTATTCCATCCATTGATAGTGCTTTATAGGGTAATATCAAATTTGGTTTTGTAGCAATGCAAGTGAGATACTGCATATGACTTTCATGCAAAAATAAAAGGATTTAAGTAAGAGAAAGTTAGTAGCACAAATGCAGTAATCATTGTTACAGCCTTAAGAACTTACAATGAGTTGGTATGTTTGGCTGAAAAGAGTCCAATGAACCTCCACCATATTCAACTAACTGTCTTTGCGCCTCCAACTCTCTCTGGACCAGTTTTCCATAACCACCCCTACGTATTACGCGTCAAGGAAACAGGAAAAAAATTCCGGAAAAAAAATACATAACAAAACGCATCATCCTGCAACCTACTTGAGCCAAATTAATTAAAGTTTCGTGTGCCATTAGAAAAATGAAATGCAAAATGATTGACACAAGTAAAAAATTTCATACACAAACTTCAAAAACTAAGTTTAACACTTCACTCCAATCAGTCACAAAATATTATTAGGAGAATAAGTTATGCATATGAATGAATAATTAGGACTAAGAAATTTCAGCTGCAACTAAAGCCCCAAGGCATTCAAGATTATAATTCCCGATAGATTTTTAATGGTAAACCATCTGATGTGAATCAATCATGCGATGAAATATGAATTGCACTTAAAAATTAATTGAAATATTGAATCAAAGCTTGCTACTAAAACTTTATGCGTAATCAATTGAGGTTCAAGAATTAGAAGACAAATGATTAAGTAACAACAAGAAATCACAGTCCGAGATTAGAAAGCTTTTCAAAATAACATCAAACTTCAAGTAATGCGAATAGCTAAAAATATCAAAGCCCCAAATTTAAAATTGAGATCCTTCACCTTAGGATCCGTCACTCAATTTGAAGTGGAGGCTAGCGGAAAAGAACCGTGAGCAGGCTTAGCGACGCCACTAGTAGACAGGTGATCTTGAGAGGACTTGTCGCAGGGATGGAGGTCGGGTTCGGAGGAGCGGGTGGACGGCTTTCGATGATCCACGTATAGACGGAGAAATGATCGTCTATGGAGTCCACGAGAGTTGGTAAGATCCGGTCCAAGTATTCTTCGGGGGTGTCGTCGAAGTCGAATCCCACGTCGAAGAAGGGTGAATGGAGAATGTCGACTCTTCCGTTGTGGTCGTATTCAAATCCGAAATTCCATTCGGGTTCATCCATGCATGGCGGTAATGAACGACGAAACCCAAAGGAGGAAGACAAGGAGGCAAGCCGTGAGCCAAGGGAGGGGAGGAGGCCAGTCATGGGTGGAGAGGTACTTGGACGGTTGGAGCTATGGGAGGAGGATTAAAAATCTGGGGTTTAATTTTAATTTCAATTGATTGTGAAATTAAAATTAGGAGGGAAAGGAATCAAGGAGCAATTAAGAGGATTAATGGGGGAAAGAGGGAGAGGTGGCCGGCCATGAAGAGAGAGATGGGGGTTTTGAAAATAGCAATTGGGGACCACAAGATTAAGTAAAACTTAATTAAAATCTGAGTAATTTCAGAATTTAATTAAATTAGGTAACTTCCCAATTTAAATTCACGCAAGAGGGAAACAATTTGAGATTTGAAATAGACTTAAATCTCCTTGATTGACTCTCTTAATTAGATAGGCACTAATTAGGAAAGTAATTGATTTCAGCAATTTTGAAATCTCGGCAGGGAATTTCCAGGGAGAGAGGCGTCGGGACAGCCCGTGCTCGGGATTTGGCCGCCTGGAATCTGCGGCCGGTCAGGAGGGTGGCGCGGCTTGGGCAGGGACGCCTGGGGATGGCCGGGGGGGGTGTCAATCCGTGGCCTGGGTGGAGAGGGGAAGGCAGTGGCCAGGTGACGGGTTAGTTGGAGGCGGGGTAGCTGCCAATCGGCGGCCAGGTCATGTGGGGGCAGTGGAAATTTGGGGGAAGAGGATGATCCGAAAGGAATCCCTGTGAGCTCACACCAATTTGACCACAAACAAATTAAGGGAAGGCCTAGAACTCACAAAGAGATCTAGTTCCTCTCAAAACTCACTAAGAGATTTGAGAGTGAAGTTGCACTCACAAAGAGAACAAGAAACTAAAACTTTCATTTCATCCCAAAAAACTAAAAAATTACAATGCATATTGCCTCATATAAGGAGGCTCAAACTGAAAGAAAAGAAAAGACATAAACGCCCTTGGGGCTACATAAGTCAAACAATGCCCTCAGGGGCAAACTAGGAAAACTAAGAAAATAATACATGACATAAGCTGTAAAACTCAAAAGTAGAGGCTCTGGATTGTAGCCGTCGATCTGCGCCGTCGGCGATGGTACACGTGTCGAAATCTGATGTCCCCATCACCATCTCTGCTGGCATAAGGTGTAATTGCAAATTTGGAACCATCACAGATCTGATGAGATCATCGTATGACATTCTTTAATCTTGGTCAACAAGGTAAAGCTGCTGGGATGACAAATGATAGCTTTTGACAATACAACATGACCAAGGGAAGTTTCACTGAAACTGGACAGGATTTAAGAGAGAGGAGGAGAGAGAGAGAGAGAGAGAGAGAGAGAGAGAGAGAGAGAGAGGGAGAAGGGTTACAACATTATGAACATTAGTAACATGTTAGAATGGCATTGCAGGAGTGAAGGGCATGGTTTAAGGCTTTAAGCATAGTCATGAATTCAAACGCAAAATGGTATCCCAAAAACACAATTAAACTGATCTGCAATCTACTTTACAAAAACCATGTTAACAATAAGGATATCAGGATCATAATCCGTACGATACTCGTCGCGCACCTAAAAAAGAATAGAATTAGCAAAAGAACAAATTCTACAGCACAATGAAACAATCAGCCAAAAATAAATATCACCTGTCCGCCACTACGGCCACGACCCCATTGTCTTCCTTCTTCAAATCCCCAGTCAAAGTCTACACGAATAGAACGATCATCAAGAATGGTCCCACTGATATATTTAACTGCATCTTCGGCATCTTCCCTAGAATAATACCTGAGGGTAAAATAATCACAGCACTGTTCATTCCACTTCACATAAAAAAAAGAGAAAACTAGTTGGATGAGTTTTAAAAAAAAAATTAACTCCTCAATATTAATCCGTTCACTGTTTTATTTGAATTCATAAAAAAATCATTATTTTCTATAGAGCGTATTAAATGTCAACTATAAACGCTTCACAGATGTACACCAAAAAATATAATAGCGAAATCTTGAGTGCGTATGCCTAGAAGATGATGACTAATCCATGATTATTTACTATGGCATAGGATTAAGTAATCACAACACATAATTTTATGGAGTATAATAAGTTTACTCTCCGCCCAAAATTTTAGAAGGCATGCACAATAAAGAACGGTAATCTTAGCTTTGGAAAAGAATGTACTTGATTGGCAATGAAATTATAACATCAGAATAACTTTTTTTACTAATTCTGAGACGCGAGATAATTTTCATATCAAAAGACAAATAAGACGTAAATTTTTTATGCAAGGAATCCATGATCACTAATATGCTAATATCACATATGTTGATCACGCAACGTTCAATTGGAATGACTGAAGAATGAGGAATCATAAAGCTGATCCTAAATAGTTGTGATAAGGTTAATGCTGATGATGATAATGACAGCATATATTGATAATACAACCATACATTGCCGAAGATGCCAATAAAATCATCAATGAGCTGGTTTTTCTTGTGCAAAACTTTCAATTCTAAATCAGCATATAACATTTGGAATAGATTGAAATGATTTAGAATTAATTTAATCACGGAAAAATAACATTAGCTGAAAAAACACGTTGTAGGCTATAATTAGCATCTTCCTGCAAGTGCACACATAAATCACGCAATTTGATAAAAATGCATTTGTTATGCATAGCAAAGCTGAAAGGAACGTTCTTGAACAAAATTTTTCATGGAAAAGTTCACAAAAAGGTATTATCTACACAGGATATCTAAGCCAACTGCATAAAGCTTGACAAACATATCAAGGAGTTTCAGCTCATGTAGTTTACATTTGATTTCTGAATTTCCTTCACTCTAATCCAACACTCATGGGAATTATTAATCCACCTAATGAGGATAGTGGGAAATAAGAGAGAGGCTTATTACAAAATAACTTGCTTGGATTGAATGGTCAAGTTTATCAGAGAAATTTACTAAATGATGGTCGGATATCATTATAGATTATTTTATTTCAAGTCTTCCAACTGACAGTCCACTGAAATAGCCATAAATTAACTATGCTAATAATAATAGTTTTTTTTTTTAATTATTCATTATCTTGAAATCTGAGTGATTATTGATCACTGCTTTATATTTTTCCACCTCAAAGCTTACATCTCTTGTTGCCTCTAATATATGCATTTACTTTTGTCATCTAAAGCTTTCCACAAATGATTCACTCATAAAGGTAAAAGGGCATTTTATGCAAGAATCCATAATGTTGGTGTTCAATTAATTTTAGCAAAGGATGCTTCAAATTTTAAAATCATGATACACCATCCATCTTTTTTGTATAAAGTTGTATTTGACAGGTGGAGTTTCTTGAGCTTTGTATGATAGAGAAATATCATTACTTATCAACAGGGATTTTGTTCGATTGCAAATGTTATTTTGGCATCAATATAATTTCTTGTTAACACTGCATTTCCTGGTCGCATGCATACTTGTTGTCATAATATGTTGAGTTTTTTATTGCCTGCTAGATTTTTAATCAATATATAATTATTCATGGCAGACACCATTTTCTACGGTGCATATACAAAAAAATAGTGCTATCTTACTGTCACGCCCCAAGATCTAACTTGGAAAGAATGTCGATCAATAGCCAAACAATTTACCAGAGTTATCTAAAACCTTCAATAAGCGATCTATCAAACATCTATAACATTTAAAACATCAATACTATAGTCGATTCATATCTCAAAACATCATGTACAATACTCAGGAACTAAACTATCAATACAAGTAGAGAAATCTATCCTGTCCTGAGTACAAAAGAATCATCAATCGATCAAAAGAACTAAAACCTGAAGATCTGGATCAACTCCTATCTCCTGCTCCCGAACCCTGACCTGAAAATATCAACCACATATAATGAGCTTTACAAAGCCCAGCAGGTCACCTAATACCTATAACTGAAATCAAAGCACGGCGATGCTATCAATATGCATGTCAATCTATCAATCTGAATCAGTCAATGGTCAATGAATCTATGCAATCCGGAAATCCATGAATCAATGATCATCAATACTATGCAGTGGAAATCCATAGTCAATAAAACCAGTCAATGCAGCGGCAGGCAATTCAATAAATCAATGCAATCAATCAATATCCGTCAATCAAATCAATACGGTCAATTCAGTACGATCTAATCAATGAAGTCAATTGAGAAAAGCGATACGAGACAAGGAATCTATAAAACAGTCAATACGGTATAGAACAATAGCAACAGCGAGTCTATAAAATCTATAGGCAGCAATACAAAGAATCTATACGATGTCCATGTCCATGCTATCAATGCAGTATCTATATCTATCAATATCCATATCAATGCTCAGTAATCAATGCTCGGTAATCAATCAATGAAATCAATGAAATCGTACGATACAGTAAATCCGATCAATCAATAAGGCAGAAATCGATAAAGCAATAAATCCGTAAATCAATACAGTGAACATGCAATTCAATACTATATACTGGACAAGTAAAATCAACTGGTCATGTTGCTGTTGTAGAATCCGTTGCTGTTGTAGTCCGTACGTTGGTCTATCAATAAGAGTCGTCACTCTTTTTGCCCGTCGGCCGCCCGTCGGCATATAAACTCCTTATAACTCCCAATCGTTATATCAATGATCAATGGTTTAAAGGAAAGCCCGTCGGCCCACCATCCTGTACAGGTCAATATCAATCTTCACCAACGTTCAACCAGGTTCCACTTGGGTTCCAGTATCAATAGTCAATTCAATCAATAAGCAATTCAATAGTCAATATTAAAGCAATCATATCAATAATCATATTCATATCGATTCAATCTATCAATCTCAGACAATTCGGAAATCATACGAAAATCGGGCAGCGTAACGGCAGTCGGTCAAATTTACACAAAAATCCTGCAAAAAGATACGATTTCCAAATTCTACCAAATTACAATAGAATATCTATAACATCAATGCAAGACTTTTATTCTACAGAAACCAAGTCAGAAAACATCCTGATAATTTTCTATTCGATTAAAATCACGTAGAACCAATTCCGACCGATAGAATCTTCGTAGAATACAGTCAAATCGTGTACAATAATCATATCTATAACATACTAGAAGTTGTGCGGTGGAAGTTATGTCAAATCAAAATCATGTCGAAAAGTCGACTACGAAAACACAAAACAGATCACAACTCGATCAAAACACAACATCTTTGAAAACAGAAATAGGATTCGGAGTCCTTACCACGAGATCTCCACTTTTCCCAACAGCAGCGTCGGACGAAAAGCGCTCCGCGGTCTCCGAAAACCAGCTTTTCTCTTTTTCCTTTTCTCTTTCTCTCTCCTCAGATATTTTCGTTTTTATAAAATGACTTTCTCTCTCCTCAAAACGAGCTGATTTTCTTATATCTGTGAACTGATCGGCCAGGCCGATATTCACATCGTCCCGGGACGATCAGACCAAATCCTGATCGTCCTGGACCTCACCCAGGGCTATTGTCTGGCCGATAATTTCTACAGTACAGATCGGCCTGGACGATCTCACGATCGGCCCGGACGATCCTGTCCAGAAATCATCCAGAAAACACTCCAGAAATCAGCGGTTTTCCATGCACTGATCGGCCTGGACGATCTCAACTTCGTCCTGGCCGATTCTGGGAGGGAAATCCAATTCAGAGAGGAACAATAAGGGAACGAGATACTACAATCTCCCCACCTTAGAAAAATGTCGTCCCGACATTTCCCTAAAGGTACGAAGCAAAACACGAAGCAAACCAAATCGATCGAAATCCAAATCCCAAAACAAAACTCGTCGAAATCTAAACAAACACACAATGCAATCAATCAAATGTCAATATGCAATGTTCATATGTCAATATCAATCGGTTAGTCAAATCAATCTTACCAGTAGAACTCTCTGGTCGTTGCTGATCCTCACGATGCTGTAAACTCTGTAGACTGTAGATGCGTGGCACCACTGAAGGAAGTGCAGGAGGTCGTGGCGCAACTGTCTCTCTCTGATCTCTGACAGCTCTATCATCTATCCGGTTCCCTGATCTCTCACTGTAAGTCCTCGGGCCAACAGTCCTCTGCTGTCCTGAACCCGTGCCAGAATCAGTCCGTCCACCCAGTCCTTTCTGAGGACAAGCTGCTGCTCTGTGCCCTTGCTGTCCACAGTGAAAGCACTGCCCCGTCAACAGGTAGCATCGACCTGCATGTCGTTTACCACAGTGAACACATGCTCCAGAACTACCAGACGATACTACCGATGCAGATCGCGGTACAGATCCCGATGCAGATCCTCTCGAACTCTCATATCTGCTTCTCTTCTCTCTATCTCTATCTCTACCAGAATCATCTCGTCGTACCTCATCTCTCCTCCTTCTGGTATCCTCGTACCTCGGTACCGGTGTCGCCAGATCAATCTCTATCAATCGAGCTCGCTCCACTAGCTCAGAAAACTCATGGATCCGGAAAGGTACTAGTGGATGCCTCAGCTCTCTGTTCAATCCGTGCAGGAATCTATAACATTTTTCCTCGGCCGTAGGAATCAGATGAGCAGCATACCTCGCAAGAGCAGTAAACTCGGCCTCGTACTCCATCACTGACTTGCGGCCTTGCTCCAATCTCATGAAAGCTTCCTGCATCTGTCGCTGAGCTGACGGTGGTACAAACCACATCCTGAATACTGTAGTGAACTCATCCCAGGTGATCTCAGCATTTGTCTTCCCCTGGAATTTCTCTCTCTGCTGTCCGATCCACCATCTCTCTGCCTCACTCTCCAACATGAATACTGCCAATGGTACTTTTCTATTCCCCGGACACTGCATGCTATCAAAAATCTTTTCCACCCTCATGATCCAATCCTCAGCAGCCTGTGGTCCTACAGCCCCTTTGAACAACGGAGGCTTCAGCTTGTGGAACATCTGCAAATGTCTGTCTACCTCTTCTTCCTTGCTTCCACTCATCTTGCTCTGGGCATCCCCCATAACATGTGCAATCGCAGTAGCCAACTGCATCATACTCTCTGAAGGCATTGGAGCTGCGCTGTGTTGCTCATTTGGTACACTGGATTCTGCTGGAGGATCCATATATTTTCACCTGCACAATTCAAAACAAATGATACACACATGCAACGATGTATGCCAATGAAGCTCTTAAAGCTACCCAATCTACCCAATCTCTCAATCCAAACCTACAACTCTGGTAACAATCCATTCTTCCAATAACACTGCTCTGATACCAAAAAACTTGTCACGCCCCAAGATCTAACTTGGAAAGAATGTCGATCAATAGCCAAACAATTTACCAGAGTTATCTAAAACCTTCAATAAGCGATCTATCAAACATCTATAACATTTAAAACATCAATACTATAGTCGATTCATATCTCAAAACATCATGTACAATACTCAGGAACTAAACTATCAATACAAGTAGAGAAATCTATCCTGTCCTGAGTACAAAAGAATCATCAATCGATCAAAAGAACTAAAACCTGAAGATCTGGATCAACTCCTATCTCCTGCTCCCGAACCCTGACCTGAAAATATCAACCACATATAATGAGCTTTACAAAGCCCAGCAGGTCACCTAATACCTATAACTGAAATCAAAGCACGGCGATGCTATCAATATGCATGTCAATCTATCAATCTGAATCAGTCAATGGTCAATGAATCTATGCAATCCGGAAATCCATGAATCAATGATCATCAATACTATGCAGTGGAAATCCATAGTCAATAAAACCAGTCAATGCAGCGGCAGGCAATTCAATAAATCAATGCAATCAATCAATATCCGTCAATCAAATCAATACGGTCAATTCAGTACGATCTAATCAATGAAGTCAATTGAGAAAAGCGATACGAGACAAGGAATCTATAAAACAGTCAATACGGTATAGAACAATAGCAACAGCGAGTCTATAAAATCTATAGGCAGCAATACAAAGAATCTATACGATGTCCATGTCCATGCTATCAATGCAGTATCTATATCTATCAATATCCATATCAATGCTCAGTAATCAATGCTCGGTAATCAATCAATGAAATCAATGAAATCGTACGATACAGTAAATCCGATCAATCAATAAGGCAGAAATCGATAAAGCAATAAATCCGTAAATCAATACAGTGAACATGCAATTCAATACTATATACTGGACAAGTAAAATCAACTGGTCATGTTGCTGTTGTAGAATCCGTTGCTGTTGTAGTCCGTACGTTGGTCTATCAATAAGAGTCGTCACTCTTTTTGCCCGTCGGCCGCCCGTCGGCATATAAACTCCTTATAACTCCCAATCGTTATATCAATGATCAATGGTTTAAAGGAAAGCCCGTCGGCCCACCATCCTGTACAGGTCAATATCAATCTTCACCAACGTTCAACCAGGTTCCACTTGGGTTCCAGTATCAATAGTCAATTCAATCAATAAGCAATTCAATAGTCAATATTAAAGCAATCATATCAATAATCATATTCATATCGATTCAATCTATCAATCTCAGACAATTCGGAAATCATACGAAAATCGGGCAGCGTAACGGCAGTCGGTCAAATTTACACAAAAATCCTGCAAAAAGACACGATTTCCAAATTCTACCAAATTACAATAGAATATCTATAACATCAATGCAAGACTTTTATTCTACAGAAACCAAGTCAGAAAACATCCTGATAATTTTCTATTCGATTAAAATCACGTAGAACCAATTCCGACCGATAGAATCTTCGTAGAATACAGTCAAATCGTGTACAATAATCATATCTATAACATACTAGAAGTTGTGCGGTGGAAGTTATGTCAAATCAAAATCATGTCGAAAAGTCGACTACGAAAACACAAAACAGATCACAACTCGATCAAAACACAACATCTTTGAAAACAGAAATAGGATTCGGAGTCCTTACCACGAGATCTCCACTTTTCCCAACAGCAGCGTCGGACGAAAAGCGCTCCGCGGTCTCCGAAAACCAGCTTTTCTCTTTTTCCTTTTCTCTTTCTCTCTCCTCAGATATTTTCGTTTTTATAAAATGACTTTCTCTCTCCTCAAAACGAGCTGATTTTCTTATATCTGTGAACTGATCGGCCAGGCCGATATTCACATCGTCCCGGGACGATCAGACCAAATCCTGATCGTCCTGGACCTCACCCAGGGCTATTGTCTGGCCGATAATTTCTACAGTACAGATCGGCCTGGACGATCTCACGATCGGCCCGGACGATCCTGTCCAGAAATCATCCAGAAAACACTCCAGAAATCAGCTGTTTTCCATGCACTGATCGGCCTGGACGATCTCAACTTCGTCCTGGCCGATTCTGGGAGGGAAATTCAATTCAGAGAGGAACAGTAAGGGAACGAGATACTACACTTACTGTCTATGCCAGGCATTGCAAAATAAAGGTATTTCTTTCATAAATTCAAATACTCAAAATTTCATGACTCCAGCTATATTAATTATAGACATTCATTTTATTCTTTGGATGAAACCTTTCAGATGTGGGAGTATTTACATATCTGATGTAGCCAAGAGTTGTCATTTTATGTTTTCATTATTTTCTACTTGTGTTATTAGCTTTCTTTCTTCAGTAACTTTTCAGTTTTTTCTGTTGACCCTTCGTTTTCCCTGTTGGCCCCTCGGTTTCCAAGTTATCTCTCAATTTCCCCTGTCCACTCATTTTCTCTTGTCTTCTCGTATAACTGCTGTTGTTTGTGATAGGGCGGTTCAAGTTGAACCAGCTCGGGTATACAGGAGGCGGACAAATGCCACCCACATGGGTGGGCCCCACTAGCCTTTTGAATTCAAATTCTGCATTTGGGGGTGGGGTGCGGGATTTGTATTAGGAAAGTTTTGTATTAGAGGAGGAGAGGTGCGAGGGTTAGGTTATGCATGATTTGAATTTCTCTTGGAGTTCTTGGGTGTTTTGGCTCTAGATTGCTTTGTCTAGAGATTTGGGAGAGAACGATCCTCCTCTCGAATTGAGGATCACTTGTATCTTGCTTCGTATTTGTTTGGCTTTGATTCTCTTATTGCAATCCATAGTTTTGGGGCTGATTTCGCCCAGTTGTTTGCATTATTCTTGCTATTTTCATCAATTAGTGATAGGTTATGCATGATTTGAATTTCTCTTGGAGTTCTTGGGTGTTTTGGCTCTAGATTGCTTTGTCTAGAGATTTGGGAGAGAACGATCCTCCTCTCAAATTGAGGATCACTTGTATCTTGCTTCGTATTTGTTTGGCTTTAATTCTCTTATTGCAGTCCATAGTTTTGGGGCTGATTTAGCCCAGTTTTTTGCATTATTCTTGCTGTTTTCATCAATTAGTGATAGGTTTGCTTGCGAACTCAAGAATTTCCCTTAGGGTTACTTGCTAACTCAAGTAATTCCTATCAAATTGGTATTAGAGCATCATCTTGGGACCATCGGTGGCTGAAATTCTGAAATTTCAGCAGTTTTTTCGCATCCGGAAGAACCTCTCTTGAGATCCTTGGGAAGATAGATGGTCGGAAAGAAAGCCGAAGTGTTGAGGATCCGAGCAGCGATTAGAGTGATGAGGCCAAGAGATCTGGGGGAGGCCATGGAGCTAGCCTAGTTAGTTGAGGATCAGAAGCAGTAGGAGAGAGGAGCTAGAGGGAGCAACTAGGGGGGGGGGGGGGGGTCATATAGGATGACAACTATAGCCTTGGCTCCCAAGGGGACGACATCATGGAGTCTAAGGGAGGTGCCAAGAGAGAGAATTGGCAGAGGGGGAAATGGGGGAAGTTTTAAAAGGCTGAAGGAAAAGGAAATACAAGAAAAAAGAGCAAATGGGTTGTGTTTTAGATGTGATGAGAAGTACATGCCGAGGCATAAGTGTAAGGACGGAACTCTTCAGATTCTCACCGTCTGTGATGACGAGGAAGTTGAAGAGGGAGGTGGAAGAGAGTTAGAGACGGAAGAGGAGGTGAAGTTGCATTTGGATGTGGCAGAAGTCTCCCTAAACTCAGTAGTGGGATGCACTCTGAATCACACTATGAAGGTGAAGGGAGAGATAGTTGATAGGGATAAAGTAATGTTGATAGATGGTGGGGCAACCCAAAATTTCATCTTCACCCAGATTGTTGATTTATTAGAGGTGAAACTAGTGGATACAGGAGGGTACGGGGTGCTGATGGGCACCGAAAAGGTAGAAATTGGTAAATGAGTTTGTAGGGGAGTGGTGTTGACCATTCAGGGGATACGGGTGAGGGAGGATTTTCTTCCCTTGGAATTGGGGAGTACATATGTCATATTGGGGATGAAATGAATGCAAACATTGGGGGAGACCAAGATAAATTGGGGAGCACTGAATATGGAACTGGTGGTGGGGGGAAGGAGAATGATGATACAGGGAGATGTCGAGCTGTCTAGAGCGGGAGTATCTCTCAAGTCCATGATCAGAACCATACAGGAGGTTGGAGGTGAATATTTGGTAGAACTGCAACGATTGGAGAGGGTCAGTGCAGGGGAAGAGGGAGACATTCCTCTTGTAGTGCAACCAGTCATACAACAGTTCAGTGAGGTGGTCCAACCACCTCAAGGGTTACCCCCACTCAGAGAACAGGAGCATGCAATTCTTTTAAAGGAGGGGGTATCATCGATTAGTGTACGACCGTACCGCTACCCTCATATTCAGAAGGATGAGATTGAGATGCTGATTAGAGAGATGTTGGAGGCTGGGATCATCAGATCAAGTGTGAGTCCTTTCTCTAGCTTAGTATTACTAGTAAAAAAAAAAAGATAGAAGCTGGAGGTTTGTGTGGACTATAGAGTGTTGAATAAGGAGACTGTACCGGATAAATTTTCCATTTATGTATGGAGCAATGATATTCTCCAAACTGGATTTGAAGTCGGGATACCATCAGATCAGAATGAGAGAGGAAGACATCTCAAAGACAACTTTTCGGACACACGAGGGGCATTATGAGTTTCTGGTTATGTCATTTAGGCTCACCAACGCCCCTGCCATTTTCCAGCCACTGATGAACAGGGTGTTCAGACAGCATCTCCAGAAGTTTGTGCTGGTGTTTTTTGATGACATCTTAGTGTACAGCAGATCAAAGGAGCATCTGAAGCACTTGAAGTTGGTATTGGGAGTTCTACAGGAGCATCAACTGAGGGCTAACCTGAAGAAGCGCTAATTTGCCCAAACCAGTGTGGAGTACTTGGGTCATATCATGTCCAAGGAAGGGGTGAGATCGATCAATGTCAAAGGTGGAGACCATATTGAGATGACCCTTACCTAAGAATCTGAAGGAGTTGAGAGGATTCTTAGGGCTGATGGGTACTACAGGAGATTCATAAAAGGGTACAGTACTATAGCATGGTCACTGACAGAGCAGCTAAAGAATGATGGACTCCTATGTGGAGAGGCAGCCGCAGTAACATTTGAGAAATTAAAGAATGCTATGACCACAATACCCATATTAGCTCTACCAGACTTCACTCAGGCCTTCATAGTGGAGACAGATGCTTCAGGATACGGATTGGGGGCAGTACTCATGCAGGATCAGCGACCCATTGCCTACTTCATACAGGTGTTGGCAGCCAAAGCCAGGCTGAAAACAGTCTATGAGAGGGAGTTCATGGCTATTGTTTTAGCCATTCAGAAGTGACAACCCTACCTGTTAAGTAAGCATTTCATTGTCAGAACATATCAGAGGAGCCTGAAATACTTGTTGGAACATCGGATGGTGACTGAAGAGCATCAGAGATGGCTGTCGAAATTGTTAGAGTGTGATTTTGAAATCCAGTATAGACCAGGAGGGGAGAACAAGGCGACAGATGCCTTGTCCAGATGTATGAGAGAGCTACAGACAATGGCAGTGTATGTTCCTTTGATGCTGGATTGGGAGGCCATTAAGGAAGAGAGCTCTAGGGATGAGGAGTTAGGGAAGATCAAGACAGATTTATTGAGGGAAGGTGGTGGCCACCCAGAGCACTCAGTAGAGGGGGATAGACTGCTATATCAGGAGAGATTTGTGATGCCTAGGACCTCAATCCACATCCCAAACTTACTCCAGGAATTTCATGGAAGCACGGTTGGGGGCCATTCAGGGGTGCATAAGACTTACAGGAGGTTAGCTGCCAAGCTTTACTGGAACTGAATACATAGAGACGTAGAGGAGACGGTGGCCATGTGTGAGATCTATCATAGGAACAAATACTTGGCTATGTCACCAGGGGGACTACTACCAACGTTTTAAAAGGCGAAATCGAGAATCGAGGCGTTTTGGCTAAGCGAGGCGAGGCGTAAGCCTCGAGGCGCATCGAGGCGTAAGCCTCGGTACCGAGCATATACCGCTCGGTACTGAGTGGTACTGGCTCGGAATTGAGCGGTACTGGCTCGGAATTGTGCGGTACTGGCTCGGTACCGAGCATATACTGAGCAATATTGAGCATGTACCTAGTGGTACTGGCTTGGTACCGAGCGCGTATCTAGTGGTACCGAGCATGTACCGCTCTGTACCGAGCATATACTTGCTCGGTACCGAGCGGTACTGGCTCGGTACCGAGCATGTTCTGAGCGGTACAAGCTACTCAATAATTATTATTAATACTATTAATTATATATTTAATAATATATATTTTAATTTATATTAACTAGGCTAATTATATTAATATTTAATTAATAATTATATTACTAATTAGTCAATTAATTTATACACTAATTATACTATTAAGTATTTAATTAATTTGCTTAATTATTAATATTTAAATTATATTAATTAAGTTAATCAATAATAACTTAGCTGCGTCTAGGGTTTGCCTTTCATCTTCTCTTTTTGTCCTTGTTGTTCGGCTTCGTTGCTTCATAGGAGGTGTAGAGATTACACGCGTCGCTTCTTTGGCTCCTTTGTGGTTGTTCGACTGCGCTCCTTCGACGACTGTCCCTTCCTGTTCGCTGGCTTTGAAGGTAACTTTCTCCCTTTCGAGGCGCTGCCTCGATGCGCCTCAGGTATTGAGGCGTACGCCTCCGTGGAAAAAGGCGTAAGCCTCGCCCGGACGTTCGAGGCTTAAGCCTTAGTTCGCCCGACCTCCGCCTCGATTCGAGGCGCGCCTCGAGGCGTCCGCCTCGAACGCCTTTTTAATCGTGGACTACTACAACCATTGACATTACCGGGATGAGTATGGGAAGAGATATCCATGGACTTCATAGATGGGCTGCCCCGTTCGGAAGGCTTCACGGTGATTCTGGTGGTGGTGGATAGATTGAGCAAGTATGCTCATTTTATTCCCCTCTGACATCATTACACCACGGTGACAGTGGCTTCAACTTTCATCAAAGAGGTGATCAGATTGCATGGGATACCAGAGGCAATCGTATCAGATAGGTACAAGGTGTTCCTCGGTCATTTTTTAAGGGAGTTATTCATGTTACAGGGGACAATTCTAAAGAGGAGCACAGCTTACTACCCTCAGACAAATGGCCAAACAGAAGTGGTCAACAGGAGCCTGGAGACCTACTTGAGATGCTTTGTGTCGGAGACACCCAAGTTGTGGGCTAAGTGGTTATCATGGGCAGAGTACTAGTACACATCTTTTCACTCTGCTTCACAGATGAACTCATTCAAGGTGTTGTATGTAAGATACCCTCCTCACTTGGTGCACTTTGGGAGTAGCAATACTCCAGTTTCTTCAGTGGATGAGTACTTGGGGGAGAGATAGCATTTTAGAGGAACTGAATAAACATCTACTGAGAGCTCAACAGATCATGAAGAAACAAGCTGATGGGCATAGGAAGGATATCCAGTTTGAAATAGGAGAAATGGTGTTCTTGAAACTCCGACCATACCGACAAAAGACTGTTGCCAATAGGAGAAATGAGAAGCTCACTCCAAGATACTTTAGACTTTATGCAATACTGGGAAAAATTTGAGAGGTAGCATATCGATTGAAATTACCACCTACAGCGACTATTCATCCGGTTTTCCATGTGTCGCAACTGAGAAGAGCCATTGGAGATTATACAGCTAGCTCGGAGTTACCGGCAACACTTAATGAGGACTTGGAGGTGATTTTGGAACCCATAAAGTTTATGGGGGTTCGCCAGAAAGAAGATGGAGCTAAAGAAATGCTACTCAAATGAAAGAATATGCATGATTATGATGCCAAGTGGGAAACATACGAGAGGATTAAACATCAGTTTTCTTGTTTTCACCTTGAGGATAAAGATGATTCTTTGGGAAGGCGGTATTGATAGGCCAGTTCAAGTTGAGCCAGCCCAAAGGCCGGCTCGAGTACACATGAAGCGGACAAGTGCCACCTCCTATGCTCTTGCCGCGCACATGGGTGGGCCCTACTAGCCTTTTGAGTTCAAATTTTGAATTGTGTGTGTGTGTGTCGGGGGGGGGGGGGGGGGTTGGGCTTAAGAGGGAATTTGTATTAGGAAAGTTTTGTATTAAAGAGAAGGAGAGGTGCTAGGGTTAGGTTATGCATGATTTGAGTTTCTCTTGAAGTTCTTGGGTGTTTTGGCTCTAGATTGCTTTGTCTAGAGATTTGGGAGAGAACAATCCTCCTCTCGAATTAAGGATCACTTGTATCTTGCTTCGTCTTTGTTTGGCTTTGATTCTCTTATTGCAATCCATCGTTTTGGGGCTGATTTCGCCCAATTTTTTTGCATTATTCTCGTTGTTTTCACCAATTAGTGATAGGTTTGCTTGCTAACTCAAGAATTTCCCTTAGGGTTACTTGCAAACTCAAGTATTTCCTATCAATTTGGTCTTCCCTAAGTGCTGCTAGTTTTCCCCATTCTGATTGTTTTTCCCCATGCTGGTTCCTTTTCCCCCTGTTGTTTTCCTGCCATTGGCTGCTCGGTTTCCTCTTTATTGATTCATATGCATGAGGCTTTAAATGTGGGGTGTTTTGGTGGGATTTAGTAGTTGTTTTGGGGGCACATTTATGTGATCTATTAAATGTTATTCCCTCTTATTTCTCCTATAAATTGGGGCCGATTTTCTTTATGAGAGTGAGACTTTAAAGAATTTTTAGAATGCAATCATTCAAAACCTGCGGCTTTGTCATAGCTTGCGAGCTATCTTCTTCTCCCTATCCTTCGTATATTTCGTCTTGGACTTTTATCTATTCGTCTCTCCACAGTTCCCATTCCACATGTATCTTACTTCTCTAAAACTATTGTAAGTTTTAAGCTGTGTCGTGTCTTGTTCTATTATTTGTGGTGTTAGCGCTACTTTATTGTTGTGTTATTTAAGGTTTATGTGAATGAATCCTAGAGCAAAATTTGTTTCTAGATTGCATCAATATCTCAAAGTGTGTGTTATCTTCTAAGATATCTTATGTGGACTTTTTGTGAGCTTTTGAACATATGTGGTGAAAAGAGATAGAGAGATAAATTGATCTATTAATGACCTTTGCGATTATATAATAAAGGGGGATGGGTTTAAGCCCATATGAAAACTACCAAGAGTGGATTCCCACCTTCTTGGTCTTTAGATCAATTGGGTTCAAATGAAAAAAATAAGCTGATTGGTGTAATAACTAGAGAGAACAAGTTAGTAAGATTTAAAAACCAACCACATCCCTATGGTGATGTACTCTATATTGAGTGGCATTTAGACTGAGCCTAGCTCTTAATAAGTCCACAAAAGAAATTTTTGCAATTTGTAGGGTTCATGAAATTACTTGAACTCTTTGAGAATTCACCTAAATAAAGAGTAAACGTGAGGCAAACCCATGTGAGAATCCAGGTCAAACACATTACCTGGCATATAAACCCGATGCACTTCTTCTACTGTGTATGATTTCATGATTTCAGAGAATAGATTAAGCACTCTGGTTCAAGGAATTACATCCCATCACTAATCTTCAATATGATGAAATTATTAGTAAGCGCAGGTTCAAGGTATCTCATTCCACCTCTCATGATGCATATAACCATTTTTTTTTTTACATTTTTTTTTATTTTGTATATTCATTTATTTTAAATTAGTAGGGATTTTTTTATTATTGAGATTTAAAATTGAAAAATGGTAGTGATATTACAGTTAGCAATGATAATGAAGGAGTCAAGTACATAGTTGCTCATATTTTTCTCCACATGCTATAGCGAATATGTGTAATGCTTTGTTATTAAACATATATATGAATATATATGATAAATAAAATAAGTCATGATTTCTTCCAATACAATCACATAGCAGATAGCACGCAGCTTATGAGAACAGTATGCCCCTTCTACTTTTATTTTTTCTATTCATTTAGGTTCAATGAGAAGTTTGGATTTGAACAAACTTCTACAAAATTGCGCTATATAGGGGTGTTGATTTGGTCAGTTTGGATGATTTGTTTTGAAAATTAGCTAAAATGGTTTATTTTGCTTATAAAAGTCAAGTATTTAAACTAACCAAACAATTTTTCAAAACGGACTAAACCAAAAGGAACTTAATTTGGTCAATTCGGTTCAATTTTGAATGAACCAAAATGTGATTAACTTTAATAATGAATCCAATTACTTTTAACATAAATAAGAGGTTTTAAGAAGAATATCCAATAATCTTTGTTAAGATTTATAATTTAGACATATAGAATAAATAATATCAAAGTTAATCTTTATGAAATTTAATTATTTACATTACTTTATTGATTTAATATTTAAAGAAATTAATATGATTCAATTTTTGTATGATCAGCTTAAAAAAGCTAAGCTAAACCATTAACCAAAAATCAAAGAAAGATAAGTTATAAATAATAACGTACCCATTACTTTAACAACCAAACTAAATCAATGAAATAAGATTAATCATTTTTTTCTTTTATCCAAATAATGAACACCTCTAATGTTATAGTGGAAAAATGGAACGAGCCTTAAAATGATCATAAGAGCATTAGTGATGATGAATCCAACAAGAAGGGATGTTATATGCTCTAAAAGAAAAGATCTAATCTCTACTTTTAAGGCTTGTGCTTCTTACCAATTTATTTATTTTGGTCTTCATGTTTTTTTCTACCATAATGAATTGAAAATTATATTCCTTGACATGCAAAACGCTTTATTCTCATATTTCATATGAACAATTTTTTTCTTGTCAAAAAAATATTTCAAACAATCACTCATAACACAAACGTGTAAAGCATATTTTTTGCATCTTTACGGATTGCAAAAACAAAAAATGGATATCCAACCTACACCCATATGAAATCATATGACAACTACATAAATTTTTCTTTTCAAACTCTTGTCCATCCCTTTGCAACACATATGTCAGCAATTTTGTATTCGCACACAACACCCTCTTGTATCAAAGATAAAGTTAACCATGACCTAATTTCAAGTTTAGATGATGAAGCTTGTAGAGGTGATTGAAAATTCACATATATGGATCCATTTATGTGTGAACAGAAAAGCTTACACTACAAAGCAAAAGCCACTGGGAGTCTTGTTGTTCTTATATAGACACATAATTATCTTTTTGAACCCTCCAACATGAGAGAAGAGCTCATAAACCTGCTCTTCAATTTTGTAGAACGACAATTTGACGATATAAATTGTTGTCGAGGTTTGCAAATAATCTTTGTTAAGATTTATAATTTTGGCATATAGAATAAATAATATCGAAGTTGATCTTTATGAAACTTAATTATTTGCATTACTTTATTGATTTAACATTTAAAGAAATTAACATAATTCAATTTTGATATTACCGGTTTAAAAAAGCAAAGCCAAAGAAAGTTAAACTATAAACAATAACTTAATCAATACTTTAACAACCAAACCAAATCATTGAAATAAGATTAATCTATATTTTGGTTTTATCCAAATAATGAACACCCCTAATGTTATAGTGGAAGAATGAAACGAGTCTTAAAAATGATCATAAGGCATTAGTGATGATGAATCCCGCAAGAAGGGAGTCAAGGGACGTTATATGTTCTAAAGGAAAAGGATTAATCTCTACTTCTAAGGCTTGTGTTTCTTACCAATTTATTTATTTTGGCCTTCATATTTTTTTCTACCATAATGAATTAAATATTATATTCATTGACATGCAATATGCTTTATTCTCATATTTCATATGAACAAATTTTCTGTTGTCAAAAAATATTTCAAACAATCACTTGTAACACAAATATGTAAAGCATATTTTTTGCATCTTTTCATTTTGCAAAAACAAAAAATGGATATTCAACATACACCCTATGAAATAATATGACAACTACATAAAATTTTCTTTTCAAACTCCTGTTCATTCATCTGCAACACATATGTCATTAATTTTGTATTCACACACAACCCCCTGCTCTATCAAAGATAAAGTTAACCATGACCTAATTTAAAGTTTAGATGATAAAGCTTGTAGAGGTGATTGAAAAATTCACACATATGGAAGCATTTAAGTGTGGATAGAAAGCTTACAAGACGAAGCAAAAGCCACAGGGAGTCTTGCTGTTCTTATCTAGACCCATAATTATCTTTTTGATCTCTCCAGCACGGGAGAAGAGCTCATAAACCTGCTCTTCAGTGGTGTAGAACGACAAATTGCCAATATAAACTGTTATCGAGGTTTGCAAAGCATGCTCGTACTCTTCCTGGGTGCCTTGGAACCTTCTATCCCTATAAGCCGAAAGCTTGTTCGGGTCCTTTAAACGCATCAGAACGAACGTTAAGGTGGCAGCAAAACATCCAAAAAAAAAAAAACAACATCACGCATCTAACAATAGTTCCATATGCTAAGCAAGAGACAGAACCAAAGAAGCGGATACATGAAATGCAACTGCAGCTCAGTTCCACAACAATACCCGAAAACAAATCAACGAAATTGAGATAAAGTTTGTAGACTTTACAGTTAAACAAGGCCTCCTCACCAACAATTTCAGATGGAATAAATTGAAAAGCAATAGTCACAGAATTATATCCCTGGTCTCAACTATGAAACAAATCTAATCAATCGAAAAAAGAAAATGCCGACGAAATTGAAGGGGCTGACCTTGAACAGAGACGCCATCGTTCTCTTCTCCACTTAACGAGGGATCAAGCCCAAGGCCCAATGTCGTACTCCTGCGTCCTATGCTCACACATGAAGGGTTGCAAGAAGAGAGCGGGAGAAGATAATCGATCTAGGGTTCAGTATATTTTGTGGACGCTTCCGCATGGAGATGAAAGGGTTTCGAAATCCGACCGCAGCAGGAGATTAGCGCCTACCTAATGACGACCGGCCAAGAAGAAACCGTATAGCATAGGGTAGAACTGACTAGATTGAATTTATGGTTTTAATTTTTTTTTTATCAATTTCATTTTCATCCATACATTTTAGACATGACCCGAAAATCCGACTCAAATCAATCCAAAAATTTCGGTTTAGGATCAACCCGCTTCGCAAAGGTCAAGTTTGGGTTGACCCGAAAACCCGAAGGGTTGACCCGAAAACCCGTTTGAAACGAGTTGACCACGCTGCCCGGATTAACCCGGCATCTGCCCACCTGTCGCGTCCTAGTATGCCCATTATCCTTATGTCGCCTGAATTGCCCGCCTTTCACGTCACAGTGTCTGCCCGCTGTCCCGCGTTGACCATGTGCCCGCTATCGCGCACTGGCCTCACCCGCCACTGTCTACACGAGCCCCGCCGTCCCACCAAGATCGACTCTATTTTTTTTCTTATGAAATTTATGATGGGAATCTTAGATATTAAGGATGCCCTAATTATTTAGTGAATTTCAAATCATTCCAGAATCAAATTTGAGTCAAGATCAACTCTAGTTTTTTGGCCTTGATTCCCATATTTGAACTTGGTATTCAAGAAAAGGCATCTATGGAAGTAGCAACATGCTCATGACAAGAGCTCATTGGCACAGGAATCAAAGGGATCATTATCGTTTGCGAAGGCACCCACGATGGGCAAATTATTATGTCGGGATTCGTCTGAACACCAATCCAGACGCGCCACGTCACCAAAATACACAGGATCCTGATATTTTTGGGTGACGTGGCACATCTGGATTGGTTGTCCGAACGTCAGGTGACCGGACGAAACAATTCGCCCCCACGATGACACCAACAAACACATTGTAAGCAACATTTAAGAATCATTAATAGTCCAAACACTCCAATGTCTCCTTTAGAATAAGCTTATTAACAAAGCTCTCAAAAATACTACAAATAGTAAATGTTATAGTTGATGAATGAAAGCCATCAAACATGAACAATTCTAAGTTATGTTAATCAACCATTGCTTGTGATAACTCGTTTGGAGCCTCATTGTTGAATATCTTGAATGTATTTATTTCTAGTTGCCCTTACATGATGTCTTCTCTTATACTAAGAAGAAATGAGATTTTATAATTCCCAACAAAATTATTGAAGTTGATTTTATTGCATATTTTTTATTCATGGACTCCATTGTGCTTATGGCATCAAAAGCTTTATATTTATATATTTTGTTCACTATTTATAGATATTTTCTAATGGCCACCACTACACCAGTGTTAGATCATCACTATTGGTCGCCCAACCCAATCATGTCATAGGAGGGATCAATCAATAACCTAAGGGCAATATCACACAATCAAATTTTTATCAGGTTTTGTGTGGGGTGCTCGATGTCAAAAAGAATAAAGAATATTCTTGTCTAAATTTTTTATACGGATCAAAATATCCCCTCAAAATGTATAAGTAGGTCACTTAAATTGTCATTTAAAATATTTTAAACATTCAAAATTATTGATGTGCAAATAATTAGAGTCGTGCTTTTGTAGTCTTTCATTCTTCGCCAAATCCTATCGACTACCACAAATTGATCATCCATATTTCATGCCTTAAAGGGGACTTGTCGTTGCTCAATATTCTATGCCTTCCATTTGAACTTCATCATAATCTCTCCCTCTCTCTCTCTCTTAATTGCTCAAGGCTTGATGCCTACTATCATCTAACATCTGCTGCTTGTCATTTGACATCCACCATCTTGCAATTTCCATTGTCGCACTTAACTAACATTTGATGCCCTTCATCATCCTCATCTATCTTCCTATCAACACCTATTATTGTTTCAAATTCAACATTCACCATCCTACTCCTGCCATACTTTAAGGCTCGTCATCATTTGGAATTCAATGCTCATCATCTAGCATGTTGTATCTTGCAACATTTGCCACCTTACTCTTCTAACATCTTGTGTTTGTTATTCAAGATTGATTTTAAGCTAATGTTTGTCATCTCCTTATGATCAACGATGATTATTATCTTACCCTCCCATCTTCCAAGTCTTACTTTTACATAACATCTGATATTTTCCATCATTTGATGACCGACATCAACATAGTTCATCAACTAATGACCAACATTCAACATATTTCATCAACTGATGCCCAACATTCAACACTAGTATTTGCCGGTTGCCAATATTCACCCAACGCTATTGATCAACATTTGTAGTTCCTTGATCGACTAATCTACCCCATTTTTCAAAAAAAAAAAAAAAAGAAAAATGAAACATCTCATCCCTCATCATCTTCAAAACCAAAATTTCTTTATTGTATTCTACAATATAGACATGATTTTTTCTAAGTTCTTACATTTTATAAATATCTTTTTAAGCTTTATGGAAATACGTCTTTCCTATAGCAAAAGACATTATTAGCGAATATTTTCTACTGCGCGCCACTCATGATTTTTTCTTAAATAAATTTTTCACGTAAACACTATATTACTCCAAATTTAATATTTCTGCATCAACTAATTCTATGCTGATTTTTTCGTTAAATGCTAAGATAAATTATCTTCTCTCTATATCAACTCACATTTTCTTGTGCACAAAACTATCATGTGTTGGCGGATGGCACTTTGGACTACACTTCACATATTATATTTGTTAATTCTATTTGTTGAAACTATAGGCTTCATTTGAGACGGTTTTCTAACTGCTTTTCAAAACAGTTTTTTAGTAAAAAATTAAAAAAATTTGTACTAAAAATCTGCTTTAAGAAACAGTAAGAAAACATTTCCAAATGAAGCCATAATTTCACTAGCTTAGGAGATTTTCATAATTAATAGATAATACTACATAAGACATAATAATAATTTAAATCTCCTCCCCTTGCATGCTTATATTAATTTTATATTATTTGAACCACCTTCATGCATCCTTGTATTAATCATTTGATGCATGTGCAAAAATTAATGAGGCATGCCAATTAATTAAGGCCCACATGTCTCATTCTTATTGCCATTCATGGTGTAGAATGCCATGTCAAGATGTGCATGAGTCTAAAATAAGGCCATTTGAGTTCTCACTGCCGATATTTATCTCTTTTTTTTTTTTTCAAGGAAAATATTTTAACTGATAACTAATTAGAAGGGAATCTGTACCATTAATAACAGGCCAAGGAGCAGCTGTTGAATACTATCAAAGACTTCAAAAGAGCATTGCAGTGATTTTTAACATTTAGTCATGTCCATATACTACTATATATGATATTGTTTGAATTAGGGTTTTTTAACCTTTGATTGTTGTATTTTTTAATATAATTTTTAGAGGTGTAGACGAGGAGAGTTGAGTCGACTTTCTACTCAATCGAGTCAATCTCATTCAATTTGTACGGAGCTCGAAGGCGAGCTCTTTCGCCGAGCTCGAGCTCGCCTCGAATGAAAAATATGAAGCTTAGCCTTGATAAGAAAGCTTGAGATTGACTCATTTTGAAGCTTCATTCTTATTTTGAATATGGATAAAAATAATTAATTAGACTAACATAGATGTCGATGCATTAAGTGATTTAATCGAGCTAGCTTGACAAGCGGTCGAGCCGAGTCGGGTCAAGCTTGAGCTTGTTAGCGAGTAAAGCTTACGAGCTCGCAAGTAAAGCTGATTCATGAGTCATTTGGCTCACTTACACCACTAATTACAGACAACTGCGAAGGAATTCTCCTCCCAGATTGTACTTAATTGATTTAAGTTATTGGAAGGCGAGATTTTCTTCCATGATTTTCAATTTCAAAGCATTATATAACAAAATATAAAAACATTACGATGATGACAAAATGATGTAAAAATGATGTCATAAATAAAAATAAGCAACATCTCCTTCCACCTCACTCATTTATCTTCTCCAATTACAAATTCAAATATTCAAACCAAGACCCCACCAAATATTTTTAAACAAAGAGAGAAGATGAATCCTCTTATGAAACATATTAATTATTGAAGACTTGAGCAAAGAATTTTCATAAAACCCCCCAATGAAATTAGCTTCTCATTCATCATAGATTCCAAAAGATGTACCAAAAGTCTAAGACATCATAGAGTTATTTGTCACCTTCTCCTCTACTTCTTTGAAGCCACTATTGCCTTTTGACTTCCAAGCAAATAGAATGATAAATAAATTAATGCATGGGTCCTAAATTAATTAATTATTTATTTTATTTTATTTAATAAATAAGTTATGGACTTGACTATGAGCAATTAATATTGTAGAAAATTGAATGGTTTTTGTTAGTCAATGTGTGAGAGAGAATGAGTAAGTCTTTAATTATTTTTTTGTTCTTTTATTTTAGCGGAGGAATTCTTTATAAAGATGAGGTTGGTTTGACTAAAAATAATAGGACTTGTGCTACTTGAATATGTGGGAGCTTTTTGGTCTAGGATTAGATATTAATTGCTATGATTAATATTCTTTAATTATATCATAATGATTAATGAATTACATATTAGATGGAAAAAGCTGTTGAATGTGTTTTGTGGAGGACAGCACATTCATTAAGGATCTTAAATGAATAATAATTATATATTTGTTGGTTAAAGCTACGTTAATGAGGATTGAGTTTGTGCCTTGTGGATCAAGATTATAGATTAGATGTAAGTGATTAGGTTTATTTGGGGTTGGATTTGAATTTATATTTTAATTAGGTCGGGTTAAGTCGATGACCGGGATAATATAAATAATTATTTTTTTGATTAGATCAAGTTAAATGAAGATCTTAGTATCCAAATCGGACAATTAATACAATATGTTTGGCTCTAGTGAGATGGAGTTGAAAGGTAAAACTTATTGCACAATATTGCATGCTAAAAATGTGTGGCAATAAAATTAGAGAGTTTTGTTTTGTAATTTTGAATGAATATCTTACATGCAAATAAGTAAATGATAAGGCATATGTGACAATTGTGTTTTGACATGAAAAGTCCATGAAGAGGAAAATCATTGGATTAGGCCCAGCTAAAATTATTCCATTAAATTAGTGTTGATTACAAGGAATCACCTGTCCCTAAATTAATGAATGTGGGATTACAAGAGCATAAGCTGCTAGTGAAAAATATGGTGGAGTCAGTATGGAATGGGAGGCATTTGGATAGTTATGGATGATGACGGTTATCCTTCAATGGATGGCAGGCGCTGGCGGTTCAATAACAGAGGTCGGGTAGTGGTGGTCTGACTATGGAGGTCGGGCAATAGCAATCTTCGTTTGACTTCGGCCTTGTCAAGCCGATTAGTTTGACACTTATATATATATATATATATATATATATATATATATACACAACATACACACACACACACACATATATATATATATATTAAGATTATAACATTTAAAATTCAAAAGTTTGACATTATAAAATCACTAAAACCTTAGACATTAGATTTATCATAGTCATAATAAGAAATATATTTTATGCATTATCATTGTTAGAATCCATTTGAGTAAAGCCTTTTTAGGCTAAAAATAATATGAATCCTACCTTAGCTCCATGATTTGATATTTGCAAAAGATGGTCGCTGATAATTTTAAGAATTTGGAGATTGAATGATGTATGTTTGAACATGTTATCATGGACTATCATGTTAGGCATATATGTCATTTGATCATGGATAATAAGTTATTTTTTTATATATCTAAGAGCAATAATATGTCACATATGTAATTCTCTAAAAGCACTTTAGGCACTCTCTTTCTGTGAGATATATACCAAGAATGATATATGTAATGGTAAAATTATCGATACAAATTTATTATCAAATTTTATCATAATAAAAACAAAAAAATTTGAATATAATGATCAAACAATGTTGGTGCTCCTTGAGTTTCAGTATTAAAGTTGTTGATTACTTGATTGAGAGTGACCTTGAATTATCTTGATTTTACTAAAGATGCAAATCATTTTGTTGAAGGGGTGTAATGTTATGAGTGTCATTTCTTAGTCCTTATCTCTGGAAATATGTAATCAATTATGATTAGATGGAAGCAGTATATTTTGGAACTCTTCTTTTGGATTTATGTCAAGTAGTCTTCTCTTTTACACCATCAAAAATAATTTAGCATTAGCATTAAGTTGCTCACTTTTTATATGCAACATCCATGGATGTACACATTGGAGATTTACACATTGGAGATGTATAGAATAATAGTTATTAATAAAAGTGATAGCGAAATAATATGATATAATAAATCATATATGTATTTTCTTAGTAAGATACCAACTTTCTCATTTATCTAATCCTCCTCCCCTCCCCCCATTGAACACAACTGACAAATTTAGACTAACATAGACCAACAACAACTCTTTTAATCATAATTAGAATAATAATATAGTGCCTTCAAAATATTTCTAAAAAAAATCCGCCTATTATTGATCTAAAATCTCAAAGATTTCTTCTTGATTCCAAATTTTCAACATATCATTTTCTTCATATTAACCATTATTTTGCAAACACAAAAAATTTTGATTAGATAGAAATAAGTAATCAATTATGATTAGATGGAAGAAGTATATTGTGGAACTCTTCTTTTGGATTTATGTAAGTAGTCTTCTCTTTTACATCATGAAAAATAATTTAACATTAGCATTAAGTTGCTAACTTTTCATATAGAACATCTATGGATGTACACATTGGAGATTAGTATGTATAAAATGATAGTTATTAATAAAAATGAACAAAATAATATGATATAAGAATCATATATGTATTTTCTTCGTATGATATCTGATTTCTCATTTATCTATTTTACCACTCACCCAATGACCACAACTGACAAATTTGTAACAATAAACTATTTCACATGATATTTATTTTATCATTATAAAAATGTTTATAATATCATCGTTTGGACGCTGACTAACATAGGTCATCAACCACTCGATCTTATAATCATAATTAGAATAATATTATAGTGCCCTCAAAATATTTCTAAAAAAATTCAGTATATCATTGTTCTAAATCTCAAAGATTTCTTCTTGATTATGAGCTGTCAACATGTCATTTTTCTTCATATTAATCATTACAAATATTTTGCAAACATAAAAAATTAGTTTTTTAAACTATAAAACTTGAACCAAAGTTTCATTTGAGATAGTTTTCTTACTGTTTTTTAAAGCGGCTTTTTAGTACCAAAATTTATAGTTCAAAAAAAAATTGCACTAAAAACTGTACATTTTAGAAAGCAGGAGAAAGATGTCCCAAACGAAGCCTAAATAACATTGAAAATTTTCTAATAATGCATGTATTTGTACTTAAAAGATCATAAATATGAACATTCAAGAAGCTCCCTTCTGCCTTTTTCCTTTGAATATTAATCAAGACCAATAAATCATTGGAAAAAAGGACAATTGGATGCCAAATTCAGCTTCATTATGTAACTAGAAAGGGAGACAACAAAATTAAAGATCTGTAAAGCTTTACTTTTTATAAAGATAACAAAATATACATGCAATGATTCAATTTCAAAAGTAGGGATAGCAAAAAACCAACATTGCACATGCACCTTCTCATCATATTGCAACAATTGAAACAAATATAAATAGTGCAGCTTTATGCAATTAGAAATTTACATATTTCACCCCTAATAGAGGAAATCTCTAAACTAACTTTGTTAATTAATGTAGTTTATTGCAAACAACATTTGATAACCTTTATTTTTTCAATTAGTCAAAACATTATAATTTTAGTAAATGCAGAAAAATAATGACATTGAACACATGTTCAACATAACAAATTGTACATATTCTTTTGATTTTGTGCTAATAATTCTTCATAACATGAACTTATTTGTTATTAAGATGCATACACAAATAATTTTAGAGTTAAAATTAGTATTTCCATTTCAAATCTCTTTTGGCATGTAATCACCATTTACACTTGATATGTCATAAAAAAATTATTAGATTGAGTGCAAATATTTCACGACAGGAAAATCACCTATTTCTTGCGGCTTTTCAGCAGTTTTCTGACGGAAAACAATGAGACAAATTTTTCGCCGAAATTTTCACGTGGATTCTTTACCACAGAATTTTCCGGCGGCTTTTTCAATTTTCCAGCGGAATTTTAAAATTTAATTAAAATGATTAAAATTTTAACTATTTAAATGATTTAACAAAAATTATATATATATATTAACTATTTAATTAATTTTCATTTTAAATTTAATTAGTAAATATTAATTTTTATTTTTATAATTTAATTAATTAGTATCATTTTTTAGTATAATTAAATACTACTTGATTTTGGGTTAAAATATAATTAAATTATTTTTTTAATTTTGGGTTTTTTTTTTATTTTACTAGCGGTTTAAGTCCACCGGGAAATTCAAAAACTGCCGAAAAATGCTCAATTTCCGTCGGAAATGAGTGATTTTCTTGTAGTGTTTGGAGAGGGGGCATATGAACCCTATTTAAATAAATTTTATAGTTGAGATAGCTCATCTCTATCCAATGAACCTAATGAAATAAAACATATTACTATATTAGACTAAACAAATTTTTTGAATAATAAATTTTTGTGCTAAAAAACTGCTTTAAAAAGTAATAAGAAAGCTATCTCAAACGAAGCCTATATCAGCAACTACCCTTCCTTTGTTGGTATTAGGTGAGGTGCTTCCATAATGATGACAGAGTTCATTCTAGCTAGTCATCTCTCTAATCCTTTTTGCTGCCTATATTTCTTATATGTGATATATTTTTAATAATTTATACTGAATATTTTTAATTTCTAATATATCTTTGAGTGTTTTCCTATCAATATTCATAAAATAAATATGTTTGTAAGCTAACGAGTCGAGTTGAATCCGATCCGACTCAAATTTAAATCGTTAGCTCATCAAATTCAGCTCATGAGCCATTTATGGTGTAAAGCTTATGCAAGCTTATGAGTTAGCTTAACTAATTAATTGTAGTACTCTCAATCTCACTAACGACAAAGGCTTCATTTGTGAGGGCTTTCGACCCATGCTTTTTGTTGTTAAAAAAAAAAGTCTAGAAAGCTGCCAAGCAAAACAATAAGAAAACGGTCCATAATGAAACTTAAGGTTTCGTTTGGGACTGTTTTCTTAGTGCTTTCTGAAACTTTTTTTTTTCATAAATTTTTTTTTTGAAAATAGAAATCATACTAGAAAGCTGTTTTTAGAAAGTGTTATGAAAATTATCAAAATCGAAGCCTAATTATTTATTTATTTTTTAATTTTGGTTTAGACAAACTTTGAGACGACTTTCTTACAACTTCTTAAAGCAGCTTTATATCAGAAGAATTAAAATTTTATATTAAAAAATTACTTTAAGAAGCAATAAGAAAGTCTTCCCAAACTGAATCTTAAAAAAGGGTCCTCACCCTCCCTATATCGGATTAATTATTGTGTGCGGACACCGAACGTCATTCGAAGACCAACTAGAATGTGCCACATCACCATTGTGCTCGGTACCACAACTCGATACTGCTCGGTACCACTCAATACCCCGCTCAATATCGTTGACGTGACACATTTTAAATATTGATCTACGAAAAAAATTCGGCGCTTATTCAGTATTGCTATGGATGGGCTTTCCTCTTTATTTGACGAAGCTACTGTGAACAATCAATTTTTGAGAATTTCCAATGAGTGGCTTACTATCTCTCACTTGCTTTATGCTGATGATTTGCTTGTTTTTGGGTAAGCAAGCTCTCAGAATGCCACCAAACTGAGAAACATCCTAAACTTTTTTGGGTTGTGTTCTGGACTTTATATTAACTATGCCAAAAGCTCCATCTTGTTCTCTAAGAATGTTCCTGAGGAGGATACTATCTGTTGTATTCTCAATGTCCCTACCACTAATGCTCCCTTTAAGTATGTGGGTCTTCCCATTTTCACTAAAAAGCTCCATTAGAGTGATTTTTAGAGCTTGATGCAAAAATTGTATTGTCATATGGATGGTTAGAAAGCTAAGACCCTCTCTTTAGCTGGTAGAATATAATTCATTAAATTTACTATCTCCAATACTTTGGCTTATTGGATTAGAGGAGATATAGTCCCCAAATCGTGTTGTAAAATCATTAATAGCTTAAGCTCCAGGTTCTTATTTTTTGGGACTGTTCACAAGAAAAAACTTCATTTAATTTCGTGGAAAGAAACATGCAAGCCCAAACCGTTTGGTGGCCTTGGGATTCCTAATATTAAATCTTTTTATCATGCTTTTGAGTGTTCCCTGATTTGGAGATTTTTTACTTCTAATAGTTTACTGTCTCAATGGTGGAAGCTTAAATATATATTCATGTGGAGCATAGATAGCAAAAGGAAATCTGCTTATTGGAAACATCTTTGTGAGGTAGCTTTTAAAATTAAAAATGCTATCAAACTCTCTATCCAGGGAGACACCTCCCTTTCTTTTTTATGGGACCCATGGTGTAATGGGAAATCTGTTATGGATTTGCTTATTGGTGTTAATATGGAGCACATTTGGTATAATTTCACTAGAAAGCTTGTTGGTAATTTCCTTTCTGAAGATACATGGCGGCTTCCTACTTACCTTCCTGATTCGATTTCTGCTGACATTATGGCTATCCAGGTGAATACGGGCAACTATATTTGTCGTTGGAATGACTTAGATAAACATGTATTTAAGAAATTTTGGTATCATTTTTATGATAACAACACCAAAGTGGATTGGCACTATTTTATTTGGCATAAAAACCATGCAATTTGGTACTCAGCTTATGCCTGGATGGCCATTAAACATGGTCTCAAAACATCAGATCTGCTTATTAAAAGGGGAATTCCTGCTGCCTACTTGCTCTGTTTGTTCTGCTAAACCTAAATCTCACTCACATCTGTTCTTTGAATGTGGTTTTTCTTATGAGATACTGAAAATTATCATCCCACATTATGATTTCTTACTCTTGAGACCGACCCTTCACCAGTTATTTTTACATCTTGAAGAAAGAAATACTTGCAGGCAAATGAAAAACTATTACTTCCTTTTGACTTGCGCTACAACTTATTTCATTTGAAGAGAAAGGAATGATAGGTTGTTTGGCAACACCTTTAAGCTGAATCCCTTGTATATTGCAGATAAAATTAAGAAAGCTCTCTTTTTTAAGACTTCAAAATGAAAGAGTTTACACCTATTTCAACATCTGCTTTCATGAATGATTTCTATTGCATGCTTTGCCCGGTTTGATTCTGCTTTGCTTAGTTGTGTTGATTCCAGTCCGTTTTTTGGGTCTGCATTTCTCTCTGTTGATTATTCTGATACCCTTTGGAGGGTCATTTCTGGCAACCAAGGTATCATCAGGCTGCAATGTTATAACAGAGCTATTTTGATGGACAATGATGAATGCTAGTTCCCACCAGCTGCTCCTTTGGACGGTCGACTTGACAACCAGGAAATTTTGATGCTCATTTTTCTGTGGGAGGTTCTGTTTTGAACATTTTGAGTCCATAGCCTTGTTTCCCCGCTTTTTTCCATTTCAGTTTCTTACTGTATTTTTTCTCACTTCTATTATTTTTTCCTCTGTAGTTGGTGAGATTGCCGTATTTTATTTTTTACAGCTTTTACTTGTATTCTATTTCTTTTTATAGAATGGGCTTTAAGCCCCAAATTTTCCCAAAAATTTTTTTTTTCCCTGCGTCCCTTCCCCGCACAGAATAATTTTTCCCTATATCCACACTTGGCTGCTTTCTTATGTCCCTAATTCATCCATTTCAGTACAGCTCTTAGCATGAAAAAGACAATAAAAATAAAACCATGCAGAAACATTTTACAACGAAAGTTGACGAAATAGAATAAAATAGAAAGCCACGTGAATCACTGAGACGCTCCCGCGGAACCGTGTGAGTCAAACGCTGTTCATTTGACCACACAAATCAATCAATATTACAAAAGTAACCTTCCTAAACAAATTTGCAAAATACCCCCCGTATTTGACGAAACTATGACTCCGCCACTTGGTTCTCTCTAGAAATCCACCGTCCACGTACTCATGTCTATTACCAGAAATGCCCTTGGTTTCTTGCTGTATTTCTTCTAGAAGTGTGTACGGATAAAATATAATTAATTTATTAAATAAAGAGAAATCAGATTTAAGTTGCCTAAATATATGGCTTGTTGGTATTAAAAAAAAACTATTATCTTTGATGACGTGGCATATAATAATAATTTATATCTAATTGATTGTAATATGATTGACATCTATGATCTACCTGTTGATAAGATGCGCATCTAAAAAAAATGTGAATTTAAGTATAAATTATATATATATATAATATTTTCTTAATTGATCATATACGATAGCAAGCCTGCTGCCACGAAGGCGATCGACGAGGAAATGATGGTTGATGGTTTGTGATGATCGGCATGAAATTGTCCAACCTGATTTGTGAGGTTGGATTAATTAATCTTTGCGGAGTTCGAACGACGTCGATAGACCAATTATAATGTGTCACGTCACCTCTTCGCTGTGTACTGTGACTCGGTAATGCTTGGTACCACTGACGTGGCTGCACCTGATTCGCCTCCAAACATAGAGCTGCGTCCGCCTTCACACAGAATAATTTCTGGTGAGGTGGAGTGTTCAGTGGGGAAAAAAATTTTCTTAGTGGATAAATATTGACAATTTAAAAAAGTATTCATAGAGTTTTAATATAAAAAAAATAAAATATATGCTAATAAGAAATTACAATTTAGAGTAGTACCTATATTTTAAAATAATTATATAATCATTCATTATTATCTATGTTAAATAAGTAAGCAATCAATTAAACAAATATCTTCTATGCAATGATTGTATGCTCTCTAGATATCTAGCAGGTAGTCGGCAGGTTGTGATCAAGAAACTCGCACCTAATGGGCCTAAAAAAGGAATCACAACATTAGGATTTATGACGTATGTGGACCATTTAGGGAACCACTCATTTGGAATTTCTCAATTATGGTATGTTTGCGACGTTTGCAGTTTTTTTATACATTTGATTGTGAAGTTATTACGAGAAAAATAGCTGCAAAAAAAACTACTTCCAAGTTCCACCATATAAATTTTAAAAAAATATATTTTTTTTGAAGTAGTAGTAAAATGAAATAGTGATTGATATTTAAAAAGTAAAGCAATGAAAAAGCTGTTCCAACTTCCAGACACACCATAAGTAGGAGAGATTATTTTGTGCGGACACCGGAGGGGAAGAACCGTCCTATTTTTTCTCTGTGAAAAGTAAAAGCGTAGCATGAACAGTAAAAGCACAACTCACTGTGCTTTTACTATCCACAGAGATAAAACAGGATGGTTCTCACCTTCCGATGCCCACACAAAATTATTCATCATAAGATAGAGGATTCAATTGTGATAACATTCTTACTGTTTTTTAAAGCAGCTTTATACAATCAAAATTTTTTAAATAAGAAATTTGTATACTAAAATGCTACTTTAAAAAGTAATAAGAAAGTTATATCTCAAACAAAATCCGAGTATTAAATATAATTTTGATTTTTTTAATTAGTTAATTTGATTTTTTTTTTATTAAATAGTGAATTTTGCATTAAATTACTTTTTTAATATGTTAAATTATTGTAAGTCTAACGTATCTCCAACTCCCAAAGAGAAATCAGGAATCTCTTAAGGAAAGCGACAACTTTACCTCAGTCGCTGTGTTCCATAATTTTAGGATTTTAGAAAAAAATAATAGCAATAGCTTTCCCCTACATATATGGCTGAATGTTTATGCTTTAAAAAATTGAAAATATTCAAAAATGAATTTAAATTTTTTTAAAATAAGTAGATTTATTTATAAAATAAAATAATTAAAAAAAGTTGTGAATATGCCCAGTGGCAGAGTCAAAAAATATATCTAGGGGGTGCCTAATTTTTTTTTAATTTTCCTTCAACTTTTTATATCCAGGCTTAGGACCAATATAATCGGTATTAAAAATGATAAAACTTTGGTAGTGAATTAGTTTATTTTCTTCCTTCACAAAATGACTTCAATAATCAAATCACTTGATTTCTGCTAGAACATATTTAATACATTAACTAAATATGTGATATTAAAAATCTCATTGCACAAAAAAAAATCATAAAATCTCTTTAAGATCGAATCAATATATGATTAAGATAATATCAATCAAGAAAAAAATGTAAATGAATAGGAAATTAAATTGTGAGTGATTTGAATGGATAGCCAATCTTGATCGTGGACCGTTTATTGGGCATTTAAATATTTTAGTGATATCAAAATTCGAGGATCTTGGGCTCGTTGGATTCGTCTTGTCTAGCCGCTCAATTCCACTATAAGAATATCATGTTTGGAAACCGTTTGGTAATACAAATTATGGTTTGAACCTTCCAAATATGCTTCGGGTCTTTGATTTGGAGTCATTTGGGTTCGGATTGAGTTGAATTTGGTGTTGTTGGGTTCGTATTTTTGAGACGTTCAGTTCAACTATAAGTTTACTGAAATCGGAGTTCATATGGTCTCCGATTTAATTCTTGAAGTTTCCAACTTGATTTTATCTTGAGATTAAAAAAATAAAAATTTTCCTTTTTGGGGGGGGGGGGGGGGGCAAAATTTAACACTTCAACTTTCTTTTTCATGGCTCCAATCAAGTGAAAATGCTTCTCTACTCCTCTTTATGCTCCCAACCAAATAGTAAAAACATGAAGCAAGCTCTTATAATCATCTTGAACACTTCCTCCAGCACTAAATGCAAACTTTGATGCAACTATAATGATCAAACATATCTTTTTAAATGTGAAAAATGGCTAAATTATAATGTCATAACCCTAAGGGACTCGCCCGCCACATTTAGGTTAGACTAATCCCTAAGAACTTGCATTTGCATACGAAGGATTCACCCACATAGACTCGTCCTATATGATCCTTTCCGAAGGACTCACGTAGCACACTCGCTAGTAAAAACTCCCCTAGAGGATTCAACCTGGAATCGCTATCTATATTGAAGTTATGATGTCACGCACGCACATGCCAGGTCATGTCAAACATGTAATCAATGATTATTAATATTATGCTTGTATTTTTTTATTATATGTATGTATAATCTTTCATATAAGCGTAAAACTCCTATAAATAAGGGCTAAGGAGACACATTAGCTAGGGTTATATGAAAGATTATTATACGCTAGAAAGACACATGCTAGCTCGTTGAGCCACTTGATTCGACTATAAGCATGTCGTGTTTGGAAATTGTTTGGTTGTCCATTTTATGATTTGAACCTTCCAAAAGCGTTTCAGGTCTTCATTTTGAATCTATTTTGGCTCGGATTAGGTCGAATTTGGTGTTATTGGGTTCGTCTTTTCGAGATATTCAGTTTAAATATAAGTTTGCTGAAATCGAAGTTCGAATGGTCCCAACTTTAATTTCAAAAGCTTCCAGTTCAAAATTGTCGTAAGATTCGTGTTCGATCAAGAAATTTTTATAATGTATCAATAAATATAAATTTTTTTAAAATAATATTTTTTAATCAGTAAATGTAAAATTTGATAAATAATATATATATTATTAATTTAGTTATTTGTGAATGCTTCTTCTAAAAAAATTAAGTTTAATTTTTTTTAATAATTTGAATCAATTTTAAGCTAAATGAGCAAAACCAAAGACGATTATGACATTCAGAAATAATTTAAAATACGAAGCAATTTCAAACAAATATATGCTGAACGAGCGAACCAAATACAAATATGACATTTACGAGTCGAATACGAACAAATACTCAACTCCTTGAACTCATTTACACCCAAAAATAATATTTTAATAGACTTTTGTAGTTGTGTAGAATCTCTTGATGTTACCATGTCAAACAAATAACTTATCATAATCCATTCTACTTGTTTTTGTAAGTTTTTCTTTGTAATTTTCTTTAAAAAATTTCTTTGAATGTGTGAGACTAAATATAAAACTAAACAAATTTTCATAATAATCTTCCAAACACCGAATGCATATTCTATAGTAAAACTCTATTAAAAAATAGACAAACAAAACAAAAGCTTAAATTTATTTGAAATTTTATTTGATTTTAGGGAATTGAAATAATAATAATATTGTTATTATTATTATTATTAAGTATAAATAAATACTTTTTATTTTAAATTAAGTCAATTTTGCTTTTATTGGACTCAATATAAAACCTATGCTTATTTGAAACAATTAATATTGATATGATAGAAGATTTGTTTCTAGATTTTCAATATATTTACCATCTTTCAAATGGGAAGAAAAAAAAACTTCCAAAATTAATGAATGGGTCATATTATTTGTGAGGATGAATTTTGGTGATATTTTTATGTAATTTAAAATTAAATATTATATAATTAAATATAAAAATTTAGAGATTATAAATATAAGTAAATTAAAATTTTGTGATATTTATGTAAATCTTATATAAATTATTATAAAAAGGCTGAATACAATTCAATATTAAATAAATGATAAGATTAGTGTTGAAAAGATCAACACTCATAAGTTATAATCCTCATAAGACCCACAGAGTAAACAAAATAAATGGTGGAAGCAATTGTTTTGAAGCTTAACTAAAAGTGCTTTGAAGTCAACCATGCCAAAGACCAAAAAGATGATTGTAGAGTGGCTTTCAAGTAATTATTTTCAAAGACAGGGGCTTTTATTGTTTGCTTGCTTCTTATAATATGAGCTACTTTGTTTGAGACTTGCTCTTCATGATTGTAGATCTCTCTCTCTCTCTCATTCTGTCTATCTCTTTTCTCTCTCTTCTCTCTTTGAGTTTGATTGAATTCAAAGCTGTAGCCTGAGAATCAACTGAAGGTATGTAAGAATAGGTGGAACCTTCAAAGTTTCCATTAGCTTATTTTTCTGTTGATTTTTGTGAGAAGGGCCTTCCATCTCTGAAACTTGGTTTCTACTATAATTTTAGAAAGGCGTTATGAAATCTTGTTTAATTTTTAAACAGGAGTAGTTTCCATGAAAAAGGATCTTTTTTTTTTCTGTGATCATATTTGGGTTTGGAATCCTCTAATTTTCCTTTGAAAGCTGGTGATTTTTTGTCAGATTTGAGAAATTTTGGATTTTGCTGCTTTGCCTGAAATTTCTGTTTTGTGAGTTTTAGTTTTTGTTTCTGTGCTTATTATTTGTCACTGGAAATTTCATTCTAAGTTCTACTATCTTCTGAAGCTGCAATATTTTCGTTTCTGAAATTTTGACTCTCTGTAGAGAAATTTAGGCCGTGCAAGATGCTTTCTTTACCTTTTCTGTATTAATTGGCCTTACTTTTAGCTGTAAAAGCTCTTCCAGTTGTCCTTTGTGCTTCCCTTTTATGAAGAGTATAGCTGGATTTGGAATTTTAACTTTTTCTTTTCCAAACAAACAAAAATTTTCATTTTACCGGAGTTTGATCTGTGGTAATATATTATTATAAGTTCTTAGGACTTCTCTTCCTTCTTGACGGATTTATTTTCTGTTTGAGAGGCTTTGTTAATAGCCTTAAACTATTTTTAAAATATGTTTTTTTCTTTTTCAATTCAAAATTTCATTCATGAAATCTTGTTCTGTAGATGATTAGGTTGATTTTTCTCCTTGTCTAAGTTTAAAAACTGAAACAAACTAACAGATTAAATTTGGGAGAGGAAGAGAAGGGAGAATAATGAAAAGTAGAGAAGAAATTATAACTAGATAGAGCGACCAGATTCGAGGTTTAGGGTGAAACTGTTATTGCAATATTCTTTCAAAATTAAGAAAACTTATGCTCAATGGTCTACACCATTTAAGGATTAATTATTCTATGCCGATTCCGGACGCTGTCCAAAGGCAAATCACAGCGCACCACGTCACCTATTTGCTGGGCACCGGTGCTCGGTACCGCTGTCTACCGGGTGACGCCACGCGCTGTGATTCGCCTCTAGACGGTCCATAATCCGCACAGAATAATTTATCCCATTTAAGAGGGAATCTTTGACTTATTATATAGAGGTTCAACTAAATTAAAAACTGCACAAATACCAAATGATCTAATTTGCAAATAAATAAAAGGCACAGAATGACAATTACATGCAATCTTGCATTTGAACCATTGGTTGATGTGGGCTTTAAAGGCATCATCCCTTCAGATCATGAAGAAATGACAATCATAGAAGTGTTCACTTCTTTTTATTTGTAAATTTTGATTCAATATGTATGAAGAAATGCCAACATTGCTCATCATTAGAAGGTCTACTGAGCATAGAAATCAACCATGTTTTGTAGTTTTATTTTTGTATTGTAAGCTTTGTCTTTCCCCTTTATGTTATGCTATTCCTAAGAAGCTGCATCATAATCAGTAGCAACATATTTCTTATCTTTTGAAGGTCTACTGGCAAAAGAAATCAATCAAATCTTGTAACTTTTTTTCTTCTGTAAGCACTGTCACTCTCCCTAGTATGTTATGTTGTTCCTCAGAAGCTGCGTCATGATCGGCTCTAAGATATTCCACAGCTCCTTCGTATAGACGTCGCATGTCAAAAGCAAGTGGGGAGTGACAAACCTTACATGAAAAAATTGCATTTTTGCTCATCTTTTGAAGGTTTATCTGCATAGAAATCGATTAAATGTTTTGGCTTGCTTTTGTTCTGTAAGGTTTATCACTCCCTAGCGTGCTACTTTGTTCCTTAGAAGTTCCACCATGATCAGCACCAAAATGCTACATTTTCTTGGTATAAAAGTTGTAACTTAGGAAGAAGTTATCATCAGTAGTGCTCCTATTTGCTTTATTCTCTATTTTGGGTATGTGGTTGACTTTAAATTTCCCCTTTTTGCAGATAATCAGTTTCCAAAAAACAATTTTTCTGTTAGAAAAAGTTTTCCTTCAATAGCAAAGTTAACGTTAATTTTTGAAGAGGTGTTCTTCTGACACAACACTTACAGTTCTGATAATTGAAGAGTTAAGCATTTTATTCTGTTAATGGTTTGGGGTGTCTTGAGTTCGTCATGTTAGTTAATTTTACACCAATGCAAGCTTCAGATAATCGCCGAAATTCTGGTAAGTCCCAGCAATCACATTCTCTTCAAAACTCCATGCATTTGAGAGAGTCAGGTCCCAATTATCTACCTCAGAACTTCAAATCTTCACGTCATGGATCTCAGATGAGAAAAATTTCTCCTCAATCGAGTAATGTGCAGTATTGCACTCTTGAATCCTCTTCAGCAGTTGCCACTCACACTTACAGCTCGCCTTCAACAACCAGTTTCTCATCAGCCAGTGATAGCCAAGGATCTCATCAAGATTGCCATTCAGATACCGCTTCTGAATCTCCTATCAGTGCTTCCTGTGTAACTGAAGATCTGAATGATCTGAAGGGTAAGTTAAAAGAATTAGAAAGCGTTATGCTTGGGCCTGAACTTGATGGAGTAGACAGCTTTGATACTTTTGAGCTACTAATGGAGCTTCCAAGTGGAGATCTCAGGCATGTACTAACTGCTTGTGCACGGGCTGTGAGTGAAAGTAATTTCGCAGCGGCCGAATGGCTGATTACAGAGCTAAGGCAAATGGTTTCGGTCTCAGGGGAACCGATCGAACGACTAGGAGCATACCTGCTCGAAGGACTTGTTGCGCGCCTTTCTTCCTCAGGCAGCTCAATCTACAAAGCTTTGAAGTGTAAAGAACCAGCTAGCTCAGATCTTATGTCTTATATGCATATTCTATATGAGGTCTGCCCTTACTTCAAATTTGGTTACATGTCTGCTAATGGAGCCATTGCTGAAGCTCTCAAGAATGAGGACAGGGTTCACATTATCGACTTCCAGATCGCCCAGGGAAGCCAGTGGGTGACTCTCATTCAAGCGCTGGCCGCAAGGCCCGGTGGACCGCCTCATGTGAGAATAACCGGCATTGATGACTCTTTCAATGCTTATGCACGCGGCGGCGGCTTGCATATTGTGGGGCAAAGGTTATCCCGGTTGGCAGAATCATGCAAGGTGCCATTTGAGTTTCACCCTGCACTAATGTCAGGATGCGAGGTTGAAGTCGAAAATCTTGGCGTCCGGCCCGGGGAGGCATTGGCTGTGAACTTGGCTTTCCAGCTTCATCACATACCTGATGAGAGTGTGAGCACAACAAACCACCGTGACAGGATCCTGAGGTTGGTGAAGAGTCTTACACCGAAGGTCGTGACGCTTGTCGAGCAAGAATCTAACACGAATACTGCGGCTTTCTTCCCTCGATTCATGGAGACTCTGGATCATTACACAGCAATATTTGAATCAATCGATGTAACTCTCCCACGAGACAACAAGGAGAGGATTAATGTTGAACAGCACTGTCTTGCAAGGGACATTGTTAATATAATCGCTTGTGAAGGGATTGAAAGGGTCGAGCGGCACGAGGTTCATGGAAAATGGAAATCAAGGTTTAAAATGGCAGGCTTCACACCATATCCCCTGAGTTCATTGGTGAATGCTACAATCAAATCCTTGCTGGAGAACTACTGTGATAAATATAGGCTTGAAGAGATTGATGGAGCTCTTTATCTTGGATGGATGAATAGAGCTTTGGTTGTTTCCTCTGCCTGGAGATGATGAAGGTTAGACTAATCAGATTGTGATCCTTTATAGCACTCTACTTTTCTTTTGTTCTCAATCAAGTTGTAACTTGTTAGTTCTAGAACCCAACCCATCAAACTCTACATTCAACACAGGAAGAGGTGAAAAGACTTTTTTGTTATGGAGTTCTTTTGTTACCGTTAATGTTGTTATTGTTGTGTTGTTGTGTTATATTGTACTAAATAAACTCTTTTTCTCTTGTAGTAATGACTGAGTTGAGTTTTTCCCACAAATCAGAATTGCGATTAGTATGGAACCTTTTCAGTAGCTGACATTACTCTTTGAAACCTTTTAGAACTATAAACCAGCTGAAATTACTCTTTCAAAGCCACTGATCAGTCTATACCGTATGAAGTGGCTTTGAAATGATTATGGTTTCGTCCCAAACAGCTTTCTTCCTACTTCTTAAAGTAGTTTTCTAATAAGCTGTTTTAGGAAGCAATAAGAAAGCCGTCCCAAACGAAGCCTATGTAATGCAGCAGTTGGAGGTTAGTCTGGATGAAATGTTAAATTTGCTTTCAAATGAATCCTCAAGTCCTGTTTTGTTAGGGAAGGGTGTGGCTGCTCATTTTAATTGTTTTCTGTAGTTTTTTTTTTTTTTTTATGCTGCTATGTGTTCTTATTCTGATGTTATCAGTTATTTATCCTATCTTCTTTAAACTTCTAATGATTTTTAAATTTTATAATTTTTTCAGAATGGTGAGAAACTGAGCCTTAGTGATTTAGATTTGTGGTATTAGGTTCACTAACAGAAAAAGCAGAAGCAGAATAATGTTTTTTATCATGCAAAAATAAAATTGTAATTGAAATTAGAGTTACTGCAGGATTAAGAGAAACTCATCAAACATGTAAATCATATTTCAGTCATCTTTTCTTGAATAGCAGGTTTAGTTTCAGCCCAGTTTCCTAATCAAACCAGTTGATTAATTCAATGAGAAGCTAGTCTAGAAAAGGTCTTGGCAGATGCTTACTTGTTGAGGAGAAATTATTAAGTGCGGAGTCCGGATGCGCCCGGACTCCGATCAAAATTGATCACGTCGTCTGTACATAAGGTGTGTATTATACACATCATGTGTATAAACCTGTACATAAGTTGTGTACAGACGGGCGATGTGGCCTGTTTTGATTTGAGTCAGGACGTATAGACTCCGCATGTAATAATTTTTGGGCAGAGCCTTAAAAGGGAAGAGCCTGGTCAGGAATTAGTGCTAAAAGGGCAGAATAAAGGAAGAAAAAAGGTGCTTATCATCTGCTTAGCTTTGAGCTTTTGTGGTGTCAGTGCTTAATAGCGTTATCCCACTTTGTAAGGTTCTATACAGATCATAAACTCTAATATCTTTTTTGGTTTGGAGATAATAAGCTAAAGCTTACTTTATCTAAAGCAACTTTGTTATGTTTTGGAATCTAATATTTTCAAGGAAAGATGTGAAAACTAGTTTATGCTTTCAGGCTATGCTTAGAAAAATTAAGTAAATAAAATTAATAGGTGTATTAATAGCTTGGTGACTAGATTTATTTGTTTAATTGAAGGATTACTTGTGGAGTCCGGATGGCGTCCGAACTCCAATCACAGGCGGCCACGTCGCCTGTATAATGTGTACAAATTATACACAGTGTGTGTATAGATTGACGTGACTGTATATGATTGGAGTCTAGATGTAAGCTGCGTTCAGACAATGTGTATAGGCTGACGTGACTACATGTGACTAGGGTCCAGATGCAAGCTATATCCGAACTCTACACGTAATAATCTCTCTAATTTAAGAGGGTCAAGAGCTGGATGTTCTGATTTCTAGTGCTTATGGCTAAAAATTTGTTCATGCAGCTTACAAGCTTGTAATAGTATTAAGATTTGATGTGCTATTGGTGATTATAACTGGATCATGGCGCTTGCAAGGTGAGCTTTAGATAAAATTGTTAAGGAATAAATTTGCTTAAATTAGCTGCTTAGCTTCAGGATTTAGAGTCTAATTTAATAATTAATATCATCATTAATTTTATCCTAATTAGGTAAGATTAATTTTATGAATTCATATTTTTAACAAAAAAATATTTTTGTTATGTTTTGCTTGAAATATTAAACATATTCTTTACAAATAATATTTAAGACAATTATTTTATATATTATTCTTATAATACCTTTAAACTTATTTTTTAAATTATTTTATCATCAACAAATATCAATCCAACTATATTTCTATTATTAATATTTCTTAGTTTATCATCCTAATAAATTTTTACCTATCATGAAAATTCATACATGATTTAGCTGTAACTTCATTAAATTTTCTTTAATTTTGTATGGTAAATTATTCTCATGCCATTTTACAAGAAAAAAATTGATTTTTTTTTAATCTTATGATAAAGCAAAATATAACAATATATGCAACATAGTTATTATCAAAGATTTAAATTTAAGCTTAATTTGAGACGGTTTTCTTACTACTTAAAGCAGCTTTTTAATTTTTGAATTAAAAAACTGCTTTAAGATGCAGTAAAAAAATCGTCCCAAATGAATCCTTAATTAACCAAAAAAATAACTAATCATGCATGTAGCCTTCAAATCAACAAAGTATGTCTGAATGATCTCGAATGGCAATTAAAACATTAAAACAGGAAAAATATCCAGTATTTTTTCCATAATTACACAGCAATAAGTATGATTTGAGCAGTATCTAAAATACTCTTAAATAAGCTCAGAAACTCTGTCCAATAACTCAGCAACTCAGCAGCCTCTATTCACCAATACATTCCTTGTAAGCTGCAGCAGAAGTCATGCTCTTCTTTCCAGTTGAATGAAACTTCTATACAATTGTAAAAACCTTCCACCTGTAGTTGTTCCAGTCACAAGAGGCAGAAATAAATTATATTCCACAAGCATTTTAAGCCACCATTGCAGAGCTTCTTGCTACTTTCATGGCCCCATTACTAGATTATCTGCTCTTGGGTAATAATGGCTGGATGAATTGTTCATTTGAGTGCTAAAAGAAAAACCTTCTCCTTTATCGTCTCTGGATCCAAACACAACATTATTTGAGCTTCCATAAAGTTTTGATACAGGGTTTAATTGGATCATGACATTGTTGCAATCAGAACTCATATATTGGTGATGAAGATGATGATGATGGCTCGGGATTCGTTCCAAACCTGATAGATATTGTTTCTCATTTAATAAATTGTTGTGATTGGAACCAACCCCAACACCGAGATGAAGATTTATGGTGTTATTTTCTTCGGGTTGAGAATATTGATGTGTGATATAAGTCCTTGGAATATTGCCATCTGTTATCAATGGCGGGGATGACTCACGGTTGTTGTTATTGGTAGTTTTCGCTGCGGGAACATCGTGATTGTGTTTGCCTTCATATGTGGTTATTACTGCTTTTGGATCATGGGAGGCTCTTTCAACATGTTTCCTTACAGAGCATCCAGGATTGGTGCATTTATAGTAGCTCCTGGTATATAATAAAGAAATATTTTGTAAAGAAACTTAGAAATAGTGAAATTTTATCCCAGGAACTTTAAAGGGATATCATTTGGCTTAGGCTTCATTTGGGACGGCTTTCTTTCTGATTCTTAAGATAATTTTTTAATACAAAAATTAAAATTTTTGTACTAAAAAATTGCTTTAAGAAGCAATCCCAAACGAAGCCTTATTCAGGAAGTTGAATTCATCTCCCCACTATTATAAAAGAGGAGAGAAAAAGGCAGATTCATGGAGCAGTTAACATTACAGAACAAGGCCATAAACGAAAGAGAAAGAAGGTTTAATTCACAATAAAAAAGGTAATTTGATTTTTTAAGCTTAGAGGTGTGGTGGAAACAAAGCTAATTGCATTTGAAATGATATAGCTAAAGAAATAATACAAACATAACTAAAATGTGTGTTCTCGCCTAGGCATGAATGGTATACTTAAAAAAGCAAGTGAAGCATTCATAGTGTAGAATAATATTGCCTTGGCTAAATTCTGAACATGAAATTAAAAAAAAAATTAAAAAAAAAAGTGCACAAACTAATGAAAAGAATTATAAAAAACAAGCTTTGCAGCAAGTTTTATCACTCCGCTGGGAAAATAGTTGAGGAAAAATTTGAAGCTGTAGATTTCAAGCTAAGCAACTATTTTAGTTTAGGGTATAGGAAGATTTAATGAACTTTAATATTTTTTTTATCAAATCTTGTTCCTACGAGTCTTAGGAAGTTTTAATTAGGAGAAAATGAGAATTTGATTAAAAAAAAAATTTCCCAAATTTCTAAATTATTTTAATCCGAAAATTTTATATTAAAGTTCATTAAATTCTTAGGAAAAATAAATAGAAAGGGAGATTTAGAGAATTTAATTATGTAATGAGAACTTTTAATAAGAGAATTGGCATGTGTAATTAATTTTAGAATTTGTATTCTTTAGGTTAAACCTAAGATAAGATCGGTTCAAGAAGTTTAGCGAATAGCTTAAGGGAAGTGATATTACATTCTAAATTTGATGTTTTTCTTTTAAATATATCATATTACATTGCACTTTACTATGCTTATGTTACATTGCACTTTAGTATGTATATGTCACCTTGTACTTGGCATGTTAGATAAAAAATTTTTATACAAAAGTTCACATAGTACTTTGCATGTTAAATATAGAGCTCTTTATATGTTAAAGATCACTTTAATGCTTAAATCAAATTCATCATATGTATGTTTGATATTGTTACATCATCTTATTTTATGAGATCAAAATACAAGTTTGTGCATATTGAGGCGGAGTACCAAATACAATGCACTTGCACAATACGGCACTTCATTGCAAAATGATGATAAATAGCCAATTATGAGATTGTACCTAATCAGTACAATATGAGTACTCCAATACAGATATATAATATATGCATAAGATAGAGGTATATGTACATGTGATATAATATACATCATGTAATAAATAAATATGGTAAGCATATGATGTATAGGAAAGAGCATATGGCATCGACATACATATAACATATGACATCGACACATAGAAGCATATGACATAAAGGAAGGAGTTGATTACTGGACTACTTTTGCATGTAAATATGTTACCAACTTTGTATATTGTTTTCCTCTACATTGCACATGAATTTTATATGTAATTATCATTTGCTGAGTGTTAGCTCATTCCCTAGTTTTGGGATATTTTCAAGATACCCTACTGCTAGGTCAATGGCTGAACGATCCTGATTTATGTACAACTGTAGATGATCGGATGACAGGTTTCTTATGTATATTTTTGTAGTTGTGGAATGATTTTTGTGGGTGGAATTTGACATGAAAGAAAGAAAAATTTTGTCCACTTTTGTACTTCGTTGATTTATTATATGAAATGTTTTGTTAAAATTAGAAGTTATTATTTTTAGAGGCGCTAAATTATCTCTCGAGTTGTTTTAGATTTATATTTCACGTCTCTCTGATAATGAAATGCAATGTTATATCATTTAAGTCTGACATCCGTTCCCGCCCCGTCTATGCGAGCTCACCAGGCCAGGCCGTGACATAATTAGTCACCACTTGTACAAAATCCAATACAGTATTGCATCACTTACAAGCAACGGGAAGAACATAACTTCTTTTTCTTTTTCTTTTTTATTTTCTTTTTTAATTCTCACTATTATTATATTCATATTATTACATGTGATAAAATATTTATAACAAGAATTTTTACTATTCATTATTGTTATATTCCTCAATAATTCAGAATATTCTTTTTTATTGTATTTTTAATTATTGCTTTATATTCTACCTATATATAAGCATATATAATACATTTTTCTTGTTCTTCTTTAATTCTCAATATTATTATATCCATATTATCATATGTACTAAAATATTTATAGCAATAATCTTTACTATTCATTATTATAATATTCCTTCATTATTAAGCATTTTCTTCTTTACTGTATTTTCTGTTATTATTTTATTTTCTACCTATATAAAGGCACATTGACTAAGCAACAATTCAATACAAATAATTCTATCATAGTCTCTCTCATTTTAATATGGTAACAAAACAAGGATTTGAACCTTATTAATCTTATTTGATAACTGTAATGTACTTCCACCAGCCTTCTTAACGTGTCCACATTTAATGTTTTTGAGCTCGGACTGGCATTTGCCGTGAAACCATCTTTTCACCATTTACCATTTGCACATCTGACAGGTGTATATTATAGATTACAAACCCTCATTTCATGTAAGTGTATATGTCATGTCAAGCAATACATAAGTGAATTGAAATATCCTAATATTACTCTAGTACTGTCTATGTGAATCACTAAGTTTATCTAACCAGCAGAATTTGAAAAGTGTGCTACAAATCATACAGTTCTGAAAAGAAAACTCTAGATTTCAAGTGTTTTGAACCTATAATGGTAAAGAAATTCAATTATGCAAAACTTCGTTTTAATTTAAGGGTGAGCAATTTTTCTTCTAGGTCTTTGTCGAGCATGTAAGAATGTAAAGCTAAATTTTCACTCAACTACAGTGATATTATCTCTTATGATTCCAAAACCCTAACCATCATGTCTATGTATGATAAAGTTCAATTTTAACTCCCCTAATTATTCCTCCATTCCTCCATTGACGCAATAGATCACAACTGTTTTTAAGTGAATGAACGACCAACGCAAAAAATAAATGATGAACGAGAACTTCAAAACAACATTGTACACACTTCATGAACTTATAAACCAAACTTAAGCATACTTGATTTCACTCACATCATAAGCCTGAAACAAAGAATTTAGCCGGCCATGAATTCAGATAAAACAAAACAACTTTCATTTATTAGTAAAAATAAAATACACAAAGAGTTCAAGTATAGATGTTACCCGGAAGTGCTTTTCTTGACTCAAACTTTGCTAGTACAATGACTTCCTTTTTGTACTCCCACTCCTTCACTCTCTAGACTATTTTGCACATGAAAATTAAGCCAACCCCACAAATTTGACCAACGGACTATTTATATTTAACTACAAATTGATTCTAGCATCTCAGCGCTGCAAATAATAATGCTACGACACTCATGAATCCCTCTATTACAGTGTTGGGTTTGAATCGACATGTCGTTTCACCAAGTAATTGACCCAACTATTGTGTTGTGGCGTTGAGGCAATTTGAAGCTGCAAGGCCATCTCCAGCGTTGCTCCTTCCTTGGAGCTACAACGTCTGAACAGCACTGCGGAGCACAATTTCCTCCATTGCGGTGCTACTATTTCTTTTGTGAAGGTGCTTCACTTGGTCTCATTTCTCCTGAAATATTCTGAACCAATGCAAGACAATATTTGCTATGTGTCCAGGCTGATGACACAAATAGTAAGTGTTGGAACCAATCAAACATTCACCTTTATGTAATCTGCCACACTTAGCACAATGTTCAATGACTTTACTTACAGTTGCACCACTGACTCCACTAGGACTAAATTTTGGTATCTTCTCATTTGATCCTCCAATCAGATTCCTTTGAATATCCTCATCAAAACTCTTTCTTTTATGCTGATCCAATCTCTTCTGAGTAGCTTGCAAATCAGATTCAATCCTTCGGGCCCTCTCTACCAGAATTGAATAATCCTCAATGCCAAAAAGAATCAAGGGTTGTCTAATGACATCCTTCAAACCAGATAAGAAACGATGACACTTCTCTTATGCATTGGGTATCATATGTGAGGCATACCTGGAAAGTCTAGTAAACTCGGCCTCATACTGAGTAATAGTTCTATCACCTTGCACCAATCTGCTGAATTTATCTTGCATCAATCTTTTAGCAGACATCGGTACATACCAATCTTTAAATACTTTCACAAACTCCTCCCAAGAAACTTGGATGCTCAGTCTTCCTATAAAGGTCTCTTGCAATTGGCTTCTCCACCACCTCTGCTTCACCATTGAAAGCATAGGCAGCTAAGGTAACCCTTCTATCTTGAGGGCATGACATTCCTTCCAAGATCTTCTCTATCCTCATTAACTAGTCTTCCGCCTCTGTAGGTCCACCACCTATGAACGATGGAGGCTTCATGTCTTGAAATAATTTCAAGTATTTGTCCATTGGAGTGCTTCCACTGCCTCCAACCTATGTTTGAGTACTCTTAATCATTTGGGTCATAGCTGCCATCACCAGTGTAAAAGATTCCATAGTAGCATTGATGCTACAACTCAAAGGCTCTGATACGACTGGTATCTCCCTCCTAATATCTCCTGTAGTGCCACCAGTGGCATCGTTTTTAGGATCCACAACTCTGAGATATAACCGAAGAAATAAAATTAGTAGTCTATATATCTTCTCTAACCTATAGAATCACCTTATTGACTCTTTCATATTGATCAATATTCTTAAACTTTTGCTCTGATACCACTTTTGTCACGACCCAGTTCGGTGAGCTTGCATAGGCAAGGAGGGAATGGAGATCGAACGGTAGACTAAAATATCTAATTTCTAAAACTGTTACATTAACATTTGAAAGAGCCACTAAAACAATAAAATTTAAAACACATAAACATAACCTCAAACATATTCATATAATTACATTTCTTCTGACGCTCCTCTCCTACGGTAAATATTTCCACCCCTTCTGCTCATTTTGATTTAAAGTAATTACACCTGAAAAATGTTAACTAACACTAAGCCAATGCTTAGTAAATAAAACACGATTCTAAACTACAGTAATCAAGATAAAATGAACAATATGCTAAATGCCACATTTCATAAAAAAAATATCATAAATTAATTTTCTACAAACATAACATTAGTATTAACATAAATCATAAATTTATATCCTTCATATTCATTTCAATATTCGTAACTTCTCATTATGTATATATTACAACCGTCACAGGAGCCACCGTCTAGTACCATAAAGATACTCAATTATCATTTCCTTTTCCATATCATTAATCATTTTAACGTGCACAAGTACAACGTCCTCACCTAGTACAATAAGGGGGTGAGCTCCATCAATTCAGTATGTACATACAAGCATTCAATAACAATCATATCATCTCATTTCTTCTCATTTCTATAACATATAAACTCTATGATATAATGCCATAAAATGTAACATAATTTGCATGATCAACTATTTGACAAGAATAACAAAATCATGATCTAAATTAATCATAAAGTTTTCATAAAGATGCTTGGACTTTCAAATCATATAATTTGAGATAAACAAAATTTATCATTGAAATAAAGAATCATGAGTACTTACAGAAATTAGGAAAATTGATTCTCTTTACTAGTCCTCCTTCCATCAATGTCACCACAATTATCACCTATAAGCATTAATTTCTGTTGACCTTGAATTTGTCAAACCCTGGGTCCAAGGAGCTGACCTAGTCAAATTGACCAAGCCAGGTCCTAAGACCCCTCCCAATCAATTCAATGGGTCAAACCAAATCTGATGAGCCCAAACCCGGGCCCTAGGTCAACCTGATTGACCAAGTCAACCCGGATTGACCCAAATTGACACAAATTCCTTTTCTTAGTTTTAAATCTCTTCCACTTCATCTTCAGCTCAGATCCAACCTTCTTTGGACTCAGTGGGTCAAACCCAACCCACTGGGCCCTGACCCATATGATGGGTCAACCCAAGTTGACCCATTAAGCTTTATTGGATCAATTTAAGTTCTAATCTAGTTCAAGGCTATCCAAGGCTCAAAACCTAATTACTCCCCTTAAGGTCTAATATTTAATTAAAATGTTAGAACCTTAAAGCCTAGCCTATTTCTCATAATGGCCTTTTGGACCCCTTAGCCTAGTGAATAGGAGGACCCGAGACTTTCCAAAATTGACTAATGTAATTTAAACTTCAAATATCAGCATCTTAAGCATTAAAATTGGTCCACAAACTAAATTTAACTAAAATGGACCCCAATCTATTAATATTAAACTTTAAGTAAAGTTACCTTTTCAGCCGTTCAACAAATCTGAACTTTAGGTAACTTAAACTAACTACCCCACATAAGACCTATCCAAAGCCACACAAGCCTATCACACACACATAGATGTGCTAGGGCATCACTTCTAGCTCTAAGATTAGGGCCGATGTTTTATTTCTTTTTCTTGCTTATGTGATGCTTTGTGTGTGACACGTATGCAGCTTGATTTATTTTGCTCTGATTTGTTGTGATGATGTTTATTTTGTTATTATGCTTTTTGCACTTTGCTTGTGATGAGATTTGTGTGTTAAACTGCCCATGGGATAGGGCCACTTTTATACTAATCCAATCTTATGCATGTGGTCACACTCATACAACACTAAATAAAGGGAGCATAATCATAATCTTTAAAGACTAACGTTATTTTCTGTAGACGCTCCAAAGATATGCTTAGCCCCTTTTAAAATTAAAAGAGCGTGGCTAAGCCTGTTTATTTTCCTGCACTACTATTAATTGCTTGTTAAGTGATCTATTAAACTGCTTGTGATGATTTTTATTATGATAACCATGCAGGAGTTTGAGTCTAGATTTTTCTCTTTTAAATGTAATATAATTTATAATAAGTATTGAGTTGTGAAAGTCTCTAAAAGTCTGACAATTCAAAAATAAAGTACCCAAAGAGAATAATAAAGCCCCCCCCCCCCCCCCCTAGGAAATTTCTTAATTATTTGGGTACCCTTCTGGAGGACGAACCAGACGGAGCCCGAAGGAGACGATCAGAAGGGAGATGATCCGGAGAAGGACGATCCAATCGAAGACGGAAACTTGAAGACGAAATGCCCAGCTTTTAAGACTTTCGGCATTTAGTAAGATTAGAATCCAGGTTGTTGTCGATGGAGTTTGGCCACCCTTACTTTTCTGCAGACCCTGTGTTATACTTATATGACACTTGCCACGGACTTTGTATTTTACTTTTTTATCTATTTTTATTGATGTGTTTATTATGTTTGCGAAGTAGAACTTGCACGTTTTTCTTAGACTTCTTTTTTGCATGTATGTGGCTTGATTTTTGCTAGGCTCTTTAGGATAAAATTATTTTTCAACTCGTAGTTAAAAAATTAATATTTTAAGGTTTAAATAACATAAAAACTTAACGACTTAGGGAATAGCCAGAGCCGTCCAGGGTCGCATGCATATTAATGCATCTTTCTTTCTCCTTGTTATGAGACACTTCTCTGCCTGCGGGTAGAGTCCGGATAATCTGGCCTATGAGGATGAGGTGCCGGACCTGGGAAAGTCTAGTCTCCTTCTAAATTTTTTTTTATATAAGTATATTTTTAAAATCTTATGCATACATGATTTGGACCTCTCAACTAGCATGCGTTGTATTAAAAACTAATTAAATTAAAATTTTAATTGCATTAGCTCTAGGAGCATTCACCATACATAAGTCTATGGTCAATTAAAAAACTCTCTAGATCTCAGGTCTACTTCCAAAATATTTAATCTACCTACCTATCTTTCATAAAGAGTGGACTGCATGGATTTGAAGCGCTTAGATGAATTAGCTGACATCCCTTTTTCGGGCAAGGTATAAGCCCAGGTGCATTAGCTAGGACACGGATGTTAGTGTTGTGTATAACACTAAGCCCACCTTAGATTTAGGATTCGATGCTACTACAATGGGCGTCTCGTAGTGTGCCTAAATTATGGGTAAGTTCCTTTTCTTTAGGGAACTATAAATCCTACTTATCTGCGTCACACAGATGACATCACTTCTATCCTCCCTCTCTGTATGCTTTGAGTGTATGATTTTCTGTTTCCCCTCAATTGTCTCAGTCCCTCCGAGTGTGGATGTGAGCCTTGTATGTTGACTAAGACCATTTGGATCCTTTCTTTCCCTTTGAGTAGGATTTCCTAGTACCATCTTTTGTGTGTCAATCCCCCTTGTCTGGGAAGAATAATATCGGATCCTTAATCGAGAATTTTCTCGGGCTCTAGGCCTGAGATATAATTAACCACGGGGCTTGCGCCCGTGGGAAACAAAACTCCATCAAATAAACCCCACTCGAGTTGATGTATCGGGTGGGGGAAACCCGTTGTTTTGATCATGTCGTATATATTACTGCCTATCGGGGTGCGCTGGCAAGAGCCGCTATCCTCAATGGTTAGTCGTATGTGTGATCTAATCTGCCATTTCATTGACCCATTTGCGAGGAGCGCGGAGGCTTGCGATAGTCTCTATCCCTCGGGGTGGTGCGGTCGTACACCCTCTGCACTCCGCAACTCCGGTGGTGTCCTTTCGGAGATTCACAATTTCTCCTTAAAAATCTATAAAATAAATATAAATTAAAAATTCTTCTTCTCATTGCAAACCACTCTAAGTTCTCTCTTTCTCTCTCTCTCTCTCTCTCTCTCTCTCTCTATTACAAACATATGAATTTAATTTGCCTAATCATTATCAAAATTATATTTTTATTATTACACTTGCCAAAATTCATATACCCTAACCAAAATAATTTAAATTAATTTCTATTTTCGGTTTTAACCTAAAACCCTAAAGTTGGAAAACCCATTTTCATTATTATTCTTCAACAAATTAATATTTTTGAAAAACAAATTTTCGGATTTATAAATTTTAAAAATTAGGAAAAATATTATTTTGTGATAAAAGCCTAATTTATACCTTTAGAAACCCTCTTAGGATCCTTAGGAACCAAGTTTATAAAAGCACTTTCAAAAATTTCAACTTTAGGGAAAAACCCTAATTTTTCCAACTCAAAATTTCTATAAAAAAAAACATCATTTTCATGATTAAAATCATTCCCTATAAATTTCATGCGGAAATTCTTAAGTGTTGGAAAACCCTAAAATTTCTTCCTTAAGAAAACTATGCGGGGAATGGAGAAATGCTTAAATAAATCATACCTTAGTCTTCCCCTTAGTCTCCTCTACAATTTCCCTCAAATCCGACCGCCGGAAACCACCGCCGGAGCCGCCGCCCAAGCTTTCCCGTCGCTCTTGTTCCACCCCTCTAAGTTTCGGCTGAACGAAACACTCCACGCGAATAGGGGACCGAATTCCTTAAAGATGGATGGGTTTGGGTTTAAAATAAAAAAGTCTTAATTTCCCTCAAACAATATTAAGAGTCCATAAAGCATAGAAGGGCATTTTTGTCATAACGGTACTTCTAAAATTTTTAACTTCCAAAATAAACAAAATTCACTATAAGTCCTTTATATCGTTTTGCTCGAAATTTTACGTAGAATTTAATAAAATTAATTTCGTTAAAATCCGAAGACTTTGAAATTTCACTTAAATTTCGTCGCGGCGCTTTGAAAAGCGTGCGATTTCTAAAATTGGCTTTTTTTTAACATTTTCACAATAAAAAGGATATCAAAATGATAACAAAATTTCCAATAACAGCATGCTCTATCAAACTATCCATTTGAACTTGTCCAAACCTCTCATGACAACTTGAATCTATCATTGTTAATCACACACGTGACACGACAATCCACCCTTCCCGTCTTTCATTTGGCCAACTATCTCAAAACATCCACCCAACAAACTGAATTAGCCAGTCAACCACTCTCTTATCTATAGTAGAACTTGACGCCAGCCTTGGTCGACCTTACTACTTGAGCATTGCCCTCATACTCTTTGTACATATTTTGTTCCACCATGCACCACTTTATTCAAAGAGTACCGCCATGCACAAATGCCCTTTCATATCTATTTTGTGCACATTTTATAATTCATTTGCACTACAATGATCACATATGATTGCACTTGTAGAAATTCTTACATAATGAGCACGCTAAAAATATCCCATAGCATCAAAGAGATTAATACATATTATACATTTACACATGTAATATATTCATTAATTTATCATTAATTGTAAATATAAGACTACTAAATGACATACAATGCAGAAATGAATATTTTCATATGTATCATGCTTTATCATGTATGTACATCACTATGAAGTGAAGAATTAATGTTGATGTCAATGCTAAAGAATAAGAATTTATTTTAAGCATCATATGAAGGGCACATCATGTGAGTTAAGCAGACTAACTTTAATGACATGTGCAAGACGAGATAATTCCTGATATGGTAAATTGGGATATCCAAACCTTATCAAAAAAATGAAAAAAGAATTCCTGACTACTGATATGAGAGTTAGGACGGTCTAAACCTTTATCTAAAAAATAGACGAGAATTTTGAACTCTTGTTATTGTGAGTTGAAATGGATCAACCCACATAAGGGAAATGATGACAAAAAGAGATCGAAGCCTGTAAGTTTGATATGATATTTTTAACGTTATGATTATTTAAAATGAGTAAAAAAGTGAAAATAAAAAGATATGATTATTAAGCATTGATGTTGGCCTCGATCGACCTTAACTACTTGAACATTGCCCTCATACTCTTTATATCTATTTTGTTCCTTCATGCACCACCATATGTCCCTTATAGCAAGCTTTGTCATTGTGCGCTTCGATATATCTATAAAAAGGGCATATGCCAGTTAAAATACAGCATCCACATCAACATAAAATAAGTTGTTGGGCATTGATTCCTTGTGCCTAAAAACCCAGAGGCATTTGTGCTATCATGCACCTCCTGTATAGGATTCAAACGTGATATATTTTGTGCACAATATAAACTCTCTTGGAAGACCTTCATATATGCTAAAGCTCGCTTAGGCCTCTTCCTGAACGCCTTTCACCTTCCACAGTTGCCCCCAACTCCACTAGTTAGTCCCTTGTTCTTCCTTCATCCCCAACTTGTCATGATAGTAACAAATATGTTTTGCTCCTTTTTCAGCACATCCTTATTTCTCAACATCTATCTTGATCCCTATTCTCATGATGCATGCCTTCATGCATGCTTCACTTTTTTATTTATGCCAACCGCTCTGCCTTTGCCCCGCATGCCGACCTTCATCAATAACCACCCATGCAACAACGATCATTGTTGACTCCACCCATACAATGTCCATCGTTGTCAACTTGTTCGTGTTCTATCACCATGAAACGCACCTCCCTCTTCATTGGATGTCACCTATAACCAACTTGTATCATCAACCATTGAGGAGTTTAGCCTCCTCTGCTCCTTCGCTCTCACTAATTTCCCTTTCCTAAAATTCATCCTAAACAATTCATTAGTCTCTCCATCTCCATTGATATTGTGAATCTATGCTTGTATTAATGCTCTCTATAGATGCATTCATCGACATCGTGAATTTATGCCTTCGTAGACACACTTTGTTAATACCTCCAACAACATTAAATATATATGCCTCCACCAACACTCTATTACCTCCATCGATATAACAGATTTATACCTTTGTCAATGCTCTTTGTTCATACCTTTTTATGCATTCGTTAGATGCCTGTCTCGATGCCTTCATCAACAATGTATCTGATCCATGTGAAACTCAATCATATTGATCCCATGAGTGCTGGTCACACACGTATTGTGGCACGCACTATCTCTTGATCACAAACCATCGAAGTTACTTTTTCCTTGTATTGGTGGGGTAGTATTATCATATCCATATTATCGCTGCTGCTTCTTCCCCTTCTTCAACGATTCTTTGTCTTTCTCTGGCACTGTCAGTCTTCAAGAATTTCTTTAAAATGGCACCAGAAATAAAAGTGCATCAAGGTACACACTTCTCTTGCAATTTTATGCTAAGTGCTGCAGCCAAAAAGGGAATACTGCGGTAATATTTAAAAGCAATTTCAACTTAAAACTGCAGAAATTTTCAGCAAGTTTCAACATAAAAGTATAGGGCTTTTGGCACTTTTTTGCTATAAAATGCAGAATTTTTGCTGTATGCACATATTTACTGCAATTTTTAGTTGATCATGTGCTACACTCGATTGCTTTCTTTGGTTGTAGAAATTTCTCTATTTGATTGGAACATGTATTATATTTTCCATGTTTTTGGCTGCAATTATTTAGTTTAATCATCTTATTTGTTTTACTTATAGATATCTTGCATTTTTTCTCTGTAAAAGTATTTGATAAACATTATTTTTACAATTTAAATAAATCAACTGTCAGATAGCCCTCCATCAACTTCCAATAAGTTGTCAAACATCTTTCATTTGATTTCAACACGTGTCTGACTCAAATCTTAATCGTACAGACAAGACCTTGATCCCCAAAAAGTTATTCTAAGATTTTAGTGTTCTAACAATTCAAAAAAGACTAATAAAATTAGCATCTTTAGCCATTTGAAGAAAAACTTTCACACCTTCATTAATATGGATAAATAGATACAAAGCGAATGCATGACAAATGAACCTGTAGGATATGATTGCGTCATGATCTTTAAATAGTTAGAATTTCATTCTTGAAATAATACTGCATTAGGGCTGAAACCTTGATCAACAGAGCCAAATGCCAACAAATTTCAAATTCTCGACTTGGTTTGGATGTAGTTTTCTGCTAAATACTAGCCAAATTAGAAACTCGAACCAAATTAGCTAGCAATTTTGAATTTTAAATGCATCCAATTGGGCCAATTGCAGTCAAACTACCAGATTTTTTTTTCCTTGGATGAAAACTGTATGCTAGCAACTCTCTAAACAACTACACTTGTTCGCTTAATTCCATCCATAAGAAAACTTGTTGCGGATTTTCTTTCTATGTCATTTATTTATTTTAAAAATAGTTAATTGGCAATTCATATATATTGGGGTATTTCTGAATATTTTTGTTTTGACATTTCCTTAGGATAGTCCTCTATTTGTTTTCCTTGCGTAACTACTTGCTCATCTTTCATTAGATAATATTATAATTTTCAAGGGGATAAAACATCATTGTTTATTTAACCAACCGGACTAATTTTTAAATTATGCTCAATAAGGATAAAAAAATATCTATATTGAAATAGTTTTTTGTTGTTTCACAGAAGAACAACTTTAATTAGATGCCCTTTTATAACTTACTTTCTATTCGAAAACACAAGATTTGATCTTAATGTAGCTATGCTTCACCCACAATTTAACTGGAAACTTGCTAACTCAAGTAACTATGCACATATTCTTCACATGTTCCTATTATTTTAACTATGGTTTAATTTCACTGCTCTTTAACAATTGTGTAAGAAGACATGCTTATTATGACCTATACTACTAAATTTAATGTTCTTTACCATTTTGTTTATTCCTTTCACATACTTATTTAGATTCATTTTATACTATATATTAAAAGCATTAAATGTTACTTTATACGTTCTTGGACAACTGAATATGCTTCTTCAAATTAATGATCTTTCCTATGCATGTTAATGGGTTTTTTTGGTAGTATTCTATTCGTAAGCATAGCTTCTTTCCAAGCGACGGATAACAAAACAGCACAACATACACATGCAGCAAGGTATAAAGACCCCTAGTGTGGCCCAATTGAACCTGTAGAACAGTAGAGATTGCAATTTGTAACTTAATTTGTGATTCAGATGAATTACTAAATTGAAGGTCTACCAGCAAAAACATGAGCATCATTTTTCCTAATAACTCCCTTTATGTTGAAATGTTCATAACATGTAACACAGATGAATTAGTATTCATTCAGAAAAATTAATTCTCCAAGCAATATGCATATTATTATAAGGAAAAGAGAAGGAAAACATAACAATTTGGAAAAGCCATAGATTAGCCATAAGATAAAACGGAGAAGTACCTAGGATTTGGATTCCCTTTCACTACTTTTTGGCCATATTTGCGCCAGCGATACCCATCATCCAAGATATCAACTTCACTTACAGTTTGAACAACAACTCGAGGTTCTCGATTATTTTTCGCAATTGAATTAGCATCAATAGTAGCAACTTCCATCTTCCTGATAAATAGTTTCCAAAAATAAATCTTTTAGTGCACAGCTACTACTGCGCCTTTTAACATATCAACTAGTAATTCTATTAGTAACAAGGAACCTGCGCTTTGATTCTGGATCATCATCAGCAGCATCATCGCCACCAAGACCAGACTGTCCACCTCCAACTTCAACCTCATCATCACTTACTGATACAGGAGAAAGCTCAGAGTTGCAATTGGGATTGACATGAGACGAATGGCAATGTGCATTTGAAAACTTCTCTGTAGACGAAGGATACATGAAATAGTATTGCAAAGTTTGAACAAATAAGCCATAGAAATTTCCGAGGGAAAATGAAAGCAGAAGACAAAAACATACTACCTTCAAAATTTGCCAAACAAGAAAGTCCATCTTCCTTTTCTTCTTCTTGACCAGTGGAAACGCCACCAACTGCTGATCGGCGGCTAGCTTGAGGCTTAGGATGGTCATGCCGGCCTTTGTAGATGATCTCTGTGATATGTCCATCATGAGAGCGTTCCAATTGCTTTTTCATTTGGCAATTTGGATGCGTGCATTTGTAATAACTCCTAGGAAATTCACTTCCTTTGACATGTTTTTGTCCATATTTTCTCCAGTTATAACCATCTTCACTTGACTTCTCAACTGCATTCAAGGGATTAGAACCATTTTGATCAGACTGTGATGCCTGTATCCTGCAGTCTGGATCCTTTGTCAGTTGTAACTCATTTGAAGCATCTTCACAAAAACCATTGGCTTTGAGAGTAAACACTTCAACAGGAGAGCCTGACGCTGTTGCTGACCAAGTTGATTCCGGTGAAGATTGAGCTATGCACTCAGTTTTAACAACTTGGGAAGATGACCCATTAGTGTCACAAAGGCTTTGGTTTTTTTCTACAAATTCTTGTTGCTTTGAGTTTAACCCTAGAGAACCCTGCAAGAAATCAACAGGTGCAACATGCGACCAAAATGAATATAAATTATGCATCATTGGCTAAATAGTTGGATTTCAATTATATATTTATATTTCTCGCTTCATGACTTGGAACAACCACCCAAAGGTCTATAAAAAGTAAAGAAGGATGTAAAAAACTATTAAAATCTATAAAATATAGAAATAATATGTCTGCTACCCCTCCTTACCCCAAACATTCTACCTCCGGCACTGCCTTTATTGCACAAAAATCAAATTTTTTAGACCAGCAAACAGAAAGTAAAACGAGAAGCACATAATTGTCCTGCTTGAAAAAAAAAAAGCCAGTTGACCAAAAATATAAAAAGGAGTAATTATGGTCTGAACAAGGAAAAAAATTAGAAGTCAATGTCACTTGATGCAATTAGGAGTTTAGGACATAGAAACCATCTCTTCTGCAGGAAAAAAAATGTGAAAAATAAACTATTTAAAAAAGTGCTACAATTTGAAATTAGCAGAAACCTGCATTCTCATTCAAGCAGGCCATGTCAGAAAATGAACGATGGTGTTATATCCTTTTTTAGCAAACAAGTATATGACGTTTTAAATAGCCCCATACTAATGTAAAAATAGCAGAAGGCCACCTTCTAAGTAATTCTGAGTTGACATTTTATTATTGTTAAACAATAAATAACTATTTTATAATATTATTGCAGCTAATACAAATGAGATCGATAGGAATTACCAAAGGTGCCAAAGAGGATAAGCCTGGACGTGAAGACAACCTGATATGTGGCCTGAACTCAAAATAAGGAGAGCTACCATCTTCAGAAACACAGCCTTTAGAAGAATCCTTTGGAGAACCGAGAGCAGCCAAACCACCATTGTTCAAAATTAAGGGCATAGCAAACGTACCAGTCGTGGGTGAGGGCTCGGCCTGCAAAAAGACATGCATGAAAAAAAAATTATAATGAGAAATCACTACAACATTTTTAGAGCCCAAAAGGGAATCCAAAGCAAAGTTCTTAATGAACAAGAAAATTGGCAAGAAGCTCCTAATTAGAAGGCAATGGAAGTAATACATCATCACCGTCATAAGCAATAGCCCTATCCCAATTATTTGGGGTTGGCTTTAACAATCTCCCTCTTCCATTCATTCCTCTTGAGTGTTGCATGAAATGTTGAATATATCTTATGGAAGTCCTTAGACCAAACTTCCAACAATATTACATGTTCTTTAACTTCTCTCCTTCCTAATCATTTCAAATTAATTCCATAAACTTTTCTTATACTTGAAAAAAGTAACATAGAGGAGAAAGACTTGTAGGAAGTAGGAACATAGATGAGAAAGACAGTTGATTCGTATTCTAATGAGCAAGTGACACTATTTATAAAGATACAAGGACAGGTATGTGTGAGAAAAAAGGAAAAAAAAAAAGTAAATATCTATGTAAAGACAATATTATTTTTCTCCTAAAGTAAATCTGTAACAAGGAAACCAGGACGCCTATTGAGCATGCAGTGAATCTTATTTCCTGTACTAGACAGGGCGGCATAGCAGGGAACCAATGTTGGGAAGACTGCAGTGTTCAGCTAGCCTAATTTTCGTGATCGGTAGGCTTTTATTGATGCCTCCATGTAAAATCCCTGAATAATTTCCTGAATTACTATAGCTGCTTTAAACATTCCCATGATTGTTGTCTGCCTCCACACTACCTTCCAGCTTGGATTCCATTAAACCAGCAGCCATAATTTCTCTCAAATTAGTGCTTGGCGTCTATCCGCCATCACCGATGGGTCATGAATTTTCACACTAATCGGCAAATCTTCTGCTCTCCAATGGATATACCCACACAACCAAAATACAACTTTCACTATTGTGTCACTAACAGGTGTTACTCCAACTATATTTCTAATATTATCATTTCTTGACATTTTATAGTTTTACCTCATCATAGCATTTCGTTTTCTACTACACCCAACTACGCTATCAATGACTTCTTTGATAGCATTATGATAGTAAACACATTGGAGAGAAAAGAATAGGGAGTTGGGTCCAAAAGAAGAGAGGGGGAAAAGAGAAGAGAGATAGAGAGATGCATAAGAAGAGAGAAAGGATCCAATATTTCATTCAATAATCATCAATAGTTCCCTTCATGAGATAATCTTATACAAAGTAGGGCATTAATACATAGTAAAAATAATCTGATCAAAGACAAGATTTAATGTGTCCTCATTGCATATTTAACACAAGAAATATAATTAAAACATGCCTAAAAAAATGGACACATGTTTTAAAATGTCAAGGCGTCAACTGAAATTAGGGGTGCAACCGAGTCAAGCAAACTCGGGCTAAACTCGTTAATGAGCTCGCGAGCCGAGCTTATCCAACTTCGAGCTCGAGCTTGAGCAAGATTTCAAGCTCATTGGCTTATCGAGCTCGAGTTTTATCCTAAGTATGCTTGGCTCGACTACTCGTTGAGCGGCTAGAATAGTGCGGGCGAACCGCCAAACTGAGGCGAAGCTCAGAAGCGCGTGCGCATGCGACCGCGAAAGCATGTGAACCGTGGGCGAGTGCGATCGCGGAAGCGGGGCGAAGCTCGGAAGCGAGGGCTTGTGTGACCGCGAAAGCATGTAAATCGCAGGCACATGTGATCACAAAAGACGGATTCGGTGGAGTGAGACCGTGGAAGACAGGCTGCGTTAATGAACTCGCGAGCCACTCGTCGAGCTCGGGATTTGGCTCGCGAGTCGACTCATTTGCTCCCCTAACTGAAATTCATTCAATCATCATTATAAAGCATCATTTCACCTGGGCTGAAAGAAACTCTTATCCAAAGAATAGAAAGGTGGCATCAACAGCGATGGTGGAGGCAAATGAGAGCATGTGTATCATGAATAGCAACAACAATAAGAAATTGATAAGATATGAATGGATTTGGAGGCTTTGCATAGGACATCGGCATGCATCCTAAATCAAATCAATGATTTAGGGAAGAATCTTATGAAAGTATGGTCATTGAAATAGTAGTCATATGAAATCAATTTGTACAAGTAAAGAAGCAAATAGCAACATGTTGAACTGAGGAGCATCATGCATAACAATCTCAACAATTTGTGGCGAGTTTGGGAATCTCCATATATTGTCATATTATGATCGATCATCTATGTGATAGTTTGGTGGTAGAAGCAATGGACAAATAAAGTCGACTAAGGTAGGTTTAAATATTACATGGAAAAGAGGGGAGTACAAAAAGTTGAGAAATAACATGCATCTCAATCTATAAAGATTGGGGAACAATAATTATAGCAAAAGACCATAAATTCAAGTGCATCATCAACCCATTAGTCAACAAGGTAAGCTTTAGGTCAAACTCAACCTCATCTAATACATTGATATTTATAAATACATCAGAAAAAATCTTGTTAAGTGCAAAAGATACATCGATGACAAACTCAACTACTAATATACAACAACATTCTTAAAATAAGTTGCAACTACAAACTCATCATCGGAGAATGGCTTGTTATGCTCGATGTTTTCAATGGTTCGTATCCAATCTTTCAAATGATTTAGATGAATTGTTGATTTTGGTGATCTTTGTGCTTGTGCTTTTGGAAACTTGTGTTGTTTAGGATTTCAACCATTGCAATATGATGTACAAGTACCTATTGTTTCATTCAATATACATGATGAAACTGATATGCACAGGGAAAAGATAGAATGGAAAGCTAATGATATCAATGCTAACAAGGTGGATTAATATTCATCATATGCAGTGTATTGATCCCGAGACCATGGTTTATATGATGATCATGCAGATCAATCATCATAATACTCAAGTCAAGGAGATTTAAGTATCATAATATGCATCATGCTCTGTATTGTGATGAATAAGAGATCAATCAACATATTAAGCATATCTAAAAGATTAAAAATTATACCATAATCCAAACAACAATATGAGGATATCATGAAGATATATAAACTAAGCCTTCATACAAGGTAATATAGTTATGTGAGCAAATAGATCTCTTTAGAGAATATAGTTGGCCTCCAAGATTACCCTAGAAATGATATTATTAGTACAAAGACCATCATGATTTCTTAGTGATGTGAGGAGAGAAATTGTAATACAAAGGAGGTTGATGATATAAATCGAGTGAATTATAATCCCAATCAAAATAATGATATAAGTATAAGGATTTAGATATGTATTATGGCAACTCTTAGTAAAGAGAAATAATTCTAATTGGGATATTAGAAATATCAAAATCAATCTAGGACATCAAGTGGAGCATTGGAGATGTGGAAAGACCTGAAAGTGAACTTGTTGTGGACTAATGAAATGAAAAAAAAAAAGAATTTATGAAAATGAATTAATAGAATAATACAATTTACTTGCAACATTTTTTTTCAATAGCAAATGAACATAAATAAAAGAGAGGGCAAAATGGGGCAACACATAAAGGGTAAGAATGTCAACAAGTAAGTATGATGTAGTGAGGGTTGTGATGAGAGAGGTTAGAGAAAGTAGAGGCATGAGCAACAGTGAAGGTTCAATTGGATGAGGCGAGTGCGATAACACATGAGAACACCCAAAGGTGCAGTCGAACTGGTGGGCTAGGAGGATCACACATGAGAGGGGGTCACGATCCACAAGCTAGTGAGTAATGAGGAATGGCATCAGATCTAAATGCGGTAAGCGCAGGTAAGTACGAATATAGGCAAAGTTATGCATAGGGAAAGAACTGCAAATTACAAGTAGCATCAAGGATTGCAAGGTGAAGGGATTTTGTGATAAGTATGAACAATAGAGCTTACAAAGGGAATGCAAAAATCATGTGCAAAGATGAGTTCCTCAGGAAAGTGGGTCACAAATAGTCAAATTGAGCATGGGTATAATGGAAGAACATGCGGCTACTATTGATCAAGAGAGGGTTCATCATATAAACATCTTTAGAGAAATATATCTCCCACTAGTATTTGACCAATAAAAAACTAGTTGGTATACCACATCAATTGAATTCACACCACCGAAATGCTCATGAAAGGAACTATCATTGATCATCCACTTCAAAGACAAATATCTTCTAAAAGAAAAATAAAATAATCAATAAAAGCTCAACTCACGGCACAAAGAGGAATGGTACAAAATAATACCAATTTACTAGCTTCATGCATCATTTTTTAGCTTTCTTCGCAAATCTTTGTGTTTTCAAGTAATCCCCTATTAGTGCAACAGACCAACCCAAAGCTTAAAACCAAAATCAACCCCTGAAAAAAGGAATTAGGAAGAAACATCATAGTGGCCCTGGAAAAGAAACCTAAGAAACTTCCACCTCAGCTTCTTCTCAACCATAAAGCCTGAAAAAGTGAACTCCTTAATCTCCCAACTTGCACATCGAGACGGCAAGAATCAATATGACCCGAACTTACAAAAATGCAACTCAGAGAAACACATTGCAGCCAAAATTGGAAACTAGTGGAATGTTCTCAGATAAAGGGCATAGTCCGAATTCAAGACAATAACAAAAGCAGATACTTTAATAATAGTTGTCATGTCACAAGTATCAGCATAATACTCCTGAAGTCGAATATCTTAATGCGGGCATCCGAATCTAGTTAACGAACACATCTACCGGATTTCCACCAGCCTCTTTTCAATCCGAAGCATAAAATATCAAATCATTACAAATAAAAATAACAAGGACAAAGGAATAAAGCCAACGCTTAATATTTTTTTTCATTAAACATAAAAACAAGTTTTCAGAAAAAAAAAACATGGAAGAGGAAAACATGTGGCTAGAATTATAACTGGTTAAAACGAATTTACGGTAAAATGGCCTATTTCCCATTAAGAAAAGTAAATGAAGGAGAAGCAAGTGGCAAATCGATGTCAAATGACTACATAGATCTAAATCGGCAAGGTTTTATCAAGGGTTTCGGAAAGTTCGAACTACACAACAGAAAAACTGATTAACACCGTGAAATCAGTTACTAGAAGTCAGATCTAAGACCTTCATGTTCGTGAGCAGAACGGGCGACTCGAGCAGCGCACCGGGGCTGAATCCCGATGGGATCGTTAGGCATGGCGATCGCGTGATCGGAAGCCGCCCGGGCGACATCGTCTTGTACCTTGCTCCAGCGGACGTCGTTGATATCTCCGGCGGGATCGAGCTGGCTACGTGATCTCCCGCGCCGGAGATCGACATCTCCGACATTATTCGATTGGGTTAGAGCAAGATAGAGAGACGAAAGAAGTACAGGTTCAGTGGAGCGGAGGGAAAGGTAAAGATAGGAAGATAGCAAGGGTCGATCCGAAGGGTATTTTGGGTATTTCACATTTTCTTGCAGCGTAATTGGGCCTGCTTGTTAAGGCCTCTGGAGTGACCTCAGTTGACTTTAGTCGGCATCTTTAATTGGAATAATATCAAAAGACAATAATACCCTATATAGCAGCTGTTATTTAACGATGGGCCCACCACTTTTTCGAACAGGCACAAAGAACTCAGATATCAAATGACGCTTATACCCTTCCCCCTCAGTTCCACGTGATAGAAAAGTTTTCCGAGTGGGTTTTTTTTTTTTAACCAAAATGGTACGATGGAGTTTTCAAGTAACAATACACTAATAAATAATTCCCTATCCTTTTCGTTTATTTTACAATATTAGCCAAAGATCCCCATTAGTGTGAATGTGATTCGTTAGGTAATTTTTGCTATTTTTTAAAATTTTATGTGCTAAAAAATTATTTTTTATCATTAGAGTTATTAAAATGTGGCATCAATGAGAAAGTTGACTTTAGACTATGTTGTGATGACCACTTCTTTCATCGTTTTTTTTAGCTCAGGGTCATGGTACGTAGCATTTTCATTCATTATTTTTGAAAGTTGGTGATGCTATATGTTTAATAAGTTAGAGTTTAATATAGTGTTTGCACCTTAAATCCTAAGCCGAAAAGCCATTAGACATCCAATTACTTATAGGTGGCTCAAATCATGGTTTGAGCTATGTTCAGATAATGATTGGACTAAGATAGTCTGATTATGTTTGAAAAAGAATCAATGTAATCCATTATGATTCGATGATGGTTAGAATATGATTTGACCATTGTTCAAGTATTATTAGAATTGCGATGAAAGATGGTTCAATCATGATTTAATTATAGCTCGAAAGTAGTTCAATCAAATTTCGAACATAATTAGATCATGATTCAAAGATGGCTCAATCTTCTTAGAAGATTATTCAAATCATGATTTAATTATAGCTCCAAAGTAGTTCAATCAAAGTGTGAAGATAGTTCGAACGCAGTTAGATCATGATTCAAAGATGGCTCGATCTTGTTAGAAGACTATTCAAATCATGATAGAATAAAGTTCGATCATAGTTCAAGTATGATTCAATCATGGTTCAAAGATGATTCCATCATAGTTTGATTATAGTTGAATATATTTTAATGATTGGCTTATCTAAATTATTTTGTTACGTATATAAATATCCGCTCTAATCATACTAGTAGAGGGCATTAAAATTCTCTTGTCATGTACACAATTAGAAGTCTGATGTATAAATTAGTTAGCTCCTTATTCAACTCTTTAAGATTCTTAAAATATAGCTCTCTAAGGCTCTAATTTATCAAATATATAGTACTGATGATGATTAATAATAATGTGAATGAGGGATAGTCCATTGTATTTATTATTAGAGGGATTAAAATCATGATAGAATAAAGTTCGATCATAGTTCAAGTATGATTCAATCATGGTTCAAAGATGATTCCATCATAGTTTGATTATAGTTGAATATATTTTAATTATTGGCTTATCTAAATTATTTTGTTACGTTTATAAATATCCGCTCTAATCATACTAGTAGAGGGCATTAAATTCTCTTGTCATGTACACAATTAGAAGTCTGATGTATAAATTAGTTAGCTCCTTATTCAACTCTTTAAGATTCTTAAAATATAGCTCTCTAAGGCTCTAATTTATCAAATATATAGTATTGATGATGATTAATAATAATGTGAACGAGGGATACTCCATTGTATTTATTATTAGAGGGATTAACACTACATTTGGAGTTTTTAAGTTTGCTTTAATCACTAGATTGTAGTTTGGAGAATTTTCATTTGAGGAGTTTCAAAATATGAGACGAATGAGTATGTTAGACTATAACTAGTTGGATGGGGACAATAATTTTAAAAATACAAAGCTAGAGAAATTTTTCATGAAATGTATTAAGAAAGATGAGGTGTGGGAAGATGTGTTGAGTTTCTTATGAAGGGAAAACTAAGTATATATGTTGAGTTAGAAGAATAACAATATACTCATGGGCAGGAACTTTTTTGTTATTGCTTATCAAAAAAGTCTTAAGTAGGAAAGAGTACCTTCAATGACCGCTTCTATAGATATTTGTATTTGAAGTGAGATATAACGGCCTAAGAAAAATCTATTACTTTTTGCTATAATATATGAAGTACTTATTTATTTACTTCAGTGTAAAGTCCAATTAATTTATAATATATGTTAGCCTTACTCTGATCAGTACAATAACATACTAATAATTGCTTTTAAATTTATTATATGCACAATGAGTTACTTATTAAAAATTTTGATCGATATGTTTGATCAACTATGTTGTGTTGACTAACACATATTATGTATTTTGCTTCATGTCAGGGCAAGCGGAAAGAGTCAGTTGAGTAGCTGAGATTGTAGATTTTTATCCGTTCAAGTTTGTGTGTGTGCGTATTATTATTTATTTATTTATTTTTGTACAGTCATTGGCTCTTCGATGTTTTGTGTTACTCTGGCTCTGAAGTCATTTATTATAGTATATATATACAATTTGAGGATGAATAAAATAAAAAAGAAATTTATGTATGAGTTAATTTTGTGAGCATTGGATATTCAACAGTAACTCTTTAATCTATTTTAAATTAAAGAAATTATAAAAAAATCTCCAAAACTTATATCTTGAACTTTATTTATCAACATTTAATATGATATGACATTTTTATTTGTGAGTCATATTAAGTTGGATTGTGACAATACAAGTTTTACCCCCAAAGTACTAAGTTTATCATACATGTAAAAGTTCATATATTCATGTATCATGTAGAATATTGCTTCTATATGTTGTAAGTGTTAATATTATTATTTATATATGCTAACAAATGTTGATGTTGTTAGTTGTACGTATTGAAATGTTGATGTTATGTATTGCTAATACATATTGAAAATGCTTATATTTTTATGTTATTGTTACTATTTATATATGTCTGAAATGTTGATGTTATATGTTAAAATACATGTTGAAAATGTTAGTGCTTTTATGTTTATGTGCTTGAAATGTGTGGAGAAAGAAATGAATGTTAGAAACAAGTGGAGCTATAAGGGGTTATGCACTTATGTATATGTATATATATTCATGTATTCATCCATCTGTGTGTGTAATACGCATGGACATATGTTAGATCATAAGTGGAGGTATTAGTATAAGTGAAGTTATAAGGAGCTTCGAGAACATGTTATAAGTAGAGGTGTAAGTGGAAGTAGACTTATACGATAGATCCATGCATCATTTATTCTTTCAACCCAGTTAATGAGGTGTACTTGTACCCCTTAGGTTTTCTATGTCAAAATTGTTTAACAACTCCATAGAGAAAGAGGTAGGAATGAGTAGTGGAAGCATATCATGGTTCCACCACTTGAATACTCTCAATATATTGTTAGATAACATTGTGAAAATCCTATTACTTTATTCAAAGCATGGTTCTAAGATTTGAATGATATTTATATTAACTTGAATTTTTATTTTTTGTAAAATATTGATTATTTATGTTTTTTAATAAGTGAGTGATTCCAACACTAATTAATTAAGGACTTCTAAAATTGGTATTCACATAGCGGATGAATTATTTAATTAGCACCACAAATCAACATATCAACTATCTCCGCTTATAATAAGGTCAAGAGAAACATGCCCATCAAGTGAACTGATAGACCATCATGGAGATGCTTGGAGAGTAGGAGAAGTTCCTAACGGGGTTGATGCATAACAAAGCTCAATGTATAAAATTTGAGATATCACTTCCTTTTAAGTCTATGACATTATATGACATTGAGCTCTCTTGCATCTCAACGCAAACCTTTGCAGACAACATTAAGCTTAGTATGCAAGTGCTTATTAATTTATATAAGTTGCTTGAGATGTCATGGGTTGTGTGACAATATATGAGCCTCGAATCTCCTCGAAAGTGGAGGGCCACCACATACAAGATCCCCATGTATATAGTAATATCATCAATTTGAAATTTTAATAAAAAATAAGTAATTTTTGTATATATAATATAATAATTATTTAATGTCTTATTGCAATAGTGAATGTGGATTGTATGTAACACAATACATCATTTATCTTATTTCAAAGAAAAAAATTATGGAAGTTACACATAATGGCATTTAATTTTACAAGGATCATTTATGTGTAGATTTAATTCAAAGTAATATAGATCCATTGATCCATTTATTATTCTATTATAAATATTAATTTTGTATGTACATTTGTTCTTTTATTAATCAAATTTATGTATGTGTACATTAATTCTAAATTTATAGATGTTGTACTATTGTCTTCAATCACACTCAATGTTATGCATATTGTGTTATATATATCTTAAAATTAGCAATGTTGTATTTTGATTGTTGAGTTACCCATATTATAATATGTTGTGTTATAGTTATTTTGATGCACATATATCATAATTCATTTTCAAACCATATTCAAACTTTATTTGACCCCATGTTAAACGTTGTTCAAACCTATGTAGAATCATGTTGGAACTTATATCAATCCATGTTCAAACCTTTAAAATAATGTTCAAATAATATTTGTATCGTACTGGAACCTTACTGGAACATGATTTGAATATGATTTGGACATGGTTCAAATATTATGGCTCGAGTAAGATTAAAACATGGATCAACATAAAATTTGAATGTGATTCAAATTTTATTCGAATTAGAGTATCATTTAAACCTTTGTTCAATTTTGATTTGAATTTTATTCGAATCTCATTTGAACTAGGTTCATATAAGGCTTGAATATAATTTCAATAATTAATTTGAACTATTCAAATCACAAATTTGAATGAGTCTCTCTTTACCTCACAAATCGCATTGGTCCTAGCTCGGAAGCCTCCAATGAACTCCCATCACTGAAGTGTTCTCCTCACATGATGCCAATCCCATCGTTGGGGCCCCTATGAGCTTCAATCACAAAATTCTCTTCTCCTCACACATATCATTGGCCCCTATTGGTGAGCCCAATGCAATCTAGTTGTGAAACCCCTTCTCAGACATTGTGGTCACCTTCTCCTTCCATGATGCAATTACATGAAATGCATGGGTTCAAACTATGTTTGAATATAAACCAATGTGAACGAATTTGTCTCAAAGAAGGGCATCAAAATCATTTTGCAATATAAAAAATGTGGTATTTTAGTTAAAAACAAGCTTTTGGTCATATTTCTCCAATAAAGCAAGGATGATGAATTATTCTCTAAGCCCGGCCATTGTGGGACATATAAATCAAAATTTCCCACTCTTAACCCCGGTTATAATACTACATTTTGAGGAGGATAAAACTTTTGCGATAAAAAAATATCAAATGAACAAATGCCAAAAGTAAGAGAAAAAAATTGCATGAAAGGTGATCTCTAAATATGATAAAAATAAGCCTTTATTTTTTTTTCACTGCAAGACATCTCAATAGATTGCGTAAATTTATCCACCGGTTTTAGGGTGAAAAGTAAATAAATATTTCAATTTTGATATATTTAATTTGTATCCAACCAGCAAATAACCATTTCTAAAATGTATTTGACAAATCAAAATGAGGGTTTCAGAAAACTCTTTTTACAAAATTTGACTTTAAAATTATAATCCCAAATCTCATTCTTGCTTAAACTCCCACTTAAACATTAAAGAAAAAATATCAAGATACTCCATTACTCTCCCCACTCATTTTTTCCTCTAATGATAATGCATGCATAATTATTTTCCAAATCAACAAATATTTATGCTGCTCATCTTGATTTATTGGTTGGGAGCTTTAGCTACTAACTAAGATGCCTTTAATTTGAAGCTTGCATATGTGATGTGCGTATGAATTCATCTTAATTGACTAAAAAGTCCCTAAAAAATATCAACAAATAGTTTTTAATCAGAATAGGCTCCTTTTTCACTCTAAATAATTACGATGTATTAATTACTAACATAAGCACATAATTGCTTTCACTATTGATATGAAAAACACAAAAGAAAAATATCAATAAGTGTGAACAAATATGCAAAGAAATGTCGTGACAATATATCTTAATTTTCAGATATTGATATATGTATTAATAAATACAAAATTTAATGATAGGCTCGATATATATATATATATATATATATATATATATTTATATATATATATATATATATATATATATATATATATATATACACACAACAAATTAAAATTGAAATTTAATTATTGACATTTTTTAATAGAATAATAATATATGAGATGGAAAATAGAAGGTTATTTTTTGTATTATTTAAACAATTTTGTTAAACCTTGTATGGCTCCCATCCAAGGGTGTAAGAGAGCCTAGCAAGCTAGTGAGCCGGTTTAGACTCAACTCACTAAAAATTTGTGAGTTAAATTTATCGAACTACGAGCTACATTACAACTCACATATTACATAACCTGTCAATATTGGATCCGACCCGGACCCGACCCGAAAATTTTGGGTTTGGGTTGACCCGAACCCGAAGCGGGTCGGGTTCGGGTTCTGAAAACCGTCCCGTTTACAAAACCGGGTCAGGTTCGGGTTAAACCGGGAATGACCCGGAATGCACACAAATCGGTCTGCCCGGATTGACCCTGTCCCGCCTGCCCAACTGCCCCGAGCCCGCCTGCCCACCTACCCGGCCGCGTCGCATCACCTCGCTTCGCGTCCCGAGGTCGCCTACCAGGTCACGTCGCTTCGCTGCCTTCGCGTCCTGAGGCCATTGCACATTGCCGCCGGCCCGCGTTGCTGGGCAGTTCCTCCTTCCCGCTAGTTTCGCGCCGCGCCGCCGCGACTCGAGGCCAGCGCCGCCGGCCATCGTGCTTTTTGGGCATCCCACGTCACTTGCTAGCTGCTTTCTCTGGCTTCCGCCGCCGCCGCCGCCAGCCCTATTCCGTGTCCGCGGGTCGGGTCGGATTGACCCAAACCCGAAGCGGACCGGGTTCAGATCCAGAAAAATGACCCGTTTGCAAAAACAGGTCGGGACGACCCAAACCCGAATAGTACTGGGTCAGTTTCGGGTTCAACCTGAACCTGACCCGTAACCCGAAATTGACACCTCTAATATTACATAAGCTTAGTTTGAGGTCGAGCTAACTCAATTACTCATGCCACTAGAATAGGATCGTGAGATCAAGCTATTTCCTTTGGGGCTTTACCAAGCTCTACTTATTCTAATGTTGTTGGTGCATCTATGCGCTCTTTAGCAAACTCTTGTTGTTGTACTCTTCATGTCGATGCATCGATGCACACTTTAGCAAGCTCTAGATTTCTCGTAGTTGTGCTCTCCAGCAAGCTCAAGTCGCTTCCTTCTCCACTTAGTGAGAACCCATCACTGTCATTTCCAACGAGCGCCTATTGCAAACATCTCCAACAAACATTTATTGACTTCTTCATTTAACATCTGTCAGTGCCTTCACCAACAGGCACCCATCATGAACAACTCGAGCCACAAGTGCGAGCTCAAGCCGTATGTTTTTCCAATTATTTGATCCAAACTTGACTTAAGCTAATCAGGCTTCAAGCTCACAATTGAATAGATGAGTCAAGTTCAATTCAACCTTGACATGAGCTCGACTCATCAACTTATTTAGACCTCATTTCAACTTGAATTCATGTATTAAAGCATATAGTTAGAGTGCACACATTAATTAAATATATTTGATTCCCATTAATATTAAGCATCATTAAAAATGTGTCACATTCAAAGAATGGACAAAAAATGAATTATAAATGTCACCGGAAAAAATTTGTTTATATATGTATTTTACACATTAGGATAGGTTCCATAGTTCTTAAAAGTACATTGAGATTGGTGCAATTAAAAATAGTATATCTTAATGCAAATTCAATGACTTTAAAGCCCATCATATATAATGCAAAATACATCAAGATTTTGTGGCATGTTTTTTTTTTTTTTTTTCTGAATGCATGCCACAAACCTTTTTGCAACACAATCATGATCATCATCTAAAAGAAATAGAATAACATGTAGAATAACATTATATGTAAAGCTATCAAATGTTCAATCATAATTCGGTAGGAAGAATTGATTCCTTGTTGCATATTAAAAGGAAATGAGGTTCAATAATATGCAAATGCCTTGTTGCAATGCCATGAAGTGCTATCAAAGCATCACAGTCTAATTGTATGGTAGGATCCACCTTTGCATGAATAAATTTCCTGGCAAGCATGTTTTAAAATTCGCATATTCTTATGAAGAAGGAAAAAAATTTAGAGATGATAAATGTGTGTTTAAAAAACTTGATCACCATTAGTCTTGTTACAAGCTTTGGTTAGCATTTATGTTACATTGTTATTGAAATTAAATAGGAAATATCCTTTACATATAATCCTTCATATATGTTAATGTACACGTGTTAGGGTTGAATAATATGATATATTTAAATTTTTTTTTTCACTTTGAGAATAAAAATAATTAAATATTTACGTTATTTTCTTATAAATTTTTACTAATATATTACTATAAAATTTATATCCATTAAAATATCACTTCATTCTTTATATTATCATATATATCATCCTATTTTATTAAGTTTTTATTTATATACATCTTAGTATCTAATCATTATGATATATAAGTAATAATCTAAAAAATAGGGTGGCATAAAAATAATTATAAGAAAATAAGGCTTCTTTTGGGATAGTTTTTTTACTATTTTTAAAAATTATTTTTTAAATAAAATTTTCTTTTAAAAAAAAGAAACAATGATCAAATGCTATTCCAAACAAATCCTAAGTAATATATTAATAAATATGAAATTATATGATAATATATAAATAAATTCTATTTTCTCATAGAAAAATTATTGCATGAGAATATTATAATTAAGATTTGCACATCATGAATTAAAATATTATTTTATTCTAAAATAAAGATAATATGTAAAGAAATAATCTAAATCTAATTTTTATTTATTTTAAAATAAAAGTAATGAATATAAAATATTTTATATTAAAAAAATTAACATACTAAGCAGCGCTTGCACGTTTAAGAACGTGAAGATAAGAGAAAGGCTGTACGTGAAACAACAACCACATGCATGCATCTTGCGATCTCCATAAAGAGACCGTCAAAAGAAACCAAAACTTTGACCCATCCGATTTGGAAATATAGCCGTCCGATCTTCCAACTGTCAACATACATCACCTTGAATTTGTCAGATCGTGGAACAGATTGTAGTTATTTGCACCTAATAATTGAACCTGAAGAGAAAAGTGGGTCCCACTGTACTGATTACGACCATACAGTTGATTTGATCATGAGGACCAAATTAAGACAGCTGTCGTAGCTACGAACGTATATTTTTCGAAATAATAAAATAATGCCTAATATAATAATGATAAGATAATAATTAATGGTTGTCAGATAACAAACTTAATTTAAAAGTGATTTAATTTTTGTGTAAAAATAATTAGGTCACGTAAATTCAAATTTAATTGGGACGAATCTTAGTTACTAGTTAATTTATTCTAAAATAAACATGATATAAAATTATAGTTACTTAGTTAAAGTATTAAAAAGACTTTTTTATTAAATATGATATAAATTATAGTTAATAAGTAAAAATATTAAATAAGAACTTTACCCTTAATAGGGCACAATGGTGAATAATCATTCATATATAGGGGCCGAACCAACATTAATTTTTAGGGGTACAAATTTATAAAAAAATATAAAAATCTACATAAAATAAAATTCAAAAATAATTCCCATATAGCATTATAATTTTTAAATAAAAATTTACAAGCTTTGCATTTTATTTTACATTTTAGGATAATATTGCAATACAACTTCATTTGAAATCAAATCAAAAATTTCTTTCACAACATATGACACTAGACAATCACTGAGGTAGCCATCACCCATTTTACTATAACGGTGTTTAACAATTTTCATTACAGACAATATTCTTTCCACCATCTAATAACAACTAACAAAGTTAATGTCAATACAATGAGCCTACAAACTAAGGGATACACATCATATCTCTTAACCTTAAAATATTATTTTGCAAGATCATGAATACTACCCAAAGATTGGAACTTCTCGCTTATATGCATGTCAAGAATGTATATGAATAATTGGTGCTCTAGAGCCACAAGTTAAGCTACAAAAAAATGTTAAATATAGATATGAAAACCAAATTAATTAATTTATCCTTTCCATAAGCAAAAAAGTAAGTAATTTGAATTTAGACATGAAACACAAAGAAGTAACTCAGTACTAGCTAGCTTCAAATAATATATTATTCAGCTCTTGAAGTTGTATAAGATCAATAATAGTGTAAAAAAAATCTACACAATAATGATGCAAATATGTTATTTTCTTATTTCTACGCACTGATCATCGGTGAACCTTGAATATAGAATTCATAATAGGAACATTAACTTCAAAAATATTACAAAAATATGATATGTCGTACAGTAATGAATCCCACCCATTCTCCCTAATCATTTATAATTATTGTTTGAAGATTTGCACTAGTTTGTTTGGATTCACTATATCTTGATATTTTTTTCTACAAGGCTTTTGATAATTCTTTTGTAACACCAAAAATGTCAATCATTAAGTGCATTGCATGAATAAAATCAAAAGATTTCATAGCATCTATCAGAACATCATTCTCAATAGCTTGTTGATCATGTATTATATCTTTTTTAATAATTTCAATCACTTTAACTATTGAAGCATATATTTTCATTAAATTAATCAAGGTATGAAAATTCAAATCCCAACAGGTATCATCAGCTTGTTGTAAACTTGTCTCTTGGTTCAACCTTGAACACTGCTCAACTCTTCTTTAGTTAGATGAAAATTTATTTTATCATATTCAATAACTTTAAGAGCATCACTCCACTTACAAGATGCTCCTACAGTGTTGATAATTCTTGAAGAGATCTCAAAAATACACTTCACATGGAATGATTTTTTGATACAACCACCAAGTATAGTTAGAGCTGATGAGCAAAACAATGAACATAGAATGCATAAGGGTTATCATTAAGTATTAGTGCCTTCAAATCATGAAACTCTCATTGCATATTCGATGCTCAATCATATCCTTGACCTTGGATCCTATATATGTTAAATAAGTGTTTCACAAGTATATTTTTAATGGTTCCTTTCAAGGTATTTGCATTAATCTATATAGTAAATTTTAATGCTTATAAACCTTTCAATAACTTACTTAAACTTATCTATATACTCACTAGAACAACTAGTTGTTCCTTTGTATAAACATCTTGAGATTCATCAACTATAATTCTGAAGTAAGAGTAAATCTCCTCATTATAATTAGCAAGAAAATCAAATAGTTCTAAATAATTTTCTTGATTATTTGATCTAGATGACTCATTATGGCCACATAATGATAATCCTTGATGTAATCCGATAATTTTTTTTTGGTTATAATTCAGCTCTTGAAGTTGTATAAGATCAATAACAGTGTAAAAGAAATCTACACAATAATGATGCAAATATGTTATTTTCTTATTTCTACGCATTGATCATCGGTGAACCTTGAGTATGTTGCGAATATGTTGTTGTGCAAAGAAGAGAAGTGAGAGAAGGAGAGCAGCAGCCCGAGGTGCAAAGTAGGAAGCAAAAACCGAAGTCTTGGTCCTTGAAGACATCGTGCATCATACTCGAATGTAGTAGATGTGGTTGCTGGGGGTTGGATTGGGCATATTAAATTTTTTAGGGTGGAGAGGCTAAATTTATAGAATTTACCCACATTATAAGTATTTCTTTTAGGGTGGGTAGCCCAACGTTAACACAATAGGGTTTTGCCCTGTATATATAGCTATCCCAACATATTGTGATAAAGGCTTGATGTTGTTATTATTTATTATATTTATAATAAAATTAATTTAATATTTTGAATTTTTTTTTTCAATCAATATATTTATATATATTAGTAGAAATATATGTGCATAAAATACATACGAATAAAATTTAAAATTTATAAAATAAAATAATAGAATTTTAAATGTTGATAATTTATTTGAGTTCAAAAGAAATATAATTCATAAGTTTTTAAGAGGTCTAATTAATAAGTTGTGGTTTATTAGGCATGGATGTGAAATATAAAAGGATTAAAAAAGCGATATAGATAAAGTAAGACATTTAGGTTTAGTTTGGCATAATTTTTTTATTGCTTTGCTTTTTATACTTTCTATTGGAGAAATCAAGCCGTATTGTTGGGTGTTAATTATCCATTCAATAATGAAGAAATGAGGATTCTTATATCACATACATATAGTGAATTTTTCAACTATGTCCAACTCCATGATTTTTTTGCCCTTTTAAGATTTTGAACTTAAAAAATTTCTAACATTACTTTTTTTTTATCTGTTTGTGCTGAATTTTTGTACAACGCTGAGCCGTAAAACATACACTCTATCGTCTCAAAATTTCTAGCATGTAACATTAATAATTAATTGTTGTTATATAACAAAGCTAATTTAAATGTGTTTTAATTTTTGTGTAAAAGTAATTAGGTAAGTTAATTCAAATTTAATTAAGACGAACGTTAATATTAGTTGATTCATCCTAAAAAAACATGACATAATTTGTATTTAGTTATATTTTTTATTAAATTTAAATGAAAATTTGGTTCTGAATAGAACACAATGGAGAATAAAGATTCATGCATACCTAGCTAGTGTGATAAATACTTGTTGATGTGTTGTTATTTATTATATTTGTCTTAAAATTAATATAATGTTTTGAATATTTTTTCCATCAATATATTTAAATATATTAGTACAATATATGTGCATCAAGTACATGTGAATACAATTTTAAAATTCTAAAATAATATAATAAAAGTTTAAATGGTCTTATTTGATTTTTAAAAGATGACTATTTAATAAGATTTTAAGAGGTCAAGTTAATAAAATATAGTTTATTTATCATGGATGTGAAATATGAAGTAATTAAAGAAGCCATGTGAATAAATGTAAGATATTAAGGTTTTGTTTGAGGTAAATTTTTTATTGCTTTGATTTTTAGACTGTAACTATAATTTTTGTTTGTTCGTTGCCTGTTTTTAATATTTTTATGAATTTTTTGTGCTAAGAAGCTGCTTTCTATAATAGCTTTTAAAAAATCTATTTCTCTACAACAGCTTTTCAATCACCTTTCTAAAAAGCTACAATCGTCCCAAACAAACTCTTAGTAAGAGACTGAAGAATTATTTGAGAGAATAATGTAAATGTTCAAGAAACAAAATAGGACAAATAGGTAAATAAGATGATAACAACAACTTAGATTTCCAATTTAAATTTAATGTGTGAAGTATTTTTGGCTCCAACAAAGCATTTTAGAAATAAAAGAAGATAAATTACTATAAGTTTACCACCAAAGGATTTTATTAATAAATTTATTGATATTAATTTATAATAATTAATTAATATTAATACAGCACAATAATTTATAATTTATTTAACATAAAAATATTGTATGACTATCATTGAATTCATCAAATCATAACAATTTTCCTTCAACTGGGCCTTGTGATTAAAGTATGAAAATTTTTAGAATTTTTTTTATTACCATAGTTGATAAATATTTTATAAGGATAATTTTAATTGGTAAAAAGCTAAGCCATACCATAAAAATGAAGATTATCTGTGCATTTTAATTCTTTTTTGAAATACACTTGATCTACAAGCAATTCATTATATAAGGAAATGGATAAAAGTTTAAGTGTCATTTTGGGGAACTTTTATTTGGTCCGGTGAAAGGATGTAGAGGTACATTCGGCCGACACTAAATCGCGCCACGTAGCAGGCACAAAATCACGTATTTGTCAATTTTGTTGGCATTAACGAGAAATACCATTTTGTGAAGACAAATACCAAGCAATACCGAGCAACATCGAGCAATACCGAGTTTTTTCTAGAAAAACTCGGTATTACTCGGTGTTGCTCTGTATTACTCTGTATTGGTCTTCACAGAGCGGTATTTCTCGTTATTGCCAAGCAATGCCAAGCAATACCGAGCAAATACCGGGTAACTCAGTGGTGACCGTACATAGAGCTGCGTCCGGTCACCGGACCTAATAATTGTTCCCGTTTGGGACTGATGTAACTATTTATAAAAATGGTTATGTAGCTATGGTGGAGAAAGTAACTTTTTTAAAAGTTGTTATATAAAGCAGCTTCCTAACACAAAAAATTCTTGATAATAGTGAAAAAGTAGTCACCAAATAAAAATTATGGTTGCTTTCTGGAAAACAAAACTGTAAGAAAACTGTCCCAAATGAAGCCTTAGAAATTCTAATTAATGAAAGCAAAATTAGTTGAGAGTATTGCATAAAATTATTTTGATATGAGTGAAAGAAAAGATAATAATAATTTACACATTATATTTATATTTAAAAAAATTAAAAAAAAATAATCTCAATTAAATTTTGGCATAATATTCTGACCTAAACTCTTATTGCTAGTTCAATTAAAATTGTCTTTAATCACACCCCGGATCTCTTTGGGCCAGGAGATTATCCGGCCCACAAGGCCTATAAAAGAAGAATTCTCGAAGCACCAAATCAGGCCCAAGCAGAACCACTGGCTTCAATTATATTACAATGACACAAATCAGCCCTGCAATCCCTCAAGTCGACCAATTTTTGTGCTTCAGATAGCATATTCGTATTGTTAAATTTTTTCTTGATTTTATAAACATAATTAATTATTATTGTTATTATGATATTAATCAAGATTTATGTCTGGATTTGCGTTAATATCACATGCACGCGAACATTAAAGTTTCATTTGGAACAACTTTCTTATTGCTTTCTAATGCAGCTTTCTAGTACAAAAATTTCTTGAATTAGAATTCATATACTAAAAAGCTACTTTAGAAAGTAGTAAGAAAGTTTTCCCAAACAAAGCTCTATGAATCAATAGGATATAAGTTCTTTAAGTAAAAAATATGGAGAAGGAAAAAAATTAGTTATTAATCCTAATCATAATCATGAATAATGTAATAATCATAATTATACACTTTTATGTATTAATATGTTTAATAGATACTTAAGAACTCCAAACTAATTCTTTCAAAATACAAAAAACTTTATGCCAATGTATTTTAATTTTAATTAGCTTCTATTATTTTTTGAATATAAGTGAATGTGCTTATTATTTTAATTTATCTTTAATAATCTCTCAAAATTATTAATGATAAAATTTTGTAACCATCATCTTAGATTTAACGACTCATAAAATCTATACATTTTGCTTTCATTATGGAAAAAAGCTATGAGTTCAATTGGTATTCTTTGATAATATAGCACCTCAAGTTAATATGCAAATATATCACGAAGTAGATCTTTTGTCATGAAGACAACTAGCGAAATTGGTTTCAGAATATCCCATAACCTCTCAATGATCAGATTTTTAATATGTGTGCATAAAATCTTTTGCTCTTTTTAGATATCGTAAAATCAATCTTGCTTATTTACAATTATCTATGTCTGAATTACGTGAATATTTATTAAGCATTCCAACAATGTATATAATAGACGGACATGCATAAATTTAAGCATACATAAAACTACATACTGTAGATTTTCTATGTACTTTTATAGCTAAGAGCTTACCAAGGTCATTTATTTTATAATAAGCACTTGTTAAATTTGTCTATGTAATTTTACTTGTGTAACATTTGTTGTAATGGTGTGCCTTGAGCCTATAAATAGAAAAGTTTAGAGGATGAACTCAGGACACATTGAAGCACTTGCTCAAATCTAATATTTTTTGACAATCTAGTGAAATTTCTAAATTTCTCTCTTTGTTTTTCTCTTTTATTCTCTTGTTTCTTAGTCATCTTATTAATAAGGTTCTAGAATTGCTTATAGATCAATTTGAATTCAATACCATGTTACCATGTTGTTGGGAAGTAAACTACACAATGAAACAAGCAAGAAAAGAAAACAATGGAAATGAATACCATAATTTAACGTGGAAAAAAAAAATGAAACTAGGAAAAAATTATAGAGCCACACAACACTGATAAATTCACAATGAAAATTTAGGAAGAATAGTACACATCTCTTCTCTCATAAGCTCTTATCGCCTCTCTATAGAATAGACAAAGAGACACTTAAATTACACTAAGGGATATAACCCTTCAAGTTAAGCATGAAAAACAAGAAAGAAAATTGTCTAGTCCCATTCACAACGCTCCACTCTGTCTCCGGCCTGACTTACAACGTTACAGTGCACAAGTGTACATCGTTTCAACACGATACAATTGTACGAGAAAAAAATTTTTTTGGCAAGGCTCTCGAACCCAAGTAGGGGAGGCACACTTGCAACCCTCCAACCATCCAACCCTCCAACAAAGCTCAACTGATTGAATTGAGATTTGAGTAAACAATACAATCCGATTGATTAATACAATTATATTATACACATAACAAAGATATTGTGTTCCATATTTATTTATCTTTGCCCAATTAAATGCATTAACTTGGGCTTCGTTTGGGACAATTTTTTTACTGCTTCTTAAAGCAGTTTTTTAGTAAAAAATTTTAATTATTGAACTAAAAAATAATTTTAAGAAGCATGAAAAAAGCCATCCCAAACGAAACCTTAATGCTGTTAATTCTACAGCTTCCTATTGATTGGTTTACTTGTATTGACGTGAGCAATTAAAGTATGCCAAAATGATAGTATGGTGCCATTAAGTATCTAAGTGGTTTAAAATCAGTTGAGACATTCACATGTTGTTATGCAGGATTGTAACCCTACTTAACGTTTCCTTCTGATTCATGCGTGCAAGGCCAAATCGGCTGTACGGTGTTATCATAATATCCTGTTCTAATATGAATTTTATTTTGGGACATTTAGGTCAATTAAGATAAATTCAAAAAGACATCACGTATGTCAGACTTGAACCCAAAATTGCTTGATTGATAGTTAAAGTTCCCAACCAACAGAATACGATGAGCTACGTTTAATATGAAATTTCAATTGGATTATCATTTTCCAACAGATTACATGAGCGTTCCTTCATTGCGGGCATATAATGAAAGACATAATACAAAAAAGGTAAGCGGCTCTTGGAGAGAGCTGGTTGATGAAAGAATGTTGGTGAAGCTGACGGACGAATGTCAATTCTAAGCCATATAACAATTCCAGAGGCGAAACCAACCTCTCTTTTTATTGGGTTTTGGTTCAGGTTTAGATAAGTTGTTCCGCAAAGACACCACACTAGTGTCCAATTTCTATATATAGAATGTATAGGTTGCAGTGATAAAACCCGGCACTCACGCACGTAATAACCCATTTGAATAAGGAATAAAGAATTTATGCGCGATCTCTTCCCTCTCCTCCATTCCCCCTCTCTCTCTTCCAAGAAGCTCAAGAAGAGTCTTCTTCTTCCTTAAAGAATTCCAAACACTTTTGAAGGCAGGCAAAATAGAATTGTGAAATGCATAATCTTATATATGAAATAAGAAAAAGAACTTTTTTCTTAGAATCTGAGCAACTATATATTTATTGAAGATGGTTAAAATAGATAAAATGTTTATTTTTCTGTAAAAAATAATAATTTCTAGATATCAATTATCTATTTTTCTAAGTTAAAAAAAAAAAGATTTCAGGATGGACAATTGCCCACCCTGAACTCTTCTCGATTCCGCCCCTAAAACTGCCAATGAAATGATTAATCCAAAACTCTTTCTTGTTTGTACATATCATTAAATAAACAAATAAATAATGTTAGTGTTCTTTTGTTTTCTTCCCTAAAAAAGTATTTTGTTCTCTTATCTTTTCTGGTATTATCAGGGCTTGATACACTCGGTATGCTCGGTATTATAATAATTTTTCCTCATTTGCTCTGAAGATTGCCCTTTCTGGCTTGAATTATTTAGCGGACTTGCACTGAAGGAGTCAAAGGTACTTTCGCCTAACAGCAATTATTGTTTACTATATATGCAGCTTATATTAATTGAATAGTTCCACACAGCTAAACACATTTGATAAGATTGATAGTAGTCGGTGACTGCATGCGATAAAAACCAATGGAACGCTGTTTAAGCCAACATTTGTATGGGGCTAGTAGCGAACAAAGAAGCATTCCTCATGAAAAATAGAGCAGCAGATGGAGACAATTTTTGGTCGTTGGGTAGGGGATATTGAGCCTTTTCCAGCTAATTATCACAATAACGGTAACATTTATTTTATTCAGATTTTGTAAACAGAAAGTAGTGTACAAACGAGCCGAGTCAAGCTATAGTCAGGGGGTGTTTGAGTCGAGCTCGACTGCCAAATGCCAAGCTTGAGCTTGAGTCGAGCTCAAAATCCAAACTCGACTCGACTCGTCTCAAGTCGAGTGGCTCGTCGAACTCAATCCTTTGTGAGCTGCTCAACGAGTTGACGAGTCGGGCGGAGCTCAGATCGAGCTAGAGTTCGATAAGCCGTCAAGCTCAAAATTGTGTTCGAGCTCGATAAGCTCAACTCGTTGAGCCTGTTACAGAGTCGAGTTAAAGCCGGCTCGCGAGTCGGCTTGACTCGGTTGCTCCCGTAACAAAAAGTATTCAAAATTTGATTTGATTTACAAAAGGACTACTTGTATAGAACTTTTTTATTTTCTCAACAGCACCTTCATAATCAATTTTATAAAAAAATATAGCTATTCTAAATAGACTTGATATATCATAAAAAAATTATCTTAATCAGGCACGAATCTCGGAGCAAAATTAAGCAATAAGCTTTCAAAATTAAAATTGGGATCATCTAAACTCCAATTACAACAAACTTATAGTCAAACTGAACGTCTTAAAAAATACAAACCCAACAACACCAAATTCGATTCAATCCGAGCCCAAATGAGTCCAAAGCAAAGACCCAAAGCGCATTTGGAAGGTTCAAACCATAATTCGAATTATGAACGGTTTTCAAACATGACATGCTTACAATCGAATCGAGCGGCTCGACGAGACGAATCCAACGAGCCCAAGATCATTGAATTCGGATATCATTTAGGCATTCAAATGACCAATAAACGGTCCTTGATCAAGGGGATCAATATCGGCCGTCCATTCAAACCACTCGAATTTTGACATTGATCTTCCACATATTTACAAGCCATGCACTCTCAAAAGCTATAAATAGCTCCCACTCTTCTCATAAGGAGAAGAAGAAAAGGGAGGGAGGAATTTGGGAGCTCTCTTGCTACCGACCACCGCCGGAACTTTTGCCAACCATTGTCGGGGTTCTTCCTGACCACCGCCAGAGTTCTTCCCGACCACCGTCGGAGTTCATGCCGACCACCGCGGGAGTTCCTCCAAACCACCGCCATGAAATTTTATATTTCATTCTATGCACCCATATTTATTCTATGGATGATATACATGTAATATTAAAATTTTAGGTGTTAGATATGCAAATAGCATGAAATAAAGTGATATGTGCGTAAATCCCCCTTAAAGTTTTATAGGAAATTTCTTATAAAATGTTGGACTTCTAATGATCAAGTTAGGATAGTAAATGTCGTAGATTTGGCCACTGATAAAAGAGGTAGATGGCTAGCTATTGCTGGGGATAGGCAGCAAGCAACATTTGAGAATTTATTGTGTATTTAGAAATCGATCAAATCTAACGATTTTCAAATATATTGAAATTGAATTAAATTGTGATTTTCAAAAACATCAAAATTATATTCACATCATTAATATATATTAAAAATATATAAAATTTCACATAAAATATTAAAAATGTAATGACTTTGTAAATTTCAGGAGCATTATTTCATCCCTCTCATCTTTATTAAGAGAGTAAGTCAAATATTGATAAGTACAAATTGTCAACTAATTGAACCTTTATCTTGGCTCAAATGTAGCTACTAAACTTGACTCTTTAGCTAACAACATAGAAATTATTGATAAAGAGTTGAACAATCTTCACAAAATTCCAATAAAATTGAATAAAATTAGAAAAATTAAAGTCTTTAATTTTATTTTGAAATGAGTGTATTATAAATTATTTATGTATTATAATTATTTTAAAGTAGATTTAAGTGTTTTAAAAAACACTATGATATAAATTTTATTAAGGGCTTAAAAATTAGTAGATTTATTTTGATTTTTAGGGTTTTTCATTGCTTTTCTTTTCATATAACAATCACAATACCATTAAGCTACTGCTTTCTTGATGCTTTTAAAAATCTCTGTGATGAAAATTTGATTTTTACAATCAGAGCTTTTAATATGTGGTAGCTTTAAAAAAGTATTTGTTTGATTTTTTCAGAGGAATATACTTATAATGTCTATAAAAATCTTTAAAAATTTTATTTTTCCAACAACAACTTTATAATCATTTTTAGAGAATACTATGGGCATATCAAATGTAATTTTAAAGTCTATTTTAGACATTTGTAATTTTGTAAAAAGATTTTTGTAAAGTTTTTATAGGAGAAATAGTTTTTTTAAAAGCTAATCTAAAAAGCAATTTACTAATACATAACTAATTCTTGATAGCGGTTATCCTAAGCAGACCCTTTGTAAGTGCCAAATAAATAGTCCCTTAATTTTTTTCTTATTTCATCCCAAAATATAAAAAACATTGACTTATTTCGAATAAAAATCATTTCAATTGAAAAATATTCATTTTGGTCCAAACAAAAAACTAAATTCTAATCAACCCATGACACCATAGATCACTTAAGTCAAGATTTGATTAATATCTACTTAAGTTAATATAATACTAATACCACCTATAATAACCTCATTTCTCTTTATAAACACAATCAACATGGTGCAAAGAAAAAATTACTTATTTACCTTAATAATTGCTTAAATATCACGTCTCTTACACATTTTGCTTCTTAAAGTCTTTCCATAATTATATTTCTATCCCAAAACCTTAGCCATTTGTCAAAGTTTTATTTACGGAATCCCACTCTTTTAATTAATTTATTATAAAACAAGCCTCTTTCGTGCCCACGTGTTCAAAATTATCTGAAATTCCCATCTGATCTACCAAGCAAACTTCACCCCTTAATTCCTATGTTGCACGCTACCCTTTCATTTCTAATAAAGGTTTTCAGGAAAAGGGGTATACACTGATATTAAATTCGGGTATGTATATCAATTTCTCGTTTAAAACAGTCACAAAATTATGGCGATATATTATTAGTCAAATTTTATAAAAACAAATATCAAAATGATTTATCTACTCTTTATGAATGATCAAAAAAATCTTCAATTATATTGAATAGGGGTGTCAATATTTGACATGACACCCGACCCGAACCCGACCCGGAAAATCCGGGTTGGACCCGACTCGATTTCAAAACGGGTCGAGTTCGGGTTGAGCAGACGGGTTGTCGGGTCAACTCGTGAACCCGTTTAATTTAAAAAAATTTCAAATCCCGCCCGCTGCCCGCTTCCCCCGCCCGCACTACCCCCGCCCGCGCGCCCCTGCACGTTGCATGCTACCCCCGCCCGCTTCTGCCCCCTCGCCCGTCCGCCCGCCGCTGTTCCGACGCCGGCAGAACCCAAAACCGGGTCGGGTCGGGTCAACCCGGCAACCCGCCGGGTCGGGTCCGGATTCGGATTTCCGACCCGTTTGTCTACCAGGGTCTTGTTAGGGTCGACCCGTTTGAACCCGGGTCAGTTCCGGGTTAGATCCGAACCCGACCCGTGACCCGAAATTGACACCCCAATTATTGAATGATCAATTTGATCTGTCAAATTTTTTTACAAAAAATCAAAATAATTTTATATTTTGACAATTTTGATTCTTCATTAAAAAATTAAGAGACTAAAATAATTATTTAATATGATTAAGAATTATTTTGATCTTTTACAAATAGCCGATGGATTATTTTGATCATTTTTTTAATTATTTTGTATACAGCTTGTTTTGTTTTCTCGGAAGCAGCATTATCTTTGTTTTCGAATAAATTATATAAATATATCAAAGAAAATAAAAAATTAATTATAAAAATATTGTGCAGATATCAAACCGTTGGATCTTACTGTCATGTACTGAATGGAGTGGGCCTTAAATAAAAGTAGATGATAGCTTAAAATAGGATTAATATTTACACTTTATTTTTTTAATTCCAATATATGTTCTTGCTTTCAATATAATCCAAAAATAGTAAGTTGTAAGTTGTTATGTTGATTCAGGGATTCAAGGGGTACATAATGTGTGGATGCGGAGCATCTTTTATGTTCATGTATGATGGCGAACTAAGGCTTCGTTTGGGACCGCTTTTTTATTGCTTTCTAAAACGGAGTTTTAGTACAAAAATAAAAAATTTGTACTAAAACTCTGTTTTAGAAAGCAGTAAAAAAGCCATCCCAAACGAAGCCTAAGTCTTGATGAGAAATTTGCGACAACGTATATAGGTGATAGGTATCGACCATTGTAAGTATCGTTGAATACTAAATAGGAGCAACTGAAGCTTAGAGTCTTAACGCATTGAAGTATGATGCATCTAGGTTCACAGTGAACATAGTATGTCATTTTCTGGTTGGGAATAAGTTCATTGCGTCACATGTAGAGGAAGATGAAGTATGTGATGTTGTTTTAGCTCATGTTGTTGGGGCATTTCATGTTCGATATGTTGAAGTCGAGGAGAAGTCTTTGGAGATTAATACTCATGAAAATTTGACTTCTCAAATCCATGAGTCAGTTGGTTTGGATGATGAGGTGGAATACAGTAGTGGTGGAATTAGACACTGTGAAGAAGGAGAATTATATGTTAGATAAGTTTTGTACCTCCTTTTTTATGTGGCTTGGTTTTCCATGATTTTTTAGTGGATTTAAAGTGATCATATTGGATGTTGACGCAGACATTCTCAATTTGAACGTACTTTGGATGATCTAGGCACTTTGACCCTAACATCTTCCATGAATATGATGGGTGGTACTGAGTGCAGGGCGGCAATGCCAGTTGTCGGGAAGGATACAAGACAATGGGCAATGCTTCTAGAAGGTAAGGCAAATGATGATAATGATAATAGTTGAGGTAAAACCACTCAGCAGTGGGACAAGGAAATGACATTTGATGGTAGTGGTGATTATAACTTTGCTTAAGAAGAGTTTCCAATCCCATCTGATTTGGTGGAAGGGATGTGCTTTAGCTAAAAGTCAGACTTGTAGTTTGTTTTATAAAGATAGTTTATCATGAATAACTTTCAATTTGTCATCATCGCATCAAACAAGAGGAAGTTGATAGTTGCCTGCGCACTGTTAAGAGAGTTGGAATTTGCATGTTTTACATTTTTGCAACTTGTATAGTTTTGATAATTCCAAATATTATTATTTTATGTGTAGTTATCTCCTAACACTTTTTGGAAGATTTATTTTTGCTATTAAGTGTACTAACATTTTAGGAAAATCGAACTCCAAACTATGAAGACTTCAAATCAAATTCAGTATACAATCCTTTGTAAATTGAAGCTTTAAATTGTTCTTTAAATTGAGAGGGAGTAATTGTATTTGAGTGAATAAAAAAAAAACACACACACCTAAGGAGATCTTACAAAATTTGACCTGATCGTACGGACGAACCTAGTTCGTACGGAACGATCAGGTCAGTTATCTCCTAGTATGAGCAGTGCGAACAAGAGTTGGAGGAATTTTTTCTAAGTCCCGATCGTCCAGGACAAAATTATTTTTGTCTCAGGACGTGTTAGGCTCTATAAAAATTTCGTTCAGATGAAATCTATAATTGTGCCAGGACGACTTGGGCTCTGTAAAAATTTTGTTCAGACGAAATCCAAATCATCCCCGGACGAAGTCTTCTCTGTAAAAATTTTGTTCAGATGAAATTCATAATCGTGCCAGGACGAGTTGCCCTCTATAAAAATTTCGTCCGGACGAAATCCTGTTCGTCCCCGGACGATGGGAACCGACTTAAGTAAGTTGGTTACGTCCTGTGATAATTTGGTAACCGACCTATGACATAACTGTTCGTCCGGACGAACCTAGTTTGTACGGGACAATGATCGTGTACGAACATAGTTCGTACCAATATTTATTAGGATCGTTTACGACACTTTAAGTAAATTCGTCCAGGAAGATCCATGATCGTACGGGACGATCCATTTCATGTTGACTTGAATATTTGCAATTTTTTGGACGATTTTTCTTGTCTCTCTTATATAAGGTCCAATTTTTACTGCCACCCAATCTTTTTGCTCATTGATTTTCGTGTCTATTGAAAGAGTCAAGAAGAGAGTGTGAGAGAGTGTTTTAAAGAAGGATTCTTGCTATTGGAGCGTGAAGGCTTCACTTGGAGTTTAAAGGTAAGAAGTCCTTGCTTTTGAATTGTGATTACTTCACTCTTTTCTTTCTTCCTTCTAGAATTCTTGTGAGAAGATCTGTCAAGGGGATTCGGTTCTCTGCTGACACTTGGAGAGTGTGAACAGCCGCGGGTTCTTTGCCCACACTAGGAGAGTGTGAAAGGACGAAGGGTTCTCTACCCACACTAGGAGAGTGTGAAAGGACGAACGGTTCTCTGCCGACATCGGAGGAGTGTGAAAGGACGGACGGTTCTCTGCCAGCACTTGGGATAGTGTAAAAGGACGGACGGTTCTCTGCCGCACTAGATAGTGATGAAAAGAGTTTTGTAAAGGCTTCTCCGCCTTGCTGTGGGTGCAAAAGGATAGTCACTAGTGGTATTAGTGCAATACACAGAGGGTGCCTCCGGAGAGTGGATGTAGGTCTGGTTTTGACCAAACCACTATAAATCTGGTGTCTTTATTTTTTTCCGCTACCTTTTTACTTTTGTGATTTACTGTTTTAAAACTGTGGTTGAAAAACTATTTCTACAAAAATTCATTAAAGTTTAATTTCGATTTAAAATACTCAAAAGAGGGATTAATTTTTAAAATACCAATTCACCCCCCTCTTGGTTAGCCGTGGGACATAAACTTAAGCTTAACAACCTAATTCATAGTGAACGAGTTTCAACATGCACAATATGAGAGTATGTACAAACCTTGTCTGTGGCAGTTGCATTCTGATAATTCTGAATTTGATTCCATAAGTTTTCAATAAACATATTGCATCAAAATTCATACTCGATCAACCAATTAATTTTTTATGTATCAATCATGAATTTTGTTTGAAAAATAAACAAAAATTAATTTGATAAGAGTTTTCATCAAATCCATTATCATTATCATCATTTGCCTTACCTCAACTATTATGAAATAAGTTTATAAATCATTATTTTATCTATATTCCTCTCTACTATTGCTTGAAATATTAACTCTATTTTATAAAAACACTTGCACTATCTTCAATTTCTCTTTTCCACTTAACTAAGTTCCTTAGTTTTATTTACATAAGTTAGTATTATCTATTCTATCCTTTCATTTTACACATTTAAGTTACACTATCTTTTTTAATATTTATCTTATAAATAAATAATACTCCAAAATTTCATATAATATAAACTTTATTAGGGACGATTTTCTTACTACTTTCTAAAGCAACTTCTTAGTCCAAAATTTTTTAATTCAAAAATTTTTTGTATTAAAAAATGTTTAAAAAAAAATAAAAAAGCTATCTCAAACCAAATCATAATCATTACTCAAAAAAGCTTATTTAATCAAAATAATCTTTGCTAGACCCAATCCTAAATATTTAAAAAAAAAATATGCATAATAATAAAATATATAAAATATTTTTAATGAAATATTTTACCCTTTATATATATATGTATGAATGATACAAATAATGATATAAAATGAAAAAAAAAAAGATAATTCACTCATTTTGTCGATAAATTGAGACACTAATAAGTAGCGATATTTAACTTCCATATGGACAATATTATAAATACGTGATATTACAATATTACTAATTATACAGTTGTTCATTGCGATCTTTGAACGACAAAATTATCAAATCGCGAGATGAGAAAATCCCGATACGTAACAGCATAAAAGCGCGTTTCGATTCTTGTCTATTTCTCCCGGTTCCCCAAAATACCCCCCCGGAATTCCTGAAGCGTGCCGTCTCCGGCGCTGCGAGAGATTTTAGTATTCAAGCGATGAAAGAAGATTAGCACGCAGAATGCTTAGATTCCGCTCACCGCCGTGCATGTAAGGAAAATACACCGCACGTGAATCCCTATAGATTTCCACACCTCCACGCTTCCCTAAATTAGGCCCCCTTAATTCAAACTTCTAAGCCTTGAAAATAGGATTCAAACCTCCATTCGTGTGCCCTCTCTCTCTCTATATCTATCTCCTCTCTCTCTCTCTAAGATTTTGATGGGCAAATTTTATTATAAAATTAATTTTGGATGTCTTAATATTTAAAAATGACAGGTGTTCGAATCCCCTTGAGCGATAACACCTCTTAAATAGAATCCCAATAAATGTGGGCCAAAAGATTATTTGAAGTGGGTGCCTCTTTAGGTCAGCCGACAGATTAGTTACGCGGCTAAGCGCCTCGCAAACTGAGGTAGCAGCGGGTAAATACATCCGTTCCTTAAATTAAAATTTAAAAAATTTGGATGAGATGCACTCAAACTTAATTATGAATTTTTAATAAATATAACATAAAAGTTCTTTGATATATTAAAAAATGATTTTTGAATAAATTTGAGTTAGAATATTTTGATCTAAATTTTCTTATGAGTAACACTATACAGCTCAAATAAATAAATAAAAATAAAAATAGGTAGAATAAGTTGTCAAAAATAATAATAATAAATTGCTGAAATAGATTAGATTGTCATATTATCCCGCTGGACTAATGCAAAAAATAAAAATAAATGGTATAAATCAGCCTACTTTGGCAGCTTATTGAGCCAGTTTGTGGGGCCGTTTTCTTTTCAATATTTACTTTGGCAGCTTATTGATATAGAAATGGCTTAGTATTATTAGTATAAGCATTATCTTAGTATTAATGCAAAATTGGCTAAATATTGCTCAATATTAATTAATATTCTATAAAAAATGATTAAATACTCTCTCTCTCCTCTCTCTCTCTCTCTCTCTCTCTCTCTCTCTCTCTCATATGACTGGTTCAAGTTGACATGCATGAGTAAACCTCATAGATATCAACAGCTTCTAAAATCTCTTCTGTCCCCCCCTATTTAATCCAATTCTATGTTAACTAGTTGATATGAATACTACATTTTTTCATTTACTTAGCTGATCCAAGTGTAAGAAACTCCTACTCTGCACCAGAGCAAGCAATGAAGCAAACAGGAAGAATCGAAAGTCCTTTAACACCAACTCCTTTCTCAAGTCCCAACCCCAGCATCTTGCTCAGAAGAAGAATTCACTCATGGTAATTCAGTGGCTTCTATGTCCTTCCTTTTCTGTAACTTTTTAGCTATCTCACTAAGTTTCTTCCAACAAATTCAGGAGTAAAGAGAACAACAAACCAGCTTCTGTTCATGTTCATGTCGATGGCAACATCTTTCATCTCCATGAGGTGAGAACTCTATCTTTCTATCAATTTAGCCATCATAATCAATCTTCTACTCTTTCTGCAGGTTCCCCTTGTTTCAAAATCTGGTTTTTTCAGAAAGGCTTTGTCTGAATCATTCGAGATCGAGCTGCCAGATAGTTTTCCAGGAGGATCAGAAGCATTTGAGATAGCCATGTTGTTCTGCTATGACAGTCCACTCCCTCTTGACCCTTTCAATGTTCTGGCACTTCGTTGCGTCGCCAGTTTTCTCGATATGACAGAGGAGTACTCTTCTGGTAACCTCTGTGAGCAGGCAGACCTCTACTTGAACCAGGTTGTGTTGCAGAGCTGGGATGATACCCTTATAGTTCTTCAAAAGTGTCAGATTCTGCTGCCATGGGCTGAGGAACTTCTTGTAGTGAGCCGATGCATTGAATCCTTGGCATTCATGGCGTGCATGGAGATACTTGATCCTGAAAGAGAAAGAGAAGGCCCGCTCCTCAGTTTACAAGTTATGGTTGGTCGTGTCTGGAACTGCGAAAAGGCGAAGGAGATTGCAGGGCAGGATTTGTGGGTCAAGGAGCTGATAGCACTCCCCTTCGAGTTCTTCGATAGGATAATTCGATCTTTGAGAAATCAAGGCATGGAGGAGAAGTATGTTAGCCCATTAATTGTGTTGTATGCTAACAAATGGGTGCTTTCAAAAAAGACACACAAATACTTGGAGAGCATCGATGAAAACAATGGAAATGATGTGAGTAAGAAAGTTTCTGCAATTCTTCAAGGCTTACTTGAGTTGCTTCCACTGGGAGACAATAAGACTGGCAAGGTGATCCCAGTGAGTTTTTACTTTGTCATGCTCTCAAGGTCTGTAAGTCTTGGTTTAGATGGTGAGAGCAGGGTTCCATTGGAAGAAGAAGTTGCTTCACTTCTGCATTTTGCTCGTTTGGAGGATTTCCTGCTCCCTGCAAATGGCTTGGATTCAGAGTCCATAGCATCTTCTGCGGAGGTAAAGGTGATGGAGAGAATCTTCTCACTTCATTTCTCTTCCAAGCCTGAGACATTCTACAGTGGATCTTCTCTCATAAACACTGACTCCATGGTTGCTGAATTATGGGACCGTTACCTTTCCTACATTGCCATGGATCCAAAGCTCGATGCAAACAGATTCATAAAGCTCATTGAAACAGTCTCAATGGCTGATCGAGAGACACATGACCATCTTTACAAAGCAATGAGTGTTTTTTTACAGGTAATTCCAATTCCAAATATGTTTAGTTCTCTTTTGCTTGGCTTCTCATTAAAAAGCTGAAGCTTATCATATAATTTGCTGTAATGTCAGGAACATCCGCATATATCATCTGAAGATAAGGCATCTGTGTGCAAATATTTGAATTGCCCCAAGTTGTCACAACCAATATGTATTCAAGCAGTGCAGAATGAGCTGATGCCACTGCGGTTAATAGTGCAGGCTCTGTCTGTTCAGCAGCTGCACACACACCAAGCCTTCAAAGATTTTTCAGAATCCTTCAGGTACACAGAATTTGCTGATTTCTCAGGAAGCCTTCTAAGCTCCAGATCCCAAGCTCTGTTAAGCCAATATATGGGGAAAAATTCATATCAACAAACAACTGAGGAAGAGGACACTGGAGGAACCCTTTTAGACTCCCTTACAAAGAGCAGAGATCAGACAGAGAGGCCTGAGCTAGCCAAGGCAGAATATGAATCAACAAGCTTTAGAATCCAGGTTCTTGAAGAGGAACTGGTGACACTGAAGAAAAGTCTTAAGAAGCAGAATCTACTTAAGGGATCAAACGACATTGCTTCAAGGACACCAAGCTTTCGACAATTTGATATGAATGGGAAGACAGCTCTGAAGAGAAGGAGCCCTCCTGGCCAAGTTAACAGTTGCATTGGCTCAATCGGTTGGAGTTCACAAAAGAAGCATGTAAACAGACTGGTGAAGGCATTTCGAAAGCTAAGAATGTTAGGAAAAGGAAAAACCAAGATAAGGCAGGTTTCTAGTGAGATAAAAAGCACTTCAGTTGCTTAACAAAAGCAAAAACATGAAGGAAGATTATAACTTTGGAAGAGCTGAAAGTGAGAATAAGATCCAATGTAAGATGGAAAAATCATGATTAGTTCAGCAATCTCCCTGAAAAGAAATTGATGAGAAAATAACACATCTAACCTATCCATCCTTCTTTTTTTCTTGTAACTATATATGAAGGAATAGACAAGACAATGTAAAGATTGCTTTAGAAGTCTTTAAAAAAATATATCAATATTCCAATGCTTCCATTTGAACTAAATAAATAGTTTCAACCAAACAACTCTCTATGCTCTCAATTTAGAACTGATGGAACAAGTTAAGCACTCTGCCTTTTTGTAATAAGAAGATTGCCAGAATTAAGTTTCAATATTTATAAACATTCAATTTTTCATAAGAAAATTATGACACTGTCAAACAAACAAAGCTGCTATAGCATTATAATTACAAAGTCAACTTCCTCCCATCTGATCTTCAAAGCATTGTTACTGGATAATTGTAAATCCACAGTAACTTTCCTTTTTCTCATGAAATAAAAAGCTTACTACACAACTTCACATGACTTCAAAATTTATACATATCAAATTCATCACCCTTTCTTGTTCTTTATTTCGAGTCTTTCATAACTTAACAGCTCTCCCCCCACCACGGGACAATACACACAGGCTGCAGGTATGCTAACAATGCTTCTTTCTACTTTCATGTAAATATTAATACTATAGCAATTAAAATATTTTTGGATCTTTTTCATTACTTAACAAAACATACTCATAATTGCTTAATAATAATAAATTTTTGGATCTTTTTCATTACTTAGCAATCAAGTTCATAAGCATAGCCAACCTTATATTTGTTCCATGAATTTTATCTTAAGACACCAGTCAATTTCAACTAACTTGTTTTTAAAAAATTATCATCAACTATACTTCTACTCCTACCTAAAATAGATAAAAATATCTTACATTACAGTATTTATTTTATAAGATGCCTTTCTAATACATTTTTAGCATCCAGTGTAAGGCAGATAACAAAAATATCATTCCAAAATTTAGGACAAGCTGTTAATTGTCAACCAGAAAGAAAACCAAACAGTTGAGAAGTAGAATAGCTTATCACACAAATATCTTTTCACTATGCCTGTCATCTGACATACTCTGCTGCAGCCGCTCTATACAGAGAATATTTGATTCTCTCTAACAACCTGTACCCTTCTATAAGATAAATATACACTCTCATGTAACCTTATGTTTCAGCTAATACATTTACTGTTTCATCTTCATGTTCTTCTTTACCTCTGCTCTCATGGTATCAGAGCACTAAGGGCATCTCCAACCGAACGGCAAACACTTGTTTGCCGTTCTCGCTTTGCTCCAACCGATCGCCATTTTTTCCGCCATTTGATCGCGGATGAACAGTGCGACGCCAATATTGGCGTGGCACTGTTCATCTCCGCCATTTTTTTTCTCTCTACCGAACCGGAAGAAAGGCGCCAAAGCGACGGTTAAGCGGCAAAATGGCGTTCGATTGTAGATGAAACACGGCATTTTTTGGTTTCACTATATTTTGGAGTGAAAAATGAGATTTTCAGTTGGAGATGCCCTAAGCCCACCGGCCTGCTCATCATCCTACCTACAAGGTGGACAACAATGGTTCTTCACCTTAGCCCATTTTATCCAGCTCTCCTACTGGCAAACTGGCAATTCCTCCCTCCCTCGAGTTTTTCATGTCCAACCTCAAACACATTGTTAACATTCAGCTTAACAATGATAATCATCCCATCTGGAAACTCCAGATTCTAAAAATATTTACCGCCAATGGATTTATCAGGTGCTCAAACTTGTTCGACAAAGCATACATCCTCACTAACTGGTGATATCTCCCTTAACCCAAATTTCCAACTATGGAGGCTCACCGATCAGAACCTATTCGTTGCTCTCTTCTCTACTATATCTCCACCCATTCTTCCCTATATTCTTACCCTCAAAACCACCCATGAAATTTGGAACACCTTGGAGAAACGGTTGCAACCCACAAATCGTTCCTGAGTTATTCAACTCAAGAACAAACTTCATCATATTACCATGAAATACCTTACCATTTCTCAATACCTTGCGCAAATTAAAGCCCTCGTCGACAACATTGCTAATGTCGGATCACATGTTGATACCAAGGATATCATACTATACATTCTTAATAATTTACCCCCCCTCTTACCAAGCCTTCAAAACCTCCATTCGCACCTCACTAAACACTATTTCCCTTGATAACCTCTATTCATTGCTCTGTAGTAAAGAAATTCACATCCAGAACGATCTCTCCAAATAATTGTTACCCCATCTAGATACGTTCGCCCTTCAGACTACCAACAATTCTACCTCACGTGAACTCTCCACCAATTCCTTCCGCTCCAGTCATTGCCGCATCTTCTCCCCACGATCCTACTCTCCTCGTCCCACCAATTCCTCTGCTCGTGGTGCTCGCCAATCCTCCATGCAGCGCCTCATATGTTAGATATGTCAAAAACTTGAACACTCGGCTGCCTTCTATTGGCACAGGTGCATTCTTCAATACTCTCCTCCAGCTACCAGCAACCCCTGTGGTCTTCTCACTTAGCAATATCCACCAACATCAGCTGATTGGTATCTTGATTCTGGAGCACCCACAAATCTCACTTTTGACCCTAATCATCTACAACAATTCACCACAAATAGTGGTCCAGACACCATCTACATTGCCAATGGTTCTACTATACCTATCCAGCACAGTGGCCAAAGTCTCCTTCCATTACCGAACTCCAACCATAAGCTCCTACTCCATTCCTTACTTCACGTTCCCTCTCTTACAAACAATTTACTTACTATTCATAAACTTACAACTGATAATCGATTTTCTATCTTCTTCGACGCCATCCGACGCCAATGGCTTTCTCATCAAGGACTCCCTAACCAACCAAGTAATTCTTCGAGGTCGTAGCCGTAACGGTCTCTACACCATCTTCTCCAACCACTCTCCTGCCGTGGCTCTCCACACTCAACTCCACCTTTCTTCTCTATGGCATGCCAGATTGTGACATCCACACAACCAAGCTTTATATGCTTTAGCTAAACATATTTCCTCTCTATGTACTTCTTCCCCCCTCCTCTTTGCAAGTCTTGTAATGTGGCCAAGAGCCACAAATTGCCTTTTACTAAAAGTTTAAAGAGAACTACTAAACCACTTCCTCTTATATATTTTGATGTCTGGGGACTAGTTCTCGTGCAATCACTTAATGGTTATATATATTATGTTATTTTACTCGATGACTTCTCTCATTTTTGCTAGTTGTACCCAATGCATAGAAAGGCGAAAATATTCACTAAATTTCAGCAATTCCTCTACATGGCTTAAAATTTATTCAACACCAAAATACAAACGTTATGATCTAATAAAGGCGGAGAATACCTTTCTCACCCCTTTCAACAATTTCTCTCAACTCACGACATCATTCACCAACTCAATTGTCACTATACAACAGAACAAAATGGCCTAGCTGAACGTAAACATCGTTATTTTCTCGACGCCACTCGTACTTTCCTACATGCAGCCAATCTCCCCCTCAAGTTTTGGATGGAAGCATTACATACTGCCAACTACATGTCAACCATCTCCCATCCAAAGTTCTCAACTATGCCTCTCCATTTCAACTACTTCATAACCATACATCATCTTACGATCACCTTAAGACGTTTGGATGTCAATGTTTTCCCTGACTAAAGCCCTTAAGCTCCCAAAAACTTCAGCCACGTTCAACTGATTGCATCTTTCTTGGTTATTCCACCTCCCACAAAGGCTATCGTTGTCTCAACTTGCGCTCAGGTAAACTACGTATCTCTCGTCATGTTATCTTCTATGATGATAACTTCCCCTATCAACCCACACCATTCTCAACGTCCCCACCTCGATCTCCCTCACCTCATCTCTCACCAGTTACCCTCATTCCTACCTCCACCTTATACCATCCAATATCACCTCCCACATACACCCTTCAAATCTCAACGGATCAAACTTCACCTCCTTCACAAACAAACCCGCCCTTGATGCAGGACTAAATATGAAATGATTTTAGTTCATTTAGATTTTGCACAACTCTTGATTAGAAAAATCACAGAACAAACTAGAAGCAGTTTAAAACAACAAATCAAAACAATTAAGGGATCACACCCGCTTAAGCTCAATTACGTAGCAAGAGATTTGAAGCATTCCAAATAAGAAAGAAAACAATACAAAGACAAATAGTAGTTTCAAAGAAATCCCTAGTCTAACAACAAGAATTAGAAAGTATAAAGGTGAACTCAAACCCTACGTTTACTAAGCTTTAGCATGAGCGGCATGGAGTCGTCCTTCATGATTGTCATCAATTCCAAGAGAAGTTAGATTTAGGAAAATATAATGAAAAGGAGTAAGAGAAACCTTCGTCAATGAGTGGAGGAGATCCTCCACTCAATGCCTTCAAAGTGCTCGTCAATGGCTTCCACTAATGTGTCCAGAATACGCTCCAAGTAGTCCTCGACGGTGTGATCAATCATTGGGTTCACGTCGAAGAAAGTTGAGCATAGGATATCGGTGAATCCGTCCTCGTCCCACGTTAAACCATATTCAGTTGCTGGATCCGCCATTCATTGGGGCTAGGGAATAAATCTCCTTCCACTTTGTTGATGGTCTTGAAAGTCGTCGAAGAGAAAGAAGTTTCTCTTGCACATAGAGAGGAAACAAGCTCCAAGTCCTTTTCCCAAAAATCCGAAACAGTTTCAGAATTTAATCCAAAATTATGGGAGAAATTTCAGATTTCCTTCTAAGTTGGGGCCTTGAGAGTTTCGGCCAGCAGCAAGTTGGTTCTCCAATTCTTTCCCAAAGGGGAGCAAAGTATTGAGGACAAATTTTGGGAAAATCTGTAAGGGGGCCGGCGGGATAAAGGGAGGAAATTAGGGAGTTAATTCCTAATTCCACTCTCATATTTTGGAAAGTAAATAAAGGCTTGGGCTAAAAAAAAAATTCGATTGGCAAGAGAGGGGAATTATTTCCAAAGAGGAGAGAGTAGGAATTAGGAAAGATTTCCTAATCCTAACCAAAGGGGGGGGGGGGGGGGGGTCGGGGGCCGGCAGCAATATTGGGGAGAGGGATTTGAGCAATTATTTTATTAATTGCTGATTTGGGATATTTAAATTAGGAAAGGCAATTAAAATCCCAATCAATTATGAATTGATTGGAAAGAATTTAAAGACTTTCCTAAAATAGATTTTGTGTATTAGGAAATAATTTGAATTTTAAACCACTTGGATTTGCATTCAAACTTAATCCAAAATATTATTAAATCTATAATAGGAAATAAAGGATGAAAAGGGAGGGAGGTGAAATCCTTTCTGGCCGGCGGCTAGGATGAGGTAGCCACCGGTTTTGGGAGAGGAAAGTTGATTTGGTTTGATGGGGTTGGCTGTGGAGCTGAGGGGGATGACCGGGTGAGGTGAATGTGGTTCGGGTGAGAGGAGAGACGGCGGCTAGATGGAGGGGGAGGCAAGGGGAAGAAGATAGGGATTAGAACCACGAACCCGACTTATCTAAGTTGGTGGATATTGCGCAAATCTCCCTCTCCTAGGGATCTCTCTCCATTAGAACTCTCAAGCTCTCTCTCAAACTCAACCAAGAAGAAATATTCATAAGCAATCATTCATCACCTCAAAACAAAAGACATAAGGCTATAAATAGCCAAGTACAAAGACTCAAGAAAATAAAACACTAACTTGCCCTTTGGGCTCACATACGACAATTCCCACTAAAGGGATACAAACGGAAAAACCAAAATGGCACTAAGCAAATAGAAAAATACATGAATAATAAAATAACATAAAGTACTCAGAAATACAAAGACTCGATCGTGGTCGTAGATCGGCGGCCACGCCTCTGATAAACCTTCCACGAGCTGATGTCCCCATCAGCCCTCCACTCCATCCTTAATAGCTGACATTCCCTCCCCTGCAACCTTGCTACCTTCACTAGTTGAATCCACTGCCGATGCAGACTCGCTCCAAAACAGGACATTCCAAACCCAAACAGATTTTTGTCCTCCTTGCTACCCCTACATCCATCCTCACCCCCATATGCTACTCTCAAGCTATCAAACATCCACATTAGAGACTTGTTATGTCTTCTAAATTTCTCGCCCTTCAGTAGCAAGACACTTGGTCACTTGTTCCCAAACCACCTCATCAGAATATCCTTGATTGTTGCTTGACTTATATAACCAAATTGAAGTCTGATGGCAGCATTGATTGCTACAAAGTCAGACTCGTAGCACAAGGGTTCAAACAACAATTTGGAATAGATTACACTGAAACATTCAAAACAGTCGCCAAAATGCCCATCATTCGAGTTCTTCTCACTATCTCTGCCTCTCGCAAATGGCCAGTTCTTCAGCTTGGCATCTCTGAAGCCTTCTTATATGGCCAATTATATAAGGAAGTCTTCATGCATCAACCCCCTGGATTGAAGGACTCACTCCATTCAGATTATGTCTGCAAACTTCACAAAGCAATCTACAGCCTCGAACAGGATCCTCGACAGTGGTTTACTACTCTTACTAATTTTTTACTTAATGCATGTTTCCACTTCAACAAATCTGATCAATCCTTGCTTCTCCATACCACTCCACACATTCAAATCTACATATTTATATATATGGACGACATCCTAATTTTAGGAAAGAACCAACCAACTATCTCAGCTATCATCCACAAACTGCAAACCAACTTCTCTCTCAAGGAACTTGGCCCCATTTCCTTTTTCCTTGGCACTCAAGTGCTTCCCACTGCCAACGGCTACTTCCTAAATGAAACACATTATACCCCGGCTTTACTTCCTGTAAATCCTCACCTACACCAATATCCCTCAAATCCTCCAAATGCTCTCCTCCCATCCAACCATTCCCCAACCCCACTCTCTATCGCAAGCTTGTAGGATCTCTGCAATATCTAATCATTACCAGACCTGACATTGCATTCGCCGCCAATCAGATTTGTCAGCGAATACACCAACCCACCACCACTGATTATCAGTCACTCAAACGTCATCTCTGTTACATTCAAGGCACAACACATTTCGACCTTCCACTCATCCCCGACAATCTCCAACTCAACAGCTACTCAGACTCTGACTGGGCCATAGACTCGATGGATCGAAAGTCTATTTATGGATTCTATACATTTTTGGGTGATTCACTCATGTCCTATTGTGTGTGAAGAAGTAGGTTATGGTACCCAAATCATCAACAGAAGCTGAATATAGAGCGTGCCACCTCTGATATAATTTGGCTAAGACGTCTGTTAATAGACTTTTACATTCCCACAGCTACACCCACCTCCCTATACTATGATAATATATCTGCAATGGCCCTCACCAATAATCATGTGTTCTACACCAGCACTAAGCACATTGAATGACTATCATTTCATTAGGGAACACATCCAGTCCAATAAAATAGTTGTCCACCACATAATTATGTTGATCAACCTGCAAACATTCTCACTAAGCCGCTGACTTCAACCCATTTTCACTTACTCATGACCATACTTACGATTTGAATCGTCAGTTTGAGGGGGGTTGTCAACCAAATACAAAACCAAATAGTTGAGAAGCAAAATAGCTTATCACACAACTATCTTTTCACTATGCTTGCCATCTAACATACTCTACTGCAGCCGCTCTATACAAAGAATATTTGATTCTCTCTAACAACTTGTACCCTTCTCTAAGATAAATATACACTCTCATGTAACCTTATGTTTCAACTAATACTATTTCATCTTCCTATTCATCTTTACCTCTGCTCTCCTTAATGATCACCTAAGATTTTTTTTTGTACAACCATGCAGCGTGCAATGCTGTGTACTCGAGCACTTTTGTGCTATATAGTTTGATTGGAGACAGATAGAGAGGGAAGCACTGCAGTGCTCCAAACACTAGCGCTGTTGTGAGACCTTCAGGATTAAAGTTCATTTCAGACCAATTGAATCGATTGGAAAAATGTAAATTTTTTAATTTTTGAGTTTTGAACTCATTTGCATGTATTTAGAAGTATTTTTATGCATAAAAATAAGCATGCGTTCTAGAGTGAGTTCCAAATATTTGATGTGATTTTCGGCAAAATATGGGAAATATTACTGTTTGAGCACCTCAGCGCTGCTACAGTGTCAGGCGTCAAATAGTAATATTATAGTGCTCTCATCTCTAAAATTTGAGTTTTAAACTAGCGCCACAGCACTCGGATTGAGTGTCGCAATATTGGGCCATTAAAAACAATTTAAATTTAAAATATTTTCACTATTCCATTACATTTGATTGAGCATCCGGCCGAAGTAGTGAGAGAAAGAAAGGTTTGGGAGAATAAATGAAGGATTTTGAGTTGCTTCAGGCCGTTTTTAGCCGTCGGGCTAGTTTGAAAAGCTGTTCGCCTTGAGGTAAGTGTCGTTTGCCTATCTCAGGATTCAATAATTCGTGTTTTTGGGATTTATTCGATAAAGTTTATATTTTCGTTACCGAAAAACGTGGATAACTTTCCATTGGTAAAACTTTCAACCCATTTTTCAAAAACTAATGCATGATCTCTTGTGGGTAACTTTTTAAATGTAACTAATATTTCAAGTCTTGTTCACTTCACAATGACAATCAGCTAGTTCTAATTAGTCATACCCATGCATGTATAGCCTTGAGTCAAATCATATAGATTTTTTTTGTCACATAAAGGAATAGTTCATTTTGTATCGCATAGTACCATTCATGATTAGGCTTGATTCCCATTTCCCTTATGTGCCTCCCACCACTCTTGTATTTGTGTAAGACTGAATTTCGTGGATTTAAAATGATGGGTGGAATCTAGTTGGTACTGCTTTCCAAGCAGGGTGATAAATCCAGCTCGGGGCTGCTTAGATCCCTATTGGGGTTCAAGTTATAAGTCCCCTCACAGTGTCTTGCATTAGTTAAGTCGCAGGGCGTTAGTACTTAATGTACAGTACATTCTTTTTAGATCTAGGGCGTTAGTACTTAATGTACTAGCATACCGTTGCATGAATTATCGGTGGGTAAGCTCTCCACTCTTCAGAATCTATAAATTTCACCCATCTGCATCAAGCTGATGGCACCGCTTTCATCTTTCTCTCACGCATGCTTGGTATGAGAAGACTTATCTCCTTATTTTTCCCCTTTAGACCGATCGAGTGACTATATGATCTATGTATGTTGAATATCCTGATTCCCTTGGATTAGGAGAGCCTAGATATCTCATTATGCGCTAAATCTATAAGAGAATAAAATAACATCCCTAATTGAGAGTTTTCCTAGATTAAGGCCTAGAATGTAATTAATCATGAGGCCTTGCGCCCGTGGAAAACTGACATCTATATTAAATAAATCTCAATCAAGCTAATTATTGGATTGGAGAAATCTTGTGACTATCGAGTTATGCACATTACTATCCATTAAAATCTGCAGGTGAAAGCCGCTATTCTCCATGGATAATCATATATATAACTCCATATGCTCTCTCATCGGCTTGCTTGTGTAGAGTGCAAAGGCCTACGACCATTTTGTCATACGAGATGGTGCGATCATACACTTTACATTCTGACCCCTGCGAGCAATATCCTTTCGGAGACCCACATTCTTATTCGCGATTTAAAGAAGCTGAAGACAAAGGTGATATTCGCTGATACAGATCATAGTTTGTTAGCTCAGATGATTATTCAACCTACTCTACAGGAAAGAATTCATGAAGCTCAAAAAGCAAATATAGATTATCTAACGTTAAGTGATCATATTAAGGCTAGTAAGAGACCTAAACTCTCTCTATATGATTTTGATATCATTTTATGTAAAGGTGGATTATGGGTTTCATCTGTTGGTGATCTGCGAGCTAAGATTTTACATGAGGCATATTATTCAGGCTATACCATTCATTCAGAAAGCAGTAAAATGTATGGAGACTTCAAAGGTATATTTTGGTGGCATGTGGTCTTTTCCAATCATTACTTATTCCAGAGTGGAAGTGGACGAGGGGACGATGAACTTTGTTATTGGTTTTCCTAGATCAAGACGGAGGCATGATGCTATATAGGTTGTTGTTGATCAACTGACGAAGTCAGCACATTTCATTATGATCCAACAGACTGATTCGGTTCACTGATTAGCACAGATATATATCAAAGATATTATCAGACTGCATGGTGTGCCAAAGATAATTATATTCAATCATAACAGTCGATTTACCTCCAGTTGTGGAGAGGTATTAAACAGATATTGGATACGAAATTACACTTAAATACGGTCTTTCATCCGCAAACAGACGAACAATCCGAAAGGATTATTGAAGTATTGGAGGATCTTTTGAGACTCTATGTTCTGGACTTTGGTGGTAGTAAGGAGAATCATATCACGCTTATAGAATTTGCATACAATAATAATTTTCAACGAATATAAATATGACGCCTTATGAAGCTCTGTACGATAGAAAGTGCAGAACCCCTTTGATTTTGGTAGAGGTGGGGATAGATAGGTGATAGAATCAGCTTTTATAAATGACAGTACAATAAAGATTCATATTATCAAAAAAAAACTTAGTTAGCAGCCGAATAGATAGAAGAAGTATTATGATCAGAAATACATGATGGTGAAATTTTAGGTTGACATTCAAAATTAACCCTATGAAAGGTGTCAGCATATTTGGGAGAATTAGAAAGCCGAGTCCAAGGTACATTGGGCCTTCTGATGTGATCAAGCGGATTGGTAGGTTTGCTTACAAGTTATTGCTACCTAATAATATGTCAAACATACACAATGTATTTCATATATCTTCTTTGAAAAAGTGGGTGTCATATACTTAAAAAGAAATTATATGTTGATGATTTTGATGTTCATCCGAACCTACACTATAAGGAAGAGCCAAATAGGATTATGGCGTACGATGTGAGAAAATTAAAGAGCAAATAGAATATGATGGTCAAGGTACAGTGAAAGAACATGACCGCTAGTGAGGCTCATTGGGAGAAAGAATATGTTATGAGACAGCTATATCCAAACTTATTTTGATTTAGAAATGTTGATGATGATATCTTTTTTAGGAGAGAGATGTGATACCTCCAGGATCAAAGTTTAGTTCATACTAGTTGTGATGGGGACATCAGAGCTTGAATCATATATCAGAGGCGTGGCCGACGATCTACGGCCACGATCGCGTCAATGTATTTTGAGTTATTTAATGTATTTATTTTATTTTGTTATTTATCTTTTATTATTAGTTATGTTGTAATTATTTTTTCGTTTTTACCCCTTACTTAAAGGGAGGTCGTATGTAAGCCCTGAGGGCATTGTCGTCTTTCTTATTTTGAGTCCTTGTTGTACAAGGCTATTTATAGCCCTCATGTTGCTCTTCTAAAGTTAATGAATGATTATTTGAGAATTTTATTTTCTTGTTGGAGTTCTTGAGAGAGCTTGATAGATCAGAGAGATACCTTAAAGAGAGAGATTGGCGCATCACCCACCAATCTTGGAGACGGCCGGGTTCGTGGTTTCATATCTTCGATTTCCCTTAACTCTATCTCCCACTTTTTCCTCACGATCTTCTTCTCCCTAGTCGTTTCCTTCCACCCACCAAAACACCTCCTACATCTTCACCTAGCCGCCAGCCCCTTGCCCGACCCCATTCAAACCGCCGGCCTAGCCCTCTCCCCTCCCCCCATTGCCTACCTTGGATACTTCCTAATTTGGATTGCCATGATTTAGTTGGTCTTGAATTCAAATTTTCCCAAATTTGAAATTCAAACTCTTTCCTAAATTATAAACTCTATTTTAGGAAAGTTTTCAAATTTTTCCTCACTTGGACTTTGAATTAATTGGGATGAATTAAATCATCAAAATTTTAATCATCCAAATTAAGGAAGCATTAAAGCCTCCTTAATTTCCTCCCTCTCACTCCTCTAGCCGCCGGCCATATTTGGCTAAACCGCCGGCCACACTCCACTCGTCTTACTTTGGATCTCCTAATTTAGTTAAAATTAATTTGGAACCAATTTGGAATCCAAATTAATTAAATTCAAGATTTAAATCCTTTCCTATTTGTATTAATCTATTTTAGGAAAGTTTCCTAATGGAATTCAATTTGAAATTCAACTTAATTTGGATCCCATTAAATCTTTCCTAATCTTTAAGCCCAAATTTAGGAACTCAATCACCTCCTCATAAATCCCTCCCCACTCATTAAAATTGCTGGCCCCTAGCTCTTACCCGCCCCCTCTCTCTTCTCTCCCTCCCTTTAATTACTCTCAATCAAGAGGATAATCAGAAGGTGTTTGAATTGAAATTTCCCTCCACCTAAACCTCCCAAATCTGAACCCAAGCTCCCAAACCACTTTCCCTCATGGCCGGCCACTTCATCCCCCTTCTTCCTTAAGGGTTATTGAGATAAGCTCCTCCCTCTCAATTGAGCCTCCAAGGGAAGTACCAACAAGCATGCTCACCACCTTCAACACTAGAGAAACTTCTTTCTCTCTAAGTTGAACCTTCAAGGGAACTACAACGAAGTTCTTCAACATCTCGGCTAAATGTTTCCCGACTTTGACTAAGGTGAACTTCTCCCCTCTTTTCAATTACCATCCTAATCCCCTAATCTTGTAGGTGATGACAAGTCACAAGGAGCCGTGCTTCACCTTTGCCTAAGCTTAGTAAACGTAAGAATTTATAACGTTGGGTTGAGTGAATTATATTTGCTTCTAATCTTATTGTTAGATTAGGGATTTCTGTTGAAGGCTATTCTATTTGCATGACTTGATTTTCGATGTTGTTTTGATAATCCAAGTGCTTAGTGTGTAACTTAGCCTAAACGGAGGTGACCGCTCTTATGTTTTATTTGATCGTTTTAATTTGCTAATAATTCTAATCTTATTTACTCTTATCACGAAATCGTGCAAATTCTTATTTCATCATTTTAAAACATATAGTTCTACATCAAGTTGACTCGAATGGAGAATGATAAATCATTAATTTTTTTTAGTTTTGAACCCATTTGCACATCTTTGGGAGTCTTTTTATGCATGAAAAATGATTTCTTGTGTTCCAGAATTAGTCCCAAGTATTTGGTGTGAATTTTGGTGAAATTTAAGAAACATTACTATTTGAGCGTCTCAGGGCAAGGTGTCCGAGTGCATCAGCGCTGCTACAATATCAGGTACAAAATAGTGACATTGCAATGCTCCCAACTCTGGAAATTGAGTTTTGAACTAGCGCCGCAGTGCTCGAATTTAGCGCCGCAGCGATAGTCCGTTAACAACACATTAAATTTAAATATTTTTATTATTTCATTGCATTTAATCGAGCAGCCAATCGAAGTAGAGAGAGAAAGAGAGAGTGTTTGGAGAGAAAATGAAGGATTTTTAGTTTCTTTGGGCCATTTTTAGTTGTCGGACTAGTTGAAAAAGTTATTCGTCTCGAGGTAGATGTCATTTTGTCTATCTCAATTTTCAATAATTCGATGTTTTTAGGATTTATTCGATAAAATTAACATTTTCATTATCGAAAAATGAGGATAATTTTATATTGGTAGAACCTCTATCGCTTAACTTTATATGTTATAGAGCTCGTGATTATGAATACTTTGAGTATTTTTTGAAAAAAATTTACCATGTGTTTTGGATTTTGTACAGTTTGTATTGAATAAAATATAATCCAGACTCTGAAAAATAGTGACATATTACGATTAATGTCTTATAATGATGTTTTAAATAATCTATGGTAATTTAGTTATGTTTGAAAATTGTGCATTTTTGCTTAGTAGTATTTCTATTGCCTGTAGTTAAGACATTTTGATAATTTCTGAAATAAGTTTAATTATGCTTTAATTAATGAAATGCTCAGCAAATGTGCATAATAGTGAAAGAAATGTGTGAGGATGTGATATGATGTGATGTTATGCCGGTGCCAATGGGCGACCAAGGTGGGAAGTCTGTTATGCCGGCACTAGTGGGCGACCGAGGTGTGATTTTGTGATGCCGGCGCCTGTGGGCAACCGAGGTAGGATTTCGTTATGCCGGTGCCAATGGGCAACCGAGGTGAAATTCTGTTGTGCCGCAGCCTGCGGGCTATCGAGGTGGGATTTTGTTAACGAAACTATAAAGATATATAAAAATTTGTGCTGAGAGTCATTTAATAAAATAAATATTTGCTTATAATTCATTTGGTTTCAATTTCAACTTCTGCTTCAATTTTATTTTCAGTTTTTCGTACAGTACTTAAGCTTATTTTATAGTATAGTATTTTCAATTTTATTTTGGTTTTAGGTATTGATTTATGTTTTAGACTACGATAGCCTACTGAGTCGTGTTATCTCACTTCTATTTTTGCTTCCGTTTTTACGCAAGAAAAAGGGTAAAGAACGAACTGAGTAATTTGAATAGCAGACTCTGATCTGTGTTGCAGATATGGCCTTTTTGTTAGTTGATTTTTTGCAAGCATGGTTTTTATTTTATTTTTCTCTATTGTTAAGGATTGTTATAAATACTTTAGATTGTATGTGTTTGGATGATATATAAAAATTTATTTTTGAGATTCAGTAGTCTTCCTCTTTATATTGCATTCAGTAGTGGCTTTGTGTAGTATATACATGGAAGTTTTTGTTTCAGTAATTCTCCAACCGGATCTTGGGGTTAGTCTTGTCATAATCAGACACAGTATGACGACGCTATCAAGCAGGCTGGAAACAGAAAGTGGAGCATCATGGCGATCCACAAGACAGCCTGATAATTTTTTTCTCATTTTTTCATTAAGGTTTGAGTCCCTTTGTGGAGTTTTTATGTTTCTCTTTGTTTGTTTGTAAGAAAACTGTGCAAGATAGAATAAAGAAAATGAGAGAGCAAGAGAGAAGAGAAATATGTACTATTTCTCCCAAAATTTCATAGTGAATTTCTTGGTGTGGCGTGGCTCTGGGTTTTTTCTGGATTTCTAGCTTTTCTGCGTTACATCCTGATGTTCTTTCTTTCAACTGCATTTTCCCTTTCTTGTTTATGTTTGCTACGTGGTTTATTTCTCCAACATCCAAACTCCCTTGCATAGACTTGGAGCATGTATATAATAATATGATAGGAAACACTTGGATTTCCAAGTGTTTCTCACCAAAACCAAGTAGATCCAATGTAAAATTGCTGTCCACAGCAGAAAAACAGCCAAAAACAGTAGGAAAACAGGAAAAACTGCAGAAAAATCCGAGAAAAGACTTGTATTTTACTAGTAGTTGCAAGGAAATAGCAAAGATACAATTGATCCTCAATTCGAGAGGAGGATCGATCTCTCCCAAATCTCTAGACGCCGCTAGAGCCCAAAGAAATCCTAAATCTACGAGACCTCAAATTTCAGCCAAATTCAAGATACTCAAACCCTAGAAAAAACAACTATTTAATGCATACAAATCAAAAGGAATTCCCTAAACAGTCCCTACATTCAAAATTCTCTCTGAAACTCCCCAAAAATCCTTCCTAAAACGCTCTAAATGAGTGGTCGGGCCGCTCGTTCTGGCGGAAGCTCCGCCTGTTCTGCGATTCCGCCCGTGAACCGGTCCCGCCTGGACCGGCTGGACCGGTCCAGTGGACCGGTCTAACAATACTCCCCTCCCCAAAATCCACCTTGTCCTCAAGGTGGAGATATGCTCGTGTTCCGGTGGAGGTGGCCATCCTTGAGCTGACTGAATAACCTTTTTGTACTGTTGAACCAAGGGCTGCATAGAAAGAGAAACATCCCCTCCCTCCTCCAATCTGATCGCATCCAACCTGTGTAGTCCCACCACATAATCTTCCCCCACCTCTTGTATGTCTCTAACCATGGTCTTAAGTGATGTCATGGCTTTGGATAGCCCTGCATCTCCCCTTATAACCACCTTTCTCCCATCCACTATTAATTCCATCGTGAGTGCTCCCCAATTGTCCTTGGTTTCCCCCAAAGTTTGCAACCATTTCATTCCCAAGATGACATCAGTACTTCCTAACTCTAGTGGAAGAAAGTCCTCTCTTACTTGAATCCCTTGGATGGTCAACGCCACTCCTTTACAGATTCCCTGGCCTTTCTCCACCTTCCCTGTACCCATCATTACTCCATAGCAACCAGTGTCCACCAACTTCATTCCCAATTGGTCAACGACCTGAGTGGAAATGAAATTGTGGGTAGCCCCACTATCAATTAGCACCACCACCTCACGGTCAGCTATCTCTCCTTTCACTTTCATAGTGTGACTCGGAGTGAATCCCACTACAGAGTTCAGAGAGACTTCTGCCACATCCAGGTGCAACTTCTCCTCCTCTCCAGATCTGCTCCCACCTCCCTCCTCGTCTTCCTCGTCTTCACAGACAAGGAGAACCTGAAGAGTTCGGTCCTTGCACCTATGCCCTGGCATGTACTTCTCATCACATCTGAAGCACAACCCCTTTGTCCTCTTATCCTGCATCTCCTTCTCTGTCAGCCTCTTGAAATTTTCCCCACTCCCTCCTCCTACTGGCTTCTCCTGGGTGGTTTCATTGCTATTGCCTGATGCAGGCCCCTTGGGTGCTAGAAGAGTGGTCGTCGTCCTGTTAGAGCCTCCTGAGCAGTTTCCTCGAGCCCCTCTTTCTGCTTTCTTCTGATCTTCTACCAACTGCGCCAGCTCCATAGCCTTTCCCAGGTTCCTCGGCTCCAGTACCCTGACTGCTGTTCGGATCTCTGGTTTCAGCCCCTTCATGAAGTTCCCTTCTAAGGCAGACTCAGAAATGTGATCCAATCTGCTTGCCAGGTACTCAAATCTATCCTGGTAATCGGCCACAGTCCCCTCCTGCGTCAAAGCAAAGAATTGTTCATAGAAGTCTCCTCCCCTATCGGCTCGGAAACGCTCTAATAAACGATCCTTGAACTCTCTCCAGCTCCGGATAGGCTCCCTCTTGTCTCGCCACTGATACCATGCCAACGCCTTCCCTTCCAGACACAATCCTGCCGCCGCCAGCTTCTCATCATCTGTTAACCCGTTGACTGCAAAGTAACGCTCCACCTTGTATATCCAGCCATGGCCATCTTCCCCCTCAAAGATGGGCATCTTCAACTTCCTTACCTTCGGATCCCTTCCGTTGCCCCGGTACTCTCCATAACCTCCCATTCCTCGAAGATGAGGTGCTCCCCAAGTGTCCCGATCCTCCCTCCGACGTTGGTAACCGAATTCTTCGTCATAATCTCCTCTTCCCCTTTCAAAATCAGCACCTCGACGCTGAAATTCAGCACCTCGACGCTGATATTCTTCTCTCCTCTCTCCAAAATCTGCACTACCTTCATATTCCCCCCGCCTGCCTCCAAAATCCACACCTCGACGCTGAAAATCAGCACCTCGACGTTGAAAATCAGCACCTCGGCGGTCATTCCCTATGCTCATCTCCTCTCTAGAGAGTGGCTCTAGAGGTGGCATGTCGTCATCCCCTTCAAGAATCTCCACCTCCGGATTCCTCCTCCCCCGAATTGGGTTTGGATTTCTTCCTACGCCATGGCCGTCAGTAGTCTCTCTCACTTCCGATGTACCCTGATTGGTTTTCATCTCCAGTAGTTTCTTCATCATTTCTTCCATAGCCGCGAACCTCCCTTCCAACCTATCATTGTTGGTGGAGATTTCCAGGAACTTTCCCTCCAGATCTGTTTTCAGTTGACCGAACTCGCCTTCTAATACTTCCACCTTCTTTCCGGCCATTTTTCTTCTATCGGATCCACAAAAATCTTCTTCCGGAGACGAAGATCTTGCTGAAATTTCAGGATTTCAGCCGCCGGTGGTCCCGAATCGACGCTCTGATACCAATTTGATAGGAAACACTTGGATTTCCAAGTGTTTCTCACCAAAACCAAGTAGATCCAATGTAAAATTGCTGTCCACAGCAGAAAAACAGCCAAAAACAGTAGGAAAACAGGAAAAACTGCAGAAAAATCCGAGAAAAGACTTGTATTTTACTAGTAGTTGCAAGGAAATAGCAAAGATACAATTGATCCTCAATTCGAGAGGAGGATCGATCTCTCCCAAATCTCTAGACGCCGCTAGAGCCCAAAGAAATCCTAAATCTACGAGACCTCAAATTTCAGCCAAATTCAAGATACTCAAACCCTAGAAAAAACAACTATTTAATGCATACAAATCAAAAGGAATTCCCTAAACAGTCCCTACATTCAAAATTCTCTCTGAAACTCCCCAAAAATCCTTCCTAAAACGCTCTAAATGAGTGGTCGGGCCGCTCGTTCTGGCGGAAGCTCCGCCTGTTCTGCGATTCCGCCCGTGAACCGGTCCCGCCTGGACCGGCTGGACCGGTCCAGTGGACCGGTCTAACATAATAGTAGCGCATAGCTTGCACTAGAGAGACCTAGGCTAGTTTCGCAAGACCTTAGGTCAATGCCTCAGCCAATCTAAGTTCCTTACCAACTTGACCACCCTGTGATGAGCCTAGCCCTCCTAGGCCAAACCTAGATACCCTTTATATAGTTTCTAGAGTCCTTAGACTTAGCCGCTGAAGCCCAACAACAATGGTGGAATAGTTATAGGATGGAGGTTAACAAGGCAACTTTGAATTCTCAGGTACACCTAGCATGGTACGATCATCCCATTAGATGAATCATAAGAGGACTGTGAAGACTTAATTGGAGCGAAGGCACGAAGGAGAGCAGGAATGTTCTGAACTAGTTGTAGAGAAATATAGCAGCAAAACGCTGATGTAGGAGTTTACTGAACTCATGCATATTTTCTTGACAGATTTCCGCATTAGTAATTACCAGCTTTAAAATAGGAGAGCAACTGTCAACTAACGGTTTCGGATTGGCTGATTCTATCAAATGAAATACAATGTAAAGTTCAATAGCTTATTGCTTAGCAGCTAAATCGTGCTGCTGCATTTCCTCGATAAAATTAATGGATATGTAAAAAAAATTCACAGATCAGTTAGTAAAATATTCATGTGCAAATGCACATAAAACATTCGGTTCAAAACCTTGGTCTTCCTATGCATGCCGTGTATCTGTATTTTGAATCTTTTAGCATCCAGAAAACGAAATCCTTAAATAAAACACTTAAATGTACATGCTTGTATCTTCAAAAAGATTTTTACTCATCTTTGATATATGCCTTTCAAATGTATTAAATATAGCTCTCTAGGTGAAAAGTAAGATAGTGAATATCTGCAGACCTGAAAAAAATCTATAATGAAATCAATTTTTCTTAGCTGCAAAGATGAAGAGCCAACAATTACCTCTGCATTGCAGCAAAGAGTTGCAGCTCTCTTTCAAGAACCCCATGAGCTGTAGAGGGCGTTAGAATCACCCTAACAGCCCAGTAGCCCACTACTGATGCTCCATGACATATCATATCAAGTCAAATTACATTGCATAAGAGAATTACAGCCCCTTGACTGTGGTTCTACTGAGAACTTCAATGAGTGTAATCTGGCTTTAGCTGCAGAAGTGATACAATATTGATTGATTCCTGAAGGACATTGTGTAACAAAACATCCCAAGTGCGGGCATTGGGTGTAATTCCAATATTCACGGCTCTATTTAGGAGCTTGTTTGCTTCATCAATCAAATTTGCCTTGCAGTACCAGCTAATAAAAATATTATATGTAACTATGTCAGGAACAATTTGTTCAGCATGCAGCTTCTCTAAGAGGTTAAGAGCTGCATGCATCGCGCCCTTCCTACACATACCATTTATCAGGCTATTATAAGTCACTATATCTGGTTTGAAACCAAGCTGAAGCATTTTCCCTAATAATTCTAGAGCATCCTGCACTCTTCGCTTCTTACAGAGCCCATCAATAAGAAGATTACAGGAAATAGTACTTGGACAGATACCTTTTTGTCTCATCTTCTCGAACAGCTCTAATCCTGCCTCAACGCCTTCATTGTTGCAAAGCGCCTTTATCAGTCTGTTGAAGTTGATAACATCCACTGAGCAACCATGTAACACCATATCATTGGCAAGTTTCAAAGATTTATGTAGCTCTCCCTTTATCAGCAATGCTTTAATCAATGTATTATAAGTCACACCATTAGCAACAACTCCCTCCAGCAATAGGTTTCCATAAACATTGAAGGCTTCATCCAGTTGATCAACTTTGCAAAGACCATGTATAAGAGAATTAAATGTAATTATATCGGGCTTACAACCTTCTTCCTCCATCCTTTCAAGAAGCTTCATGGCCTCATTAATCCTATGGTCCTTACAGAGAGCACAGATGAGACAGTTGTATCCTACTGTATTAAGGCTGAAGCCTTTTGAGTACATTTCCTCCAATATGTTTTTGGCTTCACCCAACTGACCATCCTTACAAAATCCATCAATCAAAATCGTGTAAGTTATCACATTTGGCAAGCAATTTTTAGCCTCCATCTCTTCAAAAAGATGAATAGCTGATCCTAACCTTCCTTCCTTGCAGAGCCCACTAATCGCGATATTATAAGTGAAAACATCTGGATTACAACCATTTTGTGTCATATTATCATAAAGAGCTTTTGCTTCTAACAACCTACCTGCAGTGAAAAATCCATTGATGACAGTATTAAACAAAACCACATTTGGATTGGGCACTTTGGCTAATACTGCTCTTGCTTCATCAATTTCACCTTTCTTGCACAACCCTTGTAACAAAACACCATATGTCAGGGAATTTGGTGAGCATCCTCGAAGAACCATCCTTTCGACCAATATGGTTGCATCATCTACATAGCCAATTTTGCAAAGCCCATGAATAACGTCGTTAAATGTATTAACATCAGGGGAACAACCCATCAACAGCATATCCTCCAAAAGCTGTAAAGCATCCTGAACCTTATTCTCCTTGTAACAAGCATGTATTAAAGTCTGATAAATTATTGAGTCAGGAACACATCCATGCCTTCCCATTTTATCAAGAAGCGAGCGTGCCGAGTTCACCTCATTCACCAAACAAAGAGCTTTCATCACTATTGAAAACGTGAAAGTGGTGGGAAACACACCTCTATGAAGCATCCTATGGAACAAGTTGACAGCTATCCTATGGCAATTAGCCCCAACCAAAATGTCCAGAGCCACATTATAAGATCTGAAAGTCGGTTGGCATTCATACTTCTCAGGCATTTCATCGAGCACTTGGACAGCCGCTCCGGGAAGACCGGCTTTCCCATACCAATTGATGATCACAATAAATAAATGCTCTCTTAGAACAATTCCTTCCTCTTTTGACCTCTGTAACAGCTTCTCCACCATCTTGAATTCACCAGCTTCAGCTAATTTTCTTACCAGAATATAGTAAACGTCAAATGTATGGGAGTAGCCCTTCTGCAAGCCAGCCCAATCAAAAACTTGCAATGATGTGGAAATGTCAAGGGGAAGCTCAAGCAGTTTGCACAGCCTTCGGGGAGTGACCCAGTTAAAAGACTTTTTAAGTTCTTCCAGATCAAAGGGTTTGAGGAGTTTTTCCCACTCATTCTCAGAATCCGACCTCGGATCCCCTGATCCGACGTCAGTGGTAGAGCAAAATAGAGCAAATGGCTGCATATGAAAAAGTACTAGCTTCTCCCTTGTGAAAGTTCTGCAACCAATTATTCTATCGTGCCTAACGTAGCAATGGGAACGACAGAAGAACATCCCAACTGCATCCGATCATGAGCTCCGTAGGCTCTCAGACTCCGAGAAACAAAATCCATGGCAAAATGCCGACATTTTATTCATCATGATAACAAGAAATCGATAATACTACTGTGAAAATGTTCACAATCATACGCTTTAGCCGATTGAGATTGTTGGGAAGACAAAAAATCATACATCAATGAATGTCCTTGAAGAATTTGATAACGAAGAAAATTCCGTGAAAGCTTTCCTCCGTAATGACAAGAGAAATCGAAGTAGGTGGTAAAACCATAAGAGAGAATTGGGGCCTGGTCGAACTAAGGCAGAGAAAGGGCCCGGCCGACGTTGAGTGAGGGGACTAACGAGCTGGAAATCAAGGGAGGTTGCCGCCGCCGCCGCCGCCAAACATCTCGACTACCAATATTATATAAATGTGTGTATTAAAGTACATGTAATTTTTTAGGGGATACTTAATGAATTAACATAAATTCACACATATATCAAATAATCAAGTTTTGAACATAAGATCTCTTAGTTGTTAGCCGAAGACAATCACACAATGACCTTTCCTTAGTCATTCGTGCGGCTTTAGCGCTCAAAACTTGTGCTAAGCAGCCTAATTTTCACAACAAAATGATAAGAACACTTGGACACTTGAGAAAAGAGGTGGAAAGGAAAGTAATGCTTTATTGACACAAAGCTTAAGAACTTGGGAAACTTTTGGATGGATCCAAATCAAGGGTGGGGACCTTTATTTATAGTCCAGATAGCCTAGAGAATATTCTAGAATACATGAGAAAATATTTCTTCTAGACTATTGCATATTATTCTAGTATAGCACAATAGTTTATATAAGGTTGCCTAGAATATTTTAGAGAATCTTGGAGTCTTCTTGAAGCTTCTTCACTCTAGCATGACCTAGAACCTTGAAGATGATTTTGGAGTATTCAAGACCTTGGGCATTATTTGGTTAACCCCGTTTAGATGGAAAAAGAGGAGGCATGATTGGTAAAGCAAGTGTGGAGTCATCATGGGGATGCCAAGGAATGGATGAGTAACGTGATCCAGCATTCAAGCTATGGGAGAAATCCAAAGAGAGGATCTCTAGTTTAGGTTCGCATTTACCTCGATGGATAAGAGCTGCGAGGCCCAAATGGATGACAAAGGTGAAGATGGGAGTAGCCTTGTGGAACAAGGTTCCACCATCCATGCTTTGAGAAGAGGCATGGTGTCTCGGCTGAAGAAATCCTTAATGGACAAGATAGAGGTGCATGGAGAGCTCAAGAGGAAGCTCAATGGGATGTTAGCTCGAGTTGGGAGCCTACATAACGATTATATGCATACCTTGACAGATACGTCTACCAACAACCATTTTTGCTCTATGGGAGAACTCAATGTGTTGGAGCGAGAGCAGCGAGAGAGGCAAATGAGCCAGGTCAAGAGAAGGCTTGCCAAGACATCACAGGAGCCATGGACAATAAAAGGAGCAAGAAAAAGGTTGGTTAGGAGCGGAGATTGATTCAAAATGTCTGCTTTATTTGTGTATGACCTCATTGGGTAAGGAATTATCCTAAGATAGCTTCAATACTCCTAGCCAAGCGTCAAGGGGTGAAGAATGGGAAGAGTGGTGATGAGGTGGATGCTATACAGGTGCTGTAAGAGTAAGGACAAGAAGGAGACAACTCCAAGGGAGAGGAGTTTTTAGTCTTGGAAGACATCCCAAGGGACTGGGAGGGCCATCCAATTTATGAAGATAAGTTGGAGGCACACATTGAAGGCATAAATTGGGATGACGAAAGTTTTCAAAGTACCTTCAAATGCCTTGCCATAGGAGCTACCTAAGGAGGCAACAAGACAAGAGGGAAGATCCCAAGTCCTTGATGTACCAATAGAGGATGAGGAAGCCAACCCAAGGCCGTAAGTACTTGATGCTCTAACAGGCGACAAGGAATCCAACCTAGGAGAAAAGGCGAAGGACCAAGGGAGCCATATATGAAGGATGACCCTGTGGCAGTCCAAGGACCTTCAACATAACTTCAAGAATGCTCTCGATAAGGACATCGTGAGAATATGTGGTGGAGAATGTCATGCCCAAAGAGGTTTGGCTAAACCCCTTAAGTGTGACATGTTGAGCGAAGGCAAAGAAGTCCTTCAGAATCTTTCCTAAATGGGGTCACATGACATTGGACGGTTCGGGAAGATTATAGAACATTCTAGAAGGTTCTAGAAGATTCTATAAGACTTTAGAAGGTTCTAGAATATTCTAGAAAAATTTGGAAGGCACTAGATAGGCCTAGAGTTTCCTAGAATATTCTACAATACTCTAGAATGTTTTAAAATGGTGTGGATACTTGGACTTTATTATAAGATACTACAGAACTCTCTAGAATATTATTGTGACGCCCCAGACATCCATAGTGAAAGGATTCGTCGACAGTCCTGATCAACCATCACTTCTTGCTCCCTTGCTCTGACCTGAAATTGTTAACCACATATAATGAGCTTCAAAAAGCCCAGCAGGTCACCAAAGCCTACAACTGAAATCAAAGCACGGTACTGAAACAATATGCATGTCAGTCAATCAAATCCAAAACAGTCAGTTGCACATGATCAGTGAATCTATGCAGCAGATACAAAAATCAGTAATCAATGCATGATCGATACAATCCACAATCATCAGTAAAAGAATCAATAAACATTAGAAAGAAATCCATAAAGCTCACTAAATCAATACATACGTCAAATCTCAGAAGAATCCATAAACAATAGAAAAATCTATATTCAGAAGAATCTCAGTTAAATCGATCAGTCAAATCGATAGAGAAAAATCGTCATCTCGATAATATCAGTTAAATCAACATCGTATCAATATAATCAATCAAATCAATTATCTCTGGTCAATAACATCAATCGGTATGAAATCACATAAAACAATCAAATCAATACAGTAAAACCTATTCCATATTTATCAATGAATCACATACAACAGTTCAATACGGTGTATCAATGAATCAATAATATCCATGTCCATAGTATTAATAAGTCAATGCAATATCGATATCCATATCCGTATCAGTATCAATGCTCAGTGACACGTACAATATGCAATATCAATGAAATCGTACAGTAACAATAAACCCGTAAATCCGTCAGTAAATCAATTCATTAGTAAATTCATTCAAAATCAATAAATCAATTATCAATACAAGAAGTCCATTAATATCAATAAATCTATAAATCCATAATGAGATCAATAGATCAATACCGTACACATGCAATTCAATATAATAGTCTTACTGAATAAGTACAATCATTGGATGTATCGTTGTTTCCATTGTGTTGTTATATCCATATCCATATATCCAGTGTGCTGTTATAGAAATATCCATATATCCATATCAGTAACTATATCCAGTGACATGTATAAGTATCAATGAATCAATATCAATAAAATCATGCAGTAACAATATCAATAATTCAATCATATATCCACATTCATATGCATATTCAATCATTCAAATCATCAATTCAAAAAATTAGAAGTTGTACGAGAAATTGGCGGCATAACGGCAGTACACGGAATGCACACAGAAATCACAGATTCAGAAATTTACCAATTACCACAGATCATGAAAACAACAATAAGACTTTTATCGTACTGAAGAAATATTTTTCAACATCCTGATAATTTTCTATTCGATAAAAATCGCACAGAACTCAAAATACCTTGTAGAAACTTTACAGAAAATACTCAAATCGTGTAGAAATATCATATTAGAAACATATCAAAGGTTGTGCGGTAAAACTTTCGTCAATACAAAATTATGCATGTTTTTCGGTAACGGAAACACAAATCTGAGCACATAAATATCAAAACTCGAAATCTTTGAAATTAGAAATAGGATTCAGAGTCCTTACTATGAGACAAACAAATCTTTCAACTGCGTCGTCGGACGAAAAGTGCTCTGCGGCCTTCGAAACCAAGCTTCTTCTTTCTCTTTCCTTCTCTTTCTCTCTCCTACTTTTCTCTCTCCTCAAAATATTTTCAAAATATCTTAAATCCGATACTTATCAAGCAGGATCATCCAGGACGATGCCCAGATCGTCCCGGGACGAACTCCTCTGGACACGGATCGTACAGACGAAAATTAATTCCAATTTATTTCGTCCTTGGACGAAACTCTTGGGTTCAGTTCGTCCCGACGGTTCGTCCCAATCCTTACAGGTTCGTCCAGATGAAATTGACAGATTCTTCACAATTTTTTTCAGTTCGTCCGGGACTAAGGCCAGTTCGTCCGGACTAACAGCACTAAAAAAAATTAGCTTCAAAGGGGTTTTACAATTATAATGTAGATATATTGTAAGGAATGGTGTGGAGTATTCTAGATAACTCCACTCTCATGTATTAAGGAGGGAGTTACATATTGTTCTTAGGCATGAGAGGGCGGTCAAAAATAGGACCCTCCCTTTTCATTTGTAATTATCTTCTCACACCCCTCAAATTCCTTTCTTTTATTACTTTCATTGTTATAGTAAAGCTTTCTCATTCAACTTTTCTCTTTCTAACCAAGCATTGTATGGGTTTAAGGTTGCTCAGCACTAGGGATGAATGATAAGGCCGCACGGGTGACTAAAGCAAAGTTTTTCTCATGATAAGTGGTATCAGAGATGATGCGGAGCATCCTAAGATAAGGAACACCTTTACCTTATATTATTACTACAGCACTAGTATTTGCATTCCTGCTTTATTAGTTACGCTCCACTACTTAGAATTTCCTTTTCTATTATTCGGTCGTACGGCTCTCACTTTAGTTAGTTATGTCCATTTATAGTTTTATGCAGTATACTCACATATATAGTTGTATTAGAAGAATTTTACAGGCAGACAATACATTTTGATCTTTTACAGAGCCAATTGCTACTGTGTTACTGTTTCATTTGTTTTTCTACCTCCTTGTCTTCCTCCACCGATACCCTACATCAGTTTTGGTATCAGAGCCCGGCGCTTGGGGGTAATGGCGGAAAGTAGCCGACGAGGGACCGGCGATGAAGTTCGCAGTCTTGATTCCCTTTGGGAACTCCATAGCAACCTTAATCAGAGGTTAGATAATCTCTCCACTGAACTGTTTCGGTTGTCTATGGATATGCGCAAAGAGTTCCAATCCATCCGGGCTGAGATGGAAGGAAGTCGCCATATTCGGACACCTGCACCGACCACATTGACTTAGGAAAGGCGCGATCGGGAACGCGATCTGGAGCGTAGGCGTGCGCCTCCAACGTCGGAACAGTCCGATTCCGATGAGGACGGACTAGAGCAGTTTAACGCCAATATACTTTCTAAGTCAGATGAAGAACGGGTGCCCGCTCAATATACTCGGCGCCGCCGGGGAATGTATTAGGGTCGTTCACAAGGCGAATTTTGAGTGAAGCTCGATATTCCGTTCTTTGACGGTCACTTACATATCGAGGATTATCTAGACTGGGAAAGGTCGGTGGAGACCTTCTTCGAGTATATGGACATTGCGCCAGAAAAACAGGTGAAGTACGTGGCATGCCGACTAAAGGGGGGAGTAAGTGCCTGGTGGATGCAACTCCTCCAGTCAAGGAGGAGGGAAGGTCGTGGATCAGTACGCAACTGGCGACGAATAAAGCAGCTTCTTCGTTCTTAGTATTTACCGACAGACTATGAGCAGATTTTATATCACAAATATCAGCATTGCCACCAGGGAAATCGAACTGTTAGTGAATAAACTGAGGAATTCCACCGCCTGTGTGCTTGCAATGATCTTAATGAAAGTGCCAATCATCTAGTTGCACAATACATGAGAGGGCTCAAGGAAGCTATACAGGATAAGCTCGAAATGAATTCTGTCTGGTCACTTTCACAGGAAGTTAACTTTGCCTTAAAAGCAGAACTCCAATTGTCCAGGGGTAGTAAACAACATACAGGCCGGCGACAGTTCTTTGAGCATTCGCAAGAAGTGGCGAAATCCAATTCCACTTCAAACAGGACATCGGTGGGTCAACAAAATCTTGTTACTACCAATCAATTGGCTACACATAATGCTTCGCCTGGAGCGTCGGGAGACCCGAAAGTGCAATCGAGGTGGAAAGCCCCTGTTCGAGATAACCCCTATGCTAAACCAAGTACGATCAAATGTTTCAGGTGTTTTCAGATTGGTCACAAATCTAATGAGTGCCCAAGCTGTCCACAACTATAATTGACTTCTGCTGACAATGAAGAGGCTTCAGGGGAAGTGGAAGAACAAGAGCCTGAATTGGAAGAAGAAATCGCACCAGATTTGGGGGAGGCGTTGGTATGTGTTATGGAGAAAATTTTATTGGCACCGAGGCAACAACAGAATTCTCAGCGGAACTCAGTCTTTAAAACACAATGCACTATCAACGGGAAAGTGTGTGATTTACTTATTGACAATGGGTGCACCGAAAACGTCATTGCGCGTTCGGTTGTCCTCGCACTTCAGCTTAAGACTACAAAAAGCTCCCACCCATATAAGATCAGCTGGGTGAAGAAAGAAATGGATATTTTGGTATCCAAAATGTGTCGTGTCACTTTTTCAATAGGGAAGCACTATGTTTGTGAAGTACTTTGCGATGTCCTAGATATGGACGTGTGCCATATAATTTTGGGGCGACCGTGGTAGTTTGATGTGGGGACACTGTATGATGGCAGATCAAATTCTTACTCTTTTGATTGGAAGGGTAAAAGGCTCAAACTCATTCCCTATTCTGCTGAATGTAAGGATGCTCCGAAGGATAAGAAGGCAGTTATGCACATGGTGACGGGTTCAGCCCTCTTACATGCTAGTAAAGAGAATTCCATGCTCTTTGCATTAGTTATTAAAGAGACTGTTCCTCCTTGTACAATGGGTAACATTCATGCTGAGGTGAAAAAACTGTTGAAGTAGTTTTCTGAACTTGGGCCGTATTCCTTACCAGCTACCCTTCCTCCACTCTGTGCTCTGCAGCATCAAGTTGATTTCATTCCAGGAGCTAGTCTGCCTAATCTGCCACATTATCGTCTGAGCCCGAAGGATCATCTGACGTTGCAACAACTCGTGGATGATTTATTGGAGAAGTAATTAATTCAGCCCAGTTTGAGCCCGTGTGTGGTGCCAGCGCTTTTAGTACCAAAAAAGGATGGAACGTGGTGCATGTGTATGGATAGGAGAGCCATCAATAAGATCACAGTAAAGTTCCGTTTTCCCATTCCTCGACTTGAAGAATTACTAGAAAAGCTAGCTGGATCAGTCGTCTTCTCTAAGCTGGATCTATGCAGTGGCTACCACCAAATTCGTATCCGTCCTGGAGACGAATGGAAAACGGCATTCAAGACTCGCCAAGGCTTGTACGAATGGAAGGTCATGCCCTTTGGGCTTTGCAATGCTCTGGCAACATTCATGAGGCTCATGAATGAAATTTTGAAACCTTATTTAAATAAGTTTTGCGTTGTCTATTTTGATGATATCCTCATTTTTAGCAAGACTTTATCCGAGCATATATGCAACATTTGCATCAAATTTTTGAGGTGTTACACAACAATAAGATGTATTTAAACTTAACCGAGTGTGAATTTGCTACAAATACTACCTATTTTCTCGGGTTTATTATTACAGCTGATGGCGTGCGGGTGGATCCACAGAAAATCCGAGCGATCACTGATTGGCCTACTCCAAAGTCTTTTTTTTTTTTTTACGTCCGGATTTTTCATGGTTTAGCCAATTTTTACCATCGTTTTATTTGGGGATTCAATACTTTGGCTGCACCGTTAACAGATTGCCTAAAATCTAAGCAGTTTGTGTGGACTGAATTACAACAGGCCAGTTTCGAACATGTGAAAACTGCATTAGCATCCGCTCCAGTCCTTGCGTTGCCTGACTTTGAAATACCATTTGTCGTCGAAACCGATGCTTCTTCATCCGGAGTTGGTGCTGTACTCATGCAGCTTGACAAACCAGTTGAGTTGAGTATTTTAGTGAAAAACTATGCCCAGCTCGCCAAAAGTGGAGTGTTTACGAGCAAGAACTGTATGTTGTTGTCCGTGCTCTCAAACAGTGGGAACATTATTTGTTACACCAAGATTTTGTACTCCATAGTGACCATAAAACTTTACAGTACATCAACAACCAAAAAACGTTGAATCGAATGTATGCCCGCTGGATTCTGTTTTTGCAAAGGTTCACCTTTGTTCTTAAGCATAAATCGGGTTCCCAGAATAGAGTCGCTAATGCCTTGAGCCGACAAGCCACCCTTTTAATGCAATTAAATACAGAGATTACTGGATTACAGTGCCTTAAGGAGCTTTACTCCACTAACAAAGATTTCAAGAATATCTGGGCTGAGTGTATGGAGAACACTTCTGCGGGACAGTACTCAGTGCGGCATGGGTATTTGTTTAAACAGCAAGCCCTTTGTGTCCCCGATTCCTCCTGGAGAAAACAGCTGATCCGTGAACTGCATTGTGGAGGACTGGCAGCCCATGTTGGCCGTGACAAAACCATAGAACAATTGTAGATCCGATTTTTCTGGCCGCATCTATGACGGGATGTCACCAAGTTTATTGAGCGGTGTTTAGTGTGTCAATCTTATAAAAGCAGTGGGCAAAACACAGGGTTATACATGCCGTTGCCCGTGCCATACACAATTTTGGAAGATCTCAGTCTAAATTTTGTTTTAGGATTGCCGCGAACTAAACTAGGTAATGACTCTGTCATGGTGGTGGTAGATAGGTTTTAAAAAATGACTCATTTTATTACATGTAAAAAAACCTTTGATGCTCATAATATTGCTCGACTATTTTTTAATGAAATTGTTTGCTTACATGGCATTCCTCGTAGCTTAACCTCGGATCGCGAAGTTAAATTTGTAAGCCATTTTTGGCGTGAGTTGTGGAAACGCCTCAAAACATATATTAATTTAAGTTCAGCCTATCACCCGCAATCGTATGGCCAAACTGAAGTGGTAAACATAACTTTGGGAAATATGTTGTGGTGCCTCGTTCAAGAGCATTCAAAACTTTGGGATGACGTATTGAGTCAAGCTGAATTTGCTTATAACAGTATGCCCAACAGGTCGACGGGTTCGTCTCCTTTCCGTATTGTCTACACAAAAGCTCCAAATCACACTATGGATGTGGCGGTACTTCCGAAGTGTAATAGTCGCCAAGCTGCTCACACGGTTGATCAGTTTACAACTTTGCTGCAGGATATTCGCTCAAAACTAATTGCATCTAACAAGCAGTACAAGGCTGCTGCGGACTGCCATCGAAGAGCGAGAATTTTTAAACAAGGCGAACTGGTTATGGTTCGTATTCGCCGTGAGCGACTACCACCTGGAGCTTATTCTAAATTGGGTCGACGGAAATTGGGTCCATTCCCCATTTTGAAGAAAGTAAATGACAATGCGTACATCGTTGATCTTCCTCCTGATTTGGGTACAGCTTCTACCTTCAACGTTACAGATATTTACCCATATTTCCCAGTGATGATGCACCTATATCTACGTGACTACGTCTGCTGAGACAGCAGCACTCTCTTCGGCAGGGGACAGCTGATGCGGAGCATCCTAAGATAAGGAACACCTTTACCTTATATTATTAGTACAACACTAGTATTTACATTCCTGCTTTATTAGTTACGCTCCACTACTTAGAATTTCTTTTTCTATTATTCTGTCGTACGGCTCTCACTTTAGTTAGTTATGTCCATTTATAGTTTTATGCAGTATACTCACATATATAATTGTATTAGAAGAACTTTACAGGCAGACAATACATTTTGATCTTTTACAAAGCCAATTGCTACTGTGTTACTGTTTCATTCGTTTTGCTACCTAGCTCCTTGTCTTCCTCCACCGATACCCTACATCAAGAGACAGTTCAATCCCAAGGCAAAAGGCACGAAGCCAAGAAGAGGCACGATTGGCATGGGGTGAAGCCAATTCGAGGAGCAGTTTTCTTGAAAGATGTTATATATATTATTAAATATGTGATTATTTGTATTTTGAAGTGTAAAATCAGTTTTTTGGGTCAAAAACAGCCTAAGGAGATTGTATTAATATTTTCAAAAAATAGGTTTTTCCTTTGAAATGCTTTACTCAATCTCTCTCCTCACATAAGACTTATGAATGAGATGAAAGCCATGCAGTGCTCCAAGCTCATTACCGTAATCGACCACTAGTTCATAATTAGGCGTTGATATTTCACTACTATTGAAGCTACAGAAGAGCACTTGGAAATAAGGATGCTTCTAGCAATGCACTAGGACTATTTGATGAAATGCCGAGGACGAACAGAAGAAGGTGGAGGCGGGGGAGGGTAGTCGGTGAACTATTTCCTGGTTATTCAAGGACGGGTGGCTAGTTGGCCGCAGCGACAGTGACGAGGATGCGTCGGAGGCGGTATAATTCCATTTTTTCAATAAATATTTAAATTTCTCCTTCTAATTATATATTAATATATAATACATTATTATTTTATCATATATTTATAATAAATTTAAAATTATTTGAATATAATGTTAATCTATCATGTTAAAGCTTTTAGCTAATTTTTATGAAAATAAGATAATGATTTTATGATCCAATTTTTTTAATTGAATTTGAAAGATTTGAGTTAATGGAATAAATCAAATATTTTAGATGTTAAATGTCTAAGAAAATAATTTTTAATGTTATTTAATAAAAACTCTTTTTAAAATAAGCAATAAAATATAGACAATTATCTCCGAATTTTACTTTCCTAAATATAAACTTAAAATTTTTAATAATATGGAAGAAAAAATTTGAAAAATTTTCTAAGAAATATTATAATAAAAAATAATAATTATGTTAGAATATTTTGACAAATTATATCAATATGAATTTGAAAAATATTGAATGAATTTATATAACATAAAACTTTCATTTATATAGCATTATTTAAAAAAAATCAATAATTTTTAATTTCATCATAATAAAATTTAAATCAAAGTATTTATTTTTTTTTAAAATTAAGAAATTTTTAGTTTCTACTTTCATGATTATTTAATATTTAAAAATAGTACTTAGTTGTTTTTGAATGAAAACTGAAAAGTTAGTAGTTTTCAAAAATAGGAATTTTATTCTCCGATAAACTTGTCGCATTTTTAAGAGGAATATTTGTCCAAATTTAGCTGGCAAATTGCGACTCGTTACTGCTGTGGGGCACAGATCACGTTAGTTATTGCAATGATGCCACGTATGCGAATTAGAGCTGTTTCGTGTTTATTATTGACAGCTATTTTTACGCTACCAAGCCATCTTCTTATTATCTTATTTACATCTTATGCCCTCCGTTCTCTTATATATCGTTTCGGCTTCCCCTTCAATTTTTTTTCTTCGTTAATCGAATCGAGCGGAGGAAATAAAGAAATATATTAAAAATTGAGAAAAAAAATCGAAGAGAAACGAAGAGAGCTATATAAACGGAGAGAGAAACAGAGGGTGGAGAAGGCGATGAGGAGCTCCTCTGATCTGCGGATGCGGACAACCAGATCTTAGTCTGAGAAAAGAGAGGGGATTCTCTCGTGTTCTCATCCGAAGGTGGAGCGCAGATCGAGCGGTGAATATTTCACGTTCAATTCGATCCCTTCTGCTTTCCATTTGTTTTCATCCGTTTTCTTGCTTTTTCCGAATTTTACTTCGTTTCTGTTCGATCGGACAAGGATCTGAGCATCCACTTTTGATTTACGGGGTGCTTTTTGTTCAGCAGTTATACTGCAATGCTTTTTTGGTCTTGGGCTTTGGTTTTGAACTTGGATGCGGTTTGCGTTGGGTTTATTCGTTTAATCTGTCATATGTTGGGCATGTAGTATGCATCGGTTATTCCGCTGTGGTAGTTATTCTGGTTTGGTGAAAATTGAATCGGTTGTTGAATAGATCGAATTTCGTTGTCTGGATAGTGGATTTTTGTATCGGATTGGATCTAGTTGGTCGTGATTTTATTCGCGATGAATAGGTTGTTGGATGGTAGATTGCTCCTCTAGTTGTGTGTTTGTGATTGTTTGATTGAGAATATTGCGTTGTAAATTGCAGGAGGGAGAATGGAGTCGGATCTCGGAAAACTTTTCATTGGGGGGATTTCCTGGGACACCAATGAGGATCGCCTCCGGGAGTATTTCAAGGGCTTTGGGGAAGTTGTTGAAGCCGTGATCATGAAGGACCGGACCACTGGTCGTGCGCGCGGTTTCGGGTTTGTGGTCTTCGCCGACCCCGCTGTTGCGGAGAGGGTCGTCTTGGAGAAACACCTGATCGATGGCCGGATGGTAAGTAACCTTTTCTGATCGTTTTGTTTTAATTGGACGTTGAAAACTTGAAACGTACATCTATATTTTAAATGGGCATGCTTGAAGTAATGGTGGACATAAAAAGAAAACACTTTCTCAATCTTAAGTCGATATCAATCTTACATACATTGCAATATAACCGTTATTTTTTAAGTGTGGTTTATTCTATTTTCTTTTGAGATTGAATTTCATCTGTTTTCTTATGCACATTCCGTGTAATTCTAGTTTTTAATGATGAATAACAGGTGGAAGCCAAGAAGGCTGTACCGAGGGATGATCAACTCATACTTAACAGAAACATTGGCAGCCTCCCAGGATCTCCTGGTCCTGGACGCACCAAAAAAATATTTGTGGGAGGCCTTGCCTCCACTGTAACAGATGCAGACTTCAAGAAATATTTTGAGCAGTTTGGGGCCATTACAGATGTTGTTGTAATGTATGATCACAACACTCAGAGACCAAGAGGGTTTGGTTTCATAACATTTGACTCAGAAGATGCCATAGATAAAGTTTTGCTCAAAACCTTCCATGAACTTAATGGAAAGATGGTGGAGGTCAAGAGAGCCGTTCCGAAGGAGCTCTCTCCAGGACCTAATGTTCGGCTACCAATGGGGGGCTATAACTATGGTTTGAATAGGGTCAACAACCTTCTTAATGGATATAGTCCTGGTTTCAACCCAAGCTCTACAGGCAGCTATGGAATGAGAATGGATGTCCGGTTGGGACAATCGACTGGTGGTCGGAAAGGAACCCCTCCTTTCAATCCAGGTTATGGAATTGGAATGAATTTTGAGTCTGGGACTAATTTAGGTTATGGTGGAAACTCTAATTTCAATAGTAGCTTTAATTATGGTCGAGCCATAAGCCCATATTATAATGCAAACTCAAGCAGGTTTGGCAGTCCTATTACGTATGGTGTGGGTAGTGGTAATCCTGATTTATCATTTAGTTCAACAGCTCGTAATATATGGACTAATGGTGATCATAACTATAACACCACTCCTGCAAATTCTAATTCCTACATGACCTCTACTAGCGGCAATGTTGGCGGTTTTGGCAACAATAGCCTTAATTGGGTGGGTTCCTCTTCTCCACTTGCAGTGCATGGCGTGGGCAATAATTCAGGCTTTACTACTGGAAATTTGAGCTATGGAATTGGCGAGAATAGTTTCGGTTTAGTTCCAGGTAGTTATGGAAGGAGCAGTGGCGTTAGCTCCGTCAATACTTCATTTGCAACACCAACCAATGTATACGAAGGAAATTATACAGATTCATATGGAGGTAATTCAATCTATGGAGATCCTACTTGGCAAGCAGCTTCATCTGAGCTTGATGGATCCGGTACGTTGGCTTATGGGTTTGGCACCACACCTTCAGATGTAATAGCCAAGAGTTCGTCAAATTATATGGGTGGTTATAATATTGCAACTAGACAAATGAATAGAGGTAAGCAAAATACTCTCACCATTGTAGTTTCGATTGAGATATTGTGTAGCACTAATTGTTCTTATTGGAATTGGAACAAAACTCAAAAATTAGTTGAGGTAATTTCTTCTTATAGCTTTGTGACTACCAAACATCATAAATGATGGTAGAATATACTGACTTAAATATTTGAAAATTTGTTTTCGTTTTTTATCCATGCCTTTTTCTTTATTATACCATCTTTTCTATCACCAAACATTATAAATGATATTGACTACGCCTTCTTAATATGTAAAAATTTGTTTTCATACTTTAAACATTGGGATCAAGGTAGAGGGTTCTAAAACATATGAACCTTCCTGAAGTGCGGCATGAAGGACCTACATGGTAAATATAATGATGTAAAAACATTAATTGCAAGCTAATCTTTTGTTGCGTCTCTAATCTTCCTTTCTCCTCTTTATAACAATTGCCCTTATTATCCTTATTGCGTGCCTTCACCAAAAGCCTTAATCTCCTCCATATTCTTTAAGAACTCACCACTGGGGTTGTCTGATTGCTTTTTTTCCCCTCTAACGGGCAAGACTTAAATTTGTGGATAATGCATGAAGAACATATGCTGATGTTTGTAAACCATTGGTTATACAGGAAAATATCATAATAAATGATAGATCAGAAAAAAGGGATAATGAGAGCGAGAGACGCTAAAATAAGTTTGGTTTGGGTGTTAACCAAGTTACAATAGCAAGGTTGTGTTCAACTTGTGTCTAACTTGCTTGTACTGTGTTCAGACGATTTTAACAATTGTCAGTAATGTTGAAATAGAAAAGAAGAGGACAACCTAATGGAGTGCCTGACTTGTCCTCCTGAAACGACATGATTACTGAAGTGACATGGTATGAAGGGATGTACCGTCCTGAGGCGAAATTGTGTTTGTGTCTTGAAATGATTTGATTTCTAAATGTGACGTGGTTTTCGACAAGACAGGTTAGCCCTCTAGCAATTTATTTGCATCATAGATAGATAGGTCTCAGGAATTTTTGTTTTTTAATATATTACCAAGATAGATTTAGAGTTCACCTGTTCGAATCATAGAAATAGGAGAAACTATTAGGCACGGAGACCGGGCACAGAGAGCCGTCCAGTTTGTCTTTGTGCAACTTTTACTGTTCATCACTGTACTTTTGCTATTCATAGAGACAAAACCGAACGGTTCTCTGTGCCCGGTCTCCGCACGTAATAATCTCTCCATAAATAGACTCTTTGCACAAGGGTAAGGTTATTGGTAACTTCAAGCATTTGGTATGCGCCTTTGTAAATACTTATAATAAGGAAATGTAGTAAGAGTTAATGGTCTATAATCGTTTTTTTGAATAATGGAAATTCATAAATCAAATTTAGATTACCAAAAAGGACATTGTCAGTGTTAAATGACCAAGAACAACAACATCAAGCCTTCATCCCTTTACATGGGATTGGCTAATAAAAAAAACAACAACAACTCAAAACAAAGGACACCTGAAGGGAACTAGTATGAAATGGAAGGAGTAAGGACAAAAAAGGTGTGTTTTGAGCAAACAAAGGGAGGCACAGCTACAAATTTTTCAAGAAATTAGGAGTTCTCGAGAGCTTCTTGCAAGAGAGAGAGAGGGAGAAGAGGGAAGAGAGCAGAATTTACCTAAAGTTTTATTCTAATTTTCCCCAAATTATACATCAGCATACAATTCCTATATATAGGCATTTACATTATTGTGATAACTTGCATGATCAACATATCCTAAAACTAGACCAACACCTCACAAAATTAATAGTAATTTATCTCTCATTTGAATCATATTTGACGAATTTCTCAGCAAAGGTTCTTGCATATCTCAAACATTTGATGTGTTCTTTCTTTTTTGCACCTTCCATGTCTCTTGTGGGAAGGAGGTAAAAAGAAAGCAAGGGTTCATTATCCTCAGATTTGCAAAAAATCAATAATTTCTCCAGTATGATTATAACCTATATCTTGTTCCTTAATGCTGAGACATATTTCGAGGAGAGATTCAAATCATTTTCCTGTCAATAGGAGTACTATTTGATTGGAATGCATGATTCAAGAACAAATTTAATTTTAGTTATCAATTGTGCATTCTTTCATTTCTCTAAGCTCAATGTACTTTCATTGCATGATACGTTGAATTTTATTTAAAAGTACAAATCGTGCAGAACATATTACAGCTTCGTTTGGGGCGTCTTTTTTACCGCTTCTTAAAGCAGCTTTTTAGTACAAAAATTAAAACTTTTATACTAGAAAGCTATCCCAAACGAAGCCTACAAGAGAATGTTCTTTTGATAGATTTCCATGAAATGTTTGTTTGCAAAGTGCTTCTCGATAGTAACAGTACTTTCTGAATGGTTTCTAACATATGGAACTTTTAATTGACAGATGGATAACATTCTTGCGTGCATGTTTCATTATTAGATATTTCCTTTTGGTGATCCAGCAGAGTTAGTGTGAAAATGTATGAAACTTTCCTCCTCCTTTGAATCAATGAACTAATCTTTCTTTAGTTTTCATACAAATTTTACTTATATTTTCTTTTACTTGCTTTCGCAGGAGTTGCTGCCTAGGGGGTTTCCATTCTTTTGGTGTCAGGTCTTATAGCATGTTAAGAATTCAGTTGAAAAAAAAAAAAAGGTCATTGTTGTGAATTTCAGATTTCCCGTTAAAATTTATAAATGGTTGGTTAATTATTTAGAGCTAACCAGAGAGTTTATCTCTTAAAATTTGAATTCTAGGTTCCCAAGTATATAGGTTTTTGTGTAAGGTTTGAGATTTGAGTTACTTTCTACAATTGAGCTTAGGCTTTCCTTTCTTGAGATTGTGCAGAGATGTAAAACCAGATTGGCCGATACTATCAGATGAGTGCTTGATTTATGTCAGTGATAAGCGTGATAGACACTTTCCCTTTAAATAATAGAAAACTTCTTTGTTTATCTGATTTTGTCAGGTAATTTTCATTTTACCTTTATTTTTCATTTTTTCCAAAAAAAAAAAAAAAGTTGTGAGCTTTGATATCGATCTAATATACATCGTAACTTATCAGGGATCCACTTGAGAAATTATTACGTGCGGAGTCCGGACGTAGGGTTGTGTCCGGATTCTGAGTATTTACTGCGTCAGTTAATACGCAGTAATTACTCAGTATCATAGTAATATAAAAATTTATATTTTGATCACGTGTGAATGTTTCATTGGAGTCCGAACGCAACTCTACATCCGGACTACGCTTGTAATAATTTCTTGTAAGAATAAAACAATTCACTTTTAAGATGTTTGTATGATGCCTTTGCTTTGCTGTAGAAGCTATTATTTGATTCTTAAATTGTTTCATGTGGGTACAGAGAATTTGATTTCCACCTTTACTTTTAGATGTTCAAATATGCTTTAGACCTATGATCAGTCTTTCAAATCATGGAAATAACTTTCATGCATAGAATATATATGTAAGCATTATTCTTTTATTTTATTTTTTTTTCTTTAATTTTAGTTCTTTTGTTTTTTTTAATGAACAGAGCATCATAGAAAGATTTTTTTTTTTTTTAATTTTTGTCCTTTGACAGTAACATTGCAGTTTGCATATTGTGTATCATCAAAGTAGGTTTCTCTCATATGTTCATGTAAAAAAGCAATAGCAATTTTTGTTTTTTTATTTTATTTTATTTTATATTATTGTTCTTTTGTATATGGTTAATTTGAGTGCTCAAACTTTTAGTAAAGAACCTGCATGGTGTGGATGATGACTAAACAAACATTGAAATCCTTTATTAAAGAAATAACAAGATAGAAGTTCTTGTGGAGAATCCTTCTAACAACTTTTGTGTATTTGCTCACATTTAAGAGGATATATGCCAAAAGTGCAAAAATTTAAGACTATTATCCTCAAAAGGGGAAAAATTATTATGTACGGACGTCGAATGCCGTTCAGAAATCAAGCAGAATGGGTATTGTCACCTCTTCGCTCGATATCGTGGCTCGGTACCGTTGACGTGGCTGCACATGATTCACCTCTGAACGTAGAGCTGCGTCCGACTTTTGCACAGAATAATCTCTCAAAAAGAGAGTTTGCCTGAAGTCTGAAATAGGACAAGACTTGCAGTTGTTGGTGAAAGTTGGTGAAAATGTTTCAAGAACTTGCAAAATGATGGATATATTTTTTTTTTTTTGGTGGAAAAAAGTTCAGTCTATTTAAAATCTTTAAAACTGTATTAAAATTTGAATTTTAAATCTTTGAAGGAAGTCTGATAAGTATTTCTAAATCACTAAGCTATTTGATACATTTGCAAGTTGATTTTTTTAATAGAAATTTTGAATGATAAAAAAAAAAAAAAACTTAGATTTAAATATTTAATATGTGTTGTATTCAGTTTTACTCATAGCATGTTATTAGAATTGGCCGAGCTTGGGCAATTGATCTAAGTTCACTGACTAAATTTATAGTAATTTAACCTTCCCTTGTCCATCAATGCCATTTGTTACTGTAGAAACTAAGAATCAAGATTTCTCACCGTGAGCTTCATCGGAGAGAAGGAGGATGAACAGTAAAAGACAGAAAATGAATTGTTCTTATTGTCCCTGAATCGTAGCTACAGGTATGAATATATAGATGCATAAAGTAAGTAACTAGGTACACGTGTCAGACGATAAATGGACAAGACTTAACCAGCTATATAATTACATTGATTAGCGAATAGATTATGTAATTAGCTGCTCTAATATCCACTGTCAAACGGATTGTTCGTCTTGAACAGTCAGTTTGGATCGAAGTTCCTTGAATCGGGGAGTGGAGAGAGGCTTGGTTAATATATCTGCTATCTGATACGTCGTACTGATGGGAAGGAGACGAAGTGTCTGATTCTGAATGTGATCGCGAAGGAAGCGGTGATCGATCTCGATATGCTTCGTTCGGGCGTGGAACACTGGATTGTGAGCGAGAGCGATGGCCGACATGTTGTCGCAGAACAGATCAATGGGCTGAGGATGAGGAATGGAGAAGTCATTCAGCAGGCGTTTCAGCCAAATAATGTCTGCCGTGGCCGCTGCGAGCGCACGATACTCGGATTCCGTTGAGGATCTGGCAACGGTGGTTTGTTTCTTGACCACCCACGAAATGAGTGTCTCCCCAAGGAAAGTACAATGACCGGTTGTTGATTTTCTCGTTGTCGGATCACTAGCCCAGTCGGCGTCAGAGTAAGTAGTCAGTGTAAGCGGAGCTTTGTGGATCGGTAGGCCGAATGTGAGTGTTCCTTTAACGTAGCGAAGCAGGCGTTTGAGGAGATAAACGTGTTGGGAGGAGGGATCGTGCATATGTTGAGAGAGTACATTGACGGCGTAGGCAATGTCGGGGCGAGTGAGAGTCAGGTACTGTAATGATCCTGTAATTCGTCTGTAGGTGCTTGGATCGGAGAGTGTAGCATCTTCGGGTACCTGATCAGGTAGTTTAGTGCACGATGGGTTAGAAAGCGGATTACAATCAGCTAAATTGACGCTTTTCAGAATAGTCAGAGCATAAGAGGATTGGGATAAGAAATACTTATCTTTGAGAGATTGAATTTTAATACCGAGGAAGTGATGAGCTGGTCCGAGGTTCTTCATGTTGAACTGAGATTGGTGTTTGGTTAACACGGTGGAGATTGCTGCGTTGTTATTTCCTGTGACGAGAATATCGTCCACATAGACTAGGAGAAAAATCCTTGTTTGATTTTGAGTGTAGGTGAGCAGAGACGGATCTGCTTGACTGTATTGGAAGCCGATGGTGAGTAGAAACTGAGTGAAAGTTGTATACCACTGACGTGGTGCCTGACGGAGACCATAGATGGCTTTTTGGAGGCGACAGACGTAGTTGGGATAGTTATGATCGACAAAGCCTCTTGGCTGAGACATGTAGACGGTGTCAGTAAGGATGCCGTGAAGAAACGCATTCGAGACATCCAGCTGCTGGACGGGCCATCCGTGAGAGAGAGAGCGATGGTAAAGAGCACACGAATGGTCGGTAGTTTGGCTACTGGACTGAATGTCTCACCGAAATCAATGCCTTGTTCTTGTTGATTTCCCTGAGCGACGAGACGCGCTTTGAACCGAGCAATGGATCCATCCGAGTTGAACTTCTTCCGGAAAGTCCATTTACATCCCAGTATAGGTGCTTTGGTAGGAGGTGGTACGAGTTGCCATGTACCCTGTTGTTGCAGAGCGGTGAATTCCTCTGCCATGGCTTGACGCCATTCCGGATGCTTGGAGGCATCCTTAAAGCTGGTCGGAACGGGTTCAGGTGAGGAGGAGCAAATAGTTAGTAAATTGAGCCGACGAGTAGGTTTGGTGGAGCCTGTTCGCGTTCTCGTAACCATCGGGTGTTTGGGAGGTGGTGGAACGATTATACATTGTTGATGATTGAGTGACTGATTAGTGACAGCCGTGGGGAACTGAATCAGAGATGGCGGAGACAAAGATCTGTGCTGAACCGAAGACTGAGGAAAGGGCGCACAGAACGGTGGACTGACTTCAGAGGCTTTAGATGTAGGAAGCAGCATGCTAAAGGGAGGTTCGTCGATCTTCTGCTGTGGAGAAGAGACGTTGGTTTGAAATGGAAATGAATCTTCGAGAAATGTAACATTGCGAGAAATGATTATAGAGTTGGAATCCTGGTTAAGGCATTTATAGCCTTTGTGGATATCTGAGTATCCCATGAAGATAAACGGATGAGATTTTGGTTGTAGTTTGTTGCGTTCGTGCCGAGGAAGCAGGGGAAAGCATTCACAGCCGAACGTTCGCAGGTGTTTGTATTCGGGAGCAATGTTGAACATTAACTGCAGAGGTGATTTGTTCTGGGTGTTCGGAGAAGGCATCCGATTTATCAGATATACTGCAGTAGAGGTAGCTTCCGGCCAGAAGTAATGAGGAAGATGAGCACGGTGGAGTAGAGATCGAGTTGTTTCGAGAATATGTCGGTTCTTTCGTTCGGCTACACCGTTCTGTTCGGGTGTGTAAGGACAGGAGAGCTGGTGCCTTATTCCTTTAGACCGAAGAAGTTCGTTCATCTGGTGATTAACGAATTCAGTACCGTTATCTGTCCGAATAGCTTTGATCCTGCTGTTGGTTTGATTCTCAATGAAAGTAATAAAATGTTTAAACACAGTATAGACAGAAGATTTTTGTGATAGTGTAAAGAGCAAAGTATATCGAGAATAGTCGTCTACAAGAATTAAAAAGTAACGAATGCCTTTAGGCGAGGGAACCGGAGCCGAACCCCAGACATCGGCGTGCAAGAGAGCAAGCGGGAATTGCATTCAAGATCTAGACAATTCAAATGGTAGTTTATGACATTTGCATTGTATACATGTATTACATTATTTAACAGGAAATAAAATGCGTAGAGTAGGATTGCTTTGAGCTATTTGATGTAGCTTCCTTGAATTGGGGTGGCCAAGACGATCGTGCCAGTGGAGTTGACTGTTATTGGAAGCCTGAAATGCAGAGGGAGACGAGGTTGTTGTCGACGGTGGCGCGATACGGTAGAGTCCGGAGCTACATGGACCGCGTAGAATTGGTTGATTTGTCGTCAGATCCTTAAAAACGAAACCCATGGGGTCGAATGTAACAGAAATGTTATTATCTTGAACAAGATTTGAAATAGAGATAAGGTTATGAGAGATATCGGGAACGTGAAGTAGATTAGATAGAAAAAGCTTACGTGTCGGGGTGGGAAGAATGCCCGTGCCCGAGTGAGCAATGGGGATATTCCTTCCATCCCCGATAAAGACACCGTCAGAACCGGAGTAGGTGGTAGATTGAGCAAGATTCTCTGCGTCATTTGTCATGTGAGAGGAAGCGCCGGAGTCAAGGTACCAGTCGTAGGACGGTGTATCAGAATTGGCCACTAGAGCGCTATTTTGCTTGGTAGTTGAAGATTGAGGAGTATAATTGGCATTCATGCGATGCCAACATACATCTGCTGTGTGTCCTTTCTTGGCACAGATTTGGCAAATGTGAGCTGACTGCTGTTGGGGCACGGTTCGACCGTTGGAAGACTGAGACGGAGGAGGTCGTCCCCTGTTGCGACGACCGCGTCCACGAGTCGCATAGAGAGCCGCTTGCTGGACGACGTCCGCAGAGCTCCGAGCGGCATCAGCAGTGATATGAATTTCTTCACTGATCAGCATTGCATAAAGATTGTCCATGCGTATCTGGGTAGGAGAATTACGGATATAAGTTTTGAAGGATTGATATGCCGGTGGCAATCCATTCAAGATGTACAGAATTATATCTTCAGAGTCGATGGTGGAGCCGGCCGAAGCGATCTGATCAACCAGCTTCTTGATCTCGGTCAAGTACTGAACCATGGAAAGATTCTTCATGGAGATGTGATGGAGCTCATTTTTGAGCTGTATGACCTTGGATCGGCTGGTTGCCTGAAATTGATTTTCAAGAAACTTCCAGATTTCGTGAGTGGTATCCAAATGAAGAATGTAGGGAAGAACAGGTGGCGATATCGTCGAACATAGTGCAGCTTGCAGGTTCTGATCGATGATACGCTAATTTTTTGAGTGTCGCGACGGCGGAAGGATCGGACGGATCGAATGGGGGATCCGGAGGAGCAAGAAAATTATCGAAGTCATTAGCACGAAGAAGCTTGATTATCTGATGACGCCAGATCGGATAATTATCCGACGATAACTGGTTGGGAACAAGAGTCTTGAGATTGGAAACGACAAACTTGAGCGACGGTGAGAACGGTGAGATTTCCATTAAGGTACTGGAGAGTTGCTCGGCGACCGAAGGAGAAGTGGAGATAGACGTCGGCATATTGAGATCGAAAGAAGGAAAGGAAGGCCTGATACCATGTAGAAACTAAGAATCAAGATTTCTCACCGTGAGCTTCATCGGAGAGAAGGAGGATGAACAGTAAAAGACAGAAAATGAATTGTTCTTATTGTCCCTGAATCGTAGCTACAGGTATGAATATATAGATGCATAAAGTAAGTAACTAGGTACACGTGTCAGACGATAAATGGACAAGACTTAACCAGCTATATAATTACATTGATTAGCGAATAGATTATGTAATTAGCTGCTCTAATAGTTACTATAATTTCTTTGTTTACCTCAACTTATTTGAGATGTACAAGTGGACGTAACTCATATTGATTTATCGGTTGGGTGCTTTGGCTATCAACTAAGAGATCTTGAGTTTGAGTCTTGTGCATGTGATGTGCGTGTGCTGGTTTATCTTAATTAGCCTAAATATTTCTAAAAAAGATATGCATAGAGCAGATTTGTAATTGACTCTCAGCCTACTCTTAATGGATAGTCTGTCAGAAAACACTTCTTACCATTGTTTATCTGATGCAATTGCAAAAGGCTTTAAGTCTAATCCATAGACTCCGACCAACATTTCCCACTAGATTGTTAGAAATTAGCCATAACATATGTGAACCACTTTAGCCTCTTTCACCATCGACAAGGGAACAATCCCATTTGCCTTACTACCACCAGATCAGCCCCTTTCGCATCAATAAATACCGCTCGTCCTCTTGCTACAAGTGGAAATGAAAAATATGATACACCATATTGCCACCATTAATGCCTTACACCTAGAAAGAATCAAATGTGAGGAAATAAAAAGGGGTGTGAAAAAAGAGAGGGTAGCAAGGGGAAGCATGCAAATGAATGGAGGGAATGCATATATCTTGTTTTCTTCTTTGCCACTATCCAAACCTAGCTAATTGTCTGATATATCAAGTTAGATGAGCTCTATTGCGGCAAGTCATATATGACTAATATTGATATATTTTTGTTATAGTGAAAAATAAGTTTTTATAATAAATATTTATAAATAGTTTTTAATTAATTTATGTTTTGATTATAGTATTGATATGTAAAATTGGCTTGATATGAATCTAGATGCATGGCTGAATTGGCAATTTCTAAGTCCAATTTCAAGGCTATCTTAACTTTGATTTATGCAAACTTATAGTCAATCTCAATGTCTCGATGAGATAAATCAAGACACTAAAAGTGATCAAATTTGGGTTTGAATGAGCCCAAAGCATGCATTCGAAGTATAGTTAAAACTTTAGGATAATAGGACAAATAAATAATCTCAAAATATCACCTGCTTGTAGTAAAATTGAGTGTCTCAAAGTTGATTTCGAATTTTATTATATTTAAGAGACATGACATAGTGAAAAATCTATAAATTGACCAAACTCTTCATATAAGAGAGGATGGGAGGATATGAGACTTAAATCTTAGCTTGAGATTCAGAAGAACTCTAAAAAAACTTAAAGAATCTTGAAAATCCAGTTTTAAATCTCGCCTAAATGTTGTTATTGAGCCAACAAGCTCAAACCACGGCCCAATTGGAATCAAACTATCGCCGTTCACCGTTAATACGCTACTCAAACCTTTTTTATTAGCTGCTCGGACATGTCACCTCTAATCACCGCTGTTTGACTACAATTCTTGACCTTTTAAGTACATTAGATTTATCCTCCAACTTCTAAGTGCATTACTAAACTCAAATTTAAATAAATTTTGACTCATTATATTCTTTTAATGGGCCCTTTTTATTTTTAATAGCATAAGCAGCAAAATTTCTTTATAACATATCAAAAAGAAAATATGGTTTGATTTCCAAATGCATGGTTGAAAGCATAATTTTCTGAATATCTTAATGAGTTATAAATCTGCTTTAAAAAACATTAATAAAAATATCTCAAATGAAATCTCAAAATTTGAGGCAAATTTTTGATATTCATAAATATCGCATTTATTATTTAATTTGATATATTATTATAAATAAATAGTTAAATATATTATAAATTTAATTTTATCATTGATAAAATATAAGAAAAAAGGAATGCTTCAATTGGGCACCAGTGATTTGGGGCAGAAACAAAAACAATGTAAATTCTCAAAAATTACAGAAATAAAACATATTTTCTGTCAAGAATGGGATTCGAACCCATGCCCTTTCGGACCAGTACCTGAAACTGGCGCCTTAGACCAACTCGGCCATCTTGACTGCGCTGATAATTTAAATCCTTATTTTTATTTATATATTCAAATATTCTAATACAAATATTTTATTTTGAAAAAAAAAAAAGAATTATTTATGATCGATTTTTTTTTTTTTGAAGAAAACAATTTGGATTTTTTTTTAACTCAATCAAATCAAAATATATTCCTAATACATACATTATATGTTATGCAACCTTAAAATGTTGGCTAAATAAGCATAGGAGTTTTTTTTTTTTTTACTTGTATAATTAAATAATAATATGGCAAGAAAATTATAATTAAATATCAAATTAGCTTCAATAGCTATTATCAGGATTAGGCCCAATAAACAGTTCTAATAGGATTCCGTAACACGTGCAATGCATGCTCCTCGTAAACCCCAAGCAAGAGTTCATACTCGCGCACGTGTGTAAGTGTGTTGACGCCTACTCGCCTACACGTACACGGCCGTACAAACAAGAGAAATGAAAAACATGCCAGAATATTTTCTTCCTTATAAATATTTAAATCTTAAAAATAAGTAATAACATTATGCACCATTTGAAAATGATTATTTTTTTTTATTATTATTATTTTATTTGGAAGACGAAGGCCCTTTCAAAATAGTGTTTTAGGCTTTTAGCTTCATTTTCTTATTACTTCTTGATATATTCTAAAAAAATTATCTCGATCGAGCACGAATCTCGAGGCAAAATCAAACCGTAAACTTCAAAAATTAAATTGGGAGCATCCGAATTCCGATTTCATCGAGCTTATAGTCAAACTGAGTGTCTCAGAAATACGAATCCAACGACACCAAATTCAACTCAATCCGAGCCTAAATGAGCCCAAATCAAGCGCCCGAAGTGGTGTTGGAAAGCTTGAACCGCAATTTGAGTTACCAAACGGTCTTCGATTTTAACGAGCTTATAGTCGAATTGAACAGCTCGACGAGACAAATCCAACGAAACCAAGATCGCTGAATTCCAACATCACTAAGACCTTCAAATGTCTGACGAACGGTGCACGATCAAAGGAATCAATACCAACCGTCCATTCAGCCACTCCCTATTTGCCCTTGATCTCACACCTATTTACGAGCTATGCCATTCCAGAAAAACTATAAATAGATCCTCATTTCTCATTAGGGGGACCCAAGCAAGAAGAAGAGAAGAAGAAAAGAAGAAGAGAAGAGAAGAGAAGGAGAGGAGAGATTAGCTCCTCCTCGACCACCGCCAGAGTTCTTCACGTCGTCACAATGACGCCAGAATCCCGCCGGACGCCCGAGTGACGCCAGGACCTTACTTGACATCGAAACTCAATACTACTTCCGTACGACATCTGAGTTCGGCCCAGTTTCCTTAGTGACGCTTGAACTCTGCTAGACTTTGTAATTGAATTTCAATTCAGAAGAAATTCATTGTAATCTGATCGTCCTAACTTGTTGGACTAATCAACCTCTTGTATCTCAAACTACACTAGTGGAACTTTTCAACTGGGTGTGGCCCGTGGGTTTTTCCCTTTCCAGGGTTTTTCACGTAAAAATCCTGGTGATCTTTTATCTTTTGTTTGTGTGTGCTAGATATTCGTACAACGCTCGGACGAAAATTTCTAACTCTACCGCCGGGTATATTCTAGCTCGCAACACTTGTTAAAGCAACTTTTTAGAAAAATTTTAAATTTGATACTTGAAATTTACTTTAACTAGCAATAAAAAAGCTGTCCCAAACACAACCTTAGTGTTATTTGCAAATTTGGAGATAATTTTTCTCATTATACTTTAATGAATTATATGTAAAGTAAAATAACTTATTATATAACTACAATATTAGGGGTGTCAAAATTGAGTTTCAGGTGAGGTTCGATGACCTACTGCTGGTTGACAAGAACCAAACCTAACCCGTTTTTGTAAACATGTCAGAAATGTCAAACCGAACTTGACCCGTTGAATTTTCGAGTTGATACAACCCGACCAGACCCAACACGAAACGTCAAAGCCGACATGAAGGAACGTTGTCAAAACTTGAAAGAAGCTAGATGTCATGATTTTCGAGCCTACAAGTAGGAACATCGTTGAAATAGGTGAGCTCTGGTGACTGCATAGTCGACAATAAGGAACGTCGTTGAAGGAGGCGAGCTGTTCATGTCTTTCATACCGACAAGAAGGAATTTCGTCAATGGAAGGTTGCTTACTTGCTCAACTCAACCCGTTGTGGGTCGCTGAGCGAGGATCGATTGAGAAGAGGAAAAGCAAGCTGTAAGCTTTGTGGCGCCTTGTGGGTAGGGCTGTCAAAAACGGGTTGTGGGTCGAAACCAACAGTAACTTGCTTTTATTCAACCTGAACCTGACCCATTTTGCAAATAGGTCAGATTCTCAAACCCTAGCCCGACCAGCATCTGCTCTATGCCAACTTTACACCTTCCGCCTCATGACGTGAGGGCATCAGTCATATGAGTGCAGCAGGCTTTACGAGGGCAGCAATTGTGCGAATGACTGGACGACAAAGGTTTGATTCGCTTGATTCTACAGTGAGGGTAGCGGTCAGGATGACAAACAGACCGGAGGCTTGAGCTGCTTGACTCGAAGCCAGCCCGATGGAGGCAATGCCCGACAGTGGACACACTTGACTGAGATGGCCGTGATTGAGTAGGACGACACGCCTGAGCAGGAAACGGTCGGTCCGGGTCAAATTAGGTTGATTTAAGGTTTTCGGGTAAACCCAATCCCGACCCAATTTTACAAATGTGTTGAAATCCCTAACATGAACCCCGACCTGATTCAGGTTTGAGTCAATCCGAACTCGAAAATTTTTGGGTCGGGTTCGAGTCGTGCTTTTTGACTGTGTCAAATATTGCCACCCCTAATTGATAGCGGAACTGCCGATCCGGGTTAACAGGTAGATATGGGTCAACTTCGGGTTAGTGGGTTGACCTTGAACCGACCCCTTTTTCAAACTGGTTAAATTTTGGAACCCAAATTCATCCCGTTTGCAAAACGAGTTGACCCTAACTCGGAATTTTTTTGTCGTATTCGGGTTAGATTTTTTGATTGTGACAAATATTAATGCCCCTATACAAGACAATGATCAATGAAAAAAAAAATGTGATGCGACATCCTCATATGTGAAGAAAACACAAGAGAATAGGCTTAGATTATTTACAAAGTAAAGTTTGAATTTATATGTCATGTAATATTGGTGATTGGATAAATATGTCTGTTATTACTTATTTCTTTATTTGGAGAAATATGACATAAATTTAAATTTGAATAAAATCATTCATGACATACAATTATAAAACCTATTACTTAGTGATAATGTGAATGTTTGAATAAGATGGATGCTCGAATTTCTCACTTTTAATTGCCATTGTTGTCTTCTAAGCAATAAAAAGAGTACTATAAAATAATTTAAAAGTTAATAAATGCAAGTAAAATGTGATTTGGTAAGGGCATCTCCAACTGAACTCCAAACGCATGAATGGTGTTGCTCGCGAGCTCCAACCGAATGGCAAAACTTCCGGTATTTGGTTGCGGGTGAACAATGCGATGCCAATATTGACGTTGCACTGTTCACCCATGTTATTTTATATGGGCCTACCGGATTTGTCGAAGAAATGCGCCAAAGAGGAGAAAAGAGGTTAACTTTTGTGAAGGGAGCAAAATGGATTTAGATTGGAGATGAATCAGGTCATTTTTTAGTTTCATTGCATTTTGGAGTGAAAAGTGAGATTTTCGGATGGAGATGCTCTAAGGGTTCATTTGCGGCATTTGTACTTTATATGTACATGTATTTGTAAATATATTGAAAAAAAAAAGATGTGAAAATTATTGCGAGGATTGTAAACATTTCATTTGTTAAAGAAGCCTAGCATCAACTTTTTAATGATTATAACAATTTCACATATATTATTGTAAAAAGCTAAGGCTTCATTGGGGACGGCTTTTTACTGCTTCTTAAATCAAAATTTTAGTACAAATTTTTTAATTTTTATGCCAGAATGCTGCTTTAAGAAGCAATAAGAAAGCCATCATTTGGGACAGCTTTCTCACTTATGTCTAAAACAGTTTTTTAGTAAAAAATTCTAATTCACGAAGTTTTTAATTAAACACTATTTTAAAAAAAATTAAGAAATCTGTCCCAAACGATTCTTAAGTCCCACGAAAAGCATTATAAAAGTTGTAGTAAACAAGACTTGTGACATCTCTTCCAAAACAAAATTATGAAAATGTTATCTTTAACGGGCCCAAAAATAAAATCATTATAAATTAAGAGAAAATAATATTATACTTACATATAAATTTTATTGGATTTATAGACATCTCTAAATGATAATTTATGACAAAATTAACAAATCATTATTATTTAAATTTGAATGAACAATTAATATTCTCAAGACTCTTCACCTTATGATATATTTATAATACTTTAATAAAAATAACTTTATGCATTAAATTATAATTCTTAAAATTATATGCAATTTTTATAATTAAAACATTAAATAATTTAATATAAATGAAAATTAGATTTATAAATTAATAAAACACATTTCACCTCTTAAATAATATTATATTTAGCTAGAATATATTATTGTAGATTTTATTTTGGGGGAAATTTTTTTTTTTGAGTGATGGAGTGTAAGTTTTATTTAAGTAAAATAATTCCAAAAATTTTGACAGCAATTCGTCCACCCTCATATAAGAGGATAACTTACCGATCAGCAGTAGAAGGTGGGCTTCGAAGCAATTGGGGATAGAGAAAGCGAAGGAGCGAGAAGGCGGAGATGGCGATGGCGGCGAACCCAAACCCTGAATTGGAGTCTGACATCGAAGAGGGAAATGGAAAGCCTAACCCTAACGTTGCTCCGGCTGCCCCTCTCGTTTGCCTCCTGAGGTTCGCAGGTGACTCCGCTGCCGGGGCTTTGATGGGTTCTATCTTTGGCTATGGTACGATTGCACTCCTCGCTTTGATATTTTCCTGCCTCTTGAAGCTTAGGTTCTGTTTGGTTTGAAGAAATCGATAGAGAGAAGATGGAAAGGAAATAAACGGGGAAATGCTAAGGCTTTGTTAATTTAGAGGGAGTTGAAAGAGCGAAAATGAAAGGTGAATGAAAATGGAGGCGATGCATGGATTGGATGGAAAATAGTTTTCATCCGTATGTTTGGTTAAGGACCCATTGAGAGGGAGATTTTTTTTCTTCTTGTTGTGGAGAGTAAAAAATTGTGTTTTTGGTTATTGTAAGTATGGGGCGTGAGAGTCATAGCGATAAACCTATAAAATTTTCTTCCCATCTTTCACTTGGAGTTGGGCGGGGGATTGTCAATGGAAACATGTGCTGGGTCACGTTTCATAGGTAAATTCAACTTCGTCATGCATTGAAACAAGAAACCTGCTATGAAATTGCGCAGTAAAATGAACACGCATTCCCCTAAATTCCTTCAAACCAAACAGACCTAAAGTTGCGAACTTTATTTTAGTCTTATTGGTTTATTCTTTATTTTTCTTTGTTATCAAATAACTTAAGTTGTGTTTGGATGGTACGCATTAGAGTGAATGGGAATGAGAAAAAGAGGTGAAAATTTCAGACTAATTGATGATTTGATGCTGATTACCAAAGAACCTACAAATTTTTAGGATTTCATTTCATTTGCTTTCCTATAAAAAGCAGGATTTGCTGGCAAATAGAGTCTGTTTAATATGAGAATGGATGCTTATTAAACAATTTCACCATAATAATGAATGTCAAAATTTGAAGGGAAGAAGTAAAGTAAAAAAGAAGAAGATCGAGCTGAAGGGATTGTTTATTTATTTATTTAATGATGAATGTAGGAGATTCATTTGTCTAAAGGCGGAGATATGTTTTTTGATTGGTGAAAATATTTGATTGCAATGGGGACCAAATTTATAGTACTCTCAACTTAGATTGAAATTTCCATTGATTTGTCATTTGATGTTAGAACTTAGTTTTGGAATGTTACACCTTGATCTCAGGTACAGGCCTGGTTAAGAAGAAAGGTTTTAAGGGATCTTTTGCTGAAGCAGGAGCTTCTGCTAAGGTTGTTAGCTATGCCTTTCCACTAAAATGCTTTATGCATTGTTCTAAATTTCCTGCTTTTTTCATCATGTATGCTAATTTTTTCTAGTTCAGACATTTGCAGTTTTATCTGGAGTTCATAGTCTTGTTATTTGCTTCCTCAAGAGAATGCGAGGAAAAGATGATGGTATGTAACATTGCCATTTATATCTTAGCTTAAAAGGAATATAGTTCTTCTCCCTAATCTGTGTATCCTTATTATGTCAGTCATTAATGCTGGTGTGGCAGGCTGTTGCACTGGCCTTGCTTTGAGTTTTCCAGGTACTTCATTCTCTCAATAACTTTTTACGAAGAGTGGTGAACAATTTTATTGTATTTAATTTATTTGCGAGGGTTAATATTAGCATCAATGTGCAATGGTATATGGTAATATAGCATTCTTCTGTAGACCGTTGGTTTTTTTTTTTTTTTTGGCATCTTGTGAGTATTCTTGAAAAGATCAAAATAACCTTTGAACTATTTATATGGGACCATTTTAGTTCTAGCTATTTAATTTTTTTGTTTAGTCCATTGGCTCATCAAATATGATTCAAAATGATCAAATTTGATTAGTCAAAGAGACTAAATTGGACACATTAGATGGTCTGGGACTAAAATAGTCTCCTATAAATAGTCCATGGATCATTTTAATGTTTTCTTTTGGGAGAAATAGTTGTGAGAAAAGATGATAGATATGTACCATAGAAAATCAACACATAGGACAATTTATATGCTATATAGAGTTTGTCACGCTTACACACAATTTTGTTTAATATATCGAGAAGTTATTTTCTGGTATGGACATATGAAGTGTAGAACAATCAACTTTTAATTTTCTTATGAAATGTCTATCCACTTACACAGGCTTGGTACAATTATGCTGTGCAGGATTGTGAGCTCATTTGATTTCTAAATCTCCTAGAATAATTTTAATCTACAGAGATTTGCAAGTACTTTGAGGAATTGCTTTGAATTCAAATTTAGTGTTGGATCTTGAATCAACAAATTACTTCTTGTTTCTCCCATTTATAAGATTTTGTCCCAAAAGTATGCAACATCTTGAAGTAGATCTCCTATCTACTAGTGATCTCACATAGTCACTATCCGTATAAACTTCAGTTTATAGAGTATCATATTTTTTGTAGAGAACTCGTTTTCCAGAACTTGATTTAGGGTAACTGAGAACTCTGTAAGCTGTTGAATGCAAGGTTCTTTGGGTTTGTGCGCAAATTGACTTATAAGATTTACTGCAAAGGCATTATCTGAGCGTGTGTGCTATAAATATATTATTTTTCCTAACTAATCTTTGATATTGTTAAATGTTCACTTCTATTCCTTCTTCATCTATGTTCAATTTTTGACCTGATTCCGTCGTTGTTTCATATTACTTACAATTAATCATCTTTGTTATATGTTTATATTATATTTTGTTCAGAGATAAGTATTCATTATTCTTCTTATTGACCAATTTCTATACCAATAAAGTATTTGAGTTTGTTCAGAGCCATGATTTAAAATTCTTTAACAAGTTTTTTTTTTTTTGAGTGAGTACTTTCTTTCATTATCATCACCTGTAATTATTTTATCATATATATATATATATATGTATATGTATATATATATGTATGTATATGTATATATATATGTATGTATATGTATATATATATGTATGTATATGTATATATATATGTATGTATATGTATATATATATATATGTATGTATGCATACATCTATATATGTATGTATGCATCCATATATATATATGTATATATATAATGTGAATTGAAAATTTTCTATCAGTGGAGTAGTTTATGATGAAAGTATGGGCTTCTTGACTTTATTTGTACTCCATTTCATACATGGCTTTTATAAATTTTTCAAATCTTGCTCCCAAGGATTGCTATACGATAAACTGTTTTTTTTAAATTCAGCACAGCTTATTTTTTGTAGCTATCTAATTTTAATGGAGAATCCATATAAAAATTTTCTTCAATAGCCACATTTAAGAAAGCATTCTTCATATCATATTGTTGCATGGGTCATCCAAGGTTAATAGTAAAAAGGAATTAAAAGGCAAATTTTTTTTTCAATTTTGCAACACGAGGAAATGCTTCTGGATAGTATATTGAATATATCATTTGGTAACTAATCTTGCTTTGTATCCCTCTAGGCTTTCATTTACTATGCAATTAAAAAAAAAGATCAATTTGCACCCTTCAATTTTTTTTCATTTTGATAATAGCTCAGTGATATTCTAATTGTGATTTTTTTCCAAGGCATTTATCTGTTATTTCATAACATTCTTACAAACCTTGCTCTCTATTGTCTCAAACATGGTTCGTGTTATTTTAGTGGAATTGAAGTTCATGATTTTAAGGAAAGTTTTATGTGTAGGAAAAAAAATTGAAGAGATGTGTATTGGGAAATGAGACACAGAGGATAATTTGTGTTGATGGATTAATCATTATTACCTAATTATGATTTTGAGTATTGACCTTGTTGGAGACTTTGATTGGTCTTATTCCTCCTTGCATAGACCTAAAAGGATATAGTGATTGCAGATTGCATAGTTGGGTTTCATCAAACTTGTCTTTTAGTTGGTTGTTCTCCCCTTGAAGACGAGTTTAATTGAAAATTTTATTTTTCATTAAAGGTGAAATCTTTTGAAGTGAATGATTTTTTGGTAATTGGATAATAATGTTTGTACTCTTTTGAGTGGAGGAATACCTTACAAAGATAAGTTGGAGTACTCTAGGATCAAGCTTGTCCCGATGTTATTTGAGAATGTGGACATAAGTAATGCACTCAAATATTTTTAGATTAATTTGAGAGAAGAACATAGAGGATATTGAGAAAAAAAATGCTCATAAAAATGAGGAAATATAGTAGGAAGATATAGAAGCAAGGGCTGAGTTGATGAGGAAATATTTTTAGATTAATCTTATGCTCTTTGAAAAATGTGATACATTTTCAATCTGCAAGTTTGAGATGAATTTTATCAATTTATAGATTAGAAAAAAGATATTTGAGATGAATTTAATCAATTTTAGGATTTGAAAAAGTTATTTGCAATCTTTTGGCACCAAGATGAAAGCTCATGTGCTTGAAGGAAAGTTTTTCTATGCAACAACCTAATAAAACTTCAAGAGTTTTTCCTTTGCCACCATTATTACTCAGATTAAGGGGGATTTATTATAGTTGATTTTCAAAACTGAAATGCCTTCGAATAAAGAGGTAATATGCTTGAGATAGAGTCTTCGATGTTCGTATACTTCACATAATAAAAGAATGTCAAATGCAAATTGAATCCTAGTGAAAGGAGGCTTTCTGGTGCTAAAATGAACTCCAATCCAATTAGCATTAAACACAACAAAGATCTTTTTTTTTTGTGAAGAATTTTAAGCATGATATTAAAAGAAAAGGAGAAAAAGGGCCTGAATTGTTTATTGAGGTCTCCATTGACAATAACATGAGAGTTGACAGCACATTGATTCCTTAACCCAATAAATGAAGTGAGAAAATAGTTGTACGACAAGCTTATTAAAAATAAAATTTTATTTACAACTATGAAATGCACTTTCAATTCAGCTTTAAAGATGAACTTTTCTTACTTAAGCCTAAAAATATGATGAATAATTTCATGAGCTGCAATAATACAATCTATGGTACTTATCTTGTTAATGATGGCCTCTTCAAAAGAATCATCTAGTGTAGGCATAAAATCTTTAAGTCTGTTAGTGAGGACTTTGGTGAAGATTATGAAGGCACCATTAAGTAGATTAATGAGTCTAAAATCTTTAAAATTCACATTCTACCTTTTCAAGAATAAGAAAAATGAGGACAATTAAATCTTGCTATGCAAGCATTACCTCAATCAATATCATCAAATATTTTCATAACGTAAAGGAAAATTGTATCTTACATGGTTTGAAAGAATTTAATGGAGAAACCACTTGGGCCTGAAGATTAGATGCATCAAGAGAAGAAGAGATTGCTCCTCTGAATTCATCCAAAGTTAATGGAGAATCCTAGCAGCAACAATGAAAGCCATCATCCGGATAAAGCTTGAATAAATCAATCTCATGAGAGGCTATGTTGATGTTGTAGAAGACATCCTTGTAAAAATTGCTCAAAGCTTGAATGATATATTTGATAGGAAGTACTTGATTTCAAGTAGTTCCTAGCCAAAGCTGAAGCAGAACAAGAAGAAAACTGCTGTCTCCAACAGTGGACAGCAACTATGCGCAGGAAAAACAGTGAAAATTGCGAGAAAATTGAAAGACAACGCAAGCAAATGCTTGTATTTTTACTAGTAGACGAAACAAATAGCAAAGATACAATTTGTTCTTCAATTCGAGAGGAAGAACGTACTCTCCAAAGTCTCCGGCAAAGCCAAGAGCCCAAAGCAAACCCTAGATCTCAAAGAGAAAACTCAAATTCAAGATAAGATTCAAATTCCCCCCCCCAAACTCCTAATTATACAAAATTAATCATAAAGGACAATAATAAACTTCCTAAATCAGCCTTCCCATTCAAAATTTCCCTCCTAATCTCCCCTCCAAGCTGCCTACGTGGACCTCGCGTTTTTCCGCCTCGTCTGTTTTCTCTGCCTGGAGTAACAGTGGACCGGTCCGGGTTGGACCGGTCCAGCCGGCCCCTCCTGGGCCGGCGTAACATTACCGCCCTCCCAAAGAATCACCTTGTCCTCAAGGTGAAAATCAGGGAACTGCTGCTTCATCCTCCCGTATGGCTCCCACGTAGCCTCGTAGTCAGGAAGGTTCTTCCACTGGATCAACACTTCCTTAGTACTATATTCTTTTTGGCGAACACCCCTCAGCTCCAACGGTTCCATGATCACTTCTAACTCCTCCGTAAGTGTGGTCGGCAGCTCGGGAATAGTAATGTGGTCACCAACGGCCTTTCTCAACTGTGAGACGTGAAAAACTGGGTGTATAGTCGCCGATGGGGGTAATTTCAGTTGATAAGCTACTGCCCCAATCTTTTCCATCACTTCATAAGGACCAAAGTACCTTGGAGCCAGCTTTTCATTCCTCTTGTTGGCGACTGTCTTCTGCCTATATGGACGAAGCTTCAAGAACACCTTATCCCCTGCCTCAAACTGGATATCTCTTCTATGTCCATCTGCTTGCTTCTTCATGATTTGCTGCGCCCTCAGCAAATGCCTCTTCAACTCTTCTAGCACTCGGTCCCTTTCCTCCAAGTACTCTTCTACTGACGAAACTGGGGTACTACTGCTCCCAAAGTGTACCAAGTGTGGGGGATCCCGCCCATACAACACCTTGAATGGAGTCATTTGTGAAGCCGAGTGAAATGACGTGTTGTACCAGTACTCAGCCCAGGATAGCCACTTTGCCCATAGCTTTGGTGTCTCTGAAACAAAGCATCTTAGGTACGTCTCCAAGCTCCTGTTGACTACTTCCGTCTGGCCATCCGTCTGTGGGTGGTAGGCTGTGCTCCTCTTGAGCACTGTTCCCTGCAATTCTGAATAATTCCCTCCAGAAATGACTGAGGAACACCTTGTCCCTATCTGATACGATCGCTTCTGGTACTCCGTGCAGTCTGATCACTTCCCTGATGAAAGCTGAAGCTACTGTCACTGCGGTGTAGGGATGTCTGAGTGGAATGAAGTGTGCATATTTGCTAAGCCGGTCCACCACTACCAGTATCACCGTGAATCCTTCTGACCTGGGTAATCCATCGATGAAATCCATGGACACTTCCTCCCAGACTTTGTTTGGAAGTGCCAATGGTTGTAGTAAACCTCCTGGGGCCATGGCCATGTATTTGTTTCTTTGGCAGACCTCACAACCCGCCACCATCTCCTCCACGTCTTTATGCATCCCCTTCCAATAAAGTTCTGTTGCCAGCCTCCTGTATGTCTTCTGAACTCCTGAGTGACCCCCAATTGAGCTGCCATGAAATTCCTGCAACAGGTGGGGAATGTGTATGGAAGTTCGTGGCATCACGAATCTCCCCTGGTACAATAGTCTCCCCCCTTCAATGTAGTAACCAGGATGACTACTCCTGTCTTTCTCCAGATCCTCCCTGATCTTCCTCATTTCCTCGTTCAGCATACTTTCTTCGTTGATGGCCCCCCAATCTACTAGCAATGGTGCTGACACAACCAACTCCTGAATCTCCCCAACACATCTGGATAAAGCGTCGGCCGCCTTATTCTCCAAACCAGACTTATAGTGGATCTCAAAATCATAGCCTAATAGTTTGGATAACCACCTTTGATGCTCTTCGGTCACCATCCTTTGCTCTAACAAATACTTCAAACTCCTCTGATCCGTCCGTACAATGAAGTGTCTTCCCAAGAGATATGGCCGCCACTTTTGGATTGCCAAAACAATGGCCATCAGCTCTCTTTCATACACTGACTTCAATCTGGCTCTGGCTGAAAGCACTTGACTGAAGTACGCTATTGGCATGTGATTCTGCATCAACACCGCCCCTAACCCATATCCTGAGGCATTTGTCTCTACTACAAAAGACTGATCAAAGTCTGGAAGAGCTAGAACAGGGACCGTCGTCATGGCCTCTTTCAACCTCTCGAATGCCTGGGTGGCCGCCTCTCCCCAGCAAAAATTATCCTTCTTCAGCTGCTCAGTCAGAGGCCAGGCAATGGTACTGTATCCCTTCACGAACTTCCTGTAGTATTCAGTCAATCCTAGAAAACCCCTCAATTCCCTGAGGTTCCTAGGTAACGGCCATTTCTGCATTGCTTCAATTTTAGTTTGATCCGCTGCTACTCCTTCTTGGGATACCACATGACCCAAGTATTCCACACTTGCCTGAGCAAAACTGCACTTCTTCAGGTTGGCTTTCAACTGGTGCTCCAGTAGCACTTCCAATACCAGTCTCAAATGCTCCCAGTGTTCCTCCATAGTCTTGCTGTACACCAGGATGTCATCGAAAAAGACTAGGACAAACTTCCTAAGGTGATGCTTGAATACTCGATTCATCAGGGACTGAAATGTTGCAGGAGCGTTAGTCAATCCAAAAGGCATTACCAGAAATTCATAATGCCCTTCATGAGTCCTGAATGCTGTCTTTGGAACATCAGTCTCCTTCATCCTGATCTGGTGGTAGCCAGATTTCAGATCTAGCTTAGAGAACATCACTGCACCATGTAGCTCGTCCAATAGCTCATCAATCACAGGAATTGGGAACTTGTCTGGTACAGTGCCTTTATTCAGAGCCCTGTAGTCCACACAAAATCTCCAACTCCCGTCCTTCTTCTTAACTAGGATGACTGGACTGGAAAAAGGGCTGTTGCTGGGTCTGATAATCTCTGCCTCCAGCATTTCCCGGATCAGTTTTTTAATCTCATCTTTCTGATAATCGCTGTAAGGGCGGACGCTGATCGGAGTCTCACCTTCTTTCAGAGTAATGGCATGCTCCAACTCTCTCTGAGGAGGTAACCCCTGGGGCGGTTGAAAGACTTCGCTGAACTGATGTATGAGCGGCTGTACTGCAGAGGGAACATTGCCTTCCTTCTCCAATCTGACTCCTTCAAGGCGGTGTAACTCTACTAAGAAGCCTCCTCCTTCCTCATGAATGGTTCTGATGAGGGATTTGAGAGAAACCCCTGCTTTGGTCAGCCCGGGATCACCCTGAATCGTTCTCTTCCTGCCACCAACCCCCAGCTCCATCTTTAGTGTTCCCCAATTGATTTTGGTTTCTCCCAGTGTCTGCAGCCATTTCATCCCAAGGATGACATCCGTACTCCCCAATTCCAAGGGAAGGAAGTCTTCATTTACCAGGATCCCTTGAATCTTCAGTACTACTCCCCGGCAGACACCTCGACCCATCTCCACCTTTCCAGTGCCCATCATTACCCCGTAACCTCCGGTATCCACTAGCTCCATCCCCATCACATCCACAATCTGGGTGGAAATGAAATTGTGTGTCGCTCCACTGTCTATCAACACCACAACCTCACGACCAGAGATCTCTCCTTTCACCTTCATAGTGTGACTCGAAGTGAGTCCCACTACTGAGTTCAGAGAGACTTCTGCTACATCCAGATGCAACTTCTCATCCTCCTCCACCTCGGGGTCATTCTCACCTCTCTCTTCGTCTTCCTCATCTTCGCAAACGAGGAGAACCTGAAGAGATCGGTCCTTGCATCTATGCCCCGGCATGTATTTCTCATCACATCTGAAGCACAATCCTTTTGCTCTTTTGTCCTGCATTTCTTTTTCGGTCAGCCTTTTGAACTGTCTCCCATTTCCTCCTCCAGTCTTTTCCTTGGGTGCTTCCTTTTGACCCCCCGGCGCTACCCCCTTCGAGGGTAATACCGTAGTAGTCATTTTGTACGACCCCCCTGAGTAGTTGCCTCGAGCTCCTCTTTCTGATCTCTTCTGATCTTCCACCAATTGTGCAAGCTCCATAGCCTTGCCTAAATTCCTTGGCTCCAATACTCTGACAGCTGTTCGTATCTCAGGTTTGAGCCCCTTCATGAAATTTCCCTCTAGGGCTGATTCTGAGATGTGATCCAATCGGCTAGCCAGATACTCGAATCTGTCCCGGTAATCGGCCACGGTCCCCTCCTGAGTCAGAGCAAAGAACTGTTCATAGAAGTCTCCTCCCCCATCGGCTCGGAAACGTTCTAATAAACAATCCTTGAACTCTCTCCAGCTCCTGATAGGCTCTCTCCTGTCTCGCCACTGATACCAGGCCAACGCCTTCCCTTCCAGACACAATCCTACCGCCGTCAGCTTCTCATCGTCTGTCAGCCCGTTGACAGCAAAGTAACGCTCCACCTTGTAGATCCAGCCATGACCATCGTCACCCTCAAAGATGGGCATCTTCAACTTCCTCACCTTCGGATCCCTTCCGTTACCCCGAAACTCTCCATAACCTCCCATTCCTCGAAGATGAGGTGCTCCCCAAGTGTCCCGGTCCTCCCTCCAACGCTGGTATCCGAGTTCGTCGTCATAATCCCCCCTTCCTCTTTCAAAATCAGCACCTCGACGCTGAAATTCAGCACCTCGACGCTGATATTCTTCTCTCCTTTCTCCAAAATCTGCACTACCTTCATATTCCCCCCGCCTGCCTCCGAAATCAACACCTCGACGCTGAAAATCAGCACCTCGACGCTGAAAATCAGCACCTCGACGGTCATTTCCCATGCTCATCTCCTCTCTAGAGAGTGACTCTAGAGGTGGCATGTCGTCGTCCCTTTCAAGAATCTCCACCTCCGGATTCCTCCTCCCCCGGATTGGGTTTGGATGTCCTCCTACGCCATGGCCGTCAGTAGTCTCTCTCACTTCCGATGTCTCCGGATTGGTCTTCAACTCCAATAGTTTTTTCATCATTTCTTCCATAGCCGCGAACCTCCCTTCCAACCTGTCATTGTTGGTGGAGATTTCCATGAATTTTTCCTCCAGATCTGTCTTCAGTTGCCCGAACTCGCCTTCTAATGCTTCCACCTTCTTTCCGGCCATCTTTCTTCTAACGGATCCCAAAAAAATTCTTCTTCCGGAAAAGAAACTTGCTGAAATTTCAGAATTTCAGCCGCCGGTGGTCCCAAATCGACGCTCTGATACCAATTTGATAGGAAGTACTTGATTTCAAGTAGTTCCTAGCCAAAGCTGAAGCAGAACAAGAAGAAAACTGCTGTCTCCAACAGTGGACAGCAACTATGCGCAGGAAAAACAGTGAAAATTGCGAGAAAATTGAAAGACAACGCAAGCAAATGCTTGTATTTTTACTAGTAGACGAAACAAATAGCAAAGATACAATTTGTTCTTCAATTCGAGAGGAAGAACGTACTCTCCAAAGTCTCCGGCGAAGCCAAGAGTCCAAAGCAAACCCTAGATCTCAAAGAGAAAACTCAAATTCAAGATAAGATTCAAATTCCCCCCCAAACTCCTAATTATACAAAATTAATCATAAAGGACAATAATAAACTTCCTAAATCAGCATTCCCATTCAAAATTTCCCTCCTAATCTCCCCCCCAAGCTGCCTACGTGGACCTCGCGTTTTTCCGCCCCGTCTGTTTTCTCCGCCTGGAGTAACAGTGGACCGGTCCGGGTTGGACCGGTCCAGCCGGCCCCTCCTGGGCCGGCGTAACAATATTCTTCAGAAGTGTTGTCTTGCTTAATATGTTGAATGAAGTTGTATTTTCTATTTCATTTAGCAATTTTGTGAAAGTAAGAAGTGTTGTCCGCTTTCAAGTACCGTTTAACCTTAGATCTTTGGTGTCAATATATTTCCTCTTTCCTCTTCTTTGAGCAGTACATGATAACTAGTAGTACCAAACTACAAGCATTAATAGTAGTTTGCAATCCAATATAATTGGTACTGCAGAACTGCGAACAACAGCTTGAAAGTAAGAACCTGTTATTTGTCAATGAGGTAGTGCACATATCTATTTCTCAAAGTGGTTTTAACGTTTAATTTTTTAGTCTTAAACCTGCTGTATAGACAATAGGCTAGTGAAAGAAAGTAGGAAGTAACAAAAAATCCAATTGCGGTGAGGTCATTTACTATAACTCTTAGTACAGAATTGCAAGCAAAAACTAGAAAATAGGAAATCAAGGACCTCCTATATATCAATGGGGCAATCCACCATAACTTGCCTTCACAACCAACACAAAAAGACCTGAATGCACATGTGGGCTCTAATAAGCTCAATCAACTCTAGATTCCGAATGCATCTTGGATGATTTTTCATGAGAGAAATTAAGCAGTGGATAAAGTGTTAAATAAGGATTTTAATCTCACGGGAGGACTTTATATTTATGGTATGAGATTTCTCATGGGAGCATGCTCCTATAGTTGATTATCTTTCTAGCTTTTCTCGTGAGAGATTTTTTTTATTAAGGCTAATTTTCAAGCTCTTTAATGATTAATGGTGATCTGTGATGGATTTTTGCCTACTTCTCCATATTGCAATTTTTTAGCAGAGAGATATTAATGAGGACATCCGACCGTGGAGAGTTTATCAGAGACGGGGCCGACGATCTACGGCCACAATCGCACTGATTTATTTTTGAGTTATTATATTTATTTGTTTTATTTATGCATTTTTCGTTTCTACCATCACTTGAGGGAATAGTTGTTTGTGACCCTTAGGAGCATTTGTGTATTTTATTTCATCATTGTAAACATTAGCTACTTGTATCCCCTACTCCCCTTTTAGAGGGTAATGAAGATTATTATGAAAATTTCAGCCATTATTTCTTGTGTGCTTGAGAGAGAGCTTTGCTGAGAACTCTAGGTGAGGGCAACGGATCACCCATCAGCCGCATGAAGTGTTCAAGCTCGTGGTTATCCTTCTTCCTCTTTTTCTACTCCTTTTGCACCACCCACTGTTCAACTTCCCTCCACAAGCCGCCGACCAAGATTCCCATCCCCTCTTTCCCCTTTGAGCCGCCGGCCACCCCCTCTCTCACCTCTAAGCCGCCAGCTTGAAGACACTTTTCCCCTCCATCTAGCCGCCAGTCCCCAACCCTAACCCCTCCCCTAAACTGTTAGCTATCCTTCCCAACCGACGATCAAACCCACCAATTGTTGCCGCCGACCACTCCCTTTTCCCCCCACCCCTAATTCTTCTACTTTCCTAAAATATCTCATTATTAATTTTGGAGAATTTTGAATTCAAATCCAAATAAATTTGAAATCAAATTCTTTCCCAAAATGATCTAACTTATTTTGGAAAGTCCCTTAATCTTTACAAATATGAAATTAATTTGGATTTGATTCCAAATCCACATTCAATGTATGAGGACACTTTTCCTTTGCTTTTTCCCCCTTCCTTTGGCTGGCCCCTTCTCTCTCTCCTCTAATTAATAGGACCATTAAAGCTCCCCTAATTAGGCCTTCAATTCAACCAATTACTTTCACCTCTATGGCTACATTAATTTCAGAATTTTGAATTTGTTTCCCTCCTAATTCAAATTCAAAAACCTGAGATTAAATCTAGGGGTGTCAATATATGACCCGACCCGAAAACCGACCGAACCCGACCCGAAAAATTTGGGTTAGGGTCAACCCAGACCTGAAACGGGTCGGGTTCGGGTTCTGATTTTCGACCTGTTTGTAAAAACGAGTCGGGTTCTAGTTGATTCGGAAACCCGGAATGACCCGCGTGACCCAGGATTTCGCATTAAGTCTGCCCTCTGTGGTGACTGCGTCGAGTTTGCCCGGTGCGGCGGTGCTTGCGTTTGAGTCGAGTCGCGCAATGACCGGCTTTAATCCTTTAACCACCTCAAGTTTACTGTCCGGGACATCTTGGTCCACAAATACGAGGAGCTCGCCATTGTCGCTGCTGCCTCGACAACCTCCGCCATTGCCTCTGGCGCTATCTCAGATGCCCTGAGATATATGGTCATCTGGTTCGAGGTCATCCCGTGTAGCTTCCAGCATGACACAGAGTTGATTAAGAATCTTAAGATGTACGAGAAATACCGTAGCAATATTCAATGTGAATCAACCACTGTGGCCATGGCGTTGAAGGACAAGCAAACATAGTTTTTCATCTATGAGGTCTCCTTTGTCAAGAGAGACATTCACTGGCGATCTCAATTCTTAACTTTTTAATAGAGTTTGCCTTCAAGTTTGCCCGTGTAGAGTCTGCCGTAGAGTCGTCGTCGGAGTTTGGGGTCCGAAAAACTGAGTCAAGTTGATTTCACGTCTAAAAAGCTGTCGTCGTCGTCGGAGATCAATTTGATCTTGCGTTGTCGTCGTCGCTGTTGCCTTCGCGGAAGATTTATAGATTTTTGGTTCTGGTCGGGTTGACCCGAACCCAAGCGGGGTTGGGTTTGGGTTCCAAAAACTGGCCCGTTTTCAAAAACGGGTTGGATTCAGGCCAGGATAAATAGTATTAGGTCAGTTCCAGATTAAACCCAACTCTACCCGTGACCCAATTTTGACAACCCTAATTAAATCCCTTGCTCTGTCCCCTCCAAATCGAATCCATATTTCTCTACGCTTTTCCCTTCCAAAGTGAGATCTCTCCATCTAAGTTTGATGTCCAGAAATTCCAGCAGCCTCACCCTGCTGTCCCTCCTATCTAACCTTCAAAATTGCTGTCCAGAGATTTCAGCAAGGTTCCCTTTGCTGTTCTGTTGTCCGGAAGGTCTCCATTTGTTGTCATGAAGTTCCCGAACATGTTTAAGTTGCTCCCCAAATTTTTTTGCACGTGTTAATGTGTTTCTTTGCTGTCCAAGACCTCTTAGCACGCTGCCCAGAGCTTTTAATAGAAGGCCTCTTGTTGTCCTGAAATTTGAGCAACATCCTTTTGGACGTTTTGCTGCCCAAGGTTGTTGCTTGTTGTCTCGAAGTTTCAAGTATTCCTGATGAAGGTAACTCCTGATCATATTCCTTTTGAAGTTTCATCTCAATTGTGGCATCACTAAAGTTGTGCAAGTTATCTTAGCTTAGCCTACATCAAGAGTGTGAGTGAGTGGATCCAAGTAGTGCCTAATCTTATTGTTAATTTAGAGATTTCCTTTGAAAATCCCCCATGCTATGCTAATCTTGATTGGAATTGATTATTCACGATTCTAACTCTTACATGTTGTTTGACATAAGCTTTGATCACCTTTCTATTGTTTTAATATTTGTTTAAATCACTAGAAGAACGTAATTATTATTGCTCTAATTTAAAATGGCATGTAATTTTGACATTGCATAATTACATCTGCATTTAGTTCTACATCAGATATATATGTCGCTTGAGGATTCTGAGTTGATGCGGGAAAATAATGACAAATCGGTCCAGGTCCCATGATTCTGTCAACGTTGATCTAACATGGGCCTTGGTCTATTTATTAATGATAGTTAACGCAACTTGATTTGGGGATTCTTATCTGCATCGGAGATCTTGTACGCCAAGGAGTGAAAATCATTGAAGAGGATAGTTTTATGATCATGATCAATCTTGGCTGATAAAACATGTTGCTCTATTGAGTGCACAATATTAGCTCATGGCTCATAAGCTTTTGCCATTGGGAGGATGTTTATAGTGGGAAAGTAATCTAATATGATGATTTTGTCAATAGATTGGTTATTGTGTCAACTAGTAAGCGCATTTACAATAATATAATGGCTCCATCGCAATCGGGCTAACTATTTGGCTGGTACATACCTTACATTCTTGGTTTGGGCCTTAACCATAGTTTAGTGGTGTCATCACAATCAAGTTAACCACCTGGTTAGTGGGCATATGCTTATCTTTATTCTTTATTGTGATATCTTAATTTATGATCATATGAACCCCACCAATGTGTCGGATTTCTTTTTTGGCTTTGACGATCTTGAATTTGTCGTCTTAGAAAAAACTTTAGGTGGAAAGTTGGTTGGTGACTGCTATTAAAGTCGAGTGGCTATTTATTACTTAGAGCTTTTAGGGTTTTTTTATTTTCTTTTTATTTTTTAATTTTGTAGAGACTAGATTTGAGAAGGCTCGGCGGTGGATAAAAATTCCACCGATAGAGATTTGATGTTGATGTGCTCATCATTAGGAGGTAGGCAGTTGATATGTAATATTTCGGGCTAAGGTGGTTCAGGGATTATTCATGAACTTTGAGAAGCATTATAATGGCAATTATCTCTTCGTTTATGATCTTGTTGATAACACTCTCCTACATATTTTGATTGGGAGCAATTTGTTTCTGGAAAGACTATGACACTTCACATTATTCCTTCTAGTCAAGTTGAGCTATAATTTTTCCAATTTTCGTAAAAAATAGAGCACTGTTGGAGACGTATTTTTTGATATGAAACCTTGAATAAAAAATCTTGTTGTTGCATTTGGAGTGGAGCAGTATATTCATAATGAGGAAGGTGGAGGCAAAAAATAAGGTTCCTTCAGGTTGAGATTTGTTTTGATCTTTCCCATTGAGAGTTGAATCCCTTAAGGATTTTTCATTTGATTTTAGGGGCGTTTCATTTTGTATCTAAATGTCAACTCATAATCATTAGGAAAATGGAAGAATCTGAAATCTTGGTGGAGCCTTAGGGAATAATTGTTAGTTGGAAAGTGGGGCTTCTGTATTTTGTGTTATCCCCTACTGTATCTCATACATTTGGCATTGCAATTGACATTGGTAAACTCCTCCAAGTGCAATCTTCTGGTAATTCTACCCATTAATGATGATAAGCCCCGGGTCTATTTGTCTTTGAGTTTCAGGGTAATTTTCTTGTTGCTAAACCCTTTTGTTACGGTTTTATAATAATCACACATATCATCATGATGAGGATCTCTTGAGCATATGACATTTAGATATGATGATATTTGTTTAAGATTGGTGGAACCGCTCTATTTATGCTCTTCTGATAATTGTATTCATTATTGAGATGAGGTTTTTACTTGTTCACTTTTAGGGCTCCTGTTGTTTTTGAATTTCAGTGATGGTGCAATAAGGATGTTGATGTCATATCGACACAGAGTTGTGGTTATATTCATATTTGATCGGTGTGGAGATGGAACATTATAGAGTTGATCTTACTATCCCAGTATACAGGGCAAGGGTCCAGGCCTTGAATTTCTTTATATCTTGATTTTTGGGCATTACTGTGTTGGCATGAAATCAAGCAATAAACTCGCATTGGTTAAATTGTGACGTTCATCTTCATTTTTTCTTTCAAGTGTTTTTTCTTCTAATGTTAGTGGTTTTTAGTCTCCATCGCCCCGACTAAAGATGACATCAAAGCCTAACTTATTTTGTTTGATCACTCATCACTGTTATTGATTCAACCAAGTCCTGGTAGATTTGTCACGGGTTAGGTATAGACCTGTTGGGCCCTTCAAATCAGATTTAATCCACATAACTTTAAGATCAGATCAAAATTTTGATTTCGGTGGGATTAATCCATGATCCATAGGTGGTCAAGTTGTCAGGTTGGATTTCGAGTTGACGTGAAATGCCTAAAATTCTATGGTAAGGAAGCATTGGAGATTCTATTGGGCTTTATCTTAACATTGAAAAATAAATTAAGGCCCTAATGACCTGAATGATATTTATATTTATTTTGTCAAGTGTTTAACACAACTTCCTACAAGTTTTGCTTTCTAAGATTGACGATCAACAACATATGTGATCTCTAAGATAATACTTAAGTGGAAACATGATATTTTCGAGAGAATAATGTAAAAACATTGATTAGAAGATAATTGGAACTTAATTGACATGATGAGATATAAGATGATACAAGTGGGAATTATAATTCTGACATGTAGGGAGAAGTTTTGCTTTGCTATTATGCCTGAAATTTGAAATTGTCTTCTCTAGGACAACTTATGCATGAGGAGATTCCAAAGAAAAGACAATGCATTAAAGGAGATTAAGAGTTGACTGATAGAAACAAATGGATTGGTGAAAATTGGAAATTGTTAGAGACTATGTTTATAATTTGATGCTTACAGCATGTGGAGATGACTAGGTGTAGAAACGGAAAGCAAGACTGCAAATGCTTGGCCGCTTACACTATAGTTTGCACAATTATGAGTGCGCACCTTCCTTTTAACAACTTGTGTGTGCCTCTGTGGGCTATAGAGAGGATTACTAGATGGCTAAGAGGTAGAGTAGAAAGTGAGTTGTGATGTTGCGCTTATGGCAGTTAAGGTGTTTCTATTTGAGCCGAAACTATGCACATACTTGTAGGGATGACGAATCATGAATATCCAGACTAGCGATAGAGTTTTGAATTGAGGTATTAGGGTTAAGAACTTGGGCAATGTATGCAAGCTATACATAGGAACATAATTAATCTTGTGTTGAGTTGGGTCTTAAAGGAATCAATTTGATCCTCACTCTAATTTATCCACTTGATCATAATGTTAGGTCAGTTTTTTGGGTTAGCAAATTTGCCCATTTATTATGGCTAGCATTCGAATCTATTCTAGGTAAAACTCAGCTCATTGACAAGCTATGTCTAGGGGAAATTTTTGCTTGATGCCTTGGACAACTGTCGTGCCATGGGCTGTGCTGATTCTATTACGGGTGTTATTATTAGATCCAAAATTATAATTTTTGTTTTAGAAAAGACAAATTGCCTAAAAAGAGCACCACATGAAAAAATAAAAAATTGACTAAGAAGCAACCATCATGTTTTTTAGATGAAATTGTTGTGGGTCAAATCAAAATTATTGAAATTATGATGTTTCATCTTAACAAGGTCAAATCACCTTTTAGAAGAAGTGTCAATATGTGTGTACTTGCATATTATCCATTGTCTAGAGCTATACCTCCACACATGGGCATGAACTGCTTGGGCTCTGAAAATTTGCGCCCCGACCTTTCCGCATCTTTTTTTTTATTGACGAGGAGAGTTTTAACGAGTTTAGGTTTAGGGGTAAATTATGAGAAGGCAGATTGAATTTTTAGATATGCACACCCATAGATTTCACCCTCATTTTGCGAGGACTTTATGAGTTGGGGTATGGTTTCCCATAGGCATAAGCCCTTATGGTTGATTATCTCTCCCAATAATGATAGAACAGTTTTGATTAAGGTTAGTTGTTACATAGGTACTAAATACCCAACGTATAGTAGCTACAACTTTGGGGTATGGATTTTAAATTTTTAGGCTTTTTAAAATTTTGAAATTTATCACCATTTACTTAAAGCGGGTGATGGGAGAATCAAGATCTTATGGTTCCGTTATCTTGGGTTTTTGTGGTCTCTAATCTATTTAGTCAGAGGAGTTAGTTGACCCAAATTGATCGAAGGATCCTTGTTGGCAGCCATGGATTGCATTGTCCGTGTGTACCTTGTAGACTTGGGGTGAATGTTTGCCTAAAGAGATATATTTGAGTCCACCTTAGCTAACAAAAGGATTTGTGTTCTATCGATTATACCAAATTGATTCATTACTCAAGAATTTAGTCATTGGGGAATATACGAGCTCTGGCCGTGACTGTAATTTAGCGGTATCATTTGGCGACAAAACCACTCGGTCAAAGGCCACCGATCATAATTGTTTACTTGTGATGTCATTTGACGGCGAAACTATCGGTTAAAAGACACGTGTCACACCCTTATTGTCAAGACATGGTTTGAGAATGAATTTTAGTGAAATTCTCGCTTTTTTGTGAATTGAAACCACAACAAACTGTTGCAGATGATAGATGGATTTTTATTTTAAGCATTAAGTGATTAAATTTCAATTGAAGTGATAGTCTATGCTTTGTGATTATTGGAATTTGAACTTTTATTAAAATCAGTCCCTTAATGATTAATTTTGAGTTTTGGGAGTATTTAAAAGGCAAAGACTCTTCCAGTTTAGATTAACTTTCAACACGGCCATCACTGAGGTTTATAGGTAATTTCATTTCATTAATTGAACCTTGTCAACTATATTTTCATGCCAATAAAGGATTGAGTTCGACCACTAATTTTCAATTTTTTTGTATAATAAGCATGATTGAGAGTCTGTATTTTAATATGTGAATTTTCTTTATAAAACCTGACTCGGGTCACCCCCTCACCCGTAATGATTCCACACTTGTGCCTGTAGTGATCCCTCCCGCGCTTGCGTTCCCACCCGCGTTGTGCTCGAACCTGTGCCTGCACTTGCTCCTGCATTAGTACCGTGCCCACTTTTGCTCCCGCAATCGCCCGCATGCGCTGCTCTCTTGCCCACATGCTTGCCTACCGTCCCGCTCTTGCCCCTTCGCTTGCACACGCTCGTGCTTGCATCGCTCGTACCTAGCTGCATTGCGGGTTAGCGGTTAGGTCAAGTAAACCCCGGTTAGGGGTAGGGGGGTCTGGTTTGAATTTCTTACCCGTTTGACTAATCGGGTCGGGTAAATTGAAGGCGGGCAAGTTTCTGGTTAAACTCAAACCTGACTCAAAAAACCATTTTGGCATCCCTAATATGCAGTATCTATAATGCATTTGCATGTTTACTTAATACATTTGCACAGTGTATAATATGTTTGCATATTGGTATAATACATTGCTACGATGTATAGTGAATTTGTATGTTGAGTGATGTGCGTTACATAATGCATTTTGCAGAGTGTGTATGCATACGACGCAATGGGTATATGTGATGTATATGGATGTTCACATATACATTTATGTGTATTTGTATATTTGTATGCTTGAATATGTATTTGCACAATGCACTTTCATGAATCTCAATGTACTTGCATAATTGCATGATCACTGGTGTATGTATGAAGGGAGCTTACATGAACAAAAAACACATTTTCACTATATGATGGAGGAACACATCCATTGTGATTTGAGATATCCCGCGCACTTTGAATGAGTCATGCAGCCTGTGGCACGTAAGAGTATTATTTTTATTTCTTTTCAAAAGCAAGTGTTCACGGGGTGTATGACATATTCATGGGGCATATACGAGTCTTCTGACTTTAACAGCTGGCGTGCACACTAACTAAGGTACATGTGCACTCGTGTCCCCTCCCCTTTGTCATTTTGTGTTTGAAGTTTAGCTTAGCAGGTCCCACAATGGGAATCAATGTTTAGATTATAAATAAGGAGCCCATTTAACTAAGTTTATTTTCACACGTTACAGCTTGCTAAAAGGGGGCACTACTAAGGAATTTGAGTGTGTACGATTGAGTTAGGGGCTAAAGGAGGAAGTTTTAGTTCACATTTGTACTTGTTGGTGAGCACCAGATCTTTTAACAACTTTACTGTAAGTTTGATTTTAATTCATCTTTTTTATTTTTAGTGTTTGGAACTTAGGAGAAGGAATTTCTTAGCTAAATAAAATTTTAATACTATTTTGTAGACTAAAAAAATGCTAGATGAGTGGAGTTGAGTGTGTTGATTCCTATATTTATAAGAATAAAGGTAATGCAAAAAATTGTGCGAATTATAGAGGAATTAAGTTAATGTATCATATTTTAAAACTATGGGAGAGAGTTGTGGAGCATAGGTTGCGACGTGACACTAATGTTTCTCAAAATCAAATTGGATTCATGCAGGGTAGGTCTACTGTGGAAGCTATAGATTTATTGAGAGGTTTAATGGATAAGTATAGAGAGAATAAGAAAGATGTGCGTATTATATTTATTGATTTAGAGAAAGTATATGATAAAGTTCAAAGAGAAGTGATATGGACAGTTCTAAAAAAGAAAGGGGTTAATAATGCTTATATTCAAATCATTAATGACATGTATGCAAGAGTTGTTACTTGTGTTCAAGCACAAGGTAGTTTGACCAAGTATTTTCCTATTTTAGTTGAATTACATCAAGGATCAACCTTAATGTCTTTTTACTTTATAGTCATGGATGTTCTCACTAGACATTTGCAAGAGTTACCTTGGTGTATGCTTTTTGTTGATGATATTCTTCATGTTGATAAGACTAGAGAGGAGTTAAAGGTAAACTTAAATGATGGAGGTCAACTCGTCTAGTGAGAACATCGTTGATTTGAATCTGGTTGCATTGAAAATTATTTTCACTCAAAACTGGACCAGTTTTCCTCAAAAATGAACCAGAATATTTTACATTACATTTAAAATACTTTACCTATCATTCTTTTTTCATCAAACCAAACATTAATATTTTTAATAACCTTACAAAAGGAATACTTTACACCCACTTTGCTTCCAACCTAATAGTCCCTAAATTTAAACCAAAATTTTTCTAGAATGAATAAAAACACAAAGAAATAGCACTGTTCTGGTGGTAGTCGGCGTCAAGCATGTGGTGGTTGGCGTGGTGGTGACAATATAGTTTGGTTATTTGAAAACGATTTTCACTCAAAAATGGACGAGTTTACTTTACCTCAAAAATGAACTTGAATATTTTGCATCACATTTAAAATACTTTATATAGAGTTTTTTTGCGTTCAACCAAACACTAATATTTTCGATACCCTTATAAAAGGAATACTTTACACCAATTTTGCTTCCAACCTAATAGCCACCAAGTTTAAACCAAAATTTACTTAGATTAAATAAAAACACATGGAAATATCACTAATCTCTAAATTCAAACGACTAATCCTAAATTTAAGACAAAATGTGGAACTAACTTCCGCATTTGATGGAAATGCAAAAACCATGTAAATGAAAGAAACCATGTTTTCTAAATTTTAGATATTGAATTAGTTTGATTTCGAAATAATTTGAATTCAAATTCAAGAAAATTTGAAAGTAACATTTTTCCAAATTAAAGTGGTCTAAGTTTGGAAAGTCCATTAATTAATAATCAATCCCAAATTTGAGATTGATTATTTAATTAATTCAAACCCCCACACTTTCCTAATTAAATATGCCTAAGTTTGGAAAGCCATCAATTAGTAATCAATCAAAATCTGAGATTGATTATTTAATTAGTTAATTTCCCTCCATATACATTGCATCTTGACACCCCATCCCCCCCTCTCCTCTATCTAATTAATGCCCCCAATTAAACTTCCAATCAACCCATTAATGCTCCACAAACCAATCAATCAAAGCCCAATTACATTCCCCATCCAAGCTGGAATTAATCTAAGCTCTTTCAACATCTGCCGCCCCTCTTCCCCACCCATATTCAGGGTATTTCAACAAAGAAGAGCAGCTGTTCTGCACCTGTGGCTCTCCCAACTTACTTTCCAGAAGTCCCTTGCTTTCGCAGTAGCTTTACACGGCTTTTCTAGACCTTATAGGTTGCTATCTAGGGTTTTTCCAAGTTCCAAATTGCTGTCTAGGATCTTCTCAAGACCACCTATCTGCTGTCCAGAGATTCCAGCAGCAGTTCGCTGCTGTCCAGCCCCTCTGGGAGCGACTGTTGCTGCCCGGAATCGTTGTCCCAGGTTGGCTACTTGATGTCCAAAGGTTCGAGCATGAATTTGTTACTGTCTGAGCCATCAAGATGCCACAAACTGCTGTCCAAGCTTGCGAGAAGGTTGAATCTTAGCAAAGAGTGAACTCTTTCCTTCTCTCTTACCTCCTTCGTTGATCCTCACTTGTGGTTTTATTTGATTCACGCAAAATCTTGCCAAGCTCCGCTAAAAGCTTAGTATTTAGTAAGAATTATTTGAGTGATCTTTCATAGCACTACTCTTATTGTTAGTTTAGAGATTTCTTGTTGAAACCCATCTCGTATGCAACGTCAAGTGTAATTAATTATTATATGGTTTTTACTTTTCGCGAGTAAATTGGCTTAAGCTTGTGTTTACCGCTCTTTAGTTTTATTTCATTGTTTGAATTATCATAAAGCTTTAATTAATTAGCTCTTACTCAATAGGCATGCAAAATCCTTATCTAACTCAAATTTTCTTATATGTCTTGCATCACTAATGTTGAGCATAATAACAACACAAAACTTTCTTCATGGTGATTTTAAGGACATGAACATACTGCAATCATAAGACTTTGATGTACTTTGGCAAAAAAGCCTTGTTTGCATAAAATTTATGTGGCTAAAAGCGAACTCTTCATTGATGATACCAAAATTTTGATGGTTTAATACATCAATTGGCTTCAGAAAATATCAAGCAAATCATTGATTATATATTAAAGGAATTGATAGGAATTATTTAATTAAACTCGCAAATGCATTTCTTAGGATGGTTGAGAGGTCCTTATTTTTATGTTGTTAATATTATGTTATACTAACCTTTGCAGTGAAATTTCAAGACTTATACATGTATTTTTTTGGTACGGTAAGGAGGTTTTACTTCCATTTGGATGCTTCAAGCATCTCCCATGTATATCTTTCTTGGAATAATAGGAAGAACAATTTTGAAAAAAATGTCCAACGCACCATGCCAAACACTCTTTTTTTTGGTATTGTGGGCCAATGTTTAAAATTGCATAATCGGGTATTGAGGCGTTCTTTCGTTCGTGAGGTGAGGCGTAAGCCTCAAGGCGTTTTGAGGCGTAAGCCTCAAAATCAAAAAATTACGTAAACATAAAATGATAAAATTTGTATATACTATTGAGTAAATAATATATAAAACATAAAATGCACAAGATATGAAGTGAAATTAAAATATCCCAATAATAAGACAACATGAAATATAGTTCAACTCAAACAACATCTTTCCCAAATCACAATATTCTTTCATTAACATATAATTCCAAAAATAAATAGTAATGACATATCACATAAGAACTCATAAGTCATCAGCACTGTCATCATTAAGGGGGTCTTCATTTGAATCATCATTATGATGAACTGCTCTCTCCCCTTCCTCCTCTCCTATAGAGTCCAATGTCTCCCAATAAGCTCCTTTCTCAATATCATTTATCTTCCTCTTCCCTAAATTTTTTTGAACAATTATGCTTCACTTATTCTACATTAAGAAAACTTATACAAAGCATGCACTAACACTACCAATTATTATTAAAGATGATGAATACAATAATATACCGATTTGCCAAGGGTCCAAGGGGGCGCTGCCCCTTGGCGGGGTTCGACCTAGCATTAGATAAGGATTTTGTATGCTTATTGAGTAAGAGCTAATTAATTAAAGCTTTATGATGATTCAAATAATGAAATAAAACCAAAGAGTGGTAAACACAAGCTTAGGCCAAGTTACTCGCGAAAAGCAAAAACCACATAATAATCAATTACTTTTGACGTTGCATACGAGATGAGTTTCTACAAGAAATCCTTAATCTAATAATAAGAGTAGTGCTATGAAAGATCTCTCAAACAATTCATACTAAATACTAAGCTTTTAGGGGAGCTTGGCAAGATTTTGCATGAATCAAATAAAACCACAAGCGAGAATCAACGAAGGAGGTAAGAGAGAAGGAAAGAGTTCACCCTTTGCTAAGATTCAACCTTCTCGCAAGCTTGGACAATAGTTGGTGGCATCTTGACGGCTCAAACAGTAACAAATTCACGCTCGAACCTTTGGACAGCAAGTAGCTAACCTGGGACAACGAATCAGGACAGTTCCGGACAGCAACGGTCGCTCCCATAGGGGCTGGACAGCAGCGAACTGCTGCTGGAATCTCTGGACAGCAGATAGGTGGTTTTGAGAAGATCCTGGACGACATTTTGGCACTTGGAAAAACCCTGGACAACAACCTATAAGGTCTAGAAAAATCGTATGGAGCCACGGGTGCAGAATAGTTGCTCTTCTTTGTTGAAATTACCTGAATATGGGAGGGGAAGAGGGGCGGCAGATGTTGGGAGAGCTGAGATTAATTCCAGCTTGGATGGGGAACGTAATTGGGCTTTGATTGATTGGTTTGTGGAGCATTAATGGGTTGATTGGAAGCTTAATTGGGGGCATTAATTAGATATGAGAGAGAGAGAGAGGGGGGATGGGGTGTCTAGATGCAATGTATGTGGATGAGAATTAACTAATTAGATAATCAATCTCAGATTTTGATTGATTACTAATTAGTGGCTTTCCAAATTTAGGCATCTTTAATTAGGAAAGTGTGGGGTTTGAATTAATTAAATAATCAATCTCAAATTTGTGATTGATTATTAATTAATGGACTTTTCAAACTTAGACCACTTTTTTAATTTGAAAATATTTTAATTTCAAATTCTCTTGAATTTGAATTCAAATTATTTCCAAATCAAACTAATCTACTTTAGGAAAGGGCAAGCTGGGGGGGGGGTGGCCGGCGGCTTGGGGTGGTGGTAGTGGGGCTGTCGGTGGGGAGGAGGAAGGGGAACGGTGAAGATGGTGGCGGGGCTGGTGGTAAGAGGGGAAAGGGGTTGGGTTGAAAGGCTTGGTGGTGGGGGAAGTTGGCCGGCGGCAAAGTGTGGGGGAGGTGGGGTGGGGGGTTTGGCTAGGGAATCTGGCGGCTAGGAGGAAAGGAGATTGAAAGAAAAAAGAACGATAAGACAAACCACGAACCCGGCCGTCTCCAAAGTTGGTGGGTGATCCGTTTTCCCTCTCTAGAGATTTCTCCAAAGCTCTCTTCAAGGACTCTCACAACTCAAAGAACACTTGTGCAGGAATTTTTTTTATAATTCATTCATCAACCCTCAAGGAAGAAGAGGGAGGCTTTAAATAGCCCAAACAATGAGAAAATACAAAGTACTAAAATGCCCCTGGGCTTACACATACCTAAGCCCTTAAGTAAGGACAAAAAATGGAAAAGCATAATAAAACTTGACAAAATAAAAATAATACATCAATGATGAAAATCAAAAGTAAGGCGATGCAATCGTGGCCGTAGATCGACGGCCACACCTCTAGTAAATTTTCCAGGTCTTGATGTCACATTCTTCTTGTTGAAATACATTCTTCTTGTTGAAATCCTTTTACCACTAGCTTTGTTTTGTGCCTTTCATTTCAATTGTGCTTTTTTATTCTAAAAATCTATTTATTTTGTAATGCTTTAACATTCTTTCTAACTTAATTAATGAGCATTTTTTATGGAAGGAGCCCATCTCCTTTTTCATTAGGTAGCTTCCACTTAACAAATTTCGTAATTTGCATTGTTCCATTAAAATTCTCAAGTTAATGAACATTGATAAATAATAAATGATGCTAGGAGGGAGAATATTTTTTAGCAGGGTTCAAAATAGTTGAAATTTTCTAAAATGCCCTTTGCATGACTTTGTCTCAATGGCTCAATGCTCATTAATGTTACCTAACTTATTTTTTGCACATCAATTTCAAAAATCTCCTCCAACTATTTGTTCATGATGGTCCTATCATTATTAAAGTAATCTTTGTAAATAGCAATTTCATTGAATATAGCATCTCGCTTCTAGTGATCTTATTATTTTGATCATCCACATCATCAACTTCATATCCCAAATCAAATATTTCTGATTTGTGATCTTTCTTATCTCTACCAATGGAATCCACATGAACATAAGAAAAGCAACACAAAATCTTTAAATGAGAAAGGTTTAAATCCTTCTCCATCGAAGCTTTTCTAGGTAGTTCATAGCATGATGGAATTGAAGGTCTTCTGTTGATCAAATAAGCTGTAGTGTCTATGGTGTTTGCTAAAAAATTCATAGGCAATCTCGCAGATAACCTTATGCTTCCAACTCTTCTATCAATGTTATATTCATATGTTCGATTATCTCATTATATTGTGGTGTTCGATGGACTTTCCTCTCCATATTGATGCTATTAGTTGCACAAAAATATCTTAACATCTACTATCATACTTCCCTTCATTATCTAATTGTAGCACTTCATTTTTCATCATACTTATTTTCCATCAAACACTTTCACTTTTAAAACCTTAAAAAACTTCTTTTTTATTCAAAAAATAAATCTAAATATTCTTCTAGTGAAACCACTAATAATGACACGAAATAAATTAGTCACGGGTGGATACAACTGGCCATAATTCCTCAACATTATGCACAAGCTTCAACTTCTGAATATTTGGGTTTAGTTCTCTTCTAACCTGTAAAGAAACTTTAAATTTAAATGCTTATCTTTAGAATGTAGAATCCTCACTTCTTTTTCACTCAAATGTCTCAACATTTGATGTCATTTGTATGAATCAGTATTTAAGTCTATTGTTGCTTCCATAACTCCAATGTTAGAATTCATATATGGTGTGCCATTTTTGCTTCCATGTAATATTATTATTGCAATATTAGTTACCTCTCAAGTGCTAGGATTGAAGGCCAAGTTATATCCTTCTTCACGTTGCACGATTAAGTTCACATTTCTAAGGTTAAAATATGTTTCACTTTGTGAAATTTGCATTGTCTCAGTGACAATTTTGATTTAAATATTGCCAATTCTGACAATGCTTAAAAGCCCATCAACAAAACAAAATTTTTAATAGTTTCTTGTTGAGTGATTATATTTCAGTACTTCATGCAAAATAGAGTGAACAGATGCATTTGAATATAACATGTGGCTATTGACTCTGGGTATTAATTCATCCTAAAACACTTTTATGTTGGCATTCAAAAGCTCTTTTTCATGTACCCATTACTTCCACATTGTTATCCGTTGCTATTTTGACTTATTAATGCATCTTCTTCCACCTTACATATTTACAGAGTAAGAGCCTTTATTTATTTTCTCATATTTGAATGTTTTCTGTTATGATTAAGGGGCTGTTTGGTTGGAAATAAAAAATAGAGTGAACAGATGCATTTGAATATAACATGTGGCTATTAACTCTGGGTATTAATTCATCCTAAATCACTTTTATGTTAGCATTCAGAAGCTCTTTTTCATGTTGGCAACCTCTTTTCATGTACCCATTCTTTCCACATTGTTATCCGTTGCTATTTTGACTTATTAATGCATCTTCTTCCACCTTACATATTTACAGAGTAAGAGCCTTTATTTATTTTCTCATATTTGAATGTTTTCTGTTATGATTAAGAGGCTGTTTGGTTGGAAATAAAATAGGTGTAAAGTAAATGCAGGAGTTTTGAAAATGTTGATGTTTGATTGGATGAAAAAGGAATGCATAGTAAATATAGTGTAAACCATTTTAATTCATTTTTGAGGTAAACTAAACTCGCCCAATTTTGAGCGAGAATTTTTTACACCGCAAGTAAGCTTGCTTTACCGCCGTATGCCGCCGCCGACCACCCACAGCCAGCTGTCGCCACTACCGACCACCACCACTGCCAGCTACCACCTCCGTTGCCAGCCACTTGCCATCTACCACCGTCACACCCCGCGGTTAGCCGCCACAAGTCCTCGGCCGCCACTTTCCGCTAACCACCATTGCTGCCATCCTCCGGCTGCCGCCACTGCACCGCCAACCACTACCACTAGCCGTCGGCCACCACTGCAACCATCGTGGCCCTCGGTAACCATTGCGGCTGCCACTTGCCGCCATCTTTGGAAACTACATTCATTTTACTTAAAAAAAAAAAAACATTCACCTACATTGACTTTATACATCCAAATAACTTCAAAGTATTCCTTTTACACTATTCCTTTTGTAGCAAACCAAACATCCCCCAAGTCTTGAACATCATTCAACTTCAGCTTTATAAACCTATTAGACTTATTAATCATCATTATAATTATGCTCCAACTTGTAAGCAGTGATGTTGGTAAGCTAAAGGCATGAGCTTCATTATTGAAGTTGATATCAGTCAAACTTAAGTGACTTGTGATCATGTTGCATTTCTTGATATGATCTTTGGTAGAGGCACCTTTCATTGTCTTGAGATTAAAGAATTTTCATGTGAAATATTCTATCTATTGCACATGTCTTCATGTACATGTCCAATAGAACTTCCATCAATGATATTGTCATATTCTTGTGCAATATGTTGAAAGCAGCATTATTAGACAAACAACTCTAAACATGCTTGTCCATGAGATCCAAATCTTCTTGATCATTGATACCACTTTTGTTTCCAAATGAGCTAAATGAAGTCCCTTTTAGTACATGTAACCTTCCTTATGAATCTTCTAATATTCAAAATTATTTTCATCGAACTATTGATTTGGACTTTCGGATCTTTAACATTCAGTGTTCAGCTTCTTGGAAACATCATAGCTGGTTCTAATACTAGTTTATAAAAAAAGGGTGAAAACAAAAGTGAGGATGGAAAATTAAGTAAAACTAAGCACAACAAAATATTTGATTTAATAAGATTGTCTCAATTATTTCTATGCTTACATGCAGAAAAAAATTGCACTAATTGAAATGAGCATTGTTTAAAATTGCGTAATGAGGCCCGCCTCAGCTCAATTCTAGTGAATTACACCTCAAGCTTTTTTTAATAAGACCTCCTTGAGATGTGTTTCTCCTCCCTAGCGTGAGGTGTATGCCTCACCATATATATATATATTTTATTAAAACTTACCTAAATCCTAAACTAAAGCCCCTAACAAATGACACCTTCATGCAACACCAAGTCATAAAACCTTACTCTCGATTGCCTTGACCTCTAGCCCGCCGTCTTTGCCGCAGCCACCACCATCGTAGCTGCCGCAGGGGATCACTTGAAAGCCGTATGCTACCACCAGCTCCTCTAAAATTTTTAGAGTATTAATTTCATTTTTATGTTGATGACAAATATTTATGAAAGAGGAAGATAACTAAAATAAATTAATAAGAACTAGATTGGAAGGCATTGGACTTTACATGATGAGGTAGTGGAGTGATGTAGAACGGGAGGGGCTAGCCATGATTAAAATTTGAATTTTGAACACCTTCCAATAAGGAAAGTTATAATTGCTTGGTTTGAAACTTGGAGGGAAAGGGAAAAGGGGAAGGTGATTGAGTGATTTAAAACTTGAATTTCAAATGGGGATGGAAAGAAAAATTATCCCTTTAATTAAGGATGAATTAAGGCTCCAAGAGGGGGGGAATTAAGTGGATTGAAGAGAGAGGGGAGGGATGGGTTAATAGGCCGGCGGCATTAAGTAGAGCTTAGGGAATTACTTGGGAATTAATGGCAGCACATGCGAAGAGGAGTGGGCAGGCTAGGGATTAGGGAGAAGTAATTAAGGGAAGTTTGACCAATTAATTACAAACTTTGAATTGTAATTAATTGTGCATGGGTAAGTGGGGGAATTAATATTTGGCTTTGGAAGATGAAAAGTTGAAACTTAATGAGAGTTACTTGCGAAGATGGAAAGGTGGTTTAAAAATCCCACAAATTAAATGAAAATCTGAGTTGATTTGCTTGGGAATACCAAGGGTTCAAGTGCATTTAATGTTGGAATATTAAGGGTCATAAAAGAAGATGAAAGGACATTTGTTGTTTGTGGTGAGACAGAATTTTGTGGACTGTAGGGGCTGCCAGTGGAGGTGGGAGACGCTCGGCTGGTGCAGGAGATGGGGGTGGCCGGCCAAAGGAGGGGAGAGAAGTGTCTAAGTTCGATGAATGTAGGAAGAGGTGTCTAGGTTCGATGATTGTAGGTAGAGTTGTCTATGTTCGATGAATGTAGGAAGAGGTGTCTAGGTTTGATGAATGTAAGAAGACGTGTCTAGGTTCAATGAATGTAGGAATTTTGAATTGATTCTCAATCAATTTCAGATTTAATCTTTCCTTAATTGATGGAAGACTTTTCAAAATTAAAACAAATCCAAATAGGAAAGAAGGAAACTAAGATGAGAGGGCTAAGGGAAGTGGTAGCTTGGTGGAGAAGGTGGTGGTTTGGTGGGATTTTAGGGTGGAGATGGGGAGGAGACTGACGGTTGGAAGAAGGGAGGTGGTGGCTGACAGTTGAAAAGGAAAGGGGGTGGGTGGCCAGTGGTGGGGAAGAGGATGGGTGGTAGAAAGCCGGTGGCTAGGGGAAGATTTAGTCGACGGTTAAAGGAAGAGGTGAGGGATTAGAGAAAGAAAACAAACCTTGAGCCCAATCACTTCTTGCGGTTGCGGTGATGCATTTTCCTTCACCAATGGACTTCAACCACAAGCCCGAACACATCCTGCTGTTGGTGGGTATTTCATTGCCCTCACATAGGGATTTCCACTCTCCTAAGAACTCCCATGGCTCTCAAGAACAAAGTGTAGAAATAAGTTTTTTATTAATCCATTATTTAATACAAGAGCAAGGGCCTCTATATATAGGCCTTAAAAGAAAATAAAAGACAACTTTGCCCTTTGGACTTATATAAGACAAGACCTTTAAGTAAGGGTAAAAATGAAAATGCATAATTAAATAAAAAATATAATTAATAAACTAAGATAAAAATGGAGGAATCTCGTCCGTCGATCTTCGTCTCTTCCTTTGATTAACGTCCACCGTCGGATGTCCGCTTCATGGAGAGACCAATTTGTTATGACGACGACTCAAATAAAGACCCCTTAGTGTTAACAGTGCAGATGATTTCTGAGTTGTCGCCAACTATTTTAGCTTCTTTTAGAAATTAAATATGGATGAGTGGGGAACTGAGAATGAAGAAATTTGGAGTTGAACTTGATGTTATATGATGGTTTTATATAATTTCTATATTTGATATTTTTTTGCTCTTATAATATTTGGATTTCAATTTTATTTCACTCAATTTATCATTTTCCATTTTACAACTTGTGTAAATTTTTTTTTTCATATGTATGCTAATTTGTTAATTCATAGTTCAATAAAAAGTTAATATATCATTCTTTTCATGTATTTGGGTATTATATAAAAAATCATGTTTATGCCATTTTTTTTCTTTTGAGGACTACACCTCAAATCGCCTTGAGGCTTACGCCTCGCATCACGAACAAAATACACCTCAATTCCCAATTGTGTAGTTTTAAACCTTGGAAATGAGTATGTCATATTTTTCTCTTCCACTTTGCCCTTTAAGTTTTGGGAGAAGCATAATAAAATGATCAAACATTGGAAGAGATGATATAAAAAAAAATTGTTTTGTATTCCTATTCATAATAAGTGGATTTTTTGGCCCCAACACGTATACACTTCTGTTGCGAAATTTCATGGCCATTAAGAAAAAGTCTTACAAATTTTCTCTAGTATCTTGGCCCCTTATCTCTCTCTCTCTCTCTCTCTCTCTCTCCTCTTATTATTGTTTATTTTCTCAGCCCCTCATTTAAAGGAGAATTTAATACTTAACAGGACACTATGGAGAAAAAAGATTCATGTAGCCGACCGTACATAGTGGGATAAAGGCTTGATGTTGTTGTTGTTGTTTATTTATTTATTTTTAATTTTTGTTGTTGTTGTAGTTGTTTTTTGTTCCAACCGTGTATATTTATGATAGGGTGCTAAATTTCATGGTGATCATGTGTGAACCAAAAAACTAGAATATTCTTATTCTTTGAAGCTGATTCGAAATATCAGAAATTGCTCTTTGTAGGCTTTTTGGAGATCATATGTGAAACAGAAGTCTAGAATATTTTTCTTCCTTTGAAGCTATCTAATAACTGAAATTGCACTAAGTATATTGTTATTTTCTAAGAATTAGTTAATTATATTTTTACTTCTCAGGAAGGGAAAATGGGCTACATAAAATTAACGCTTTTTAGTTTATCATTGTTAATTATCATGCTGTTTGATTTCAAGAATTGGTTTAGGGTCAATTTGAGGCATTTTTTTATTACTTTGCTTTTCATACTACAGTCACCTATTTATTTGACTACTGTTTTCTTATTATGTTTTAGAAAATTTTATGGTGAGAAAAGCATTTACAAACTGATATGTAGTGTTGTAATTGTGAGAAAGCTAGTGATGACTTTTTAGAAAAAAAAACATTATAATAACAACAATTGATTGGAATTTTTTTTTTCTTTATAAAAATTTTATAACTACCTTTATAAATAGTTATAGCTACCTATGGATCCTTAGTTATAGCTTCTGCATCCTGTACAGCCGATAGTTGATTCTGTGTAATGCAGTTTCAGTAATTTGACTGCTTTCTTAGCATATGTAATATGTTTGATGTCAGAGCTGGATTTGTTGGTTACTCGGCACTCATTCCAGAATGAATGCTGACAGAAACTTTTATTAAATTAGGTTTCCTTTGGACAATTTTTTTACTATTTTTTATTGAGTTATAAATTTTTATACTAAAAAGTTGTTTTAAAGAACAATAAAAAAACTGTTCCTAACGAAGTTAAATTTGTAGTAAAACATCCAAATCTTTTTTCTTAAAAGGATAGAATTATAACCGAAAAAAAAAAGAGGTAAAGGATTCCATTTATGTCATGAATTACGTCCGAGAAATTATTCCGTGCAGAGTCCGGACGGTAAAGAACCATCCGGATGTGAGTGTACACAGTGTTTGTGCACATTGTGTATAAAAAAAATTAAACTATATATAAAATTATATTAAGTGTACACACTATGTACACTTATATCCGAATGGTTCTTTACTGTCCGGACTTCACACGGAATAATTTCTCCTACCCACCAGCTTCATCTTTGTACGCAATCCTTGTATGAATGCTCAGAGCATTCTACAGTTACATTTCTATTTTTGCCAGATTAATAGTCAATGAGATGACTTATGACCTGAATTGGTTCTGTTTTTCCTAAATCAAAATCAATTTTGATTTGCATGAAATTATGCTTATAATTTATCATTTGTGCATGCACCATCTATGTACTAAAGCAGTCGTAGTTCTACTATGATAATTTTATTTCGTATTACATCGCAAAATAGAACATCCATATAGTTGTATGAAATGGAGCTTCAGGTTTCGTTTGTGATGACTGTTTTAATGCTTATTAAATCAGCTTTTTAGTACAGTATTGTACTAAAAAATTGCTTTAAGCAGCAATAAGAAAGTCATCCCAAACGAAGCCTTAATGTTAATAAGATATCTGGTTCTCTCAATGCCAACTAATACCGATCTTTTCTTCGCCGCCCAGGTGCACCGCAAGCTCTCCTGCAGAGCTGCCTCACATTCGGAGCATTTTCCTGCATTATGGAAGGCCTCAACAAACAACAGCCAGCATTAGCTCTCCCCTCTTCTGCATACAAGGAGAATATCAATGGCCCTCTGAATGTTCTTCCTCCCTTCACTCTCCCCCTTCCAGTGGTTGAAGGCTTCTCTTCATTCTGCAAATCTCTACACAGATCCAGGTTTTCTTCCTCTCCTTGATTCCCAATGTACCAAAATTTTTTATTATGAATTTTTTGTGAAGGGGCAGAGGAAATGATTAAAATTTTATTCTTGTTTTGTGCCTTCCATAGTCCTCATGCTTGTGCTGTAGCTTTGGTAAAAAATTTAATTTGTTTGAAGTTTTTATTATTTTTTTAATTTAATCATAGAAGGGCTTCTCAACAAGCAGTAAAAGAAAGTTCTGTGGTAGGTACAAAATTAGTAAAGATTGAAGGAACCACCACAAATAATATGCCAAGATTATTGAATCATTTTTGGATCTTTAGTTAGGCTAAGAGCTTTTTTTTATTATGAATTTCCTTTTACTCAAAGTTAGGATTGTCTTAAAGTTCAATATATTTTTTTCTCCTCCTTTAAAAAAAGTAAAGTTTGCTTGTCTGTGGAATGCAACATTTTTTTGGTTTAGGCTTCGTTTGGGATAATTTTTTTGCGTTTTAAAACAGCTTTTCATATAAAACTTTATGTTGAAAAGTTGCTTTTGAAAATAATAAAAAGGCTATATCAAACAAAACCTAAAGTCTTTCAATGTTGAGTAGATAAGGGTTTTCTTCCTTCATATAAAGTACATAAAGAGCAATCTTCTAGGATTGATTGAAGATTCCAATTACTTTTAAATTTATAATAATTGTGAAAAGATAAATGGGTTCTTTTAAGACTTGCAATTGCATATTAAACTTGCTGTGAAAAAATATAAATTTTGAAAATTATGAAGAGCATTATAGATTTTTTTAATAAAATAAAATTTTTAATAGTCACTATATTCTAATAAATTTATTTGTGAGAGTTTTTATCATTATTTAAAATTAAAAAATGATAAGAAAATTTTAGCCAAATAACAATTTAATTGCTTGATAAAGCTATAAAAAATTATCCCAAACATGTAAAAATCAAGTAAGTTTTTTATGTTCATGTTGATGGAAGCATGTTGCATGAAGCTTACCATGATGAGGATAGGTTTTCTTTGAAGATTCATTTTTTGTGATAGGGAAAGTGATTTTTTAATATTTTAAGAAGTAATTAATGTATGATTATGTCCTAATTTGACTATCAAGAGATTATAGTTAAAAATTGATTATCTTAGTTGTACTATTTTTTGTATTGTTAATATTGGATGTATTGATAATAGTTGATATTGTGATCTTAGAGAACTCTTAAGAGTCTCTTTCAATTTTTTTTGGTTGATTTCAAATGAAGGAAACAAATTGCAAAGGACCATTGCATCTTTTTCCTTCTTTGAGCAATAAAGTTGTTCTTAATAGTAATTATGATTAATGCATGTGATATAAGATTCTTTAGAGAAATAATTGGTTGGGTTGGTAGTAATTTTTTATAAAGGTGATTATAAACTTATTATAAGAAAAGTAATTTTTTAAAAGTTATTTTTTAAAGTAGTTTTTAGTACAAAATTTTTTTGAAAGCAGCGAGAAAAGAATAGTTAAACAGGACTTTGATTGCGGTCTGAAAAGAAAACTAATAGAAAAGTTGTCACAAACAAACCCTAAGTGTAGAGAGCTTCACTTGAACAATAATTATGTTAGAAATATTCTTAAGAAAATTAAGAAAATCTTTCTATTTTCAATTTTGGGTTAGTTTTCTATGTGTTTAATATTTTCATTAATATCATCGGCTTTTGTATTTTAATTCAAATCTTAGGTGAATTTTGTGCGTATTAAAAAAAAAAGTAAGAGACTAAGATTTTGTTTGGGATAGTTTTTCACGTGCTTTTTAAAATAATTTTTTTAATACAAAAAATTTTAACTATAATTTTTTGTACTTTTAAGGCTTTGTTTGGGATAGTATTTTTATTGCTTTCTAAAATAGCTTTTTTTGTATAAAAATGTTTAATTTAAGAAATTTTTGTACTAAAAAGTTGTTTTATAAAGTAGAAAGAAAGTTGTGTCAACTGAAGCCTAATACTTTTTTTGACTTAGCTTTCTTAATGCTTTTAAAAATAGTTTTCTAGTACAAAAATTTTTTAGAAATTTTTGAACTAAAAAACTGTTTTAAAAATATTAAGAATGTATACTCAAATAAATCCTAATTCTACTTCTGAAAATAATAAGAAAGTTGTCTAAGACTTCGTTTGAGATTATTTTTTTACTGATTCTTGAAATAGTTTTTTACTATAAAAAATTAAAATTTTTTACCTAAAAAGTTATTTAAAAAAACAGTAAAAAAGTTATTCCAAATGAAACATAAATGAAGCCTTAATGCAATTATAAAAGTTTGTACCTCCTCTCAAAGTTAGTTGTGCTCAAAATTTAAAATATATATTGATTAAGGCTTCGTTTGGGACGGCTTTTTTATTGTTGAGTTTTAGTAAAAAAATAAAAAAAATTGTATTAAAACTCCGTTTTAGAAAGTAATAAAAAAGCCGTACCAAACGAAGCCTAAGAGTGGCCCTATTAAGAAGCAATATATGATGAATATAAAGGTCGAATAAAGAAGCAAAGTGAGAGATTCCTTTTATTTCTCTTCTCCCTAATGAAAAAATAAACTAAGGTAATAATTACTCGATTTTCAAGCTACAATAATTTTCATGTGAAAGGCATTAGTGACATGAAGAATTTATCTCCAAAATCCAACAAATTTTTTACATTTTCCAAGTTTTGTTAATGATTCAACTAAGTACTAATGACTAATATTGGGAAGAGAAATATCAAATGTTACAAAGTATTTGCATATATTTTTCAATGGGTCAAATGTGTGGCAGATTTGTAAGAATAAACTATTTTAATGAACCCTTAATTTTGACCAAATTATTAAATATTTCAATAGTTTTTAGAAGAAAAAAATGGGAAAAATCACTATCAATAGTTAAATGAGATCAATATGAGACTATTTAAATGGTTCTTTTGCTAAGATGATATACAAGCTTAGAAAATTTAAAAATGTACTAAAAATTGATTCAATGTAGTTAAGAAAAAAAATGAAAAATCACTTTTTGACCGGTGAAATTTGACAAATTGCAAACTTTATGGGGAAATTTGAAGAATTGCAAAAAGTCTTTATATTGCATAATTATAGGGACCTTTTATAATAATGTGCAAAACTTTAGATGAGTTTTCCTCCAAAAACCCCTCTCTCCCTCTGCCTCGGGAGATTATTAGGTGCGGAGTGCGGACGGGACCGGGATAATCGTCCGCACAAGTATTGGGTACCTAGCGGTACCTGCACTCGGTATCGCTAGCTAGGTACCCAGTACTTGTGCGGACGGTGCGCACTCCGCATCTAATAATTTTTCCTCTCCCTCTCCCATCTTCCTCCTCAAGATATCCCAACAATTATGTAAATGATACTGAATGCTTTTCATTTCATATAGTTTGAAAAAAGTGTATGCATTCAAAATCACCAATGATCTTTCCGAAAACTTGTGGTGCAGATTGGGCTGTGCCAAATTATCTTTTTAGAAATTTATGTCAATTACGAAAAATTCACACACACTTTACATACATAAGTTTCAAACACAAGACCTCTTAGTTGATATTCAAAGCTCCAAATTAACAGATCAAGATGAGTTGTGTGGCTAGTTGCTAAATCATTTGACTAACCTAAGTTGTTACATTAGTTATCATCTCAATGAAGCTAGTAGCATTGGGAGTTTGGATTTCAGTATTTCTAACTGTTTGAGTAGCAACATGACAATGACTGGCAGAATCAGAGCCTTTAGGAATATTTATGACCTCCTTAAGGCATCTTCAATCGAACCATACACCATTCACCTATTGCATGTTTGCAATTATCACGAGTCTCCACCCAAACATCAGTCAGAACTATCTTTTGGGTTTTCTCTTCACTTTGAGTTGTGCGTCATCAATTTTTGGCGTCGCACTATTCAAAAAGCGAAAATAGCATTCGATTTGTCATTCAGTTGAACGCTTGTGGCCAGTTTAAACTGGAGAATGCCCTTCGGTTGGAGATGGCCTTAGTAGCTCTCGAGTCATCATTAGTGCCTAGCACCTTTTTTGTCATTCGATATAAATTAAAAATAAATAAATTAGCAAAAAACTTGTATAATATAATAGATAATATAATAATTATTATGAATAATCTAAAGACATATATCCCAAACAAAACAAGGGATATTGAGTAGGGAAAATTTAAAAATAGAGCATATAGAAACAACGAATTAGTAGAAGAAATGTAATTTAGATTAAATTTACAAAGGAGCAATTCGTTTGGCCAAATGGACAAAATCACTAAAACATGTGGCGAAATTATGCCGAAAGAAGAAAGGGAAATTTACATACATACCACTTTATAACATCCTATTTACATATCTAACACCCAAAACTTTAATATTACATGCATACCACCCTATATTATTTTAATATCAAATATACCACTCATATTTCTTTCCTACCACTCATATATTTCATTTCTACCACTCATATTTGATATGAAAATGAACTAAGGGTGGTATGTATGTAATATTAAAGTTTTAAATGTTAAATATGTAAATAGAGTAGTATAAAGTGGTATGTATGTAAATCTCCCAAGAAGAAAATGCCATTACATTTTGAAATTTTTTAAAATAATCTACTTGAATCGAAATTTGCATGTTTTTTTATAGAAAAAATTAGTGTAACATGATAAATTATTTTGGCAAAAATTTGATAGTGAAACAAAATCTACATTGAATGATAAAAATTATAAAATATAGACCTAAAAATAATGTTTATCATTTAGTGCTTATATGGATCAATTGCAAGATTAATATACAACAACAACATCCAGTTTTTATCGCACTATATGTGGTCAACTACAGGAATCCTTTTTCTCCATTGTATCATGTTAAGAATCAAATTATGAAAGATCATTTCTAATATTTTCTAACTAAACTTTTTTTGGTCTACCTCTAATTTCTTAATATAAGTCAAATCTAATACTTTTACTTTCCTAAACGGGTCATTAGAAGGCCGTCATTTTATGTGACCAAACTATCTAAGAGGACTCTCTAATCTTATATTCCATTGGAGCTACGCCAGCCATTTTCATGTATATGCTCATTTTGTATCCTTTCTCTAAGATCAGTTTCACATCGGCAATTAGATAATACAACAACAACAACAACATCAAGCTTTTATCCCACTACGTGGGGTCGGCTACATGAATCCTTTTTCTCCATTGTGTCATATTAAAAGTCAAATTCTCGTTTAAATCTAATAAAGAAAGGTCATTCCTAATATTTTCTAACCAAATCTTTTTAGATCTACCCCTACCTTTCTCGTTTAAATCGGCAATTAGATAATAAAAGAGAAAAAATCATAAATTTTGAAATGCGCATAAGCAATTAAAAACATGAACCCGTGTAAGATCCCTTCCCATCTCCATTCCCATGTCTAGAAACTATTAAAATTTTTAAAATTTATTAATATGCATTATTACATTATACTATTATTTTTTATATTTTTTAAAAATTAATATTTATTTTTAAAAAAAATAATAATGTATTGTATCAAGTCGCTCTTTTAACAAGTAACTTGTTATAATATTTTATTTTTTTTAATATTTTAAAATAATTTATAATGCTGATTATACAAATAAGTCACCCATTAAATGAATGATTATGTCTATTTTTAATTTTTTTAAATATACTTAATCACATAATTTATTTATTAATGATAACTACTTTTAAAATTTGCCTATGATTTTGCTGAGTTTGACTTAATTAGGCTAAATGTACCAGCAAAAAATAAAACTCATCCGTACGGTGCACGTGAGCTCATAACTACCATTATATTCGCGAACTAAATACTCATACGCGGTATCGTAATCTGTACCGCCGGCTTAGCGAGGTTACCCTGTTCCAATGCAAACACGGGGGCAGTTTACAACGGCGGCGACATGCGTTTGCCATGAGCCCATCACAGAGAATCAGACCATATTTTCATAAAAATATTCTGAACAAATTTTAATTAAAATAAAATTTAAAATTATTAAATTCATTTTGAGATAAAAAATATAAAAAATTAAATAAGTTTTTTTTATTAAAGTAGTTTAATATTTTTAGTAGTATCATGATAGAAAAGATAAAAAAAAAAAGATAGAAAAGATTAAATATTAAATGATAATTTCTATATAAATTATATTAAGATGAATTTTAAAACGTTATATTTATTTTAAGATTAATAAAATATAAATTTTTATATATAAAATGGTATGATGGCGCTCATATATGAGAGAAATTATTATGTGAGAACACCGTGCCATTCAGAGCGAATGAGAGAGCGCCACATCACCCAGTATATGATACCAGTACATAGCAAAAAAGTGATGTTGCACTCTATAATTCGTCTCCGGATATCGTCCGGTATCTGCACAGACTAATTAATCCACGTGAAGGCCTAATAAGCCCGCCTAAGACTAGTTAACAAAATTAAGAATATATTATAATATATCAAAATTAAGGTTTAGAGATTGTTTGGAATAATTCTTTTAATATCATGTTTTTTAAGACTATAAGTATGGCTTGGTTTGGAACTCCTTTTTACTATTTTATTTTTTGGATCATAATAATTTTACAATCAATTTTATAAAAATTAATTTTTTGAGGGGGAGAGAGTGTGTGTGACTTGGAGGAGAGAGAATAGAACGTGTGGGTGGGCAAGAGAAGAATCTTCCATTGTCCGACCAGTCAACAACTCCTCCATCTTTCTCCATTTCTTACTTTAAGAACTCAACCCGCTTCTTCGCCGATCCGCATCTCGTCCTTCCCCACAAATCCTCTTTCTTTCATCAATCCCTAACCCAAAAATCTGACCTTTACCCTAAAATGTCGATCACTCTTCTCCTCTTCTTCCTCCTCCTTTCTCTCCTCCCCACTTCTTTCTCCCAACAAAGCTGTGCCCATGACATCATGCCCGAAAACAAACTCTACTCCCTCTGCAACTCCCTCCCACAGCTCTCCGCCAACCTCCATTGGACTTACCATCCTTCAAACTCCACCGTCGACATCGCCTACCGCGCGCCGCAGACCTCCGACGGCTGGATCGCTTGGGCTCTCAACCCTACCGCCACCGGCATGAACGGCGCAGAAACCATCTTCGCCTTCTATGACTCGAAGGGCGTCATGACCACTGTCACTTATCCCATCACTTACACGAACACGACTGTGAGGAACTCCAGCCTCAGCTTCAAGATTTATAGCATGTCTTCTCAGTTCTCGAACAATATGATGAGTATTTACGCGACTATTGAGCTTCCGAACAACAAGACGAAGGTGAATCATGTGTGGCAGTCTTCGACGATATTCACGAATGGAATGCCTTCTGGGCATGCGGCTACTGGTGCGAATGTGAGATCGACGGCGACGCTGGATTTGCTCTCAGGAGAGTCATCGGGATCTGGGAACTCGAGGCTGCATCGCAAGAATGTAAGCGCGCTTGAAATCAACGATTTTGATTATTTTGTTTCATGAATCTCTGCTATTTTTAGGGATATAGAGCTGCTTCTTATATCCATGGGTGCTTATTGCCTGAAGAATTTGGTTTGTTGACTTGTTCTGATTCTTCTTCAAATTTTATAAGCTGCTGATTTTGATTTGTCTTTTGGTTACTTTTTGTTGTTGATAGAAATCTCATTTTAGAAAAAATAATAATTTTTTTTGTTGGGTGTAATTATAATTAGCATCAATTTTAAACTTTTATAAAATTTTCAAATATGATAAACTTATCTTCATATTGAATGAATTGAAGTGTCTTTTAAAAAAAAAATAATTATTTTCTCAATTACAAGGAACCAAAGGAGCCCTTTTGTTTGGATTTCCTGATTGTGCTGAAGCTTTATGAGCAACTTCTGGTTTCTATGTAGATCTGTATCTGAAGGACAAATAATATCGCAGAAACCTGAAATTGAAACATTAAAATTAATGGGGATTTGCATTCTTAGGCCTTCTCCAACCAAACTCCAAACACATGAATGACGTCGCTCGCGAGCTCCAGCCGAACGGCAAAACATTCGGTATTTGGTTGCGGGTAAACAGTGAAACGTCAATATTGGATCATTGTACTGTTCATCTGCTTTATTTTTTTGTCTCTGCCGGATTTGCCGAAGAAACGCGCGAAGGAAAAAGATGGTTACATGTGCGCAAAATGGAGTTCTATTGGAGGAGAATCACTCCATTTTTTTTTGTTACACTGCATTTTGAAGTGGAAAATGAGATTTTCGGTTGGAGATGCCCTTCCCACAAAATTCTTATATGTTATCTTAATGGATTGCAGATCCATGGAGTTCTGAATGCAGTGAGTTGGGGCATTTTGATGCCTATTGGAGCTATCATCGCGAGGTACATGAGAGTGTTCAAGTCTGCAGATCCAGCATGGTTCTATCTCCATGTTGCTTGCCAGTGTTCTGCATACATTGTTGGAGTTGCTGGATGGGGAACTGGCCTTAAACTCGGCAGCGACTCAAAAGGAATCACATATGATTCTCACCGCGATATCGGGATCGCTCTCTTCAGTCTTGCTACACTTCAGGTATACCTTTCTGTACATCTTCAGCGTTATGTGCGGTGTCCGGGCCGTTCGGAGGCGAATCCGAACATACCACATCACCCGGATGCACCGGCCCCGGGTGCACCAATTCACCTCCGAACAAATCCAGACGTCGCACGTAATAATTTTCCTTCTGTACATCTCCATTACAGCATACCTGCATTTTTATCAATCTGCAAAGATCTTTCTAGGCTATTATGCTTCTATCCATCTTGGTCGCTTTCGCAACATATCATCTTCATCCTTTGATGAATTAATGTAATATGATCTTAGAAGATATACAGGAATGAAAATAAAGTGTAACTAACTCAAATTTGTGGCTAGATTGTAAGTCTGCAAGTATTGATTGATTGATTCCAGTCCTCGAACTCTCTTTTATTTGTTTGATTCTACTAAAATTCATGTAATCCTATAAGCTTGGCTGAACTAGTTATTTTATATTTGAAAAGCCTGTAAAAATTTTCTCAACTCCTGCAAAATTATGACTTTTCATTCTGAATGAAAAGCCATAACAGGTTCAGTTACAAAACTAGGTACTTTCGGGATGATAATCCTTAGGGCTGCAAATGAACCGAACTGAGTCGAGTATGTGAGTGTTTATGTTTGAGTTTATTTATTATCAGCTTGTTCAAGTTCGTGTTTGATTCAAGCTTTATTGTTAGTGTTCATATTTGGTTCATTTAAATTATTGGGTGTTCATGTTCGGTTTGTTTAGTGTTTATCGAGCTTTAAACAAACAAGCCTTAATGTGCTATGTTCATTAACATATTTAGCGAATTTTTTTAATAAACTATCAAACAAGCATATTCATGAACATATCTAATGAGTATTCTTGAGCTAACAAATGAGCAAGTTCATGAATATATATAACTAGTGTTTTCGAGCTACCAAATGAGCTCGTTCACGAATAAATAATCTATGATTCATTTTATATTTGTTCACGAATCAAGCTTTTATCGAGCTTATTCACGAGCTTCAATTGATGTTGTTTGCAAACATAAATGAGCCAAACACATCAGTGTTCAAAATTATTTATTTAATGATCGAGTATTTAAAATATTGTTCAAGCTTGTTTGTTTAGTTAATTAAACGATCACAAACGAGATTTAATCGAACCAACAACGAGTAGCTCATCGAACGATGTGTTCGCTTGTAGCCTTAGTAATCCTTACAGGTTACTTCTCATTAAGAAAACATTTATCACAAATGGGCATCCATTGCTGTTGAATTCTGATGGATTTGATCTAAAAAATGTATATAGGTGTTTGCATTGCTTTTAAGACCCAAAAAGGATCACAAATACCGCCTCTACTGGAACATCTACCACCATGTAATTGGCTACACTGTCATAATCCTCAGTGTGATCAACATCTTCAAGGGATTTGATATCTTGGACCCTGAGAGAAAATGGAAGCATGCTTACATTGCTATAATCGTAACTTTGGGTGGCATCGCTGTCACCCTTGAAGCCATTACTTGGGGCATTGTCCTGAAGAGAAAGAGGTCTGATAGCTCTGACAAATCGCATCGGGGCACCAATGGTGTCAATGGCCTCAATGGCACCAATGGTTATGGTGCAAGCAGGCAGCATCAGGTAGCTTAGAACAATACATGCAGAAGAGTTATGGATGAGGATTATTTCCTTGTGTGTGGTGTTTTGTGAGATCTCTTTATCTTTAGGTGTTTACAGGTGTTTACAGGCATAGAGAGGGTGTTTGATAGAGCTGTAATTTTTTATAGGTTTTAGATTTTGTAGCTGCAGATTTGTCTGTGCTTTGGCTTTTAGATATAGTTTTCTCTATGTTTCTTCATGATTGTATGATCAATGGATTGAGGGTTTCCAGTATAATCTATTGGCTCCTTCTGTATGTAAAATTAGCCAAATTTATTTTTATATTTTATTTATATATTGAGCATTATTTTAGTCAGTCTCTTTATAATTACCTAATGGTTTTTTATTGCTCAAATTTCTCATTAATTTATTTATGTTTATTCAATCATTATATTATCATTTGGGTTCATTTGGTTCTTCTATTTTGCATTAAAAATTAGTAATTTTTTTTTTATTTTTTAGTAGTTTGTAAACAGAATTTTAGTAATGTATAAATAGATATCATGAAATTTGAAAAAAAAAAAAAGAAGAAAAGATATCATGAAATTTTCTTTTAATGGTTCTTGTTTCTTTGCAACTTTTTTAAATTAGGTTTCATTTGGGACGGATTTTTTGTTTTTTTTATATATGTTACAATAACATAAATTAATGTATGATTTAGCTTTATATTTTATTTATGACAAGATAAAGTATACTAAAACAGAAAAGAAAAAGAAAAAAAAAACAGATGGATGTTATTTATATGAAAAAAATTTAAAAACTTGCTATTTAAAAAAAAATATTTCAGAATACTTCGCTCTAGGGGTGTCAATATCTGACACAACCTAAAAATTTGACTCGAACTTGACCAGAAAATTCCGGGTCAGGGTCAGGGTTCGGGTTCAATAAATTGACTCGTTTCAAAAATCAGGTTCAGTTCGGGTTGACCCGAAACTTAAAATTGATCCTTTTATACTCAAAAACACATTTTGACCCGAAAATCAGATATTGATCTGTTTTTTTACCCGAAAATTAGCAATTTTTAGTCGGTTCCAAGTCATTCGAGTTGTGTCAGGTTGACTCGGACCTGAAGTGGATCGGGTTCGGGTCCGAAAAATTGAGTCAGGTTCTGGTTGACCCGAATAATGCCGACTCAGTTCTGAGTTTGACTCAAACTCAACTCATAACCTGAAATTGACACCCCTACTTTGCTCAACAATATGATAAAAATTATAGCATATGAAATAATGTTCTTACAACATAACTAAGGCTTCGTTTGAGATAGCTTTCTTACTACTTTCTACAATAATTTTTAAGTACAATTTTTTTTTTCAAAAAAAATTGTATTAAAAAGTTGTTTATAAAGCACAAATGAAATCTAAGAGAAAGAAAAAAATAATAATAAGTCAAATAAAATAATTTTTTAATATAACCTCCAACTAATTTTCAATGCATAGGAGACAAATGAGGAGAAGAAGCATTCATGAGGACAATTGACTGAAGAAAATGAGGAGTTGCCCCAAAAATTGAATTAGAGTTGTTATATTGAAAATATATAAATAGTCATAGTCTTAGCAACAAAATATAAGATGTTATTGGTAATTAATTCTTTAATATCTAATTAATGTTTATAATAAGTTCTTAATTACTATTTTTATCATGTAATATGATGGTGTAATATAATATGAAAAAACTTTTTAGCAATGGAAAAATAACATACATAAGAAGTCAACTGCCCATGATGAGAACATAGGTGTTAAGATAATTGGGTGGTCAAGTGAGTTGCTTTGGTGAGCTTCCACTAATATTTTTTGAATATCAAGCAATCATTTGATTGGATTTTTAGGCCATTATATGAATGACCCATCTTTATCATCTAGAAGCTTCATATTTTTTTAAAGGGTGGCAAAGTGGAATCATATAACTTGTTATTTCATGTAATGTAATGTTCATATTTATGATTATTATATGGTATATAATGATTTGTGGGCATTAATAATTGTGCTCATATTAATGTAACTAATTTTTTTCCATTAATGTGCTTCTTGACTAGTCACTAGAAGTATAAAAATGAAAAATATTAGCAAATTGAAGTATAAAAATGAAGAATATTAGCGATGTTAGGTTAAAAAATAAAAAAAAAATATATCGATATTATTTTCCTTCCTTTTTCTATTCTTCATTTGTATGAATAATCTAAAAAAATTTCATGGAGTGTGTCTCTCACATTGCAATGAGATATTTTCATTTCTAGCTTTATGTTGTAATCAAAATAGAAAATTTCAATAAAATAGGTTGATTTCATGTGAAATAATTTCTAGATTATTTGGGTTATCTAGTGCTTCATTTAGTTGTTTAATTAGCCCTTCTTAACTTATTTGATCTGCGTGGGATTTCGGTACGTATATTTGCTTATCACACATATTAAACCAACAATTTATTTGTAAGTGTAAGTTTGGTTCAAGTCAAATCATATAAACCTTGGTACTTTTTTTTAATATTTATACATCCCTTTTATGCATTTTTATTAACACTTTAATAATATCATATATCTTAAAAAAAAAAAAAAAACTTCTTTTAGTATTTGAAAGGACTAATAAAAGTCAAAGCAACTTCAAAAAAATTTGACACCAATCTTAAAGCATGTTGAACAATTGACCATACCCTCTTGACCTAACCAGCTAAGACTTTGAAAGGATACTAATGTGTTGCACATGAGGTTCATGACCAAACAAAGTAAAGGATACTATATATATATAGACCCTTAATTTTTTTTTAAATTTCTAACCACTTTATATAAAATTTATAAAAAAAAAAAGGAAGAATTTTGCAGGTTTTAATGGGCAATTAGAAGAGGTGATATTGAATTGGTCTTGTTTGAAAAATAAAAAATAAAAATAGTAATAATAATATTGCATGAAGCACCTTTTTTTTTTTTCTTTGCATAGTTTTGTTATTGGCTTGTATAAATGATGTCTTTGCATATTTTTTTTTGCATATTTTGATCTCAAAGTAAAAGGGCTCAGAAGATCTTGAGATGAACTTCCTTTAAGCCCAGCTACGTTAGAATAAACTTCAAAAAAAAAAAAAAAAAGTTAGAATAAACTTAATTTAGACTTCATTTGGGACAGCTTTTTTACTGCTTTAGAAAGCAGTAAGAAAGTTTTCCCAAACGAAGCCTTACTCCCTTGATGAGATATTTTTGGGTGATAGTAATAGTATTTTAACTATTTTTGATATTTTGATAAAGATATAATGTATATTTAAGCCATCTTATTTGAGAAGTTGTGTTGAACAATTACAATATTTGATTAAGGGTAATTTTGCTATTGGTTATATTTGAGGGTGATCATCCAATATTATTTCATGTATTGTGTTGGATTATTATATCATTAATATATGAGATTAGTGATTATGTGATACTAATCATTTTATTGTGATTTGTGCTTATATTTCATGATGATTAATTCTTTTTTTCATATTTATATTCTTTTGTATCATTGTTATAATGGAAAGAATTTGGACGTATCAATAGAGGATACTAATGATATCCTTTTAGTTTAAATATAATTATGATTAACATAATATTGAGATTTAGACTATTTTATCTTATTTAGATTTATTCTAAGGCCTGCTATCATGTCATCGCTCTGTTGAGAAGACTGAAGCCCATTTAATAGATCTGTATGGGCCGAAAGAGATTTGGGCCGCCAACATCAAAAAAATTGCCTGTTTCTGAAGGAGGCTATTTCGGTAATTTCGCTTTTCCCGAGGCTTTTAGTATCTCTTTCTCCCTCTACCCTCTTGCCCTTCCTCCCTCGTTCTCAATCTGTGCAGGACGCACAAACCCTAGCCCCGTTCTTACTCCGCCTCCGCAAGAAGGGGTACTTTCAGAGCTTTCGACTTCCATATCTCTTGCAATTGCTTGCTTTCTTTTGTTAAGATCTCACGTATCGATCTTTTTCAGGCATTTCTCGCGATTCTTTGCAGAAGCGGCGTGCCACTGGCGGCAAGAAGAAAACTTGCAGAAAGAAACGAAAGTAATCTTTGCTGAATTTCTTCTTCTTGAGAACTGTTGGTTTTTAAGTTACCGCTTTCCATTTTAGCGATTAAGGTTAATATGTGGGACTGAGCTCATCTTCGTTACTTTTATGTTTTCTGCTCTATGATGTGATAGTGATGGATCTCTATAAGATTGATACTTATAAAAATTTGGCATGAATCTCCATACATGCTTGAATTAAAAATTTTCAAATTTAATTTCAGGATCATTCAAATTCTAATTTTCGCAAATTCTTAGCGGAACTTATTGGGAAGTAAACCACACAACAAAATAAACGAGTAAATGTATAAAAAAAAATAATAAAAAAAAAATCATAGAGTCATACCACCAAAAAATTCACAATGAAAATTAGTAGAAATTGCACAAATATCTCTCTCAGTCTATCTTAGTCTGTGCTTACATCACTTTACTTCTTCACATTGTTCTCAACTTGAAACACATGAAGAGACATTTTTCAAAACACCAATGAATGCAATCTTTCAAATTAAAACATGAAAAATGAGAAATAAAACTTTTCAACCCGACTCGTAGCTTCGCATAACCAAAGTTTGGAACGTCGCGACGTTGCATTCTTTGTCTCCAACCTGACTTGCAACACTGCGATGTTGGTTCTATAGTGTTGTAGCACTCCAAGTTCTATCCTCAAATCATGACTACGTCGTCGCGCAACAACTTGTGACATTGTATTGAACAAGTGTATAACGTCACAACACTCTAATGATAATGTTGCGATGCTGTATGAATTTTTTTTTTTTTGGAGTCCCTCTACAAATCCAAGGTGAGCTCAAATAACAAAATTGAGGTCTAAATTAGTAAAACAATCTGATTGATTCACACTATTAGATTCCACACAAAATTAACATAATCAAAATACTCGGCAAGGTGAATCCATCGATATAAAAAATGATCAGATTCAAATCTAAATGAGACCAAATGAAGTATTTGAAGTGAAATTGAAAACTTCATGATATTAATTAGACAATCACACGGTCAAAATCAACACGGTCAAAATATAGATTTGATTACACCAAGCCCCTTTTGATTATATATTTACGAATATATATTTATTTTTACTATGAAATATAATTATGATTTTTTTTTTTGACATTTAGGTCATTTAAAGACAAACTCACACATATATATATATATATATATAATTATGATTGAAATAAATAAAATATTAAAATTTAATATGAGAAGGATTTTATAATAATAGAATATGTCATTCCCATACATTTAGTTCCATTACTGTCCTTCCAGAAGCTTCCTACAATTATTCTTTTTTTAAAGAGAACTTTCAGACACTGAGCGACTTGAACGACGTGAGCTTCAGAAAATTCTCCCAGCTCTTCTCCCACACCTTCGCCTCATACTTGCGTGCAGTGCCATACAAATCGAGGTCGGCGACGATAATGAGACGGTAGTTCACGCCGGTGACGATCTGAGTATCGCCTGATTCCACGCTAATCAGCCTCAGAGGCTTCGGGACATTCTTGTTGTGTTCGTCCACCGCGAATTTCGCGATCTTCTGCACGTGCGGGTCGCTCAAGTTCTTGATCGGCTGCCATCCGCCGACGAGTGGATCCCTCCGGGGGCCGACGGAGGCGGCGGTGGAGAGTGAGAGGTAGGCGGCGAGGAGGACTGAGAGAAAGAGGTGAGATCTCATTTTAGGGTTTCGATGTCTCTGTTCGGTGATTTTTTTGTGGATTTATAGGCGGTGCGGTTTGGTCCGTATTTAATGTTTGTATAAATGAGCATTTAATAGCGTAACCGTCAAATATATTTTTATTTTATAACGTAATTTTTAAATTTGTTATTTCTTCTCATAAGAAATTCTGATCTTACATTTATAAATCTCCATCGTTTATTTTGAAAGCTTCAGATTTCATTGCGTTCATTTGCCGTTTCAATCGGTTAAATAGCCGAACGATTCGCCAATTTTTTTTTTTTTTAATTAAAATACTGCATCCTTCGTTTTCTTCAGTTTCTTCTCCCACTCGCCGAACGCACCGTTCGTTCCCTCTCATCTTCCTCTCACCGAACACATCACCGAACGACCGTCGCTCACTACAAGACCGTCGGACAGCCTTAGCCGGAGCTCTCGTCAGCAAACACTTCGCCGCACTGCCCTGGCTGTCGCCGAGCATTTCACCATTCGTGAAGGTATGATTTCTTGTAGTGGTTCTAAAACGGCTACAAAACTGCCGTATTTGCAATTTGCTACAAAGATATTCCACGGCCGTTTTAAGACTGTTGGTGTAGATTAGGGGTGTAACCTAGTCAAGCGAGCCAGCCGGCTCGTGCTCGACTCGTTAATGTGCTCGACGAGCCGAGCGAGCTCGAACACGAGTTCGAACTCGAACGCTAAATGAGCTCGAGCTCGGACACTGGGCTGATCGACTCGTTGGCTCGTCGAGTAGCTTCGGTCGGGAGCGGGTCGCGTCGCGTCTGCGGGAGGCCGGGAGCGGGAGCGGGAGCGGGAGCGCGGGCGCGGGCGGCAGGAGCGAGCGCGATTGCGGGATCGGGCGTGGGCGGTGGGATCGGGCGTGGGCGGCGGGAGAGAGCGCGATTGCGGGATCGGGCGCGAGCGGCGGGAGCGGGCGCAGGCGCGGGAGTGGGAGGCTGGAGCTCGACCGGGACCTGGAGGCTGGATTCGCGTACGAGGCATCCGCTCGACGAGCCGCTCGACTCGACTCGTTTCGTGAGACTAGTCGAGCTTAAGCTCGAGCTCGGTATTTGGCAGTCGAGTTCGACTCAAACACCCCCTGGCTCGAGCTCGACTCGACTCGTTTGCACCCCTAGTGTAGATTGGCGAAGAAACCTGCCGTCGTTGGAGGAAGCTGGGCAAGCCGAAGAGTCCAAAATAAAAGAATACTCAACGGGGTATTTAGGTTAATTGAAAATTTATTACCAGGCGAGGTGAGGGCAAGGGAAGCCCAATCACGAATAGGCGGCTGAGATGAGTTAAGTAGGGCAAGCCGAAGAGCAAAACGGAGGAATTCGTGAAATAGTAAGTAACAAAATGTTTCAGTTAATTGAAAATTTCTTACCACAGGTAAAGATGAGGGGGGCTAATCAGTAATCACCAATCGTGCGATTAGAAAGGGAGAGTTAACTTGCTGAGCATTTATTATATAGAAAATACATATATATTTTTTAAATTATAAAAATAAAATGAAGGATCAGGATAATTTTTGAATGAATAAAATGAAAGACAAGGATTGTATATGGCAAGAAAATTAAGCGGCATTTATTATAATAGTAGTATAGATATATTAATCATAATTGGTGCGTTCTAGAACATTCGTGATGGTTGAGAGATAAAGTGCTTACCGTTTAAGTTTTGAATGAAGATCCAACACATATATAGATAGAGAGAGAGAGGGGGTGCAAGAGTCATAAGAGACATCAAGATTTTTACATGAAAATCCTAAAAAGGTGAAAAACCACGGGTTCTGACCCAGCTAAAATGATTATACTAGTTTTTTTATTGATTACAAATGAAACATTTCCTTGGGGGAAAAACATTGGCTCAATGTAGAAATATACATCATATAAAGCACATTATGTGGGGGAGTAGGAAGAATTCATTGATATGAGAGTTGTTTTCAAAAAAGTGTTGGCCTTTTCGTTTAGCTAGTAGGAACATGATCGGGCGACGGAGGTCGAAGGGACTGTAGTCGATAGCCAATGGTGGTCAAAGGAATCTTAGTCGACGAGCGACAGAGGTCAAAGGGATCGTAGTTGGCAGATGATTGTGGTCGGAGAGGACATAGTAGGCTAACGACTATAGTCAAAAGATGGGAGGTGGCCCAACGATGGTTGACGGCCAAAAGGAGGTTCAGTTGTGATCGGCAAACTGGCGGAGGTCCGACAATGGTTTGTGGATAGGCAGAGGTCTGACGACAGTCGACGGATGAGCAGTGGTCCGGTGTCCTGGCAAAGGTTCAACTGCGGTCGGCCGACGGGTGGTGGTCCAACGATAGTTGGCGGCTGTGTCGTTGTTCGACTGTGGTTGACAAAAGCTCGTCGGCATTGGTGCTTGGGTAGCAACCTAGGACCCTTGAAGCTTCAGAGCTCTCTCCAATCTCTTGCTCAAGGGGCCCCCTCATGTAGAAAGTGAGGATTTATTTATAGATTTTTTTGAGTGGTATACCTGTAAATATGGAGAAGATTCAGGGAAGGTTTGGAATGCCCCAATGGACGACCCATATTGATTCCCTTGATAATAGAGCATTTGTTAAGCATTTTTGTTCCCAAATGATGTTGGAATTAAGCAATCTTGCGCTTGTTGGATTAGTCTCGTTCAGCCGCTCAATTTAACTATAAACATGTCTATTTAGAGATCATTTGGTCATCCAGTTAATACTTTGAACCTTCTAAATATGTTTTGGTCCCTTGATTTGGACCCATTTGTGCTCGGATTAGACCAATTTTGATGTCATTGGGTTCATCTCTTCAAGATGTTCAATTTTGACTATAAGTTTGCTAAAACTAGAGTTCGGATGGTCCCAAATTTGATTTTGGAAGTTATCAACTCATATATGCTTTGAGATTCGTGTCTGATCAAGACGATTTTTGGTGACACATCAATAATATTAATTCCACATGAACATATCACAATGAACTCATCAATTCAACATGAAACCATACACACGTGATTCACCTATTGCATCAACATTCAAATGAAAATATAATCCAACTTTTTTTAAAAAAAAATATAATCCAACTTATAAATTCAAAATAAACGATAAATAAAATTTACTGATTGGTTGATTTATTTATTTATTTATATAACTTGCATACATAGGATCTTATTTAATTCCATTACAATTTCTTCTGAGTCAGAATTCTTAGAGCTAAGGCCTAATCCACTTAAATGAAAGAAGCTCAAAATTCCCACTGCTCTTCTCCAACACTGTCGCCTCATACTCAGCTAAAACACCATAGACATTGCCAACACCAACAACAATGATGAGGCGGTAAAGGGCTCCAACGGAGATCGTAGTTTCACCGGACTCCACTTTATAGAGCGTTAGATTGGTGTGGGAGTTCTTGTTGTTTTCATTCACTGCGAATTTAGCAATCTCCAACACGTGCGGGCCGCTTAGGTTCTTGATTGGCTCCCATCCAACATCAAATAGTCCCCTCCGACCGCTGCCATTGCTGCCGCTGGCAGCGGTGACGAAGAGGGAGGCGGCGAGGACAAGGGAAGAGAGGAAGATGAGGTTTTTCATTTTAGGTTTTTGATGGATTTGTGGAAGGATTTTATTTGAATTTATAGGCTGCAAGAGTTGGCCCGCATTTAATATTTATGGGATAAGCATTTTGACATGTAATTGTTTATCTTTATTTATGGAATAATATAATTTTTAAGTTTGCTATGGGATAAATGATAATACTTTATACAGATAATTTAGTCCAAAAATTTTAACAAATATGCCATTCATTATATTTAATATAGTTCAAGGTATCTTAGATGTTTGCTAATTTGAAGATGTTGAAGAGTAATATATCCATTGAATGCTAAATTCACTTGTATAGTTCCTCTTTCATGAATGTTTCTTACATTGAATATTTGTAACAATTTCTTTCATGCATTGAATTTGTTTCTTTTTCTAATCTTCAACGCTACATCTACACTCATTTTTATCATTTAAGGCTTCATTTGGAACAGTTTTATTACTGCTGTCCAAAATAGTTTTTTAATAAAAAGTTTTTTGAACGAGAAAAATTTATACGAAAAGATTGTTTTAGAAAACAACGAGAAAGCCATACCAAATGAAGACTTAACTCTATGAAAAAGCTGTATTGCGATAATGGCTTTTCTGTTAGTTATATTGCAAACAGAATTTGTGCAAATAACAAAATTCCTATCTATATTGCTGTAAAATGCACTTCGTCAATCTACTACGTTGATAAGGCTGCCTCAAAATACTGTTCATAATGCTCATGCATCGTTTGCCAGCCATCATGGCTTCTTTGTTATCAATCGATGAGATAAGAACTGTATAGAAGAGCCTTCATGTTGGCATCTGCCCACATACTATAAGACTAGCACTTCACTATTTGCTAGAGATTGTATAGGAATTTTTTGTAGGTGTTTTTCAGGGTGCCTAAACTTGGCTAGGGGTGTCAATTTTTGACACGACCCAAAAAATCTGACCCAAAAAATTCAGGTTTGAGTAGACCTGATAAAGAAACGGGTCATGTTCATGTCCTATTTATGGGCCCATTTTCAGTTCGGGTCAAGTTTGGGTCAACCCGTCATGATAGCCGACTCAACCCTTCATTACTATCGGCATACTACTCAGTCGCTGTTGCTGTTGCTCAGACACTTAGTCTCTTGCCTAGCTGGCAGACCGCGCTCGTACCACTGCCTCCATTTGTCGTCTGCTGCATGGTGCACTCGTTGACGCTCGCTATTCTGCACTGGCCGCAGTCAACCAGACCTCATGGAACCTAACCTATTTCTGGTTCGCGGGCCCGGTTGGGTCAACCCTTAACCCTCGCTAGTCGGGTCCAAGTTGAAAATCCCGACCCATTTGTTAAATCGGGTTAGATTCGGATCAACCCATTTACGCCTGCGTCAACTCGGATTGGACTCAAACCTGACCCGTTGACCCGAATTGACAACCATATTAAGCACCTAAGTAGATTTAGGCTTCATTTGTGATAGCTTTCTTAATGTTTTATGAAGCAATTTTTTTGTTCAATTTTTTTTTTTTTTGAATTTAAAATTTTTGTATTAAAAAGTTGTTTCATAAAACAATAACAAAAATGTCCCAAATGAAACCTTAATGACATGTTGGCTTTAGTGCTAGCCATTGAGAACTTATATTATTTAGGCCTTCACAACCACCCTCAAGGATGAGACATTGAGATGGTTTCATCCTATAGAGGGAAAGAGAGCCCTATAGGGATTGCATTTCTAAGGTTTTGTTTGGGATGACTTTCTTACTGCTTGTTAAAACAATTTTTTTGTACAAAAATTTTAATTTTTGTTCTGGAAAACTGCTTTAAGTAGTAAGAAAACCGTCCCAAACGAAATCCAGATTACTCAAGAAACTGCTAGTTTACTGTTTGTCTAATTATCCAAACTACTCTTAGCTTTGCCTGTATCTCATCAAAAGCAGATCACATGACAAATCAAGATTGTTGGATCCTTAGGGTGCTTTCTTGATGAACTGCTCAAAGATGACTACTTGATGCAATTCCTAGTCAGAACAACAAGCCCTGCCCTAGAAGCCAATAATTCTATTCATACTATACAAGATGTTCGAAAACCAACATGGCCTCTTGAACAACAAAACCAAAAATCAAATAAAACATCATTAAGTATTTTTTTTTTACTTTCATTAAATTCTTAATGGTTTGATCATTAATTGATTATATATGCCTATTTGATAATTTAATTTTTTTTAAATATATTTTAGATTTCTAATTATCTATGATTTGTCATAACTGTCATCATCAACAACAACAACGTACACCATTGCCTATAAGATCATTGCATTGCATTCCATTGACATAAATGCCAACACCCTATGATTTCATCATCCACCATTACCAAAAAGTGTTGATGTACAACATTACTTAAATACTGATGCACTCCATCAATACAATGCTAACACCTATTGATTTCATCACCCATCAACACTATCAACTTCAATGCAAGACAACATCTATAAGGCAAATGCATGTCATTGATGTTGCTTGTTGTATCCACCAATAGCGACCCTCAAAATTAGTTAAAGTTGATGCATGCTATCTTTACAAACTCTATTACCTATCAATTTTGTGGCCCACAATCATAAATAATATCAAGGCACGTCATCTCTTATAAAGTTGATGTAAGTTATCGACACAAATATTGGGGTCAACTTTAGAGTCTAAAGGTTTTCGTTTGAGTAAATCTAAAACTGAATATATGGAGTGTAATTTTAGTAGCAATAGACCTAGTAAGGGGATTGTGACTTTGGGCGATCAAGTCATTAATAAGAGTACACATTTTAGATATCTTGGATCTATTGTTCAGAGTGATGGTGAAATAGATGGGGATATTATTAGCAAAATTCAAGTTGGATGGTTGAAGTAGAGGAATGCATCGGACTTGTTGTGTGATAAAAAAGTCTTCTCAAACTTAAGGGAAATTCTATAAGATGGTGGTGAGACCTGCAATGCTTTATGGTGCCAAATGTTGGCCGTTAAAAGAGAAGCATAATACTAAGTGTTGCTGAGATGAGGATGCTTAGGTGGATGAGTGGCTTTACCCTTCGAGATAGGATATGAAATGATCATATAGGTGAAAAGGTTGGATTAGCTCCAGTGGAAGATAAAATTAGAGAGAGTCGCTTTTGATGGTTTGGTCACATTAAACAGAGGCCTCTGATGACCCGGTTAGGAAAGTTGAGGTATTAGATTTGACTTTTATTAAGAAAGGTAGAGGTAGATCTAAAAAGACTTGGTTAGAAAATATTATAAATGATATTTCTTTATTAGATTTAAATGATAATTTGACTTTTAACATAACACAATGACGAAAAAGGTTTTATGTAGTCGATCCCATGTAGTGGGACAAATACTTGATGATGTTGTTGCTGTAATAATATCAATGCATATCATTGCCAATAATATTGTATATGTTCTTGACACAAATGCCAATGTTCCTCAACTTCATTATCTCTTCTTACCAACAACATCGATGTTCACCATCACAGATTCACAAATTAGGATATCGATGCATGTTATTGACACAAATGTAAGCTTGTATGTATACGATTTATGAGAAATTTATAAGCACAAGTTTTTCATATATGAGGCATCCACTCACATAAAATATTTTGATCTGAGTATCATCTTATAAAAGGGAGTAAGTACATCATCACATATTGATCTTTGAGATGGTTTGATCTAGCCCATTCGTGTCCAAATCAAATGTCATTTAACATTAGTCGAAGTGTTGAATATTTTAATATTTAAATTATATATATAATTCCTATTTCATTTGAATTACATATTATAACTAAAATTGTCTTTTAAATGATCAAAATGAGTTAAAATTTTTCTTTTAAAAAAAACAAATATAATGATTTTAAATTTTCAAATTTTTTTTAGACGCTTGTCCTGTTGTCCACCGCCTCCATAGCAGCCAATGGCCTTGGAGAACCTACCCAAGGCCATCAAACGAGCATAGGGAGAAGAAATGGTCGTATTGGAGAGGCTTCAATGATGTAGAAGTTAGGATGGGTTAGAACTCTCTGTGTATAGATATCCCTTAGTTTTCGAATCATTATAAAACATCCATTTAGAAGGAGCTCCAACTTCTATTTGAAAAAAAGAAAAGAAATTTAGGATTCGTTTGTGATGGTTACAACATTTATAAAATTGATAATGAAGTTGCTCTGAAGAAAACAATATTGCTACTATGGATGCCCAAAGCATGTTTTCACCATAAGAATTTCTAAAACTTAGTGAGAAAACTATAAAAAAATAGTAGCAAAATGGAATTATATTTGTTGTCTGAAAAATAATGTAGCCAGAAAGTTATCCTAAATAGACCCTTAGTTTGGTCGCCGTCACCAATGCCACCTACGTTAGATGTGAACTTATGGGTGCAGACGTAGTATCTTGTCGTTTGAGCTTGAACAGCCTCCCATCACCATGCATGTTCATTTTAAAAGAACGGTCCACTCGTAATTTGGTCTAACACTTGGCGTGGTGGAGAAAGGTGATGAACCAGTTGTTGTTGCATCTTCATCCCAATATCCAATAGTTTGTATATGGTCTTGTCCTATAGATCTACAGGATGATTCGATGTAATGCAAGCATGGTCCCAGGCAATTAGGTCAACCACAAGTTGCCATTTGTGCGGGTCCAGTTCAACTGATCATGATTTAAAGGAATTCAAATTGATTCAGAATTTAAAAATTTCATTAAAAAAATAATTTTAGAGTCAAAGTTCTTGAATTAAATTGCATTATATTCCTTAAGTTATAAAATAATTATGAGATCTTCATCGGGGTCATCTTCATATCCGGTAAGTTAGTATACATTTCTTTAGTTTAGATTATAGCTCCTTTAAGTTAGATAATTCATCTTTCTTAAGTGAGACTCTCTTCCCCCTTTTTAGGTTAATCATCATGTCCAATAGGTTAGATATATTTTTCTTAACTTAGTTGTCTTTCTTACTAGCATGATACCTCTTTCTCATATGATAATCCTCCATTTCTTAGACCGATTATCTTATCTTTTAAGAGTAGTCTTCTATAGACATCCCTTTTTTAAGGATTAGTACACCCTTTTCTTGGATAGTCATATGTGTCTCTAAGATAGCTATTTTTTTCCCCTAGTGTATGCTTTCTTTCCTTAGGATTTTCTTCTTATTCCATAAGCTAGATCCCTTCTAGTCAAGATTAGTCATCATTACCCTTAGGTTAGCCTTCTCTCCATAGGATTGCATTCCCCTATCCTCCTAACCTTTTCCTTGAACCCTTTTGGGATGTAGAGTTTCATCTTCCTTATAGCTTCAAGCATTACCTAATTTTTTGGAGGTAAGTCTCATCATCGTTAATTCTTTCTTCCATTGCTTCAATTCCTTTTTCTTGACTATCCTTATACTGGGAACATATTCTTTGAACGCTAAATGAATGAGCTTCCTATAGGAAGGACTTTTTCATGCAAATGATTCCATTTGCTTTAATCAAAATATAATGACTTATGTTCCCCCTATACTCAAAGCTTTCTTATGCTTTTATCGTATCATAAATCCATTTACAAACCATATTTGAGCCTTAATATGCATGAGACCCCTTATATCCTCACCTATATCGTGAATTGTCTATTTGACTATGCTTCAACCAACCCCAACTCATCTCATTGTCTTAAATTTTATAGATTTTTCTTATATGAACATATCAAGCATAGATTTTACATAAACAGAAGGTCAAACAGCCTCTCTTAATTGATGTTTTTCACGAGTATTCCTCTTGATGTAATGAAACTTAAGAAAAATATTCTTTTGGGAAATCTAGAATCCCATAATATCTCTTTTAAATATGAGTACTTCTATGAGATTATGAAATTGACTTGCATATTAGTGGAATCATGATTCTCTAGTGTATATTGGTCTAGCACTGATTCTCTACTGAAATCTATCGATACCATCCCACATTAATGTTCCTTGATTTCATATCTCATCTAATATTTCAAAAATTTTATTTCTCAAAATATATTATAACAAATCTTATCATTTTTTAATTTGTTTTAAAATTACCGCAATATGATTCTTGATTGATTTTCTATATGCATTATGCTTATCTTATAAAAATTACATAAACTATTTAATCTATCATGGCCTAAAATTGACCTTAATATCTATCCAAAATTTCTAATATATTATTTATGATATATATTTAAAATTTTAAAAATTGGTAAATCATATGCTTAGATTAGAAGTGGACACCATCTAACACCTCTTAAATTTTTTCAGGAATAAAAATTACTATTTAACAAAACTTGGTTTAAAATTCTATTGAATATTTGAAAATATATAATGATGCATGTTGGTATTCACAACAAAATAGAGAGTGACAATCTTATTATTATATTAACATTATATGAAAATTTGACACTTGCACAAAAAATAAGTTAAGAGGCTATGTGACCAACAAGATATTTATTATTGGTAGGAGTAGGACAATGCTCGGTAATAAATATAGAAAAATGACAATAGTGAGGGTAGCTTTGGCATTCTCTACAAATCCCATATTTTTTTCTAATGAAAAACATATCCTAAATGCGTAGAAATAAGAAATATTTATGTATTTTAAAGGGGTGGTTTAGTCATTTCTATTAAAAACTTGAATAAATCATTGGAAGTTTTGAAAAGTTATTATTGATTATTTCATATATTTTTTATTACATCTTAATTAGTACTTTAATGATCTCAAAATTGATCAATATTAAGCTCTTCAAATTCATTATATTGATGCTTTGAAATATGCTTACAAGCACATATTTGATTTAGGCTCACTTGAACTCAAATCTAAATGTTCTTAGTATCATTTGATTCGTTTTGTCACATTACGACTTCGTTAGGGACAACTTTCTTATAGCTTTCTAAAACAATTTTTCAGTACAAAATGAAAATTTTTTTACTAAAAAATTGTTATTGAAACATTAAGGAAGTTGTCCAAAACGAAGCCTGCATTATCTCAATTATATACTTATTGAAAACATAGTTCATATGAATCATGATCAATTCTTAAATTTGTTTACTCAAATAGTCAACATTTTAGCTTCATTAAATTGCATCAAAATCTATTTTCTGATGTTGATAGCCATGAAGACATGTATGTACATTTGTAGAGCATACTTCAGACAAATTTGATTGATATCTCAATTGCATATCAATTGCATCAACATTCAAAGAAAAATAATCAGTTCAAGATGTGATATCTCAATTGCATCAACATTCAAAGAAAAATATAATCCAAACTATAAATTCAAATCAAATAATAGATAAAAACTACTTATTTATTTATTTATTAGAACAATTCACATACACTTGATATTATTTATTTCCATCATGATTTCTTTTCAGCTAGGGCCTAATCCACTTGAATGAAACAAGTTGAAAATTCCCCTTGCTCTTCTCCCACACCGTCGCCTCATACTTAGCTAAAATGTTGTGAGCGTTGTTGTCAGCGACAACGACGATGAGGCGGTAAAGGGCGGCGAAGTTGTTCGTAAATTTGCCAGAATCCACTTTATACAAGATCAGAGAAGTGTGGGATTGCTTGTTCTGTTCATCCACCGCGAATTTCGCAACCTCTTGCACGTGCGGGTTGTTTACATTCTTAATCGGCTGCCATCCAATGTCATATATTCCTCTCCGCCCGCCATCGTCCCCAGCTGCAACGGAGAGGGAGGCAACGAGGAGAAGAGAAGTGAGGAAGATGAAGGACTTCATTTTGGGGTTTCGATGGATTTTTGCTTGGATTATTTTTGTATTTATAGGTGGTGAGATTGGGGCGCATTTAATGTTTGTGGGGATAAGTATTTTGACGTGTAATTGTATATTAGTATTTATGGAATAATATAAAATTTAAATTTATTTATGGAATAATGAATTTTAAAAAATTATAGTCAATTTTTTTAAAGGAATATAGCATTAATTGTATTTAATTTAGTTCAAGGTATTTCAGAAGTTTGCGGATATTGTATGTTTTTATTAGAAAAAAATTGTCATGTTTTTAAATTAAATATATTAATTTTTTTAATATTTATTTAGTTTTCTTTAATTTGAAGAAGATGAAGAGTAATATATCCATTGAATGTTAAATTTACTTGTATAATTTCTTTGATGAATGTTTCTTACATTGAACATTTGTAACAATTTCTTTTTCATAAATTTATTGTGTTTTTCTCTAATCTTCAACGCTAACTCTACGATCATGTTTTATCATTTAACTCTATGAAAAAGCCATATTTATAAAAAAATCGTATATTTCATGTGAACTGAGAAAGCTAATAAGAACATTTATTTTTAGATGTTACTACTCCATCTTATATTTAATACTATGTAATTGTAATTTTAATTTTCTTTAATTTGAGGATGAGGAAGAGTTATTTTAATATTTGGTACACATTATCACTTATGGGATTGATGCATGTCGTTAATACCATTGCTAACATCTATTGAATTTATTGCACATTTTCCTCATTAACTTCGATCCACACCATCACTCGTAAGGATCATCAGTAAAAACACTATTAACGAACAATTTTGTCACTTTGCATCACTAACAACATCGATGCATGCCATTTTTAAGTCCAATATATATTGTTGACTCAAATGTCGATGCCTGAAGTTGCTAAGAATGTCAATGCACGTCATCACTTATAAGATCAATGCACGTCGTCAATACTAAGGCCAATGTCCACTTACTTTATTGCATATTATGATCTCCAATGCTGATAGATATCATCACACTTTATATTGATGCAGATTGTTAACATAAAATATTAGTACCTAACTTTATTACCTATCATCACCAATAACATCAACGCATAATAATTTCTATATGTCCTACTCATGTAGTTGATACCAATGCAAGTGCACATTGACTTCATTAATTATTGTCGCCAATAAAGTTGATGCATGATATCACCAATTAGGTTGAAGTGCTTAGAGTTGGAGAGAACGCTTGCTTAACGATGGAGATAAGAGTAACAAACAATCATCGTTGATAGATTAAGTTCTCCCAACTACCATCACCCAACAATCACGACACATTTATGATCTCCTGACCACCATCTCTTGATTATCATCACTCGTTGACTTCATTGGTAGCAATATATGTAAACTATCACTTATAAGGTTGATGCATGCCATCGATACAAATATCGACGCTTTCCAACTTCATCTCCACACCATTGCCTTTAAAGCAAATACACAACATCGACACAAACATTGATGCTTGTTGACATCGTCATCCAACATGGCCAATAACAACAATGTCAGACAACCTAAAAATCAATCCACTTTGTCAACACAAACACTAATGTCCATTTACTTCATCAAACCCCTTCGCCACCAATATCAACATTGGCCAATAGTTATAAGGCAGATACACACCATTGATGCTCGTCAACTTAATCACTTGTCATTGCTACCAACATTGATGTACAATATCACTTGTAAAATCGATGCATATTATTGACACAAATAAGGATGTTCACCGACTTTGTTTCTTACAGCCACCAATAGTATTAATGCATTTCATCTCATATAAAGGCGATGAACATCGTCGACATAAACACTGATAAACTCAAACTTTGTCGCCTATCATAATATCATTGCACATCATTACCTGTAAAGAAAATGAATGTCATCAATAAAAATGTTGATGCTCGTCGACTTCATTGTCAATCATTACCAATAATATCAAGGTGCACCATCCCTTATCAGGTCGATGCATATTGTTGATGCAAACATCGACGCCCACAAAATTCATCATCCACAACTACAAATAATATTAATACATACCATTATTTATAAGGTTGATGCACATCATCATCACCAACATTTTTCTCCTATTGACTTCATCACATGCATTTGTCATTAATATTAATGTATTTCATCGCATATAAGTCCAATGCACATCATTTACACCAAAACCGACATCTACTTTGTTACACATCATTATCATCAGCATCAATGCATGCCATCACTATCTGACTACTAAATTCACTACAAAAACAAGTAAAATTTGCCTCTAAACATGCTTCACGATGGATTTGAAGCGAAATATATTATGATGCTAAAAGTTATGTTGGAAATATATTTGCATCAGACACAATCCACTGCAAATCAGTCACAAATATTTTATTTTAGATTTATAACGTATTTACAACATATTTAAACTCCAAAAAGCAATGTGCTCATTATAACAGGCTGCCACAAATTTCACCATAAATTATGATGAATTTGTGGCGGGAATACTGCCGCAATTTACATCATTAATTATGGTGGATATTTGACATAATTTGCTGCAAAAATTTTGTCTCAAATCTGCCATAAATTGTGGTGGAAATATCTGCCTTAATTAATTATAAAGATGCACCATATCGATGTTTACGATGAAATTTTTGTCATAAATACACCTAAAACCTATTATATAAAAAAATAGAACATTATATCAATTATTCAGCTTTTCAATAATCACAATATAATTAGTTTTAAAGTAGTAGTTAATAATGCTAATATTTCAACAAACATTGCCATAATAAATATAGTTCTTATACATAAGAAAAAGCAAAATGCCTAAAAAACCTAAGACAATCTAACCTGAATATATATCCTCACTCTCCTGCTCGGCCAATACAACTACAAGCTTATTTCCACTAATATACTCTCCTAATCTCTAAAGCTTATCTGGTATCTACATGTGCATGTCCACTTGTAATTTTTGGACATGGTCTAGCTCTACTGATAGGTTACTTATTGATTATACAAACTCTCTTGGCTATTTACAGAGTAGATGGAGGCACAAGAGGACTGTTCTTTATATGCATAAGCCTGCAAGCCTAATCCATAAATTCATCCATTTTACATTCCACCTATTGTCTGCGAGCAAGTGCAATAGTTAGAAATATTTGTTGAACCCCTATAGGATTCCTCACCAATTGCAGTCTAGTTCTCTCGAAGTCGTGTATATTCATTCTACAAAATATAATATAAGATTAATCATCATATAATATTCACTTATAATATTTCTCTTAGTATTATAATCTTATATACTTACATAGACTCTCCTCGTAAAAGAAATATTGCAATCCAAAAATACATATTTACTTCCTAACTATTAATCACTTAGTCATTCACTTTTATGTGATAAGACTATATCCTCACTATTAATATCATCTTCAATATTTTCCTTGATGTTTAAGTCTATCTCCTCTAACTGTAACTCAGCCTCATTAGTTATAATTTGTTATCTCCATCATTAGTAGGCTCGTTAAAGTTTGACCTACACTCTTCTTGATGTGATGCTGCTATTGATGTAGTATTTTCAATGATCCCTCTAGGTTTAGTCTTGATGATTACAAGTCAAACTTATTTAACCCTTAGTATATTCAAATAGTTAGTAAAGAAGACTTGACTAGCCTGGCTAGCAATGACAAAAGGGAAATACTTTTTATATCTTCTATCTCGATTTACTTATGTAATACCATAAAGTGGATGCAACCTTGTTCCTCTATTTTATACTAGATCAAACCAATCACAATTAAAAAGATACAAGTTATTCCCTTCATCAAAATATTTCAACTATTGTACTTCCTATAAGATCCCATAATACTCATAGTCATCATTGATATGTTGTTACCTTTTACAAATACACCACAATTTTCTGACCTTTAAACCAAGCTTTCATTTGAATTTTATATTCATTGATAATAAAAATTAGCCAACATTTTACTGCTTTCATAAACCTCAAAGCTAGATTCATTAGTCATTGATCATGCGCATATTTGGCTTTACTGTGAACCTAATTGGTGTAAGAAGTGTAGATATGTATTATCATTTTTACTAAGTTAATTGATTAAGACATATAAGGTAGAAGTGACTTGTTGAAAAACATACTGTATTTTTGAAGAAATTTGGAAATTCAGATTCAACTCTCTTTTCCTTCTCTAATAAAAATGATGTAGTCAGACCATTAACAAAATTCATTCAAATATTTGCTCACTAGTTAATCTTAGTGGAGACTGTGTCATCTCTATTTTATTTTTAGTGAAAGTATCCTTATTTCTTCTAAATGAATGGTTTGCATGTAAGAACATACAATGACAAACAAATCAAGTGTTCTTGTCCCCATGCTTCAAAGTGAACAATTTAGTATTCTCCATGCAATATGGGAAAGTTAGCTTGCATATAGTGCTTCAACAATATAGCATATCATATGATTAAGACATATAAGGTAGAAGTGACTCGTTGAAAAACATACTGTATTTTTGAAGAAATTTGGAAATTCATATTCAACTCTCTTTTCCTTCTCTAATAAAAATGATGTAGTCAGACCATTAACAAAATTCATTCAAATATTTGCTCACTAGTTAACCTTAGTGGAGACTGTGTCATCTCTATTTTATTTTTAGTGAAAGTATCCTTATTTCTTCTAAATGAATAGTTTGCATGTAAGAACATACGATGACAAACAAATCAAGTGTTCTTGTCCCCATGCTTCAAAGTGAACAATTTAGTATTCTCTATGCAATATGGGAAAGTTAGCTTGCATATAGTGCTTCAACAATATAGCATATCATATGCTGGAAAGTCACAAATTATCCAAAATAATGATGTCCTCAATGTAAACTTTTTTTGTTGGAGATATCATATGTAGTAACTCCTTCATTCATAATAATTTTAAGTTATGGATTAAAGGTTTTCTTTGCTTTTCGATTATGTAGGCATTGAATGATAACTGTTAAAAATATATAGGGTGTAGTCATACAAAACTCTAGAGGAAGATTATAGGGGATGAGTATCACAAGCCAGCATGAGTAAGGTGAGGCAAATTGGCTAAATAAAGTAAAATCATTTGTACATAAACTTAATCTTATATTTATTAGTTATGCGACGAAGGTATGAAATGTACGAACAAAGTGTTTCTAGGCTTCTACTTTCGACAAATGTGTTAAAACACCTACTTATGAAATGTGTTTATTATGTCATCTCATATGTGTAGCAAAGCTCATTGATGCATATAAATATTATAAACTGGGAATGATGGGTAAGTAAAATAATTGATTGACTAACACATTCTTTTGCTTTTTTATTTTTTTAGAATTTGATTTAAACCTTGATGTGTTACAATGATGACATAAAATCTTTGATAAATTATCCTCGCAATACAACATGTATCTGTTAACACAACAATCTATTTTATAGCTAATAAACCAAGCTTGAAATTAATTTTTTAGTCTAATAAAAATCTATTGGAATTATATTATCTTTCGGGTTAATTTCCTTAAGTATGAAAATGATTTAATTAAAGCATTCTCTATTATCAACATCTTTAAAGCAACATATAATAATTCTGAGGGAGTAGTGGATCCATTTTAAACTGGTTATTATGCAGCGCGTAACAAATCATAAAAGTTTTATAATACCTCCTTATATATTATTGAAATTTTGGCCCAGTTGCATCATAAATTAAGTCCTCAAACATCTTAATTTTATCTTCCTCAACTATATTGGAACTTATAGATGAGCTACATTGAGAGTCTAAATAAGGCTCGTACTCATAATGTGAAGTATAATACCAATATTCTGGTATGCATCCTCTATAATATAGATCAACAGTAATCTCATCTATTGTGAGGTTGACTTGATTTTTGTATTTGAAATATGGGTAACAAAATCGTCCCTATGGTATAAAGGAAGGTAATTGAAAGCTTGTCTGGATGAAAAAAATTTCTCCGTTCAAGAATTCAACATCTTGCATCCAGGTAATATTCGGTTATACATCCAATATCTATGATTTCAAATATCCAAAACACACTTGGGCTATAAATTCCTAAAACCAAACAATAAGATTTGTATCAATTTAATGTTATTTATATATAATTATTTTATTGATCACATCATTGGATGGATGCTCATAATAAAATTCTAAGATTACATATAGAACTTATGATCACAAACAAGGTTATAAAGGTGAATTTCTTAATTGTCATCATAAAAAAATTTTGAGATGACTTTTATCCAATCAAGATATACAATAATGATATATTGCATCAAGTTAAATCCTCTAATTGGCCATAGGACTTAGGAGATGAGTGCAATGCCTCTCTAGTAGGCACAAACTACTTATTGAAGTTTACAATGAACAAAATTAGTTCATATTTGAATCTTAATTCAAATTTTATCACTAACTTTTCGATCAACATCAGAGTAAGTTTTTAGCAACTGTCAAAGTTGATTATCTTAAATCTAATGTCCTTTTAGGTTTATGAGATGGATAATTTGTCAAATGTATAACATCACAAACTTTCAATGACAAAGATGATTTTTATACTAATAAGATCATTTTTAATTTTTAATTTTAATAAAAGACGAGTGAGAATAATGTCAGTGGAATTATTGTATATAATAACTAGTTTGATCATAACTATATAACTATTCTCAAAACTATTATAATAGTTTATCCATTTTAATCAAATTATGCTCTATTTATTCTAATTCTATGAAATTGCCCTAAATTCTTTAGAATACAAAGTCATATTGATTTGTTTATGTATCATATTAGAGTGTTGAGAATAAAGAAGCACAAAATTCATGCATGTCAAAGAAGCATACAATTCATGTATGTCACTAGTTTTTTCTCAGAGCAAGTTAAATCCTATGTTTTCTTTTCTTTATCGTAAATCCCAAATTTACTAAATCCAGGAGTACAGAAGATTTACCGGATATGGACGAAGAAGGGCACAAAAGGAAGAAAGATTGATATCTTCTCAATGACCAAGCTATCGTCGTCCTTATTCCTTCTAACCCAACAGAAGAACGATAAGGAGGTGTGACTTCATATGCAACAGGAAGGAACATCGTCGAAGGAGGCGATGAAGTTATTTTGCAACTCGTTCAGAACAACCTCTCACGCAAGTCGAATATCAATGAACAACCGGAGAACAATCGGAGAAGAAACGATACAACCCTAACAATAAAGCGGTGGCAGAGATCAAAGAGCAAAGCCAAAGCTAAAGTCGAAAAGGAAGAAATTGTAAATTCAATTTAAATGAGAACATAAGGAAATTAACCCGAAAGGAATTAAGCGGTGGCAGAGATCAAGCATCAACATTCAAATGAGAACATAATCCAAATTGTAAATTCAATTTAAATGACAGATACTATTTATTTATAAGCACCATTCACATACATTTCATATTATCTAATTCCATTACAATTTCTTTTCAGCTAGAATTGTTAGAGCAAATGCCAATCAACTTGAATGAAATAAGCTCAAAATTGTCCTCGCTCTTCTCCAACACGGTCGCCTCATAATTGATTGGAAAGCCGATGGGACCGCCAAAGCGAATGGTGATGATGAGACGGTAAAGGACGCCAGAAGCGATCTTCGTTTCACCGGAATCCACTCTAATCAGGCCCAAAGGGGTGTGAGAATGCTTGTTCTCTTTATCCACTGCAAATTTTGCAATCTCCTGCACATGCGGGTCTTTAACGTTTTTGATCAGTTGCCATCCTTCATCATATAATCCCCTTCAGCCGCTGTCATCTCCGGCGACAATGGAAAGAGAGGCGGCAAAGAGAAGGGAAGCAAGGAAGAGGAATGATTTCATTTTAGGGTTGCAATGAATTTGTACAATGATTTTACTTAAATTTATAAGCGGGCAGGGATTGGCATGCATTTAATGTCTGTAGGGATAGAACAATTATTAGGTCTTCCGACCGGACGTAGAGGAACGTCCGGTCGGCACTAAAATCCCGCAAAAAAACTCGGTATTGCTAGGTGTTATTTGGTAATAATGAGGAATACCGCTCTGTGAAGACCAATACCTAGTTATACCGAGCAATATCGAGTTATACAAAAAATACTGAGTTTTTCCTAAAAAAAACTCGGTATTTTTTTGTATAACTCGGTATTGCTCTGTATAGCTCGGTATTGGGTCTTCACATGATGGTATTCCTCGTTATTGTTTGGTATTGCTCGGTATTTCTCGTTTTTTAGCATGATTTTAGCTCCGATCGGACGTAGCTCTACGTCCGGTCTGAGGACCTAATAATTGTTAGTAGGGATAAGCATTTTGATGTTTAATTGTATATTTATGTATATGGAATAATGTAATTTTTAAATGTATTCATGGAATAATGCATTTTTTTAAAAAATTAGTCAAAATTTTTAACAAAATTGTCATTAATTGTATTTAATTTAGTTCAAGGTATTTTAGATGTTTACTGATATTGCATTTATTTATTGAAATTAAATGGCTTTTGATTTTAGAAAAAAAAAATGTCACATTTTAAAAAATCATACATTAGGAATATTATATCAAATATATATATATTTTTTTCTCATAATATCTTTATCAAAAATTTAATTAGAATGAATGTAAATGTTATTAAATTTCTTTAAAGATGACTATACTTTAAATTAATTTTTTTATGAAGTGATAAAGCTAATATTTTTTATTGAATAAGTTCATTTATATTTAGGCTTCATTTGGGACAGCTTTTTTAATGCTTTTAAAAGTAGCTTTCTAGTATAAAAATTTTTAGTTCGAAAAATTTTTGTACTAAAAAGTTATTTTAAAAAACATGAAGAAAGTTATCCCAAACAAGATCTTAGATGCATCACTTCACCTTAGATTTAGGATTTTTTTTTCCTTAATTTTTTTCTGAATATGAATAACACTGCAAATTCACTTGATATGATCTTTTTTTTTATTTTTATGAATGCTTGATTCATTGATAAGCACTTGTAACAATTCATTCTCATACATTGAATAGAGATGATGTTTTTCTTCTTCAACACTATTTTCTTCAATAAATTTTAAATTTAGAAATTGCAAAATTTATCATAATTTTCTTTAAAAAAAAAAGCCTCAAAACAAATAATCAATGGTGTAAAAAACTATTAATAATGAAGCACGTATTTTGATGCAATGATGAAAATCAACACTTCTCCCCAAATGTCTTCTAAATAGCTTATTGTTAAGAGCTTTGCTACTTCAACAAGCAACACCATTATTGTTAATGACAAAAAGAAATATATTTAGACTCTATTTGGGACAACATTTTTATTTATTTGGGACAACATTTTTCCTGTTTTGTAAATCTAATTTTTAGTACATAAATCTATTGAATGCAGGAAAAAAACAGTGGTCTAAAGTTGTTCCAAATGCAGCCTTATGATTTGTTTCAGACAATTTTCTTACAGCTTTACTATTCAGATTATAATCATAGTTTTATTTAGCTACTGCTTCCAAGAAATTTTCGTGCTAGGAAGCTACTTTTTATAATAGCTTTCAAAAAATTATTTTCCTCACAATAATTTTACAATTATCTTTATAAAAATTGCAGTCATCTCAAACAACTCTTTGTAATTAGGATCATTTCTTTAGCATGTAATATTATCTTAAATTTATCCACTTCTATTATACATGTAGTTACTAATACAATTATTAAATTTCAATCCGTTTGAGATGGCTGTAGCTTTTTATAAAGTTGGTTATAAAACTATTATAGGGAAAATAATTTTTTTTAAAACTACTATAAAAAGCAAGTTCCTAGCAATTGAAAGCAATGAAAAATTAGTAGACAAACAAAAATTATGATTGTGATATGAAAAGTAAAATAGTAAAAAAGTTATTCCAAATAAAACATTGATCTCATATTATGAGAACATTTTATATAAAGCTATTGTATGTGTTTTTTTTTTCATTTGGGTGTTATTCATTAATTAACCTAAATTCATCTTCAAAAAATTATGATATGATAAATGACCCAACATACTCATTTTCATGTATCCCCCTGCAATTGTGCTAAATTAGAAGAACCACCCTAAAACTCAGTCAACAACTTTAGCTAGAATAAAGCCCTTAGCTTGAAACAGAATAAAATCTTTAGATAACCCTTTTTCTTAGATGTTAGATTCGAGTAGACATAATATAATGAAAAAATAAGATAGCTTATATCAATCCCTTCATAAATGAAAGCAAAATCAGACATTATCATGCTTAACTATTTTAACTGATCAATCACTATGGTCAGTTACATATCATATTTTTATTCATACATTTTATATTTGTATGGATAGATGTACATTTACATGATGATTTTTAATGAACTTTGGTTTCGTTTAGAACGGCTTTCTTACTGCTTTCTAAAACAGTTTTATAGTACAAAAATTTATAGTTCATGAAAAGTTTGTATGAAAAAATTACTTTAAAAAGCAGTGAGAAAGCCACCTCAAACAAAGACATTATGCAGTCTGGTTTGTTCGTTCAACTTGATAAGTTAACAAGCTAAGCCTACACAAAAAAGTTTTTGACTTATTAACTTGACGAGCTGGTTAAGTAGAGGCGAATGATTCTTGATCTCGCTCAAATTCGGCTCGTTTACAACCCTAATTAAGATCTTCGTTAAGTATGCAAATGTAATAAAAGAGAACATTGTATTATTTTCATATATGTAAGACAAGAAAGTTGGTATAGCTATACATGGAAAAAAATGAAATTGTTGCAACTAAGTAGCCACCTTGCGATAAAAGCAAAGCTTGCATTGATGCTGTTTTTTGGCTCTAATATAGGAACCAAAGGGAACTGGAATACAATGGCAACATATTCTTTTCCTTCACAAGCTTCTAATCCAAATCTTTTTGTTTAAAAAGATGATGTTGATAGTATAGAATAAAATAGAGGAATCTCAACAATGATATCTTTTGCATTTTAAATTAAGGGGGTATAATGCAAATAGTTTGAATGTTCTTAAGCTTTGGTTGTAATTCACACTCACAAACCAAGTTTAAATGGGCAATAGAAAGTTTTTTTTTTTAGTTTATCTGTTAAGAAAGAAAAAAAAAAAAAGATAAATCATGAGAAATTCACTGGAAATATATTAATTTATGTGGTGTGAAGATTAATATTTCTGCATCCAGTCAGTATGAGTTTCAAGATGCCTCTGATGTGTAGGTCAATGAATGAGCTCGATGACAAAAAAAAAAAAAAAGAGCAACTCAATATAGCCTCCTTCAAAGTATAAGATGGTGTAACGATTCTCCTTACCTACTCACTTAGGGTTATCTAAAGGCATTCATATCAGCAACATTTTACTACCTTCATTGAGTGCATATTGTATTTTCAATCCATATCACCTTTGCGATCTATGCTAAATTAGAATGCATCTCAATTAACAGCGCTTCTGTCCTTCAGTTAATTAGGCAATGAAAAATAGAGTCACATAATTATTGATATTCGTCATGGTTCATCATATACCCAGGGATGATCCAACAATTAGTGCTATTGAAGATGTAATTGACTATCGGATCTATGTTGATGACCTTACATTTAGCACTAAATATTGTATGAATCATCCAATCAAATTTATGTTGGAACCCTAAGATCAATGTAGATCAAATGTATTTCTTAAACTCTGATCAAAGGATCAAAAAGAACCTATATATAAATTATCCAACAATACAAAAAGTAAAAGGTCCTTCATCCCATCACATCATCATTATGCGATAAACCTAAGAGCATGAATCTTAAAATCCTCAATCAAACAACTAAAAATTGTACATAACCAACAACTTTTAAAGTCACATCCATCGATCAGAGCTTAACCTCAACATTAGGTGAAATTATTCTGTGCGGACACCATACGTGTCCAGTGGCAAATCAGAGCACGCCACATGACCCATGTGTTATGTACCCACTGTGTACCGGGTGATGTGGCGCGCTTTGATTCGCCTCTGGATGGTACGGTGTCTACATAGAATAATTTCTATAGCATTAGAGAGGAGTCCAAATGTCCAATCTAACCGTTCAATCTAAAGCTATTCTTAAGTGGTTAACCTAAAAGTCATTGTGACATTGAAGTATTCTTATTCAGACTCCATTGAGTTTGTCTTTCATATATATGAGAGAATGACAGTTACCTACCAAGACAGTATCCCTCTAAGAATAAAACAAGACCACAAGCCAAGATTCAAAGCACGGAATATCAGTCTAATCCAAATTTTTGTTATATGTAGTTGAAAAGCCCCACCTACCATAATTCTAATAAGCTGGCAGAGTTATTATCAGCATTGTCCACTGACAGATCTACTGCACAGCAATGACCTTTGTTTGGACCACCCTAGCTCTGTAAGCCAATTCCCCAATCTTACTTCTACCTTATTTGTACAAGTCATTTATAATTGAAACAGACGTGTCTGAAAGAGACTTTGGCTTGGTGCTTTGCCAGGGCAATAAACTTATCGCTTTCTAAGTAAAAAGCTAGCTGATCAACAAACGAACGCAACTTTCATGAGAAGCTGTGACCAAACGACGCCAGGTTCGCCTCCACAGCCATTTCTTTTGGCTGCATTTGAGGAATTTTGTGACTGCTTGTGTCCAAAGGTATGCAACATGCTGCAAGCAACCAAATACCAAAAATGGCTAAAAAATCTCATTCCGTGGGTTCAATTTTCATACAACACTTCCTTTAGTCGTCTATAGTCATGACCACAAACCAACACTAGCAGACCGGCGGGCGATTTCCGACGTAGAAGTATATTTTTCTGCGGTTTTGAAAAATTATGGCTGTTTTAAAACCGCCGGAATAAATCGCGTATGAAATCGAAACCGCCGGTAAATAGCGGTAGCTAGACCGCCGGTTTCTATGTAGTGCAAGTTGTGCATGGATGGCTTCTATGTACCCATCTGTCTTTATTTCGGCAACACCACTGAACCATTTGATCGAGGTACACAATGTTAGAATAATTAAATACAATAATTATGCAAGACATCACAATAATTATTTAAGTATATATATTTAATTATATAAATTATTAAGTGTCCCATATATTTGAATTATTAAAATTTAATAAATAATTTAATTATTTATGTTTAAATCATATTAGTCAAGAAAGAAATAATTTGATCAATCGTTTATGTGTAGAAACTCAAGACTCCATTGGGAGCTCAAGAAGACAGGAGAAGAAGACGAACAGTGAAATGAAAAGTAAACTTGATTTCTATTATGTTTCTTACAGTACAGATATGACACCTATAAATAATAACATGTTTATACACTTTCCATGTGTAGAGCAATCATAGGTAGACAAGAACTAATTACATATTTGGTTAAATGGGATTAACTATTCTAACATTCCCCCTCAAACAGATGATTGGGTCCAATCGTCAGTTTGGAACGAAGAATTTTAAACTGCGGAGTTGCCAATGGTTTTGTTAAGATATCGGCTATTTGATCTATAGTGTTGATTGGTAACAGACGAATGGTTTTGTTTTGAATGTGATCATGAATGAAGCGTTGATCAATTTCTATGTGCTTTGTGCGTGCGTGGAAGACGGGATTATTCGCCAACGCAATGGTGGACGTATTGTTACAAAATATGTTAACTGGTTGAAGATGCAGAATGCAAAAATCAGCAAGAAGTCTCTTAATCCAGATTGTATCAGCCGTCGTGGAAGCCAAGGCTCTATATTCAGATTCTGTTGAGGATCGGGATACAGTAGATTGTTTCTTAACTGTCCAAGATACAAGAGTATCTCCAAGGAATGTACAGAAGCCAGAAGTTGATTTTCTTATAAGTGGATCCGAAGCCCAGTCTGCGTCCGAGAATGTGCGAAGCAGCAGATTTGAGCGAGTGATGGGAAGACCGAATTCGGCTGTGCCTTGATGTACCGAAGCAGCTTCTTTAAAAGAACGGTGTGGTGGTTTGTCAGATCGTTCATATGATGTGAGAGCATATTGACTGCATAAGCAATATCGGGACGAGTCAATGTCAAGTATTGAAGTGAACTAATGAGTTTTCTGTAAGTGGTTGCAGAAAAACAGGGCGGATCGTCAGGCGATGCTGCTGGCATTTTAGTTGCAAACGGATTAGCTACCGAGTTGCATTTTTGCAGCTCGGCCAGTTTTAAAATTGAATTTGCGTAAAGAGTTTGAGACAGAAAGTACTTATCTGGAGTGGATTCTATCTTGATGCCTAGAAAGTGATTTGCTGTTCCGAGGTTCTTCATTGTGAATTTTGATTTCAGTTGATCAACAAGAGTCGTCATAGCCATAACGTCATTACCCGTTAGTAGTATGTTGTCGACATATACTAGCACATAGATTTGCATTTGATTTCGATGTAAAAGGAGAAGTGACGGATCTGCCTGACTGTGTTTGAACCCGAGATGAAGAAGATACGTAGTAAAGGTTGTGTACCACTGGCGAGGGGACTGCCGCAATCCATAAATAGCTTTACGCAGACGGCAAACGTGATTGGGGTTTGACGAGTCTTCAAAACCTTTAGGTTGTTTCATGTACACAGTCTCATTGATTTTTCGCCGTGTAGAAACGTGTTTGCCACATCCATTTGATGGATTTGCCATTTATAGAACAAGGTAATGGTAAATAAAATGCGAATGGTTGGTAACTTGGCTACCGGGCTGAATGTGTCCCAATAGTCAAGTCCATATTCTTGTTGATTACCTTGAGCTACCAGTCTTGCTTTAAATCTTGCAACAGAGCCATCCGAGTTGTATTTAGTTCGGTATGTCCACTTTGATCCTAGGATCGAACCATTGGACGGAGGCAACACCAGGTCCCACGTGCCCTGTTTTTGTAGAGCAAAAAACTCTTCTGCCATTACCTTTCTCCAGTCAAAATTTTTGCTTGCTTCAGTGTATGTCGTCGGGTCTGTATGAGCTTGTTCTGTATGCAACAGATTTAGCTTATTAATTAGCTTGAGTGATCCGGTTTGCTTTCTTGTAATCATGTGGTGCATCTACTGAGAGGAAGAGACTGAGGATGTTGCTTGAGGATGGTTATGCTCAGACAGTTCATTGTCTTGAGGAAACAGAGGATTGTGCTGAGACGTATCCGGAGGACGGGGAAGGTGAATGGAAGATGGAAGGCTAAGATTTGTTGATTGTAAGGTCGATGGAGGAATTAGCAGAGACGGTGGAAGGTGACCATTGGTTTGAGTATCTGGAGGGGACCTGTTCTTGAATGGAAAAACATGCTCGTTAAATTTCACATGTCGAGAGATAGTAATTTTATTATTTACTGGGTTCAGGCACTTGTAACCTTTCATAGTTTCGAAATAACCAATGAATATACAAGCAGAAGATGTGAGTGTGAGTTTAGTACGATGAGTGGCAGAGAGCAGAGGGTAGCATTCGCATCCGAATATGCACAGATGTGCGTAGGACGACGCAATGCTGAACATACGTTGAAGGGGAGACAAGTTCCCAGTCGTGATAGATGGAAGATGATTAATGAGGTACATAGCAGTAGACGCTGCGTCAAGCCAGTGTGACATTGGTAAACCTGCTGTATGAAGAAGCATTCACGTTGTAGTGATGATGTGCCGATGCTTTCTTTCAGCGATCCCGTTTTGTTCGGGAGTATAAGGACAGGATGTTTGGTGAATAATTCCTGCAATACGAGTGAAAGCTTGAAATTGTTGATTGACGAATTCTCCTCCACCATCAGTCCTTAGAACTTTTAACTTACGGTTTGTTTGACGTTCGATGAGCGTGACAAAGTGAATAAATGTACTTGTTACTTCAGATTTAAACATAAGCGGAAACAGCCAAATAAAACGAGAGTAGTCATCAACGAAGATTACATAGTATTTGAAGCCTTGATGTGAGGAGACCGGAGAAGGTTCCCACACATCCGAGTGAACCAAGTCTAGTGGAGCAGTAGTTTTACTAGTAGATTTATCAAAAGAGAGCTTGTGTCCTTTACAAGAAAAACAAAATTTGCACAAAGATTTAGAAAAAGAAATGCTAAGAGAAGGATTAGTGTGAGAAATCGTCTGCAGCACACGGTTGTGTGGATGCCCAAGTCTGCAATGCCAGTCGGTCATTGGGGTGTTCTCTGCCAAAAGAGCCGTAGATGAGACCTGAGTTTAGCTGGGATGGTGTACAATCCGTCTTTACACGGGCCCTGGAGGATAGGTTGATTTGTCATCCGATCCTTAAAGACAAAGCCATTTGCATCAAATGTTATGGAGATTGGGTTATCTTTGACCAGATTAGAAATGGATAATAAATTATAAGAAAGTGAAGGAATATGTAAAAGTCGAGAGAGAAGAAGCTTACTAGATGGGGTTGGAAGGATTCCCGTTCCTGTGTGGGCAATTGGAACAGACATTCCGTCCCCTATTGTTACCGTGTCGTTGCCATTATAGGCATACGAATTTGCAAGATGGTCGATCTTGTTGGTCATGTGTGACGACGCCCCGGAGTCAATATACCAGTCTACGGAGGAGTTGCAGTTGTTGTTGACAAGAAGAGCAGACAGGTTCATGGATGATTGTTGAGTTGGTACGTAATTCGGATTGAGCCTATGCCAGCACGCGTCAGCTTGATGACCTTTCTTTTAACATATTTGACATGTTATGCTTGAGTTTTGAGATGATTTGTTCGTAGAAGAATTGTCATTAGTCGATCTACCCCGACCACGTCGACCCCGACCCCTGTATGTGTAGAGGGCGGACTGATTGTCTGGCAACTTTGGGAATTTAAGCGCCGCGGATTTAAGGTGAATTTCCTCACTAATGAGAAGAGCATACATGTTGTCGAGGGAAAGAGAGTTCTGCATCGTTCGGATGGTGGTCGTGAACGACTGATACTCCGGAGGCAGACCGTTGAGAATGTATATCATCACTTCTTCAGGATCAACCGACGATCCCGCAGATGATATTTGATCCATGATCTTCTTGATCTCAGTGAGATACTGAGTCATGAACATTGCTTGCATTGAGACATTGTGAAGCTCATTTTTGAGCTGAATGACCTTGGATTTGTTAGAAGATTGGAAACACGTGTGAAACGTGTTCTAGATTTCCGACGTTGATTCAAGATGAATCACATACGGTAGAACCGCTGGTGAAATCGTGGAACACATTGCTGTTGCGAGATTTTGATTCGTGACGGACCAACTTTGGGAATCTTGATTTGGATCGACATTTTCTGCGGTCGATTTTGAATCAAGAAATGCAACAAAACCATTCGCCTTGAACAGTTTGGCAATTTGAGTGCTCCATATAGGAAAGTTGTCCGGCGTAAGAGAGTGTGTAACCAGTAATTTGAGATTAGAAATTACAAATTTGAGAGACGGAGAGATCGCCGGAGCCGAGTGCACGGCCCCTGTCGTCGTGCCGGAAGAAGAAGAAGCAGAAGGTTGAGTCGTCATGGCGAGGTCGTCAGAATCGAGCCGCTCTTGATACAATGTAGAAACTCAAGACTCCATTGGGAGCTCAAGAAGACAGGAGAAGAAGACGAACAGTGAAATGAAAAGTAAACTTGATTTCTATTATGTTTCTTATAGTACATATATGACACCTATAAATAATAACATGTTTATACACTTTCCACGTGTAGAGCTATCATAGGTAGACAAGAACTAATTACATATTTGGTTAAATGGGATTAACTATTCTAACATTATGGACCATTTAATCAAATGACTCCTATGAGCGGTTATTATAACTAATCCGTAGGAAATAACTACCGGTCATCTCTCTCTCATTATGGGAGTTAATTTGTTCCATAGAGAATTAATGCATAAAAGAAGAAAGTGAAAGGGAAAAGTGAGAGAAACCGTAGTTTGGAATTCAACGAATTCAACATGAATCAAAGTATGTTTTCTTCCGATTAAAAGCTTGTGAAAATCATCTTGCTTAAGATCTTGTGGATTTAAGATTTATGTAAATTCATGTTTTTGTTTTGATTTCTTCTACATAATTTGGAATGCGAGTTCTTGCAAGAGTTAGAGAACTCATAATGCATGTTGCGAGTTCTTATAAGAAATTGAGAACTTAAATCTTATATGAATAAAGTTTTTGTAAGAATTAGAAAACTCTTGAATCCTTACACACGAATGGCTCACCTCTCTTCAACAAGAATCCAGTGTTGCAATCAACGCATATTCTCCAATACAGCCAACTGCGCTATGATAATGGCAACCAGCATTAGCACCTCATTTAATGGGAGCGAGGGGCTTCCACCTGAGGAGGCTTCTTGGTCTGCTTGACAAAGAAGTGTGGGCTGCGTATCTTTTCCTTGGCCTTGTGTAAAAGGCTACTTTCCCACTGCGAATGAGAATTATTACAAACTCAACAAATGAGCGAGCAGCAAGACTGAAGACTCAAGTGGTGAAACTTGGCGTCCGATCAGAGGAAGCACTCGGCCAGCGAGGATGAAGGATTGCGAATTGAAAAAAAGGCTTAGGGTGGGTGGATGTACAAGTAACAAACTTTGTGTAACATAAAATATTGCTATGTCTCTAATTGGTGGACTATCAAAAAATATGTCTATCGCAGCACAATTTTTGGTCTATCCCGGCGGTTATAACCGCCACAACTTTCTTTGCTGCGATTTTAAAATTGTTGTACCTCTGCTGTAATTGTGATGCGCTGCAACGACATTCCGCAGCGGTTTAAGGACCGGCGGGGTATATTGATGAAGTGCAGGATTTAGCAGCGGTCATAACCGCCACAAAAATCCAGCTTTGCAGTGGTTATAAACGCCACAAAAAATAGAAAGCGTCTATTTTCTCGTCTGCTTATTAAGTTGTTATATATGGTTGTTAGCATTAATGGAGACATGTCATCATTTATAGGAGTGATAAAGAGAAATGTAATCAAATTAGAAGGTTGGGGATAAGTGCCATGTCGGAGAGATTACGTAAATCTCCCACCGACTTTTTTCACTGGGCTCTTCTCTTTTTCTTCATCCGTAACTTCAAGATTTTTTTCGTTCTCTTCTTCACTGGTGTTCTTTCTTCTTCTCAACAAAACCTCTATATTGAAGTCACCAACAACAATAACATCAAGCTTTTATCCCACCTTTGTCCCACTCTCTGGGTCGACTGTATATATTAATTAGTCTATTTATCACAAGATTAGTGAAAGTAAATGAATTGTCAATGTTATTTCATAAAGATAATAAATATTGAGCTATTAAAATTATTTAATTAGATATAACTAACAAGTGATCTAAGTGGGAGACTATATTTTTTTCTAGTATGCACATAATCATGTATAGCTCTTTATTTTTTTATATAAATATTAGGACCCTCTAGGTTTATTTTGAAGCTATACACACGTGTACATCTATTTTATAACAACTTTTTTTAGTTTCAATTTGTATACTTGTGTGTATTGCCTTTTAAAATCATTTTAAGTTATGCCAATGTAGGGGTGTCAATTTCGGGTCACAGGTCGGGTTCGGGTCAAACCCGGAACTGACCCGGGTTCAATCGGGTCGACCCTAACCTGACCCGAGTAGGTAACGGGTCGAATATTCGAACCTGGACTCGACCCGGCGGGTTGCCGGGTTGACCCGACCCGACACAGGAAGGAGACGGACACGGGCTGGCTGGGACGACGGGTGCGCTGGACGGGGGCGGGTGCGCGGGACGCGGGCGCACGGGTGAGGTGGGAAGGACACGGGACGCGGTGCGGAGGGAAGCGGCAGGTGCGCCGGACGCGGGCGCGCCGGTGTGTGGGATGCGATGGGTGCGCGGCTGGTTGGGTGCGCGGGCAGCCGCACGGGGCAGCCTCGGGCGGGCAGCTCTGCGGGCAGCCACGGGGCAGTGGGCACCTGGGCGGGAAGCTATGCGGGCAGCCGGGCAGGGGGTGGGTAGCTCTGCGGGCAGTCATTTTAAACAGGTTTCCAAGTTGACCCGGCAACCCGTCGGGTCAACCCGAACCCGACCCGTTTTTCAAACGGGTCGAATCTGCCAACCCAAACCCAACCCGTTTTGAAATCGGGTTGGGTCCAACCCGAATTTTTTGGGTCGGGTTTTCATGTCGTGTCAAATATTGACAGCCCTATGCCTATGAGCTAATCATTAAGATAATATAGTTATTATTTTATGTCTACATAATCAAATATCAAAAATTTTAAAATTATTCTCAACAATTTTAAATTTTCTCAAACTTCGAAACAGTGAGATTATGACCTATACAAATACATAAATTTTGCAAATATACAAATTTTAAGTGTTTTAGATGTAATTTTAGTTATTATGACTGGAGAACATATTTTTTAATTGGGGGATTTACATACATACCACTTTATTTTATGCTATTTATATTTCTAAAATCTATAACTTTAATATTTTATACATATCATTCATAGAACAAATATAAGTGCATGAAATAAAATATTAAAATTTATAGGGTGCTATAAGTTATAAGAATGAAATATATGAGTAATATATTTAATATTAAAATTTTATATAAATAATAATAATATAATATTAAAATTTTAGGTTTCAATTTATATAAATCTCACGAAACATTTGATGTTCATCATTAAAAATGGAAGGGGGGGTCCACCTCAAGGAGGTGAGCACACCTTCGCGACGCAGTCCACCACGCTTTCTTTTGCGGGGGCGGCGAGGTTCGGCCACTGCTTCACAACCACCCCACGCCACCGTTAGGGCCCGCCGGTCCGTTTCAAGTCATATTTTGCTAACCACCATTTATCCCCCAATAACACCCTGATCTGCCACTTAATACAAAGCTAATTATAATTTAATGACTTAATTAACCTCTTCCTCCTCAGGAACAGCCACCTTATCCTGCTCCTGCCGTTATTATTGCACAAAAGGTTACACGTGTCACTTTTTTGACATACAAGAAAGCTGAGCGTGGGTGGGGGACACCAAATAAAGTAAAGAATTCCATTCATAGCCTCTCCGCTCTTGCGTGCAATGAAAGCGTCGTTTTAGGGAAATAGTAATTAAACGTAGCTTTTTTTAATAGAAAATTAATTATTATAGTGACCAATGGAAACACGCCACGTTGCGCATAATGAGGATTATCCGTTTTCAGACCGGAGCGAGTTGTTGATCTGCTCGCTGCGGTCGGAGATATATATCGTGTGCGATATCTCGTCCCGTGATCGAGAGCGACGGGTGTGGGTCCGAGACGGACTGCTTGCCGTGCGATCGCCATCGGACGGTCAGATGCTGTCAGGGCTCGTCACGCGAGAAGAGAGTGGGCCTCGTCATAGCGCGCGTGGTCGCCGGGGGTATAAATAGGGACGGCGACGAAACTCGCAACCCGATATCCCTTCTTGCGCTGCGCTTGTCACGGCGTAGGGGAGAGAGAGAGAGAGAGGGAGTTGAGAGTTATCTTCGTAGTAGAGTTATCTGCGTGGGCGCAGGGAACCAGCATTGCCATTGAAGCTGTGGATTCGGAGGATTTACCCCTCCGCCGACTGGTTGCCGCCGGCATTGGCTGGATCGGTGCCGAGATAGTTGAAAGTTGTGGAGCAGAGGAAGGAACGAGGAATGGCGAGGTGGTTCCGGCGATCGTGTTAGAATGAGGTGCAAATGTGTTGTGGTAGTATTCTATTACAGTTTCCTTGTGTTTTTTATTTTAATTTTTTTTCTGGGAGATCGGATGGTTTGGCGCTTTTGTTGGGGAATTTAGTTGTTGTGGTGTTTTTCGACCGGAATAAAGGGTGGATAAAGATAATCGACCGTAGCGAGAGGTTTTGGGGAGATTTTAGACCTATGAGTTATTTTGCTCGAGGATTTGTTGAAGGTAGATTGGTTTTCTGTCACGAGGAAGAGGAATCGTGGTCTACACTTAGGTGATTGCTAATCTTTCAGCTTAAGAATCCGCTTATGGTTTATTTAGTGGAAATGTTTCGAGATTGGGCTTGAATCGTCACGCATAGCAATGAATGGTATTCTTGGGACATTGCTTGTTGAAGAATACTGGAAAGAAACCGTAATTGTCTCTAGATCTATGTTTCTATGCATTTCATCAAGAATTTGATTGAATCGTGTGTAGTAAGGATTTGTGTTTTGGAATAATGTGATTTTTCGTGGTCATTGATCTTATGTTGGTCTTAAAAATTGCTCTGTTGTTTATTCATTGCAGTTGAACTGCATAACGTGATATTGACCACTGTCCCACTGTTATTTCTGTTGTGTAGATCAAATTATTAGTTTTTGATGGTTAGATTGCGAATGTTATTATTTTTTCCTTGGCCCAATCAACGCTGAAGGCTTTGCTTTTGGTTTTTGGGAGCCAGGTTTTCAGAAAGGATAGTCCAAAATGAATGGTAACAGACAGATTGAAGTTCATTACATTAACACAGGGTTTCCTTATACAATCCCAGAAAGTTTCATGGACTTGTTTGAAGGCCTTTCATATAATCAAGCAGATATGTTTCTATCAGAAGGTTTGCAGGACCAGGTAATTTTTTGTTCTTTTCTCTATGTAGAGAGTAGTTATTAAAATGAATTGGGCTCCCAGCTTGCTGTGCTGACACATCTCGAGTCTTATTTATGTTTCTGCGCTTCTTTGTTTCCCCCTTGTTGCTTCCCCAGCTAATTGATAGTATTTGTCTGTTTGAAACCATGCCACGTTACATATGAGCTTCTGAAAAAACTATGCAGATAACATATTTATTGGTGTCCTAGAATAGATTATTAACTTGCCATGTCATATGAATCTTACTTTTCCATCTTGCCACTTAAATAGGTGTTTTTTTTTTTCCATTTTCTATCTATAATTCTGTACTGCATAGTAATGAGGGTCAATCGTTCATCAACATGCCATTGCTGTATGTAAAAATGTGAAATAAAGATTGTTGCTTAGCCATACATTTGATAATCTTTTGTTAATTGTTGCTGGCAGGGAAACTCATATTGGCCCATGATGCATGCAAATTTATATAAATATGGTTTTTCTGGTTCAATTGGAAACTCATACTATAACTTTAGTCAGCTATACGAGTTAAATGAGTATGCACCAAGATTAGATGGAGGAAGGAGGGTGTGGGAAAACCCTTTGCCTTCAAGTAATGTTGAGCTTCCGCATCTAGTGCCTGATGGATCTGATGGGGTTGAGCTTACTGCTAATACAAACACTGAAGAACGTAAGTTGATTTATTATTTGTAATTTTCATTGAAAGAATCAAGCAGTCTGCATAATGTATGCAACATTTCTCAAACATTACCAAATATGTTTTAACTTCCAATATTTTTCAGCCTTTTGCATGTGGTCTCTCAATAATGTGGCCCTGTTTCTAAGTTTTGTATAATATTATAACTAGATTTATGATTGGGCTTGATAATTTTTTTTAAGATGATTGGGTTTTTGTCTAATAACTAGCTCATATGTTGGAGTGTTTTTGGATATGCTTTCCGTTGTCTTGTGCAGGCCTTCAGTTTTCTCAAGCAAGTTAAGCGCAAGTTTTCATTTTTAATTAATTTTGTGATTATATTAATGCTTTTCTATATATTTTTTATTTTGGCCATAATTTAGATATGTGCAAAATCTTGCTTTATGTTGTCAGGCATTTGAATTGCTAACTGGTAGATTTACTGCAATTTCTTTCTATTTAAAAACATATATGTTGTTTTCTTTGCATCATGTATCAATTGGAAAAGAAAGCAATCTGGTTCAATGTTAGCAATTTATGGTAACATCATCATCATTGTAATTTTTCTGTTGTGGTGTAGTTTATGATGAACCTGATGTAGGGTCCAAGAACTTTACAACATATTAGGAAACTTTCAGCTCCCTTGTGGGTCCCAAGGCCTCCTTTATCACATATAGGAGAAGAGGATTTGAGGGCTAGGGGCATTTATTAGGGATGTTAGGGGAATTTATTAAGGGATTTGGGTTGTTTAAGGGGGAATTGTGGAGGGTTAGGGTGATGTTGAATTTATTTCTACAATAGTATTTGTTGGGGTTTTGGTTCCTAGTGACTAATAGGAGTTGTGGGAGAGACTATTCACCTCTCAAATAATGAATCAACTTGCATCTTGTCTTTCTTTGCTTGGAGATTAGTAATTACAGTCATCTTGATGTTATTTTTGGATCCATTTGAAGTAAGTTTTATGTTTTTTACATTGTAGTGTGCTATTTTGATCGTCAAATCCTATCAAATTGGTATCAGAGAATGATTTAGGACATATGCACCGAAGAAAGTGGATGCTTTGGAATAGAAACTAGAAGGGAAAGTTGACAAATTCAAATCTGAAGTTGAGGAATGGATTTCATCTATGGAATGAAGGTTTCCTAACCTAGAGGACATAACGAAGAAAATATTGGAGCTTCACACCCAACTGACAATACCGGAGGCGAGGGCGTTGGCGGGTGGCCAAGGAAGTGGGGGAAACTCCAATATCGGCACAATGAGGGATGATCGAGAGGTGGAAATCTTGGGCGAAAGGGAAATATGCCACCTCTTGAACTGATAACCAGGAGAGAAATGAGTGAAGGATATAGCATGAGGAGAAATGGGGAGGAAGAAACAAGGAGGGCTGATTTTGAGGAAAAGGAAGGAAGAGGGGTGGGAGAGAACAATGGAGAGATCACAACAATCACTACATGGGAGGAGCCGGAGGTGGAAAATGAAGTTGGGGCGGAGGGAATTCGAGAGTGCGAAAGTTGAAGATGCCCATTTTTTGAGGGAACAGATGTTCATGGTTAGATCTATAGGGTGTAGAGATACTTTGCTGTGAATGGGCTAACAGAAAGACTCACGGCGACAGCTTTATGTTTGGAGGGGAAGGTCTTATCTTGGTATCAGTAGGGAGCCATGAGATATCCAATCCGATCGTGGAGGAAGGTCAATGATAGTTTATTAGAATGTTTCTAAGCCAGTCGGGAATGAGACTTCTACAAACAGTTATTTGCTCTGGTTCAGGAAGGGACGGTGATGGATTATCGGGAGAGGTTTGAGTATCTTTCTAGCCGATTGGGGGAGGCTATTTAAGACAGTGTTGGAGGGGAATTTATGAAGAGATTCAAGCCAGAGATTAAGGATGTTGTCCGGTTATTGAGGCCATGAGAGTTGGAGGAGGCTATGGAGCTTGCCTAGTTGGTGGAGGACAAAAACTAACTTGAGAGAAGCAGCAAGGGTAGCAGTTTGGGAGCTTCATATCGAACAACAACTACTTTTTTGACACCAAAGGTACAACTTGTGCCCATTCAGAGGAAAATTTATAGTAGCTGATTGAGACAGAGGTTTAGGAGAAGCGGGTTAGGGGATTATGTTTCCATTGTGATGAGAAGTTTGCACTGGACCATCGCAACAAGGATCGTTCGCTGTAGATACTTATAGTCTATGATGAGGAGGAGATTTTAGAGGAGGAGGTGGTTGATGAGGAGCATTTGCACCTAGATGTAGTGAAGGCTTCCCTAAACTCAGTGGTGGGGTTTACCTCAAATCACATCATGACGGTGATGGAATATATAAGAGGAGAATTATTGGTAGTTCTGGTGGATAGTGGGGCAACTCATAACTTCATCTCTAACCATGTGATGAATCGATTAGGGTTTAAGCTAGTTGACACAGGCTATTTTGGGTTGATGATGGGAACGGGGAAGATGTAGAAGAGTAGAGGCATCTACCCAAAGTTGATGGTGACACTACAAGAGATCCAAGTGAAGAAGGATTTTCTTCCCTTGGAATTAAGATCACATATGTAATTTTGGGTATGAAGTGGTTGCAGACATTAGAGGAAACCAAGGTGAACTGAAAGGTATTGATTTTGGAATTCACGGTGGGAGGGATAACGGTGGGGATCAGGAGGGATCCTATTCTATTCAAAATTTGGGTTTCTCTTAAGATCATGGTGAGGGCAATCCAGGGAGCATGGATGGGATTCTTGGTGGAGCTCTAGAGCCTTGAGGGAGGAGGGGTAAGCATGGAGAGAGAGGGGAAAGTTCTAGAGATAGTCCATATACTCCTGCAACAATTCATTGAGGTGTTTCAGCTGCCTCAGGACCTACCTCTCCTAAGGGAGCATGAGCATGCCATCATCTTGAAAGAGGGGGTATCCTTTATTAGTGTTCGACCCTACCGATGCCCATAGGTTCAAAAGGATAAAATTGAAAGGCTGATCAAGGAGATGTTAGGCCCAGATCATTCGTTTTAGTGTTAGTCACTTCTCCAGTCCTGTGTTGTTGGTGAAGAAGGACTGAATAAGGAAACATTGTTGGATAAATTTTTTACACTAGTCATTGATGAGTTGTTGGATGATTTATATGGAGCGATGATGTTCTCCAAGATTGATATGAAATTAGGATACCATCATATCAGAATGCAGCCTATTACATCCACAAGACTGCTTTTAGGACTCATGAAGGACACTATGAGTTTTTAATGATGTCTTTTGGGCTTACGAACACCCAAACTACCTTCTAGTCAGTTATAACAAGGTAATTCAACCCTACCTCTGCAAGTTTATATTTGTTATCTCGATGACATTTTGATGTATAGTTGGTCTGGGGCAGAGCATGTGGAGCACTTGAGGGTCATGTTACTAATATTGGAGTATTAGCTATATGCTAATTTGAAAAATTGTTCCTTTGCACAACAGAGGGTGTAGTATTTGAGAAATGTGATTTACAAATCAGGAGTAGCTGCAGATCTTTCCCAGATAGAGGCCATGTTGGAGTGGCCCTTACCAAAAATCCTAAAGGAGTTGATGGGATTCTTAGGACTCATAGGGTATTACATAAAGTTTGTGAAGGGATATAGCTCTATAGCATAACTGTTGACAAAGCAACTGAAGAATGATTGTTCCAAATAGGTGGAGGAGGCCACCTAGACATTTGAGCAACTGAAAAAAGCCATGATGAGTGTCCCTGTGTTAGCACTACTAGATTTCAGCATATCAATTGTAGTGGAAACTGATGCATCAGGCTATGGGTTGGGAGTTGTTCTCTAATACGAAATAACCATAGAAACATAAAATGATTGTTGAAAACAGAATTTCAGTAATCCCGCCAAGCAGCTTTTGAGGATTTAATAGAGGAAAAATAAGAAAAACACCCTTGATTGAATAGTAGATGAAAGAAATTAGTAAGATTCAATTGATCTTCAATTTGAGAGGAGAATCCATCTCTCCCAAATCTCTAGACGCCGTTAGAGCCCAAGAACACCAAAGCACCATGTAAATTTAGAAAACTCAAAAGAACCCTAACCCTAATTCAATCTTACTACATAAAGCACACAAAATAACACCCTAATTCAAATTTTCCCTCATAATCCCTCTTTCTCTCTCTTTACTTAAGCAGTGGGCCCAACAGAAGGGGCGGAGCCCACTAGGGCCTAAAACAACAGGCTTATGCATTGGGCCAGCTGGACCAGTCCCTCCTGGATCGGTCTATCATTATCATGTAGAGTTAGCGACCCATAGCTTTTTTTAGCAAGGTGTTGACCGCTAGCGTCAGGCTGAAATCAGTGTATAAAAGGAAGTTGATGGCGATAGTGTTGGCAATACAGAAGTGAAGACCTTGTTGGAGCGAAACTTCATAATCAGGACCAACTAGATGAGTTTGAAGTACCTGTTAGAATGGATGATGGTGACAAAGGAGCATCAACGGTGGCTTTCCAAGTTGTTGGGTTATGACTTTGAGATCCAGTACAAGCTCGATTCGGAAAATAAAGCTGCATATGCTCTCTCGAAGTGTAGTGAAGACCCTCATGTTATGGCTCTATTTATCCCATTGTGTTGGAATGGGAGGCCTTGAAGCGTGAGAGCGAGTAGGATAAGGAGCTGAGTAAGATCAGAGGAGACTTATTGCAGGATAAGGATAGTCATCCTGGTTACTCTTTGATGGGTCAGAAGATTCTATATCATGGACGATTTGTGTTGTCGAGAACACACCACACATCCCTCACTTCTTGTGGGAGTTTCATGGCACAAATTTTGGGGGACATTCAGAAGTTCATAATACATATCATAGATTGACAATGGAGCTATATTGAGTAGGCATGCGAAAGAATGTAGAGGAGTTGATAACCAGTTATGATGTGTACCAGAGACACAAATACCTGGCTATGACAGCAAGTGTTCATCGAATGCTTTTAGCATTACCCGAGAATGCATGAGAAGAGATGAATATGGACTTCATTGAGGGACTACCTAGATCAAAAGGGTTTACTGTGATTTTAGTGGTGGTGGACGATTGAGCAAATATGCTTATTTCATTCCCTTATGTCACCCATACACTGTGGTGTTGATGGCAGCTGTTTTCATTAAAAAGGTGTTTCATTTGCATGGCATACTCGAGATCATTATGTCCGATCGGGGCAAGTTCTTTTTGAGCCACTTCTTGAGGGAGTTATTTAGTATGCAGGGGACTATCCTGAAGTGAAGTGCATCTTCCATCCCCAGACGGTTGGCCAAACAGAGGTGGTGAATCGTAGTGTGGAGACTTATCTTCGTTGCTTTGTATTAGATACACCAAAGATGTTGCCAAACCTGGGAATATTAGTATAACACTTCATATCATACAACAGCCCAGATAATGCCATTTAAAATCTTATATGGGATGGATCCACCTCATCTGATACATTATAGGCATGACAACACACCAATGTTATAAGTGGAGCAGTACTTGGGACAAAGAGACCGAAGTTTGGCAGAACTAAAGAAACATCTACGGAGAGCATAACAAATATTGAAGAAGCAGGCGGATGGACACTTGAGAGACATGCAGTTTGAGGTTGGGGACATGGTTTATCTAAAAATTAGACCTTGCAGGCAAATGACTTTGGCTAACAAAGGAATGAGAAGCTCTCTCCCCATTACTTTGAGCCCTTCGAGATAGTGGAGCGCATTTGCGTATATCGCCTACGATTGCCATCGATCTCAGTCATCCATTACAGGAAATTCATCAATTACTGACGGTCTGGACCGGCGGTTTTCTAGTCTCCGGTATTAACGGCGGTGTGACTGCCAGTTTTTACCGGCGGTCTAACCGGCTGTTATGTTAAATACAGCCGTCGGAAAAAGTGGCAGTCCAGAAATTGCCGGTTAAACGGCCGGCATTAAATCTTACCGGCGTGTTACTGGCGGCTTGAACTGTCAGTGTTAAGTGAATTTATTTCCGGCTGTCTGAACCGCCGAATAGCCGCCAGAAAATGCCCTAGAATAAAACCGCCGGTCAATACCGGCAGTTTGCCGACGTTGTCCGACGGTACACCGGCGACACACTGACGGTCTCACCGCCGGCAATTCTGTCGGTGTTAACCGCCGGTGATTTTACCAGCAGCTTATCAGCGGTCTATTCTGTAATAACAAAGATGTTTATACCGGCGGTTGAATGGCCGGTACGTCGCCGGTAACAAAACCGGCTGGCACCGGCGCTTAGACCGCCGAAAGCTAACTGGCGGTATTAACCGCCGGAAAAGGTTTCCAGCGGTTTTTGAACCGTCAAGAAGCCGCCGATTTTTTGCCAAACCGTCGAAAAACAAGTAGGAACCGCTGGAATAAACCGCTTGTAATGAGTGATTTTCCTGTAGTGATCTATCCCTTATTTCATGTATCGTAATTGAGACAAGCCATTGGAGCCCACAAACCCTCGTCAGCACTACTAGTCACACTGTAAGAGGATGTGGATGTGATATTAGAACCACAGGAGGTGAAAGGGGTGTGTCAAGGAAATAATGGGATCAAGGCGATGCTGATCAAGTGAAAGGATTTACTAGAGTATAAAGTGACATGGGAGCCCTACAGTACCATCCAGAAGCAGTTTCCCTCTTTCCACCTTGAGGACAAGGTGATTTTTTTGGAGGGGAGTATTGATGTTTGGCCTAGAAATTTTACAACATATCAGGAACCTTTCAGCTCCCCTGTGGGGCCCAGGACCTCCCTTATCACTTATAGGAGAAGAGGCTTTCGGGGGAGCTCTTTGGGAAAGATTTAAGGGGCATTTATTAGGGGATTTGTGTTGTTTAGGAGGCGGGAATTGTGTAGGGTTAGGGTTATGTTGAATTTGTTTATATAGTAGTTTTTGTTGGGGTTTTAGGTTCCTAGTGGCTACTAGGAATTGTGGGAGAGACGATTCACCTTTTGAACAATGAATCAAGCTGTATCTTGTCTTTCTTTGCTTGGAGATTAGCTCCTTGGTGTTATTTCTAGATCCATTTGGAGTAAGTTAGATGTTTTTAACATTGTTTTGTGTTGTTTTGATCGTCAAATTCTATCATAACACTTTATATTCTCATATTCAGTTTGTTTTGTATTTTGTTTAGCTTCTATAGGAAGAGCATGTCTGTTTAAAACTATTTACCATTGAGTAAAACTCACTTATGTATGCCATTTATGTTCCTACTTTTTTTGGTTGATTTTTCTTGCATTTGTGAAGAAGCAAATCATCTAGTGTTTTCTTTTGGATTGAACTAATTCAAGCTATAATATTTGGATTGTTGGATTTCTGTTAGGAAAATGGATCAACTATTCGCTTCGATTTAATGTTTGAAAATTGTTTGTCACCTGGAAGAGAGAGAATGAGTGGTACATTTCTATCTTGGGCAGAAATGTGGGCACATGCTGACTATGATGCACCTACACTTGTCCTCAAAGAGGAAAGCAGTGTTTGACACATGTTGGACACATCAAGACATGTTCAATATATTGGACGAGTGTCTTAGATTTTTCATGCAATTACATTTGTTTAATATAATTTCTTCTATTTCCTCCACAGCCTCAAATCAATCGCCCACACTTAATTCCTCATCCCCTAAATATTCACATTTTCATTTCTCTCTAGCAGGTTGCGGTGTTGTGGTTAGGATTTCACAACAATGCTCGATTTCATGTTAACATTGACGTCTAATGTCGTCAACATCAATATTTCAAAATCATCTCAACATCGAAATGTGATGGTGTCTTGACATTAAAACTAAATGTTAGTAATTATTATAGTCACAGCTTTCCCAACATCATCTCAACATTGACAACCGATGACATCTCAACATCAATGGTCGGCACCTTCTCGACTTCACCCATTGCACAACATCAATGATGTGTCCTAAGGCCATGTCGTGTTGTGTTCTTGTCATCATGTTTGTGCATTATAGCATGCCGATTGTGCTAGTGCGGAATTAGAGCACAATCCTTCACTTTTTGCTTTCCTAATAGTTCTAGATACTCATTACTGAATCTTTTAATACAAAATTAAGCTTTGCTTCTCAAGGTTGTTAACTTTAGTGGTTGCTTCTCCAGTTTTGCATTCAGGCGGTAAACAATACCTGATACTGCTTTAAAAAAATTCATAAATGCTTGATTTTATGTGTTGTATGCTGTTTATGGAGAATGAAGTCCTTAGGAAGTTGTTCTTGATTCTTTAAGATTCTTAACTTCCCTCTTTTCAAGTTCAGATTACTGTTCCACGTTTGTCCGTCTTTTTCATAGTATTAGCCCAATTTTTTCCATTGATCCATGTTGAATATGCCTGCAGTATGGTGTTTCTTTCTTCGACTCTCTATTGATCTTCTAATTCTTGCCATATTTCTCTCTCTTTTTCTTTATGTCTCTTTCTCTTCCTCCAATATTTCATTTTTTTTTTAATTCTAGTTTTTCATGTGATTGCTGCTCCAAGTTTTTTATTCTTTATCATGGTATTAGCCAAAGCTTTTCATTCTTTTTCATAGTCTGCTCCAAGTTTTTCATTCTTTTTCATAGCTTTAGCACAATTTTTTCCTTTCTGAATATGCATGCAGTAAGGTTTTTCTTTCTTATAGTCAGCAGTGGTCTTCTAAAGCATGCCATCTTTCTCTCTATCTGTAACACCCCACAGTACTCCTTAACAATACTGTAGAGTGTAACAAGAATACACATAACATTTCCATCACTAAACATCTCATTCATATAAATTCATTTAAGACTTATATAAAAGATCATATAAACCTCATCTAATACAGCAAAGGAAACAACTAGTAATTTTCAAGTTTCATCAAAGATCTAGTACAGAGCCACTTAAGGAAATCCAAACAATTCAAAATAATACAACATTAAAAACTATTTACTAACCTCAAGAGTAGATTAAAAAAAAACATTGACATAAAACTTAAATACTTGCATATCAAACTTCATATGTAATCTAAATAACAGTTATAATATAATAAAAGGAATAAATCAAAACCTTAAAGTCATAAATCATTATCTCACTTTTATTGATAACAATATCATAAATCTTAATTAACATTATTCTTTTTCTTATCGAATTTACACTGAATATCATAATTAAATATGTAAAGACTTGGTTATACTTTCATAACAATATTCAATGGAGCCTAGGTAACCTGGCATTATCGCCATTGAATTACATTGAGGTCCCTTTTGCCTCATTAGGGATCCCTTTTGCCCCACCTGCTATGCATGTATCTTTTTCTTTTGGAGTCTCTTTTGCCCCACCTGCTATGCATGTATCTTTTCTTTTTGGGTCCCTTTTGCCCCACCTACAATATAGGTTTAGTAATTGGGTCCCTTTTGCCCACCTGATATTGCAAACATCATATCATAGATATCCAATCTTTACTTTTAACTTGATATTCCTTACATCATACCTTTATAATTCATATATGATTTTAATTGTTATAACCTTCAAGTATGTTTATACTCATACAACTGGTGTATTAAGAAGTTGATATCTACTAAGTTAAAAAGAAAAAATTTTTGTATAAAATTATCAATTAAGAAAAGGCTGAAATAAGCACACTTAAACATCTATCAAATCTCTCTTATTCTCATAGATAGACAGTTGTGAATACCCCAATGTATTCTCATGATGACTAACAAAATTCTCATAATGCATCTCATTATAATAAAATTTCAAAACATAAGGGATAGACAAATCATTCATGATCATTACAATTATAAATAATTACATAACTTACCTTCCTGGCAGGTGATCTCTTCAAAACCTATACCACGAAGCCTTTTTCTTTGATATACAAACCCAAAACTTTCTTTCTGCATAAATATACGAATAAACCTACAATATCATTGGTTATCATCGTTTAGAAACTTACTAATTTTTAGATAACATAAAAACTAATGATGCTTACTATACTTCTTACATTTTTCTTCTTTTAAATTTCCTCTCTTAATCTTCTTTCACTATATTCTCACTTCCTTCTCACCTTTGAATCAAACTACAATTCATCACAAAATTCCATATTAATTACGTTTAAACTTTGATAACAATTCCAAATACTTTCCGTAATTTCTACTGTTAATACCTGTAAATTTCTGCACTGTTGAATTCCTTCCTAAATACTTCTTAATCTTCTTCTCCCAGCACAGCCAAATTCTCCAAATTCTGTTACAGGATCTTCAGCGAATTCTCACAGTTCTTCTAGTCACTGTGTCGAACAGAACCACAGTGATTCCTTCACTATGTTCTCACCGAAATATGCTATTTGCTCCCTGTTTTCATCGAAATCTGCTACAGTTTCCAATTGATTTTCCTTCAGCCACACTCATACAGAAATTTCCTGTACCAGAATGTTCAATAGAAACTCTAAGCCATGCACCGGCTGCACTCCACTTCCTTATCCTATATGCTGTTGTTGGCTTGAGACAAAATTGTCTGCAGACTGCTCCCGTAAGCCAGAAAATTTCCGCCTCTTATTACAGTATTTGGAGCACTGTGCCGATTCTTCTCCTACAGGAATTTCTGCCGGTTGCTCTATGTAATAACCGCACCAATTGGATTAGGAGGGCCCACATGCTAACTACCTTCACAACCTTTGAAAGCACCTTATCATTAATATCTATTTACTAGTAATTTAATTAGCTATGAAATATCAAAACAATTTATTTACCTGATAAATTGGGCATTACACTATCTCTTTACATCTCACTCTTTTTTCCGGTATTTCATTTTTTTTTTTAATTCAGGGTCTTCAACAAGGTTGAATTGTTCCTCATGTAGGCCTCAACACTGAACTTTTATTAGGTCCGGTGTAAGGACGTAGAGGAACGTCCGGTCGGAGGCAAAATCCCGCCAAAAAACTCGGTATTTGCTCGGTATTGCTAGGTATTATTTGATAATAACGAGGAATACCGCTCTGTGAAGACCAATACCGAGTTATACCGAGCTATACCGAGCAATACCGAGTTGTACCGAGTTTTTTCTAGGAAAAACTCGGTACAACTTTTGTATAACTCGGTATTGCTCGGTATAGCTCAGTATAACTCGGTATTGGGTCTTCACGTGATGGTATTCCTCGTTATTGTTTGGTAGTGCTCGGTATTTCTCGTTTTTTGGCGCGATTTGGCCTCCGACCGGATGTTCTACGTCCGGTCGGAGGACGTAATAATTGTTCCTCAACACTTGGACAGGTGTAAACTATCTCAGAAACTTCTTGAGAAAGGAATGTTAAATCCCCCTTTTTTTAAGGATAGAAATCTATCTAATATATTTTAAATTTTTATTAAAATTAAGTTAGGCACAATGTCAATTTTAAACCCATGAACTCCACATTGTGATCCAGGAAACATATCACCCGCTATAAATATTATTTTAAGGTGCATGCCAACTAAGTTAGAGCACTAACCCCTCTTGACCTATTGGAAACAAGGAGCATATTGGGGCTAGAACTCAGGTGTTAAGAATGCCTATTTCTACCTCCTGAGTTGGTTAATAATTTTTATTGTTATGCAATATGAGGGGACCATTCTAGTAGAGGCTGATGTGAAATTTTAATCAGAAGTTTGATACGTTTACAATACATAGAATTCATATTAGGCCAGGGTTACTTATCTATTTCATATATATTAGCTATTGTAATTGAGTTAGATAGACGACTATTAAGAGAATAACAAAATAGCTGACGTTTCTTTTGGACTCCTGTCGGATGATTGAGTTGTTGATTTGCATTCTTCAACCACAGTTGATGATTGAATCATGGGTTTTGTGGATTCACTGCAATGTGGATTTGTGGGTGGTTGGAAGTTTAGTTATGAAGTCTTGCTTGTGCCTTTTCTGAGAAGTTAGTAGTGTCAACTAGTTTTGTACAAATTGTATCATTTCCAGGTGTGATTTTAAACATTGGTAGTGCAGTTGGGCATTCAATGGGTAGAGAATGACTATTTTTATGAGGACTTCACAACCATTGTACAATCCCTTATGATCTATAGTGGATAACTAAGTTGTAGGCTTTCATTTGATTGAGTCATAGGTGATGCAGATTCATCATATTTGTCAATTAGTGATCAAATTTGCCTTTGGTTATAAAGCTTTGGTTGCAACTTCTCTACCAAAGTAGGTCAGGTTCAAATCACCAATAGGGCAATTGGGCAATCAGGGGAGAATGATAATGGATTGTCTAGTGGATATAATAATAATAATTTTTGTCATGTCTCTTGCGATCTGTAGTAAGTGATTGAGTCATGGACTTGTGTTTGGCTATGATTAATAATTTGAACCATGGGCTGAATGGATTCATGGCCTCAATTTGTCTTGGGATTTTGGAGTAGTTGGTGGTTCCAAGTGGTTTTATGTCACTTGTTATTGTTGTGAAATTATCTTCAGTTACAAACCATATGATGTTGTAAATGAAGGTTATAGTGAAGAATGCCTATTAAGAAGCCATTTAATTTCTTCTTCATAGTCCTAGTGTCTCATTATTCATCAGTTATTGATCATTTTCCCCTTCCACCTGAACATTCTCCATACTTTTCTCATATCAAGAACAATGTAACCTCCTTTTTGTTTTTCAGAAACGTCTTCTTGTCTGTAAAGGAGGGGGCTTTTGTTCTATTCTTAATTATTTTCTTGTTCTACAATTAATGGCCTAGATATGATATTGTTTTGCAGGGATTCGAGTAAACAATAACGCAAGCAGTCCTCAGGTAACAAAGTTTTTCCAATATTTAAGTGCTGCAGCATGTATGTTTCTCAATCATGAAGTCTTTCAATTTTGGAATTTGAAATTCACTGCAGAATTGGAACTTTAATTTTCCTGTTAGTTGGTCTTCATTATAAAAAAATAGCGAAGTAAAAGAAAGCCGTGTATCTTCTTATCTTCTTATTAAAAGGATGTATGCTTGTAGACTTGTAGTGACCTGATTTCCATTCAAGACTAAGGCTTTGTTTGGGACGGCTTTCTTTCTGCTTCTTAAAGCAGCTTTATAGTACAAATATTAATTTTTTTATACTAAAAAGCAGCTTTCCGAGGCAGTAAAAAAGCCATCCCAAACGAACTCTAAGTTGAATGATGCATAAAAACCTGTGGAGCCATTTTGTAAAAAAAGGATCTCAGCATAAGGCTCAGAAGAACATACTGGCTAGCAATCTATTAAAATTGATCTTATATCCTCTCGTTAGTGGATGATGATTTTAAATGAAATGTTAATTAGTAAGGAACAATTTTCTTGATGGCAACTTTTGATAAATATTAAATAGTAATATGCCCATGCCATTCCGCCAACTGTGATTGTCAATTTTTTTCTTGAGGGTGGTTTTGTGATGTTGGAAATTATGTTGATCATTTATGGTACTCAAACCCCAGGACCATGTTATGTTGTACGCTTTATTTGGATCGTTTTCTTTTCTTAATTTTCTACAAAAAATTCTAACACTTTTGGACACCTCTGGACACATTGTGAAATGTGTTGGTCACTTATTAGTTATTACAAAAAAGCTACGCCACCATAATTTTGAGAATTGTGATTTTTATATTTGATTTAGAAATCCTAGCATATGAGAATTACTATTTTGTGTTACGTCCAGCTCTCTTGTATCATATATGTTTCAATAATTATCATATTAATGTATTTCTTTGGTCTTAAAATGTTCATGTCTTTTCATCGTAGCTTCCCATCTTTGATTAATTACAAGGAAGAGCGATGAAAGGGGGAATTGAAGGAAAATATCTTTTTTTTTTTGGGAACATTTTTGACAAGTATCCAAATTTTTAGGGAACGTTTGAAATTTTTGAAGCAATAAAAAAGATCCGTTATGAAAATAAACAGATATGGCAAGCAATAAGGAAGCTAACTACTCATGGGTGAATTCTCTTATCGTTTGGGGTATTGCTACTTGCATAGAGTATAGTGGTGTAGAAGGAGAAAAAGAAAATAGGGATCTTTAATGAGAACGTCATAGCATGTTATTAGGATGGCCAGTTGTATCATACTTGATTAATTCTACTATATATGTGACAACTAATAATCCGTTAAGCCTACCACCACCTATCCTAACTCTTCCCCACGGAACTATAGCTTTTTATGGATGAAACCCTCAGTTGCTTACTATAAGTTCTGACTTTCTTCAAGTCTCCTTTTCATGGATAAGCTTCTTGCATGTTTCACCTTCATCTCTTTGGTCCAATGTCGTGAATGCATCCCCTCAAGATGTGAGCCTATTCTCCGCAACATCTATGGAATGGATATGCCTCAAGCTTCCATTTTCCCTTATGATACACCATTAGATCAAGAGTTTGTTATTTTAGGTGCTCATTGCTCAAGGACTTGATTTTTGGGAAAACTATTTTTTTAATTTGTGATACCTCCTAAAGTAAAGGAGGGATCAAGGAGGTACCATTCCTTCTCAGGAAGAGTCCCAAGTAATGATGTAAGGAAACCAGTACAGAGAAATGTGGATTTTAAGAGAAAGGTAAAGTGCAAGGAGGGAGAAGAAGAGGAATGAGGAAATATTGGAGCATTTGGGAAGGTTGGGGAGGATGCCTCCTTGGGTTGCAAATGGTAGAGAAAGACTGAGATAGTTCATTTGAAGGAGAGGATCCCAAAATTTTTTGCTATGAATTATCATATGGCTTGTTTCTCAACCGACCTCCATTATTACCCAGTTGTGCATACATTTGATTTAATATGGTTGATGAATGTAACATTTATCTTGTGAAGAACATATATCTTCTTTGGTCCAGGTGGTAAGGATATTGGTTCATCAAATGGTAGTTAAGGCTTGAAACCTTTGTTTTGTCCCAATACAATCTTTTTTTTTTTTTTAATGTTGTCTTTAACCCATTCATTCATTGGGCAAAAAGACAAGCCTTTGACCACCTAGATTTTTTTGGCAAATTGCAAAAACAATAAGAGTGGACTATCATGACAGTCTTTTTACTGAATTTGATTGAAATGCATAGTCGACCCACAAGACAATAGCTTGCCTCATTGGGATAACCATTAGTTGACTTGATATTTGCAATCACTTTGGGTTGCTGTTTTCCCTCTGATTATTGATAACAACTTAACTTGGTGATGTATGATATTGTCTTTGGTGTTTGTATGAGTGTAGTGGTTTCTTTGCTCAACATGCTCTAGTTTTTATACCAGTATACCACTCATGTTTCATTGAACTTATTGGCCTGTTTGCCTAATCTACGTATCACTTCATGTGTATGATGATTTCCTTGAATGTTATAAAATTCTAATCATCTATAAACAAATTAGAATAGTTATAGTTTGTTTTTGTCATTAAGTGCAGATATACTAGATTTTTTTTTTTTTGGTACTATGCTTTGTTAGAATTAAATCCATTACTACTCTTAAATAGATGTTGACAAGTTGCAATATGAGTGTGTTTCCCATGGCCTTAGTGGCACATTTAATTGAGGCTTTCCATCTCTTTTTCTATTCAAATCAAAATTGTGTTATGAGTTTTTGAATAGCAAAGCTAAGAAGTATGACCAAACCATATATTGGCCACTAGGTTCTTCAGGCTTATTTTTTTTAACACAAATGTAAATCATTTAAAAGATGTTTGGCTTATTTTTTTTTAACAAATGTAAATCATTTAAAAGATGGCTTGATCCATTGGTAATCATCATCAATTATTTAGGATCAGCTTTATGACTCTTTATTTGTCATTTGCATTTTCTTCCCATTTTTCTTTCTAACCCTTCGACAGTAATTTTATTTACTTATCTTATGTGTATATTTTCTACCCTTCATGGTCAATATGTCCAAATCATTAAATTTTATTTTCAACTACCTTATACTTCAATGTATGATACTCCTACAATCCTCTTACATAGCTATTTTCTAATATTGTTTCTAGTTTTGTCTCAAATACAACTTAGCTTTCTTATTTAGGCTTTGTTTGGGACGGCTTTTTTATTGCTTTCTAAAACAGAGTTTTAGTACAAATTTTTTTATTTTTGTACTAAAACTCCGTTTTGAAAAGCAATGAAAAAGCCGTCCCAAACGAAGCCTTAATCATGTTAGTATTGCCATCCTCCTATTTAACCAATTTTAATATTCTTTCTAATTTTTACTCCTTCATTTATAACCTTATCATTTATACATTATTTGTCATAACTACAATTTTACTGAAATTTATCTAGGTTCCACAATTTTCTCTCATCACATAATAGCTTTTTTTAACTGCCCAACACTTTGGTCCATTTAATTAGTCAGCCTAATTGCAATTTTGTTAAAATTTGTCTTTATAATCTCTATAATTTTTTTTATAACATAGCACACTTTATGCACGTTTTTATTTAAATTATCTAGCTTGAACTCTAAAAATTATATCCCTTTTATTTTCCTATTCTTCTATATAATACGGCTAGGTATCACTTTATCTTATAGCATTAATAATTACCTATATCATGCCAACTAAACATGTATATCATTTTCTTAATATTTATTCTGATTTATCTTCTAGCAATATTTATTGGTAATTGCCTAAATCAAACCCACTAAATTTCTATATCATTATATTACTTGTTATACTTACACTAAATCTTTATATGTTATGTACCATTCAACTTTTCATATATTTTAGTCAAATTTTCCCCAGTTATAACTATATAACTTATGAAAAACATGCAATCGAGCTCTTCAATTCAAATATTATTTATGATGTCACCATTTTAAATTTAACATAAAAAAAGATGAAAATATAATGCTAATCTTTAATGTTATCTTACTATAATTGTAAATTTTGGTCAACTCAACTATTTGTAATACTAATCAATGCTCTATCATACATATTTTTAATAACTTCAATGCTCCTTTCACATTCACTTTTTCTTCCTAATATGCACCACATCATATGAAGAAATTTGTTTGCTTTGTGCTTTTTTTGGCTCATTGTCTTGGCACAAAATTCATTTTCATAATGAATCTTCCTGGCATGAAGCTAATTTGACTCTTTTAAACTTTTTTTTTTTTGGGTAGTCTCTGTTTCATTTCATTCCCCCTTAACTTCATTTTATATTATTCATTTATAATTATCATAATGTTATCTTTTCTTCTGAACTACTAATATCAAAATACTCTACAATTATTTGATATCTTATTAGTTTCTAAAGCTTCATTAAAATATTTGTTAAAAACACTCGCAATTTCACCCGTGACTTTTCAAATCCAAGTAGATATCTTATTATTTGAATCAAAAGCTTCACCTTTATGCAACTTCATTTCTTTTTTAATTCAACTTCATTTTTTTTTATCTATATATAATTGATTTTATTTTTTTTCAAATAATTTATTAAAATTCTTAATCAATAAATTCTCAAAGAAGCTTTCATTTTCATATGTCCTTATTATCTTCGTTTTTAATTAAGATTTTATTATATTTTTTAGTGCATCTAATCTATTTAAAATATATACATTTCTTGTGTCCTATTTTAGCTATTTTATATGATATCTTTTTCTCCTCCTTCGATATTTAGCCTATCTTATAAATCATTAAAATTATTGTAACTTTTGCTTTGCTCACTATATTCCTCGCAAAACTTCTAGCCTTTTTATGTAAATGTTTTTTGTATAATAAAAATCGTTCATATACTTTATGCACGGACTTAAGATTTTATGGCTAATCAATATTTTATCTATGCGATTTAGCATGTCTGTTCCCAGCATCGTTTTGATTAACCACTGGTCGGCTGTGATAAGTTGCTTTGCTCTGCGCAGAAATTGTAATAAGCTCTTTGGTTTTGTTTCTTGCGTGCTAATAATTTTCTGCAAATCTTATATCCTAGGAATAAACCTCTCTTACTAAATGTAAAAAGAATTAGAAATAAGTCCGGTCATTTCTTACTTACAAGAATGCTTCAGTAATTTTAATTGAAATCGTACTTGACTAGTGAACTCAACATAGCCATCCATTGCATATGATGACGAAGTGCTTTTGTAGCGTGCTTTTTGGAACTGAAATAGTTTTGGTTTTTTCCATTGAAGAGGAATGTATTCATTTTGGCTAATCATGATTTTTCCGGATGTACTGCAGCAATATATTTGGCAAGACAGTATCGATCCTGACAGAATGACATACGAGGTATGCCTATTTATTTATTGGCCTACCCATATTATTAAAAATGTTCGTGCTTTAATAAAGATTGCATTAGCCGCTTAAGTTGGAAGGAATACTGAACTTTGTGGTGCTTGCTCTACCAACGCAACTTGACTGCATAAAACTCTCTTAGACTTCGTTTGGGACAGTTTTCTTCCTGCTTCCTAAAGCAGCTTTCTAGTACAAAAATTAAATTTTCTCTACTAAAAAGCCGCTTTAAGAAGCATGAAGAAAGCCATTCTAAACGAAGTCTTAGGTTTCATTTGGGCCCCTTGAGTATACTTAAGCTTCGTTTGGGACGGCCGTTTTAGAAAGCAATAAAAAAGCCGTCCCAAACGAAGCCTTAGTCTTCATTTGGGACAGCTTTTTTACTGCTTTTTGAAGCAGCTTTTTAGTATAAAAATTAAATTTTTTATACTAGAAAGCAGCTTTAAGAGGCAGTAAAAAAGCCTAAGGCTTCGTTTGGGACGGCTTTTTTACCGCTTTCTAAAATGGAGTTTTAATACAAAAATAAAAAATTTTGTACTAAAACTCCGTTTTAGTACAAATTTTTAAAATTTTCTACTAAAAAGCTGCTTTAAGAAGCAGTACGAAAGCCGTCCCAAACAAAGCCTTAGGCTTCGTTTGGGACGGTTTTTTTATTGCTTTCTAAAATGGAGGTTTAGTACAAAAATAAAAAAATTTGTACTAAAACTCCGTTTTAGAAAGCAATAAAAAAGCCGTCCCAAACGGAGCCTTAGTCTCCACTAGTGCTTATTTTAATATGTTTCACCGGCAATTATTATTTTTTTATCAAAAGGAACTGCTAGATCTTGGTGAATCAGTTGGAAGTCAAAGTAGAGGTCTTTCTCAAGAGCGTATATCTTCACTTCCCGTCACAAAATATAAATGCAGCTTCTTTTCGAGAAAGAAGAAACAAAGCGAAAGGTAACTTTCTGTTTCTGTTTGTGTTTGTATCAAGAAAAAAGGTAGCTTCTTTTTCTTGAATCTGTATTTAATAAAATGGAGCTTTTATATGGGTGGCAGGTGTGTAATTTGCCAGATGAACTATAAAAGAAGGGATCGACAGATGACTCTACCATGCAAGCATGTCTACCACTCTGGATGCGTTAGTAGATGGCTTAGTATAAACAAGGTGTGCTCTTGATAAGTCCATCTATACGATCAACTTTGCATAGTTTTCGTGTAACCGCTTAATTGTTTATTATTATTGGGCCTGCTATTTATGATTCAGGCCTGCCCAGTTTGCTTTGCCGAGGTTCCTAACGACAACAAGCCCATGCAATAGTTGTAGAACAACATGGCGAAAGGTACAGACCCGAAAGGTTATCTTAAAACAGGTTTTCTTAATGGTTGCCCGCATCATTTGTTTTCTTATTATGTTTGCGCTTTTGAAGTAGTAAAATTGGTTGTAGTTTCTTGGTGCAAGTGGGAAAGGGTAGGATCTCCGTAGTCTTTAGTTGTTAGTTTGAAATGAAACTTAATATGTCATATTTGTAGGTTTTACAGGCTTTTTTTGTCTGGGTGGGGGGGGGGGGAAAGGTTATAGATATAGTCCTTGTGTAAGGATCAGGAGGAAAACAAATCATATGGTTTGGAGGTGTTTTTTTAGTTTGTAAATGATTTTTTTTTTCTGTGGCATGGGTTTGCGCGATGCAGTGTGTTCTCTTCTTATTAATTGTGCTGCTTTTCTGTTTCGGTACCTCGATTATTCTTTTGCAAAAAAAAAAAAAAAAAAAAAAAAAAACGATTTATCACATTTTATTTGAATGATTCATGCTGAGATTACTTAGTACTGATATTAGCACTTTTTTTGTTTTTTTCTTTTTAAATAGAAATGTAGTCATTATTTGGTATTGCTTTAAGGTTCAGCAAGAGTAAGGGTGTGCGATTTATATTATAACACAATATCCGTATTGAAATATTAAACAAGTTAAAAATACTTAAAAATATCTATAGTCAATTTTTAGATTAATGACTGCATTTATCTTTATAAAAATATTAGTTTGGTTACAAAAGTTTTTTTTTTATTTATAAAAAAGAGTAAATTTTATTTTCAGTCAAAGCAATGAACAAGATAATATTGTCACTTCTCATCATTTAATAATATTTTTGTAAATAAATATGTTTATTATCGTCTTATGAAATCCTTTAAATTTTAAAAGCAAATAAAATGTCGAGCATGCTAAATGTGATTTTGTACATTTTATTTATTAAAATGATATTAAGATTTATGTTAGTGATATATTATTTGAATATAATTTCACCATAACGAAATTTATAATAATTTGTGATTAAAGTTAGGTGCTATGGTTTATTAAAATGTTGAATTAAACCAACTTTAAAGCTTATATCTTTATGGTTTGTTATCGAAGATGATAAATCAATAGCATAAACTAGCTGACATTAATCTACTTATAAAACACCTGGAGATACGAAATTATCAGATAATTTACAAAATTAAATATAACATTCTTAATTACATAACTAAATTATAATAAATATTATTACATTATCATTGTTGCTTTTTTGGTGAATTATCTTTCTATAACAAAAAAGTGTGACAATTATTTGTAAATAACGGCAAAACTGAGCATTATTTTTGTTCAATTTATAAAAAACATATGTTATTTTAAACATCAAATAATTTCATAAATGAACATAGCTTTTAAAACATAGAATGCTTCATTAGCATGATTGCAGTCATAGAAAAATTAAGATAACAATTTAGTTGCGATAAAATTAAACGAACCTTAATATTTTAAATTAATTAATTAATATATTATATAATAGCACTTGTAAAGAGAGCTTTGCTCCCAAAATCCAATTTTTAAATTAAAAATCAGCGTAAATAATCCATCAACCTGTCCATTAAATTAAATGACTGTTCTTGCAAAAAAAAATACAACGCAAATATCAGAAAACATAAAGATATTTAACTTCAAGATATCAATTAAGACTTAGGAGCTAGTAATGAATACACTGTCTCACTGAATTCCCTCACAAATAAACTTCTAAGACATTCTTCATCATAAAAAAAATGACACCATACTTTAAAAAGAAATTAATAAATAAATGCTAGAAGAGAAATGGTAACCTCTGAAAGAATATATATACCTAGTTCATCCTCTGAAAGAACCAATTTTTTTTGTTTTAACCTAAATTTCAATGAAATGCTACTATATTTCGTGGCTTTGAAAGAATGAAGATTACTGACCTAAACAGAGCATTCTTCATGCATTTGCAGCTTGGCTGCCCTCCGAGAAAGCCATACCGAAGGTATCCATTTCAGTAGTATTCCCTTCATGCAGGTCATCAGCATGAAGAAGATATTTCACCTATCAAACGCAGTATAGTTATCATCATTCCATGATTAGTTCATTCCTAAAGCCCTTCTGCAACTACAAGATTTAGGTTTTATTTGGGACGGCTTTCTTACTGCTTCTTAAAGCAATTGTTTAATATCAAAAATAAAAAATTTCTATTAGAAAGCTGTTTTTAGAAGCAGTAAGAAAGCTAGCCCAAGGCTTCGTTTAGGATGACTTTTTTGTTGCTTCTTAAAGCAACTTTTAAGTATAAAAATTTTAATTTTCGTACTAAAAAGCTTCTTTAAGAAGCAACAAAAAAGTCATCCCAAACGAAGCCTTAGACTCCATTAGGTAGATTTGTTTTTTGAATGGAAGTACTAGGTCAACATATTAATAATATTGAAGACTTGAACAAACAACTGGCATTCTTATACGGAGGCTATAAATTAGCAGAGTCAATATTGGCATTGAAGACATAAATCTTATCATAGCTTGTATGGAAAACACCAAATGAAGGGAAAATGAACATCTGAACACTTAATCAAACAACCCCATAATTGTAAGTGAAGTGATGATTTTCCATATTGACTTACCATAATCATAGAAAGTGATATCGACGCTGCAAGTAATTCCATGAAATATATCATCATTTCCCAAGGCCATGAAATCAAAGATACTTGGACAGCCAGGGGATTTCTGGGCAAGCCTTCAGCGCAAAAGCAACATCATCGCTGGAGAAAACAGAAATAATTGTGGAATAAGCGCGCAGAATACGATGAATATTAAGAACCTCTATTTATTTTTTCCAAAAAATAGTTGTAAATCCAAAAAGGTCATCAATCTGAAAATCATCATTAAGTGGTGTGTATTTAGAAAATTTACATATGAATTAAAAAAAAATGCAAATATGGTTTAATTTGTTCTCATTCTCAATAAATTTATGGAAATCCATCAATCAACCTTGGGAAGTTGAGCTGCATTCTTTGCAACCTATGCTTTGCACCTTCTTCAGAAAGAATGATTCTGCACTCGCCAAGCTTGCAACTGCAAAAAGAGTAAAATAATGCAAATTTGTTAAACAAAATGAAGTCGTAAATTATAAAAACATCAATATTCAACTGCAAACTGCAAGATGAAAACAAGAATAGTTACAGTTCACTAAGGCTTCGTTTGGGACGGCTTTCTCACTGATTCTTAAAACAGTTTTCTAGTAAAAATTTTTATTTTTTTACTAAAAAACTACTTTAAGAAGTAGCAAAAAAACCATCCCAAAATGAAGCCTAAGTAGATTTAACGGATCAGTCATATGCCACATTAACAATGTACAACATCACAACCACCATCCAAATATAAAAGAATCCAAGTAGGGCTCACATAATAAGAGATTAGTGCTTCGGGAGCAAGTGGGGCCCGGTAGAGTTGTTATTATACGCAGCCTATAAGCTTATTTGAAAGACGTGAAAATAAGAAGCCACATAGTAAACAATGGGGTGCATTTTAATTTCAGTCACAAGCTTCTCAGAAAGCCATAGCAGGCTATCCAAACAGACAGCAACACTAAGAAATAAATCCAACTAAAAAAAAAAATAAGCCACAAATTCTTTGGATAATAAATGTAAATGTTTAACCACTTACCCAACTTTCAAGAGGTCATCCCATCCAGGTTGTAATTCCCTATTACTTGAACAGAGAGACCGAATGATAGTTGCCAACTGAAATAAAAAAAAATGATAAAAATCAAACCAAGTAAGAAATCTGAGTATGCATGTGCACCAGGGGTGAAATGGCTATCAGTGAAATAATATGCACCATCTCAATAATATAAATCATTTTGTAGTCTTTACAAACAGAAAGAGGAAGTTTCTTAGCACACTTCAGCTGTGCAATAAATGAAGTAGGGCAAAGAAAAAAACAGGGAGTTTAAAAAAATTAACAAACCTTTTGTAAGAAAATTTGCATTTGGCTTCAAGTGAGGGATTTAAAAAAAAAATTGTACCACCTAAATTTGACAAGTTTGAAAGTTTGAGTAGCTTAATACATAAAAACATGAAAGCTGAAATGTTGCTTGCATAAGAGATGTGCCATCTGAAAAGCTCAAGCAACTGCCCTTCTAGATGTGAAAAAAAATAATAATAATGCTTAACTTTATATGCTTCAATCAGGCACTGACGATGATGCTAACTGCATTGGTGTAATGCAAGTGCAAATCACATTCTGCCTAACAGGTTTCCACAATTGTACTGTAAAAGGGAAGGAAAAGGAGAAAAAATTAACCTTTTCAAAGGTAACTTCACAAAGGCCGCTTCGGTAGAGTTCATGAACCATAGCTGCCAACATAATTTTACTCAATCTTGAAGAAGTTTTCATTATCTGAGACCAAAAGACCGCATTAGCTACATCAACAAAAAGATCTCTCACTGTGAACACTAGAAAGATGCGAACACATAAGCAAAAAGTATATAAACGTGCAAACAAAATATCTCATATTCAAGAACTCATAGTTTGTTTAGTCAAATACTAAGCGCTCTATATCACCCTTCTAAGCCCATCTTATGTATTCTGTATTCAGAGGCCATTAATTGTACTACAATCAGAATTCCATATCTAAGCCGTGATTTCTATGAATAGTGACATTTATCTACAAACTGTTTATTTAAGTTTTAATCTACATAATCTAAGCCAAAATGTGTGTCAACAAGCATTGAATAAACTAATAAAGTTATATAACTGTTTCCTAAACCCTGTATAAGTGTAGAAGTTCAAATTTTTTAAAGCGGTTCATTTTCTTAAAAGTTTACTCTCATTCTAGCTGATCATTTGTAACTTTTCACTGGAGTCACAAATCAAAATAATTTATGACTCACCTGAATATGCGGTGCTTGAAATACATCATGTACAGCAGCTTCAATGTCATTCATACCAACAAGATGTTTCCCTGTGAAACAATAGTAACCCATTATATTTTAGAACATCCATTAGAGTGACTGTACTAAAAAGGCTTTTAAAGTACATTTAAAAAAATGATACACAAACATATATGCATAACTGATAATTCCATAACATCCCAACGAAGTTAATGAAATGGAAATTAAAATAAAACGAATATGATAATATTGCAAGAACTAATGATAGTTACCTTATTTCTTAAATACAAATAACAACAAATGAAACTAGCAGTCAGCGACGAAATAACAATTTAGGAAGCAACATATTAATAATAATTGTCATTAAATTCAAAACCTTGAGGCAAAGACTGTCTTAAATTAGACTTTGAAGATTTTGCCAGCTGCTTGAGTCGATAGTCTGCTGCCTCAGCTGCTCGTCTGCATATTTCCAAGGCCCGCCTAGCATCACCAGACATGGCTGCAACCTACAAGTTGATTTAACAGATCAAAGATGATGAAAATGAATTATAATAACGCAAAACTTCATACTTTAGTAGGTTAATTGTGCTTCAAGAAAACATGTGCGACATACTTAAACAGATGGAGTTTTGACCACAATCAAGCTTATTGTTACTTGGGTTAACTGATGGCTGGTGGGATTGCTGGCATTTAAAATAAGCAAAAAAAGTAGTGATTAACCACTTTATCTCCCTCCCAGAAAAGGCACACAAATTGCCATCAAAGCATTCACTCGGCTTCCTATGACCCGTTCTAGCCAATGCAGTCATTCATATTGTGCATACTCATTACACATATCACACGCCATGATTGCTCCTCTTTTGAGAGCACTCGAGTTCCTCTAGAGGCAATAAATAGTGAGCGCTTAACATGTGTATATAGTAAACTAACCCCAAACATGGTATGATTTGCTCATTTTTTGAGTGGTTATTGATTTTCTAGTAAAATCTATTTATAAATACAGGTTAGATTATTCTCATACTCCCATAAACCCACTGTGATCAAATTCCAAGTATTATGTTATCTGAAATAAGTATATATGCAACATATCATTGTCCAGTCGTACATACTATCCTTCAATCATCATACAATTAATTCGACAACCTATATTATAATTTATTAAATTGTAGTATAAATACGTTGACGTTAAGTCTATACGTCTGCACTTGTGGAGCCCTTAAGGGCCCATTTTATGAATGATTTCAATCTTTGTGTTATTATTGACTCAATATTGAATTTTATGGATATTCTTTCAAAATTTTAGTGGTGTTATATTAATTTGGGCATCGAGTTTATGGACGACTTTATTCCAATTAAAAGATAAAATAGCAGCAAATTACCTAACTACCATCCCCTCATCCATTTAACCCATTTCCTTCATCTAGATATTTGGGAGAGGAAAAGAGAGGGAGAGAGAAAGCTCGTATTCTAAAGTTTTATGTCTAATACACGCATCGAGCTAGTTAAAAGAGTTGCTCTACTCAAAGGCAGAACACAATTCTCATACCTTTAACTTTGATTTATATCTTGCATGGCTGCCTATAGTATTCTGTTAGGCCGGCACCTGAGCCGGCTGGACCGGTCCAACCTGGACCGGTCCTGGTCTTCACCCGGCGGAAGCCAGGCGAACAGGGAGGGGGCGGAAAACTCAGGGGGCCCACTTGGAGTCTTTTGGGAGGAAAATTTTGATTTAGAAGGGGTAATTAGGTCTTTTGTAATCCTCCTTTCATGTTTAATTAGAGAGATGAGGGGGAAATTAGGGTTATCTTGAATTTGAATATTTTCTTGAGACCTAGGTTTTCTTGTTCTTGGGCTCTAGACTACGGCTAGAGATTTGGAGAGTTTTTCCTTCCTCTCGAATCGAAGGAAAATTGTATCTTACTTGTTTCTTGCATCTACTAGTGGAAAACAATCGTTTGCTATTGTTTCCTACGTTTTCTCTCAATTTTTTCTCCATTTTTCACTGTTTTTCACTGTTTTCCTGTGCGGGACAGGAACTTGCTTGGGAGAGTTGCATCAGGGGCGCATAGGAAATACTTGATCTCAAGTATTTCCTATCATATTCCCTCATCATATGAAGTTTATTGTATTTTTATTTGATTTCCACCAAGTATTTACAGTTATATTTGTACAATATATAGATAGTTAGATACCAATATTATCACAAGCATTCTTACACGTGTAATGTACATTTATAAGAGAGTATCTTCATATATCATGCTCTACAATGTCTAATCATGCATGGCGAGGTTTATTTCACTTATGTGGGCATTGGTCATGTGTGTTGATATACCATAGTTGGTATGTTTGTCACCTAGCATGCACAACAAATATCATATTGGTATAAGGTACAATTGTGATACAAGTGCCCTACATGAGCTCTTGCACACATATTCATTTGTTGTGAGTTATATCATGTATTCCTACACAGTGTGTATTGCCCCACATGAGCTCCTACACATTTAGTTATGATGTGAATCATACATAAGTAGAAATATGTTTCCACATTGCTAATCATGATCCCACAATGAATGCTAATATAAATCTATTAATATTGCTCACATTTCCTTAATTTGTTATATGATTAAATTTGTGATCTATAAAACTACTTGTTCCACTTATGGCATGCTACTATCTTAATGTGTTTAATTTAACCTTATTTCAAGAGTCTGCTATAAATTCTTAGATTTCATTCTCTTTTCATCTCTTCATAATGAATTCATATACAATCCTCTACTATATGCTCTTCTATGCAACTTGATCCTGGGACTATTTTAAATGATAAAATTTTAATCATTATTGAAGGTGAATTTCATAAATATCTAATTCAGAAGTGAGGCACACCTAATTGTGAAGATTTATAGGGTACTCTATACGAAGCCCATAATTTATGTTCAAATTTGCTTGATGAGCATTAAATACTACAAATATGCTTGATTTTTTTAAAATCAAGCAGATTTGATAAAAAACTATGTTTATTCTCATAAGAAATAGAGGATTGATCATCCTTTCAAGTGTAGTTCATTTATTTTCTTTTCATTAGTTGAATTGTTTTAACGGTTACTTCTAGATTTAATAATATGCCAATGATAAGATGCAAGAAAGGTTGGATTTTATTATCTAGCTTTTATAGTAAGCATGACTTTAAAATTGATTCAATTTAAGTTAATTCCAACAAAGATTAAGAAAGCTATGATGAAATACATTGTATTTCCGTTTATTTGTGGTATTTTATATATTATTTCCATTTGGAGTTATCTTGGGATAATGGTTGTTGTTTGCAATTTGGAGCACTCTTAAGGTTCGATTGTAGTTGGCTACTGCTGGGATTGTGATTGTAGTATTTGCTTCAGGCAGTGAGGTTTTTGAGCTATTCATGGAATATGGTTTTGAAATTCAAGATGGGCATGTGCTTCATACAGGTTGGTGATGGCAATTCTTGCAGCTTGTGCGTGTACAAATTTTTGGTGTGCAGTTCATGTGCATGTGTATCTACGGTCTAATGTTTTTGGGATACGAGATTTACGTACGAAGGGATTTGCAATGGTTGTTGCTTGCTTAATTTTTGGAAATTAGTTTGAGCTTCAACTGGGACTAAATCCTATGTTAACCTTATCCAATAGCCTGAGACTGAGATATGAGAATATAGATAGTTAATCTGGCGGGGGGGGGGGGGGGGATAATTCACAAATTTAGCTCGAATAAATTTTTCTTTCTAGGTTTAATATTGTGAAACCAGTTTTGATGTGTGATTGCTTCGAGTGGGGTACAAGTGCAACTACAATTCGAATGTGTCATCCATTTGTACTAGCATGAGGCCTAAATTTTTTTTTATTTTGGTATTGTATTTCCTTGTTTTATTTCATCTACATTAATTGTTATTAACTTTTATAGTGCTTTTGATTTTCAAGGAGCAAGCCATCATAAATCTATTTTTTTAAAAATTAAATTCAATTTGTTTACTAAGTTTATATGTTTCCTATTTGATGCTACAATTCTTAGATTTTTTCAATAATTTCATAATGAAATGATTTTAGTATTGTTTGTTTGCATCTAAAAGAGGTGAATTTTTAACTATTTGATAAATTGTGATCAATGAATCCTCAATTTTTCTTTGAATGAAATCATCTTCTGCATCATATTAGTTACATAAAAAAATACATAATCTTGAGTCATCCTATATCAACAAAGTTTTTTCTCGAATCTATTTATCCATCTTATTGGTAAACCATACATGATAAATTAGACACGTCCAAATAAGTCAAGTCTATTTTCAATAACTTTTCTTAACAAATAACAATTCTATTGTCATCTCAAACATTATCATTTTGCACTAATCCTTCCTTGGTTTCATGTGTGATTGCTTCAAGTGGGGTACAAGTGCAACTACATAATTCGAATGTGTCATCCACTTGTACTAGCATGAGGCCTTTTTTTTTTTGTATTGTATTTCCTTGTTTTATTTCATCTACATTAATTGTTATTAACTTTTATAGTGCTTTCGATTTTCAAGGAGCAAGCCATCATAAATCTTTTTTTTTTTTTAAATTAAATCCAATTTGTTTGCTAAGTTTATATGTTTCCTATTTGATGCTACAATTCATAGATTTTTTTTCAATCATTTCATAATCAAATGATTTTAAACTTTAGTATTGCTTGTTTGCATCTAAAAGAGGTGAATTTTTAACTAATTGATAAATTGTGATCTATGAATCCTCAATTTTTCTTTGAATGAAATCATCTTCTGCATCATATTAGTTACATTAAAAAAAAAACATAATCTTGAGTCATCCTTTATCAACAAAGTTTTTTCTCGAATCTATTTATCCATCTTATTGGTGCACCATACATGATAAATCAGACACATCCAAATAAGTCGAGTCTATTTTCAATAACTTATCTTAACAACTAACAATTCTATTGTCAATTCTAACATTATCATTTTGCATTGAACCTTTCTAATTCTATCACACATTCATCTTAACATTCTAATTCGCATTTTATGTCATACTTAACTAGAGTGCATATCTACTTCTTTGTTTCCCAACAAACAAATCATATAAATTTATTGAGAAATTTGCAGTTTTATTACACATACTCTTGAATCCTTAAAATACTCTTATCACATAATATTATAATGGCACCCATCAATTTTAGCCATTAAGCTTGAACCCTAGAAGTTATTTCAAACGATTTATGCAAATTATGAAGCCTTGATCAAACCTAGTGTTTGAAAGATATTCTACCATATTCCAACAAGGGTCCAATTTCCTTAAAATATTTTGTTTAGAAACAAATATCCAAGAATGACTGGACACATGCTCAAGTAACATAGGCATAAGTTTTTTGTATCCAAAAACCTTTGTATAAATTTGTCGCCATGCATGAGATAATTTCAAACAAATTATAAGAAAGCATACTCTTGTAACTAAATCTTTTCCGTTTTCTAAAAGTGAAGGCATCATGTCAAAGTGGAACAAGTTGAAATAACAAAATTCAATGGTTTATTTCTTAGGGGTATCATGGTATAATTATTACTCATACTCTTGATTAATGAAAGCAACCATGGAGCCACACCTTTCTTGATGCAAATTCAATAGCTTGTTCTTCAAATGCATCAATGCCTTTAAGACGACTTTCTATGATTTCCTGAAGTTGCTGATAATTGTAAGGACCAAAACACAGCCTCTGAATCCCCATTCGGCTTGAGATTCTGGGAAGGAACTTCTCTGGAAGATCCATAGTGTTTGCTATCCCTAAAAGTTATCATATAGAAGTCAGAACTTGAATATATCACAATACAAGAGATAAAATAGTATATTGAAAAACAAGTCCATACTTCACACCTATAACAATCAGCTTTGAGTCTGGTTTGGTAGGCCAGTCAAAAATGTTATACAACACCTGAAATAAACTAAGTCAAATTCAAAAAACATGAGAACTACTGCAATTGGATTGTTCATAAAAATCATAATACATTTTCATGACGCCATGAAATATAGCATTAACAAATGAAGGGAAAAAATCAAAGACTGAGGTTCACCGATTGATTTCTGGTTAATAAAAGATCAAGTTCATCTATAAGCAGAACACAAGGTCGATTTTCTTCCTTGCCAATTTTGGTTCCCTCAGAGAATAGCTCATTGAGAATGTTAAGAGCTTTCTTCCATCCAACTCTATGCCCACTCAGAGCTTCATAAATAACCTGTATGGTTAAGTTGATCGCAACAAAAATTAAAAGCTACAAGAAAATACTGGCTTTGAGATAGCTAGCAGAACTAGACGTATTACAATACCCTGTAAATATTCTCAGGTGAGGACAATTTCAGACCATTAACTTCAACAAAGCAGTACGGCCTCATTTTTCCAGCATCAACTTCAGTCCTAAGGTTTTTCAAGACTGTAAGTACAGTCATAGTCTGCAGGTCGATACAAAAAATGTATTACAAGGTAAGGAGTTCTTAAGCTTTTAAGTACAAGAAAAGAAAATGAACAAATACAAAAGAAAATGTTTAGTAAAATAAAAATATTTCTCTGAGAAATAACAGCAGAGAAGCACCACATACCTTGCCAGTTCCAGGAACACCATGAATATAAAGACAGCGGCCTAAACAATGGTCTTCGCAAATGGCACCTTTGATAAATAAAGTAATCTCCTCCATTTCCCTGACATGTAATCATAGAATTTGAGATAAAATATCAACAAGGGTCATCAAAAAATGACGCACATACTTAGTTCTGCAAGGTAGTGTCTTGGGCAAAGCTGTTAGCAATAGCATCGATTTCGCCCGTTCCAAGTCAGTAGGTTTATGAAGCCTCACATGTTCTGGAATTTTCTTCAATCCTATCTTGTGAAGACCAAATATCCTCCCCCTACGTGAATTCTGAAAGGATTCTGCATGTATAAGCATGTGAACTCAACAGAACATAACAGATTAGGAAGAAGAAAGTAGCTGAAGTGTACTGCAGCTAATTCATGAGTTGGAGTGTCATGACAAGAGAATTTTCCCACTATGTCATCATCAAAATCCGAATCATCTTCACTATCACAATCTGAATCATTGGAGTATTTCCAATCTTCATCATTTCCAGCCTCTTCATCCTAGCATAAATGAAAATTTTAAAGAGATTGTTCTAAATGTTAGATCATGTGCATATGTTAATTAAAGAATGCCTACATTATCAGTATCAGCAACTTCAGCAAGACGCTTGAAACTGTGCCAGCGAACATCATATTCATATTCACAATAGAACACATCATCCCCCTCATTGTTTGCCTCAGCAAATTCTCTAGGGTTCATGACATAGCAATGCCTGACGACAGACTCCATCTGCAGACAAAACACAAAAAATAAAATTAACATTACAGTAGCAATGTTTTAGGCTCAAACAGAAGGCATTAGATATTTGTTTAATAGAAGATCAAGCTATGAGGAAATCAAATGATAGTTCGTAGTGAAAAAGAAGTTGAGCTATTTGATCAAATGGATGAGGAGCTTGATTGGGCAGGAGAGATGAGAATGGACAATAATATTCAATTGTGGCTACAGGCTGGTTCTAAGGAACTAAATGTTTTTATTGCAAAGCTATATAAGAGGCCATCAAAGAACCTCTTAGGCAGTGTTGATGACTTGGAGTCCAGTGCGATGATACCTGGTTCATCCCCTAGCAAAACAGAGAGAAAAAGGGGACAACCACAAGGAGTAATAACCCAAAAATATTCATCTTATGTGGAATTTGATGATGAAGATGGAGAAGATTCTGAGGCTAGCTCAAAGGATGGGAATGTGTATTCCTACAAGAGGAAGAAAGAGAAATAGGAAACATTGAATCAAACATTTAGCCTCTGACCAAAAATATTTCCATCTTCACAACTTTCAGATGTAAATAAAACTGACAGGTGAAATCTATAACGACGCCTCAAAAAGCTTACCTCAATATCACTGAAATGGTTTGTGAGATAAAGTTCCCTCCGTAAATTGTGAGGTTGTCTACCTGCTGTAGTCTCCTCTGGGATTACATACCAACGACACTTTAACCAGTAGGTACCATCCGGTTCTTTCCACAAACTGCGAACCATCACAAAAGTATCTATTATATACAAAACATCTTTCAGCAAAAAATCGAAATTAATAAATGAAAACATAAGCGACATATTTAGCTCACAAAGAGCAGCCAAAGTTCTCCCAAATGAAATAAAGAAAGTATTCTGACAAGCCATATCATTCCCATTAACCAACAGGTTTGGTTTTTAACCTTTCAATTCTCGCAGCCCATAGATCGCTAGAGAGCAGCTTCTCTCTTGCAGTCCTCCTTAGCTTCTTCCCATCTGATGGCCTCGGCAATTTCACCTTCTTCCCCAACTTCCTCGCCTTGCAAAACTCACAAATCCAGTCCCCTTCGGGAACTTTCCGCAAAGGCGGCTTCAGGCATCGAAGATGAAACCCACCCAAGCAATCGTCGCACTCGATCATTATAGATGACCCAATCTCAAAGCAGATCCGGCACTCCTCCGCCTCAGGATCATCCTCATCGGATTCTGCATCATCCCTCCTCTTAACATAAACATCGTCCCCGACCTCGAACACCCCGCCATCGTAAGCCAGTTTCTTGTAGTACGACCGCTTCTTGGCGTTTCTCCGCTTCTTCCTTGTCTCAGAGGGGTTAGGGGTGGCCGGAGCGACGGAAGAGCGCTTCGACGGAGTTTTCTCAGGCTCAAGCAGCGAACGTTTCGATTTCATGGCTAATTCAAAGTTTGGTTGCCGGATCAACTAACTCCGGTTGTTCGGCGAATTTACGGAGGCCGAGGAAGCGCGCGAAGGAGGAGAAAGATCGTTACGACAGCAACAACGTCGTCGTCCGACGAGGTGAAGAAGCTTTCTTGAGCGACTTACGCACGCGTAGCCGAAGCAGCAAAGAAGGAACCCTAGGCGGGAGATTAGAAGTTAAATAAATTTTTAAATATTTTATTTATTTCATATTTAACTCATAAATAAATAATTATAATATTAATATATAATCAATATAATTTAATTAATATAATTATAATTGATAAAAAATCCTTAAATTATAATTAATAAAATTTAATTGCATACATTAAATACAAATAATTTTTATTCTAAACAATTTTTAAAATATACTATCTCATAATTAAATAACTTCAAAGTTAAAAATATGATTTAAATAATTTAATTAGAAATATCATATAATTAGCATAATAAATATGATTTAATTAAATTAATTAAAAGTATAGTGCATTTAGTAAATAAATAATTAGTTATATTAATTGATAAGTAAATTAGATTTTAATTATCATAATTTAATTTTTTTTGCCAAATTATTTTCATGATTTCAACACCTTGGGATTTAGTAAATACAGATTTACAAGATCTACTAAATTGTACTTGTTGCCAAATAGTCGGATTCAATAAATTTTGGCATTGGGCAGATTTAACTTACATCCGTAAGTCTTATGATCTTCTATTCGTCTTCTTCACTTGTCGATTCCTATGCCCACAAGCTCCTATTGTCGTTTACTCCCTACTTTGTCGTCAATAATTTGTAGAATTTTGAGGGCTGATACTTAACAAGAAAGATGAGGGTCGCAAATTTTAAAATTAATAATAAGAAAATTTACATACATACCACTTTATACCATCCTATTTATATATCTAACACCCAAAACTTTAATATTACATACATACCACTTTATATTATTTTAATATCAAATATGTCATTCATATTTCCTTCCTACCACTTATATTTGATATGAAAATGAACTAAGAACAGTATGCATGTAATATTAAAGTTTTAAGTGTTAAATATATAAATAGAGTATTATAGGGTGGTATGTATGTAAATTGGTTTTTAACTAACGTTCTGTACATTATAGTGGAGAGAACTTTGTGAGCAAGATAAACTGTGAGGGTGAAAAAGTTTTGGTAGATCACTAACAAAGTACGCAAGACAAACGTTAAAGAATAAAAATATTATACATTAAAATATTTTAAATATATTAATTAATATTTTTAAATTATATTTTTAAAGACGTATAATATATATATATATATATATATATATATATATATATTATATATATATATATATATATATATATATATATATATATATTACTTTCTTTAATTGAATCACATAAATTATGATAGAATAAATTTTATTTAACTCTAAATTAAAATATTTCAAAGATTAATTTTTGTATATTCATAATTAATGAAATGTTAAAGAATTTCATGCAAATGTGCAAAGGAACTATTTTGTACCATCTGCTTCATTTGTTGCATAATGAAGCATCATACAAATCTCAACACATAATAAAGCCAGCCAATCTTCAAAGCCTGTCTTATTCTTCAAGCCTTCAAGCTCTAACAATAAAGTCCACTCATCAAGAGCACAGATGTACTTCAAATTTTATGATCTGTATCTGATAAACAGTTATAATTCAAAAAATATTAAAAAAAAAAAACTTATAATTAATCTTTGAACTGACCATAATATACCCACCAAGGCTTAGGTGGTTGGGGAGCGAGCATGATTGGAAACCCTCCATCCCGGGTTCGAATCCCCTCTACTACGGCCTCGCCTTTTCAGTGGGGCAAAGCAAGTGTGGACCCGATGCCGGTGGATGGTCTAGCTAGATTTCACCGAGGGATTAATTACGAAGTTAAGTGCTCCATTTAGAATGGCAGTGAGTAGATACCCCATTCTCAAAAAAAAAAAAAATTACCATAATATTTCTTTAAGAGCTCAAAGAAAACCAGAGAATAGTTGCTCTCCTCTACTGAAATACAGCCAAGCTTGATTAACTCTCCAAGTAATTTAAGCCTTTTTTAACAGTAACATTGTAATGTTACTATATCGAGCTATCTTCAAATCCATATCAGCTTCAAATGCAAGACAGAAGACCATAAAAGACTATGGCAGCAACGATAATATTACTGCAAAAATAAATTTATTCAAAACTTCTGCAACAGAAAACCAAGTTCTTTCTGTCGACAATGGTCAATTATCAGAGGTTACAATAGAAAAACAATATGACCAAGAAAACAAAATCTATTTATATATGAGAGCATCACGGCCTGGACCAACACCAATGTAATGAACTGGAATGCCAACAAGCTCTTCGATCCTTTGCACATACTGACGAGCAGCCAGAGGGAGATCCTCATATTTTCTTATTGAAGAGATATCACATTTCCAACCAGGCATTACTTCGTACTCAACCTATAGTACATGAAACAAGCAACAGTTTTATACAGATGAAGCGTTCAGTTCTGTATGAACTTTTACTGATGTAAAGAAATATTTGAAGATTAAGGAAATAGGAGAGTATTTTCATTCATTTATTCAGTAGGAAGTGGCCTCCTTCATTGCTCTTTCAACAAGTCTTTCATTCCCATCTTGTTAGGCAACAAACAACAACATCAAGCCTTTATCCCACTACATCGGCTACATGAATCTTTTTTTTCCATTGTGTCATGTTAAAAGTCCAATTCTTGTTTAAATTTAATAAAGAAAGATCATTTCTAATATTTTCTAACCAAGTCTTTTTAGGTCTACATCAACCTTTCTTAACATAAGTCAAATCTAATACCTCTATTTTCCTAACCGATCATCGGAAGGCCGCCATTTTATGTGACCAAACCATCTAAGGTTACTCTCTCTGATTTATCTTCCAGTGGAGCTACTCCAACCTATTATTTGTTAAGCAACAACAATATGCGTAAATGCCTCTTCCTAATTTTGGCAGATCTGTAAATTCTTTAGTTTTATTAATGACCATGATAATATTAAAAAATGGGCATAATGTGGTGGATTGTAACACATCTAATTCTCTAGTGGTATATGAGCTTCCTTATGCAGAGATCTTTTGTGCTCCAACAAATGGCTATGAATACCAATAAGATTTGCTATTAAAGGCTGCATGTAATAAATTCTTTGGCGATTTACAAAAAAAATTAAGCTTAAACTTGAATGTTGTGTTAAAACTAGAGATTTATGAGGGAAAAGCTTGAATTTTATTATGCAATCTACTCCCTAGTTATAGATCTATACAAGGTGTATTGTAAGGAAACAAATAACTCTATAATAATGAGAATACAATTATTCCTAAATCAATGGAAGGAATTAATACTATCCAGGTAGTCTTCCCACGGATTAGCCGTGGATTTCTTTTGGATCGTGAGGTTGAGATTTAACACTCCCCCTTAAGCTGGGAAATATGGATCCGTCATTCCCAGCTTGTCAATCATTCAGAGAAAGGTAGAACTGTCCAATCCTTTAGTAAGGATATCTGCAAGTTGATCCTTTGATGATACATGGTCAACATTTACTAGACCACTGTCTAGTTTTTCTTTAATAAAATGTCTGTCCACTTCTATGTGCTTGGTTCTGTCGTGCTGGACTGGATTGTGGGCTATGCTGATTGCTGATTTGTTGTCACAATGTAGTTTCATTGGCTCATCCCACTTAACCTTTAAATCATCTAGGATTATTTTGATCCATAGTAGCTCACATATTCCCAAGGTCATAGCTCGATATTCTGCTTCTGCACTGGATCTTGCCACCACATTCTGTTTCTTGCTTCTCCATGTAACTAGGTTACCTCCAAGAAATGTGCAGTACCCTGAGGTAGATCTTCTATCAAACGGTGATCCTGCGTAGTCAGCATCCGTGTATACTTCTAGGGTTATTCCACGATCTCTCTTAAAGAGAATTCCTTTTTCTGGTCTTCCTTTAAGGTAGTGCAATATCCTGTCTACCGCTTGCATGTGAATCTGCTTTGGATTCTGCATAAACTGACTGACCATGCTTACAGCAAATGCTATGTTTGGTCTAGTGTGGGAGAGGTAGATCAATTTTCCTACAAGTCTCTGGTAGGCCCCTTTGTCTACATCTGGGTCTTCTTTAACTTCCCCCAGTTTAAGATTAGGTTCTACTGGTGTTGGTGCTGTTTACAGGCTAGTTTACCTGTTTCTCTTTAGAAGATATTTGATGTATTTCTGTTATGAAATGAATATTCCTTTGCTGGAGTGAGCTACTTCAATTCCGAGGAAATATTTTAGTCTACCAAATTCTTTGATGTCAAATTCCTTAGTAAGAATTTTCCTTAAACTAGCTTTCTCCTCTTCATTATTTCCAATCAAAATAATATCATCAACATACACCAATAATATTGTGACTCCCCTAAGTCTGAGTGTTTGAAGAATAGTGTATGATCCCCTTGACTCTATCGATACCCATTCAGGAGCATGAATTTAGAGAATCTTCCGAACCAGGCCCTTGGTGATTGTTTGAGCCCATATAGAGCTTTTTTCAGTTTGCACACCTTGTTACCTTCAGATTTTTCTTTAAACCCTGGTGGTATTTCCATAAACATCTCTTCTTCTAAATCTTCATGTAGGAATGCATTTTTCACATCCAATTGTTCCAGATGCCAATTGTACTTGGCTGCTAGTGAGAGTAGTATTCGGACAGTATTCATCTTGGCTACAGGCGCAAACGTTTCTTGGTAGTCAATGTCATACGTTTGAGTAAACCCTTTTGCCACTAGTCTTGTCTTATATCTCCTTAGTGTGCCATCAGCTTTGTATTTTACTAAGAACACCCATTTACAGCCGACCGATTTTTTTCCTATCGGTAGATTGACGATCTCCCATGTTTTGTTTTTCTCCAGGGCCTGCATTTCATCCTTCATGGCATTTTTTCAATTTTTATCAGATAAGGCCTTAGAAACATCTTTAGGAATATGGATATCTTCTAATGTAACAAGGAAATTTTTGTGGGATAATGAGAAGTAGTTAAAGGATATAGAGTTGTTTATAGGGTATAAGGGAGGTGGTGAACTTACCTTATTTCCAGGAGATTGTTCAGATTCTTGGATCTGCTTTGGAGCACAGCTTGAGCTTATATGTCTGGAGTAAACCTTTCCAAATCTAATGATAGCGTTGTCATTTGTTTCAGGTGGATTGTTCTGAGGTGGTGGAGGAAGGTCAAGAGGTGCTAGTTCACTTTCCTCATCTTCCTGAAGTTCAGTCTCCCCCTAAAGATGAGCTTTTGAAAAATAGGAATTTTGTTCAGCAAAGGTAACATCAATAGAGACAAAGTTTTTTCTTGTGGGTGGATGATAACACTTATACCCTTTTTGGGTAGCAGAATAGCCAACAAAGATGAATTTGAGTGCTCTTGGATCTAATTTTCCTCGCTCCTGACTGTGAATATGAACATAGGCAGTGCATCCAAAAATTTTGGGTGCAATATTATGATGGGTTCGAAACTCTGGTAAAAAGAAGACAATGTCTCCATTGGAGTTCTGAGGCCTAAGGCAGTTGAAGGTAGTTGGTTTATAAGATATGCTACGGTTAAAAGAGCTTCCCCCAAATAAGATTTGGGTGTATTGTAGTGAAATAGGAAAGCTCTGGTGGAGGCTAGAAGGTGACCATTTTTCCTCTCTGCAACCCCATTTTGTTGTGGGGTGTGAACACAGGAGGACTCATGGATGATCCCTTCACTCTGGAAGTAGGAGGTTAGGGTTTGGTTGAAATAATCTTTGGCATTATCGGTGCGGAAACTCCTTATTTTTACCCCGAACTTATTTTTAATCATGGAATGAAAGATGGGAACAATGGTGCTAACATCGGATTTATGTTTAAGGAGATAGATCCAAGAGACTCTAGTGCAATCATCAATGAATGACACAAACCAGCGTGCTCCAGAGATATTGGGAATTTTAGAGGGTCCCCATATATCAATATGAATAAGGTAGAAAGGAGTAGCACATCTCTCACTTTTGTTTGGGAATGAGATTCTTTTATGTTTAGCCAACTCACAGGTTTCACAATGAAAGGTTTTATTTTCTAATTTATGAAAAAGTTGTTGATACATTTGTTTTAGGACATCAAAAGATGGGTGTCCTAGTCTATAATGATGAAGCCAAAAAGTGGAGTTCCTATCAACTAGGGATAACAAAGAGCAACTCCTTTTAGATTGATTTGGTTCTTCCAAGTAGTACAATCCTGCTCTCTCCTTAGCAAGTCCAATCTTCTTCCCCGATCTCTAGTCCTGAAATAAGCAATAAGGAGGGTTAAACAGTACTTGACAATTATGGTCATTGGTAAGTTTTTGTATTGATATCAGGTTTGTGGATAATTGTGGTACGTGAAGCACATTTTTTAGGGTGAGGGATGGGGATAATATGATGTCTCCTTGGCCAGCTACCGTTGTAAGAGAACCATCAGCAGTGATGATTTTTTTGTTGTTTGGACAAGGAGTATAGTTTATGAGGAAGGTTAGTGAGCATACCTGTTAACGGCGAATGGCGCACCATGGCGCAAAGGTCCATTTGGAGCCATGGCGCATAGCGCACGGCGCGGCGCGCACTATTTTGAACATGGCGCAAACTATATAAAAATTATAAAATAATAAGCATGAATATAAAATATTATTAAAAATAAAAGACAAGCTGTCATAATAATAAAAGACAATCATAACATATATAAGTTCAACTAAGTAACATCCAAATATCTCATAATTAAAATATTTCAATCTTTTTTTAAAAGATCAAACAAGAATTTAATCTACTCTTCTTGTGAATCATCATCATCAGCAAATGTTAAAAAAGCTTCATTATCTTCTTCAACATTGTCTCCTACTTCATAATCCTCTTCATCACCTTCCTCATCATCATTCTCAATAGCAACATCATGCCTAATTGAAGATTCTTTCTCTTTCCCTTTAGATCTTTCTCGAATATTATAGCTTTTATCATAAACACCAGTAGCTTTAGCAACACTTGTCCAAGTTAAATCTTCCTCTCCAACAATAAAGTCATTTTCTTCATCAGACTCATCATCTAATTTTCCTGTTAGCCATTCATTTGCATCATCTATCTCTGTCAAAGAAATAGGATCAATGACATCACGATGATTGAATCTCCGAATCAGTGCTCTATTATATTTCACATAAACTAAATCCTTTAAGCGACCATGATCCAATTTGCTTCTTCGTTTGCTATGAAGCTGCAATTAAAATATTATTATATTACTATATTATGAACATATATAAAAATCAACACATACATTATAAAATACTTACATGTTCAAAAATACTCCAATTGCGTTCGCATCCAGATGAACTACATGTTAAACTTAGGACTTTGATAGCAAAGTTTTGTAAATTGGGAGCTCCTTGTCCATATGCCAACCACCAATCAGCTAGAAGAAATGAATTTTTTTCAATATTATATAACAAATCAGTCTTAATTTTTTGTAAATAATGATACCTGGAGATCGGGTAGTTCTTTGTCTTACAGCCGGAGGAATACCAAAAAGTCCTTCACCCCTTATGTATAAACTTAATTCATTACTGATTTTATCTTCTTCAGCTACATCTTGAGATAATCTTTCAATACATTGGTAAAGACCATCAGCTATTTCCTTATCCTTGACAATATCAGGGTTATTGAAGAAATATTCAGAATTTAAAAAATGTCCCGCTGCATGTAGAGGCTGATGTAATTGCACTTCCCATCTCCTATCAATCATTTTAAAAATTTGATCATACTTATCACTGTTATTGAAGCTTGCAGCAATTGCCTCTTTTGCTCTATCAATTGCTTCATATATATAAGTCATTGGGGGCTTCTTCTCTCCATCAACCAATCTAAGAACCTTTAATAAAGGACCAGCTATTTTTAAGGCATGCACTATAGTGTTCCAAAATGATTGTTGTAAGATTGTATATTGAGATTGTTTTGCTTTAGCCTCTTTCGCATAAGGACCCAAGATAAATTCCTCACAAGTAAACATTTTCTTCAAGTTCAGTTGTTGTTGATGAAAACGTTGTAAAGTTAAGAAAGCTGTTGCAAAGCGAGTCTTTGCGGGTTTGACAAGTGCTCTTTGATTTGTGCACCTTCTCATTAACTCAAGTAAGCGAGGCCTAGAATATATAAAACTGTGTACTGCCACTGCTTTCTCAAAGCATCGTCTTAGCTTTTGAATTTTGAAAATATCCTCCATTAATAAATTCAAACAGTGAGCAGCACAAGGAGTCCAATAAATGTGAGGATATTTGTCCATCAATAATTTTCCTGTTATGTCATTATAATTTAAGTTAAGATATATACAAATTCTTCATGAAATAATATAACTTTAGAATAAAAAATGTGACAAACCTGCAAGAACATTTTCGGATGCATTATCAGTGACTACTTGGATCACATTATGTGGTCCAATAACCTCGATATACTTGCAAAAAAGTTCAAACATTTTCACAGCATTCTTGGAGAAAGAACTAGCATCAATTGATTCTATGAATGCACTACCTCTTGGACAATTAACAAGAAAATTGATTAAGCTTTTCCCATTCCTCGACGTCCATCCATCTGCCATTAAAGAACAACCATATCGTACACAATCTTCTTGATGGCGTTGCAATAGGTCATGTGTATGTCCAACCTCTTTCTTCAAACAAGTAACTCGTACCTCATGATAACTAGGAGGTTTCATTCCAGGTCCAAACTGCCCAAGTGCCTCCACCATAGTAGGGAAACTATCATAGTTCACAGCATTAAATGGAATCCCAGCATCGTACATCCATCTACTGAACACTTGAACAACCCTTCCCCTCATTTCTTTTTTAGCTGCATCCATTTCTTTATTAAACTGACCTTTTCTATGCTTTACTACATCTTCAGGATTTGGTGTAAGGAAAGTATCTAATGGACCTTTAGGTCGTGATGTTTTGAAGATAGATGTAGATGTCGATCCTTGACTAGATGTGTTAGATTTATTTGTCCGCAACATTTTGGATGGTTTAGCAACTAAAATATCATCTGTCATCACATCAAAGTCTTCTCCTTCTTCTTCAGCAAGGTTGACATTTGATATGTCATTAAACTGTTCCTTTAAATCTTTTTTTTTCAACATGGATGCCTTAATTTCAGACTTCACGTGCTCGGGACAGTTAGAGCAAGGCCTTGCATTCCTAAAACCCCCAACGAGGTGTTGTTTGTGGCATGTAAATCCTCCTTTTGTTATTTTACCACAAAAAATGCATGTCACACTGTTGTTGTCGGATTCATTTGTTAGTATAGCATATTTCCATGCTGGATCTTTTTTTAAAGATTGAATTGAATCTGACATTTTATGATCACCTAAAAGCAAACAAATTTAGATAAAAGAAACATAATATTGTCCAAGAAACATAATATGGGGACTGCCGGGGGTCCAAGGGGGCGCTGCCCCCTGGCGGAACAAAATTTATTTGTTAAAGGAATTTTGAAGTTCGTTTGTATGGAAATTAGGGAGCGGTACCAAGCGTGTACCTAGTTGTACCGAGCGGTACAGAGCATGTAACTAGCGGTACCGAGCATGTACCGAGTGGTACCGAGCATTTACATAGCAGTACCGAGCGGTATCATGCATGTACTTAGCAATACCGAGCGTGTACCTAGTTGTACCGAGCTGTACCGAGCTGGTACCGAGCTGTACCGAGCTGGTACCTATCTGTACCGAGTTGGTACCTAGTTGTATCGAGCTGTACCGAGTTGGTACCTAGTTGTACCGAGCTGTACCGAGCGGTATCCAGCATATACATAGCGGTACCGAGCATTTACTTAGCGGTATCGAGCATGTACCTAACGGTACCGAGCATACCTGTTAAGTTGTAAATTCTTGTAAGAAATAGCCGTGCAAAACAACAGAGCTGTGCGGAACAGACGGAGGTTGCAAATCAGAGTCAGCTGGTAAGATTTTTTATTGGAACTGACGAAGGAGGGGGCGGATTTGGCAGAAGCACTGCTCTACGGGACGATTCGGCGGAAACAACAACTTCAACTTCGGGATAGATTCAGCTGGATTCGGCGGAAGCAGCGAATGTAGCAAACAGAAAGCAGAAAACCTTCGACTTCGGGATAGATTCAACGACCTCGACTTAGGGACTGCGGGATGTGTTCGACGGATGAAGCAAAAAGAAAATCTTTCGTGAAATTAGGGCAATGAATAGTCATTTATCTTAAAATATAGATAAATTTTTAAATATAAAAAATATTCATAAGTATACCGAAATTTAAAAACAATTTGGCGCGCTATTTTGCGCCGTGCGCAATGCGCCATGGCTCACATGTGGCGCAAATAGCGCACGCTATTTTAAACACATGCGCCTCGCCATGAACATGGCGCCGTAGGTGCACCGCGCCGCGCCGTGCGCCATGGCGCGCGCTATTTTGTGCCATTGACAACTATGTTAGTGAGTGTGTCATATGATCTATGGCGCCTGAATCAATGATCCATAATTCCTTTAAATGATTTTTGGAAGCACTTAAACTAATAGAAATTGGAGTCTTACCTGAGAGTGCAAGTGAAGAAGAAGCATTTGATTTTTCAAGAGATACCAGGAGTCGTTTCAATTTATCAATATCTTCTTTGTTGAATTCTCCAAGGCTGGACTGAGCTTCTAGCTTACTTGTAGTGTTGTTGGCATGTGATGTGCTCCTTGATTCACCGTTTTGATTCCACTCCTTGCTGGGGGGGGGGGGTTTCCATGTATCTTCCAGCAAGTTTCTTTTGTGTGTCTTGACTTTTTGCAATAGCTGCACCAAAGTGAGTCTTTATCATTGAATTTCGAAGAATCTTTACATTTCTCCTTCCATGATGATTCTTTGTTCATCACCATTGCTGAGCTTTCAACGACCTTTGGTTCTAACATCACTCCTCGTCGACTTTCTTCTGCTCGGATGAGAGAAATAGTTTCATTGAGTGATGGCGTCTCCTCTTTGCCGAGGATCTGAACTCTAACTTTGTCAAATTCTGCATTGAGTCCTGCAAAAAAATCATAAACTCTATCTTTTTCAATAAAGTTCTTTAGGATCGCGGCATCCTTCGGACATCTGGTTTCAATGCACCTATAGTGATCAAGTTTCTGCCACAGATTTTGTAGAATGGTGGCATACTCTGTCACTGTCTTACTCCCCTGCTTCGTGCTTCCAACTTTGACTTTAACTTCAAAGATTTGAGCCGCATCACGAGCTTTGGAGAAGGTTTGTCTGGCAGCATCCCATATGTCCTTTGCAATCGAAAGGAACATAAATGTATCACTAATTTCTGGAGTCATGAAATTCCATATCCATGACATAATCATGGAGTCTGCTTCATCCCATGCCCCAAATTTGGGATCTCCTTCTTTTGGTCCTCCTCTAAGGAGGTGATGTATTTTACCTTTCCCCTTCAAGTAGGTTTTCACAAATTGAGACCACTTCAGGTAGTTCTTCCCATTTAGACGATAGGAAGATTGAATGCTTTGAAGGTCACCTCGTCCTTGGTGCACTATCGACTCCTCCGTTTGGTCAATACTTTTGGAGGAATTGATTTCTGACATTATGATAGTGATTAAGACTATCTACCTTGGTTGGCAATGAAGGCTTCCCGGAATAAATTTCCCTTGTTCGACAATAAAGGTTGATAAGGTTTTTTTTTTTTTTTTTTTTTTTTTTTGTAAATATAAAGAAAGGAACCGAACTGGTCACGCCTTAAAAGGAAATGCTCGGGTTGGACTTAGGGCACGAGACCCGGCTCTTGCACGCAGGCGCGACTTTCTCCCAAGAATCGCAGGCGTGGATCGAGCTTCTGGCTTCGACTGGTCGTGCGATCGGAAGTGAGGATCGAGCGGGGTGCTTCGCTCCTTCGACGATCTTCCCTCCCTGTCGGATTAGGATGCTTGTCGTCCTCAGTCCGCTCCTTCATCCGTCGGCTCGGGAGAAGACAACCAACGATGGCGTTCGGACGCTCCTCTGGATTCTCTCGGACGTTCGGCTCTTAGCGGGAGTGACGACTTTGGCCTTCCTCTCGGATCAGAAGTTCCAATTGTGCTTCGATGCTTCGACTTCGTCTCGTCCATCCCGGCGTACACGGGTCGGCACGATCAAGTCCGAGCTTCTTTTTCTCTTCCTCCTTCGATGATCTAGGATCGTTCTCCGACGACAATTAAGGTCGTTGGCTCTGATACCATGTTAAAACTAGAGATTTAGAGGAAAAAGCTTGAATTTTATTATGCAATCTACTCCCTATTTATAGATCTATACAAGGTGTATTGATAAGGAAACAAATAACTCTATAATAATGAGAATACAATTATTCCTAAATCAATGGAAGGAATTAATGCTATCCAGGTAGTCTTCCCACGGATTACTGTTCACAGCCGTGGATTTCTTTTGGATCGTGAGGTTGAGATTTAACATGTTGTATACATAAATACTCTTATTTGAAAAGCTTTGTTGAAAGACCTTTGCTGCCTCAAAAGAACTCTTCCACCTAAAGAGCACCATGCTCCCTGGAGTAGTGTTAATGAAATCATATTTACTCTCATTAAAAGCTTCGCAATAAAATATTAAATTATGTGTAGTTTCTGCAATTCATTTTTATTAGTCTTTTTTTAGGACATGCCAATGATGATGGCCAAGAAGGGTTGATAGGTTACATGTTATTTCCTAGCTTTAGGTTTAGTTTCTTTGGTTGGCATAATTTCAATACTGATTTAGTTTAAATTAATTTCTCCAAAAAATAGATATTATATCTTCATATTATTTGGAGTATTAGGGGATTGGGCCGTTTTGAACTACTATGGAATTTGGTATCAGGCAGTAGAGAAATTATTTTGTGCGGTCACCGAACCGTCCGGAGATGAATGAGAGCGCGCCACATCACCCGGTACCGAACGATACACAGCAGAGATACACAACAAAAAAATGACATAGCATGCTCTCATTAGTCTCTGAACACCGTCCGGTGACCTTACAGAATAATTAATCCAGACGGTGGTTCGAAATCATTCATAAAAATTAATAGAAGGAGGTGATCGACAGTGGTGTGTGGTGTGATTTGTGTGAATTGAGACTTGTGGGTAAATGTACTAGTGTAGCCATAGAAATTTCAGATGAAGGGTTCATTTTTATCTTCATCAACTACAATATTTATGTATCTGTTTTTGTGAAAGGATATCTTTTTTATAGAATTTTGAAGCTATCAAACTAAAAGATGGAATTCCACAAGCCACTTCTCATACCTATCTACCCTTCAGTGTCAATGTTACCGGACTTCTTGGAAGGACTATGTGAGACTCGACATGAATTCAACTATATCATCATCGTGGACTATTTCAACAATATGTTTTGATTAATTCCTTACAAAAAGACTATCACTTGAGAAAGAGTAACAAAGTTGTTCTTTCAACATCTATGAAAACATTTCATGATGTCCACCTCCATTATTTCTTACTGGAACAATTGGTTCCTTGGTATCGTACTTCTCCAGCTTCTAGAATGAATTCTCGAATTTATTAGTCCACTTTGCTCCACTAACTAACTCTCCATACAGATTTGAAGGTAAACATACACTTTTCCCTAAGCAAGATATGAAGCAATTAAGGCTCACAATCCGGCCAGTCAATCAGCAAATCTCCTTACTCATGTAGAGATCTTGTCTCCAAAATGATTTTACCATGTAAGGATCAGGCTTAATGTCATTTGAAGAAATGAAGAAGCTAAGAAACTTCCCTAAACAAGCACCAAAGTCAAACTTTTTTGGATCCAGATGTATGTGAACTTCCTTAACATTAAAATGGTTTAGAATCATATGATAGATGCTCCTCAAGTATCTTACTTTTCACAAGAAGATTGTTGATGTGCACTTTTAGGTTTCTTCCACATTGATGGTGAAAGATTTTATACATGAAGCACTGACAGGTTTCGTCGATATTACTCGACAAATGGCATGAGACAGAAGCAAAACATAACCTTGATCGAAATAAAGCTAGTTTTCCCCTCTCTTAGTTTCATTATATTTTGATGATAACCTGATAACTCATCTTAAAAGCACGATAAGATACCCAAATTCCTATTCAACAAGGGAATCATTGATCCACAAAAGGTAAGTTTTCTTGTCATTATTCTTTTTACTACAACAACATTAGAGACCTATCCATGACTTAGGATAGTGGGCCTGTAAAATGATGGTTGCTTTTAAAGCTGGTGCACTTCTCATGATGGCTTTTGACCATCTCATCTACCATATTCCATTTCTTTTACTTGAAGGGTTGACAATTCGATCATACTTTCAATTGATGATAGATGCTAGAGTCTACACAAGTATCTTGAACTCATCCCAAGCAAAAATGTAGAGGCAATACGTAACAAATTAATAATCTCGATTAAATAATTACCTCTTAAGAGTGAGCTTATTTAAAAAGCATACATAGAATCTTTTGCATATGTTGGTACCACAGTCACTCCGTCATTTGGCTAATGACCTTATCAAATGTCTCTAGCACTGTATTCAGCAAACCACATGTTGGTGGTCAGATGGTACTGAGGTAGAACATCCTATACTGTACTAGCCCCCTCTTGATCATATCAATATCGATCTGAGTCGGATAAATAATGATCGGGTAGCAAGTTGAGACCGCAACCCATAAGGACTTGAGTAAAGGTTAAGCAAAGATGGCTTTATATGATGAAGTTCAAAAGTTTGTGAAATTCAGCAGCTTTATTTAGTGGGAATGGTTGTCAATCCAAAAGACTATTAAGGGATGGTCCCCTCTTAAGGTTTTAGGCTCTCATAAGAACCCAATAAGAGACATTTTCATGGCTAAAGGTTCAAGCATCAAGTCCATCCATGGCATAAAGAAAGAGAATGCCCGTTGAACTCCGAAGAGTCTACAAGGATGTGATAAATTTTGAATCAGTTCAACAACCTCTACCAACATCATGTCATTATAAATATTGCAACTAGCAGGAAGGTCTTCCTTTGTAGAAATATTAAGAGTTTTATGAATTCAAAATAAGTTTACGCCATTCAACCAAATCCACTTCAGGTTCCATCGAAGAAGCCTCAACTACAACTCCCACAAGGATAGCGTCAATGCCAACTAAATGATTCCCATGTGGATCCCATGGACAATCTTGGAAAGCATCCATCAAGAACCTTTTCAGATGGCCCTCTTTTAAGAGTTGCTACAACAACTACTTGAGGTTCCTCTTATAGATGTGTTCTTTGTGTTATTGGAAGAACTTGTTTGGATCCATCCTATGAAAGGAGCTCATATCCTATCAAGATATTTGAAGTTCTCATCCTTGGATAAGCAAAATTGTAGTTGTTAGTGGGCGGTTGAAAGCAAAGTCAGAGTCGAAAGACCGGCATGGGTTGAAGTGTGAGAAAGAACAAATGAAACATAAGCAAAATATACTTCTCCAAGAACCCAATGAGTGTCTCCCAAAGAATCCACTGGAGCGCTTACCATGAAACTATTTGCTCTTACTTCGGTCATGCTTGATTCTTTCATTGAGGACTTGAAAACCCTTTAGAACTCCTCAGTGTTGATATATTTAATGGCATTCTCCAGGATTACAAGTATGGATTTCAGTATATTCTTCGCTACTGTGAATTTGAAATAATTGTATCTTAATCCAGAAACTAAGCCATTTTGGCAAAAAAGGGGCTAGGGGCAAACAATTCAAAAATCTCTTAGTTGAACCAAGTAAAGTAGGCACAAAGAGATTTTCTTTCCCCATGCCTTAGGCAAAGTAGAGTTTGGCATTCCCTTTTTCAGCTTCTATAAGCTCAAGAATTGAGCTAATAATAGCTTTCTAACTTCTTTATATTATGTGATATTCAAAGGGTAAGATTTCAAGAACTACAGTAGTGCAAGTTCCTTTGAAGTTATCAAAAGAATTATGCACTTGACCATATCCAAGATGTGTGAAGGGCCATCAAAGCCTTAAATCGAAGGAGGTGTTCCAAATGGTCAATTAGAACCTAATAGAAGCCTAGCAAACAAATTTTCAACATTTGTGGCAATGGTTCCTCATAACTCGTAAGCAGTATCTTTTTTCCCATAAAGGGAGAGCATCCGCACAATCTTCGACTATTGATCTCTTGTTTGGGAGGACAGGTTATGGAAGAGTCGTCTCTTGAACAACCTAAATGTTAATGTGATGAGGACATCTGAAGATAAACGGCTATGATATGGATTTTATTTTATTTTTGTCATTTATGTACTAGTTTAATTTATATTTTTGCTTTTCCCTTTTTACCCCTAGGGGTGAGTCAAGTGTTGTTGTAGCCCAAAGGGCATTTTAGTCATTGGGTATTTTCTTTCTCACGAAAGCCTATTTATAGGGTAAGTTTCTTGTATTTTGGGCTAATGATGAATATGATATTTTCTTTCTCCACGAGATCTCTTTGTGAGTTCTAAGGTTCTCTTAGTGAGTTCTTGAGTGAAATCCCAAGATCTCTTAGTGAGTTCTTGAGGAGGTGTTCTCTTTAGTTGTTTCTCCCTTCTCCCTTATCTTTTCCCTACCATCCACGGCATTCCCCTCCACCCAATGCCGGCCTAACCCAGCCCTCTCCACAGTTTTCTCCCCCCTGCTCCAGCCCGGCACCTCCCTTAGCATCCCCAGCCTCCACGGCTGGCCGCCAGCCCAGCTTCACCCGCCGGCCATCCCTCAGGCCGACGCCCACCAACCCCCACCGCCCCCTCTCTTCCTCCTTGGAATAAAGAAATTTCCTAATTAGGAGAGGCTCACAATTAATGATAATTCAAATTCAAAATTTGAATTTGAATTAGCATTAATTACTCCGTAAAATCGTCCCTCCAATTAAGCCAATAACCATTAATTTAAATCTGAAATTTAATTTCAGATTTAAATCAATTAACCACTTAATGCTCCTAATTAATGACAATTCAAATTCAAAATTTGAATTTGAATTAGCATTAATTACTCCTTATTTCCTCTCCCCGTCTCTCTCCTTTTTAATTGCCACTCTAATGGTAATTAACTCTCCCTCCCTCACTTCCGCATGCTGTCCTTTCCTTTTCCAGCAACTTACCTCGCTGTCCTGCCTCCCGGAAAGCCACAAGTTGCTGCCCAAAGTGTCCAGCAGCACCACGAGCAAGCCAAATCCTTGCTGACCCTGATTGGGTGCTGTCCAGGGTCTGTCCAAGACCAAAAACTGCTGCTGTCCAGGAATTTGAAGATAGGAATTGGCTGTCCAGACAATTCCGGTTGCTGTCCAGAATTCTGGGAAGTCAAAACTGATGTCAAATCCCTCATAGTGGCTATCCAGTCACCCCTAGTGCTGTCCAGCAAGCCCAGCAGTTTCCTGCTGTTGTCTCGACGTCCAGAAGACCTCCAATCGCCGACCAGAAGGTTCCCAAGCACTGAAAGTTGCTGCCCACTCTCTCAAGCACCTAAACGATCACCTCGGGGCCTCGAATCTACTTCCTTTGGGTAAACTCTTCCCCCGGATCTTTTATCTTTGTAGTGACTCTCAATTGTGGTCTAGTAAATTCATGACGATCATGTTAATGCTTCTCCGCTAAAACCTAGTAATTAGAAGAGTTGTGTGAGGGATCTTTCATAGACTAATCTTATTGTTAGTATTGGAATTTATTGTTGGAACAATCCATGTATGCAAAGTAAGACTTAGTTGACTATTTAATGATCTCAACCTCTATGCATGTGAGATAACCTAAGCTAGGTACCACTTTAATATTTATTTTACCGTTCAATTCCGCATAAGATCTTGCTTATTATTGCCTCTAAATCTAAACGTGCAAACTTCATTAAGAAAATCATTTTCGCATGGGATTGTTTCACATCATAATGCTTGTAGGCTCCAAGTGCTAAGGAAGAGTATCTCTAATCACTGTGTTTCCCTTTTGAATCACGATCCAATGAGCAACCCCTTAGATGAAAATCACAATTTATGTTATGGTGTCAAACTCTGAACTCAACTTCTTGATAGCACAAGAAACGATGATGTCTAAATTTAGTATGAGCGTTTGAATGGTATATAGATTTAAGGAGAAAAATGACAAACTCAAGCAATTCAAGAAGCGGTAAATCACAACAAAAATCTAGAAGAAAAAATATAATTAATAGGGCTTCATTAAGGTTTGAGTTGCAAAGCTTTAGTTGTTAACTATACACCTAAAAAATAGGATTAAACTCTATCATAGTTAACCCTTAAGGACTAAATGTTCTTCACATAATTCAAATGTAACAATCTCCTTCATGGAGGAGATCTCACTTCCATAATTTTTTTCGTGCAAAGCTTCAAGATGCATTGCTTTTGCATGCATAATTGATGTTACCTAAAAGATCACCTACTCCATCATAAATAAGGAACTTCGAATAAGATATTTGATCTTCTGTGCAATTTATCACCTCAAAGGTCGTATCGATGATGTATGTTAATGATATCAATGCTCTTGTTATGTCAATAGCACTTTCAGTTTTGTACACAATATTTATCTTATTAGAGTCCCACAAAAATTTTCAAACTATCTCAAGGGAGCACTAAATATCCTCAACCAAACCTTATCTTGTGCAACTTTTGGTGCTTCAATTCGCATCCTTCGTTCGAGTCAAGCAAAGCATTCCACATAATACAAGGGGGTTACTTGGGTTATGGTATTGATTGGCCGCTATAAGTGGAAGTCGTATAGACGTATTGTTCTAAATTTTCCCACCTAAATAACTTTTCAAGAAGTTATTTAAAGAGTTCCACCCACAAGCAGATGAGGACCTTGTTAAATAAAGTTTAGTATCTGCAGAGGTGATTCCTAGGAATGACTAGTCAAACAATGGAGTGGCCAAGTCAACCATGAGCTCCAAGCTGTGGGCATCCTCTTTGGTTTGTCTTATATAACTTGAGTTTAACTTATAACTTGATCCCATATCTCATGTCCAACTAGATTTGATCCATTCATCCATGCAAGTAGCAGTCAACATTAATTTGGGCTTGATCGCCTAGATTGTATTGGCTTGTTGAGAAAAGTAGATTGTGAGGAGCCATCAAAGGGTCTTAATATGTTACAAGTCACTCAAGAAGTAGTCATTGACAAAGCAAAGATTAGTCGATTGATGCCAATCACCTAATATTACATGTTAGCAATAATCAATTTCATATGTCCAACTTTTTGGTACTCATATTTGATATATTCAATAGTCGTACCAATCAATCAATATTTGCCCCAAATAATTTTTCTTGAGAGCCCATCTTCTAGCATGTCATCTTTAAATTTAGTCCACATAGATTTCTGGTAGCATTTCATTGTATGGCTCACCCTATAGTAGGGGTCAAATCTCTGAGCATAAACTTCTTGTTAGAACTTGTTAGCTCTGTCGTGTACAATACTCTAATTATTTCTTTAAGACAGAAATATATAGCCCAAGGAAATCATGAGATTTATTTTTCTTTACTTATATTTTATTATTTCAAAAGATTCATCAAACCTAATCATACCAAAAGATTCATCAAACCTAATCATACCAAAAGATTCATCTAACCTAATCACATTCTTGGCCATATTTGCATAAATATACCTTTGAATGAATGCACAAATGCCATGGCGATGAATGCAAGATTATTTCCTAGATATGAATAGAGTTCCTCCATGGGTGGGCTACGCCCAATTTTATTTAAGCTAGGTCTAGACTAGAAAAAAGAAAACCGGAGAAGTTAATCTTAAAGCCAGAGACTAGGTGTAAATAAGGCTACGCATGGCAGTGAGAAACAAGCTTGTAGTAAGTTGAGCATAACAAAAGGTGGCTTATTTATTGTTTTGCATCTTTATTTGAAGTCTCATGCGATTAAGATAAATATGTGTATGATTATTGCTTATCTATTGGTTGATATGTTCTTTAATTTTATTTTTTTACACCCGCATTTCTTGTTTTTTGTTTTCTTTTTACTTGTTTTAAAAATTCTAATTCTTCATAGGTTAAGAATTATATTCAATCTCGACTAGCCTGTAGACCCACCATGTTCAAGCAATAGTTGGGCTTGGTTGCAGTATTAGATGCATTAGCTAGGCCCAACCCAAGACCGAAACAAAAAATGCAAAGTTTGGCCGACGATAAGCCCAACCCGCCCATTGATTAGGTCTACATGTGAACGGCTTGCCTTCTTTCAAGTATGATGATTGAAAGAGCTAGTGGAATTGCACTCAGCTAATTTAGCTTTCCATGTTTTTCTTGTATTTTATTTAACAATTTCTACTCCTTTGTCATCAACCAACTTACGCTCACATACTGACACTATTTTTATGATCTCTAGGAGATGTACGGCACATCTCCTAGAGGATGTGCTCTTTTCAAGTAGGGTTATTGATGAATTGAGATTTGAACAATTAGAGATTCATAAGATTATTAAAAGTTTCAAAAAAAAAATTTATTGGAAGGAGATATTTGAAATTCAAAATATCCATATCGATACAAATACAATATCAAGTTCAGTAAGTAGCCTTTTTCCGATATGTTAGGATGCTTGATCTTGAAAGTCAGGCAGGAAATATTTTATTGACTAATTGTTATGGGCTAGAAGTAATTCTATGCGCGAACACAAAATACTTCCTGCATTTCATCAAAATGTTATATTGATGAGAAAAGTTTATTCCATTGATGTGAAGTTCTCGACTACCTTCGAATAAGGAATCAATGAAATTGTGTTCAAGACAAAAAACCACCAAAGGGTAAAGTTGAGACCAACATATAAGTAGATGGACCCCCATCAACTCAAAAGCTCAAGCTAACCAATAGGAACCACTATTGGTATATTAAAAACTTCCATTAACTAAAAAGCTTAAACCAATGGTAAGTATCACAATGCTAGTTTAGTAAATCAACTCTTGTGTTACTTGCAATGTGGCACTAATATTCCACTCCCTATTAATCTTAAGTCTTAACAATTTGTGTTAGCTAATTCAATTCATTAACTTCTTTGTTGTACTTTCATCTTAACCATGTCTAGTCTTTGTTATCTCCTGGCTATATCCTTTAATAACTACGACTAAATATGGAAAAAATTATAGCTATCTATCTATGACAAAATGTAAAGTTACAAAGAAAAGATTTTCTCATCAAATTAGCGCCAGTGTTGAAAGCTAGAAAATAAAACCAGAAACTCCATTCTAAAACAAAGAAAATAAAACCAGAAACTCCATTCTAAAACAAAAGCAAAACATTTGAAATTATGTACCTGTATCTGTTCCAGAGCTTGAAGGTCTACAGGGAATGATTCATATATTTTTCCACCAATTTGCTTATAAGTAACACCTAACTTGATCTCTGAAAAATCTGAAAGGACGTCTAGCTTGGTTAGATTAAGAGATGATAAACCATTGATCTGGCAGCAATATTTCAATGCAACAATATCAATCCATCCACAACGCCGAGGACGACCAGTAGTTGTTCCAAACTCCATTCCAGCCACCCTAAGCATGTCACCTCCTTTACCTAATATCTCAGTCGGGAAAGGACCAGATCCCACTCTAGTAGTGTAAGATTTTACCTGCAGAGAAATAACCCAAAGTACACAAAAAATATTAAGACTTACTACAAACAGTAAAAAAATACAATCAAAAGGAAAAGGCCGAGCAAAAAAAATCAAATTAACCTTAAGGCGATAAAGAATAAAAAATCAAAATAGCTTAGATAACTAGTAATCTACTCACAACTCCAACCAAGTCACCCAGGCATCTGGGAGGAATACCAAGCCCAGTGCAAATCCCACCAGCAGAAGGACTCGAAGAGGTGACGAAAGGGTAAGTTCCAAAATCAATATCCAACATCGTAGCCTGACCACCTTCAACCAATATTTTTTTCTTCTTCTTTATTGATTCGTGCATGACATGAATAGTATCAGCAATAAAGGGCTCCAAACGTTCAGCAAACTTCTTATACCTATTTACCTCATCTTTCAATAGATCTGCACTATACTTGAATCCCTTGAAACGTGCAGCTGCATCCCTCATTAGAATCTCTAGCTTCTCACCAAATGTATCCATGTGCCTCAGATCAGAAACCCTTAAACCATTGCGGATAACTTTGCTCGAATAACACGGTCCAATTCCTCTTTTAGTTGTTCCAATAAAAGAATGCCCAAGCTCTTCTTCTCTAAGTCCATCAATAACTTGATGGAGATCAAATAATAAGTGTGCGCGATCAGAAACCAATATTCTTCCCTCGCAAGAGACACCATTAGACTCCAGGCCATCAATCTCATCGAACAGTCCAGGAAGGTGGACAACAACTCCATTACCTATAACACATAAAGTTTTCTCATTGAGGATACCAGAAGGCACAAGATGGAGAGCAAACTTCTTTCCATCAGCATTGTAGATTGTGTGCCCAGCATTTGATCCACCCTGGAAGCAACAAGAACAAACTTTAAGCTAGACATCCATCCAATAGGAAAACAAAAGCTGCAGCTTCTAGTAGATAACCAAAATTTTGACTTCATTAAACCTGATGTCAAACTTAACAGGTAAAGAGATAAAATGTTTTATTTTGACCATTCATAAGCATTTCCATCTAAAGATATATTGAACTGTTTATACATGACTCATGGGCAACATGGCAAATGTAAGCTGTACTAATGCAGTGAGAAAAATCCAACTTGAAGATGCATTTGCAATCTTAGCTTAGATTTTGGTAGAATCAGCATATTATAGTAACTAGGTCAAAAGTTCTGGAAAGCTCTTTTGTTTGCATCGCTGCTTCCGCTGATCTGGATTGTTGCATGTGTGCTGGGTAACTTACACTCTTGGGAACCACCCATGGAAAAAGCATGATAAAAGCAAAATTAGAGACTATGGTTTCGTTTGGGATTGCTTCTTTACTGCTTATTAAATCAACTTTTTAGTACAAAAATTAAAAATTTTATACTAGAAAGCTGTTTTAGGAAGCAGTAAGAAAGTTGTCCCAAACTAAGCCTATATTTGCTTGTATATTTCACTGCTTTGGCATGTGTTGCCCTGTCGTTCTAGGAATTGAAAGATATTGCAAGAATAGAAGTTGTCCTACTAAGTTCTGCTAGTTTACAAATAATATACAAAGAACTATGGAAAATATATCTCTAAATTCAAATACAATGTCGTAGTGCTACATCATAACTGGTGTCAAGCTAGATGTAAAATTCTTGTTCTCGGAGAATTTATAATATTAATATGATGGAAACAGAAGTGTCACTCGAGGGGTATAGTCAAAAGCAAATATATTGTTACTTTCTATGTGATTCAGGAATTTTCCAAAGCATGTTTACCCTCCCGTTTGTGATAGCTTACAAGTGATCATGATGTTCTGTAGCACCTCGACATGGACGCTAATAAATTTCAAGCTGGACATCAATAAATAGTAAATTAATAAACAGCAGCCACTGCTGAGAATGAGGAACCTGGCCTAAGTACAAAAATCAATTTTACAAATGATCTTGAACCAAGCTTAACTCCCAATTACTAATGCATAAGCACTCCAAAACTAGATAGAAAAATAGATAGTTTCACAGATGATGCTTTCTGTAGCTTAGAAGCACAACTTATGCTTTTTCATACTCAATCCAAATAAATAAATTTTCTTAAGAAACAGATTCAGAAATCGAACTGAAAAGTACTAAAAAAACTTGGCTTTAAACTTCTCCACAAGCGTGTTAAAAATCCATTTTCAAACAAATTTGGAAAATAGAGGTAACATCAAATAATATGTTTGTGAGAGAACAATAATTTGAGACTAAACAGAAATGCTAATAACACGTAAACGATGTTAGTTTCATGTGCTTTAAGCAAACAAGATGGGAAGAACAAAACCGCTAGTGATTTTACAAAAACAAATAAACCCCAAGGAGAAAATCATTTTAATAAATAGCTGATACCTATTTACCTGAAAAGATTGAAACTTGAACCATATACAAACAGCTGTTTCTTCAACAACAAACTCCAGAGAGGAATTTCACGACTAACAAGGAAAGGAAAGCGCTCACCTGACATCTAGCCACAAGGTCGAAGTGCTCTGCGAGAATATCAACAAGCTTTCCCTTGCCCTCATCACCCCATTGGCAACCCAGCACGCCAGTCACCTGACTCAACGATCCAAGCCTGTCAAAGCTGTCGCCTTTCTCAACCTCCACCGCGGCGATAGCCGCCGCCAAGCGCCACTGTGAGGAGCGTGCATGAGAAAACGCTGCGGCCCTCTCCTGCAAAGCAAACCCCTTGCACGGCACTAACACCTGCGATGTCGCCGAAGCCGCCGCCCGATTTCCGCCATTGCCGCCCCTTCTGCCAAAGGAGGTGAGAGCCGGGTCGAGGCGGATAGCGCAGATGCTCATGTCTCTCCGCTCTCTTCTGATGGGGAGCAAAGCGAGATTATGGATACAGAAACTGAAAGGAGCGTGAAGCTTAAAAAGCCGCAGACGAGAATGGGAAGTTGGGAACCCTACACAAACAGAACTTGATGGGTCGAACGCAGAGCACAAAAGCCCCCCTGCCCTGCAAGTAGACCAATAATTTGTCCGAATTCGTTCGCTACTTCGCTTCCTCTCTCCATTCTTGCAAAAAGATTGTTCAAAACCTTTTTATAATAGAAACAGACAATGAACTCTATAATGATCATAAAATCGCATTCAATAAAGGACAAATCAAATTAGTTTTTAATAACTTGAGAATACTTACCAGATTTCATTTGGCTTACACCCAAGGCATGACTTGTTCTATTTATTTTATAAATTATCTTCCTAAAGATTTAAAATTATTAAATTTATTTTTTAAGGTTAATATAATATAAATTTGATATATCTAAAACTAATATCCAAGTAAAGTCAAATGTTCTTAAAGAGTTATTTGGTTTGAAGTGAAATGGGTGTGAAGCATTTCAAATGTAAAAATTTTGATAATTTTGATGTTAGATTTGAAGTAAAATAAATGTAATGTAAATTTATAGTGTATTGGGAATACACCCTCTAATACAAATTTGGTGTATTTGGAATTCGATAGACTGTGGTCAATTTCCAAAGATGTCATAAATTCGTCGACATTACTCCTTCCAACTGCCTACTGCTAATGTCGACCACACGCTGCCACTGACGACAACTATTTTCGTTCACTAATCATCATCGACCTCCATCGTCAACTGCCTCTACCAACAAGTAGTTGTCTCCAGCCACCACTGTTGCCGACTACCTGTCATTGCCTTCGACAACCACCCGCCATGCCCATAGTCACCACCCACCATCCAACCCGTCGCCCTGGTAGCAACGGACCACCACCATCTTTGAGATTTACAATGTATTCAATTTAGTTCATGCAAAGCAAAAAAATAAATAATCACTTGCATTTATTTTACAGTTGAACAAATAACACACAAATATTTCAAATTCATTGCATTCTTTTTATAGTACATTCATTTTTCAACCAATCAAACAACCAAAAAGTCTATTTTGATATAATTTATATCAAAATATATTGATATAATTTTTTGTATTATTTAACAAACTTAAAAATGGGCAAAGTTATATATAAATAGATTTGAAATGCTTTTATTATTTACAAATCTTAGGAGTTATATGCATGCTCACGAGGGGCTAATGGGATCATTTTTTTATTTTCATTATTTATATTTTGTTTTGTTTATATTTTGATATCAAATAAAAATATATGCATTATCTTAAACATAGATTTTTATTAAATATTATTTAATTCAATTAATGAGTGCTGATGAAGACGTTGACAGAGTACGGCAAGGAGATTAGGGGTGTCAATATTGGACCCGACCCAATAACCTGACCCGAACCCGACCCGAAAATTTAGGGTTTGGGTTGACCAGAACCCAAAATAGGTCAGGTTCGAATTCGGGTTCAACAATTTGATCCGTTTCTAAAATCGGGTAGAGTTCGGGTTGACCCTTTGACCCGAAATTGACCCGTTTTAACCCGAAAACCCATTTTGACCCGGCAATCCGAGATTGACTCCTTTTCGACCCGAAAAGCGAGGATTGACCCATTTTTTGATCCAAAAACTAGCAATTTTTTTATTGGCACCTGGTCATTCGGGTCGAACTGGGTTGACCAGGACTCGAAGCAGGTCATGTTCAGGTCTAGAAAACTAACCCGTTTGCAAAAAATGGGTCGGGTTCGAGTTGACCCGAATAATGCCGGGTCAGTTTCGAGTTCGACCCGAACCCGACTTGTGACCCGAAATTGACACCCCTAAAGGAGATAGTGTATGTGAAGCAACGATGGTAAAGGTGGCTATAGATATGGTTTGCAACTGTGGAGATGGTCGATGGTAACGACGATGACGATGGTCAGTATCTTATAGCAATGGCCGACGGTTAAGTATCGGTGAAAGATATTTGTTGTGGCGACTCACTCTTTATATGATGAGAGATATTAGCTTGAGATTCAATAGAGCCGAAATGCTTAAAAAATAAAGAGGTTCTAATTATAAAAAATAATAATACTGAGTGTATAAATAAATTACAATTCATATCATAGAACATTTTATATTACATTCCCTATATATAAACAGAATTTCAAAGGATTCTAGCCCCTTATGATCCTTTTTTGTGCTTATAGCACCGTAACATGGCTTATAACCTTCAGAACATGCCTTACAGGCACAAGAATATTCTCTGATACAGACAAAATCTCAAAGGATTTTGACCCCTTATGTCTCTCAGCAGATATTATTTAATCAAATATGTATATTTTTTATCATATTATAGCAATTAAAGTATAATCGGGCATGTACCAGAATTGCATAGTTTTTTCCAACGGTAAGCGACATAATAGTCTACTAGATAAAAATATACATTTTTTAGAAAAATAACCCAATCACCAGGGATTGTGTAAAATAATATTTTAAAATTTTTATCGTACTACAACACTATTTTTTAGAATCAAGATGATTTTCTATTCAATAAAAATTCCACAAATTTTAAAACCCCCATTATAAAATTTTTAGAAAAATAATCAAAATGTTCATAATATTACTTTGTATAACATATAATAGTTAAGTATTGAAGTTTTACCAGTACAAAGTTATTTTATTTTTCACTACAAAAACATAAATTAAACTTTTTGAGTAGGCGGACGGCTGTAAACGACCCGAAGCAGCTAAAAAATTCTCTTCTTCCTTCCCAAATCCTCTTATTGTTACTTTTTCCAACCAAGTCAGAATATGTCAATCTAAATGCTGAACCTGAATGTGTAATAGCTAGACTGTGATTCCCTGATCGTTTTAACCTATCTATAGTCATCCAATTATCATTCCCCTTTTAATTTAATAACTACTGTCACCCAACTTCACATGCACCCACTGACTCCGTCACCAGTGGTTGCTAATAACATTGGCGCATACCAACATTTATAAGATTTGTGCACATAGTTGTCACAGAGGTCGATGCCCCATCTTCATTACCAACAACAAAGATGCATGCCTCCATTTATAAGATAAATACATGCCTTTAACTCCAACTCTGACTCTAGATATAAACGCCCAAATTTATGTTAGAATTCTAAGACTTTATTTGGTATAACTTAAACTTTTTTTTTTGCTTTTTAAGGATAATTTTTCAACCACATTTTCAAAATCTCTTATTAAAAAAAGCTTTTTTGTTAAGGTAATAATCTTATCCTAATTTTACCAAACAATAAACCTCTTCACAACCTTCACAGTTAACGCCCCGCCAAGCCGGCGACCCGGCAGCAGAGAGACACAGGGAGAGAGACACCGAGTATGCGCAGAGCAATGGCGGCCATCGGTCCCTTCTCCGCCTTAGGAAATCGTATTCTCAAGCCCCGCAATCCGCTCATTTTCCACCCTTATTCGTTTCCCACTTCCCTTCAACGCTTCGCTAGTTTTTCGCCAAGCACAACATCTGCGTCCTTCTCTTCGTCTTCACTGTCCTCTACTCCATCCCTTTCTTCCCTAGATTCAGGAAACACCCTGTGTTCTTCAACCTCTTACAATTATATCAATCTAGAGCCCTATCTTGGTTGCTCGATGCTAGGAAGGCGCTTGAAGGTCGCCGTACTTCTTAGTGGCGGAGTCGACAGCAGCGTTGCTCTTCGTCTTCTTCATGCTGCGGGGCACTCCTGCACAGCTTTTTACCTTAAGATATGGTTTCAGGTGCTCAATTTGTTTGATTTTAGCTGTTCAAGGCGGCCTTCTTGCTTTGCTGTCATAATTTTTGTTAAAGGTCGTATTTGTGTTGGTTTGAAAGTTGAAATTATGGAGTTCTGATGATGCCGTATTTTTTTGGGTCGTATTTCTTGGAGATATATGCTACATTTAAATATAACGGTGTATCAGATGATGCGTTAGACTTAGGTTGTTTCTTTCTCATTAAGAGATAAAGCTATGACGTGGTTAAATTTATTATTCCACGACTCAATCACTATATGGAATGACTTAGCTTATAAATTTTTAGCCAAATATAGCCCCCCATCTAAGACTACAAATCTTAGGAATGATATCACCTCATTTACACAATTAGATGGCGAGTCAATTTATGAAGTTTGAGAAAATTTCAAAGAATTGCTTAGGAAGTATCCCCATCATGCATTACCCGATTGATCTATTATTCAAATGTTTTATAGTAGTCTTGTCGGTTCTCTTAGATCTATTATAGATGTGGCTGCTGGTGGATTTTTTATGTCCAAACCCTTCGATGAATCATATGCTTTGATTGATAGAATGACCGACAATAATTTTCAATTGCTGTTTGAAAGATTAAACCCTAGAAAATTAGCTAGTGTGTATGAATATTACTTATTCAGAGTCTTATGGTAGGTTTTGACATTCATCTATCATGATTTTGGCTTTGCTTCTTTATTGCGAGAGGTGAGTAGAAGATTGGGTTGCTGAAGGATTAGGATGAGCCAAAATCCAGGATCATGTCCAAAGGATCCACATGTGACCCCTATTGTGGGCTTCCAATCATATATAACTTATTTCTCAATGAGCTTTCCATTAAGGTTAATGGTGATTTCATCTGAGATATTTGATTTAGAGGAAATGTGAACACATATGCAGGTAAATGTAAGCTTGGATTTGAAAAATGGGATTACTCATAGCTAATAGGATGCTGTGCTTACATGCTACTTTAGTAATTCCTTTTAGGCTCGAACAATAAAGGATAAATTTAAGAAATTTGATCTGGAGGAAAAGGTTAGAGGATACCTCTTTGTGGTAATTAATAGACCATTTGTTCGAAAGAAAGACTGACTAGTGATGAATTTGGGGCCGCTAGAACATACATAATTGTCCTAACATGGAAATTGAACGAAGAAGAATCCTTCATTGAGAGTAAGGATTTCAAATGTACCATTAAGCTTCCATGATGAGTAGAGGTAATATGAGAACCACAAAATGATCATTTTCGGACACAACAACCCAATAAACCAATATCCCAATCTTGATTACCTATTGAGAGCTCATTAGAGGAGAAACTTTTTCCAGTGGTTCTCCAGAAAATGAGTATGAAAGAGTTTACATGTGCTTGTTGTGATGAAGAAGGCTCTTTTGATTCATTTATTTGGATTGTGATGGTGGGGGAGGAGAAGTTTGATCAGAATAAGGAAATTTTCACAAAATACAAGGGTGAAGGTTTTGGAGGGAGCTGGGGAAAGGCTGATGTTATGGGGAGATGCAAAAATATGATTGAGGTTCTATGAGGGAGGGTGAAAGCTCTGACAGTGAGATGGGCCTCACTAGTAAGGTTTTGTGTAGGATGAAAGGAGGTATAGATGGGGATTTCAAAATGTAGTGGTTGGGAGTGTTGGGAAGTGCCCCTATAGTTGAAGAGGCAAAGGATTAGCAAAGGGAGGGAGATGTCATAACCAACATCACGTGGAAAGACGAAGAAGAAGGGAGTTAGGTGTCCAGTGTTCCCGCATTGAAAATCCTAGTAGATGTATTCCCATGTTATTTATCTTTTTTCATATGAGGTCTTGGAAAATTGATTATTATATTTTTTATTTATTTTCTTGCAACTCTCACTAAAAGATGTTATGAATGATTTTCTTTTCTCGCCACTTATATTATTGACATTTTTCTCTTCTTTAAATACATGACACTGCAAGGAAGCATCCATTTCTTTAAGCAACAGGAAATGTGCTTATTTTGAAATTTCATAATATATTTTTTGCCATAGAAGTTTCATATGTTTCAGCTAGACTTTTGTTTACTTGCACTGCATATTTTCCTATCTTGCATATAATTTCCTTTTCATTTTCTTATCTATGCTTGTTTTACCAGATGTCTTTGGTTTTGGCAGAGCCAAATGATCACTCATTAAACTTTTTTTCCTATTGTCATAAGGATTTTTTTTTATGTATACTATTGACCGTGACCGCTTTGATGATAAATCAGTTTTATATTTTCCCTTTACTTCTTCAAAATTAGTTTCTGTTTATGCATGACTTGATTATTAAGATTTATCTAGAAGAAATAGTTATTGGTAATGCTTATATATTGTAGGAAGACTTTGCAAACTTCTGGTCTGAATGCCCATGGGACGAAGATTTAAAGTATGCAAGAGCTGTTTGTGATCAGGTTAGAAGCTTTTATTTGTTTTGTTTGTGACATGAATGCACACAAAGAGAGCTACTTCAGTGTGATTTGTGGTTAACTAATAATTGATTTGTTTGGATGTTATACTTGATAACCAATTGTCTGTTCGATGAAAAGTGCAAGAGTATTTTGGGGGTGGCACTGTTGATGTTATTAGGAGCTATCGCGCAAATATTGAGCAATTTTGTTTAGGCAACTTTGCACAGGCTCAAAATGTATTTTTTTTGGCAATGCTCAGGATGGCTTTGATATTCACTCATTATGCATGATTTAGAAACTGTTCGCTTAATCTATTATTACTTTAGGATTACATTTATTGATTTTGGTCCAATTTGCGTTACTTCTTGACCATGGTACTTGACAATCAGTCTTTGATGACTATAATTTTTGGGTTCTGTGTGGGAGAGGAGGATGTGTTGGTTGGTCGGGAGGTGAGGGTTTGATAGGGAGGGAGAAGTTGGAGCTGAGTGAAGCTAAAATTGCTTTTAAGCGTATTTGGGTGAAACTTTCATACTGTACATGGTTACAAGAGGTTTTACCACAAACCTAGGGGGAGAACCACCTCAATACCTCCTTTGGTTCTGTCACTGGAAGAAGTATACCGATTTTTGCAGGTAGATGTGCCTTTAGATGTTGTGCATTTATCTTATGAATGTTGAACTTATTGAAGTTAGATATGATGCTACTTTTACAGGTAGACGTTCCTTTAGAAGTTGTACATTTATCAGATGAATATTGGAGGAATGTGGTAAGAATTTAACAATAGTACTTGGTATTTGTTCATGGAGTTTTGTGAAGAATTTGAAATTTGAACTGTTATCACTTATTTCCTTAGTAAAATGATGCTTGTTATGGCCATGTATTGTCTAAATAGTCTTTCATGGTAAACAGGTATCTCACATTATTGAGGAGTATCATGTTGGCCGCACTCCAAATCCTGATGTCCTTTGCAATACAAGAATCAAGTTTGGTATTAGCTTTAGATAAATGGATTTATCATATACAAACATCAAGCAAATTGTTCTCCATCCACATCCCTCCACTGCTCCTCTTTTGAGAATTTTTTTGGGATCATTATGATTTTCTCACTATTTTCTACTTTGGTTCAGGTGCATTCTTAGAAGCAATTGAAAACATGGGGTTTGATTACATTGCTTCTGGTCATTATGCATATGTGAATCACTCATCCTGTAGTGCACACAGTGGATCTTCTGTCTTGGCATTGTCAAAGGATATGGTATTTCTATAGTAAATCACTTATTTATATTTATTCCTTTTCTATGTCATGGTGCTATTTTTTTCCAGTTTCATACAATTTATACTTCTTTTTATCTGTTATGGTAATATTAATAATAAATTAGTCTTCTTAATACTTGTATGTTAAACTGCTATGTGGAAGAGTGAGTACACATAAGACAGTGTTGGTAGCAAGCTTCTTCCCTCCCCCCCTTTTTCAATCTGATTTCAATGGAGCTACTAGATTCTCCTCTTTTTGGGGAATGGTTGATGCATCAAGAACTCCATTTATATGCTTTTGTAATGAACCACATTTATATAAACAAGGAGGTTCAATATTTAATGGCAGAAGAAGCACAAGCTTGGTTTATATTTTCAAAAGTTTCATCCAATGGATATATGAATGTGAAAAAGTGAAGTCTCTAATATTATTCTTACTCATATTAATTTCATGTCCAACTATAGATAATATATTTCTTCTCAATTGTGGAGTATGCTCATGCTTTTCCCTTATTTTCTCAGCTTTAATTAAGCATCCTTAACTTGTGTTTATGAAGTTGTTTTTGTAGAAGCTTCTTATTTTGAGGTATAAGGTCGTTTAGAATACTCTTTTGATAAATGGCTATGGTTTAGAAAGTACATGTTAGAATGTTGTTTTTGAGCTTTGCAATCATTTTCTTTTTCTTCTTTTGGGGGAAAATATTACGACGGATTCAATGAGTGGTTAACTAATATGTGGGGCTATGTAGGAATGCTGCAGCGATGTTAAGAGATTTTTTTCTTATAATGTTGAAACTATGGCAACATGTAGCCCATGGTTGGATAATTGGATCCTTAAATTAAAAGGCTCAACCATTTTTCCGTAAAATTGAAATCCAAACTTCGAGAGAGAAGAAGTAATTGAGATAAATTTTTGGTTGCTATATTTTACATTTTCATTGTTAACTGCGATGGCAACTACAGAGAGCTAGCATACTTTATTTACAAAGGAGCTTGCATTACTTTACATAACATTCTTATTTGCATGCATAAATTTCATATGTATTAATATTATGTGACAAAATGTCACCATCAACATCACACTATTCTACTTCGTGTGTTTTACTATTTTGTGCACAACTTCATCATCTTCATAACCATTTTGGGTTTTGTTTATCATTAAAATCATCTCAACTATCAGGGGTTGGCTTCCGAAACCCTCCATTAATTCTTCTTGACTTATATGTGCGGTGTTAACTATATTTTGCACATCTTTTACACAAATTTTAGTTATGCTATTTTTGGTTTTTTTTTTCTTTTAATCATTTCATATTGGTTTATGTATTTGCCTTTAATTGTATATCGAATAATCCAATTTATTTATAACTAACTTCTTTCTAATAAGTATTGCTTCTTCTCTCCCTCTAATATAGTTGTTTCTCACTTTGTCTTTTATAGATTTACTATGCATCCAATTTAGCATTCTCATTCGGCCAAGCTCAAGTTGGATTAAATTTACTTCATTGTTGCCAAACAGTTAATTCCATATAGCTTAGCCAATTTAAATATAGTTTCATTAATGTAACTTAGAGTTTCTATGATCTTATTGTGTAGCACTCCGTAGGCTTATCTTTATATTAACACCACATATTTAAATTTAAAAGTTACACCATCATTTATATCACAATTCTGTTTTATAATGTATTTGAGATAGATAAATCTATCATGTCTTGGTATCATTTGATCTTTCGACAATTTTGATTTATAATTGCCAAATTCACATCAAGTTCAATTATATTTCATTTTATCATGCTTTGTTTGTTTAATCCAAAGTCATGCATCTTATCGAATTTTCTCTAAAGTTCATACTTGTTACTTCAAATTTTATCTTGTTTATTTCAATCATTTCATCTACAAATAACATACAATAAAGTGTATAACTCCGAACACCTTTTGTAATTGATCTAAAAGATACATACATGGTGCTGATCCTGATGTAATCTTGCAAAGATTTAAAAACTAATTGATTACACCTTAACTATTTTTATGTTTGAAAGCAAGTCATAGTTACAGCATACATATTTTTAGTAACTTCAATATATCTTTGGTACACACACCCCTTTGCTGTTTAGTAATATCGATCTCTGGATTGGCATCAGAAAGCTTGAACCGGCTTTGATTTCATTTTTGCAGCTGAAGGATCAAACCTATTTTTTATCACATCTCTCCCAGTTTCAACTTAGACGTCTTCTGTTTCCTCTTGGTTGTCTCTCAAAGGTCAGACAAGGGAACTCAAATAATGGATTTCAGGCACACGTTGTACACACACACATTTTATAATATATCCTGAAGTGAGCGTGTCCTTTTCCTTTTTGTTACCAAAATATTTGCAGGATGAAGTACGTTATCTGGCCACCCAAATGGATCTTCCAAACAATGAGAGGAAAGATTCTCAAGGGATATGTTTCCTTGGAAAGGTAGTTTGCACTTTGCTACATATTGGAGAAGCATCACAAGTTAAAACTTTCTTTATTGACTTCTTTTGATAATTATCATCATCATCATTATTAGCTTTATCTCAACTATTTTGAGTTAACATGATGAATTCTCATTTTTGGTTTGTTTATGTATAAGGTCTTGTATTCAAATTTATTTTCATATTTAGGTTTTTGACTCTTGTTCATTTTTAGGTCAGTTGCATCAATAAATTTTGATGGAACTCAATACATATTTTAGTGTGAGTTCTAGTGGAAGTTTAGACTTAGTTTTAAATGCAAATTTAGGAATAAGATATCTTTTTTCCATCCATTTCATGCCTTAAATAACAACTGATTATAGTTTCTTTAGCAGGATTAAATTTGAACTTCTATAATGTTAGTGCTATTTCGTGTCTAACATGCTTTAAGTGTGTTTTAGAAGATTTTCTTTTTGAAATGCTAAGCCAAAGTCTAATAGGAAGATGATTGAAGTACTTTCTTACAGCGACCACTAAAGAGATTTTTGGCTAATTAAGGAGATAAATTTTACTTTATTTTTGAAGAAGAGCTTAAGGTTGGGATTAGAATCCGAATCAGGGAAATCTCATCTTTTGATTAAGAATTTGTTGGTCTCCTTCAACTATAAGAGGGCAAGGTATTCTTTTGCTTCAGTGTCACTCCAAGATGAGGAATAACAATTGACAATGGAATTTAGGCATTAACATTTTTATGGGCCATCATAGATATTTTTTCTACCTTTTTGGCTTTTGCTTATTGCCTATTTTGATTGTGCCACAGGCATGACAATTGGTGCCGCAACTTCAAATTATTGTGAAGCGTGGATTTCTTTGACACAACGTCTCATACATCCTAACTTCAGGAACAGCTAGGGGTTGCACATCATTAAAGATTTGATGTTCTTATATATCGTTAATATATTTCATGCATTAATAGAGTGTGCGTGTGTTGAGAGGGGCCTTAGTGTAGAACTTCCGGAAGGTGAGGGGGTAGAACAAAGATCCTTAAAGCTTCTTGATGCCTTGAAGCATCATTTTATCTTTTTGGATGTACTAGATGCAGGCTTGTACACTCATGAGGTTCATTAAGGAGATTGATTCAAGGATGATACAATTCACTAGGAAACCATTATTTTTCATAGTTATTTAGAGAGGTTGGTTGTGTTTTTGGTTCTTGGAAGATCATCATTAGAGAAGGTGAAGATGAAGGCATTTTGTGCTCAAAATGAACGATCATACATTGTTAAACAAAATAGGATTCATATTGCTCCAAAATTTGGAGAGTGATTTAACGAAAGTCTCTCGTAGATTTGGTTAAGAGGACTCATCGGCATTTGAATCCATGGAATCTTTGGTGAATTGGTTGGAAGCTTCAGAATTGTTTATTCAGCTTTAGTTGTTACCTTTACTATATAATTTGATACTTAGTCTAGCTTTCCATGGGAAAATATAGGTCTTCCTTTGAGATGTTGCCTTTTTGTAGCACTATAAAATATGAATGAAGGGATGTTTTGTTTATATCTTCATCTGGTTGAGGTGGTTCATTGATGGTGGAGCTATTGTCTAAAGGTAGCAATTTGCTGGTTGCATGGATACACTCACAAATACAAAGACTCCATGTGGATATTGGCATAGCAAACACTTGAGATTGGTGATCCATTGGGGATATTAGTGGGATCTTATTCGAAGATGAAAACTCAAATGATATTGGGGGCTTGCCTCCAATTTGAGCTATTAAATTATCGATTTGTTTACCTTATTGTTATCACAGGTTTGAGAAGAAACTCTATAGGGAAATGCATAGGATTTTTTATCTATATTTGGATTTTTTTATACTATAAATTATTTTGCATGTATCATATTTTTTCTATAATTTAAAAAAAATTCTGATGGCCTTCTTGAACATTTCTTTGTCTAATCAAATCTACGTGCTGACAGGACATTGATTGGGTGATGTAGACTTATGGGATTAGGACACATCATTAAATGTACTTAAGTGGTTAAATAGTTGGTTACCACATGCCACAACCTAATTGATTATCATGTCATATACAATTGCTAAACTTCATAGTTATATAGTCTTTTGCCCCTTTGTACTTTCAACAAAGATGTATTCCTCTATATGTAGGGGTGCAAATAAAATGAGTTGAGCTTGAGTCATAGCTAATATGAGCTAAGATCAGTTAATTTATAGTTGGCTTGAACTTGAGATTGAGCTTGACTGGAGCTCATATGTTGAGCTCGAACTCGATTCGAGTTAAAAATGTCAAGCTTGAGCTTGACTCATATGCTCGAGCTCTGTGGAAAAGCTTGATTTCATATTTTGATATCAAAATTTTTAGAATTCATATCAAGAACTTATATCAAGAGAAATATATGCCTGAAAAGGAGAAAATTTAAAATATGAATGAAAAACTTATATCAAGAGAAAAATAATCAGAACCTGATGTAGTTGATGCAATTTATGCGGTGATATGAGAAGTATATGCCTGAAATAGGAGAAGAAATTCTAAAATAATCATCGTTGATTATATGAATGATATTGGGCAAAAATAGCTAGGAATATATAGCAAAAAGATATAAATGAGTGGAGAAGCATATACTTTAGAGGAGAAGAACCTTCCTCCTAACAGTCGTTTGGCTGTTGGTTGTTGCCATTTGTTAGGGCTTGAAGATCGAGCTTTGGAGTGATGGAACGAAGTGGTGATGGGAGAAAAAGTTAAGGTTTGTGAATAAGAAGTGAAGACTAGTGTGGGGAGACAGAGGGTATTAGGGGAATACAAGGGACTAGAGGGAGTTTGGGATGCTTATCCGCATATTAACGTGAGCGTGAGTAGCAGAACGGCTCGATGAAATCAGAATTTGGGACGGGAATCAATCAGATGTAATATGTTAGACGTGAATCGAAATGGCTTTAAGAAATAGGGAGATGTGGGCAAATCATGAAATATGTATTCAAACAAATGTGGACTCAATCCATTAATATTAATTGAATGGCTCGACGAGTTAATGAGCCAAGTTAAGCTAAGCACAATCTTGAGTTTGCATAATATATAAGTTGTAATCTAAGCTCATGCTCAAACTCGTGGCTCGATAAGTTTGACTCACGGGCTCCTTAATAAGTTGAATTCGAGTTGACTTGACTCACTAATGCCCTTATCTATATATGCCTTAAGGATGATAGATAAAGTCATCTGAATGACAAATCTTGAAAACCAGCTTGAAAAGCTTTGTGCTTTGATGGACAAAGAAAGCTTACTATTGTTTTCCATTCATTGCTCTTCAAATACAAGGAGTGCGCGGAGGCTTTCACTCGTTCCCACTCAACTTGACTTGTTTTTGTGAGGTTCGACAATATTGAAGTGGTTTGTTCTGCATGTTTGTAAGGTAATTTGAGAATTTTTTGTTGTTTTTCTTTAGTTCATTTTGCATTTTTCATTCAAGCTCTTTGATAGGATGAGATGTTTATATCCATGCCCTTGTTTTGTCCATAAAAATTTGACAGGCTTTCACTTAGTCCCACGATGTTGGGTGACAAAGTGTCCAACTCTAGGATTTCATTGAATATCACATCAACATTTATGCATCACACCCACAAAGGGGGTATTGGGAAGTGAGCCAATCCATCATACCATACAAAGATAGATGCGCTTGAGCATTTTGCTAAGCAAAAAAGTTATGCTGGAGTCTTCTAGTATGCTTAAAAATTCATGTTAGTGTGGTTTTTAGAGCACTTAGCCCATAAGGAAGCTCGCCATCATGTCAAGAAATGTGCATATGGATGACATGTATGGTGATAGAGGTGGTGGCAATGCTGGAGAAGGCGTAGGTGAAGGGGAGGGGTTGAGTTCTAGAGCAGTCCTTATATTTTGGATGTCGCCGTGACATTGGTTTGCAAGGTCTCATCATGTTTTCTATTTTCTTTATGTATTATTGGCGATTATGTCAAGAAATGTGCATATGGGTGACATGCAAGGTGATCGAGGTGGTTGTGATGTTGAAGATGTAGGAGAAGGGGAGGGGTTGAGTTTTAGAGCATTCCTTATATTTTGGATGTCGCAACGACACTGTTCTGTAAGGCTTTATCATGATCTCTATTTTCTTTCTGTATGCCTTTATATTCCCATCCCCTTATATTTATTCAAGAGGAAGCATATGTTTTGTGTTTTGGAGATCTTATATTAAATTTTAGAGGGATATGAGCAAATGGATGCTTGTAGAGTTTTAATAAGTCCCACTATCAGAGACTTTCCTTTGTGTGGGTCCATTCTATCTATTACTCAGATGGTGTTTCTCATTGTCCTGACAACGGATGGAAATTTGATTTATTATATTGGATTCTTTGGGTTTGATTAGCCTTGTTTTACATTCATCATCATTATCTTTAGTCTTATCCCAACTATTTAGGATTGGTCTTATGAGTTCTCATTGCATTTATTCCTATTGAGTGCTGTCATGATTTTAAAACTCTTCTTCACAAAATTTTTGGTATGACATCTATCCATGTACCCTTTTTTTTTATCTCAATTCTTTGGCATTAATTTTATAGATTTTTTTTTAATAAGAATTTTGAATCCATGTTGACTCGTATAACTTGGTGGGTTGATCGTGTCATAATCTTGACTTGACCCTGGTTGACTAATTTTGATTGTTTTGACCATGATTTGCCTCTCCTGTTTGCTGCTACTCCCATGATCAACCACAACTGCAGCAATCCCTACTTGGACATAGTTAAAAGTCAACAAGATTACTAGTTAAAATCGTGTCATGTAAGCTTTAATGTTTTATCTTGTTTCAATATGCACGTATTTTTTCACCTTTACAGGGAAAATACAAGGGAATCTTGTTGTCTATCTTAATTATTTTGTTAAAGTAATTTCCTTACCAAATTGTTGCACACACAATAAAATGTTTTCAAGAAATGATGCTTCTAGAATCAAGTGTTCTCAAAGAATTTACATATATGTAATCTTACTATGACTGCCATTTTGGCTCTAATATGATGGTCATTTGTTTTTACATCAACATTGTTCAGAGTGATGGTGAAATAGATGGGGATATTATTAGCAGAATTCAAGTTGGATGGTTGAAGTGGAGGAATGCATCGGGCTTGTTATGTGATAGAAATGTACCCCTCAAACTTAAGGGAAAATTCTATAAGATGGTAGTGAGGCCTGCAATGCTTTATGGTGCCGAATGTTGGCCATTAAAAGAGAAGCATAATACTAAGTTAAGTGTGGCAGAGATGAGGATGCTCAGGTGGATGAGTGACTTTACCCTTAGAGATAGGATACGAAATGAGCATATACGTGAAAAGGTTGGAGTAGCTCCAGTAGAAGATAAGATTAGAGAGAGTCGCCTTAGATGGTTTGGTCACATAAAACGGCGGCCTTCCGATGACCCGGTTAGGAGAGTAGAGGTATTAGATTTGACTTATGTTAAGAAAGGTAGGGGTAGACCTAAAAAGACTTGGTTAGAAAATATTATGAATGACCTTTCTTTATTAGATTTAAACGAGAATTTGACTTTTAATAGGACACAATGGAGAAAAAGGATTCATGTAGCCGACCCCACGTAGTGGGATAAAGGCTTGATGTTGTTGTTGTTGTATTGTGATGTTGCACATTGTTAAAAAATACAGTTTTTCTATGTACTAAGCAATTTGAGTGAACTGTCGTCACTTGATTTGGATTTCATTATTCTACTATTTTTGCGCCAACGTTAGTATTCAGTGCTTCAGCTACCCTTACAAGAAACATCATTGCTCTAGGCCTTGCATGTTTGGCAACTCTAGTCATAAATCTTTGTAACTTAGAAATGAATTGTGCTCCAGCAAGGTTTAGCTCTATTTAAAATGAAAAATACTTGCGTATAATTGACTTAAAATGCTCATTCTTTATATAGTACAATTAAATATGATAACCGCTGCATGTTCTGGGTACTCTTGAAATGTTTGAGAGAAAAATTATGCATTTTCATATTCTACTTTCATTATGTATGGGAAACTTATATATGATGGTGAGACCTGCAATGCTTTATGGTGCAGAATGTTGGTTATTAAAAGAGGAGCATAATACTAAGTTAAGTGTTGAAGAGATGAGGATGCTCAGGTGGATGAGTGGCTTTACTCTTAGAGACATGGTGCGAAATGAGCATATACGTGAAAATGTTGGAGTAGCTCGAGTGGCAGATAAGATTAGACAGAGTCACCTCAGATGGTTTGGTCACATAAAACGGCAGACTTCCGATGACCCGGTTAAGAAAGTAGATGTATTAGATTTGACTTATGTTAAGAAAAGTTGAGGTAGATCTAAAAAGACTTGGTTAGAAAATATTAGAAATGATCTTTCTTTTTTAGATTTAAATGAAAATTTGACTCTTAACATGACACAATGGAGAAAAATGATTCCCGTAACCGACCCTATGTAGTGGGATAAAGGCTTGATGTTATTGTTATTGTTGCAGTCTGGCATTTTTGGGTGTTGCATTACTATTTTCTCCAAATTACATTGTTTATCATCTTTGAGGTTTTGCAATTGATTCCTTATTCTTAAACAACTGATAAAAATCTCAACTCTTTGCTTTTTTTTTTTTTCTTAACTTTTTTTTTTTCATGTATTTTTGTAGGTTAAGTTCAGTGAATTTGTTGCCAGGCATATTGGAGAGATGGAAGGCGTATTGCTAGAAGCTGAGACAGGAGACTACCTGGGAAATCATAGGGGCTTTTGGTTTTATACTATTGGACAGCGCCAAGGTCTCCGCCTTCCTGGAGGACCTTGGTATAATTTCTAGGTTAATCTATAATGTTGTGAAAAGCTGTTGGTTTGCTTAAGTTAAATAGTTTTTATTTTTATTTTTATGTACCCCCATTCTGAAGTAGCTTCGATGTTAAAAAAGAAGCACTGTGTGTTATTTTAATTGTTCACCAAGCTTACATCAAGATTAAATTTATATATGAATTGATCTTCCAAGCTTAAACGGGAATCAAATTATGATATCGTATGCTTTAATCGATCATTATAGCATGTTTTGCAATATTAATCCCTTATGACATGGCATGCAGGTATGTTGTTGAAAAGGATGTGCAAAACAATGTTGTTTTTATTTCAAGGAACTATTTTTCATTGGACAAAAGGCGGCGCACGTTCCGTGTAGGATCACTAAAGTGGTTTAGCGGCTCGACACCTGAGATGCAAGATCGGCTCCGATGTAAGGTAAAAACTTCCTCCACCATTAATCTTATAATCTTCCAACATATATTTGTCTTGCATTTCTCTTTATGTTGTTTTATGTGCAGCAAGTGACTTCAGGATTCATTCTCTTTATCTTATTTTATGTTGCATTTTCTCATTTGTACTTAATGGCATACATTTGAATTGGAAACTATAACTATTGACCAATGTTTTAAGTATGCAGATATGTCATGTCGAATAATAAGGAAGCTTCTTGTTGGGGAAGATGAGGAGTAAACACCACAATGATGAAACAAGTAAGAAAGTAAAAGTAGTGGAAAAGTAAAGGAAACCAGGATTTAACGTGGAAAAACTCAAAATAGGAAAAAAATCACAGAGCCACACTATACCAAGAAATCCACTATGAAAATTGGGAGAAATAAGTACAAGTCCCTCTTCTCTCTCTCTCCTTTCTTCTCTTCTCACATGTACCGCTCTCAATGTCTACATACACAAATACAAGAGAATGTCAAGTAAAATAACCCCAAGGGACGCAACCCTTCAAAAAAACGAGAAATAAAACCATCTAGTCCATCTTGCAATGCTGTGGCGCTAGTGTGGGGTGTTGCGGTGCTCAAGCATGTGTCTTTCACCGCTGCAGCGCCGTATCTAAACCGCTAAGACGCTCTGCTCTCTGTCGTTCAGCACTGGGGTGCTCAAGAACACATCACCGGGGTGCTTGGGTACACAACGTCGAGGCTTTGTATGAATTTTTTTTTTTTGCATGCAAAGCGCTCGAACCCAAGCAAGGGTAAACCCCCTGCACCCCTTAGTGTCACGACAAGCTTTGAGGTCCGAGACAACAGAATAATAAGATTGATCACATAATCAAATTCCACATATAACACTTCTTAATCTTGTTTAGTTCACTATTTAAATGAATGATTAAGTATAACAAGATGGTTAAACATTAATTTTGATTTTTTTTTTGGGTATATATAACATGTTGGACGCTTCAAGCCAATAAGCTTTCGTAGTCTGTCACGTGAAACAGTTTCTATAGTGCCACCTTAGGTATAACTTAGATAATACTAAAATTTAACTGCCTACACAAATAAAAGGGTAATGCGATTTATTATATTATGTTTGAAGAACTATGTTGCCAGCCTTAGGTTAACAACTTTCTCATTTCAACTGTATGACATGCCATGTGAATTGGAAAACACTATCAGGGCTTTGATTTGCAATGCTTGCATTATCCATATATATGACATTTAAAATTGGGGGATTTACCTACATACCAACAAATTCTTATGCATCTACATATCTAATATCTAAATCGTTATATTTATATAATACTGTAGTATCAAAATCACATCAAAATATATACATAAAAATATGTATTGCATTACAGATATAAGATATGTCATGTCGATATTTTTGATATGATTATATTATGTTACTACTTAATGTCATGACCAAAGGAGCTATTTTCAAGTAGAAATTATTATGTGCGGAGTCCAAAGGTAGAGCATCGTTTGGATGCTACGTATGCACCGTGTATATACTGCATATACACTGTGTATGTACTGCATATTTACTGCGTATTTGTAGATATGAGCAGATAAGCAACCAATAAGCAACAAATCAACAATACTCACTAAATACCTACGTATATACAAATACATAGTAAATACGTTGTGTATATGCAGCACATACGCAGTGTACACGCAGCACATATGTAGTGCATACACAGCATCCGAACGATCCTCTACGTTCGGACTCCACACAGAATAATTTCCCCTTCTCAAGACCTATAATGATAAACAATAGTCCTATTTTCAGGTTCGACATGGCCCAAGTTTCTACGACTGCAGCTTAAGACTAGAAACAAATGGAGATGGAAATGAGCAAACTGCAGTGGTACACCTATCTGAAGACGACCAGGGTTTAGCAGCTGGTCAGTTTACTGCCTTCTACCATGACAATATATGCCTTGGTTCAGGTGTTATCCTCGACTCCTGGGATAACGTGCATTTCCCTGTCTGTTCAAAGGCTATGGAGATTGCCAGATTGAAAGACAAATCTAAACTTGGGAGGCCAATTAGGATACTAAACCTTGATTCTCATTCTAAAGCAAGCTTGAAAACAAATGAACAATCTGCAGATCTACAGCGTTTTGCCGCCTAACAAAGCAGGTGGAGGTAACAGTCTTGGCGTTTGCTAACCACACTATTTGATTTGTTTTCTTCTATACTAATTGAAGCTGATGGAAGCTCTATTCTCTTCATATCTGTAAAAAAACTCATTGTTTATGTTCAATCATATTTGACTTGATAATTACCTCCATTTTCATTAGTTTTCATAAGCTTGTATATTTAGTGAGTCAAACACGAGTAAGTCCTTATCTGATCGTATTTTATTCAATAATAGTTTGATTACACACTCGTGTGCATGTACATTTATATGTTTTTATACGTATATATGTGAATGTATGTGAAGATTGTGTTAATTATATTAATAAATTTATATTTATATGAGTATATACACACACTTACAGGACGATATGTATAATTTGTAATTTATACATTACTCTCGAGCAGCCTTTATATTCGTCAATAACTTAAGTTGGGCTCGATATGTTTATGAGTGGAACTTAAAAAAAGAAAAAAACTACTTTGCTTAACAAGGCTACCCGATTCACGCTTTATTTAAGTCAACTTGGCTCATTTACACCTCTATTGTTCCGCCGACAAAAACAAATTGCAGGTGAATTGTTTTAGTATGTAGAATATTCTAATATTTTGTGCAACTGTATTATCTAAGATATGTGTTGGATCCAAATGTGTCTATTGATTATAGCTGATCTCTTACTAGTAAGTTAGTGAGCTAGTGAATCGGAATCTGTGTGAGAATGGAGAGTGGAGAGTAAAGCTAGTAAGAAAGGGAACTTATAAAAAGCTCAAGAAAAACTATAAATCTCAACACAAAATCTACTAGAATCAGTCAAAAATATCAGAATTAGAGGTCCCAAATTGTTTCTCATCACTATCTATTTATAGGGTTCTGAGAGTTACCAAAAAAGTTATATAAAAAAAATTAAAAGTACAATGTTACACATAACACAAATACAATGCTACATAAACTATCATTGATATGTGTTAGCTCTTAATAGGTTGAAAGATAGCGAGATCATAAGAGCTCCGATGAGTTGTCTCTAGGCGAGCTCAGTAGTGTCAAGTTTGCTAGTTGGCTTGGACGAGTATGTGAGCGAGTGTTGAGATGAGGGGACTTGCATCCAATGAGCTTGTTGGTGTTGCCGGCAACTTGTGTGAATGGTCTTAGATTGCTAGAGAAGGAGAGGCGAGTGAGATGTCTGTCGTGGGAGGGGAGAGGCTTCAAGTAATTGGATGGTCACGACAAGATGAATTGAGGGTCTTGTGAGTAAGTGATTTCTTGTAACCAAGCTAGGTAAGTTGACATGAGGATGATTGCTTTGGCTAAGACAACGATCTAGGTACGCGATAGGTGTTGAGTGGTTAGCTTGATGAAGAAACCTTGATTCCTCTTGTAAGATAGGCGAGCTCCTTGGCAGGCCCATGCATATAGTGCCGGTTGATTATATCGAGTGACCAGTTCTCTTATAAGTTATAGGCGAGTAGCACCTCTTGAACCGCTAGATGAGTACCTGCCAATTGCCTCCCTTGAGGACGAGTTCCTCTATTATGACCCACGAGTCACTTGCTAAATATTTGTGAAGGCATGCATATGCGAGTATATAATATGATTTTCTCTTCAATATTTATTTTATGACATAAATTTAGATTTATTTTATATTTTTTAAAGACTTTATGAAGATTTCTTGGAATAAAATTAAAATTCTGATTGATTTTTCACCACCCTTAGACTAATGGGTAGAATCGGTAGATTAAGGCAATCAATAGGATTTTTGAAAAAAAAAAAATTAGATGTTTAATAGAGAAGAGAGAAGACTTTAGATAATTGAGATTTGTATTTACCAACATCTGAGCTTGTTCATAACACTTGAGAAATATTCCAATACAAAATATACAATTTTGATCTTCAATATTTTCCCAATAAATTGAGTAAAATTTGGAGCACTTTGTCAAAATCCAAATGTATATAGGAACTCTTACTAAGAGGAGTATGAGGATTGTCTCAGATTGGCCAATTGGGTGATGATCGGAGGCCACCACTATCCTAACGTCACACGGCCCGTGTGATGTGCATGACTTAGGCTTTGTTTGGGACGGCTTTCTTGCTGCTTTTTAAAGCTGTTTTCTAGTAGAAAAAAATTAATTTTTTAACTAAAAAGCTGCTTTAAGTAGTATGAAAGCCGTTCCAACCAAAGCCTTAGACATATAACACCTAAGGAAAGTGAGGAACCCTCATATATAAGGTGAGTTCCTTATCCATATTAATGCAAATATAAAGTGGGCCACAAGACCAATTGCAAATATTAAATTTAAATCCATATGAATATTTGAAATTCATCATAACACATCCATGAAAGTTGATGCTTGAGCTCTAAATTAGAAATCAAGAAGTACAGCGCTTGAGTTATAAGGCCCTTTTGTAATGGTAGAGATGTGCTAGCTTATTTACAATTTGCAAACACATCTCATGACTCTAGTTTAACATTAAGGAAGTGTTTCAATATACTCAAAGATCATAACTGTTGGATTCAAATTTACTTGTGGGCTGCACTCACACTACAAATAAGTTTTAGTAGGTTAGAGTTGGAGAATTTTTTTAGAAAATAGGTATGGAGAGTAAGTAAGAAGCTCTAGTATATATGTGAATAATCTAAACAACATGGAGTCCAAAATGTCTTTTCACCCCTTATTTATGAGGTCAAGAGGACTATATAGAAGGCTCCACATGGAATAAAATAAAAATGATGTCACAACTATAACCAAATACATACATTTGGGTTGACCAAGGTGGTGCACACATGGCTCTTCGCCTCTGATGAGGCCTCCCACAGCGAGTACCCTATGTGAGTACTTTGGATGAGTCTGCAAGGACTAGGGGTGTAAACGAGTTGAGTGGTGACCTTATCGAATTTAGCTCATTAGATATATAGTCGGCTCGAACTCGAGCTCAAGCTTGTCTCACTGTAAACGAGCTCGAGCCGGCTTGCGATCCTTGGCGGAATTTTTAAAATTTAGCCAGGATTTAAAAATATTTAAATTTAATAAATATGTTTAGAATTTATTGTTAATTTTTTTTTAAAAAATTAAATTTAATAAATAAAATAAAATTATTTAAAAAATATTAATAATTATTTGAGCTGGCTCACGAGCCGAGCCTCATCAAGCTCAAACTCGAGCTCATTTTCAAAACGAGCTCGAGCTCATTTTCTAAACAAGCTCGAGCTCGACTCATGAGCTCGATAAGCTCGACTCACTTACACCCCCAACAAAGACTGCTATATGGGATGAACATTTGTTAGCGAGTCCTTAGGAATGAGTGGTGAGTAATAATAAATGGTGAGCCCCCTAGGTGGAAGTGACACTAAGCTAGGGGCGAGTTTAGTCAATGAAGTCATGATCATAAGCTTTAAACTTGTGAGCTTTTTATAGCTTAATCAAAGACATTGGCTTTGATTATGAACAAGAACTATGGGGGAGAGAGCTCACTTATGGTGAGTTCCTCTCAGGGCATAAACCTATCTAGACAAATCCTTTGGACAGACCCATCAAGAATAAGCACACCTTCTATATGATCCCATGGGGGGGGGGGGGGGGGGGGGGGGGGGGTAAGTTGCGAGCTTTGCTGGGGCGAGTGATTACTTGTTTACAAGCTGATGATGGCAATAGCCTTGCAAATTGGAACTTTTATTACGTACTCTGACCGGACGTAGATCTACATTCGGTCAAAGGATTGTTACTCGATTTTTGCTCGGTATTTGGTCGGTATTGCTAGGCATTGTTTGATAATAACGAGGAATACCACTATGGGAAGGCCAATACCGAGTAATACCGAGCAATACTGAGTATTACCAAAAAATACCGAGTTTTTCTAGAAAAAACTCTGTATTTTTTGGTATTGCTCGGTATTTTGTCTTCACATAATGATATTTCTCGTTATTATTGGTATTGCTCGGTATTTCTCGTTTTCTCCCTGCGATCTTAGTGCTGGCCGAACGTAGCTCTACGTACGTTCACCGGATCAAATAAAAGTTATGCAAATTGAGGCTTCCTTTGGGCCTTTAGGGTGAGCGTTGTTTTATTTGGGCCTTTAGGCTTCCAGGCAATATCCTTTAGGCTTCCAGGACCCTATACTTTTTAATTGATATAACATATATTCTTTTATATTTTACGAGTTGTTTGATTTGATGAAAAATGAGGGCAAAGTATTTGAAACACAAAGATTTTAATAAAAAATTTGTTCGGTTTGATAAAAAAGAAATATAGAGTAAATTTTTGACGAATTTTGAATTCATTGTATAGTTCATTTTTATGTATTCAAAACTTACCAAATTTTTTTTTTTATTGAATTCCAACTACATCGCAAGCTAACCCGGCCTTGCCACTTGCTGTCACCCCCGACCGCCATCGTTTACCACCATTGGTGATTGCTCACCATTGTCGCCTTATGTTGTCATTGCCGGTCATTGGCCACCACCATGCATTCATTTTACTTCAAAGCAAATAAAAAAACAATCACCTACATTTATTTTACACTCATTAAAAAAACTTCAAATGTTTCAAATACGTTGCATTTATTTTACACTATAATACAATATTACGACAAACCAAATGCATCAGACTTTTCTTCAAATCAAACAACTAGTCCAAAAATTGACCTAAAAGCTAAAATTCCCATCCATATATAGTTCAAATTGATGGGATGTCCTGAGGAAAAATTTTCCCCAAATGCCTCCAGCTGTTTCAAACAGCTCATAGAATAATAAACACATACATATACGTGCGTCAAAATCAAGTATACATAAAAAAAAAACAAATTGATATCATGGTTGAACCGTTAAGGCAACTATGGCTTCGTTTGCGACGGCTTTCTTATTGCTTTATAAATTTATTTTTTAGTATAATGATTTTTAAAAATAGAGGAAAAAATAGTGGTCTAAAATTGTCACAAATGAAGCCTATTGTTTAACATTCAGGGCATATCTAATCGAAAACCCCATTTTCCACTCTAAAATGTCGTAGAACTTTAAAATGTGATAGTTCATCTCCATTGGAACTCCAATTTTCTTTTTTCGCGTGCTTCTTTGCGAAGGTAATCATCTCTCTCCTATTTCGTGCGCTTCCTGCGAAGCTAGGCAGAGTGCGAATGTAATCTTTTTTTTTTTTTTTTTGAGTAGGTGAACAGTTTGTCGTCAATATTGACGTCGCACCGTTCACCTACCGATTTTTAGCATGAGATTTGGAGTTCGAATATACTGATTGACAGATGGCATCCAATGGTATGAAGTTCGGTTTGAGATGATCTCAAAATTCATTTGTTTTTCATGAATAAATTCAGTATTAATGATCAGAGCAGACTTTTCTTACAACGCAATTAATTTTCTTCACCAACTCTTCTTCTTTCTTTGCTGGAGATCATATCGTCACTTTCACTAATGAGCTATACTTCTGGCCTATTTTCCTTATCATTTTCCACGTGCAAAGCTTTCATATAAAGTTTGCAATTATAAGCGCACAGTCAAAGCGAAATCTGCAGTGAGAAGAAATTTCAGAAACCAAGAAAATAATGATAAATAAAAAGGCTATGAGCTATCTATATATGGAGGAAGACTTCTTAATTGGAATTAATCATCTCTTGAGAAAATATTAATGCATGTAATTGATGATCTAAAATGATTTTAAAAGCTTTTAAAATCATGCATGCTCTTAGTTTTATTGGTGTTAAAGAATAGAAATTAATTTGTGTGGAAATCGGATCGTCCGGAGGTGAATCAGAGTGCACTAAATCACCCGGTACACAGCGGGTATACAACAGCAGGACACAACAAAGGGGTGATGTGGTGCGTTCTGATTCACCTCTGAACGGCGTCCGTATTCGTACATAATAATTTCACATTAAAGAGACTTTATGGATTATTTTGAATTTTTTTTAGTTTTATAATATCAAAATTTATATGAATAGAGAACGATGGATGAATTTTATAAATGATTATTCTCCCTCAATTATATATTTGATCCAAATCTATAAATTGATAATATTTAATCATTCATGAAAAGTATGAAATAAATAAATAAAATTATCATATGACATATACACACGCTTATATATCTAAGGTATGTTTGGAACGTTTACTATATTTTATAAAGCTGATTATGAAGTTGTTGTAGGGGAAACAATCTAGTTATGCTAGTTATAAAAAGTAGCTTTTCAGTATAAAAATTTCCCAAAAATAACGAGAAAATAGCAACCAAATGATATCATTACATTCACACACATCAATAATCTGAGTTAAGATTTAAAAATCATAATATCAAAATCTAAATAAATATAAAATGACAATTCTCAAAAAAAAAAAAAAAAAAAAAAAAAAAGACAACAAAAAATATGCCTATATACTTTTGCAGCAAATTCAAAGCTGCATTTGAAGTTATCATCAATACCGTTAATTTTTTCCCTTAAAAAAATATTTTTTCTTTGATGTTGAAGCAATCATAGTTTTAAATGCTTTGATTTTGAAGCAACCGTCACTATCTAGCTATTTCCCAGTTCATAGAATGCTGCTTGAGTAAATTCAAAGACACCGAAGTTAGAATAAATCTAAGCAATGGCTTATTCAATCATGGATTCTCCAGTACTGTTCTGCATGCCTCCCTCAGTTCCTGGAAAGTCTGATAGTACATTTTTTTATGACCTTCATATTGTCATTTTTTGATTAGCATGCATGCATCTTCATTAATGGAAGAAAATTGTTTTTAAATTTAGAGTTTATGTGATTAGTATACAATATGATAATTGGTAATGATGAGACCAATTAGTCGATCACGATCGGCTTAAACCTGGCTCGACTCATCAGCTGGTTTGAAATCGACTTGATGAGGTTCATTAAATTTCAAATATATTTTTGAATTTCGAGCAACCAAAGAGGCCGAAGATCGATTGATGGCGTGATGATGACTGTGGTACATGTTAACACTCGATAAATAAGATGTTGATAGGGTCGAGTTGTAATAATTAGCTACTCATTGATTGTTGATGAGAAAGATAGGCTCATGAATCGCAATCTATTCGAATTACAAATTCTTAAAAAAAGAACATATTTTTATTTATTCTGACACTTATCAGCTATGCAGAATAAAAATTTTAATTATTTATGAAAAAAAAGAAGCATAAAATATTACGATTTTATCTCTATGCGTAACTTTTTTACGATCTTATGTGGGTATTTATACTTTTTTCTTAGAGACTTTTAAGTTAATTAAGGGTAAATTCACACGCACAATACACACAGAACCTTCGAACCTAAGACCTACTGATTGGCAGCTAAATTAATCTCCCAACCAACAGATCAAACTAAGCTGTATCGAGCATTATTTGTACTAACTTATCAATAAGCAGCTATCTTTGTTCTACTCTGAGGCCAGGCTAGCTCCAATGGTTGGCTGGTTGGGCATAAATTTTTTATTTTAAATTATGATTTTATTTTAATTTTCTGAAGTGTGAAATTAAAATACTTATATTAATTTAAGGGAGAGAATTGCTTTCCATCAAATCCACGTGATATGCATGGATATTGTGAAATATTGTTTTTTGTGTGTGTGTATTTAACAACTAGATACATTCTATTTGATAATGAGATAGGAATAAAAGATTAAGTTGATTAGGAACATTAGATATCAGACAACAGCTAGTGGTATATTTGGTCATTTTCCTTATAAAAGGTTGATGTTAAACATTAGTCATCAACTAAATTTAGATTGATGGTGCTAGCAAGGGTGTCGGCGGTGATCAATGGAAGGCGGTAGCATTAAATGACAAATATTGGGTGGTGGGCGTTGATGCTGGGCAACAATGGTTGTCAGTGACGACCTACAGCTTTCTTAATGCTTTATGAACAATCTATGATGCCACAGAATTTAATTTGGAATAATTATTCTTTTAATCTTTTTAATAAATAATAACCAGAGCAATCTAATGTCATCTATCAGTAATAAACATTAAAACAAATTCTATAATTTAAAACATTAATGTATACACTGTATTCAATCCCAAAAATTATATATAATACTCAGGATCTACACAATCATCACATATCTATCCCGTCATGAGTACAAATTAAAGAATAGCTGCAAGTAAAATATTACAACAATAATGATATGAAGAAGACGGCTTGCGATTTGGAGTTATATTGACTCTAGAAAAAAAAATTATTTACCTAGATCAAATACACGTTATTATAACTTTTTTTTAGTATAATTTTTTTTTTTGAATTTGGAAATTTTAAACTAGAATGTTGCTTTATAAAGTAGTAAAAAAGTTGTCCCAATTTGCATGCTCTTGATCTTGTTTGATTCATCTGATTAAAACATATTACAGATCTTATATATATAATACAAATTCTTCAAGTGGATGAGAGGGAAGAAGAAGCTTATGTAAGATGTAAGCAAATAGCTTAACTTGCATATAAAACAATCTCTTTCTGTTAACTTTTCTTTATTATTTCACAATGTCTTTGTCTGTTTACTCTCCTCTACCTTCCCTCTATAATTAATTGAGAAAAAAAAAACCATCAAAGCATCACAAACTAAATTTGAGATATAAATTTTTGGGTGTTATAAGAGAAATCTTTCTATTTTAAGATATTATATTTTATCTTTTAAATATAAATACTATTGGTAACTAGATTTTTTATTATATTATAAATATTACATCTCATACTTTTTTATGTTATGATTATTCCACAAATTTTACGTTAATTGCACTACTAAAAAACAAGACCTTTCGCAGTGGTTTTTTGCACCGGTTTTAAAAACCGCTGCGAAAGCAACCAATTGGCTCTCAATTTTTAAACCAGCCTCAAGTAGTGCGATAAAGTCTTATTATTATTGTAATATACATCTTTATAAAAATAATTTACAAATAAAAACAACTTATTATACATTTAATTTATTAATATTAAGCTAATTATGTCGTGATTTTCATGATATATTATTTAATAATAATATTATTCAAAAAATATTGAATAAAAAAACATATTTTTATTTATTCAAACACCATGGAGAATAAAATTTTTAATTATTTATGAAAAAAAGAAGCATAAAATATTATGATTTTATCTCTATGCATAGCTTTTTTACAATCTTATGTGGGCATTTAAATTTTTTTTTTTTGAGACTTAAATCAATTAAAGACAAATTCACACACACATCACATACGAAATATTCGAATCCAAGATCTACTGGTTGACAGCTAAATTAAGCTCCAAACCAACAGATCAAACTGAGCTGTATCAAGCATTTGTACCAACTTATCAATAAGCTGCGGCTATCTTTGTTCTACCCTGAGGCCAGGCTCTAATGGTTGACTGGTTGGGCATAAATTTTTTTTATTTTAAATTAGGATTTTATTTTAATTTTCTTATGCGTGAAATTAAAACACTTATATTAATTTAAGGTAGAGAAGTGCTTGCTTTCCATCAAATCCACGTGATATGCATGAATATATGTGAAATATTGTTTTTTTGTGTGTGTATTTAACAACTAGAGACATTCTATTAGATAATGAGAGAGGAATAAAAGATTAAGTTGACTAGGAACATTAGATATCAGACAACAGCTAGTGGTATGTTTAATTGCTTGTTCTCCTTATAAGAGGGAAGACGAGTGAAGAGAAAGGTTGATGTTTAATTGGTTGTTCTACAATTTTCTTAATGCTTTATGAAGCAGTTGTGATGTATCAGAAGCTAATTTATAAGAATTATTCTTTTAATCTTTTAATAAATAACAACCATAATTATCTAATATTATTTATCAATAATAAACATCAAAACAAATTCTATAATTTAAAAAATTAATGTACACATCTATATTCAATTCCAAAAATCACATACAATCATCAGGATCTACACAATCATCATATATCTATCATGTTTGAGTGCAAAAATATAGTTGCAACTAAATGCTATAATAGCAATGCTATAGCAAAAATGATTTGCGATTTAGAGTTATGTTGACATCAAAAATAAAATTATTTATCTCGGTCAAAATACGGATTATTACAGCAGCTTTTTAGTTTTTTTTTTTTTTTTTGAATTTGGAAAATTTAAACTAGAAAGTTGTTTTATAAAGCACCAAGAAAATTGACCCAAACAAAGCCTTAGACGCTCTTGATCATCTTGTTGGATTCATCTGATTAAAACACATTACAGATCTTATATATATATAATACAAATTCTTTAAGTGGATGAGAGGGAAGAAGAAGCTTATGTAAGATGTAAGCAAATAGCTTAACTTGCATATAAAACAATCTCTTTCTGTTAACTTTTCTTTATTATTTCGATCACAATGTCTTTGTCTATTTACTCTCCTCTACCTTCCCTCTAAAATTAATTGAGAAAAAAAACCATCAAAGCATAACAAACTAAACTTGAGATATAATTTTTTTGGGTGTTATAAGAGAATTCTTTCTATTTTAAGATATTATATTTTATCTTTTAAATTTAAATACTATTTGTAACTAGATTTTTTATTATATTATAAATATTACATCTCATGCTTTTTTATGTTACGATTATTCCACAAATTTTACGTTGGCTCTCAATTTTTAAGTCAGCCTCAAGTAGTGCGATAAAATCTTATTATTATTGTAATATACATCTTTATAAAAATAATTTACAAATAAAAACAACTTATTATACATATAATTTATTAATATTAAGCTAATTATGTCGTTATTTTCATGATATATTATTTAATAATATTATTATTCAAAAAATATTGAATTGAGTAAAATGTGAAAAAAGCCATTTCTAGTTTTTCCTTCATCTCACATTTCCCCCTTTCCCCTCTCTCTCTCTCTCTCTCTCTCTCTCTCTCTCTTCACAGGCCACTCCCTTGAGAGTGAAGAAAAAACATCGAAAAGGACAAGAACTGGAGTCAAAGACAAGAAGACCAACCTGTATTTCGGGCCCCACCGCTTTCTCTCTCTAGAAAACTCATGCATCTATCGTCCTCTCAATACCGTTTTCTAGACACAACAACAAACATACCCACCTTTCTCTCTCTTCTATCCGGCCTCTCTCTCTCTCTCTCTCTCTCTCTCTCTCTCTCTCTTACTTCTCCATATTCTAAGCAAACCCCAAGCCATCACCATCACCATCATTATCCATACCCCATGAATCAAGCCAGCCACCCTTCTCTTTTTCACTAAAAACTCCACCATGGCTTCCTTTCTTTATATGTACATGCAAGTTCTTGAGCCATCCCACATGCAATAACTAGAAAGAGGAAGAAATATACTTAGATCGATCATCACCATATGATATGATGAGAAGGCCAGACACAGCAAATAGTACTACTCCTCCTTCAAAGAATGGAGTGACAGTTCATAATAAGCTAAGGAAGGGGTTATGGTCTCCTGAGGAGGATGACAAGCTCATGACCTATATGATGACCAATGGTCAGGGTTGTTGGACCGACGTTGCGAGAAATGCCGGCCTTCAAAGATGCGGAAAGAGTTGCCGCCTTCGATGGATAAACTATCTCCGCCCCGATCTCAAGCGCGGCGCCTTTTCAATCGAGGAGGAGGAGCTCATCATTCACTTGCATTCCATTCTTGGCAATAGGTATCTCTCTCTCTCTCTGTTTATAAAATGATGAGTGTTGAAGGCTTGAAGGATAATACTCACAAGTTGAATGGGTTATTGGTTATTCTAAAAAATTAGTTTAGGGTCAATGGAAGACATTTTTTTAGTTTCAAAATAGTTTGTCATTTTAAGATTTTGTTATATTTGAACTTTTTTACTCTCTCACAATGGTGAAATTATTCTGTGCGGATGCCGAATGTCATTTGAAGACCAACCATAATGTGTCAAGTCATCTCCTGCTCGGTATCCTTGACGTGGCGCATTCTGGTTGTTTTTCAGATTGAGAACTGCGTTCAACGTCCGCACAGAATAATCTCTCCTCATAATGATAGGTAGATGTAAGCAATTTTGTATAGAGTATTTCTCTACAATGAGATAAAATTAAAAGTGCACACATATTGATGTTCTTTTAATAATATTTTGTTAAGAATGAATATTGAAAAAAATATAAAGAACTCAAAAGATAAAAATTTAGGTGATTTTGAGAATAATTATCCTATATTTCTATGCACACATATTCATTATATTGCTTAGGTTATTGACAGTGATGAGTCTTATAAAGTGCTAGCTAGAAAGCTATACCAACCAACTAAAAAATAAGAAGACATTTTTACTCTCAATATATTTCTACATGATATATTTCCAAAGTATTTCATAAAATCAAAATATTTCATCAAATGCATTTCTCCTCCAAATTATCACTAACTTAATTTTTTCCCCCTATAATTCTATTTGGAGCTGAATTCATAGCTAGTCTAATTATTAATAAGGATCTTAAGAGTTATCATTGAGATTGAATTCCGCCTATAACAAATTTATTCTTCGGTATTCAAGTAAAAATGATATTATTATTAAAATTTTAAATGGATTAATTAATATTAACTATTTAATAAAGGCCTATCACTTTTTTTGCATTAGAATGCATCGTCAACTCTTTGTATCAACTATTTAATAGAGACCTTAAGAGTTATCATCAAGATATATTGATCGAATTCAACCTATATATAACAAATTTATTCTTTAGTAAACTAAAAAATATATTATTATTATTTAAATAGATTAATTAGTTATTAACTATTTAATAAAGGCCTCACTTAATTCACATATATTATAATACATTGTCAACTTTTTTTGTATTTATATGATTGCTTCAAATTTAATTTGAGTTAACATTTAAAATTACATATATGCAGATGGTCTCAAATTGCAGCCCGTTTGCCAGGTCGCACGGATAATGAGATAAAGAATTTTTGGAACTCTACAATAAAAAAGAGATTAAAGAACTCATCAAAACTATCTTCCTCAACCCATGACCAAGCTGATCCATCTAATGCTAATAAGGAGTTACTCATGGAGGACATCATGTTCATGCGCTTGAATTCTTCATCATCATCATCTTCATCATCAATGCAAGCTTTTACCATGAACACCAACTACAACTTGGTTCCATTCCCTGATACAATTTCAAATGATTGCTTCCTCAACAACATATCTTCAAGCTTAGCACATGATCATTGCATGTATGATGATGCTGATGCTCATGGTATAATAACCATGGGTGAAGGCCTTATGATAGAAGAAGGTTATGATCATTACTTTGTTCCTCCACTAGAGAGTGCAAGTCAAGAAGAGAATGGAACTAACTTAGATTATGCATATCAAAATTATTCAAGAAATATCAATGAAATTAATTCCAGCATGATTAATCTTAATGTTCATCATGATACTAAGAATATTATTAAAGGTAGCAATTTAGTTGGGAGCCATGAGATGTGGGAGGAAGGTCAAGAAAAAATGAAGGTAGGAGAGTGGTCTTTAGAAGATTTGATAGAGGATGTCTCTTCCTTTCCTTTGCTTGATTTCCAAGTTGAATGATTGAGCCTTCTTCCCCTACCTTCATAATTCTATTATTATTTTTTCATCAAATATATATATTAAATTGTTCAAATATCTTTTAGTTTCCTTAAGGTTCGCTCCTATTGCTCAAAAGAATTGTTATTCTACTTGAAATCTTGCATTAATAAAGCACCCTTACTTTTCTACAACATTGCATCACATGTCAAAATTATCTGAATTTTGATGGTAGGAATCATTTTTCATTCATCATGTGGAAATCATATTTTCTTATGGCAACACATAAATTTCCATGCATGGATTTCCTTATTTTATATTTAGGGTTCCTATCAAAAAAAAATAAAAATTTTTTTCTTGTAAGTGAAGCTAAAGTCATTATGGGAATCCATGATGATATGAGTTGTGATGAAAAGCTTTGCTCCATTATTGTATTAAAAGATTACAATGCTTCAAATGGAAGGACTTGATAAGTCCCACTCATGTAAAGGTTGCCATCAAAGTGGTTATAAACTGTAATAATTACAAGTGTACAAAAGATGGTGTTTAGTGGAATTGATGAAGTCATTGGAAGAGACATTTGCATAATTTTCTACATACCAAATATGTTGAATAAGTTTCTTTCTCTATTCAAGTCATTTCATTTTTTTGGTCCATGCAAGCTTAATTATTTACTTTGTTTTCATTTATTTTATTTGTGTTTCCAGTTGTATTTTGTGTTGGAAGGATGGATATGTCAAATCAGCTGGTTTCTTCAAGCTTGGGGCTAAGCTAATTGTTCAATTTTAGGCTTCGTGCTTTTTAAAGCCGCTTTAAGAAGCAAGAAAAAAGTTGTCCCAAATGAAGACTTGGTTTGGTTTTATTTGGGACAATTTTCTTAATGTTTTCGCAATAGCTTTTCAGTACAAAATTTTATTTTTCAAAAGAATTTTGTATTAAAAAATTGATTTATAAAGCAGCACGAAAGCTATCCCAAACGAAACCTTAATCTAAAGTTGAGAACACAAATGTTTTATTTGGACTTTGAGTAAATTTACCCTCTAATTGCTTAAAGGGATAGGTTAATTGCTGTTAAAAATTAAGAAAATGATTGATTATCATCAAGGAAAATTAAGGAAATTTTCTCTAAGTGCTATAATTAACTAAGCACTATGCTAGCTTAATTGATTTTAGAAATGAATGAAATTTGTAATTTAATAGATGAAATTTTAAATGATCATCATCAATAATCATATCATAGCCCTAATTAAAATCATTTTTATTTTTATTTTTCATTTTATGTTTTCTAAAATTTTAATATATCTTTATATATAATATATGTATATTAATATTATCATTATTTTAATTTTTAGAAGTAAAAATTTAATTTATATTTTTTTAAAATAACAAAAATAATTTATGTGTCCTATTAAAAAAATTTTCTTGGCTGATGTTAGGCTTAAGATTTTTGGTTTTAAATAAAAACTGAAAATTATTTAGCAAGCTTAAGAATCTTGTTATAAATTTCATTGTATAGCAAGCTTATTAAAACCTTTTATACATATGAAATGTATCTTTTATTTTTTAATAATTGATGAGATTAGAAAGCAATTGTGATTTTCTTATACACTCCATCGTTTCAATACCATAATGCTTTAAATACACATTTTAATAATGTATTTAATTATATTTAATTAAATAAAATATATAAATAAAAATAAAGTCGATCAATGCATATACATGGATAAATATAAGCATATATAATTCTATTTTGAGTCATTATATATTGGCTTAATCACTATCAAATATCAATCATATTTTTGTTTGATTTATTAATTTAACAACTAAACTTAAAAGATTAATATTTTATATTCTACTTTTTTATTGATTGAATCAGTTAAATTCAAAGTAAGGGTATGTTTGGGACAACTTTCTCACTATTTTATATTTCATACTATAACTATGATTTTATTTGGCTACTGGTTTCTTGTTATTTTTCATATTTTTTTTGTGGTTGGAAGTTACTTTTAACAGACATATTAGGGCTTCGTTTGGGTTTACTTTCTTTCCACTTCTTAAAGTAACTTTTTAGTATAAATTTTTTTATTTTTGTACTAAAAAGCTGCTTTATGAAGCAGTAAGAAAGCCGTCCTAAACGAAGCTTAGGTTGCTAATGTGTGGTAGGATGGTAGCTTTAAAAAAATATATATTATATTTTTTTAAAAATATATATTTATAATATCTATAACAACTTAAAAAAAATTAATATTCCTACGAGAGCTTTATAAATTCAATTAGACTATCATGACATAAATTTTTTTTCTATTTTACTTAATGAGATTATGACATTTATATTGCATTAATTGTAAGCATATTGCATGAGTTATAGATAGAATTAGTCATCATAAATAAATAGAAGATTATGGTTTTGTTTGGGACGGCTTTTTTATTATTTTTCAAAACTTTTTTTTCTTACAAAAAATTCTAATTTAAAAATTTTTATACTAAAAAGCTGCTTAAGAAAGTAATGAGAAAGCCGTCCCAAACAAAGCCTACATCCATAATAATTAAGTGATTTGTGTGTAATTAGGCTCTAATCAGTCAAAGTATAAAATAATTTGTCGACCAGATTGATTGCTTGCAAATTAAATTAGTGGCAAAGTAGCAAAGAACAATTGGAAATGACAATTACTTATAAATAATTGTTAGTTGATAAGATTTTTTTTTGGGACATTTAGGTCATTTAAGGCAAATTGATACACACAACGCATACACAAAGACTCGAACCCAAGCTCTTAGTTGAAAGCCTAAGCTCTCAACCAATAGGCCAAGGTGAGCTGTATTAGTTGATAAGATTATTAATGATAAAAGCGTGCATTAATGAACTTGTAATTAATAGATAATTAGCAAGTTTCGAGTCACGTCCTCCTTTTGGTCGCCCTAGCCGCTCTGGCGATTTAGCTTTTCCCCTCTTCTCTTCGTCTCCGATCCTTCTCTCCCTCTTTCAGCGCTCGTTTTCTTCGATCGACTGCTCTATTTTGGCTCTCTGTGCTGAGCCGTGCCCCTTCTGGGCCTTTTTCGATGACTGCTGCGGCTCCTTCCTCCTCCTGGGGGAAAGCTTCTGAGCCGGTGATGCAGAAAAACAAAGGTTTCTTCAACCTGGAAGATGATACTCCGAAATCTCCTTCTAGATCTAGATCCTTTAAAGAGGTTCTTTCTGGAAAAGTCGCATCAGGTGATGAACTTCCATCTCTTACGCAATCTTCTTTTAACGGAGTTCCTGCGGTTTTACTTTCTGATGAAGAGGTTCTCAAACTTGCTTCTCCCTTCAAGTTTACTCTTGTAGGTAAATTTGGATTACGTAGACCCAATCTTGATGTTATTCGTCAATTTTTCGCTTCCTTAAAACTGTCTGGATTTTATTCCGTTGGTTTGCTTGACTCTAGGCACGTTGCTATCCAATTATCGAATGATCTTGATTATAGTCGGATTTTTGCCAGGCGATCTTATTTTATTTTCAACTGTCAAATGCGTATTTTGAAATGGACTCCGTTTTTTGACATCAAAGAAGAATCTCCTATAGTTCCTGTGTGGATTTCGTTTCCTAATCTTCGTCTTCACTTTTTCAATCAACAAGTGTTGCATGCATTAGGCTCTATTTTTGGTAGACCGTTGCAAACGGATCAAGCTACAGCATCTCGCACTAGACCATCTGTAGCTCGTATTCTCGTTGAAGTTGACATTTCCAAAAAACATCCTAAAGAAATCTGGGTTGGTTCCAAAACCTTAGGCTACTTACAAAAAGTTGAGTTTGACAATGTTCCGGAATTTTGTTCCCATTGCAAAATGCATGGGCACGCATATAGTGAGTGTTTTAATTTGCATCCTGAACTTAAAAAATCTAAAATTATGTCTAATGGGAAGCTTGGCTCCGCCGACTCTCATAAAACCTATGTGCCTACTAGTGAAAAATCTTTCGAGAATGTTGAAAAACTGGAGAAATTGGTGGAACCGCAACCTGCTATTCATAATTTGGATGATTTAAATGCCCCTGATGTTACTGTTGTTAATAACAAGGAGGAGAATGTTGCTTTACAGGTTAACTCTAAAACTTCTTTAAATAATACTATGATCGATAACCCCACTCATGAGGATGTTTGCACTTTAAATGATCCTTCTCTCTTTGTGTCCATTGCTTCCATGTTTAATGAAGTTAACAATAGTGATAATATTGAAGAATGCTTGCAACCTGCTTTGTTAGAAAAACAAGTTTCTTCTTTAAATAATTATGTTAGTGAGGAACGTGAAGATGGGGAATTTATCCCGCCACCTACGTGTAATGATCCTTCAAGCTCTCATGCTAATCATGACATTTTTGTGCATAGTAAAGAGAAATCCAAAGATCCTCAAGAGGATAATTTTCAAATTGTCTCAAGGAAAAAAAGTAAGCAATCTAAGCATGTTGATCATGTTACTTCTAGATCAACAAAATCGAAAGCTTCTTCAAAAGGTTTGCAATGATTAAAGCCATCATATGGAATGTTAGAGGTATTGGTGGTATGGACTCTAAACTCAGAGTTCGTAATTTATGCAGAATTCATAATACTCAAATACTTGTCTTGATTGAACCCTTAATTAATATTTCCAAGATTACTTCTACTGCTATGTTCTTAGGCTTTCCTAATTTTCATGCTAATTGTTCCAACAAAATTTGGATTTTGTGGAAACCTGCTTTTTCTGTTGACATTATAGAGGACTTACCTCAAGTTTGCCATTGCTATATTTCTCTATTCAACATTAACTGCTACGTTTCTTTTGTTTATGCCGCTTGCACTAAAACGAATCGTATTCCTTTATGGAATCAATTGAGACAATTCGCTTCTATTATCAATGGACCTTGGTGTATTGGTGGTGATTTCAATATTATTTCTAACGTTTCTGAAAGGATTGGTGGTAACCGTCCCAATGCTAATGCCATAGATGACTTCAATTCTATGATTAGTGATTGCAAGTTGAATGATATTGGTTATTTTGGTAGTCCTTTTACTTGGCATAGAGCTAATTTATGGCAAAGACTTGATAGATGTCTCTTTAATGATGAATGGATTGCTGAATTTCCTTTATCTAATATTGAGCATCTTAGTAGAACCCTTTCGGATCATTCTCCTCTTCTTATGAGTTTTAATAAATGCTTAAATCATAATGCCATGTCTTTTAGATTTCAAAATATGTGGATGCTTCATGCTGATTTTAATACTCTTTTATCTTCTAATTGGAATGCTCCTGTTCATCCGAATAACAATATTACTGGCATGTTAAGATTGTGGTCTAAACTTTCTAGATTTAAACAGTGCTTAAATTGGTGGAACAAAAACATCTTCAAAAATTTATTTTCTAACATTAAAGATGCTGAAGCTAATGTTTCCTCTTTAGATAATATTTATCAGCAAGACCCGAGTGCTGCCAACTTGTTGTCCATCAATCAGGCTAAGGAATCTCTTCTTCTTCTTCAATGTCAAGAAGAATGTTATTGGAATCAAAAATCCAATGCTAAATTTCTTTTAGAAGGTGATAGAAACACTAAATTCTTTCATGCTTTAGCTAATAAAAAGAAAACTAGAAGTCATATTCATAAGATCATTGATATGAATGGCAATGTTATTACCACTGATGAATCCATTTGTAATTCTGGAGTTAATTATTTTCAGCATATCTTTAACTCCTCTACTGATTGTATGCCTATTACTAACCCGTATTTAATTCCTAAGCTTATTACTGAGGATGAAAATGCTATGCTTTGCCAAAAGCCCTCTGAGGATGAAATTTTCAATGTTATTAAAGATCTTAACAGCAATGCTGTTGCGGGTCCCGATGGTTTTACGACTAAATTCTTCCAAGATAATTGGGAGATTATCAAGGATGATGTCATTAATGCTGTGGAGGATTTTTTTGCTGGTAACTCTTACCCCAAATTTTTCTCTTCTACTTATATTGTTCTCATTCCTAAGAAAGATGGTCCCACTCATTGGCAAGATTTTAGACCTATTAGTTTATGTACGTTTCTTAACAAGCTGAATTCTAAAATCATTGCTAAGAGATTAATTAACATTTTGCCTAACATTATTTCTCTTAACCAAACTGGTTATGTGAAAGGCAGAAGTATTTTTGATAATGTTTTGTTAGCTCAGGAAATTACCCATGATATTAATGTTAAAGTTAAAGGTGGTAATGTGATTTTCAAACTTGATGTTTCCAAAGCTTATGATAATATCAACTGGGATTTCATCTACAAAGTTCTTTATCTTTTTGGATTTAACAACTTTTTCATTTCTCTGATCAAGAATAGCATTGAAAACTGTTATTTCTCTGTTATCATCAATGGCAAGCACAATGGTTTCTTCAAATCATCCAAAGGTTTAAGACAAGGTGATACTATGTCCCCTGCCCTCTTTATTATTGCTATGGAATATCTTTCTAGAGGTCTTAATGATCTATTTTTGAGAAATCCGAAGTTATATTTTCGTACTATTAGAGGATTTCCCTTATCGCATCTTAGCTTTGCTGATGATTTTATTTTATTTACTAATGGTTCTATAAACAATGTATCTTTATTACTGAATTTCTTAATTAGCTTTTATAATCAAAGTGGTTTATCTATAAACAAAGAGAAAAGCACCTTCATTGTTGGTAAGTCTGTCAACAACAATAGAACTAATGCCATTCAGAGAATTTGTGGTTTTCAACAGAAATCTCTTCCTATTACTTACCTTGGCACTCCCATTTACAAAGGAAGAAAAAGAAATTTCCTCTTCGATAATATCTTTTTGAAAATTGAAAAAAAACTTCATAATTGGTCTTCCAATTTCTTATCTTATGGTGGTAGACTCATTTTAATCAAGTCTGTTTTAAACTCTATGCCTATTTATCTTTTTCATACCTTGCTTCCCTCTGTTTCTACTTGCTCTAAGCTTGAAAGAATCTTTAACAAGTTTTTTTGGGGTTCTACTTTCAACAATAAAGGTATTCATTGGTCTACTTGGGACAAAAATTGTGGCATTTTAGCAGAAGGTGGTCTTGGTTGCAAATCTGTATCTGATTCTGCCAAAGCTTTCTCCTTTAAATTATGGTTTTCTTTTAGATCGAATTTAAGCTTATGGGCTCGCTACATGAATATTAAATACTGCCCTAATATTCATCCTACTTTATGCGTTCATAAAAATACTGACTCTTTTGTTTGGAAGAGATTGTGCAACATTAAATGGAATGCTGAGAGGCACATTCAGTGGGGTCTTGGAAAAGGTGACATTTTTTTCTGGCAAGACAATTGGCTTGGATGTGCTTCTATTGATAATATGCTCAACACCTGTTCTGTAAGTAATATTAAAGTTGCTAATTTTTTTTTTAATGGTAGATGGGATATCACGAGACTTTTGGAAATTGTTCCTACTTGGATAGTTGACAAAATTTTAGATATCCCTCTTCAAATTATTGAAAATGATGTTATCCTTTTCTCTCTTTCTTCGTCTGGCAAATTTGTTTTGAACAATGCTTGGAATGCGTTCAGAAATCAAAAAGATAGCTCTATTTTAGACTCTGCCATTTGGAATACTAATTTCCCTCTATCCTACTCTGTGTTTAGCTGGTGTTGTATCAAAGGTTTTATTCCTGTTGATGTGAGGCTTCAATCTAAAGGTTTTCAAATGGTTTCTAAATGTTTATGCTGCTCGAATACTGAAAGTATGGATCATTTATTTGTTTCTGGTGACATTGCTGTTAAAATTTGGAGTTTCTTTAATAGTATTGCTAAGAAACCGTCCACTACTATTGACAACAACCTTGTTTCTGTTTTCAAGAATTGGTTTCAGAATTTTAAAGGTCATATTTTCAACCTGATTCCTATTCTTATTGTGTGGTATATTTGGCAAGCTCGTAATAATGCCAAGCATAATGGTATTAAGATGAATGCTGATGTCATTATATCTAATGTCAAAAACAAGATTACTCAAATGCATGCTCACAAACTCCTATCCAGAAAAAATTTTAAAAATTGTTATCATTTAGCTGAGAGTTTGGGGCTTAACTTTTCTAATATTCATGTTCATTCTGCTGATATATTTGTTAAATGGATTAAACCCAAGCCCCCTTACATTAAGCTCAATACTGATGGTTCTTTTGGTCATATTAATGCTGGGGCCGGTGGTATTATCCGTGATGTTTTTGGCAATGTTGTCGCTGCCTTTGCTGAACCGATCAGTTGTATTTCTGCTATTCACGCTGAGATATATGCTCTGTTTGTTGGCCTTCAATTATGTTCTAAGCTGGGTTTTAATTTCATCTGGATAGAAGTTGATTCTTTGCTCCTAACTCAGATAATTAATAACTTGGTGCCTGGAAATCCTAATTGCTTTTATCTTATTAGAAAAATTAAGACTTTTCTCAATTCTGTTACTTATTATATATCTCATATCTTTCGTGAAGCTAATACTTGTGCCGATTGGTTAGCTAATTATGGCTGCAATATTGATCAATATGTTGAATTAAATCCTTCCGAGCTGAATCCTACTTTACATGCTTTGATCAAATTAGACAATACTGGCTTGCCGTATATTAGACATGAGTAATTCGTCTTGCGGTTATCCTCTTCTCTGTTCTTTGGTTTTTCTTTTTTCCTGCAGCTGGTTCTATATGTTTTTGGTTACTTCTCTGTTTAACCATTTCATTTTCATTTGCTGCTTGCCGTGGCTGAATCCCAAGATGTATTCTTATAACTGTGAGATTTGTCAATTATCCAGCCCTTTTATCCATATAATTGTCTGTTGGCATCATCGTATCAATGGTTGTATCTCTACTAATCTGCACCTTTATTTGGTTCATTTGATGCACATCTGTGTGCATTACAGATTCGTTGAGCCATTCGGCTTGCTGCAGCTGCTAATCCATTATACCATTCTGAGTCTGCGTTTTCAACGAAAGTTATCTGATTATCCGAGGAATATAGTTCTCTTTTATACCATCAACACATCTATGTTCGATTTACTTAATTTCATCAATGATATGTTACAAATTTTCACATCTTTCTTGGTGTTTTGGAGGTTTCATTGCAGGTGTAACTCATTCTTCATCTTTGTCTACTGCTTTGTACCTCAGGTTAGTCTTTTCTGGTTACTTTTTGTGCTGTTTTCCTTTTTGTATCTCCTTTTTTGCAGGAAGCCTATGTCCAACGACTATCCTTTGAGCTTCAATTTTTGGGTGCTGAGCAATTTCAGCCCTTGTCATTTTCTTTTTGGATATTGTAATTTTAGATTAAGGAACCACAGGCTCATTAGGCTTTTTTATCCTTTTATTGTAGCTCATTCGAGCATTAGCGAGCTAGTGGATCCTTTTAAGGACTTTGTAACCCCCTTTTTTGATATTAACACGTAGGCCCCACCGTGGGTTTTAACCAAAAAAAAAAAAAAAAAAAAAAAAAAGATAATTAGCAAGTTTGACTTCATTGGCATTTGAAAAATATTTTAATCTCTTAGAATGAGAAAGATATTTTGCATGAGATGTGAAGGCAATTATTACTGCCCAATAAAACAAACTTTTATCTTTATAGATATGAATTTGAGTGTTCAAAGTTTAGGGTTAATTAAAAGTGAATTAGTGCACTTTATAAATGATTTGAAACTCATTTATATATGGCTTGTTTATGCTCATTTATTTTTAAATTAATCAAATATAAACAAAACTTTTAAAAGCTGATTATTACATAAATCATACATAAATAAACTTGAACGCTAACCTGCTTGTTCATTTATGTTTGTGAACATAATTCATGGTGGAGATAGTGAATGTTGGTTGATTTGTGAAGATGAGTTAGGAATCAAAGAGCAAGAGCGATGAAAGGAGATTATAAAAGTTGATGGCCTACTTGAGAGATATTCATGATTATAGTTAAGGAGTTGAGATTAAATATGTATGACTGTATGTATTTGCTTGGTGGTGTGCTTGGAGACCAATAATTGAGGATGGAGTTAGTGTGAGAGGTGGTTGGTATGGTGATGGAGTTTGCTATTGAGTGATAATTGTTTCTTTGTTATAGGGGAAGTTGTCTTCATCAAAGAGAACATGAAGAGACATAAATGTTTGGTCCATATCAGGGTTATAACATTTTTATTCCTTAGAGAGTGGGGTATGACCAAGGAAGGTGAATGCAACTGATGTTTGTATGAGTTTGTTGGTGAGTAGGGTTATGGCGAGGTATAGCATATGGATTGAATGGTTTTGCAGTGAGAGTATTATGAATTGTTGTTATAAAAGTGTTAGCGTGGGATAAGGTTATTGGTAGTTGTTGAGGGTAATAAATTGATCAAATATACTATAAAAAGTAGTGTACTTAATTATAGAGAAGTTGGAAGATGGGTTGTAAGCATTAAGGAGCATATGATTTTGAAGAGATAGGTGTCAGTGATTGTATACTACCACATCATTTTACTTTGAGATGTAGGGATAATGAAATTGATGAATGATGCTCTCTAAATTCAATAAGAAAGTTTTTAAGTTTGTTATTGGTTTACTCCTCTTTATCATCTAAGCAAAATATTTTTATAATATGGTTGAACTTGCATTCTACTTGATTTTTTAAATTTATGAATTTTAAGGTGATTTTGGATTTTATTTTCATGGGATATATCCAATAATATGAGGAGAAGTTATAATTACAAGACAATATTTGTAACCTATTTTGGAAGCAATTGGGGATGGCCCCATACATCAAAATGAATTAATTCTAAAGCAATTACATTATGATTTTTGGATATAGTATATAAAGGGTAGTTTATGACTCTTTGCTATGTGACATGAGATACATAGGATAAGTTTTGATGAAATACATATATTTGAGTTTGCTTGTGTTATAATAGAGAGAGTTTCAGCAATTAGATGTCTGAGTCTACAATACTAAATATCAAGTGTGGAGCTAATGGATAATTGGTGAGGGTAGACTTGATAAAGGCTAATATGGTTGGAAACTTAGAGAAGAATTCGATTGGTCTTCTACTCTTCTATTCATTTATGGTTTAGCCATAGGTGTTGAAAGAAAAGGAGAAAGAGTTATCAATGGCTTTTTTTTTTTTTTTGAAAAGATAATAGATTGTATGAAAGATTGAAAACATGAGGAATATGAGGAAGAAGAAGCCCATGAATAGGATTGGGAAGTATGCCTTGAATGGTGTGAGAGATGGGTAGCATTTGTTCATTGTTAATTGCGACTTACTAATTTCTATAATAATATTTGAGGTTTTATAATTGTTATGAATCAGAAGTGACATGAGACATTGCGCCAATTAAATGTCTAAGACCCAATCAAGGGGTAATTGTTGGTGACCAATGATAAGAGCATGATTGTTGGCTTTGATGGTGGGATAGGCTTGGTTCATTCAATGCCAACATTTGGTAGTCGTATGTCCAAGCTTGCCATGTATTGGCAATTGTTCACTGGGTTGCAATAGGAATGGCCTCCCTTGGAGTTGGATTTTGATTTTGATCAAATTTATAGTGTTTAGCAGTGTGACAACCTCAATTATAGCTGTAAGGGGATGGTCGTTTGTTTTGCATCCCTTAGTAATTGTTAGAGCCATGGGGCGATAAGAGTATTTTTTTATAGACTTTCGCAGGTTACCTCTTGAGCGAGATTGTTATACTTGATATATAAAAGATAATAGCGATCTTCCATGCTGGTAGTTTGAATATCAATGTGAACAACTATCTTAAATGCTTGGTAGGAGAGTGGGAAGCCATTTAGGATATAGTGGATGTTGCCTTTCGAGTCCAGCATGGGACCAATAGTGGATAGATCATCAATCATAGCTTTGATTGCAAAGTGGTATTGCATTTTGGATCAACACTTCATTATAATGTCATGAAGTTCATTATTGATCAGTTGGTTGATGTGCCATTGGTTAGAAAAATGTAACCAATGGTTGATGTTTGTCTAGATTTTAGGATAGGAGTTTGAGGGTCAGAATATATGGTAGAAGCAAAGTGGAGAAGGTGGAGTATAGGACCTTTGGTTGTGGAGGCGGCATATATCAAAAAAGTGAAAGCATGGGGGAAGGCCGAAGATTAGAGAGCAGACATAATTCGTAGGGCCAAAGTCTTTGATATCATTTTGAAGTTACAAAGAGGAAGTAGAGGTGGTAGAAGAATAGATAAATTTTTATTAGAGCTATTGTATTCATTTCAATCTCATTCAATAAATTTTGTAAAAAAAAAAAAAAAGGTAGAATGTTTTATAGAAAAGATTATACATATTAGTTTTCTTTATGACATAGATGCTCAGCTTGTATCATTGAGATACCATGGGTGGTTAGCAATAAACAATGGAGATTAGACAAGTACAAGTGCTGACTAATTTGGACAGCATTAGAATTTTGTAATTATTTGTGTAACTGCAGCTTTCAATATCTGGGCTACATATTTAAATTTTTAGCATCAAATATATAGTTAGCTATGCTTGATTAAATCTTGAATTTGATAAAAAAAATTCTCAAATAAATTTGAATTATATCTTAAATTTTGGAACATGTTCAAGCTTAACTCAAGATCAATAAAAATAATCAAATGAATTTAAATTTGATTATTTATTTAGATCTTAAAATTTACTTAATTATTTATTTAGTTTGTATGAAATTAAGTTTATTGCATTTTAAAAGAGTTTCAATGAGTTTGTAAAGTTTAAAACTAATAATAATTATTAATTAAATCAATAAATCTTAAAATTTTCATCTTTGTTTTTTAATTTTTATGAAATGGTCCTTCAGAGATTTTGAATTTGCAAAAATGATAAGAATCCACAAATAACACTCATTTCATTTGTGGAATGAAAATTAATTTTTGTAGCAATGACATTCAATTATTCCTCAATAATTTCTCAACAGTCAAAATCAAACAGCCAAAGAGCTTTTGAATTGACAACAAATGAAAGACTAATCAGACAAGCCTCATTTCAAGTGTAAAAAGAATCAAGTTTCTATAATGATTCCAAAATATTAATCAATATTTTTAATAATTTAAATAATTTAAAATTAGCAAAGTCAAAGTCTACTTTGATTCAAATTAAAGTTTTATTTGGGACAACTTTCTTACTGCTTTTAAAAATAATTTTTTAGTACAAAAAATTTTTGAACTAAAAATTTATTTATTAGAAAGCTGCTTTAAAACACAGTAAGAAAGCTGTTACAAATTTAAAGCACTTAGTAATAAATTCTCCAAGTAATATTTTTTTTTCTAAATAATTTTTCATTATTTAAGATTATGTTAATACATCTAATTTGATCTAAATTTCTAGATTTCTTAACTCTTATCTTAGTTATTTTATGTATGCATTTTTCTCCTTTCTTAGTACCAAATATATTATTAAAACTATACATTTTTTTTTACTTTGCTTATTTCCCTCTATCCAAAGCCTCAATGATATTCAATTTTTGCCACCCTTTAAAGAAACAATCCTTTTCTTTTGATTTTCTCACTCTACAACTGATATATCATCAACAAATTATCTTGATCGGGCAAAAATCTCGAGGCAAAATCAAGTCAGAAACTTCAAAAATTAAATATGGGATCATCTGAACTCCGATTTCAGCAAACTTACAGTCGAACGGATCATCTCAAAAATACAAATCCAACAACACCAAATTCGACTCAATCTGAGCCCAAATGAGTCGAAATCAAGGACCCAAAGCGCTGTTGAAAGTTTGAACCATAATTTGAGTTACCAAACATGACGTGCTTATAATCGAATCGAGCGGCTCGACAAGACGAATCCAATGAGCCCAAGATTGACAAATTCTAACATCATTAAGACCTTCAAATGTCTGACGAACGGTACACGATCAAGGGATTCAATATTGGTCGTTTATCGAACCACTCCACATTTTCCCTTGATCCTCCTATTTACGGGTCATGCCATACTTAAAAAACTATAAATAACCCCTCATTTCTCTTGAGAGGGAACCGAAGCAACAAGAAGAATGAGAAGAGAAGAGAAGAATGATAGGAGAGAAGAAAATCCTCCTCGACCACCGCAGGAATTATGCCAGACTTTCACGGAACGTCGGAATTCTGCCCGACTTCCACGGGACACCGAGATTCTGCCCGATTTCCACGGGACGCCGGAATCCTGCCCGACTTTCATAGGACGCCCGAGTTCCGCTCAACATTCAAGTGACGCCGAAACTCCGCCCGATCTCCAAGTAACATTGGAATTCTGTCTGAACTCCAAATGACTCTGGAGTTTTGCTCGAATACCATCTAACGCAGGTGTTATCCTTGGTTGCAAACAGACGTTAGACTTCTACCTGACACCTGATCTCTGCTCGTCACCAGATTTCTACCCAATACCGGACTTATGCCCGTTGTCGGGTTTTCACCAGACATCTATCTGATGTTGGATTTCTGTTCATTGTTGGACTTCTACCTAACACGACAAATACCTTATCTGATTGTGTACCGAATTTTTCGTACTAAGTTAAGACGCTAAATATTATATTTCTCTACTGCCGCGAATACTCCAGGACGCAACAACAACCAAGTCTTCTAATTTGTGTATGATTCATTTCTAAATTATCATAAAATTTCTATGATAAATCTCAATAGAACCCTCCATCTTATCAAACATTAAATTTTGCTAAGGTAAGAAATTCAACTTGCTTTTCTTATCACCCAACAATTTTTGTAAATAATTAAATGATTTTTTAGTTTTTTTAAAGGATTCATTCTATATTGTAAGATCATAGGCTAATATGAAATTAAATATAACTTATCTTAATATATTTTCATTTTCTTTTTCATAATCATAATATATCCTTTGATAACCTATCATACTAGAGATCTATTTGGGATTATTGCAATGTCCTATAAAATTGTTTATAAAATTGGTGAAAGGAAAGTAATTTAGGCTTCGTTTGGAACGACTTTTTTACTGCATCTTAAAATAGCTTTTTAGTACAAAAGTTAAAATTAAAATTTCTATACTAAAAAGCTGCTTTAAGAAACAGTACGAAAATCATCCCAAACAAAGTCTTAGTTACTTTTGTTGCGAAAAAAAATTTTCTCCCTTAGAAGTATTTGAAAAGCAACAAGAAAGTAAAAGGAAAAAAATTTGTTTAAAACACAGTGAGAAAACTATTGCAAACATACCCTACAAAATGTATGCTCATTTAAATAACATCCAATATTTTTTTTTTCATTAAACATTTATAGAATAGTACGTCCTTCTTTCCCAAAATTATCCTAACAACAAACACTCTATCACTATCTCTATTGACCTTAACAATTCAACTTCTACAATTTATCTACCACTTTTCCGATTAATTTTTAAGCTTTGTTTGAGACAGCTTCTTCACTGTTTTCTAAAATAAAATTTTAATACAAAAATTTCTTGAACTACAAAATTTTCTACTAAAAAATTGCTCTAGAAAGCAATAAGAAAATTATCCCAAACGAAACCTTATTGATAATAATCCCAACATAAAAAAAACTTCAAATATTTTCCAACAACTTTAAATTTTTCTCTTTTTCATTCAATTTTTAAATAATTTATGAATCAAATCTAATTTTAGATTTAGACCACAAATACCAAAAATAAGGATATTATACACACAATATAAATATCTCTCCAAAAAAAAGACCATAATAAATATGATGGAAGATTCATTTACCATAAATATTCAAGATGGCAGCAAAATGAAAACATACTCTGCTACAAATGATACAGAATTATTTATTTATTTATTTGACTGGACATTTTAAACAAATGGGCACAATTCTCAGATTAATTGGAGCTCCAGGCATTGTGACACACCATATTTCTTAAATAATTCATTTCCGAATAAAAGTCCAGGGTCCAGTTGCTGAGCCCATCCTGTAAGCACCACAAGAACAACTTGTAAGTTTAGGAACTGATGGAAGTCAATGCATTGATTTCTCAACTCTTTAGAGAGGAATCAAAATAGTCCCATAATGAAAAAATTATTCTATGCGGAAGAGGAATCCCGTCCTGATGCCTAAGCTCGCGGCTCGGTACCGCTCGGTATTGTGGAATCGAGCGCCAGTATCGCCCGGTACCGCGGCTCGGTATGGCTAACGTGGCTCATTCGGATTGATATCCAGATGTAGAGCTGCGTTCGGCGTCCGCACAGAATAATCTCCCCATAATGAGACTATTTTGCTTATTTTTTAAAATTTTGAGGGACCATTTTGGTCCTTTAAAAAGAGTCGATGAACCATTTTGATCATCTTCTCTTTTAATTTTTTTCTTAATAAAAAAAAACAGAACAGCTAACAGTACCTCCAAACACTGGCTAACGTTCGCAAGCTCATGTAAATTGTTAGTGCAATCCATATTCCAACAAAGCCATGGCTATTAGATAGAAAAATCAAGGAAGGAATGCTCACAGCTGCTACTGCAACCTGAAGATTGATGGTTGAACATATGAGCTTTCAAAACAAAAGACAAAAGAGAATTTGTATAGATTTTAGTTCTCAACAACACACCATTGAATAGGCAGAGAAAGTGTAATCTGAAGCTCCAAAGTTTACACCATCAAACACGAAAGCCAGAGAGTTTATTGTTTGAGTTCCAGCAACAAACTGAGTAAAAATAAATGGCAAATAAGAATAGTTAGTCTTTTTTTAACATTCATCTACAAATGTCGCATATTTCATGAAGTATTCGGTGGTTGAGTGATAAATGATAGTCAAATGTGGATATAAATGACAAAATAATGTTAAAGGTTAAAGCAAGAGGCAAAAGATTAAGGCTTCATTTGGGATGGCTTTTTTATTGCTTTTTAAGGCAGCTTCCTAGTATAAAAATTAGGAAGCTGCTTTAAGAAGCAGAAAAAAAATTGTCACAAACGAAGCCGGAATTCGGCAAACTTACAATCAAAATGAGTCTATGTGAATTATGAACTCACAACAATTTGAGGTCGATGATCATGAAAATGTTAAGATGGTTATAGCTCATGTGAACAAATATAAAATGTGGATTCATAAAGTCGGCTCCAAATAATTGGGATAAGGCTAATGATGATGATGTTTCAAATGAGCATCAAATATTTTATATCTGAGGCTAAAACTATAAATGATATAAATGAGATACTGCAGCATTCTATATTAATAACATAGTTGGGATTATCTGCATGCAATTTTGTTTTATTGGACTACTCACAGGAATGGCCTTGTGAACTTGTTTTATCACATTGATGTCTTTTGTAAAGATTCCTGAACCGAATTGCAAGCCAAATCCCAGCAAAGCAGACAGGGCCAATCCGAGCACTATGCTTAACTGCAACCCACTTGCGTATAAGTTTCCATAAAAGATGACAATTGGCAAAATCTAGAAGAGTTTCAGTGAGGATGTAACTACCTGCAACACACGAGATGTAGCCGTTGCAACTTTTTGAAGGTCTCCTTTAGCAAACGCACTAGCCAATATAGCCTACAAAAGATTTACAGATCATTTGTTTTTTTTTCCTACTTTAGGGGCTGTTTGGTATCGGATTTATCGTGGGATTTAAGTCGGATTTACGCTAAATCCAGACAAACGGTTTTTGTGCGCGCATTAAATCCCGGGATTCCGTAAATCCCGGATTTACGGCTTAAATCCCGGATTTACTAAATCCCTCAGTTCGGCGGATTTAACAGGAGTTAATATTAGAAGCACGTGAATGGGAGAAAGATGGCTACATCTGCCACTTGAAGTGGCATGAATATACCTGACCAGCAACAGCCAATCCATCAGCAAGAAGAGATGTAGATAACCAAACTTGCAAGCAGATTTGGAAAGCAGCCATGGGAGTTGGTCCATGGTGTGCAGCAAGTGAAGCCGCCATTGTCACACAAAATGTCACTGCAATTACCCTTGCTAGCAGCAAAAATCCTGGTTTTCAACAGAAATTTCTAAGCACTTGGTCCAAACGATTCAGTCAGAAGTATTGAGAATGTTAAAAATAATCATATATAGTATCTTACCACATCTGAGAAACCTAGCAAATTTAAAAGATTTCATGCTATGTGGCACAATATCCACCTTGTTGATTAATCTGCATAGCAGTATCAAGGTAATAAAGTACCTGCAAGAGAACTTGTCATGAGATGTAAAGCGAAGAGAGTTATCACATATAATTACCATCACAAATGGTAAGGGGTAAAACTTACTGAGATATGACATGGGCAATGGCAGCACCACTGACACCCATATGGAAAACAAATATCAGAATCGGGTCCAAAATTATGTTGGTCAGATCTCCAGCCACTGCATTGTGAAAAAGGCAAAAAAAGTTGGAATAAAATTATAATTTGAGCATTATAAATGCCATGCATGTTAGCATAGGTGGGCTCAAAGTTAAAGGTGTCTCTTTTAAAATAGATGGTATAAAGATCAACAGATATATTGCAAAAAACAAGAATGAAGCCACGAAATAATAAGATATGAGAGAAATCTCTCAGTGCTAAAAAATTATGGAAGAGGCTAGTTAATGCTCACTGGTAGCATATAAGGGTGTTCTAGTATCTTTAAAGCCACGAAACACTCCTTGCATAGACAAAGATAAGAGTACAGCAGGGGCACCAAGAGACCTTAATGTCAAATATCTCATTGCCGGAGCTAGCATTGGAGAGCCCTATCAAAAAGAAAAAAAAAATCAATTGCAGGGCTCTAAAAAGTAGCCTAATAATAGAAACAATGAAGAAATCTTATTATTTTCATCAGGAACAACCAAAAAGTCCAGACCGAAAAAATAAATGATATACATTTGTTACTTTTCTAGCTAGTGGTATGGATCAAGCAACTCATGCTACAATCATTTATCATAAAGAGAAGAGTATTTTTGTGCCTATCTATTCAATCTTATACATTTAGCGTTTGTTTGGATATTTGTTTTATAGAGATGAAACCATCACAAAATACACAATTTAGATTTTTTTTTTGTTTAATTTGTCTCCTTATGAAGAGTTTTCTGGATACTATAACAGGTAAAAATATGTACCAAAATTGGTGATGCAAATTATCAACTACTCTGTATTCCTTTATGTGATTCAAGTACAGAAAATGTCCGTATTATGATTTCACAAAATTCAAGAAATAGTTGCAAAACCAATATCTACTTAATGAAGGAAATGAAATAAAGTACAACAGAATTGAATCCTATCCACATACCCTTTTCACTCCCATTACGTGCAAGACGAATTTTGCTGTAACAATGAGAAGAATTGCCTGAAGCATTCCAAGAACTGCGCCAACAAACAAGGCTGTTGACACTGACGGTATGAATTTTCTCTTTTTTCCAGTTGTTGATAAGTTTGTGCATGTATTGGCAATATTTGACAAGTTGCTTCCGATCTTCTTAGCATCTGAAATTGGTTGAAAAGAAAAGGTAGCGACTTTGGAGTTTACACCAATATAAATATAGTGTTAGTACAAAGTGCAAACTTTTATGTGCTATATTAGTTTAATTTTCCATTTTACATCTTTAAATACAGAATTACTCAACGCTAAGGATGACTTTATGAAGGGTGGATACCTTCGCTAGAAGGAGCTGACACCTTAGTTTCATCAATTACAGTAGCTTTTTCCAAGTCTGCATTTCCTTTTTCTTCAAGGATGTTGATACATAGAGCATCTTCCTCTGCTACAAAGGATGTTGTAACACTAACAAGAGGATAAATAGCAACTTTTGAAACTTGGTTGAATATAGCAATAGAAACTCCTACAGCTGCAAGCTCCACTGAACCTGTAAGTAATTCACCCAAAAAAAGTAGTAAATGACATTGTTTAGAAGGTAAAATATCAAGGCTAACATTGATTGATTCATCACTTAAACAACTGGTAAAAAAAGAAATAAATAAATTCTCGTGGCTTCTGAGGTCTGAAATACAAAAAGTAAGAAAATACCAAGAAGTCAGTTATACAAGGCGTCCTCATAGGACTTTCCTTATCTTCAAAAATTATCTTGACCGGGCACGAATCTCGAGGCAAAAATCAAGTTGGAAACTTCAAAAATTAAATTCGGAAGCACCTGAACTCCGATTTCAGCAAACTTATAGTCAAACTGAGCGTCTCGGAAATACAAACCCAACGACACCAAATTCGACCCGATCCGAGCCCAAATGGGTCCAAATCAAGGACCCGAAGCGTCGTTGGAAGGTTCAAACCGCAATTTGAGTTACCAAACGGTCTCCGATTTTAACGAGCTTATACTCAAATCGAACGGCTCGACGAGAGGAATCCAACGAGCTCAAGATCGCCGAATTCAGACATCATTAAGGCCTCCAAATGACCAACGAACGGTGCAAGATCAAATGGGTCCATATCGGCCATCCATTCAAACCACTCCCAATTCGCCCCTGATCTCACGCCTATTTACGGGCTATGTCACTCCAGAAAAACTATAAATAGAACCCTCATTCTACACAAAGGGGAGTCAAGTGAAGAGAGAGAAGAAGAAGTGAAGAAGAAGAGAAAGGGGAAAAGGAGAATCCTCTCCTCCTCGACCACCGCCGGAGTTCTTCCCGCCGCCTGAATACGCCGGAACTCTGCCGGATATTCGGGAGAATGCCAGAATTCTGCCCAACTTCCATGGGATGCGGAAATTCTTCTCAATTAACGACAGAGTTCCCTCCTGACGCCGAAACTCCGCCCAAGTGATGCTGGAGTTCTCCTCGTCCACCAACAGACGTCGGACTTCTACCCGACACCTGACCTTCACTCTTCGCCAAGTTTCTACCCGATGCCGGACTTCTACTGGTTATCGGACTTTCGCTGGACGTATATCCGAATATGGATTTCTTTCCATTGTTGGACTTCTACCTGACGCCGTCCTTCTGATCTTCATCGTCAGACACAGTCCTTCCAACCTCCCTCGCAAGGCAACTGTCCTTCCGACATCTGTCGCCCGCCGACTACAGTTCTTCCGACCTCCGTCGCCCGCCGACTACGGTTCTCCTGACTCACGTCGCCCGCCGACTACAGTTCTTCCGACCTCCGTCGCCCGCCGACTACGGTTCTCCTGACTCACGTCGCCCGCCGACTACAGTCTTTCCGACCTCTGTCGCCCGCCGACTACGGTCCTCCTGACTTACGTCGCCCGTCGACTACAATCCTTCCGATCTCCGTCGCCAGCCGACTACGGTCCTCCTGACTTACGTTGGCCATAGACTACAAGCCTTCCGACCTCCGTCGCCCGCTGACTACGGTCCTCCCGACCAAACGAACATGCCAATAGTGATTCTTTGTATTTATATCATGTAATGTACTCTATAAAATGTACATCAAGCTAAGGCCTTCTCCTAAGGAAGGGCCTCATTTGTAATCGACTGCAATACTAGTGGATTCATTCAAACTGGGCTAGGCCCCGTGGTTTTTCTCCCTTTTCAGGGGTTTTCCACGTAAAAATCTTGGTGTCTCATAAATGCTAGACCCTCTCTCTTATCTGATTGCGTGCCGAATTTTCGTACAACGCTAAGACGATAAACTTTATATTTCTCTACCGCCGCGAATACTCCTGAACGCAACAATACCTATACATGAATTCAAAATATGAGAAAAACCCAAAATAGTTTTCCGACTATTAGCAAGTGCACAATTTAGTTCCAGAGTTTTGCAATACATTAATTTAGTCCAATGACTATTGAAAATTGATCTAATTTGGTCCCAATGCCGAAAATAATAGTTAAAGTTAGCACCATAAATAAATATAAGGGTGTTTAGGTAATCCAAGTATATGTGAAATTATATTGCTTATTTTGCTCTATTTTGTCATTTAATGAATTATAATACACATAAAAATCAAAATGAGGTGAATGAGTAATAAAAGTTAACCTATTAAAACGACAATATTCTTTTATCAATTATCTAGGATGAGTGTTGATATATCATAAAAAATTAATCATGATCGGGCACGAATCTCAAGGCCATATTAAGTTGGAAACTTCCAAAATTAAATTTGGGACCATCCAAACTCTGATTTTTGCAAACTTATAGTCGAACTGAATGTCTCAAAAAGACAAACCCAACAACACCAAATTCGACCCAATCCAAGCCCAAATGGGTCCAAATCAAAGACCTGAAGAGCATTTGGAAGGTTCAAATCATAAATTGGATAACCAAACGGTTTCCAAATGTGACATGCTTATAGTCGAATCGAGCGGCTCAACGAGACGAATCCAATGAGTCCAAGATCGTCGAATTCTAACATCATTAAGACACTCAAATACTTGATAAATAGTTCATGATAAAATGAGTCGATATCGGCCGTTCATTCAACATACTCCCAACATGCCCTTGATCTCCTCCCAATTTATTGACCATGCCACTCCCAAAAAATTGTAAATAGACCTCTCATTCTTCTTGAGGAGGAAGGAAGCAGGGAAGCAAGGAAGAGAAAGAAGAGAGGAGAGGAAGAGAAATATGGGATCTCTCTTGTCACCAAGCTCCTCCTCGACCATTCGCCTGGCCACCGACTGTCGCTGAACTTATTCTCGACCGCCGATTGTCACCAGAATTCATCCTGGCCACTGACCATCGCTAGAATTCCACCCAACCACCAATTATTGTTGGACTTATGTCCAGCCACCGATTATCATCGGATTTCTTTCCGACAACCGTCGCTAGACTACAGTATTTCTAACCTTTGTCACCAGATAATGGTCCTTCTGACCTCCGTTACTTGTCGACTACGGTCCTATCAACATCCACCGCCAGATTACGATCTTTCTAACCTCTGTCGCCCGCTGACTATGGTCTTTCCGACCTCTATCGTCAGATAAAGGTCCTTCTGACCTCTGTCGCCTACCGACTATGGTCATGATGAAAAAACAATAATGTAAATATTGACTCTTCCAATTCCCACCATGTAACGCACTCTATATGATGTATATTTGCTAAATCAGCAAAGGCCTTCCCCCCAAGGAAGGGCCTTATTTGTAATCGACTGCAAACACTAGTGGATTCATTCAAACTGGGCCAAGCCCCACGGTTTTTCCCCCTTCAGGGGTTTTCATGTAAAAACTATGGCGTCTCTTCTGAACGCTACACCCTTCTCTTTTATCTGATTGTGTGTTGGATCTTTGTACAAAACTAAGACGTTAAACTTTATATTTCTCTATCGTTGAGAATATTCTAGGACACAACAAGTGTAGGTTTTTATATGAAGTAAATTGGATCACATCCACATGTAAAACATCACTTACGCTCACTGACCTACATAAATAAGTTTGGCAGGGGCAGTAATTGTTGTCCAACTGAATTTAAAGGTGCCTTAAAATTTCCTTGAATTATTCCTAGAGCATTGTCTGTATTGTGCGCTATTATTTGGAACTATTCTCATGATGCGGTCAACCTCATATTTTTCACCAGGAGCATAATGTCTGAACTGTAGTGACTAACCGAGGAAGCACCACCCTTTCTCTCAGGAGGATGAAACTTCATAACGTCACTGACATGTGACTCCTCTCCATTTCATACTTTCTAAGACAACTTAATCAACCAAGCTGTCACTTATACCAAAGGAAACCCAATAAAATCGACCCCTTCTACACCTAAGAAGGTCATCTATGCATGGAGGCTATTGTCTACACCTGTCCATCCAAGATGGAAGAAAATCAGACTTTTCTATCTTAAACAAATTTAAACAAAGCCAATCTAAGCTTAGTCATGTGTTCCAAGTATTTTGACACTACTTGACTATTCCTAGATATCCCCAAACAGGACTATAAATCAGTTCAAGGTTAAGCATTTTAATGGATCTCTTTATTTCAAGAAAGTTCTAAAACTCCAAGGAAATCCTCTAGCTTCCAAGTTCTTTGCCTCTTATGGATCCTAAGAGTTCAGCTTCCCCACATCAAGAGCCCTCCAGGGCGATTTGAAGTTTACCATTCCAGCTCTTAAATTCAAGCAGCACATGATCCTCTTACCATTCAACAAATAGACCATCTCTCATAGTTACTAATATGAGCATTGGAGGTCCTGTTAGAGGGGAAAACTCTTGAGTTGGACTCTGACTTATTGCTTCTTGAACTGTTGGCATCAGGATTCGGCTGTAAGCTACAAAAATCCCAACTTGAAGAACCAAATATCACCTTCCATCACGCAAAAAGAAAATTTTTTTAAAATTATGTACAACCAATTATGAACATCTATTTTCTTCAGCTTGTCTTTTAGGAGAAAAAAAAAAAAAAAAAACTTCTAAGCAAACTATGAGCAGGAAGACATAATGAAACTAATTTTATTAAAATCAGATCAACCCTCAAATAGTTGGGAGAAAGCTATTATGATGACAACAATGGTGGTGGTGGTGATTTTATTAAAATCAGATAATTATTATTATTGCAATTAGAAAAATCCTTAAGCATAAATAAATGAAAAAAATTCAGGATCAGAGACAAACCTAATCGACCAATAAATGCAGTATCGATCAACGAAGCAAGAGGATCAGCTGCTAGAGCCAGTGCTGCAGGAATTGCAATTCTTGCAACCTCCCTACCTAGCTCATCCAACTTGAAGACACAGCTGATCATTCAAACATGAAAAATACAGTGGCTTAAAATACATTCACAGTATGGAAAATGTAATATAAACACTACCCAAAATTAGACCAGTCAGTAATAGAATAAACATAAACCCCTCATCAGTTAACTATGACTGAAGAACAAAATGGACATCTTGTTTAAGCCATAGCAACATTTTGACAGGCAATTAATGAACTACCTCATCAATATGCAGGTTCTGCATAAAGTTGAGATCATGTAAATCAGCAACTCTTACCGTATGTCATGGAAGAAAAGAAAAATTCCAGTGTTCCTTGGAATTACTGGAGCCGGTAGAATTGGAACACCATCCACAGTTTTATCATTAGTTGTAGTCTCACTCTCATTCACCAATACATGAGGTGTTCTTCTAGTCTCATTTAGATTATCTTGGACACAAAGTACCTTATTTGATGAATCATGGGTGTTTTCCATAAGTAAATGACCCTCTAAGTGAGAACAAAAGCTGAGGTTCCAGATTTCTCTAGTAGATAGCTAGAACTCTTTGGAAAGTTATAATAAATCCTCCTGCAGTTAATGAGATGCGGTTATGCAAGAAACAAATGCCTAGAAGAGCAATGGGCTTATAGAAAACAATAAGCTGGTAAAATCATACTTCGGCTAGACAAATCTTCAAATGAGAATCCTGATGTTAACAGGAAAACTTATCATGCAAGCGTCTTCTAGCATGAAAAATCAAAGAGAAACAATGGCGCTTTAAATGCATAGGCTATAAGTGAAGCCCACCCAAGTTCTGTGAATCCCCTGTAGCCGACAAAACAGTAGCTATCAGTCTGGCAGATTCTTGTAAGGAAAACAAACTGCCATTTGGGTTTAAAAAAACAGAAATAGAAATAAAAAAATTTCAAAGCGGGATCAAAGGAATAAGAATTCCACAATATGGGAAAACAGGAATCACCCTGATGTAGCCCACTTTACTCTATTGATTGATAGTTTAGGTCTCCAAAAATGAAATTTTGGAATGTTTTGAGATTAAATTCACTAAAAAAAATCTTTGATGTTCCAATTAGATTCTGTCCTTCTGAATCAAACTCCCCACAAGTTAATTATTGAGCGACTTGGCAACATAGCAGCGCATGAAAGGCCTCCATAACTACTCTTATGGATCTCGTACGTCCAAGCAGCCAAACAAAACATTCAGAGAGGAAGAAAGTGAAAGAAAGACCGGAGACGAGATAAAATCATACGAATTCACCCAGTTTTACTGCTTTCTTTCCACTGGCAGTCAAACAACATAACAAAAAGGGAATCTACCTCCCCGAGATACAAAATTCAGCTTTGTCTCAGTCTAAAGTGTCCCATATAAGTTAAAGAGAATACAAACAAAGGTTAAGATGAGAGAAGCCAGGAAATGCTCCGATTCCTGAGCTTCAAAGCAGCAATGGAATTCTCGCTCGCTTTCATTGCTCGAATTGAGTTCCAGGACCGTCTCCATTCCGAGGAGCATCTAATAGAATCCGACTTCCATGAGTTGTCGATCGAGGAACTTTGAACTCCACTGCAAAGAACAATTTTTTGGATAGTTGGGACGGAGGAGATTCCAATGCTCCCCATCTGCTCGACCTCGACCTGAAATCTTTGAAATTTTGAATAACGGTGGCAACAAGCACTGGAAATTTAGGCCCTGGGATTTTTTTTTGGGGTTTCAGGCGATGCTCATACTAGGTCGGGAACCGATTTCGCGCCATCTTACGTGTAGTAGTCTTTACTATGCCACGTGTTAGCGGTAGCAACGGGTGGAAGGATTCAAATTTGACTCATTTAATTGAACAGCTCTAAATTTTGAGGAATGGTGTGTGTGATTTGAAAATATTTTGATCTGGTGTTTTGACCATTAATTAAGAAAATTTGAATTAAAATTTTACTTATATGATGTTTGTGTGATTTTATATTAATAACTTAATATCTAAAAAATATAAATATTTTATTTTAAAATTCAATATGAAATTCAAAAGATTACCAATTACATATTTATGATAATATTTATTATATTGCTTTACATAATTTTATCATTTATTAAATTTATATTCTTTAATTTAACTTATCTCTCTTATGAAAAATAATTTTAGTATAATTAAAACAAATTATTGACAAATATTAACTCATTGAATTTAAGCCATGATCCATTTATTAAGTCAAGTTGAGCTATTTTATAAACACTAATTTTACTTTAAATCAATAGCAAGGATTATAATTTTGATGCTTCTAATTAGAAAAAAAAAACAAAACTGAAAATATAAATTAATAGCAAACGAATAATGAAAAAAAATATATAAAAAAAGTAAAAATATTTTTTTTTTTAGCATGCTTATTTATATGACATGATTGATGTATGAGGATGTATGATTTGTAAATAACATACATGATAGTTTTTCATCATGCATGCATAACATAATTACATGAAGATGATATCATGATCATAAATTTGACACCATTGAAAAAAAATCTAATGCATTAGCTAGAAGAAATAATGCATTATAAAATAGAAATTAAGCATGACATGAACATATTACATATGCACATATGATAATGAATACCTTAGCAAGCTTAATAGATAGATCTTATCTTTCCTTTCTTAGTATATCTCCAAAGTTTCCACCTTCAAAAGCCATGCATGAATAGCCATTTCTCCCATCTTCTTCTTCCTTCTCTGAAGTTTATGATCTTCACTGGTCCACGAATTCACATCAGAAGAGCCTTCAGCGGCCATTTTAAGGCCAAGTGGAGTTCATTAAAGTGCTATGGAAACAAGTTGGTCTCTGTAGGATTTCCATTATGGTTTTGCAGTCAATGCTTCTTCACCAAGTAATTATAATTTACACGCTGCTGGCACCTTTCAGTGCTAGCTGCTGATGTATCAGAGCCTTATTGGGCCTGTGAGATTGGTTAAAATTGCAGATAATTAATATCAAAATTTATTATTTTTGAATCATAAAGATACAAAGTTTAGGGTTAAATGATATAAAAAATTACATTATTGTATTGTAACAGAGTATTGATTTGCTGTAAATGGATGGAATTCAGTAGAGCGCAATAGAACATTTAGTTTATGATGAGAAATATTCAAACCTGCTGCAGATTTGCTGTAAATCTTCAATGTAATTTTGTTATGGAAGATTGTTCATTAGAAACTAAAAGCGCTTGTGATGGCTTAGCGTGTGGGTCTCATAAATCAAATAAGTAGCTTTTTTGTAAAAGAAAAGAAGATATGAAGAATTCAGCACTGAGAAGAGGAAAGTTTAAGTGCTATAAAAGTAAAGATTTGAGAGAAAATATGTATGGTATCTTTTTGGTTTAAGAGTTAAAATTTCATAAGTAAAATTTGTTAACTTACATCACACGTGGCACAATATTACTGGGTTTCATGTATAACGTTAGAATAGGTTGTACTTTCTTTACATTACTTTATCTATATATACTACCTCTGTAATAAGAAAAATAATAATGAAATACAGACAACTTTTCCTTTAAAAAAAAAAAAAAAAGGCACAATATTACTGGGTTTCATGTATAACGTTAGAATAGGTTGTACTTTCTTTACATTACTTTATCTATATATACTACCTCTGTAATAAGAAAAATAATAATGAAATACATACAACTTTTCCTTTAGCTCCTTCCCTGTTTTCCATTCTTGTGAAAGCTCTCGGCTCTCCTTCAGAGCAAGAACCTGACAAGGTTCTGGGATTCAACATGGTATCAGAAGTTCCAGTTCTATCCTCCGGCAACCTCCTTTGATCCACACCGCGACAATGGCTTCCGGCAACACCTCCTCCTCCACCCAGGACGCCACATCCCATACCGATGGTGCCTTCTTATCACCACCTATACCGTCCTCTCTTAAGTTCTTGATGCACAACATCAAGAACATCGCCACCAACACTCTCACCGCCGACAATTACTCTCTCTGGCGCTCTCAAGTCCAGAAATTATTTCGCGCGAATGGATTCGAAGGCTTCTTGACAGGTGCAACTTCATCTCCAACCCCCACGATCCTCTCCGGATCCGGTCAACAAATTCCGAATCCAGACTACAACAACTGGATCTCCATCGATCAAAACCTCGCCGCTGCACTCTACTCCGTTATCTCTCCAGCAATCCTCCCCTACGTTCTCTCCATAGATCACTGCTCCGAGATTTGGCGCACACTGGACACTTGTCTCCAATCAAGCACGCGCTCAAGAATCGCTCATCTAAAGAACGAACTCCATTTCTTGTCCATGAAAGACAAGAGCATGACACAATATCTACTCGACGTGAAATCAAAGGTCGATGCGCTTGCAGCTGCCGGAGCACCCGTAGACGTTGAGGACGTCATCCACTACACGCTAAATGGCCTACCGAATTACTACCAAGCATTCAAAACGGCCATTAGAACCAACATGCGCTCGGTTAGTCTTGATGAACTATATACCCTTTTATGCAGCGAAGAACTCAACCTCGCACATGAAACACTCAAAGATCTTCAAGCACTTAACCTGGCGGGCAACCAAACGGCTCTTACAGCAGGACAAGGCAGAGGTCGCGGACGATCATCACAATCCAGAAGTAGATCAAACAATCGTCCACAAAACACATCGAACTCAACCCGCGGAAACAAGCAAAGCAGACCGTCCATAACTTGCCAAATCTGCGGCAAATTTGGACACTCCGCAGTCAAGTGTTGGTATCGCCACGACGACAACTATAACTCCGAACCTACCCCGGCCCTCTTTACTACACCAACTCAGCCCGCATCATCGGAATGGTTTCTTGACAGCGGAGCATCCTCCCATCTAACCTCCGATCCCAACAGCATCCAGCAACCGCAGCAATATACAGGATCCAGTCAAGTAATTCTTGGCAACGGACATCAGCTCCCCATACATAACACCGGTAAAGGTCTTCTCCCAACCCCAGCAGGTAGCCTCCAACTAAAGAACTTAAATCTCGTTCCGAATCTATCTTTCAATCTCTTATCGGTACATAAATTAACCCACGACAACGATTGCATTATCACTTTTTCGTCTAACGGCTATGAAATACAGGACCGGAAGACCCACCGCCGTCTTCTCACGGGTCCATCTATTAACGGACTATATCCACTTCTAGGCCCCAATCGACCGGCTGAGTACATCAAGAATCTTGCTCTTATCTCCGTCCAGCACGTCCCGGATCTTTGGCACCGAAGGCTTGGCCACCCAGCTGCATCCACATTAGCAGTCATCTCCAAACAACATCAACACATACATGCCACTCGTCTTGACTGTGAATCCTGCAGACGATCCAAAAGCCATAGACTTCCAACCTCAAGATCCGAAACTGTCACCAACTCACCGTTTTTACTCGTCCACTCGGACGTATGGGGACCATTCCCTATTGTATCAAACAACGGGTTTAGATTTTATGTTTCGTTTATCGACGACTTTTCTAAATTTTCTTGGATTTTTCCTATTATACAAAAGTCTGATGTCTTTACAAAATTTGTTGAATTTCACAAGTTTATTTCTCGGCAATTTAATACTAACATTCGAACTCTCCGAACTGATAATGGCAGCGAATACATAAACAACAAATTCTCCACATATTGCCGAGCTACAGGATTAGTTCACCAAACCACCTGCCCATATACGCCATCGCAGAATGGAGTCGCCGAACGCAAACATCGGCACCTCATCGAGACAGCCCGCGCACTACTAATCCAAGCGTCCTTGCCTCAACACTTCTGGGTAGACACTATTCTTACTGCAAACCTCCTCATAAACTGTAACATCAAATCTGCTCCAGGATCGTCCGGGCCGATCTGGATCGTCCCGGGACGATTAGTGTAAATTATGTTCCAGATTCTGTACAGAAGTTACAGGAATGAGTTCCTGTAGGGATCGTCCGGGCCGATCTGGGATCGTCCCGGGACGATCAGTATATGGCAAAAGTCAGAGAGAAAATCGTCCTGGAAATTAATTATCGTCCTGACAAATCGTCCCAGGCCGATTGGATTTTATTCAGATCGTCCAGGACGATCGTGCGATCGGTCGGGCCGATCAGAGTAATATTAAGGTGAAATCAGCTCATTTTGAAGAGAGAGAAATTATTAAAAATATCTAAAAATCATTTGAGGAGAGAGAAGCTCGAGGAAAAGTTTGGAAAAGTTGATTTTCGGGCGACGCCGGGCCGTTTTCGTCCGACGAGATTGTTCAAGAAAGTGTTGTACGCAAGGTAAGGCACATTCCGCCTTTCTCAATTTTCAGAACGGTGCAATTTGAACGACTTTTCTGTCCGGATTTCGTTTTTGTTAGCGAATTTCGTCCGTATTTTCCGATTGGTTCAGTTTTCACCGCGTAACTTTTGGTATGTTTCTAAGGTGCCGAGTGTGCACATTTTGATTATTTTCTGGAGAATTTTGATCGGGTATTTTTGATTCCGCGGTGTTTTCTTTCGACTGCAATTTTTGACGATGTCTAAAAATGTTGTGGCAGTAGACTAAAAGTCTTATATTGTTGTTGTAAATGTTCTGTGGTAATTTGGTAAAATTCTGTTTCGGTGAAATTTTGTGTAAATTCCGTATACTGCCGTTATGCCGCCGGATTTTCGTACGATTTCTGAAATTGTTCGGATTTGTTCTGAAATGATATGATATGATTGTGTGCTATAAAAAGAGAGTTATAAGGGGTCAGGATCCTGTGAGATCCTGTCTGTGTCAGGGAAAATCTGAAATGAGCTCTGAAATCTGTTTCTGAATACACGTTCCGGATCCGATGATAAATTTTGTTCTGGTGTTATAAGCACATCTGTTCTGGTGCCGTGAGCACAAAGGGAGGCATAAGGGGCCAGAATCCGAGAGATTCTATCAGTGTCTGGAAAGGGAGGCATAAGGGGCCAGAATCCGTTGAGATTCTGTCAGAGTCAGGGAATCTGTTTTGACTTTTGATATGTTCTGAATTGATATGATTTCTGATTTCTGTACGATGTAATTTGATTTGATCTGTATGATTATGATTCTGATCTGTATGATTATGATTCTGATACGATTCTGACATGATTCTATTCTGTTCTGATTTGACCGGATTCGTATGATTATGTTCTGATTTCTGTCTGATGTGTTTGATGTGGACTCTGAGGATTTTGATTGGAGGTTTGATGTCTTGCTGAGCTATTGTAGCTCATCCTTATTTTCTACGTGGTTTTTAGGTTCTGGGAAAGGGAAGGAAGTCTTGGAGTAAAAGTTCAGAGTCTGATCTGTTATATGTATTTTGCTCTTTTGATTTTTGTACAGTCATGGCTTTTTTGTTCTGCTTTCCTTTCTGTCTAAAAGCCATGAGCTATATTTGTATATGATTCTTTTGGGGAAGAAAAGATAGATGATCTGTTCCGCTGCATTTGATGTTTCTAGTCGCTCTGTGTGTCTGTTACTGTGTGTAATGTCTGAAAGAAAGTTCTGAAACAAATTCCAAAGCCAGAACCTGGAATCAGTTCAGTCAGTTTGAACTTGGCCGCGACCCGATGCGAGCGGGATTCATCCCGGTCGGGTTGGGTCGTGACATAAACTACCTACCATCTCCCAACACATAATTCAAATCACCTCACGAACTTCTATTCGGTAGACCACCAGATTACAACTACTTCTGAGTCTTCGGATGCCTATGCTATCCGTGGCTCAAACCCTACACAACCAACAAACTATCTCCGGTTTCTAATCCCTGCATCTTTATTGGGTACGCCTAGTCTCAAAAGGGGTACAGATGCTTTGATCCTTCCACCAACAAAATTTACACTTCCACCCACGTAATCTTTAACAAAGGAACCTTTCCTTTCGCCCAACACACATCTCATCTCCCGACCAAATCAGCAACACAACCGTTCACTCCTCCACTTCTTTTAGTACCAACGTCTGGCATTCCATCCTCTATATCTCAGACTAGCGCCACTATACAATCACCGCCGAATCCCTCCAACACAAGCCATACTCTATCCCAGGATACCTCAATCACACAACCTGACAATAGCCCTCAACCCGTAGACAACAATCTGCCCACTGCTCCCGATCAGCTCAAACCCGCTCCGCAACACCATATGACTACCAGATTCAAAAGCGGCACCACCAAACCAAAGAAATTCTTTGATCTTGCCCACGTACTGCAACCAACCGAACCCACTACATTCGCTCAAGCCAACAAATCAGAAAATGGCGCGCCGCAATGTCACAAGAATTCCAGGCACTTCAGTCTCAAGGCACCTGGGAATTGGTTTCCCCCGACCCATCCTTCAATGTCCTTGGATCAAAATGGACATATCGCATCAAATACAACTCTGACGGTTCCATATCACGCCACAAAGCTCGACTCGTAGCTAAGGGATACAATCAAGAATACGACATAGATTACACCGAGACATTCAGCCCGGTGGTAAAAATGCCAACCATTCGAGTCCTCATTCTCCTATCTGTGCACTACAACTGGGTCATTCACCAACTAGACGTCTCCAACGCCTTCCTACACGGCAACCTCTCCGACGTCGTCTACATGCAACAACCACCTGGCTTTCAAGATTCACTTCATCCCAATCACGTCTGCCGCCTAAAGAAAGCCTTATACGGTCTCAAACAGTCTCCTCGAGAGTGGTACGCTACACTCTCAAACCACCTGATCACTTACGGCTTCCAAGTCAGCTCGTCGGACCAATCCCTGCTAACTTACAAATCCGGCTGCACAAGGATGTATATCCTTATCTACGTCGACGACATCCTTTTGACAGGTAATTCATCAACCGAAATTCATCAACTTCTTTCTAACCTCCACAATACCTTTCAGATGCGCAATTTAGGACCCTTATCTCAATTTCTCGGAATCCAAACTTACAACACGAAGTCCGGCGTCATTCTTCATCAACAAACCTACGCAAAGAAAACCATCGAACGCGCCGGGATGTCGCAATCTAAGCTGGTCTCTACGCCGATTCCTTGCAAAATCAACCTCCATACTAGCAACAACGATCCATATGACAACCCACATCTATACCGGCAAATCATAGGCTCTCTTCAGTACCTAAACTTAACTCGCCCGGATATTCAATTTGCGGTTCAACAGCTATGTCAACACATGCACAAACCACTCAAAATACATCATGAAGCGCTAAAAAGATTACTCCGTTACATCCACAGGTCGACCAACACAGGTATTTCTCTCTCCCGAGATAAACTTCTCCTACAGGGCTATGTGGATGCCGACTGGGCCAGCAATTCACACGACCGAACTTCCATCTCCGGCTTCTGCAATTTTATCGGACAATCCCCTATCTCATGGCAAGTGAAGAAACAAAGCACGATTGCTCGCTCGTCAACCGAAGCCGAGTACCGTGCACTAGCCACCGAAGCTACCGAAATATTATGGCTACGCCGACTCCTGGAAGACTTACACATACCACAAGAGCAACCCACTACAGTCTACTGTGACAACACGTCCGCCATCGCCCTCGCCAACAATCCCGTATTTCACGCCCGCACCAAACATATCGAGGTCGACTGCCATTTCATCTGAGACTGCATCAAGAAAAAGCAGATTTCCGTTCATCACATTTGTACCAACGATCAACTCGCCGATATACTCACCAAAGCTTTACCAACACAAAGATTCAAACAAATCTCAAGCAAACTGACAGCCACTACGCAGCCATCAGCTTGAAGGGGGCTGTTAACTTACATCACACGTGGCACAATATTACTGGGTTTCATGTATAACATTAGAATAGGTTGTACTTTCTTTACATTACTTTATCTATATATACTACCTCTGTAATAAGAAAAATAATAATGAAATACAGACAACTTTTCCTTTAGCTCCTTCCCTGTTTTCCATTCTTGTGAAAAGCTCTCGGCTCTCCTTCAGAGCAAGAACCTGACAAGGTTCTGGGATTCAACAAAATTCAGAGTTGAGCGCATTCGATCATATTTGGAAATGAACTGATGAAAAATTATTCCAAAAAATATAAAATTATAGGGTAAATTTTTAAACTAAGTATCTTATTAATTTAATTTAGCCAGCTAACCAAAGAAAAGTTTTTTTTTTTTTTAATTTATTATAACTTGGCAATGTTGCCCGTTCAGCCATATCCCTTTAATCCCCCGAAAAGCTCTATTTTCCTCATTTCTGCATTCCGTCTATTCGACGACCGTTCGGCTCCATCCGGCGAAAACTAATTTGAGGTTAGTTTTTTTTTTATTTCCATTTAATTTTTTGTGATTAAAATTGCTATATGTTGTGTTTATTTTAAATTAGGCGAAGTTCTTTCTAAGTATATACATTATATTTAGATCTTACGTAAGTATTTTTGTTAGGTTTAGTTATATGTCATTTTCTTGGCCAAAAATTGGTTTATGTTACAGTCTTCTGATATTATATTTGTTGGAATTCAAAGTATTTTATTATTTGTGTTTTTGCAATGCTGGATTGTGTTTTTTTTTAATTTGTGCCTTTTAATATGATAATTAACTGTAAAATTATTATGTATTATTTTGAAATATATTTATATTAATTTAATTTGTAAAATTAAAAATATAATTTTTTGTTCAATATTGTAATTTATGATAAATGATGTTTTTTTATGAATGATGTTGATTTATGTAAGCAAAACGAAGTAGTCCAATTATTTCTAGACAAAGAGCTAGTATATTTGTTTTTATGTATGGCGGAGAATTGTCTTTAGATGATAAATATGCACAAATATATATTTGTGGCAGTTATCATCCTTTGTAATTGCTAGCTAACACGAAATTTAAGCATTTAAAGTTTAGGGTACTCAAAGCACTTAAGTATGATACATCAAAGTATATTTCTATATTAGTTTGTCATTTGCCCTTAATTAGAGAATGATCAGTTTATAACTTCGGCCGTAGAGAATGATGAGGTTTATGAAATAGTGTTATCGAAGGCTATTGGATATGCATGTGGAGGTTGAAGAGATAAATTAGCCTAGTAATAATGCTAAGAATATCACACCCCAAGTGCATGAATCATTAACTTTGAAGGAAAGAATATAAGGTGGTTCGATGATTCCACTAGTTGAATCGCAATATGTTACGTAAGTTCTTCATGTTAATCCCTATTGATTCAAGTATAAATTTATGGATGTATTATTTTTGTTAACATATCTTTCTTTTTTTTTCTTTTTTTTTTTTCTTTTTTTTTTGTAAGGGAGGAAAGGCGAAAAAATCATTGACATAATATATTGGGATCTTCAGTGAGACCGTCAGTCGCTGTAGATGATGGTTATGAAGTGATGAGTAGCGGATCCAGCGAGTCGGGTGATGGTGATAACGTAGTATGTGGTGTAGATGAAGTGAATGTTAATATGAATACTGAGATAAATAGCGCCATACACTACAGGAAAACAGCTCATTTCCGGCGTAATTTCCGGCGGATTTAAATTCGTCACAAATTCCGACGGATTTTTTCCGACAACATTTCCGACGGATTTTCCGACGGATTTCCGACGAAAATTAAAAAATTAAGTTATATTTTAATAACTCATTATCAAATTAAATTATAAAAATAACTTAAATTATAATTGAATTATTTAATAACAAAAAATTAAATGATTTAAATTAAAACTTAAATTATAATATTTTTTATAAATATTTATTTTGTTAAATTAAGTTAAATATTTTAATATTTTATTGTTAAATTAAATTATCTAATTTAATAATTAATTATTAAATTAAATTATATTTTTTTTATCTTTAAAAAAAAATTACTTTTAAAATAATTTTTACTTTTAATATTTAGATGTTATAAGTTAAATAAAATAAGTATGAAAAAATATCAGTTTTTCTTAATTAGCTATGTGGTAGAGTGCAAACGTTTTTTGTGCGTGCATGACGGAGGCGGGCGTTCGATCCCCGCGGAAGGCACAGCACACTCCATGCGGGCGGGCTCAGCTGGTGCGGAACTGGTTCACGCGCGAGAGCGAATCGCGGATCCAGGCTTGGCTGGCTGGGCGGAGCGGAACGGCGGGTTCACGTGGCCTGTTGTTGGCCGGAGATGATCGCTGATCCAAGCTAGCTGGTGGGCGGGAGCGGAACAGGGGTTCACGAGGGTGGAGCGGTGGCGGCTGGGCTGCGGGTATTTTTTTTTTTTTTTTTTTCCTTAAAATTCCGGCGTAAAAATTATCCGACGGAAATATTTTTCCAGCGGAAAATCCGTCGGAAATACGCCGGAAATATTTCCGTCGGATTATTTTGCGTCGGAAAACATTTATCGACGCGCGCTAAACCGGCGGACAAAAATCCGCCGGAAATCCGCCGGAAAGTAAGAAATTCCATCGGATTTTTCGTGTTGCCGGCGGATATGGTCCGCCGGTAATAGCGTGTTTTCCTGTAGTGATACAACGAAATTGTTACACGAATATTAACATTGTAGAAGTCATGAACGCAAATAATAATTTTGTTAAGACATGTTTGAGCACTCATGAATGGGATGAGGATGTACCATATGATAATGACAATTAATATTTGGTACCAAGTCGAAGAAGAGTTTTCAATTCCAATAGAGTTGATAGAGGGAATGTGTTTCACTAAGGAGAGGACCTGCAATTTGCATTACATGGATGGTCGATCATAAATAATGTTGAATATGTTGCGGTTGCTTTGAAGAGACAGAAAATAACATTGGTTTGTACTAAAAACGGCACGTCGGGCAATCCATGTTTATGCCGTCTGCATGCATGCAGGCAGGAGCAAATCTTTTTTTTACAACATTTGAGTGAATAAAACACAAGCTCACACACTTATCACATATGCAAGTTTCAAATTCAAGATCTCTTCATTAATAGCATAAACTCTCAACCAATAAACTAAGTTGTGCTGCATGCGGGCAACTCTTCTATCATCATATTAGTCTTATAATATCTATTTTTATGAAAAGTTACAAAAGGTAGTGATGAGAGAAGCACTAACCTAATTGTTATCTTATCTACTACAACTTACCTATCATCTTTAGGAGCACTAAACGTAGCAGAGAGGTACTGCATTTGTCTTTAATCTCTTTTCCATTATCGATTTTCTTTCCTTTTATCTGCCGATGTTTATTAAAAAAGTGCAATTAAATGATGAAATAAACCTTTAATTTTTACTGTCCTATAGCCATAAATTAATAAGTGCTGAAGTAAACTTTTAATAGAAAAAAAGATGAAATAAATTATCCTTAGTTAAAAAAAATGAGAGAACTAAAAAGCTTCGTTTAAGACAGTTTTGATACTACTTTATAAAGTAAATTTTTAGTACAAAATTTTTTTTAAAAATAAAATTTATTGTAAAAAAAATATTTTAAAATATATAATAAAAAATTTGTCACCTGAAACTTAATACAAATGATTGATATATGACATATTTTACTTAAGAAGATGAAATTTATTAGGTGAATAATATTGCAAATGTCATAAAGAATAGATAAATACTTCATAATATCATAACAAATTTTGCAATGATTTCAAAAAATTAAATCATATAAATTAGAATTTTTAAAATTAAGATGAAAATTTTATGATTACTATTATCATTTATAATTTGAAAAAGCTAGGGAATTAATTTTAGGCTTCATTTGGGACGGCGCCTTTTTTAATGCTTCATAAAGTAACTTTTTAGTAAAAAATAGTTAAAAAAAGTTGTCGCAAGCAAAACTTTAATCTCACTTCAATTCATTCATCTCTTTGAATAAGCCGAGCCGACTCAACCTCACCCTTCTATATAGAGATTGCCCGTAAGCAACATCTGCACAGTTGATGCGGTTTATGCTGAGGATCAAGAATGAGAGAAGTCTCGTCATTCCATAACTATTAGATCGATTGCGGCACTACATAATGATTAATGAGAGCAGTAAAAGACTTATCATTTTCATGTTAAAATACACGATATACTTAAGAAAATTGCAATAAAAATTAATTTAATAAAAATAGTTGTGCTCTTAGCGCAAAAATATTTTATTCAATTTACCTAAGAAAAAAATATACAAAATGTAATTAATGCGCTATTTTTTAAATATTTTATTTATTTATTTTAAATGGCCTATGGATCAATCAATCTTGAAAATTAGGTAGGCGTCATTGTCAATTATTATAAGTACGGAATTACGGGGGACATCCTCCACAAATTAAATGTTTTTTTAATTAAAGGTGACGCAGACACGCATGCGGTGCTCCGCTGGCTCGCTCTCAGCAAATATTGTTCCGCCTACGTGTCAATAATCCTTTAGCTAAACAGTCGATGCGGTGGACCATGGGGTACGAAAGTTATGCTTATGAAGCGAGGGGCGAGGGTGACGAGAAGCGAGGCGCGTGGCGGCCACACGCTGTGGTAGAATTTTGCTTTGTCACGAAAATAAAAATAATAATTTTTTTTTTGGGAAAAAAAAAATAATAATAATTAGTTGAAGGTGACGGTGTTGTCTCCGTATGCTCTGAAAGTCAAATATGAAATTAGAGAAGTGGGTTGTTGCTTATATTTAATATAAATAAATAAATATTTTTTAGGTAAAATTATGATAAAAATTATTTTTAAATAGGGATGTCACTCAATAATGTGATTTGATCCTCATAAAAAAATTAATTTACATTGATCATTTTAATAAACAAGTCGGTCGAGTCTGGAATTCTAACTTATTTAATAACGGGTTGGGTTTGAATGACCCGAGAACCTACTTTGAGTCAAAAGCGACCTTTTTAATTTTTTTTCATTATTTTTTTTTTTACTTTTTTGTGTGAACTTTGTATTTTTTTCTAATTAACCTAAAATTCATAGTTGATAAGTTGTAATTTTTTAATCAAAACGAGATATTGGGTCAAGTTACGGTTATTCGAGTTGCCTGCCAAACTACCAGTCGAATTCGGGTCTACATTTGGACTCATTATTTATTAAAAGGGCTGATTATAGTTGACTTGATTCGGATCTAGATAATTTCAAGTTGGACTAGAGTTCGATCCTCTAACATATTTTGAGTCTATATATATTCATGAACACCTCATATTTAACTTAATAAATTAATAAATTTTGACTCATTTTCTTAAGGAGTAAAATAAAACTTGCGTTCACTAAATTCTACTAATTTATAACTTGAATTTTATTACTATTATTATTATTATTATTATTATTTTAAATTAATTATTTACTAATTTAATATTATAAATATTAAAATTAGAGTAGGTGAAATAGACAAGCCAACACATTAAGACTTTTAAAAATAAAAATTGTAAGATAATTTTGAATTATAATAAACTAAAATAAATATTAAATAAATCTAAACACTTTTATCACTCCAATATATATATATATATATATAACAAATTGGGCCATCATTTGGCTAATAAATTTTTATGAAAAAATTATATTATGATATTTTAATATAAATTAATTGATAGATTTACTTTGAGATTAGTTCTTTTATATGAAAAGTTAATGCTGCACTAATCTCAAAATAAATATAATGAATTTCAGTGTTATTTTTTTATAATTTATATTCATGACAATATTCAAATTCCAAGTTTTTAAATAGAGCTTGCCCCTAAAGTTTCTTTGTATGTCTTGGTCGTTTAGAGTACATGAAGTAATCACAAATCATTAATGTGCTTGAGATTATTTTTTTTTAATTTAATTTCATTTTCTTTGAATTTTTAATTACTTTTTAAAATTTTGTGTGATAAAAGATATATTTTAAGAATTAGATTTTGTAGAATGCTAGGGTTGGTTTATTAGGGACAATTTTCTCGTTGCTTTGTTTTTAGATAGAAATCACAATTTTGTTTGGCTAATGCTTTCATGTTGCTTTCTCATCGCTTTTCAAAAAATTATGTGGTAGAAATATTTTTTTTTTCAATCACAGTTTCACAGTAGCTAAATTTATTTCATAACAATAACTTTTCTATCAACTTTATGAAATACTACAAGCTGTTCCAACCAATCCTTATATATATATATATATATATATATATATATATAAGCTCAGCATCTCTAGTATGTACAACACCGGGGCACTGAAATTTGACATGGTAGTGCTCCTGCACAATAATTTTGGAATGAGCATACAGTGTTGCAATGTCGGATTGGAGCACCATTGCGCGTTGAAAAATATTTTTTGATATAAAATTTTTTCCACCTAGTCTCTCTCTCTCTCTCTCTCTCTCTCTCTCTCTCTCTCTCTCTCTCTCTCATTTGGCTTGCTAGGAAAGGAAGGGAAGAAGGAGAGGAGAAGGGGAAAAGGAGACAGAAAGAAAAGAAAAGGCTCCCGCGGTTTCTCTCTCCTACATTCCTATTACGAAAATTATTTTAATAATTGTAGGTAATTTCTATCCTATCTCATTTTTCAATTATTTTAATTCTAGGATTTATTCTTCTAACTAAATCAATATTTATGGCACTTTCTCCTGTTTTAGTGAAGTTCTGTGAGACCTCGTTCCTTTGCTGTAGTTGCTGGGAAAAGTGATTTTTCCCCAGGATCGGCCGGGCCGATGGTGAGATCGTCCAGGCTGATCTGCACTGTTCAAAATGTCGGCCTGAGAACAGTTCTGGGAGTCGTCCAGAACGATTGATTTTGGTCTGATCGTCCCGGGACGATTTGGCGATCGGCCGGGCCGATCAGACTAAGGATATATGAAAATGAGCTCATTTTGAGGAGAGAGAAAACATTTTATAAAATCAGATATTTTGAGGAGAGAGAAAGAGCGGAAAAGCAAAGGAAGAAGTCCGATTTCGGGGCCCGCTGAGCGATTTTCGTCGTTTGTTGCTGTTGGATATTGTGTTTGTCTCGCTGTAAGGACTCCGAACCCTACTTCTGTTTTCGAAGATTTTGAGGTTTTGCAAAATGGTGCTCAGATTTGTGTTTTTGTGAGTGATTTTCGTACCCAGTTTGGTACTGACGAAGATTTCACCGCATAACTTTTGGTATGTTGTAGAGATGATTATTCTGCACATTTTAATTATTTTCTGGAAGATTTCGTCCGGTCCGTTTTGATTCTGCGGAGTTTTATTTTGACTGTAATTGCACGTTCTGTATTAATTTGGTGGATTGTAGTTTCTGGAGATTTTTGTGTAAATTCTGTAGACTGCCGTTACTTTGCCCGTTTTTCGTACGATTTCTGATTTTCCCAAGATTGATAGATTGAATTGATACGTGTATGACTATTGATATGATTTTTCTAGATTTCTTTAATATTGTTTATTGCATCGATTATTCATTGAATTGATTGTGTTACTGAAAGACAAGTGGGAACCTGGTTGAACGTTGGTGAAGATAGACTTGACCTGTACAGGATGGTGGGCCGACGGGCTTTCCTTTAAACCATTGATCATTGATATAACGATTGGGAGTTATAAGGAGTTTTATATGGCGACGGGCGGCCGACGGGCAAAAAGAGTGACGACTCTTATTGATAGACCAACGTACGGATATCTACAACAGCAATACGGATTCTACAACAGCACTATTGATAATAGCCAGTTAACCTGGTTGATCATGACTAGTGTTTGTGCTTGTCGAGTAAGACCATTGTATGACATTGTATGATCTTGCATCGTATGGACTTCCTGATATGCATTGATTTATTGATTTCCGATTGATTTATCGATATTGACGTGGATTTATAAATTTATTGATATTGTATGGATTTCATCGACAGATTTACTGATTGCATTGATTCATCGCTATCGATTGTATCGACTTGATTTATGGATTATCGATCATGGACTATGGATTATGGATATGGATTGTATTGATTCATAGACACCGGCACCGACATTGATATGGATTCTGTGTATTGATTCATAGATATTGATATCGACATTGATATAGATTGTATTGATTGATAGATATCGACATTGACATCGATATGGATATGATATGGACATATGGATACTATTGATACGACAGATTCTGATATACTATTGATGCATTGATATATTGATTCGTCGTGCCGATTATCGATTGATTGAATGTATTGATTATTGCTGTATGGATTTGATTTATCGTAGAATAGATTCTTTTTTGGAGCTGATTGTATTGATTTCTATTGACCTGATGATTTCATTGTATTGATTTGATTTGATTTCAATTGATCTTTCGCCGTATTGATTTGATTGTTTATTAGGAGTTGAGCTTATTGACATAATTGACTGGAAAGTGCTTTATTGATTGAGATGATTTCCTGATTGTAGCGTCACGCATCGTCATTATGGAATGGTTCTCACGAATGTATTGATATTGAATATCGTATATTGACATCGAGTAAATTGTATTGAATAATTGACTAATTGATTTGTAAGAGTACGTTCTGACACGAGTCAGTTATTGATTGATTTGATGTTATAGATTGTTATTGACTGAAATAGATATTCAAGTGATAAGATGAATATGATAGATACAATAGATTGACTAGACGACACGACTGATTGAACTGATAATATTGATTGATAGAAACTGCTACGATGAATAGATATTGACTTAAAGCACTTATTGATTTGATAGCTGTGACGTATTGATTTATTGATTCTTTTGCCGCCGTATTGACTATTGAGTATTGATTGATTCGATTTGATTTGATTTCCGTACCTGCATAGATTCATTGATCATAGCTGACTTGACTCGATTGACCTGCATATTGTTTCGATCGTGCTTTGATTTCAGTTGTAGGCTTTGGTGACCTGCTGGGCTAGTAAGCTCATTATATGTGGTTAATAATTTCATGTGCAGGGCCTCCAGCTTGAAGATCTTTCTGTCGAGTTCTATAGCTCTTTGTTTTGTAGCCTTGGTAGGTTTTCTTTTGTAGCCGGTGCGGCTATTGTATATGACCTTTTGGACGCTCTTTTTTGTCTGTACTCTGTTGTACTATCTGTGAATTATAGTATCCGCTGCTGTTTCTTTTCTGTAATGTAAGTATCTCTGGCTCTGGATATATGTATGTATGGACTGATATGAACAACAGATAAGGAATTGATAGGAAGAAAGGAAAAACAAAAAGAAAGAGAGGCAATAGAACGATCAGATGAATCCTTTCGCTACACGGATCTTGGGGTCGTCACAAGTTCTACCTTATAACTTTTGATATACTATAGTATTGATTATTCTGGTAATTTTGAATGGATGGTTTTATATTTTACCGCTTAAAATGTTATTCATTTATTTTGTACGACTTGAGTATGAATTGTGATTTGGGCATTTTGATGTGATTATATTTTTAATAAAGCATTGTGAATGAATACGGGCATGTAAATGAGTAAAAGCTGGTTGCTATCACTTTTACAATATTATGTTTATTAGTGATGTTCGGTTGAGATTGTTTTATCTTTTACATGATAGTGGGTCAACAAATTTCCTTTAAATATTATGATTTTTGTTGATTTCCTCTATTGATTCATATGATTTAATGATTGAGAATTATAAGAAGTAATTATTATGCCGATGAGTAAGAGTGACGACATGGATACATAACTAAGAATACTTACTAAAAAATACCGCACAAGTGAGATTTTCTTACTTATTTAATATGGTTGCTTGGACCTACATATACGACAATGAATTAAGACACTAAATTACTATTACTAATTTGTTGTTACTAATTTATTATTATTGATTCATTAATCATTATTATTGATTTACTACTACTATGTATGTATTAAGATATTGATTTCAGAATGATACAAAATAATTGAACAACATGTGCACTCATATATATATATATATATATATATATATATATATATATATATATATATATATATATATATATATATGATTCTTTGATATTATTCCATTGTCATAGATTTTTGATAATTTTTGTAGATATTTATTTTAGTGATTCATATGATTTCCTTACTATTTGAACAATATTGATATGACAATTGGTTTAAGAATAATGGTTTAAAATCATAATCAGGGGCGGAACCTACAACCATCCAATACTGATTAGGATGGTTGTAGGATTTTATAAAGTTGGTTATGAAGTTACATTACGTACTCCTTACGTACTCCATATATAGTAACTTCATAACCAACTTTATAAAATCCTACAACCATCCTAATCAGGGGCGAAACCAGCTTCAATTTTGAGGGGGGGGGTGGGCAAATACAGCACAAAAATAATTAAATATTAAAAAAAATTATATATCTATATATTACAAAAAAAATTAAAAAAAATTAAGCAAGAAAAATAAAGAAAAAAATGTAATTAAACTGTCATGAAAAGAATGAAAGAGGGGGGGGGGGGGGGGCAAATACAGCACAAAAATAATTAAATATTAAAAAAATATTATATATCTATATATTACAAAAAGTTAAAAAAAAAATAAGCAAGAAAAATAAAGAAAAAAAATATAATTAAACTGTCATGAAAAGAATGAAAGATAATATTAAAACTAAATGTGAAGAAATATATAAATATTTTAGGTCAATTTAGGACAAAAGAGTTTTTTAGGGGGGACAAAAGTAATTTTTTAGGAGGGCGAAAAATTTTTTTGCTCTCCTATAAAATTTTATTTCTGTATTTACTCTTGTAAAAAAAAAATTTTTTGGGGGGGGGCAATTGCCCCCCCTAAGCACAAGATAGTTCTGCCAGTGATCCTAATCATAACCTAAATAAATAGTTCTTAGACAAATTAGCTCAAAAATAAATGAATTCTCATATTAAAATAAATAACAAGACTCATAAAGAATTTCATTTTGTTTGAAATAAACTTTCAATTGTTTTTATATTAGTAAAAATAATATCTAAATTCTTTTTTTTTTTAATTTCTCTAAAAATGTTATTTTTGATAAAACATAGTGATTGTAAACAATTTTTAATTAGAAAAAAATATAAGAAATATAAATAAAACCACAATCTCAATAATATACTAACAAATAGACCATATATAGGCCAGATAATATCCAATGTGTCATCATCTAATTGGACTAAAACTTTAATGTGAATTATAACCATAACTATAAGGCATGTCTTAAATAAAAATTAGATAAATGAAGCATAATTTCAATTATATATTCTTCTCTTCACCTTTAATCATCATAGATTTGTCGATCATCAGCCACTAAGTCAGCCATCTTAATAGGCCCCACTCTATTTTATAATTGCATAGATATGCTACTTTAATTTTTTAAATTATATCAATAACTTCAAATAAATTAATATTGATAATATTATTTAAAATTTATTATATTATATCAATAAATATAAAAAGGTTGATATTAGATATATATAAATTTATACTAATTCAATATTGAGCATCTAAATGTCCTAATTTCTTAGTCAAAAAATGTTTTTAAATAAATCCAATTCAAGCTAACATCAAAATTTGATTGATGCAACCTAAGAAAATTAAATTTATGGACACTAAAAAAATGTCAAGCAAAATAAATCAAGGGAATAGAAGAGGTTAATTGTATTTTATTCACAAAATTTTATTTGATTGATAATGTTATTGTTATTAGACAATTTTATACTTTACTATGAATTATTGATGTGATTTGGAAGAACCTATATGTAACATATTGTTCAATGCTTCCAATAGTTCAAAATCTTGACTTTGCCTTTGTTGCGTGCTAGAAAATACGCGGCGGTAGAGTTTATGAATTCGCATCCGAGCGTTGCACGAATATTCAGCACATAAACAGAAAAGAGAAATGAACACCAAGGTTTTCACGTGAAAAACCCGAAAGAGGGAAAAAACCACGGGGCCTCGCCCAATTGTAAAGTTCCACTAGTGTTTGTTTGAAGTACGAAGGTTGATCCGTCTTACAAGACGATCAGTTTACAATCAACTTCTCACAAGGTTACAAAGTTCTGCAAATTCCCGGCGTTTCCCGAAAATCCGGCAGAGTTTCGGTGTCTTCAGGAGGCGGGAAGAGCTCTGGCGGTGGTTGAGGAGGAGTTTCTTCCTTCTTCTCTTCTTCTTCTCTCTCTTCACTTGAGTCCCCTTTGTGAAAATGAGGGCTCTATTTATAGTTTTTCTGGAGTGGCATGACTTGTAAATAGGTGTGAGATCATGGGCTAATAGGGAGTGGTTTGAATGGACGGTCGATATTGAACCCTTCGATCGTGCACCGTTAGTTGGACATTTGGAGGCCTTAATGATGTTAAAATTCGGCGATCTTGGGCTCGTTGGATTCTTCTTGTCGAGTCGCTCGATTCGAGTATAAGATCGTTAAAATCGAAAACCGTTTGGTAACTCAAATTGAGGTTTGAACCTTCCAACAGCGCTTCGGGTCCTTGATTCGGACTCATTTGGGCTCGGAATGGGTTGAACTTGGTGTCATTGGGTTCGTATTTCCGAGACGCTCAGTTTGATTGTAAGCTCACTGAAATCGGAGTTCGGGTACTTTTGATTTTAATTTTTGAAATTTCCAACTAGCTTTTGCCTCGAGATTCGTGCCTGATCAAGCTAATTTGGTGATCCCGTATCAGCCTTCATTTGGGATGATTTTTTTTTTTTTTTTTTTTGCTTCTAAAAGCAACTTTCTAGAAAAGTAAATTTTTTTTTTAAGAAGCAATAAAAAAGCAGCCCCAAACGAAGCCCTGAATTGTTATGCATAAGTTATTTGAAGTCAAGTGAGTGTAATGTTCATTTGTTATGTTTCTCCATGAGAAATTATCATTTGGCAAATGAAAAGTGTTTTTGAAGGCATGTAAGATAATTTTAAATAGATCTGAAAGGCATGTAAGGTTTCTATCTTCCAACACTTAGTGAAGACTGCCACAAAGGTTTCATTTGAGACAGCTTTTTTATGACTTTCTAAAACAACTTTTCAGTATAAAATTTTTTTTGTGATGAAAAACTATTTAATAAAATAGTAAGAAAATTGTCTCAAACGAATCAAAGTATGTCATAACTTGAGTGTAATTTGTGTTTCATATTCAATTGTGAGAAGCTTAAGTTTCTACAATGATAATTTAAATGGTTCATTAGCCACAGCATTGATGAGATGGGCCTGAAAGTGCACTTAAAATCATCACGCAAGCCTAACTTTCAATTGAGGCTACGCCTGCGACGGCTTTAGCATAAAAATTTATTGTTCAAGAATTTTTTATAGTAAAAAATTGTTTTAAAAAACAGTAAAAAATCGTCCCAAATGAAGTCTGAATGTTTATCTTAACGTTGCATTAAAGAAGAAAAATATTTATATTAGAAATGTTATAGTTTTGATTTAGAATAATTTTTTGTGATTTAGCAACTCTTTCGATATAATGTTCTTAACAAGAAAAAAATTATATGGAAAATTGTGATTGAGGTTAAAAACTCCCTCTAATAATCTATTCTTGCTTTGGTACTCAGATCTTTTGGGCTATGCAGAAGGTTGGATTATAAAATATTAACCATAACGAAAAAGCCATTATGATGACCAACAAGAAATTAAAAAAAAAAAGGAGATTTGGTTATATATTATATTAACTCTAATTAAATAATATCATATCAAATATTTATGTACAAATAAATATTTTATAACTCTTACATATATTTAAAAGTAATTTTTTATAACAAAAATTAAAATTTTTTTAACTAAAATTTTTGTACTAAAAAAACTACTTTTAAAAAAACAGTAAGAAAATTGTCCCAAACAAAACCTCAATTTGCCAGTCTATTCATGTCTTGATACTCTGAGCTCCCAAAGAGGTTCATGATACTTGCAGTCTAGCAACGACCCTAACTAGATCCTATCAACTGATTAATAGAGTTCGGCGGCGACTAAGGCTTCATTTGGGACAGCTTTCAAACTACTTCTTAAAGCAACTTTTTAGCACAAAAAATTTAATTTTTATACTAAAAAATTGCTTCAAGAAGCAATAAAAAAGTCGTCTCAAACGATGCCTAAATGATGATAATTATGGGTAATTCAACTTTAGCATAAGCCAAAGACCTCAACGACAACAACAGAGCCAAATCCCAAAAATAGTGCTCTAAAATAAAAAAAGTCATTCAGGTTGTCATGCTGTAAGACTGAAGAAAGAGGCTTTGTAGTTGGCCAACTTCGCTTATGAGCAGATGCACCTGAGCCAATTAATATACTCCTCGACAATAATGAGAAAACAAATTAAAAAGAAACGATGGAAAAAGCCTAGCCTCAACAATGGAGACTTATAAGCAGTAGTTGATTTCCACTATGAGAGATTAAGGTTTTATTTGGGATGACTTTCTTATTGTTTTTTAAAACTATTTTTTAGCAACGTTTTAAAAATCAAACCGGACTGGCCGGTTCAACTAGTTGAACCGGGACCCGGTTTGCCGACCAATTTGTTTTTTCAATAAAACCGTGTAAGCAAAGAACCGGCTTTGAACCGGTCCAACCGTCGATCAGACCATGAAACCGGTGAACCGGAAACCAGGTGCGAACCGCCAGGTAAGCTTAACCGCAATTTTCAGCCGTTTGATTTCAATCATGCGGTATTGAGGTGAAGTTGTGAACATTATTAAAAGTGTAAAACAGTAAAACCTAGTTGTTATTTCTCCCTTAACTCCTGAAGCCGCGCGTCTCCTCCAATTTTCTTCCTTCGTCGCTGCAACTCCTCCTTCGTCGGTGCTTGGATCATTGGCGAACGGGCCGGCCCAGTTGAGCTTAACCGTCGCTGCAGCTCATCCAGTTAAGCTTAACCATCGCTGCAGCTCCTTCGTCGGTGCTTGAATCATCATAAAGTGAGGAGATTTCTAAGGCTTCACGACTAGTTCATCTCCATTCTTTATTCTTACCTCCAGTTTTAAAGAGAAAAACGAATATACCTTCAACCTGTGCAAACAGAAATGAGTTTTGATAATCTGTGCCCGACATGGTCTGTTTGGTTCGAATCACATTTCTTTCCCTGGTTTGCTTTTTTTTTTTTATGTTTGATTAAATTTCCAATTGCCCAAAGTTGGAGATTCTGGCCTATTGAAGGTTGGGTTGGAGATTCTGAATTAGAGGAGAAATGGTTCTTATCAACGCATGCTGATAATGTTTAAAAATTAGAGGTGTTAATGTGATAGTGCCAAAGGCATCTCTGTATGATAATGGATCAGTTGCCACAATTTGCAGCATATCAACGCATGATTTTTTTTTTTTTTAATTTGAATATGGATGCACACACCTCAAAAGGAAAAGCAAAGGTTAAAGGAAGCACTAATCGTAATGGTTAGGCAATAATCCAATGTAAAAAAAGATTAAAAATAAATAAACAGAAATGCAAAGCTGTAATGTTTAGAAATCACTGAAATCTTTGTGGGTTTCTATAACTTTCTGTTTACAAAATATTATTATTTATTACGTCATCCGACTCGACCCCGATTCGACCGGTCAAACCGTGAAACTCTCCTTCTTCCGGTCCGTTGTCTGGTTTGGTTTTCAAAACCCTGCTTTTTAGTACAAAAATTAAAATATTTGTATTAAAAAGATGCATTAACCTCAAATGAAGCTTAAAGCACAATACTTACATATCCATCAAGGACAGGACGATGGAGGAGCCCAAAATAAGGAGAACAAACTACTACTTTTTATAGTGTTTGTGCCAATAATCTCAATGGATCAGAATCTATCACAAATTAAGAGTTTTATTTAAATATTGCCAACAATCTCTATGGATTTTACAGCGTTGTGCAACTTATGACATCAACCACACTTCAGAGAGTATCATCACAAGAATCAACTCACAAGAACAATGTGAAATAACAAATAGAAGTGCCAACAAATTTTAGAGAACTAAAAGCTGAAGTGGATTAAGTTTTCGTTTGGGACGGTTTTCTTCCTTCTTTCTAAAGCAGTTTTTTAGTAGAAAAATTTCTTAAACTAAAAAAAATTTTATACTAAAAAGTTCCTTCAAAAAGCAGTAAAAAAATCGTTCCAAATGAAACCTAACTGCCGATGGCCAAAGCTGATATAACCTAAAAACTGCAATTTTTGAAAACGAAAAATTGCATTTACAAGAAAAAAAATCTCAATTTAAACATCTTTTTTTTGTACAATTTGCTTCTTAGGAACGAGGCTATAATTTATGTGAAGACAATTATTCAGCAACAAAACATTGCATTTTTCTTAGGAAGACAATTCTTCATCTATTGCTAGTTAATAAACATAGTGTAAAACAATCTAAAGCATAAACAAACATATAATGCCATCCGTTCTTGCAATTAGTTACCACAAATACCTTAACTCTAATAAGAAACGAGTACATTATATTGGTAAATATTATTTGATCCACAAAAGCTACAACATAGACAACTACATGCCATATAATTCATTGCCATCATCACTTCAGATCTTCCCAGATTTAGTAAAACAAAAGCAGAATAGAACATCCATGGCCATACCATCTTAAATACATCAAAACAGAAAGAAATGCAGATATCCAGACAAGAAGACTTCACATCGTTCATACAGAAACAAAAATATCTCTAAAAAAGCATTTACTACAATATGAAAGAATGGAGCTACAGAACTCATCATCTCTGCTCCTCTACAGCTGAAGTAAATTGTGGCATACTTTCCTCAATGGAAGGAGTGTCACTTGGCGTTTCCTTGTCCTTTTTCATTTCTATGTTCAATCACGGTCATCACCATGGATAAAACAACTTGACAGTTCAACATGAGGTTGAGGATAAAGTCTGTAATTACTTATAACTTATGAAAATCATTGTTATTGTGGCCCAACAGATAGTATGTGATGCAGGTGACCATGTTTGACCTGCATTCACCCTTCTATTTTTCCAAAGGGGGAAAAGGAAATCCCTCAACTGTTTGTGAGGAATCAAAATAGTCCCCAACAACTACTTTGAGGGACTAATATGGTTCCTCAACTCTTCCAAATGGGACTATTTTGGTCATACCTCCAATTTTAAATGGAAAAGAGAGATGGTAGGAAGATATTATCGAAACAAGTAAAGAAGAAGCGCACGGACGGAAGAAAGATGGCTACCTTCGCAACGAGCAAGCTCCCGTTGTCATCGTTACTTCAGATCGCAGTCGATTTGGCCGAAGATGCGCGCAAACGGAAGAGAGATGGCTACCTTCGCAACGAGCAAGCTCCCATCATCGTCGTTACTTATGATATAACAGACGAACGGTGAAGTGTGATTTCGGATCCAATAGGAAGGAACATCATCGAAGGAGGCGATGAAATTATTTAGCTAATCGTTCAAAACTCTACGTGTCAAACGAAGGAGGCAAAGTCGAAGAGCAACGAATAGTGGAGAAGGGGTAAAGAAAAGTTTAAAAATTAAATAAAATTATAATATAATTAACAAATAAATAATTATGTAAATTAATTGGTAATTAATTTAAATTTTAATTATATTACTTATATTAATTATTTGGTAACAACAATTAAATTAATAATTATAATTATAATAAACAACCCCTAAGAGTTGCCAAGAGTTGAGGAAAGAAAAGTTTAATTTTTATTATTAAAGAAATTATGTATAATTATTAAAACTAAAATTATGTATAATTCTTTTTATTAAAGAAAAGTTTAATAAAATTTTTTACAAAAATTATAATCTCTAAAAAATAATATTTATTAAGCATTTTAATTAAAAAAAAAAGACTAAATTATCCTCATACTTAACACCATGTCACCATCAACTCTATCATTAGATAGCAGGACTAAAAGAATCCCATTTAGAAGAGTTGAGGAACCAAATTGGTTCTTAAACATAGTTGGGAACTATTTTGATCATTCACAAAGAGTTAAGAGATCATTTTGATCATTTTCTCTTTTCCAAATTCTTCCTACCCTCTTGAACTGTGATGTAATTCTCTTTTCTCGCTCATGAGTACATTTTCTTTTATTTGTATTAAAGTAACTAAAATAATATCTTTCCATATCATTCCTGCTCTATGCAAAGCATAACAAAACACGCTATAAGGAAATGAGAAAAAATTGCAATTGATCTTATGATTAGATCATTCAAATCGAGATAAACTATTTGGGTCATTGTGGATTGACTGATAAGTCAACACATTTCTTGCTCACTGAAAAGAATGATAATGTAGAGAAACTAACAAAATTGCACATGGATGAGATTGTATGGTTGTATCATGTATGGAGTGTCAGAATCTGTAGTTTTAGACAGAGATAGCATGTGAGCATCTATGTTGTGGAAGAAGATCTAGGAATCTTTGGGTCGTTCAGCACTGTATTCCACACTAAAATTAATGGTCAAACAAAAAGGATAATTCAAACTTTAGAAGATTTATTTAGAGTGCTTTGATTTTGGTGGAGACTGGAAAACACACATACTATTGATAGAACTTTCTTTTAACAAAAGTTTTCAACCAAGTATAGAAAGGGATCCATATAAAGCCCTTTATGGAATTTTAAATGTAGGACATTACTATGCTGGGCAGATACAGGAGAAAGAATATTTATTGAAAGTTGTGCTAATTTAATATATGATGCTGCAAATAATAGTTAATTGATTCGGGTTGAATTGAAGGCTAGACAGAATAGACAATGGAAATATTATGATACTAAGCGCACAAAGGTAGAATTTGATATTGGAGAGGTTGAGGTCACTCCAATGAAAGGTTTATAATGTTTTCTTGATATATAAGACCATATGAAGTCATTGGAAAGATAGGAATGTGGCTTATACATGCAGGGAATGCATAATGTTTTCTCATATCTCTACACTTCAAAAGTATATAGCCGATGAATTCAGTAGAGTTGTCAAATATTCGATTGATATAACATGAACTAAAATATATATAGGAACCTGAGAGGATATCGAAATATGATGTAAAATGACTCCACAATCTAGACATTCCATTTGTGTGAAACTCATGGAAACATGAAACATAAAGAGATGCTATATGGGAGAAGGGATCATAAATGTAAGAATGTTATTTGTATCACCTCAATTGTTATTATTATGCTCTTTAAATATTGAGGAAGAATTTTTTATAAGAATAAAAGTCAACTAAAAAAATTGAATCCGCAATGCCGGTTCAATGGAACCGACGCTAGAGTCCCACCACAAGGAGAGACAAAAGGGAGCTTAGCAAGAGGATACAAGCATAGGTGAGTAGTCAAGAGCAAGCTATAGAGAGAAAGGAGAGTGGGAGTGAGATCAAGAGCGAGAGACAGACAGAGAGATAAAAAAGAGAGATAAAAAAGAGTGAGAGACGAAGAACAAGAAAGAGAGACAGACGAGAGGAAGATTGGGTGAGAGAAAGAAAAGGAGAACAAGAGACAGAGGAAGAGAGAGCAAGCAAAGCAAATCATGTGGGAAAGCGGGTAAAAGAGTAAAATAGTTAAGCAAGGCTAGTGTGCTTATGACGACCAAAAACAAGGTGTGTTGAGTGGAGGAATCAAGCAGAGTTTTGTTTGAGATCGAGCCGAGTAAGGCTTAGGCAGTCATTGATTTCAAATAGAGAATTGAGTTGAGGTATTAGGGATATATTCATCTTGATTGTCTCTAATTATGAAATCATATAAGATTAATTTAGAATATTTATTGTTTCATATTTATAAGATTAGATTAATGTTCTAATCATAGAGATAATTTTAACAAATTTTCATAATGTATGGAAAGAGTAGATTAAGAGGAGGAGATTTGCGGTTGTGCAAAAGAAAGATTAAGGTACGAAAAAGAATTTTATTGAGGAAAAATTGAAAAGTTAAGTGTTTTTGATTAATGTGATGTGAAGAATTATAATAGAGTAAAGAGGAAAGATGTTGTTTGCAATTTGAAAAGGTAAGAAATATAATTAAGTTTTATTATGAGTTACTTTTTTGGGTTGTGTATTTTATTTCATTTGCTTAAAATTATGAAAAATATAAGTAAACTAATATGACTGTGCAAGTGTGCAACTGATGCATACGTTGTGAACTAAGGAAGAGTTGAATAAGGTTAAGTCAACATTAAAGTAACCTTGAAGTGGAAAAGTTGATCTTCTAAAATTTAAAAAGGATAATTATATTTCTCTCCTATAGTAATTACAATTATTTTCTTAGTTTTAATGCATTGATTAATATGGCCTTTTATATATCTACTTAACAATGTTAATATTGATATATGCTATTGGAGAAATGATAAAATAATTAATTTATTTTACTTGCATAAATATAACAAAAATAAGAAGTTGTTATCCCATGTGAGGTCACCTATATGAATCATTATTCTTCATTGTGTCCTATTAAGAGTTAAATTCTCATTTAAATCTAATAAAAAATGTCATATTTAATAGTTTTTAATCAAATCTTTTTTAGGTATAACTCTATCTTTCTTAATATAGGATGAATATAATGCATCTAATCTCCTAATAGAGTCATCCGAATATAAATATATTACTACTAAAATTATGCTCCATAAATTTGGTTTTAGATTTACTCAAACAAAAACCTTTAGACTTTAAGGTTGACCTCCATAGTTCAAGTTTTTTCCATCAACTCCCTCTCTAGTCTTATCAACAAGTAGAATATTATTAGTAAAAATTGTACACCAAGATAACATCCTTTTGCATATGTCTAGTAAGAACATTCAAGTCTAAAGCAAAAAGATATGGGCTTAAAACCTATGATGCACTGATACTTCTCCTCAAAGAGAAATGCAGTATCCAACACATATCGGACACGATACTCCTCCGACAAGTATCGGACACGCCGAAGACATGTCAGATTAAAAAATATTAAAAATAAACCGGACATACGTGTTTGACACACGTCTTAAATATTTTATAGTTTTTTTAAATATAATTTCTTGTACTTCAAATTTTTATTTATTAAACAAAAAAAAACTAAAACTCTTGCTTCCTCTCCACATGCCCAAATATATTGCTCGCACTCAATACCTTATTCTCCAAACATTCTCAAATTCATTTCTTTATAACGAGTTACGACTAGGGCTTCACAACAACGACTGATGATATCTCATCATTAAAGTTTGATGATGTCTTTACAGTGATGCTTCATGCTAGCAATTTGTACACACACAATCACGCCTCTGCACAGTCTCGATATCTCATCTTTATTCAATGTCATCTTAATATTCAAGACCGACATCATCTCGACATTGAAGGTCGACATTGTCTCAACATTAATGCTGAATGCCCATCGCACAACATTTATGCCCGACTTTCGACAACATTTCGTCTCCCCTCTCGATGCCTGATTTTACATACATGCCCGAATCTTGACATCCTAATATTAATTATTTTTAGTACAAATCCTAGTTAAATGATTTAATAATTCTCAATTATTTTTTAATATTTTACTTATTTAATTTTTTATGTATTATTTTTAAGACATAAAAATTATACTACCACATCCAACCTATGTCCGTGTCTGTGCATCATTGCTTAAAACTGATCCTTGATGTAACACAACTTGTGTTTGAACACAAGTAATAACTCCTATATACATCCTTAATGACTTGAATATAAGTTTTATTAACTCATTTTTTTCTAGAACTCTTCAAAACACTTTTCTTGAAACTTTATCATAAGCTTTCTCTAAATCAATAAATGTCATATGTAGATTTTCCTTATTCTACTATACTTATCCATCAAACCTCCCAACAAATGTATAGCTTCCATAGTAGACCTATCTAGCATGAATCCAAACTGATTTTGAGAAACTTGGTATCACTTCATAACTTATGCTCAATTACTCCCTGCCATAATTTTAATGCATGACACATTAACTTAATTTCCATCTAATTTACACACTATTGTGCATCAATTATATTCTTAAAAATAGGAACCAACACGCTCCTTCACCACTTATCTGACATCTTTTCCATCTTCAAATAATATTAAAATTTTTAATAAGCTAAAAATTCCTTGATCTCCAAAGCATTTTCACACTTCTATTAGAATATCATCAAGTCCTATTAGTTTTCCATCCATTATTTTCTTTAAAACATTTCCTACCTCGATTTTATTAATACGACGATAAAGATAAAAATCAATTCTCTTCATCATGTCCGATTTATTTTACTTCTTTACTAATGTGCCAATAATCATTAATTGTAAAACCAAACTAAAAGATAACTCCGGTCCGGGGGTCTACAAATCTTGTAAATACCTAAAGAGATCTCAGATTGTGAAGATCTATCCAAAAGAAAAGAAGAAAATTCATATCTTGTGAATACTCCTCTGAAGATAAAAGAAAAAAGTTTGCAATTTAGAATGAAACAAATTCTGTGATGATGTCATGGTTATGGAAAACTATGATGCCCGAAATCAATGGGTCATACAAACCCCTAACAATTGCAAGATAAAGGATGCTTCTTTCATATATAGAATCAAGATAAAGATCTCAATGACAAAATAATATAACCTCCATGTCATTGAATACTTTAATACAATGAAGATATATTTGCTAGAATTAGATTACTATTAAGATTTTAGGATGAAGTATAATGGTGATATTGCAGTTTTTAAATAATTTGGGTAAGAGAAAGAGTGTTTGAGTTTCTTGAAGAACTCGATAATAAATTTAACTTAGTTTATATTCAAATCTTAAGTGGATAGAACCAAATAGACCTACATGAGGTCTTTTTACTCATACAAATCTAAGAAGTAAGAAGGATGCTAATACTTTGCAATTCCATCTTTGATACATGTAACATAACCATAGAAGCACAAGATAATGAACTTGTTGCCACCGACTCTTTCTAAAAAGAAAAAAGGCATCAATCAACAAGTTGTACAGGGGGCGAACATCAAATGGCAGGCATGTAAGGGGAGGATAGTAGCTAGAGCAATTTTTTAAAAATGTTTATGAGTTATTATGATTAGTTATTTCCATTCATTCTCTAGGTAGTTTTGTATATAAATAACACTTGGGGAAATAAATAAACCAAACGTTCCTAGTCACTACTTCTTTCTCTACAGTAAGTGACTCTAAGTATTAGTTCGTAGATTAGATAATATGGCTAGTTTTTAACTGCTTATGAAAGCATTCTCCTTTTGCAATAGAATAGAGTGTTGAGAAAAAAAAAATATTATCATATCACTCCAACTGCTCCATGCTTATAATAAGATTCTAAAGGGAACATCACTTTATACTTCAATATTTTTCATATGTGGATCTTCTTTAATGATGTTGATTTCTTCCACACTCTTCCTCATATTTTCTAAGGAATCATGAAACAGTATCAAAACTAATTGCATATGGGCCTCCAAAACTTCCAATAGAATAAAAACATCACCAACAAATTATTCCTGCAAATAAACTCTCCACATTACAAGAGAATGATAGTATCAGAACAACTTTTGCATGGCTGAACATATTCATATACATCCCATTATATTCCCCACATTAGAAAAAGAGTAGTTGCGATTCCCCATCTCTGTCCAATAACGAACAAAGCATGAGATATCCCAACCCATGATCACACCTATATTCCAAACCCATAGCGCCAAAACCCTAAAACCTGAAGAATTGACGACTAAGAGCTCTCGCGCGTTTCTTTCAATTTCCACAAACAACCAAAAGAAGAAAAAAAACTTGTCAGAAGTACCACATCAAAAATTCCTACCCCTGCAACTAAAATTTTCACATAGAGATGACAAGGATTTCCTAAATGGTTACAATCCGGATACCACTTATAATAGCAAAAAAGTCAATAAACCAATAATAATCTGTACAACTCAAATAGGAGATGGTCCCATTCCAACCCTAGAAGCTCTCTCTGGTCTCTTAACAAGGGAAGGGAAGGAAATAATGAACTTCAATATGCACAAGCTGTTCGGTTTCCATCTCTATTTCCTTTCATTTCACTCAATGCATGTAGCCTAAAACGGTAAAACCTAAATATTGCGAATTTGGGATACAAAACAACCGAGCAATAAAGCACCCATAGACAACAGAACTAATAATAGCTGATAAATCCTAGCAGGAATGAGATATCTCTTCCATGAAAAAGATGCATGACCCCGATTCATAAACTGAAATCGAAAAAAGAGCACAAAGTAATCCAAAAGGGTATTTATTAGCTTTATTAGTAACTTTAATACAGCGCAGCAACGAACACAAATTCAATAAATGCTCATCTATCACGCCAACAAAGCTAGCGCCACGTCCATATAATCGAGTAAATGTCAATGTCAGATGCATCTATTAAGCTCATTAATGGAGGAAAGACGGAACCTAAATCTGGTGAAAGGAGAAAATATCTCCGGATATGTTGCCCACGATTGCGCCAAGCCGCCCTCGTTGTTATCCTCCGCCAGAAAGCATTACGGAACCCTAAGGGCATCTCCAACCGAACGCTAAACGGGTGTATGGAGTCGTTCCGTCGCTCCAATCGAACGCGAAAATTTCCGCCATTTAATCGCAGGTGAACAGTGCGACGTCAATATTGGCGTCGCACTGTTCACTCACGCCATTTTTTGCTCTCAACCGGAAAAACGCGCGAAAGGAGAGCGATCGTTACCTTCTCAAAAACACCTAAAATGGCGTTCGATTGGAGCATCTCCGCGTCATTTTGGAGTTTTGCGTTACTTTGCCGTGAAAAATGAAGTTTTCGGTTGGAGATGCCCTAACATCCATTCTGGCTGTGGAAAACCCCTGCTACGTTCACTTCCGCCCGAGAGCAGAAGGGTACCTTTATTCTAAATTATTCCATTTTAAAAATAACTGTTGCAGACTCACAAATTTGCGGTGAGAAAAATTGAGCATACTAACAGATGAAAGATAAAATATCAAGATTTTTATATATAAAATCATGAGAAAGAGAAAAAACACGGGGGCTTTGCCTAGTTGAAATAATTTCACTAGAGTTTAGATAGATTACAAAAGTCAATCTATCATCCAGTCTGAGGACAGAGAGAATACAATGTATTGAAATGTTCTATCAATCTTCAAACATGTATTCTTGGTGTAAAAATTTGATGATAGTGTGGAAGAATTTCGACGATGATTCCAACAGCGGTCGAGAAGAACTTTGACGGTGGTTCCAATAGCGGTTGAAAATAATTTTGATGGTGGTCAGAAAGAATTTTGATGGTGTTCGAGAATAAATTTGGCGGTCAATGGCAAAATAGCTCTCCAAATATTCTTTTTTCCTCCTTTCTTCCCTTTCTTTTTCTTCCTCTCCTCATGTGAAGAATGAAAATCCTATTTATAGTTATTTGAAAGTGGTATGACTTGTAAATATATAATATATCAAGGTCAAGTTGGGAGTGTTAGAATGGATGACTACTATCGACCCCCTTGACCATATACTGTTGATCATGCATTTAAGTTCTTTAATGATGTCGGAATTATATAATCTTGGGCTTGTTCGAATCGTCTCGTCGAGCCGCTCGATTCAAGTATAATCCTGTCACATTTGATGATCATTTAGTTATTCAATTAATGTTTTGAAGCCTCCAATTATGCTTTGGACCCTTGATTTGGGCTCATTTGGGCTTTGATTAAACTGATTTTGGTGTTGTTGAGTTCGTCTCTTTGAGATGTTCAATTCAACTTTAAGTTTGTTGAAATTAGAGCTTGGATGATTCCTATTTTAATTTTAAAACTTTCTTGCATGGATATGCCTCGAGATTCATGCCTAATCAAGCTCATTCTTTTTGTGATATATCAATAATATATGATAAATAAAGAAATAAATAATTCTTGCATGCTAGAATATATGCGGTGTTAGAGTTAGAATTTTTCGTCTCAGTGTTATACGGTTATCCAACACATAAACCGAATAGTAATAAAACATCAGAATTTTTACGTGAAAACCCCTAAAAAGGGAAAAACCACGAAGTCATGCACAGCTGAAAGAATTCAACTAGTGTTTGCTTAAGTTATAAGATGTTGACTCGTTCCTAAAATTTAGGACAATCATATTACAATAATCAACTCTCGAGTTGAAATTCAGTTGCAAACTGATATCGAAATGCTGCTGTCTATTGGCGATCAGATAGAAAACTAGTGTCCATCGGTTGTCGGACAGAGTTCTAACGTAACTTGGAAGTCGGGCAGAACTACGGCATTACTTGAAGGTCGGGTAGAACTGTAACATCACTTGAAGGTCGGACGGAACTTCGACGTCACTTGGAGGTCGGACGGAACTTCGATGTCACTTGGAGTTCGGGTGGAACTCCGGCGTCACTTGGAGTTCGGGGGAACTCCGGGGTCACTTGGAGTTCGGGTGGAACTCCGGCATCACTTGAAGGTCGGACGGAACTCCGACGTCACTTAAAGGTCGGATAAAACTCTTGCGTCACATACAGTTCGGACGAAATTGCGGCGTCACTTGGAGTTCAGGTGGAATTCCATCGTCACTTGGAGTTCGGACGAAACTCCGACGTCACTTAGAGTTTAGGTCGAACTCCAGCGTCACTTGAAGGTCGGACGGAACTGACGTAACTTGGAGTTCGGGTGGAATTTTGGCGGTGGTCTAGGAGGGCTTCTTTCTTCTATTCTTTTTTCTCTTCTCTTCTTGCTTGGGTCCCCTCTTAACTGAAATGAGGGGTTATTTATAATTTTCTGAGAGTGACATGACAGTAAATAGAAGGAACATCAGGGATAAATTGAGAGAGATTTGAATGGACGGTCGATGTTGAATCCTTTGATAGTGGATTGTTTATTAAGTATTTGAAAGCTCTAATGATATCAGAATTCATTGATCTTGGGCCTGTTGGATTCGTCTCATCGAGCGGCTCGATTCAATTATAAGCATGTCATATTTCGAAACTGTTTGGTAATCTAAATTATGGATTGAATCTTCCAAATGCGCTTCGGGTCTTTGATTTGAACTATTTTGAGCTCGTATTGAGTTGAATTTGATGTCATTGGATTTATATTTTTTTGACATTCAGTTCGACTAAAGTTTACTGAAATCGAATTTCAGATGGTCCCATATTTAATTTTTTAAGCTTTCTAACTTGATTTTTGCCTCGAAATTTGTGTCTGATCAAGATAATTTTTTAATGATATATCAATAATAGATGATGATAATTTTATAAATAGTAAAAATTTATGTAATTATTAAAAAAAATAAGTGCATCTAATTCGCATCCAGAATTTCTTACCATAAATGGAAACTCAGTGCTTTTGTATTTTATCAAGGGGTTGTTTATCTTGTGGCAAAATTTGTCTAAAGTATTTTAAATACGCCAGTTTGAAGAATATTGACATTTGCTTTGAATTAAATAAATGAAATGTAAAATTTAGATGCACTTGAAATTCAATATCTAGTTTATTTTTTATGTATATAGAATTCTTTAGAATTAAACGGGTTTCAAATACATAATAAATTCATTTTCTTTGCCGCCACCCGTCACCCTCTGTTGTCACTGCCGCAGACCACCAACACCAGCAACAGCTACCCACCATCGTCTCCGACCACCATCTTCTTTAGACTTTTTATTGCACTTATTTTATTTCAAACTAAATAAAAAATACTAATATCATGCATTCATTTTACACTCATCTAAATAATTCTAAAATATTCATTTTACACTATATTTAATTTACAGTCCATTATATTTTCAACCAACCAAATAATCCCTAAAACTACAAAAAAATGGGGTGATTACATAGTTACTGGCTTATTATTATATTTGAAATATAAATATAAAAAATATCAATTTAAATAAGAGCATGTATAGAAGTGGCAAAAAATCAGATTTCTTCAAATTAAAATATTATTGATAAAAAAGATAAATTTATTAAATGCTTTGATAAAAATTATTTAAATGCTTTAAAATATTTTTTAATAAGAATCTATGAACAAGCCATTATAATAGATAAATTTGTGCAATGATAAATAATCCTATGAAAAATTAATAATTTTCACATGATTTTCTAAACAACTTGTTACTCCTTCATAAACTCATAAGCCTTTACTCCAATTATCTTTTCATGCTGCAAATAATGTTCTCAAAATATTCTGCTTTTAAGTAATTTTTTTATTAAAAATTTTTTTTTAATTAAAAATTTATATGCTAATGCAAAGCAAATAAAATAAAAGTTTTCCTATTTATATATTTTAAATACTGTCAGGCTAATGTTCCATCAGCCATTCTTGTTGATGATTGAGCTACCACCCTAGTAGTCCCTGCATTGAAAAATATTATATAAGCTACAAAATTTTCAAATTTAAATCTAATTTGAATGATTTTCACATTTAGGACAGTTTTTTTAGTCCTCTTAAATAAATTTTTAGTTGAATTTTTTTTTTAAATTATTATATATACTAAAAAATTATTTAAGCAAATAATAAAAAAACTGACTCAAAACAAAAACTTATTTTGTTCGGAAATGATTTAAATTTATCATTTAAAATTGGGAGGTCCACAAAATAGGTTATAAAACTATTAAAATTAACACTGGCCAACAATATTTATTTTTCAAGGACCCCATCACTGCATATCTTCATGAAGCGACTCAAAACTATACAAAGACCCACAATGATTTTACAAATACTCAAAACTTTTACAGAGACAAAACTATTATGAGGCAGTAGGGGTGTCAATTCGGGTCAACCCGTCGGGTTCGGGTCGAACCCGACCCGACCCGGATCTAAACGGATCAACCCGAACCCGACCCGTTTTTGCAAACGGGTCGGACATTTCAACCCGGACCCGACCCGGCCGGGTTGCCGGGTTGACCCGACCCGACCCGTCGACCCGATAGTGTCGCGGCAGCGGCAGCTGGAGCGCGGCAGCGGCAGCGCAGCGGCAACGCGGGCGAAGCTCGGCAGCGAGCGCGGGCGAAACGCGGCAACGCGAAGCGAAACGCGGCAGCGGCTGCGGCGGCAGCGAGCGCGGGCGAACCGGCGAAGCTTTGCAACGCGAAGGGCGGCACGCGGCATGCGAAGCGGCACGCGGCCGGCAAAGCGCGGCACGCGGCAGGCGAAGCGCGGCACGCGGCAGCGCTGGGCACGCGGGCAGCTCGGGCTGGGGCAGCGGGCAGCCGGGCTGGGGCAGCGGGCAGCTCGGGCGGGAAATAAGGAAATTTCAAATTTTTTTAAATTAAACGGGTTGTCGGGTTAACCCGGCAACCCGCCAGGTCAACCCGACCCGACCCGTTTAATCAAACGGGTCAAATCTACTAACCCGAACCCGACCCATTTATTAAACGGGTCGGGTTCAACCCGAATTTTCCGGGTCGGGTCCGGGTCGGGTTTTCGGGTCGGGTCAAAAGTTGACACCCCTATGAGGCAGTTTGATAGCAATCAGGATTTCATTTAAGTATAATTCCATAAATCCTTTAAATCCAAATTTACAAAATCCTGAGAGATTAAATCCTAAAAAAACAGTTTTGTAAAATTCATGATAAATTCTGTTAAATTCTATATGACAGTTTGGCTATTCTAAAAAGACAAGGGTGAGAAGAAAAGACAAAAGGCCAGAAACAAGCAAACTCTTCTTCCCTCTTATGCTAATAGAACATTAAATCTGTGATTTGATTTCAAAAATCTGAGATTTGTCACGAAAAGGAATAATTTTCCATCAACCACTTTCATTTACCATTAGATTTGGTTTTGCATTTTAGGACGGGATTTCGCTCAAATCCACATCAAATCCGGCCTAAATCCTACTACCAAAAACCCTAACTATTTATATTTCATTTTCTTATAAAAGCTTAAAACTTTATTTTTCTAGAATTCCATTTAGTTGATTGTAGACAATCTTGACAAACATTTTTAAAAAGATCTATATCCTAAAACCCCCAACAATCAGCATAAAGAAATATATTGGAGGAAGTGCAGAAAAGCAAAGAGAGGATTCTACTCGAATAAAAACTAAATACACAGAGAGAAGATCTGGATTTTTCTCTAACCTGATGTTCCTCGAGCTTTCAAATGCCAAAAATCCCCAACAAAAGTCTCTTATTTGGCAAAATATTAGCCATCCAATTTTCTCTGCCAACAGTAAAAGCATAGTTATTATAACAGCTGCATTTTAACTGCAACTATCCTGTAGATAGAGAGATAACCGGACCGTCGAATGTATGCACGCCTAATAATTTCTCCTTTTATTTACCACCAGACTATCAAAAGCCACATTATAAAACTGGCCTCACTATGGCGTTGTTGATTGTTGAACCATCCCAACATCTAAAGCACCACTTGCCTTCCACGGTCTTAGTCAAAGTCAGGAGAAATTAGGTAAAATATTAAAAACAATACCACCTTCCACAGCACACACAAGCAGTAAAAAGAATGCTGATGTTAAACATAATAACAAAGTTGGCTTTGATTGTACATAATACAGACCTTTTCATTAAAAAAAAATGAAACTTACTTCTAGAGGTTGAATCATGAAGGACACTCATTGGAAAGTAACCAACGCTTATTGAACCCAACGGCACGTCATGTTTGAAAGGATGACATGGTCAAAAGAGGAAACATCAAGGCTAAACAGGTTTAAAATTCAAAGAAATGTAGGATTTTTCTTCACGAAGGTTGAACAAAACGGAGAAAAAAATATATCAAACAAGAGGGTAACTGTCCTGGAAAGTCCCGTTAATGGACCCAGACAGAGATTTACTCACCAACTTCTGTAACCTTTCTAACATACTCTTCAAGTAAAAAACAAATCATTTCGGGAAAATGAATCTTCAAAGTTTAACGCCAAACCCAATTTAACTGCCCCGACCATTTCCAGCCAAAAAAAATACGTACTAATTCGAATACTTGTAGTAGTAGTAGAAACTCATCATCTAGCAGGAGAGTAGAAGTTGGCATGTCAAGACTTTCAGTTGACCATTTATTCCAGCCATGCCCCAATTGCACCATCATCATAACCGCCATCAGCTTCTCCCACAAAAGAATTCATGGCCGCTGCCTTCTCTGGTGTAGATTCTTTCACCAGTGAGTTAACCCAGGAGACATCAGGTTCTTCGCTGCTGGACCGAAGCTCAAAAGAAGATGATCGCTTAAGCCTACCGAGCTCTTCACCATTGACACCCCAATCAAGCATCCCGGATGGTGAACTCCACTTGGACAATGATGAACTCATTAGTGAGCCAACAATTGCCTTTGCCCCCGCCCCCAAATCCCGGGAGCTAAGGCTTCTGAGAGTTTGCTGCTGTTGCTTCTCATGCTGAACATATGAAGCATGGCGAGAGCTCAATGGGGACACAGGCTCCATGTTTCTTGGTGACATCCTTCCAGGCGAAGATAAACCTAGTGAGGCCTGCAAGAAAGAGGAGTGTCCAGGGAGCTGTTGATCCAAAGCTTTTGGAGAGAACATCCCAGTATTTATAGGTGAAAGGAGGCTCTGCTGCTGTTGCTGAAACTGATTAAGGATAGCAGTCTTATGTGATGGAGAGAAAATAGCTCCCTGTTCAGAGTTATATCTGGGAGAGGAAGAAATTTCAGCCGAAAAAAGATCATCAAGGTTAGAAGCAGTCATGTTCTTTGACCGGACTGTTCTATTGCCAGCAGAGGAGCCAAATCGAGAGATATATAGCTCATTCATCAAATGGTGGGCTTCTAATTCCTGGTTGAAGTAGTCATCCAATGGCATGTCTCTAGCACTAAGAGATGATCTAAGCCTGCTTGACTGAAGATTGCTTCCAGGAAGGTGCAGCGCAGGCACATTAGGTTGTGGCCAGTTGATTGAAGAATGAGAGATCCCGTTGGCAGAAGGAGACAATGGAGGCGTAAAAGAAGGGATGACTGCTGAAGCAGAAGATGGAGAGCTTGGCATGAGGCCCATGGCAGCCATCTCCATAGCAGCAGAGGCGGATGATCTAGGTGAAGGTACAGCTGACCCAGTAGACATGTATAGAGGACGAAGCTCTTCATTAGTGTGAGCAAAAAAACAAACCCTTCTTGCACAGTTAGTCCCATCCTTACACAATCTTGTGCGATATTGCGCTGGGTGAAGCCAACACTCAAACACCCCATGCGCATACTCACACATATCTGCCCTCCTACATGCCCCTTTTCGAAAGTCAGGGCAAGGAACACAGCTATAATGAAACTTCCGAGGGTCACGCCGCCGGGCATTCTCACCTGGGTGAACAAAGGGGCACTCAGTCCAGTCATGTGAGTAAGCCCTTGAGCAAGGGCGGACCTTGAATGAGAACATCCGGAACTCATCTGTAGCATACATGCTATTCTTGATATCAGGAAGGGAAGGATCAACAGGATACTCTTTCTTTTCCGGCAGGGCAGGGAGCTCTTGAAATTTCGCATCTATTGGAGAGGAGGATGAATCAGAGGAAGGTGACCCCTGCTCCTCTGCTGATGATGAAAGTGATGGAGAGTTGGAGTTCGAAGAGCATGTAGCAACCCAAAGGCCTTGGCGATGAATCTCGCTGACTGCGCCTTCAGAACTTCCAAGAAGCTCTTCAAGTGCAGCCTTCCCGTTAGACATTTTATGAGGGACGATAATCACATCAGCTGGTCTATGGCCCATGGCATCTACACAGTTAGGGTCGGCTCCAGCCGAAAGAAGGACTTTGACTGCTTCCACAGCATTCACAGAACCACCAGAAGCAGCACAGTGGAGGGCAGTGGTCTTGTCTGGGCCACAGCATCGGTTAACATTCTCAGAGGAGAGGTTCAGAATCAACTCGAGCACATCAAGGCTTCCATAGGTGGAGGCGACCATGAGTGGAGTTCGCTGCTCGATCACCTTCTTGCGACCGTACCAGTCCCCAACCTCATCAATGGCCAAAGGGTCTCGATCAATAGATCGCTTGAAACCGTCCACATCGTTATTAGCCGCGAGCTCAAGAACGCTCGCAAAAGTGTCTTCTATCTCCACAGTAAGTTTATTCATTGCTTTGACTGCAGAGTTATAGAGAGTTATGTTGGAAAAAGATGAAGAAAGAGAACGAAGACCTCACAAGATTCAATCTGGTAGAGATTTGCCTGGCGTATATACGAAACTGGAAATTAGAAGTTCATAAATTTTAACGGAAAGTTCTAAACAGGTCCCAAATCGATCTAAAGCCAGAGTTCCATGGGAAAAAGAACGATTTACCAAATCAAGAGGTCAGAGAGCAAAAGACTAGACGACTACCGAAGACTAAACCCACCCAAAAAATTTTTTTTTAATATTGGTTACAGAAATTATTCTTGAAGAAATCACAATCTTCCTATTCCCAAGCTAAAATTAGTCTAAAAAATAGCAAAGTAGTGTAATTTTTAGCGGGAAAAACAAATTAAACAAATGATCCAACTCATCAACACCGCATCCATATTCTACAAAATCATCGCGTTATATTTCATCGAAATCAGTCTTTAGAACAGAAAAAAAAAAAAAACTAATAGAAAAACAAAATAATCTACCGCAATAAAAGTAAAAGCACGAATTCAAACTAAATGAAATAAAAAAGGTACTCAAGCACGTACCAGTTTCAAGCGGATCAAACCGCAGATTCTGCCATCTGAATCCTCATAAAAGATCACGAAAAATCACCGGGCAAGAACCGATCGATTTTCCTCTAATCCGCCCACACCGAGCAGGCAGCAAACAGCCCCTCTACGCGCAAACGATCCATCGAATCCATAGCATCGAGATGCATGAAACCCCAATCAACGCTCAGAGAAGAAGAGAAATACGTGAAAGGACGACGTTGGAAGGAGAGAGAGAGAGAGAGTAAGAAGCAGGAGGGGGAGGGGTTCTGCTCTGCGTCTCGGAATTGAGGCGAAATGAAACGCTTCTGAAATGAAGAATAAATTTGGCGACTCCGAAATTTAACCCCTTCGCTTTCTATGGGTTCTACCACAGGCCGCGAGATGAAACCCACTCGAAATTAATCCAAATTCACCCAACATGAGGGTGGGATTCACCTCGAATTCAAAAAGGAGGTGACCGGCATAGCCGGTAGAAAGAAGGGGCGGCTTGCCGGTTAGTTGAGATTGGGATACCGGCTGGTGTAGGGGAACGAGGAAAGTCGTGCTTGCTTCGAGTTTTTTTTTTTGCTCGATTGGAATCCGATGTGGAGTCCGCGAATCCAGCGCTGTGCGGACTCCAGACAGCAGTCAAATTTTGTTTAGAGTTGTGTCGAGTCCGCGAATTTGAAAATATTTGAAAGGAATTACTTCTGGACTTTCAAAATCGGTTAAGTGTTGGATTCCGGTTGCACTAGGAACTGACACGACACAAATTAATCGGATCTTAATCTGACCCAAAAACGGGTCACTTTTCGAACTAAAATCTGACCCACTCTGAACCCGAGTCAACCCGACACAACCCACCAACCCAAGTCAGACGGGTTGACTTGTCTTCAACCTCTACCGATGGTGAGCTGGAGCAGATGACAGAGACAATGGTGATGACGGAGGAGGCGGTGACAATGGAGGCAACGACTAGGTTGTGGCGTTCGCACGCGAACGCTGAAGGAGGCACGCGAACGCTGACAGCAGCACGCAGAAGCGGACAACGACTCTTGGACGGGGCATGGCTATGGCGGAGGCAAGCTGATGGCGGTTAAAACCGATTCTTACCGCGTACCTCCATCGTAGCCATGTTGACGCTCAAGTGTTGTTGTCTGCATGCTGTCGTCAGCGTCCGCGTGCCTCCTTCGACCTTCGCATGCGACCCCCACAACCTCTATCGCTGCCTCCGCCTTCTACTTCAGCCCACCATCGGCAGAGGCTGAAGACAAGCTCGTAACCTAAGTTGGCAGGTCGTGTCGGGTTACCAAGGTTCGAAGCGGGTTGGGTTTGGGTTCGACAAGTGACTTTGTTTACAAAAATGTATTTGGTCAATTTCTATCGGGTCGGTTCCAAGTTGAACCTGATCCCGACCTATAACCCGTTTTTAGTCTAGGACTTCGCATGAGTTGTATATTTGAAATTCATCTAAATCGAATAAATTTTAAATATATTAAAATGAAGGGTGGATATTCCTAATGCTTGAAAATTTTATTGTGCATTGCATGCATTAGATTTTTATCATGTTTTTGAAAGTCGGACCAGACAGATGATTCGATCGGTTCAACTGTAAATTGATCTTATGGTCGGTTCGGTCCTTCTAAAAAGCTGATCTAACATCAAACCGGTAAGACTCAGTTTAAACTGAAGGTTCAACTAGCCTGTTCAATTCATAATATTTTAAATAATTTAATTTAATATAAATATTTTATTCAACATCAACATGAAGCCTTTGTCCCACTAGGTGGAGTCTACCACAGGAATCCTTTTTATCCATTGTGCCATGTTAAAAGTGAAATTCTCATTTAAATCTAATAAAAAAATATCATTTCTAATATTTTCTAACAAAGTCTTTTTAGATCTACATCTACCTTTTTTAACATAAGTCAAATCTAATATCTCTACTTTCCTAACCAAGTCGTTGGAAGGTCGCCGTTTTATGTGGCCAAAACATCTAAGGTGACTCTCTCTAATCTTATCTTCCACTGGAGCTACTAAAACCTTTTCACATATATGCACATTTCATATCATATCTCTAAGGGTAAAGCTACTAATCCTCATGAGTACTCTCATCTATGCAGCACTTAATTTAGTATTAAGCTTCTCTTTTAATGGCCAACATTCGCTATCATAAAACATTGCAGGGTCTCACAATCAACTTTTAGAATTTTTCCTTAAATCTGAAGGGGACTTTTTATTAAATATTAAATTAATTTATATATAATATATTTTGTTTATTAATATTATTTTGAAAATTTTATAGTAATACATATTAAACATTAGTTTATTATGCCCACATGATAAAGCTATTAAATGATGTGGGACTAAAAAACTAGTAGTTTCTACAATGTATGCATGTTGGATGCTTTCATGAGAATTTTTTGGAAAAAAATTTGTATAGAATATTCATATAAAAATGATTATAATAATTTTTATATTTCTTAAATTTATAATTATTTGTGTATTTATAATTATTCAAATAAAAATAATTATTTATAATTTTTAAATTTCTAAAGCTTCTCTCTAAATATGAAAATAAATGATAATAAGAAAAATGAAAAAATCTAAAATAAATAATGTTGTATTACTTTGTAAATATAATTTTATAATGTAAAATTAATATATAATTTATAGATCTAAATTGTATCTAAATATATAGCATAAATTAGTAATTATTTATATTAAATTTATATATAAATTAAATTTATATTAGATATGAATTAAAATAAAAGATTAGAGATATTTATATTTAAATTTAAATTTAGTATTTATATATATTTAAATATAATAATTATTTATATTTAACTTTAAAATTATGTAATATATTATATATGCATTAATTTTATTTATTTTTAAGTTTCAATATTCTTAGAATTATGAATTTTTTAAAATTAAAATGCTATCATTATTATGTTAATTTTATTAATTTTTCATAATATTATTATTTATTACATCATTCAGTTCAACCTAGTTCGACCGGTCGAATCATGAACATCTCATTCTTTCGATTCGTTGTCCGACCCAATTTTTATAACCTTGATCTGTATTATACTGAGAATATTTGTAAGTGAACAAACCCTAAGATAATTGAAATTTTTAATAAACTTTGTACCATAATAAATTTTATTAGGGATACAACACTTTATAGAAAATTTATAAGGACTGTTGCGTCCTGGAATATTCGCGGCGGTAGAGAAATATATAGTTTAATGTCTTAGCATTGTACGAAGATCTAGCACACAATTAGATAAGTGAGAGGGTGTATCATTCATAAGAGACACCAGAGTTTTTACGTGGAAAACCCCTGAAAAGGGTGAAAAACCATGGGGCCTGGCCCAGTTTGAATGAATCCACTAGTATTTGCAGTCGATTACAAATGAGGGCCTTCCTTGGGAGAAGGCGTTGGATTGATGTAGCAAATGTACATTATATAGATTGCATTACATGGTAGGAGTTACATATACATGTTTGTTTGGTCGGAAGAATCGTAGTCGGCAGGAGACCGGGGTCAGAAAGACCGTTGTCTGTTGATGGAGGTCGGAAGGACAATAGTAGGCGACGGAGATCGAAAGGACCGTAGTCGGCAGGAGACCGGGGTCAGAAAGACCGTTGTCTGTTGATGGAGGTCGAAAGGACCATAGTAGGCGACAGAGGTTAGAAGGGCCGTAGTCGGCAGGAGACCGGGGTCATAAAGACCGTTATTTGTTGATGGAGGTCGGAAGGACCATAGTAGGCGACGGAGGTCGAAAAGACCGTAGTCGGCAGGAGACCGGGGTCTGAAAGACCATTGTTTGGTCTTGAACAGAACTTCGGGCCTTGAGTAGAACGTTGGGCCTTCGGCAGAACGTCGGGCCTTGAGCAGAATGTAGAGGCCTTGAGCAGAGCGTCGGGCCTTGAGCAGAGCGTCGGGTCTTGAGTAGAATGTTGGGCCTTGAGCAGAGCGTCGGGCCTTGAGTAGAGCGTCGGGCCTTCAATAGAACGTCAGGCCAGAATGTCGAGCCTTGAGCAGAGCGTCGGGCATTCAGCAGAACTTCGGGCCAGAATGTCGGGCCAGAACGTTGGGCCTTGAGGAGAATGTCGGGCCTTGAGCAGAATGTCGGGCCAGAACATCGGGCCTTTAGGTGGTGGTCCGGCGAGGCTCCTGCGGTGGTCCGGAGAGGCTCCGGCGAAGCTCCGGTGGTGGTTCGGCGAGGCTCCTGCGGTGGTCCGGCAAGGTTCCGGCGATGGTCGAGGAGGAGCTTCTTCCTTCTCTTCTCTTCTACTCTTCTTGCTTGGACCCCTCTCAATAGAAATGAGGGGTCTATTTATAGATTTCTGGAGTGGCATGACCCGTAAATAGGTGAGAGATCAAGGGTAAATGGGGAGTGGTCGGATGAACGGCCGATGTTGAATCCCTTGATCATGCACTGTTTTTAGACATTTGAAGACCTTAATGATGTCAGAATTCAACGATCTTGGGCTCGTTGGATTTGTCTCGTCGAGCCGCTCGATTCGAGTATAAGCTTGTTATGTTTGGAAACTGTTTGGTAATCCAAATTGTGGTTTGAACCTTCCAACAGCGCTTCGGGTCCTTGATTTGGACCCATTTGGGCTCGGATTGAGTCGAATTCGGTGTCGTTGGGTTCGTCTTTCCGAGACGCTCAGTTTGACTATAAGTTTGCTGAAATCAGACTTCGGATGGTCTCCGAATTAATTTTTGAAGTTTTCAACTTGATTTTGCATCGAGATTCGCGCTCGTTGAAGATAATTTTTTGATGACGACGTATCAAGGACCATGATGAACTCCAATTAATTGAGTTTGATGGATTACAAAGAACAGACTATCCCTAGTAAATTTATTATATAAAAAAATATGGTCAAGATATTGTGATAAATATTTTTTATTAGAATAGGCTTTAAAATACTTGGATCTATTTTAAGATTTGTGTAATACATATTATTTATATATTGCACTCATCTTAAAATAAATTTATTTTTTATTATGTTATCAAAGTTTAATCAAATTGTGACATCTTGCTTCTTACATTTAATCTCAAATATTCTTGAATTAATCCGAAGGGCATGGCTATGGGGAGGCAGCGATGCGGTTAAAACCGATTCTTACCGCGTACCTCCATCGTAGCCTTGTGACGCCATTGTTGTTTCTGCATGCTTCGCAGCGTCCGCGTGCCTCCTTCGACCTTCGATGGACCCCCACAACCTCTATCCGCCTCCGCCTTCTACTTCAACCCACCATCGGCAGAGGCTGAAGACACACTCGTAACCTAAGTTGGCAGGTCGTGTCAGGTTACCAGGTTCGAAGCGGGTGTGGTTTGGGTTGAAAGTGACTTTTGTTTCAAAAATGTATTTGGTCAATTTCTTCGGTCGTTCCAAGTAACTCGATCCCGACCTATAACCCGTTTTTAGTCTAGGACTTGCATGAGTTGTATATTTAAATTCATCTAAATCGAATAATTTTAAATATATTAAAATGAAGGGTGGATATTCCTAATGCTTGAAAATTTTTATTGTCTTTGCATGCATTAGATTTTTATCATGTTTTTTGAAATCGGACCAGACAGATGATTCGATCGGTTCAACTGTAAATTGATTCTTATGGCGGTTCGTCCTTTCAAAAACTATCTAACATCAAACCGGTAAGACTAGTTTAAACTGAAGGTTCAACTAGCCGTTCAATTCATAATATTTTAAATAATTTAATTTAATATAAATATTTTATTCAACATCAACATGAAGCCTTTGTCCCATAGGTGGAGTCTCCACAGGAATCCTTTTTATCCATTGTGCCATGTAAAATGAAATTCTCATTTAAATCTAATAAAAAATATCATTTCTAATATTTTCTAACAAAGTCTTTTTAGATTACATCTACCTTTTTTAACATAAGTCAAATCTAATATCTCTACTTTCCTAACCAAGTCGTGGAAGGTCGCCGTTTTATGTGGCCAAAACATCTAAGGTGACTCTCTCTAATCTATCTTCACTGGAGCTACTAAAACCTTTTCACATATATGCACATTCATATCATATCTCTAAGGTAAAGCTACTAATCCTCATGAGTACTCTCATCTATGCAGCACTTAATTAGTATTAAGCTCTCTTTTAATGGCCAACATTCGCTATCATAAAACATTGCAGGGTCTCACAATCAACTTTTAGAATTTTTCCTTAAATCTGAAGGGACTTTTATTAAATATTAAATAATTTATATATAATATATTTTGTTTATTAATATTATTTTGAAAATTTTATAGTAATACATATTAAACATTAGTTTATTATGCCCACATGATAAAGCTATAAAATGATGTGGGACTAAAAAACTAGTAGTTTCTACAATGTATGCATGTTGATGCTTTCATGAGAATTTTTGGAAAAAAATTTTGTATAGAATATTCATATAAAATGATTATAATAATTTTTATATTTCTTAAATTTATAATTATTTGGTATTTATAATTATCAAATAAAAATAATTATTATAAATTTTAAATTTCTAAAGCTTCTCTCTAAATATAAAAATAAATGATAATAAGAAAATGGCCCTCCTACATGCCCCTTTTCGAAAGTCAGGGCAAGGAACACAGCTATAATGAATTCCGAGGGTCACGCCGCCGGGCATTCTCACCTGGGTGAACAAAGGGGCACTCAGTCCAGTCATGTGAGTAAGCCCTTGAGCAAGGGCGGACCTTGAATGAGAAATCCGGAACTCATCTGTAGCATACATGCTATTCTTGATATCTGGAAGGGAAGGATCAACAGGATACTCTTTCTTTTCCGGCGGGCAGGGAGCTCTTGAAATTTCGCATCTATTGGAGAGGAGGATGGAAATCAGAGGAAGGTGACCCCTGCCCCTGGCTGATGATGAAAGTGATGGAGAGTTGGAGTTCGAAGAGCATGTAGCAACCCAAAGGCCTTGGCGATGATCTCGGACTGCGCACTTCAGAACTTCCAAGAAGCTCTTCAAGTGCAGCCTTCCCGTTAGACATTTTATGAGGGACGATAATCACATAGCTGGTCTATGGCCCATGGCATCTACACAGTTAGGGTCGGCTCCAGCCGAAAGAAGGACTTTGACTGCTTCCACAGCATTCACAGAACCACCAGAAGCAGCACAGTGGAGGGCAGTGGTCTTGTCTGGGCCACAGCATCGGTTAACATTCTCAGAGGAGAGGTTCAGAATCAACTCGAGCACATCAAGGCTCCATAGGTGGAGGCGACCATGAGTGGAGTTCGCTGCTCGATCACCTTCTTGCGACCGTACCAGTCCCAAACCTCATCAATGGCCAAAGGGTCTCGATCAATAGATCGCTTGAAACCGTCCACATCGTTATTAGCCGCGAGCTCAAGAACGCTCGCAAAAGTGTCTTCTATCTCCACGGTAAGTTTATTCATTGCTTTGACTGCAGAGTTATAGAGAGTTATGTTGGAAAAAGATGAAGAAGAGAACGAAGACCTCACAAGATTCAATCTGGTGGAGATTTGCCTGGCGTATATACGAAACTGGAAATTAGAAGTTCATAAATTTTAACGGAAAAGTTCTAAACAGGTCCCAAATCGATCTAAGCCAGAGTTCCATGGGAAAAAAGAACCGATTTTACCAAATCAAGAGGTCAGAGAGCAAAAGACTAGACGACTACCGAAGACTAAACCCACCCAAAATTTTTTTTTAATATTGGTTACAGAAATTATTCTTGAAGAAATCACAATCTCTCCTATTCCAAGCTAAAATTAGTCTAAAAAATAGCAAAGTAGTGTAATTTTAGCGGGAAAAACAAATTAAACAAATGATCAAACTCATCAACACCGCATCCATATTCTACAAAATCATCGCGTTATATTTCATCGAAATCAGTCTTTAGAACAGAAAAAAAAAAAAAACTAATAGAAAAACAAAATAATCTACCGCAATAAAAGTAAAAGCACGCAATCAAACTAAATGAAATAAAAAAGGTACTCAAGCACGTACCAGTTTCAAGCGGATCAAACCGCAGATTCTGCCATCTGAATCCTCATAAAAGATCACGAAAATCACCGGGCAAGAACCGATCGATTTTTCCTCTAATCCGCCCACACCGAGCAGGCAGCAAACAGCCCCTCTACGCGCAAACGATCCATCGAATCCATAGCATCGAGATGCATGAAACCCCAATCAACGCTCAGAGAAGAAGAGAAATACGTGAAAGGACGACGTTGGAAGGAGAGAGAGAGAGAGAGAGAGTAAGAAGCAGGAGGGGGAGGGGTTCTGCTCTGCGTCTCGGAATTGAGGCGAAATGAAACGCTTCTGAAATGAAGAATAAATTTGGCGACTCCGAAATTTAACCCCTTCGCTTTCTATGGGTTCTACCACAGGCCGCGAGATGAAACCCACTCGAAATTAATCCAAATTCACCCAACATGAGGGTGGGATTCACCTCGAATTCAAAAAGGAGGTGACCGGCATAGCCGGTAGAAAGAAGGGGCGGCTTGCCGGTTAGTTGAGATTGGGATACCGGCTGGTGTATGGGAACGAGGAAAGTCGTGCTTGCTTCGAGTTTTTTTTTTGCTCGATTGGAATCCGATGTGGAGTCCGCGAATCCAGCGCTGTGCGGACTCCAGACAGCAGTCAATTTTTGTTTAGAGTTGTGTCGAGTCCGCGAATTTGAAAATATTTGAAAGGAATTATTTCTAGACTTTCAAAATCGATTAGGTGTTGGATTCTGGTTGAACTCAGAACTGACACGACACAAATTAATCGGACCTTAATCTGACCCAAAAATGGGTAGCTTTTCGAACTAAAACCTGACCCACTCTGAACCCGAGTCAACCCGATACAACCCGCCAACCCAAGTCACAGGCTTGTCTTCAACCTCTACCGATGGTGAGCTAGAGCAGATGACAGAGACAATGGTGATGACAGAGGAGGCGGTGACAGTGGAGGCAACAACTAGGTTGTGGCGGTCGCACGCGGACGCTGAAGGAGGCACGCAAACGCTGACAGCGGCACGCAGACGCTTACAACGACTCTTGGACTGGGCATGGCTATGGCGGAGGCATGCGGATGGCGGTTAAAACCGATTCTTACCGCGTACCTCCATCGTAGCCATGCTGACGCTCGAGTGCTGTTATCTGCATGCTACTATCAGCGTCCGCGTGCCTCCTTCGACCTTCACGTGTGACCCCCACAACCTCTATCACCGCCTCCGCCTTCTACTTCAACCCACCATCGGCAGAGGCTGAAGACAAGCTCGTAACCTAAGTTGGCAGGTCGTGTCAGGTTACCAAGGTTCGAAGCGGGTTGTGTTTGGGTTTGAAAAGTGACTTTGTTTTCAAAAATGTATCTGGTCAATTTCTGTTCGGTCAGTTCCAAGTTCAACTCGATCCCGACCTATAACCCGTTCTTAGTCTAGGGCTTAGCATGAGTTGTATATTTAAAATTCATCTAAATCGAATAAATTTTAAATATATTAAAATGAAGGGTAGGATATTCCTAATGCTTGAAAAATTTATTGTACATTGCATGCATTAGATTTTTATCATGTTTTTGAAAATCGGACCAGACAGACGATTCGATCGGTTCAACTGTAAATTGATCTTATATAAGATCAATTTATGGTCGGTTCTGTCCTTCTAAAAAACTAATCTAACATCAAACCGGTAAGACTTAGTTTAAACTGAAGGTTCAACTAGCCGGTTCAATTCATAATATTTTAAATAATTTAATTTAATATAAATATTTTATTCAACATCAACATGAAGCCTTTGTCCCATTAGGTGGAGTCTGCCACAGGAATCCTTTTTATCCATTGTGCCATGTTAAAAGTCAAATTCTCATTTAAATCTAATAAAAAAATATCATTTCTAATATTTTCTAACAAAGTCTTTTTAGATATACATCTACCTTTTTTAACATAAGTCAAATCTAATATCTCTACTTTCCTAACCAAGTCGTTGGAAGGTCGCCGTTTTATGTGGCCAAAACATCTAAGGTGACTCTCTCTAATCTTATCTTTCACTGGAGCTACTAAAACCTTTTCACATATATGCACATTTCATATCATATCTCTAAGGGTAAAGCTACTAATCCTCATGAGTACTCTCATCTATGCAGCACTTAATTTAGTATTAAGCTTCTCTTTTAATGGCCAACATTCGCTATCATAAAACATTGCAGGGTCTCACAATCAACTTTTAGAATTTTTCCTTAAATCTGAAGGGGACTTTTTATTAAATATTAAATTAATTTATATATAATATATTTTGTTTATTAATATTATTTTGAAAATTTTATAGTAATACATATTAAACATTAGTTTATTATGCCCACATGATAAAGCTATTAAATGATGTGGGACTAAAAAACTAGTAGTTTCTACAATGTATGCATGTTGGATGCTTTCATGAGAATTTTTTGGAAAAAAATTTGTATAGAATATTCATATAAAAATGATTATAATAATTTTTATATTTCTTAAATTTATAATTATTTGTGTATTTATAATTATTCAAATAAAAAATAATTATTTATAATTTTTAAATTTCTAAAGCTTCTCTCTAAATATGAAAATAAATGATAATAAGAAAAATGAAAAAATCTAAAATAAATAATGTTGTATTACTTTGTAAATATAATTTTATAATGTAAAATTAATATATAATTTATAGATCTAAATTGTATCTAAATATATAGCATAAATTAGTAATTATTTATATTAAATTTATATATAAATTAAATTTATATTAGATATGAATTAAAATAAAAGATTAGAGATATTTATATTTAAATTTAAATTTAGTATTTATATATATTTAAATATAATAATTATTTATATTTAACTTTAAAATTATGTAATATATTATATATGCATTAATTTTGTTTATTTTTAAGTCTCAATATTCTTAGAATTATTAATTTTTTTAAATTAAAATGCTATCATTATTATGTTAATTTTATTAATTTTTCATAATATTATTATTTATTACATCATTCAGTTCAACCTAGTTCGACCGGTCGAATCATGAACATCTCATTCTTTTGATTCGTTATCCGACCCGATTTTTATAACCTTGATCTGTATTATACTGAGAATATTTGTAAGTGAACAAACCCTAAGATAATTGAAATTTTTAATAAACTTTGTACCATAATAAATTTTATTAGGGATACAACACTTTATAGAAAATTTATAAAGACTGTTGCGTCCTGGAATATTCGAGGCGGTAGAGAAATATATAGTTTAATGTCTTAGCATTGTACGAAGATCTAACACACAATTAGATAAGTGAGAGGGTGTATCATTCATAAGGGACACCAGAGTTTTTACGTGGAAAACCCCTGAAAAGGGGGAAAAACCACGGGACCTGGCCCAGTTTGAATGAATCCACTAGTATTTGCAGTCGATTACAAATGAGGCCCTTGAAGGCCTTGGATTGATGTAGCAAATGTACATTATATAGATTGCATTACATGGTAGGAGTTACATATACATGTTTGTTTGGTCGGAAGAATCATAGTCGGCAGGAGACCGGGGTCAGAAAGACCGTTGTCTGTTGATGGAGGTCGGAAGGACCATAGTAGGCGACGGACATCGAAAGGACCGTAGTCGGCAGGAGACCGGGGTCAGAAAGACCGTTGTCTGTTGATGGAGGTCGAAAGGACCATAGTAGGCGATAGAGGTCAGAAGGACCATAGTCGGCAGGAGACCGGTGTCATAAAGACCGTTGTTTGTTGATGGAGGTCGGAAGGACCATAGTAGGCGACGGAGGTCGAAAAGACCGTAGTCGGTAGGAGACCGGGGTCTGAAAGACCATTGTTTGGTTTTGAACAGAACTTCGGGCCTTGAGTAGAACGTTGGGCCTTCGGCAGAACGTCGGGCCTTGAGCAGAATGTAGGGGCCTTGAGCAGAGCGTCGGGCCTTGAGCAGAGCGTCGGGTCTTGAGTAGAATGTCGGGCCTTGAGCAGAGCGTCGGGCCTTGAGTAGAGCGTCAGGCCGTCAGTAGAACGTCAGGCCAGAATGTCGAGCCTTGAGCAGAGCGTCGGGCATTCAGCAGAACTTCGGGCCAGAATGTCGGGCCAGAACGTCGGGCCTTGAGGAGAATGTCGGGCCTTGAGCAGAATGTCGGGTCAGAACGTCGGGCCTTTAGGTGGTGGTCCGGCGAAGCTCCGGTGGTGGTCCGGTGAGGCTCCTGCGGTGGTCCGGAGAGGCTCCGGCGAAGCTCCGGTGGTGGTCCGGCGAGGCTCCTGCGATGGTCCGGCTCCGGCGATGGTCGAGGAGGAGCTTCTTCCTTCTCTTCTCTTCTACTCTTCTTGCTTGGACCCCTCTCAATAGAAATGAGGGGTCTATTTATAGATTTCTGGAGTGGCATGACCCATAAATAGGTGAGAGATCAAGGGTAAATGGGGAGTGGTCGGATGAACGGCCGATGTTGAATCCCTTGATCATGCACCGTTTTTAGACATTTGAAGACCTTAATGATGTCAGAATTCAACGATCTTGGGCTCGTTGGATTTGTCTTGTCGAGCCGCTCGATTCGAGAATAAGCTTGTTATGTTTGAAAACTGTTTGGTAATCCAAATTGTGGTTTGAACCTTCCAACAGCGCTTCGGGTCCTTGATTTGGACCCATTTGGGCTCGGATTGAGTCGAATTTGGTGTCGTTGGGTTCGTCTTTCCGAGACGCTCAGTTTGACTATAAGTTTGCTGAAATCGGACTTCGGATGGTCTCCGAATTAATTTTTGAAGTTTCCAACTTGATTTTGCATCGAGATTCGCGCTCGTTGAAGATAATTTTTTGACGACGTATAAGGACCATGATGAACTCCAATTAATTGAGTTTGATGGATTACAAAGAACAGACTATCCCTAGTAAATTTATTATATAAAAAAAAATATGCTCAAGATATTGTGATAAATATTTTTTATTAGAATAGGCTTTAAAATACTTGGATCTATTTTAAGATTTGTGTAATACATATTATTTATATATTGCCGTCATCTTAAAATAAATTTATTTTTTATTATGTTATCAAAGTTTAATCAAATTGTGACATCTTGCTTCTTACATTTAATCTCAAATATTCTTGAATTATTCCAAAGAATATGTTTGGTGAGTTTCTCTACTGAAACTTCTATAATTTTTAGGTGAAAATGTTTGTGTTTTTAGTGTTGATTTAATGATATTTCATAATCTCTGGGTAGTGTTTTATCCCGAAGTTCATCTGTCTTCTGAAAATTTGATCCGGAACATCGTTAAAATTCTTCTATGCAGGGGAGGTCGGGGCCCGAATTTTCAGAGCCCATATTTTTCCTACTATTTTCACCCACTTAAATCCTACTTTTAGTGGTTGGCCAATAGTGAGAGAGTGCTTGACCTAGTTGGGTTCTATTGACCATTTGATGGATCAAATCATGTGCAAATTTAAGGAATTGATTTAAACACTTCATAGATCAATTTACTCATAGTTCCCCTCCTTTATTCCACTATTTTATGTTGGCCAAACATCTAAAAATCATTAACTCTAATTCTTATTTGTTGCTATTTTCCCCTTTGTTTGATCAGTAAAAAAAAATCATGAAATTATAAAAATTGGTGAAATTTTTGATTGGAAAGTTCAAAATCATTTCCAAGTGAAATTTATAAAATCCACCAAGTATTTTAGGATATGATATTATTTTCTCACACTTGGTCATATGGGTGTCAATATTTGACATGACCTGAGAACCAGTCCCGAAAATTTCGGATCAGAATTGGGTTGACCTGGAAACTCGAAATCAACCCGAGTTGACTCATTTTTAATTATTTTAGGAGGGTTTCAAAAGATTGTTATAAAACAAATAAATTTTATTTCCAAAAAATAATAAATCATGTAGCTCGAAATTTAAATAAATCAAATTGATTGAAGTAAATCTTACCTTAATTTGATTTAAGTTTAAATAAATCAAATTAAATAAAAAAATTATTAAAACATACTCGAAGCCGGTTAGGTTTGTGTTGGCTCGGACCCGAAGCGGGACGGTTCGGGTCCGAAAAGCCGACCCATTTGTAAAAAAATGGGTCAGGTCGAACACTGCCTGGTCAGTTTCGGATTGGACCTAAACAACCCTTGACCCAATTTTAACAGCCTTTCTTGGTCAATTCTAAATAGACTTCGACCTAAATTGAGTCCAAAGCCAAATTACCTAACCTAAGCTCTACCAATTGACTCCATCTACTACAGATCAACTCTTTATAATACTTTAAACATCCCCTAACAAATTTTCAAAAGATCCCTCCACCATAATTCAATTATTCAAAGCAAGTCAAGTCAGCCCAATTCAAGCTAAGTTAACTTGATCTTAGCTCAAAAGAAATTTTTGAGTCCACAAATGAAATCATCCCAAGTAAAGTAAATTTAGACAGCCTATATTTAAACAATAGAAATAAAGCAAGTTAATGATATTACTGGCGACCTCATAAAGTAAATGTTTATTTATGAATCTTGTACTTGGCATTTATAATATATATGAGCTTATATAACTTCGATACTGGCCAAGCCACAGCTTGAGTTGTTATTCTGGGTGGAGTTGGTAAACTTTGGAAGGGTCATGCAGTTGTTCAAGATATATTTAAAATTGTAGCATGCTAGAATATACACGGCGGTAGAGTTTGTAAATTCGAGTCCGAGCGTTATACGAGTATTCAGCACACAAACAGAAAAGAGAATATGAACACCAGAATTTTTACGTGGAAAACCCAAAAAAAGAAAAAACCACGGGGCCACGCCTAGCTGAAAAGTTCCACTAGTATTTTTGTAAATTACAAGAAACTGATTCGTCCCACAAATCAGGACGATCAGATTACAACTTGAAGCAAATTTACAAAGTTTTTGCGCGCAGGATCCCGTCGTTTCCCCAAAATCCGGCAAAGTTCCGGCGTATTCAGTCGGCGATAAGAGATCCGGCGGTGGTCGAGGAGGAGAGGATTCTCCTTTTCCCCTTTCTCTTCTTCTTCTCTTCTTCTTCTCTCTCTTCACTTGAGTCCCCTTTGTGAAGAATGAGGGCTCTATTTATAGTTTTTCTGGAGTGGCATGGCTCATAAATAGGTGTGAGATCAGGGGCGAATTGGGAGTGGTTTGAATGGACGGCTGATATTGAACCCTTCGATCGTACACCGTTCATTGGACATTTGGAGGCCTTAATGATGTCGAAATTTAGCGATATTGGGCTTGTTGGATTCGTCTCGTCGAGCCGTTCGATTCGAGTATAAGCTCGTTAAAATCGGAACCTTCCAACAGCACTTCGGGTGCTTGATTCGGACCCATTTGGGCTCGGATTGGGTTAAATTTGGTGTCGTTGGGTTCATATTTCCGAGACGCTCAGTTTGACTATAAGCTCGCTGAAATCTTAGTTCGGGAGCTTCCAAATTTAATTTTTGAAGTTTCCAACTAGTTTTTGCCTCGAAATTTGTGCCCGATCAAGATAATTTTGTGATGCCGTATCAAAAATATTGCAAGGGTTTTAAAAATTTTGATATTTAGTTGAATTTTAAATGAGTGTAAAGTATTTCAAATGTAGTTATTTTAAAAAAATTTATATTTGATTGGATGAAAAAAGAATGTAAAGTACAGTAAATATAGCATAAATCATTCAAATTCATATTTTAGGGAAAAAAAAAACTCGCCCACTTTTGAGCAAGAACGATTTAAGTCGCAAGCAAACTGGTCTGACCCCCACCAACCACCACCGGCCGCTTCTACCCGCATCCAACTACCATAGCTGCCCACCATAGGCCACGAGCCGCCGGTCACTAGCCGCCACCACCACCACCACCACCTATGTCTACCCTTGCGAGCCACTATTGCCGTCGTCAGCCGTCACTATCGCTAGTCACCACCTGTCGGTCGCCATCATCTTTAGACTTTACACTATTTTCATTTTACTTCAAATCAAATATAAATATAAATAATTTGAATTTATTTTACACTCGTACAAACAACTTCAAAGCATTCCTTTTATAATGTATACTTTTTTTACTATATATTTTTTTACATTAGATTCCTTTTTTAACCAATAAAATAGCCCCTAAATGAAAATTACATGCCAAGAGTATGACTGTTTTGCCAATTCAGGCATTTTCTAGAGTAGGGGTGTCAATTTTGGGTCCGGGTCGAACCCGGAACTGACCCGATATCATTCGGATCAACCCGAACCCGACCCATTTTTGCAAACGGGTAGATTTTTCGGACCCGAACCCTACCCGCTTCGGGTTTGGGTCAACCCAACACGACCCATTATCCACTGCAAGCAGGCAGCGGCGTGGGATGCGGTGGGTTCGTTGTTTGCAGCGGGTCACGGTGGGCAGACGGGCAGCTCCGCGGCGGGCAGACGCGACGCGCGACTCGCCGACTCGCAGCGTGATTGTAATATCAAGAATCTGCTCCAGGATCGTCTAGGACGATCTGGATCGTCCTGGGACGATCAGTGAAATTTGCTCCAGAATCTGCTCCAGAATTTGCTCCAGGTGATTTTCTGTACACATCGTCCAGGCCGATCGGCACTGTAGAAAATATCGGCCTGAGAATAGTCCTGGGAACCGTCCAGGACGATCCTAAATGGTCTGATCGTCCTGGGACGATCTAGCGATCGGCCGGGCCGATCTGAAGTTTTTAAAGCTGATTTCAAGTCGTTTTGAGGAGAGAGAAAATCAAATAAAACGAAAATATCTTTTGAGGAGAGAGAAAGTCGAGAGAAATTTGGGAAAAGTTGATTTTCGGACGACGCGGAGCCGTTTTCGTCCGAGGAGACTGTTCGAGATATTGCTGTACGCAAGGTAAGGCACATTCCGCCTTTCTCAATTTTCAGAACCGTCGTGTTTGGCGGTATTTTCTGTCCGGATTTCATTTCCGTTAATGATTTTCGTCCGTATCTTTTGATTGATTCAGTTTTTACTGCGTAACTTTCTGTATATTGTTGGCGTGCCGAGTGTGCACATTTTGGTTATTTTCTGAAGATTTTTGTCCGGGTATTTTTGATTCGACGGTGTTTTTCGTCGACTGGATTTTTCTATGTATTCTGAAATTATCTGTGCAGTAGAATAAATGTTCTGAAATGTGATTATCTATATTCTGTGCGAATTTGGTGAATTTTGATTTTCAGAAAAAATTGTGTAAATTCCGTATACTGCCGTTGTGCTGCCCGATTTTTGTCTGATTTCTGATTTGCCCGGATTTATTCTGAATTGAAATGCTATCTGTATAAGCTATAAAAAGGGAGTTATAAGGGGCCTGGATCCTATGAGATTCAGTAAGTGTCAGGGAAATCTGAAATGAGCTCAATCTGAAATCTGATATCTGTTCTGTTCCGGATCCGATGAAATCTGTTCTGGTGCCGTGAGCACATTTAGCTATTAATTACTCAGAGAATTTCTGGTGCCGTGAGGACATTTAGCTATTAATTACTCAGAGAATTTCTGGTGCCGTGAGCACATTTAGCTATTAATTACTCAGAGAATTTCTGGTGCCGTGAGCACATTTAGCTATTAATTAAATTAAATATTTGATATCTGTTCCGATTCTGTTCTGATACGATATGAGCTGAAATTCTGATTTCTGTACGATTCTGACTCTGTTGATTTAATCCGTTCTGATTTGTACTCTGATGTGATCTGATCTGTACGACGCTGATTCTGATTTGATATATGTCCGTATAAGTTCTGATTTTGATTCTGTTCTGATTTGAGATATGATTCTGTTCCGAATTCTGATTCTGATTTCTGTCTGATATGTTTGGTTTTGGATTCTGAGAGTTTTGATTGGAGGTTTGTTGCTTTGCTGAGCTGTTGAGCTCACTCTTGTTTTCTGGTGGTTTTTTCAGGTTCTGGGAAAGGGAAGGAAGTCCAGGACTAGATTTCAGAGTCTGATCAGTATAGGTATTTTGTCCTTTTTGATTTTTTTGTGCAGTCATGGCTATTTCTGTTTATTTTTCTGTCAGCCATGTACTGTATTTGTAGATGATTGTTTTGAGGAAAAGAAAAAAAATATAGATGATTTGTTCCGCTGCATTTGATGTTCTATAGTAGCTCTGTGTGTGTTTGTTTTGTGTATACCATTTTGGAAGATTCAGTTCAGTAACCAATTCCAAAGCTAGATCCTGGTTAGTCTGTTAGGCTGGTCGCAATCCGGCTCGGGCGGGATCCGTCCCCGTCGGGTCGGGTCGTGACAGTGATGCGGGCAGCGGGGTCATTCTGGGTAATTACTGGGCTTTCGGGTCAACCCGAACCCGACCCGATTTTGCAAATGGGTCGAAAATCTTAACACGAACCCGATCCGGTTCGAGTTCGGGTTCGGGTCAACACGAACCGAAATCTTCAGGTCAGGTTCGAGTCGGATTTTTGGATCGTGTCCAATATTGACACCCCTATCCCAGAGCTAGTATGAAAGAAATATTTAAAATTGACAATCTGAGGTCCCATAGACTAAATGTGTACAGGCTGAGGAGGGTAAAGAAAAGCTCGAAGTGAAATTTATAAAATCCACTAAGTATTTTTAGGATATGATATTATTTTCTCACACTTGGTCATAGGTGTGTCAATATTTGACACGACTCGAGAACCCGTCCCGAAAATTTCGGATCAGAATCGGGTTGACCCAGAAACCCGAAATCAACCTGAGATGAGTCATTTTTAATTAATTTATGAGGGTTTCAAAAGATTATTATAAAACAAATAAATTTTTTTTCCAAAGAATAATAAACCATGTTGCTCGAAGTTTAAATAAACCAATTGATTGAAGTAAATCTTACCTTAATTTGATCTAAGTTTAAATAAATCAAATTAAATAAAAAAATTTATTAAAACATACACGAAGTCGGTCAGGTTTGTGTTGACAGACCCGAAGCAGGTCGGTTCGGATCCGAAAAATCGACCCATTTGTAAAAAATGGGTCAGGTCGAACACTGCCTGGTCAGTTTCGGATTGGACCTGAACCCAACCCGTGACCCAATTTTGACAGCCTTACGTGGTCATTTCTAAATAGACTTGATCTAAATTGAGTCCAAAGCCAAATTACCTAATCTAAGCTCTACCAATTGACTCCATCTACTACAGATCAACTCTTTATAATACTTTAAACATCCCCTAACAAATTTTCAAAAGATCCCTCCACCATAATTCAATTATTCAAAGCAAATCAAATCAGCCCAATTCAAGCTAAGTTAACTTGATCTTAGCTCAAAAAGAATATTTTTAGTCCACAAATGAATTCATCCCAAGTAAAGTAAATTTAGACAGCCTATATTTAAACAATACAAAGAAAGCAAGTCAATGATATTACTGGCGACCTCATAATTTAAATGTTTATTTATGACTCTGTTGGCTAATCTTGTACTTGGCATTTATAATGTATATGAGCTTATATAACTTGGATACAGGCCAATTATTGTGTGCGGAATCCGAATACATTCGGATTCCAATTACCATGCGCCACGTCACTGAGTACACTGGACCCCGGAGTGCATCCGCTGATGTGGCAAGCTGTGATTGGAATCTGAATGCATTCGGATTCCGCACACAATAATTTCTCGGTGAAGCCACAGGTTGAGTTGTTATTCTGGGTGGAGTTGGTAAACTTTGGAAGGGTCATGCAGGTGTTCAAGATATATTTAAAATATTGCAAGGGTTTTAAAAATTTTGGTATTTAGTTGAATTTTAAATGAGTGTAAAGTATTTTAAAGGTAGATATTTTAAAATTTTTTATATTTGATTGGATGAAAAAAGAATGTAAAGTAAAGTAAATTAGTGTAAATCATTCTAATTCATTTTTGAGGTGAAAAAAACTCCCCCAATTTTGAGCAAGAACGATTTAAATCGCAAGCAAGCTCGTCTAATCCCACCAACCACTGTCCCCGCCTCCAACCACCATTGTTGCCCACTGCCACCAATCGCCGGTCACTAGCTACCGCCATCACCCGCTGCCGGCTACCACCTCTGTCGACCCTTGCCAACCAATACTGCCATCGCTAGCCATCACTGTCAATGGTCACCATCTGTTGGTCATCACTATCTTTAAACTTTACATTATATTAATTTTACTTCAAATAAAAAAAAAAAAACATCACTTGAATTTTATTTTACACTCATCCAAATAACTCCAAAGTATTCATTTTACAATGTATTCTATTTACACTATAATTTTTTACATTGTATTACTTTTTTAGCCAACCAAATAGCCCCTAAATACATGCCAAGAGTATATCTGTTTTGCCAATTCAGGCATTGCTGAGAGCTAGTATGGAAGAAATATTTAAATTTTAGAGACTTAGCCCGTCCAACATGTTGGGGATTGAAGTAAAATATCGCAACCAAACAAACAAATAGAAATGAAGCGGAAAGTAAAGGACATCAAAATTTAACATGAAAAAATTTGAAATCAGGAAAAAGTCATAGAGCCACACCACATCAAGAAATTAACTATGAAATGTGGAGAAATAAGTAGAGATGTCTCTTCTCTTTTACATTATTATCACAATCAAAACAAATGAGAAAGATAATAAATAACACCAAGAGACTCCACCCTTGAGAAAATGAGAGAAACCTCTGATCCTGATCCCTCTGACGATGCTATGGTGCTCAAACCTTTAACGCTGCAGTACTACACAACATTGTAGCACCACCAAATCTAGAGGGTTGTGGTGCTCCGCTCTCTGTCGTTTTTCCCTGCACCCACCCGCAACAATCTCTTATCACCCCACATAATTTAAGTTGCCTAAGTTATCCTCCTAGGAGAGAGCTTGTTCAAAATGCCTTCAATGTAAAAGAGATTACTATTAGCATATTTCACCATGCAACAGTCTTCCTACATATGTTTAAAAGTAAAGAGATCCAGCTAATCTCTCAACGATATAATGATGGAATTTTGAAAAGACTTCTGCCAACTAAAAATTCCATTCCCCACTGAACAAATTAAAAGACAAAGGAGTGGATTTGGAATCATTAAAAGCATAATCTCCTGACTAATCTATACTAAAAATTGAGCAGCGAGGGATGTTTCATACCAAATAATGCAAATAAATTTAAAATATAACTCAAAATTTAAAATTTAAAATTATTATATAAATAAGTTATCAACATGATTGATTTTTAAGATAAAGCAACCGACTTTTGACTATTTGTTTTTTATTTTGTTCCTTTGTTCTTCTGTTGGATATGAGCATTTTGGGGAAAGAAAAGAGATTTGATAGTTCAAGCTTTCCAATATGATAATCTTTTGCAATCTCCTTCAAAACTGTTGCAATCCTCTAATGCTTTATTCTTTGAAAGTAGGGTCTCTCTCTCTCTCTCTCTCTCTCTCTCACATTATTGTGTGAGTAAGCGTGAGTGCGTGTATAACGAGGATAATTATGACCAAATTATATCAACAAAGAAATGTATTATTATGACTAGCTCATCATGATATGTAGGTTACCAACGAAGAGATCTTGGGTTTGAATCTTGCGTATATGATATACGTATGAGTTTTCCTTGATTGACCTAAATATCCCCAAAATATATATATATATATATATCCACCATACTTCGCATGAAAAAAAGAATTTTTATAGGGTGTAAGATAAAGCTTATAAAGAATTTTTAAATGAGTTGAATATATACTTATTAGATATATATAATTGAAAGTATATTCATGTATATATTTTGTCTAATAAAATTCATAGACCTGAAAGGCCAAATTCTAATATTGCAAGGATTTTTTTCATTATGAATACTTTAAAAATGCTTTTGCAAATTTGAAAATGTGATAGAGGCATATGCATATTATGTTAAGTGGCATAAAAAAGGAATAAAAACTTGTGGAAAATAGTAACAATTAATTAACAAAGGAGTCATGTGATTTCCAATTCTCCACTCACTAATTCCCACTGACATATCAAAGGCCAGTGAACTTTTTCTCAATATAAAAAAAAAAAAGAGGAAAAGTGAGAAATTATTGATGCCCTCAAATTCATCAAAAGTAGGGTCCATGAAAATAACACCCCTTTATCTTCCCAATATCTCTTTCAAATATGAGAAGTTTGCTCCTCCACTCTCAACTCAAATGGACATTGTGTCTCATCTCTTTCGTTGAGGCCAAAAGTATTCTTCAAATGATAGAAGCATCACAATTTAGGGTATGTTTGGAATAATTGCTCATTGTTTTGCTTTTTAGCTATTGTTTTTTCACCGTTTTAAACATCACTTCAAAATTGACTTAATAAAATATTGCATCCATCCCAAACGGTTCCTTAGTCTCTTATACAACCTTCACAAATTCATGAATTATAAGTCATTGATATTAGATTTCTCCAACTGAAGAAAGACAATCACCATTCATTAATCACTTAAATTGCAATACTGTAACATTTAAACATTGATATATCCTCAAAATTTCATTATTTTGATTGGGCACGAATCTAGAGGCAAAATTAAGTTAGAAATTTTTAAAATTAAATTCAGGACCATTCGAACTTCAATTTCAGTGAATTTATAGTTGAACTGAACATATCAAAAATACGAACCCAACCAAACAAAATTTGACCCAGTCCGAACCTGAATGGATCCAAATCGAAGACCCAAAGTATATTTGGAAGGTTCAAACTATAAAATGGATTACCAAATAATTTCCAAATGTGGCATGCTTATAGTCGAATCGAATGGCTCGACGAGACGAATCCAACGAGTTTAAGATCATTGAATTCTAACATCACAAAGGCACTTAAATACTAGATAAATAATTCATAATCAAGGGAGATGATATTGGTCGTCCATTCTAAACACTCCCAACATGCCTTTAATCTTCTACATATTTGTTTGTCATGTCACTCCCAAAAATTTATAAATAGCCCCTCATTCTTTACATGAAAGGGAACCAAGAAATGAAGGAGAAAGGGGAGGAAGGGAAAGAAGAGAGGAGAGGAAGATAAATCTGTGATCTTTCTCACCACCAAGTTCCTCCTCAACCACTGCCCGGCCACCGACTATCGCCGGACCGGCCACCAATGTCGTCGAAATTACGCACGACCACCAACTAATGTCGGATTTATGCCCAACCACATACTGTCTCTAGACTTTTGCTGGAGTTCCGTCCAACCACCAAGTGTCGTCGGACTTATGCTCGACCACCTATTGTCGCTAGATTTTCTCTCGACTACTATCATCGACTACGATCTTCCTGACCTCCGTCACCCGCCAACCACGCTCCTTCTGACCCCCGTTGCTTAATTATGATTTTTCCGACCACTTTAGCCTGACTAAAGGTCTTTCTGACCTACGTCGCCCGACTACACCCTTTCTGACCAACGTTATCCACCGATTACGGTTCTTTCAATCTCCATCGCCAAACTACAAACTTTCAAACCTTCGTCGCTCGCCAACCATGTTCCTTCGAACCTTTGTTGCCATACTGCGGTGTTTTTAACCTCCGTCGCCTGCCAACTACGATTCTTCGGACCTCAGTCGTTAGATAACGATTCTTCTGACCTCTGTCGTTGTCGACTAAGCTCCTTCTGACCTCCATCATCAGATAAGGGGTGTTAATATTTTACCCAACCCAAAAACCTGAATCGAACCCGACTAGAAAATTTTGGGTTCAGGTCAACCCGAACCAGAGCTAGGTCGGGTTCAGGTTAGGGATTTTGACCTGTTTGTAAAATCTGGTCGGGTTTGGATTGACCCGAAAATTTGAAATAACCCGATTTTAGTCATTTTTAATTAATTTAGTAGGGTTTTAAAAAAATGTTATGAAATAAGTAAATGATATTTCTAAAACATAACAAACATTGTTGATCAAATTAAATTAAGCCTAATTTATTTTAAATTTATTGAAGTAAATCTTATCTTAATTTGATTTAGGTTTATATAATCAAATTAAATAAAAAAATTAGTAAAACATAGCCGAAGCTGGTCTGGTTTGGGTTTGGAAAGCTGACCCATTTGCAAAAATGTGTAGGGTTCGGGTCGGGTCGAACTGTGTCGGGTTCAGGTTGGACCTAAACCCGGCCCGTGACCTGATTTTAATAGCCCTACGCTAGACTGCAGTCCTTCCATCCTCTATCTCTTGCCAACTATAGTCCCTTAGGCCTCCGTTGCCTGACAACGATAATTTCAATCTTCATCACCTGCCAACTAGTGTCCTTCCGACCACGTTCTTTTCGACCTCCTTCACCTGCCGACCAAACAAACATGTCAATATTGATACTTCCAATTCTTACCATGTAATGCACTCTATATGATGTGTATTTACTACATCAAACCAAGGCCTTCCTCCCAAGGAAGGGCCTCAATTGTAATTGACTATAAACACTAGTAGATTCATTCAAATTGGGTCAAGCTCAGTATTTTTTCTTCTTTTTTAGGGGTTTCCATGTAAAAACTATGAAATCTCTTGTGAACGCTACACCCTTCTCTTTTATGTGATTGTATATTGGATATTTGTACTAAGCTACGACATCAAACTTTATATTTCTCTATCCTTGTGAATATTCCAAGATGCAACAAACATAATATAAAAAATCATTATCTTTATTATAATTAAACTAATGATATTATATAGTATTTAAAAATTATTTGAAATCCTTCATCAATTTTATTTAATAATAAATTTAATTATATAATTAATTAAGAAGATAATTATAAATTTAGAAACACTTTAAAATGACTTGTGAGTACATGAATTAATGATTTTGGTTAATGAAAAAGTTCAAACATATCAAATTATTATTTTTTAGAGATTTTGTGCTTCAAGTAATCAAGAAGTTGACTTGTCAAATAATTCCATCCATAAAATAAAATTTGCAATTCATTTTATAAATTTACATTCTTATAAAGTTTAAAGATGAGAGGGAAGCCTATCAATTCTTTTGATGTGAATTAAGGTGAACTTTCATGGACCACATAGAAAATATAGCCAAATTAATCTCTAATTTTTATGATGTCACTATTTACTTCCACAAGACATGAGACAAAATGTATTACATGGGATCATAATATAATGAGCCACATTCATGTAATGGTCCCAATTAATGAGATAGTCAGTATCTCATGAACTATTTGTCGGTTGTTCTTTATTTGATAGTATTCACATGATAAATAAATATACAAAATTAAAATTTAATTCATGGTTGAAATAATTGTTTTTTTTTTTTTCAGTTATGAGCTGATGATATATATTATCATAAAAAAAAAAATTATATATCATGCTTGTCATTAAAAACATTCATATTTATTGATATATTATATAATTCTTTATGATTGTTGGTATAGCACTTATTCTAACAATATACATAGATTGAGTACTCAATATATGTATGATCTTTGCACACCACAATATGTAGGCAAGTACATTAACTCGTAGAGATCAATCAAGCTCGCCTTAGAGGACTTGACCAAGAGGAGTACTAAACCAATATGTGTAATGACCAAACGGGGATCCGCCCTGTCAAGATTCAACGAAGGTAGGCACTCGCTTCACTAGATCGTCCCAGAGGAACTTGATACGGTAAGCACATATCAAATAGGCCTCAGACCTAAGGAGGCACAAAAAGTACTCATCTGAAAGAAAGACTCACCCCAACGGCCCAACCTAACCAAGGCGACCCATCCCTTGTAGAACCTCGCATCCAAAATATAGGAGATGCATGACTACCAACTCTATAGTAATGATCTTATCAATATTGCTAGCTCCTAGCTCAAAATTTTTTTTTTCATGACACTTGTCAAAAGCACTCACTCGAGGAGTCGTTGAGAGTGTCCATCATAAGTACTCACCAAAGACGATTACTGTCACATCAGAGATGGTTGTGCATGTGTAGTCATAAGTCTTATCCACATGTTTTAAAGAGTTAAATCATATATTATTTATCATTTGTCCCGATGTAGCCTCTCATATAGCCTTTTCTATCATATACATAAGGGATTTAAAGAATTTTTTTAAACATTAATTTTAGTTTCACTATTTGCAAATATAGTGATTTATAGAGTTTTGTTTCTTACTTGCCCATTCAATCTCCTTCTCTTGTCCTATTTTCCTAGTTAAAATCACCAGTAGGGCGAAGGTGCCGCCCATGAATAAAATTGAATTCAATATTGTTTTAAACATTATAATTTATAGATTATATTAATAGAAAGGTGAAAAATTATATTAATGGTGTTGATTGAATTTATAATTATGTTCTATCAAATCATTAATGCAAAATCATTCATTTTTATTTTATATGATTTTTTTTGCATTTTCTATTTTATATAATGAATTTAGAAATTGAATATTTTCAATATTTTAACTTCATGATTAATTTTGAGTGAAATTTTAATAGAGGAATAAATTTAATTTCACCTATTAAGATTGATTTATCTTTTGATGTAAAGTAGAATGAAACTCTTAAAATTTTTCAATATTTTATTATTTTTCAAAATCATTTAATAAAATATATCTTTTTAAGAGAATATTAATTTAAGTCCCATAAATTATTTTTGAATGGTACATTAATAAGTCTAAAAAGGTCAAAAGAATTGTATGATTTACTAATAATTATTAAAAATCAGGTCATATGTTAATAAATATTATATATATATTGAGGAATCCACTATCATTAAAACTTAGGAAAGTAGACTTATTAAGAGGGTAATTATTTTAAAGGTTTTATTTTTTTAATCTTAATTCTAAAAGACCCTATTTAATATGAACATCAAATGATTTTGATTTACTTTGAGCGGCTGTTTCATTGGCTAAAAAAGAAAATTCAGTGTAAAGAAAATACTGTGCAAAAATAATACAATGAATTTAAAATATTTCGAAGGTATTTGAAAATTGGAATAGCAAAATAAATATGGGAAATTAATTTTTTTTATTTGACTTGAAGTAAAATGAATGCACTTTAAAATCAAAAAGATATAATGGCCCGTGACAGTGATGAGCAATGTTGGTGGCTAGCAGCGGTGACGATCGGCAATAGCAACAATGGCGGTAGGTTGTGGCGGTAGCGGCAGCGTGGCCTGGCAATGGTGGCGGTTCGTGGCGATGATGATGGCATGGACGGTGATAGCGGTGGCCGGCGAATACTGTACAACCAACAGTCCGGCCTTAAGTTTAAAAATGGTTAATGAACTAACCATTTATTTATTCTTTGCATGCAATAGTAGGTTGTATCGCTCATGCAGCTTTGTCTCATATATGACTTTACATGGTATCGATGTGGGATTAATTTTAATATTATTATAATTGCAATATTTTTATCGATAAAAATTATAAAATAATTGCTGGTCTCGCTGATGATGACTGCCAAATTAATTAAATATTAACTGTAATTAAGCTTTTATATTTATTTTTGTTGAAAAATATGCTGCTGAAGATTAAAGAGAATACTTGATGGGTCTCTTATTCATCTTTACCGTCCACGTGTTGCTCCTCATCACCCCATGCTTTCATGGCTGTGGACGCAGTCTCTCTCTCTCTCTCTCTCTTATCGTTATCCAGAGAGTTTTGGCATTTTTGTAATTATTTAATCAGGATTAATAGGCTCATCTATTTGAATTATTATTTAAAAAAGCAGAAAAAAATGATAAAAGAACGATGGAGCCCAACAATTCTTGCATTTGATTGAGTGATGGAGATATATTGGAGGAATTGATGTATTTATTGAACGTACTTAAATAATTTTTTTATTCAAACGCTTTGATAATATCGTGTGAATATTATTTTTTAACACAAAATAAATTATTATTTGTCCAAAAACAGTACACATTTTTTATTTTTCTATTAGTATGAAGCAAAATCTTGTAAAAGCTCATATGTAAGGTAATAAAAATACCTCAAAATCATTTGATCTTCTCAAAATCGAGGGTGAGTAACAATTTTAGGTTATTTTGTCAATTTGTAGCTTTAAGATTCAAACAAAAAAGAGAAAATTATTGCTATAATGAAATGAGAGAACATATCTCAATGGAGAGAGAGCATAATCACATAGATCCAAGGTATATATATAAGTTTTAGCTTTTTATTTGTAGAGAATAATACTATAATTAACATGGAGCAACGAGAAAACATGTGATTACTGGCGGAGGTTCCGGCGGATTTTTTTTTTTTGCCGGAAAGCACGGCGTTAGTACCGCGTATTTTGCGACCGAAAAATAACGGCGTTATTTCTGGCGGAATAGTCATCGGTAGTTTTCCAAAGCCTAATACGCCGGAGTTGACGTTGAAAAGTACAAGCATTTCATTCTTTGTGGTGGATTTTACGCCGGAAATAGGACGACCAATTACCTGCGGATAATGCACCGGCCATTTTAAACTCAACGAATTGTAACTAGCGCAAAAGACTTCGGAAACATTTCCGGCGTAAAATACGTCAGAAATTCAGCCGGCGAAAGCCCTATTTCTGAACCCGAGCTCGTCTTCCTGCTCATTTGCTTCTGCATTTATTTAGCATCTCCGCTCTTCTCTCGTCGCCCCACCCTAGATCGCCGTCGCCGAGCCTTCTGGACGTTCACGCGACATCGCCGACGATCACCGCCTTATTCGCCGGCGAAAGGAGCATGGTTTGGCAAAAATCTACTGTGAGTTTCCGAAATTCGCCGCCTCCCCATTTCGTCGATTGTAAGATTTTTTTCATGTAATTTGTTATTAGACATGTGCTAGAGGATGTGCCTTGGTGTTTGCTTTCACTTAAAATGTTTTTTTTTTTAATGTTTATCAAAATCAATTTGGATTCATGTCGGGTAGGTCTATTATGGAAGCCATACATTTATTGAGATGTTAGATGGAAGAGATAATTAGGAGGATGTACATATGATATTTATTGATTTAGAGAAAGCATATGATAAAGTTCCAAGAGGAGTGCTATTGAGAGTTCTTGAAAAAAAAAAAGAGAGTTAATAGCGCTTATATTCAAATCATTATAAATATGTATGCATGAGCTATTACTTGGTGGTTTGACCAAGTAATTTCCTATTTCAGTTGGATTACATCAAGGATAAGCCTTAAGTCCATATCTTTTTACTTTAGTCGTAAATGTTCTCACTAGACATTTACAAAAGGATGTACGTCGGTGTATGCTTTTTGCTGATGATATTTTTCTTGTTGATAAGACTAGAGATAGAGTTGAAGGTAAACTTGAATTATGGAGGTCAACCTTAGAGTCTATAGGTTTTCTCTCTAATCTTATCTAACACTGGAGCTATTCCAACCTTTTCACGTACGTATATGCTCATTTCGTATACTATCTCTAAGGATCAATCCACTCATCCACCTAAGCATCCTCATCTCTGTAACACTTAACTTGTTATTATGCTTCCCTTTTAATAGCCAACATTCGACACCATAAAGCATTGCAGGTCTCACCACCATCGTATAGAATTTTCCCGTAAGTTTGAGGGAGAATTTTCTACCGCACAACAAGTCCGATGCATTCCTCCACTTCAACCATCCAACTTGAATTCTACTATTAATATCCCCATCAATTTCAGCTTCACTTGAATTCTACTGTTAATATCTCCATATATTCAGTTTTAGATCTACTCAAGCGAAAATCTTTATACTCTAAAGTTGACCTCCATAATTTGAGTTTACCTTAAAGTCCCTCTCACTAGGTCTATATGACGAGAATATAAGATTAAGAAAGTGAGAGAGGGAATGAGATAGAAGAAGGAAGAGAGAGAGAGAGGTAGAGAGGAGGGATAGTTAATATATGAATGTCACATAAATTATTATAATCCATTACTTATCTGCTCTTATATATAGGTTATGGATATTAGAAATCAAAAAAATTAGATGTATAACCGATTGACACAAGGAGGAAAGACATTAACAGATGAATTCATAAATGGAATGAACATTTTCATTCAGCAATCGAAACAACTACCCAGCTTCATATCACATGGAATGTTTCGATGTCCATGTTCTAAACATAAAAATATAGTGCACCTAAGACCAGATGATGTAACTGTTGATCTGTATCGCAGAGGAAATACCGGCGGATAAAGCGCCGGTAAGAATTCGTGACTTTAGTTTCAGCGTAATTTGCGGCGTTATTTTCGTCGGTTTTTCCGGTGGATAGTTGCGTTGAAAATTTCGGAGTATTTAATTAACGCCGAAATAATCGACCGATAAACGACGTTTCATTGACACAAATTTTCGCTAGTAGTGCGTCGGAAAATGCGCCGGAAGGTTTCCGGTGTAAAATATACGCCGGAAAACTTTTTCCGACGCGCGAAAAATAGGTGCATGAAAATCCGTCGTAAACAAAAATTTTTCATCGTATTTTCCATGTTACCTGCGAATTTTGTCCGCCGGTAATACCGGGTTTTCCTGTAGTGGAGTGATCATTGCATCATATTTATTTAATGATCATTTAATTATTTTTAGGCTTTATCTTGGATACAAAACAAGAAAATCATTCATTACCGACAAATTTCCGACGGAAGAATTTCCAGTGGATTACCGACATATTATTTAAAAATATTTCCGACAAATTTTCATGCAGATTTTTCGGCGGCTTTTCCATCGGAAGAATTTTCGGAGGATTTTCCGACGTATTCTAAAAATCTATGAAAATATAATTTATTCTTAATTTAATTCTTAATAATATTCTAATTTATTATTAATTTAATAACATATTTTAATTAATTGTTGCTTAAACATCTTATTTTGATTATCAACTAAAATAATAAATTTAAATTAATTAGATTTAATTGTAATATTCTGTCAATTTTAATATAAATTAAAAATTTTATCTATTAAAATACTTTTGCAGGAACAACATGGTGGTCAGACTAGCGCGCCGACTGGGTGCGAACAAGATGGGCTCCCTTGGGCGCGAGATGCGGGACCGCTGGGCGCGGGATGCTCGGACGAGAGCGGGCTGATGTGTGCATCTGCGGTATGCGGCGGGCGGGAGCAAGCTGTGGTGTGTCCGCGGGATGCAGGCCCAGCGGAATTCTTTTTTAAAGAACCGTTTTATTTATTCCGACAAATATTTTTCTCCAGAAAAAAGTTCCCACAAAAAAAAAAGTTCAAGAAAAATTTATGGTGGGTTTTTTCAACGGAAAAATTTTCTGATGATCGATTTACCATCGAAGACTTTCATCAAAAATACGCCGGGAAATTTTGAAATCTATCAAAAACTGCATAATTTTTGGCCAAAAATTATGCTGGAAATATGCAACTTTCCTGTAGTGATAGCTATCTTATTACTTTCTAAAGCAGTTTTTTAGTACATAAATTAATAGTTCTAAAAATTTTTGTACTAGAAAGCTGCTTTAGAAATCCAAAAAGAAAGTTATTCCAATTGAAGCCTTAGGGTGGCTTTTTTGCTGCTTCTTAAAGCACCTTTTTTAGTACAAAATAATTTTGTACTAAATAAGCTGCTTTAAGAAACAGTAAGAAAATTGTTTTAAATGAAGTCTTAGGTTTCGTTAGGGACGGCTTTTTTATTGCTTTTTAAAACGGAGTTTTAGTACAATTTTTTTTTATTTTTTACTAAAACTCCGTTTTAGAAAGCAATAGAAAAGCCGTCTCAAACGAAGCCTTAGTCATAGGGTGCAATTGCGTGGCACACTTCTTATAAAAGAATAGCTTAGTATGTACTAACGATTTATCATTAATGTCCTTGGCTTTTTCCTATAAATGACGTTATGGGGCAAGGTTAATTCATTCTCTTCGTGGATTAAGAAAGATATAATTATCATTATATTATACCAAAGCTTAACACAAAGCCAAATGTAGAAAGACATATATTTGGGTGACCCTGCCTATAGTTAATATCATTACATCTTTTAATAATAAAAGTAGAATATTGAGAGGAATATAGATCATGCACAACTAAACCATTCACATATTAGGGTCTACATTTCTTTTATAATAAGAAAATGAGAATATTAAAGTGAATGCATAAAGTGGCAGATGGAGTCATCAAGTTTTCTAAGGAAAAGAGATATCAGGATGGCCTGATCTTATTAAAATAACATAAATCACTCACTACTTATATATATTGATAAGGATTAGAAAAAATTTCATCATTTATTTTATTAAGATGACCATCACACTTTTTTTTTTAACCCAAAATTTATTGCAACAAAAAGGGGTTGCAACAAACTTAAAGAAGGGATGAAAATAGAAAACTACAAAGATACCAACACAAGGGGGTATACAACTCATTAGGCTCAGTATTTGGTAGAGGCTTCCAACAGCTCTGAAGCCAGGCGCGGGCCGTCCAGTTTGGAGTGAGAGCAGAAACGCACCAAGGACCAAACAAGCAAGAAACGCACTACCAAAGGTTGCCACGAGCCGTGGCTTCAGATAAGTGAGCCTTAGCTACATCATTGCCCATAAACCAACAATCGCATCCTCGAAATTTAAACCAAGCTCCAGCAAAACAGCAATCACCACAATTAAAAAATAACTCATAATGGCTACCAACTAAAGTGGCAACCCAAAGGTGAGATACCAACGAAATTAAAATCATCTCATACCCCTACCACGTCTACCCCTCCCACGAGAGGAAACCAGCACAACAAGTTGGTCAAGCTGCACACCAAATTCATCCGCAGGTTCTTCATCTCCACTAGCCTCCGAAGAGGAATATGACTAATATTGAAGCCAGTCAATTTGCAATCTCACACTCCCCCCGAATGACACCCAATTGAGAAACCAATGCGTCCGATGAAATTAAATTGACATGAACATCAACAAAATGTCCAGACATAGGAAGAGAAGTATTTAACACCATCAATATAAATTATTGAAAGATTTAGGTTTTTTGGATAATTTTCTCACTGTTTTCTTAGGCCTCGTTTGGGACGACTTTCTTATTGCTTCTTAAAACAACTTTTTAGTACAAATTTTTTTAATTTTTTACTAAAAAATTATTTTAAGAATCAATAAGAAAAGCCGTCCCAACCGAAGCCTAAAATAGCTTTTAGTACAAAAATTTTTTCAACTAGAAATTTTTATACTAAAAAGTTGTTCTAAACGAAGCCTTATATATATAACATTTTTATGAAGTCTGCTTAAGTACATATATGATTTATGTTATCTACAAAAATAATCATAGGCTAAGGAAAATTGTTAAACAATATAATTACGATTAGAGGAAAAATGGTACATTATGATCACAAATTTTTATTGTGGATGATTCATAAATTGATTAAAAGCTAGCAATACAAACTCCTTGCAAATAATTTTTTTAGCAAGAGGTCAAAAATTATACGTAGAAAATGAGAAATATACACAAGAATATACTCCTTGAAAATAATATTTTGTATTTAATTCCAAAATACATGCATAGTTTAAAACCTAGTGATTTTCACCTCAATATCATTGTATAATCAAAATACACTGTTAATCATCGAAAAAGTGGGAACATGCCTTCTTTTATCTAAAGTTTGAACATACATTTTTTTTTTAATCATTTTAGTTGTGCTCGGTGCACTGTTTAATATTGTTGAATAGCTTCATAAATTTCCACATTTAATGCATTAAATGCTTCTAAGGTGTGCAAATGAATAGAAATATATATAACGCCATTTGATTTAGCTGGGTTGGTGGGTGAGCATGGTTGGGAACCCCTCAACCTATGTTCGATTCCTTTCTCATGCGATGTGACTCCTTCAGTGGGGAGAAAATAAGTGTCTGGTTCGACATCTGTGGGGCTGGTTGCTGCTAGGCCCGCAGAGGGATTAGTTACTCTGCCAAACGCATCCTCTAAAGAATGGCAACGAGTAAATACCCCCGTTCTATCAAGATATTCATTTTAAAAAAATATATTTTTTTTCCAAAAAAATACATCTTTTAACATCTTAGTATATTTATCAATATCATTATGTATGAAAACATTAAGATGTCAGATGGTTTTATTAAATGAAACAATTAATAATTGCCTTCAAGAGGGATGAAATGAAATAAGATATTAAGCATTGAGAGGTGTGTGGTATTGATTCATTCATTCACGAACTTGTCTTGTTGCAAAGGTCACATGATTATTGTGAGCAATCATTAATTACAAACTTAATTGTTGCAAAGTAATAGAAAGGTTGGAAGTGTTCTTTCTTTGTATTAAATCTCTTATGCTACACTTCTTTTGTGTTTAGAGGTAGCATACATTTTCTTAATATATTTTTTTTTCTTGAGCTTTTATTTAAGCTCTACATTTTCTTAATATATAAGATTAGGTTTGGGATGTCACAACTCAATCCGATTAGGATATGTCCTATCGCTTTGAGCTATGACAGACAAATCCCAATATCTAATTTTGGAATATTCAGATTCTCTTCTACTGTCCATTTTAAATGACTACAGATTACAGAGCTACTAAAACATCTAAATACTAAAACAAAACTCATTCATAAAATTTCTTATTGCTTCTTAAAGCATCTTTCTACTAAAAAAAAAAATAATTTTTGGATTAGAAAGCTGCTTTAAAAAGCATGCAGTAAGAAAGCCGTCCCAAATAAAACCTAAATTGTTAAGATACTATTATGGTTTCCCTAAATGGGTGCTTTGAAATAAAAGCTAAATGAAATGAAAATGAAGAAAATTATAAAAATATTCTTTAAATGACTATTTTAAACTCATAATATATTATATAAGTGCAAAAAAAATAAAAATAAATCTATTTTAATGTTTAGATCATTTGGCTTTTGATTTGGGTGACATCTTTGGACAAATACAACATTATCATAGACTAATTTTGAATATATATTTAGAAATAGTCTTGATTTTTCAACTAAAAAAAAAAAGAAAAAAAAAAGATACATGTGCGAGATACAAAGATGATCAAGCACACCTGCTCTAAAGAGTAAAAACTAAACAATAGAAAGAATGAATTATGTTAACTCTGATTTAAATTTATAAATTCATTCATATGTAGTAATAAAGCTAGTCATTTAAATTATCAGTATCAAATATATATTTAATTAAATTTAATCAAAATTTTAGTATGGATCTAACTTTTTTAAATGCTGATAAACAAATTTAAGCAAGAATTAATAACTTAGGTTATGCTCAAATTCAATAAAATAAATAAATAAATGATTTCGAACAAAATAATTCTAAATTCGACCAAACTCATTTATATTCATAATCCTCGGTTTCAAACACAAATTACTAGTAAATATGAGGAATTATTTCTGATTTTTATACAGCTCACCTTGATTTATTGGTCGGGAGCTTATGCTTACAATCAAGAGATCTTAGATAAGGATGTCAATAAATGATCCGACTCATCATCCTGATTCGAAAGATTGGGGTTCATGTTGGCCTGTTTAATAAATGAGTCAGATGTTAATTGAATTTTTTGACTAATTCGTTGAACATGTTGGATTCAAGTTGTCATGTGAACTTGTTTTTTTTTACCTAAAATGACTCATTTAATATTTTTTTCTTAAATTTGTTTATATGTGGGTATAATCTTATTATTTTTAATATAATATCATAAAGTTTATAGTTAATTATATATATATATATATATATATATATATATATATATATATATATATATAATGAAAATAGATTAAAAGATTTTGTTTGAGTCATTCAGGTTGCTAGTGGGTTGGGTTTGGGCTGGTATTTTTGACCTATTTATTAAACGGGTCTGATTCGGGTTACCTGGATTCCAGTAAGATCAATTTCAAATCAGACTCGAACTCAATCCATCAACCCGTTTTAACACCCATAATCTTAAGGTTGAAACATACATATACAATTTATATTAATTTAAATTTAAATTTCTCAATTTTAAAGTAAACAAAAAAAAAATCATTTGCTCTTTATATTAATGATATTATCCTTTAATTCTATGTTGATGATTCAGCTACTCTATCTCTTAAGAGCATCAATTAATTATTGCTTTCTTGTGGTTTTACCCAAAATCATTTTTTTAAAGAAAAGGCATATTTTAATATTGCTATCAAAATTAACTATTTTTGACATTAATAAATTGGATAAATTGCAAAATATCTTCTTATATTTTGGCCCAATTAAAAATCAGGATACCTTAAAATATGCTCAAAAAGGGTTTTCTGCACAATTTATTCTAAAAACTAATCAGAAAAATCATAATATGTTGAGAGGAAAACACTTATTGTATACATCTTTAAATATTTAAAGGTATATTTATGAGTTGGGACAATAATTAGGATCAGCTTAAGTTTTATTTTTCATCTTATATTTGAAAAAAATAAAATGTGGCGAATATCCTCATATAAATAAAAATAATCAAATTTGCTTTGATATTACTGCAATGCAAATTATTAATATGCAATATTGATATTAAATTTTTTCTAAATTTAAAAGATGAGATTTGTTATTATTTTCAAAGGTTTTATTTGTGATAAATTTTTTATTATTTTTTAAAGTAATTTTTAAAAAAATTTATACTACAAAAATGATTTAGAAAATAGTAAGAAAGTATCACCAACAAGGCCTTAAGACTTTTTTAACAACTTTCAAATATTCTTACATGAAAAAATTATTCTGTGCGGTCATCGGATGACGTCTGAAGGCAAATCAGAGCACGTCACATCACTTTTTGCTATATATCAATGTTGTGTACCGCTCTGAATTGCCTTCGAATGATTCTATGACCGATAGAATAATTTCTTTCTTAGATGACACTCACTTTAAGATTAATTTGAATTTTTCCCCAAATGAATTTTATCAATTAGGTCAACAACTTCAAAGTTCTCATAAAAAAAATATTGCTTTCATGATTAAAGCAGTCCCATCCTATAAAATTGCTACCTTATCCTTTCGCAGTCAATGATGCTTTAGTCATGGCTGATTTGATAAATGTCTGATGGCAAAGTATGCATCATCTGCATGTTATATTATGTTATTTAATCCCACATCGTGAAATTTACTAACCAATCGTTAGTACCGTTCAATAAAAGTCTATATAAAAAAAAATTATGAAGCAAAAGCTTCCTGACGGGGCCAGGTGACGATCGATGGTTCAAGAAGCCCTATTGACCAGCGTAGGGTATGTCTTAACGTAAGGTGCCGGTTTAAATCATGCGCTATTGATTTATTTGTATGGGTACTCTAAAAAAAGTGTTATGATTAGTTAAAATGCGGAATCTCATGTGCTTGCTGACCTTATCAATAATTAATAACATTTTTAATTAGTTTATGTTATGAAGCCAACTGCTCCTTAATAGGTCCTTTAACAGGGACATAATTTAGATTACTGTTTTCCATCTGAAGATATCATTGGTATTGGTGTAACATATAATATATGAGTTGATAGCTAGATGGTTTAATTATTTCTGTGTTTTATGTAGAAATTTGTGGATGGAGAAAAGAAAAAAAAGTTAACAGATTAATTTTTTCTCATAATTGGATAGTTCAAAATATCTATGCTACGGTGTGTCTCTTGTGAAGGACAAATTATTAGGTCCGGTCACTAGACAGAGAGAATCATTCAGATTTCTCTCTGTCTACAGTTAAAGCGCAGCTGCTGTAACAGTAACTGTGCTTTATTGTTGACAAAGAAATCCGGATGTATCTGTCTGTCAGGTGGCCGAACCTAATAATTTTCCCTTGCGAAGGGGTTGAGGGATGTTGAAGTTAAAACTGAAATCAATTATTAAATGCTTAAAGCAAAACTCATTCATCATTTGTAACAATTTGATGAGGTGGATAATTTGAAAATTACTTCAGCTCACAAAGAGCTAATGTCTGGTCGAGAATATCACTATGATTCATTCTCAAATATTTTCTTGACAGTATGGACATGGTACATGTCCTCTAATTGGCGATTTTGCAACCAAATGACACTGTAGGTAATGGTTATGATTGGTGTCCTTTGAATCCAGTGATTTGTAGCCAAATGACACCACTAAATTACGATCATGACTAGTGCCCATAAGCTCCCAAATGATACTAAATTTTTGAGATATAAATTAATAAGATATAATTGATAAAGTATAAAGTCCTCTATCAGTTAAGATTGATTCAAGTTTATCCCCTTGCATAAATATTTTCACCCAGGTCTACAAGGTATTATTGGACGAAGCAATTCATGGATGCCGAGAAGAATCCTTTTGTAAGGTTGGGTCTATTATCTCCTCTAACTATGTAGACCATAGACCATGATGGTCCGGGACGATGGAATGATGGGATTTTGATCGGACTTATCATCATTCTCCCATCATTCGCTTTAAGTGCAAGATGGTACATTTCTAATTGTAATAATTAAATCTTTAAATATCAACTATTGCTACTACTATATGTCAGATACATGTTGCGTATCTGATTGACAATTAGCCTTAATCGAAAGTTTTCTTTTGTTATCGGGAGGGTAATTAACTATAGGGGCTCGCACCAATAGGAAATCAGAACTCATTTCATAAAATCCTCGTAAAATGAGGGGAAAATCTTTGGGTAGTGTCTTATTTCAAACCCAATATGCCTTCTAAAAATTTACTACCAAACCTAATTCATTAAAACTCTCTCGAAAGAGAGGAGGTCGGGACAAGAAATTTTGGAGCCCACATGACTTTCACCATTTATAATTATTGACTTTTTGAAAAGTAAGTGAAAAAATAAAAAAATAATGAAGAGCAAGAAAAACTCTAACAAGAAGAAAAGAGAAGCCTAACCCATTCTAATAACATGGAAAAAAATAGAAAGAAAAAATATTTTAATTTTATTACTTTATTCAATACAAAATGTGAAATAAACTTGTTGAAAAATATTACAAAACAAATAAATCGAAATAAAATCCTTAAGAGGGGTTGATGGCTAGAAGAGAAAGATAAGGCACATATATTGTAATCTAAGAGCAATAAAAGGGTAGATTTAATGGTTAGGACTTGATCAATGTGCTTAAAGATCTCTATTATGATTGGTCCCACGAGCATTCAACAATGTGTTTTTGAACATCATGCATATATTGATGTTGTAGGTGACATAATATAGAAGTATTGTTGGTCAATTTCATTTTAGTTGATGATGATGATGATGATGTGTATGATGCCATATAGTGTAAATAACATTGGCTTACTAAGAAGTTTTGTTTTAAGAATATATATATATATTACATTTTTTTGGATTGTATACATTACAATCATGTAAATAAAACATTTTGTTGCTATATCAGTTATTTCTTTTCTTTCTAGTCTAGTGGCTGTTTTCTACTAGATGGAAATCAATGGTTTTCCTGAAATAATTTTCCTTCAAACAGCATTAGGAGTAACATCTGGCTGCCAAGATTGCTAAAAAGCATTGACACCATACCAAGGTCTAGCAGTGCCTATTTTCTACTCTGATTGGACAGTTTTGGCCTTCAATCATCCTCCTAATTATGCAAGACATGTCCTGAATCAGGAATCATCCAGTGTCTTATCAAATCATCCAATAATCCCCCCAGTTTTTCATAAATAACATCATTTTGATCAAGTACTTGGTTTCCTGCAGTGAAAGAATGAATTTTATTTCTAACAGCCACGCAGCTAGTTCCAATAGTCTTTTGCAATTCCCTCTCCTTGATTTCTTTCTTTAGTGCTCTCACATCTTCCCATCTCCCAGCTGCAGCATAGATATTTGATAACAGCAAGTAGTTTCCACTGTTCAGAGGTTCCACCTCATTAAGCTTTTCTGCAACAAATCTCGCCATTTCTATATTACAAGACAACTGACAAGCACTCAAAAGAGCTCTCCACACACTTGCATCCGGTTCCATAGGCATTGAGTGAACCAAGCTCAAAGCAGCATCAAGGAAACCAGAACGTCCAAGCAGATCAACCATGCACCCATAATGAATGAGCTGAGGTCTTATCCCGTACTCTTCAACCATGGAATGGAAGACTTTGTATCCCTCTTTCACCAAACCTGAATGGCTACAGGAAAACAAAACTGACACAAAAGTCACACCGGTAGGCTTTTCACCCGCTTCGAGCATTTCATCGAAGACATCTAATGCTTCATTCCCTTGCCCATGCATTCCATAAGCTGCAATCATTGCATTCCAAGAAATAACATCTTTTTTCCTTAGCATCCTAAATATTTTTTTAGCATCCTTTATACTTCCACATTTTGTGTACATAGTTAGGAGCGCATTTCCCAAGCAGGTGGCATCAGAATCCAAATTGATGCCTCTTCTGGTAATGTGTGCATGCAAGGATCTCCCTTTGGGCAGATCAGCCATTCTTGCACAACATAGAAGGGAAATGATAATTGCGACCGCGTTGGGTTTCACTTCTGAATGCATTTGGCAGAAGAAAGAAAGAGCTTTAAGGGGTTGTCCAGCATAGAAGTAGTTTGTCATCATAGCATTCCAAGATACTATATCTCTATAAGAATAGCTCCAAAATAAATGCACAGAAGCTGCTTCATTTCCACAGTTCATGTACATATCACTTAGTGCAGTGCATAATGATGGATTCACATGAAGGCCATTTCTTATAATGTGACCATGAATTGACTTCCCTACATTTATGGAAGATTTTTCACATCCTGAAAGAAGGGAAACCATTGTGAATGAATTGGGCTTATCTTCACCTTGTTGCATTTTATCAAACAGTTCCCAGGCCTGATATGAGTTTCCATGATCAATCCAGGCCTTAATTATCTTGTTCCATGAAGCTACCTCAGGTTTCCCCATTTTGTTAAACAAAGTAGAAGCACATGATATAGAGCTGGATTCAACATACATGTTTAGCAACGCACTCTCAATGCCAGGATCCTTAACATATCCAGTTTTTATAACAAAACCATGCAGTTCTTTGCCCATCTCAAGCTTGCCTGATTGACAACAAATGGAAAGCATGGTAGCAAGTGTGATTGAATTTTCTGTAATTTTGTTCTCCTGCATCCTCTTGAACAAGCCAAATGCTTCATCAAAACATGCACAGTTCCCATATGAAGCTAGCATCGCATTCCACGGTACGAGATCTGCTGTAACCATCTTTACAAAAACTCGATAGGATGCTTCAACATCTCTGCATTTTCCATACATGACAATCAATGCATTAGCTACATAATTGTCAGTGAGAAATCCATGTTTGATAGCTAATTGGTGAATCTGCTTTCCACATTCTAAACATCCAAGATCTGCAGATGACTCCAAGATGGCCAGAAATGTGACGGAGTCGAAATCAATACCTTTGATAAGCATATCGACAAAGAGAATCATAGCTTCATCGAAATCTCCTGAATAAACGTAAGCATACAAAATAACATTCCAGCTGATTTTGTTTCTAATCTCCATCAAATTGAACACCGAGCGTGAAGCCATTGCATCATACTTAGAATAAAAATCAACCAAAGCAGTACCTACATGAACTTCAGAATTAAATAACCCGTTCCTTAAGCAATAGCAATGAATCTCCTGGCCTTTTTTAATCTCCTCCAAGTCCTTGCAAGCAGAAAGAAGGCTGACCAAAGTAACCCCATTGGGCCTCAAACCATCGGCTATCATTCTACGAAACAGAGAAAAAGCATCCACGTTCCTTAAATTTTGAACAAAACCGCACATCATTGCATTCCAAGATACCAAATCTCTGTCAGCCATATCATCAAACAGCTTACGTGCAGCATCTATAAACCCACATTTGCAGTAGAAATCAACGAGTGCGGTCATAACCTTTGTGTCATCAATCAGGCCGGATTTGACAATGCCGGAGTGGATTTTTCTACCAAAGTTGACGTTTTGAAGCCTCGCGCAGCCTTTGAGGATCACCGGCAGCTGGCTTTGGAGAGGGAAAACGCCGGAGGCTTCCATTTCTGAGTAAGATTCGAGGATTGCTTTGTCATTCTTCAGCTTCATGTGGTGCTTCAGAGTCGAATTCCAATCTCTTGGGTTGTCTTTGATTCGGGCTTTTGGGGAGGGAAGAGGGAGGTTGTGGAGATTTAGAAGATTGGAGCCCTCCATTATGGAGAAGTTTAGCAATTCGGCAATAGGCAAGCTCCCGCCGCCGGTGATTCGGCATCAGTGATCAGCCGCGTCAGTCCAAGTGATTATTATGATCATTGAAGATTCCAACGGTTAAAGGTTAAGGTCAGTGTGCCATCCAATTCTACAAATAGTTGGGTATCTAATAGTTTGCAGATTAAGTTCTCGGTTTGGAACTGTTTTTGTTTTTTCAGTGTTTTCTAAATTAATTTTTTTTAGAATAAAAGTTATTATACAATTGTTTCAGAAAACAATAACAAAGTTGTTATAAACTAAGGTTTTGTTTGAGACATCTTTTTCTTAAAACGTCTCTCTAGTAAAAAGTTTTAATTTTTGTATTTGAAAGCCGTTTTAAGAAGCAGTAAAAAAGCAATATCAAACAAAGACACAAGTCTTCGCTTGAGACAATTTACGAAGCAATAAGAAAGCTGTCCCAAATGAAACCGAAGCCTTCATTTAGGATAACCTTCCTATTATTTTGTAAAACTATTTTTTTAGTAAAATAATCTCTTGGACAGATGAAAAATAGTGATTCAAGGCTATTCCAAACGAAAAGTATTTTATTTATTAATATATTAGGAGTGCAAATTTAATTAAATACAGAGCTTTTAAAAGTTTTTTTTGTGTTTGGTTAAAAGAAAATGCAAATTCAAAAAGTAATTTATTAAGAGATTGAAATTCCCTTTTATTTATTTTCAATACATTCGAAACTGATCAAGATTTATGGAAGAATGGGCTGCCCAGCTCTGGTGTACAATGTCTACTGTTCAAAACAACTATTTTATGGCAGTTTTGTAATTATTTTAAAATTTTCTATTTACTTATAACTTAATGAATATGAAAAGAATATGTAATACATCATAAATATTATTTCGCAAAAGAATGCAATGAATTTAATGGGCTGAAATTAGAAAGTAGTTTTGTCAATATAGATTAATTATTTATTTATTTCTATTTAATCAAGTTTATATTAATTAGCAAAAAAAAAATTAAGAAAATGTTGAAAAAAAATTCAATTGTAATTTCTGCTAAAATATTAAAAATCGATCAACATAATATAAATATAAATATATTAAGTAGATATTTGAATTAAGTAAAAAATATTTTTTGATAAAATTTTAACTTGAAAGATTGAACTCAATGAGAGGCATTTATCTTTCAATTAGAAAACACACCTTTTAATGAATCAAAAATAGCCCTTTGAGCATCTTCTAATCTTTCTTGATCTTTAGTTCATGTATAATGCAGCCTTAAAACTTGTATCAAAGTTCATGAACCTTAAATCCTAAAATCACCAAGGAACTATTTGGTTGGAAGTAGCGGTTTAAAAGAGTCAAGCCAGGCTCAAGTCATCCCTAAATTGAGCATGATTAATTAACCGAGTTCGAGCTTAAGCTCGAGCTTTATTCGACAACTTCAAGCTGGCTCACGAACCGGCTTGTTTATTATTAAAGAAAGAAAATGATTATGATTCAAAGTAATTATTATGATAAAACGATAAAAAGTGAAAAATTATAAGAAAAATAAAAATAAATCACTTAATATAATAAAATGAAATATAATTTTAAATATTTTTTAAACATTATATTTAAAATTACTGAATCCTAATATATTTTATGAATATTTTATATTGATATTCTTTCAACGAGCCGTCTCACAAGCTAACGAGTCTAATTGGGGCTGACTCAAGCTTAACTTGTTAACTCATCAGGCTCAACTCACAAGCCACTTATAAAGCCAATCCCTAGCTTGCTCATGAGCTAGCTTGATTTATTTACACCCCTAATTGAATGTGAAGTGAGTGTAAATTATTTCTTTTAGGGGTTTATAAATTTTTTTGTTAGGTTGTATTAAAAAGTAATACAATATAAAATAAACAAAATGCAATGTAAAATATTCTAATTCTTTTTTGAGTTAAAAGTAAACTCGCTCAACAGCATGTCACCAACCAACGTCGCAACCCGCCCATAGCCGGTTACCCCTCACCAAGCACCACCATAGACACCCACCAGCCACCCCACCACCACCCATCACCGCCAGCCACCATAACAATCATCCGCCATCCATCACCACCGTCGTCATCTGCCGCCAACCACCCACTGCAAGCAACCACCTTTGCCGCTCAGCTTGCAACTAGTGCTAATTAACTCCTGTGTACTATAATTAATTAACATTAATAAATGGTGAGCTATTCCCACAAATTCTCTTATAAGTATTTAAATATAAAACTTTTGCCCCTAAACCAGTGGAAGTAATCAACCATTCCACAACAAATGATAAGATAACACACATATAATAGATGAGTGAAATTACAAGATTAGCATAAGACCAGCAAAATAAAATTATGCAATTTTGAAACAACAAATTAAGGCATTTCCAACACAGGAAAGTAATAAGAAAATGGAAACTCAACTAGGATTTAAAACAATATCCTGAATTATAAGAAATAATACAACTCATTTCCAAGAATTACTAGTCCTCTCACCACTGTTACATCTCATTAAATACAGAAGAAAGCTGAAAACATAAAAGGATGAACACACCAGGAAGTTCATAGGCAAAGGGCCAAGTTTTTTCTGTCACCAAACACCTAATTCTTGGTAAGCATCACATATTTACAGCCAGCCCTATTTTCATTTTTTTCCCCTTTGATCATTCATGTAACACTTACACAAAGAGCTGCTTAAGCTCCAGCAGCAATGGAAAGCTTAAACAGCTTCTTACTGAACTAAACAGAAGAGAGAGAAAAGAATAAAATGGTCCTACGTTTAGAACCAAAAAAGAACTTAAATGAATCTCGTAAACTCAATCCATAAAAAGAAGATAACTTGTTTGGATTTCTGTCTTCTTCTTCTTCTTCTTACTTGTTTTCATTTTTTACCTGCAGCGATCCATCCTTCATCAGCTTCAAGCTGAGGCTATTGAATCTTTCACGAGAATACTGTCTTGATGCCTTCCTCCAATCTGTGCCTGCTTTCATCATTGCTGCAAATTCCTCATAGCTAATTTTTCCATCCTGCGGTGGAGAAGGAGAAGGAGAAGGAGAAGGGCAATGTTAAGTGAGAAGCTACTCTGGATAATGACTGAATCTATGTTGCGCCGATACACCTATTTATGAAAGCGTGTTGTATCGGATACGTGTCAGACACGGATACACATCCGATGCATGTCGGATACGTCAAAGCCGTATCCAATTAAAATACTATTTAATTTCAAAAGGACAAGCGTATTGGATACACATGTCCGTTGAAAGACAAAAAAGATCAAAAAAGACGCGTCATATTTACTTCCGCGGCTGCGAGCAAAGTTCTCTCATTTCGAACCCGCGAGCTGTTTACATTGATGCTAGTTTACTAGAAAATATGATATTAGGGCATCAAATTATTTTGCATTTGTAATGCTTTGATTTTGTTTCATGTATTGAAAAAATTATGTTATTGTAATTTGTATGCCTTCTTAAATGAAAAAGAAGAAGGAAATTTAGCTCTCATATGTTATTCAGTAAACATGCCACCAAATCTTACAACAACATAATTAGTGGAATCAGGCCACAAAATTCTTATTAGGCAATGAGTTTTAACTCTTCCCTTGACTCAATGCTTACTTTTATTTTGATATTATAAGCTACAATGCTACAAATGATGTTGCTTTCATATTATTTTGTCATTTCAAATATTATGCTTTGATGTTTTCTTAATTTTTATGTATGATTTATAAATTATAATGCCGTGTCCGCGCCGTACCCATATCCTGTTTTTTTAAGAATTGACGTGTCTCGTATCCGTATCGTGTCATATCCGTGTCGCCGTATCCGTATCAGTGCAACATAGGACTGAATAAATGCTAAATAGAAAATGATAAACTAACCTTGTCAGTATCCACATCACTGATAATGGCATTGATAACTTCCTCACTGTTGGAACCCAAGTCTTCTTTAAGTGCATCCCTGAGCTCTTCAATCTCAATGAATCCACTCTTGTTCTGATCGAAAAAGGCAAAGGCTTTATGAAGATGCTCATCATTGCCCAGCTTCTGCAGGTGAATTGAAAGAGCCACAAATTCCCCATACTCTAGAGTTCCATCTCCGTCAACATCAGCCTGCCATTGAAGTTATCATTAAGTTCTCCACAAATTATGATTCAGTAAATGAAAAATAAACATAAGGGGTGAAACTTACAGCTTCCATTAATATCTGCACATCTGCATCCGGAATCTGGTGCCCATGCTTATGAAGTCCATACTTGAGCTCCTCAAGAGTGATTCTTCCATTGTTGTTTATGTCCATCTTCTTGAACATCTCCTTTATGCCTGCAACTTCTTCCACAGTTAAATGCTCAGCAACAACCTGCAAATTAATTGCAATACGAAACAATGGTTAGATCATCAAAAAAGATGAAGTAAAAGCAAGATGAAGGCTGCGAAGGATTTACATTAAAAAATGAAAATTTTCAAGCAGTACATGTTTGATTTCAAATATGGCTTACAGAAATTGAAAAACGCAGGAGGTATATGTGGAAGTAATCATACCCTGAGAGCTCTCTTTTTGAACTTGTTCATCACAGAGAATTGTTGAAGTCTTGCTCGAACAGTCTCGCCCAAATTCACATTTGGAGCCTTCTTGGCATTCTGCAACCAAGGATGATCTGCAAGATGACACACTGCGTTAAGAATGCCAAACGCATGTTCTGCAACCTATCAAGTAAATAGAACTAGTAAGGGCATCTCCAACAAAAAATTTCATTTTCACTCCAAAATACAATGAAACTAAAAAATGGCGTGATTCATTTCCAATTGAACTCCATTTTGCGCCATTAGCAGAATGTAACCGTCTTTCTCCTCTTTCACGCGTTTCTTCGGCAAATCCGGTAGAGACAGAAAAACAACGCAAGTGAACAGTGCAACGTCAATATTGGCGTCGCACTGTTCACCCGCAACCAAATACCGGAAGTTTTGCCATTCGGCTGGAGCTTGCGAGCAATGCCATTCATGATTTTGGAGTTCGGTTGGAGAAGGCCTAAGAAATCATAACAATGCTGATTTACCCATCATATAATGATATCATACAACTTTCTGATATTAGTTAAATTTGATTGCCATCATTGCTATATACGCGAGCCTCGCAAGCATATCAAGATGCCATGAACACGCACAAAATGCAAGACAAACATCATTTTCTACACAATAAATTGCGAGCAACAACGAGCAGCTTACCTAGCACTTCTTGAGCTGATAAACGCCTCTTTGGATTGGGATCAAGCATCTTCTTGACAAGATCTTTGGCACTATCAGAAACCTTAGGCCATGGATCTCTTTTAAAATCTATAACAGACCGAATAATGGCTTGAGCAACTCCCTGTTCAGTTTCTGCATTAAACATATATCCTTATAGGTCAGATCATATGCACAGAAGCTTATAAACAAACTAGAATGTTATCTATTAAAACAAAATGTTAAGAACATTATATCCTCAGAAGAAAATTACCTGCCCAAAATGGCGGCACACCGCAGAGCAGAATGTATAATATGACTCCAGCACTCCATACATCAATTTCTTGTCCATAATTGCGCTTCAGAACCTCCGGTGCCATGTAATATGGACTTCCGACAATCTCGGTAAATTGTTCACCTATTCATTAATTAGTAGAAAATTAATCAGAAAAGCAAAAAAAACTATCACTTTCCGCCGTGATGCTTAGCTGTCAATGCACAAGCACAACATGCATAAACACTGTAAAAGGTTTCAGTAAGGGAATAATAGTTCAAAATTATAAGTTTGAATTGAAACATGAATAAATCAATATACATACCAGGAGTGAAAAATACAGATAGGCCAAAATCAATAGCTTTAAGAGCAGCAGTTTCCTTTTTATTGGCAAACAAAAAGTTCTCAGGCTTAAGGTCCCTATGCATCACTCCATTCTTGTGACACACCTGCAACAAAAAGTAACAAGTAGAATAAAATGTATTATATCATCTCAGCTGAACAAACAAGGAGAAAATAACAGCTCTCTCTTTCAACAAAATGCAATGTTTTATTTAAAGTATATTACATATATAATTTAAGTTAAGGTATCCAAAAAAAAAAGTTAAGGTATCTCTTCTTTTTTTGTTTAGAAATATATTTCATAAATAATTTAATATCCATTTAATCCTAATTTTATTTTCCTTCTCCAACACAATTCTACGATCATTTTTTAAAATTTTTACTGACAAATTAAAGTTTTTTTTTTTTCAATTTTAAGCTCATGATCTATTATATTTTATAACTTATTGAGTTTTCTTCTCCAATCGAATTTAAGATACCTAATAAATTTATTATTATATGAATTCATTTCATATTATTGAATTTAAGATACCTAATAAATTATTATTATATGAATTCATTTCATATTATTTAATCTGTATAATTACAATTCAATGTTTTAGACTTAAAATATAATATTATAATAACGTGTAAAATATATGTCCGTGTCATATATTTTCAATAATAGATATTTTCTTTGTGCGTTTCTTATCGGGTCCATATCAGTGCATCATCAGTCTTTGTACATAATGAAAAATAGAATGGATTGCATAACATTAACTCTATTCATGCCAATCCTACAATCTTGAATAAGTAGAATCTCCATAACAAAGCTTCAATCAACATTTTAGCATAAGAAATAGTACAGATCATGTTTTGGATTCAATCATGTTAGGATGACATAAACTCATTAAAAAAAATTGAAGAATATGACAATACCATCATAAAATTTTAAATTATTATTCAAGGTACATATTTGTTCAATAAATTCAATTAAAAAGTTCTCAGATTTTTGAAAATTTACCAGATAATATAGCTAAGAAAACTTGAAGGTGGCAACGACAACATAAAAATATGAGAAAATTAGAGCAACTATATAGAAAAAGGCTATGAATATACCAAATTTGAATACTACCAAGATAACTTCTACAACAAGTCTTCAGTCCACAATCTCAATCAGTAAGGAACAACAAAGGGAAAACTATCGTAGCCATACAAAATAAGATCATTCATAAGAGTTCTCTAACAAATAATGCAAAATTTTCTAAGTTGTAATTATTTCCAGCTTTCTTCTTCTCTGTCGTGCAAATAAGAGCCACACAAAAATCCCAAACCACAATCAATCAAACATCAAATCATGGAAAACCATCCTAAATTAATTGAATAAAACAAAAGAAATCATGAGACATCCAAAGAAGACAAAATTGGGAGATCTGCATCTAATATAAATTTTAGAGTGCTATATAAGCAAAAATAAAAATTTGAAGGTTAGATATGTAAGAACTTAGTGGCATGTGTGTGATCCCCCAACTTTCTGATATGTTCATCTAAGAAGAAAAAATTGTTAAAATAGGCATAAATTCTAAAGATGCTTCATTTATTAAATTAGAATAACATAGAACAGATCCTGCAAAATCTCTAAGAAACTCCCAATTCATAGAATTCCTCATAATATCAACATAAATAGGGGGGGGGGAAAAGCATAAATTATGATAGAACTATCATCTCACCTGCACAACCTCAACGATGGTCTTTGTAACCGCAGCAGCCGCCCTCTCAGTGTAATGTCCCCTTGCAACAATTCTATCAAAGAGCTCTCCGCCCTCGCAGAGCTCCATGACAAGATGAACAGCATTGTCATCTTCGTAAGTATCCTTCAAGCTCACAACATTAAGATGAGGAGGCATATGCCTCATAATCTCAACCTCCCTCCTCACATCCTCAATATCAACAACAGTCCTGAGCTTCAACTTGGAAATACACTTGCAAGCGAACTTCTCTCTCGTCTCCTTATCAGTGCAGAGATATGTAATCCCAAACTCACCTCTTCCGAGCTCGGCACCGAGCTCATAGCGGCTTCCGATGTCGCTACCAGTGGGCTCTTTGAGAACGATGAGCTTAGAACCGCCCGAGTTCGGCGTTCGATTGTACTCAACCGAGAAGGGGTTTGGCTTCTTCCCCTTCTTCTGCTTCGCCTTGTTCTCCTTCTCTGAAGAATCAACCGGCGTCGCACAGCAATTACCCATTTCTTATGGCTGGCTGGGTTGTTCTATAGGGTTTTGATTTTTGGACAAAGATCGGATTTTTTTCCCCAAAGTTTCGAAAACGAAGATCCAAATCGACGAAAGGGGTGACCTTTGGAAGATAGAAGAAGAGATATTTCCGTATGAAGGACTTCGGTGGGCGGATAAGAGATGGTGGGATGGATGGAATTTAATGGCAGGATGTTTAAGAAGAAGATGTAAGAGGCAAATCAAGGAGGGTTTGAATTGGCCATTTGTGGTGGGAAGAAACAGTCAAAGCTCAAACCAAAAAAGACTCTTTTCCTCCCTCCCTCTCCCTCCCTCTCCTTTTCCTACTCTTTTCCTCCGATTACAGACAAATCTGGAAGGAAAGGAAAGAGCAGGCGAAACAGGATAGACTTCTGAGAGAAATCCTTCGGCCACTCCGTCTCTCTCTCTGGAGCGGTCTCTCTTTCTCTCTCTCCTATTTCTTCGGGGCCTGCAGATTTGGTGCGTTTCCTTTCCGTTGAGCTGATTACAATCGGACCTTCGGTTGTGCCAGCTGTGATGATGCGAAGAAGTTTGACGGATTGACGGAAGTGGCTGCTTGAGTGGATTACTGGCGAAAGAGTAGGTTTGCTTGATTTGGTGTTTGGGTTCCCCTTTTCGGTTGCCAATAACGCCGGAAAGGGGCTTTCCTGATTTCTCTAAACCCTTTTCTTTTTTTTTTTTAATAAAAAAATATTGTTAATTATTCATTTTATATTAATTAGGTTCTGATTAGTTAATAGATATTATGATATTTGAAAATTATCGAACTATTAAGTAGCTGAAATCTTTAAATAACTTTGGTAGTAATGATATTTATGTCTTTGATTCATTCTTAAAAATAAGTTTTATTCCATGTGAATTTTCATAATTAAATTTAGAATAATCAAAATTTTGATTTTATCAAACTTATAGTAACACCGCATGTGATGAAGAGAAGAATCTATTCACGAGTTCAAAAGAAATCAAAATCAAGTACTTGAAATGAAATTGAAATTTTAAAATATTAATTGGATGATAAAATGATCTACAAATTTCCTATGCTTATAATCAAGTCAAGTGTCTTGAGAAGAAGAATCTGACGAGCCCATGATTGCTTAATTCTTATCCCTCTAAGGCAATTAAATTATAATATAATGATATATGAACAAAGAAATTAATATAAGTTGTTCGATAGAGTATTTTAGATTTTAACTATATTTACATATTATATCACTCTAAAAATTTCTAAAGAGACTCACACTCTCCATGAATCCCAATACTCTTAGCATGAGATTCAATGGAGTTCAACGTCTTAAGGAATCCCAATACTCTACTAGGCCATCGCCCGAGTATCATTGTTGGACCACTTCTTGACTACGGTCACCAGACCATCAACCAACTATAGACATTCGGCCATAGATTGAGTTTCATCACTGGAGCAACACTTGATTTATTGCCATGGCACAATCGTAGCAATAAAAACACTTGCTCGATCGCCACCAAGACAACCGCCTAATTGACCTTATTAGATCACTATCTAACCATCATTATTTGGACCACCATGCCACCTTTCACCATGTCGCCTTCATCAATTTGTCAACGCTTGACCTCCTCCATTAGACTGTCACCGTCCAACTAATGTCATCTGACAATTATCATCCAACTACCATCCACTAACTGTCGTCACCCAAATATGATCCTCCAACCGTGGTTGTCTGACTATGATTCCCTAACCACAGTCACTTGACTTTAGTTTTTGACCATTGTCACTCGACTTTGGTCCCCTAACCATTGTCGCATGATTTTGGGTAACAACCCGAAGTCTTAAATGGATTTATTTAAAAAGTTTGAAAATTCTAAAATGTGGTGCTGTGACGCTATACTTTTGAAAGCTGCAACTCTTGGGTGCATTTTTGGGGCACCGAAATTCGACATGATGACATCGATGCTCTTTGTTCTATAGTAATTATGGAATTAGCATGCGGTGTTGCGGCACCTGATTGGAGAGCTATGGCGCTAGCCACTGAAAAATGTTTTCATATATATTTATCCTCCACTTAGCCCTCCCCTACCCCTCACTTCGTTTTTTGCAGGCGATGGAGATAAGGTAGGGAAGAAGAAAAGACGAGAGAGAAAAGAGAGGAAGCTCTCCTGGGCTTTTTTGCTTATCACTTATGTTATAAAAAATATTTTAATTATATTAAGTGACCTCTATTTTACATCTGTTTTCAATAATTTTAAGTTTGATATGTTTCTCTCTTCTAAAGTGATAAAAATATGATATCTCCTAATTTAGTGAACTTTCATCATATAACTTTTGGCATGTGATAAATATCCTTACTCTAAAATTTTTGAATGTCTTATGTGGTAATTCCATCAGTTAGTTTTGCATGTGTGTTATTTTACCTAAAATAAGCAAGGAAAATGCTGACTGCAAAATGATATGGAGATAATGTACAAAATCTAAATTTGAATATTAAAATAAAGATTGTGGTGTCAACCTGGATGTTAACCTGTAACTGATTGACTGATTACCCCGATGGATAGAGAGTGAAGACTCTTTATTTATAGACTAATTAGATTGATTATTAATGGACATACTATTCGATTGATGGATGACAACTATGACAAATAAATATGACAGAGAATAGATAGATGATCGACTAATCATTGAGAAGACTGATTGACTAATTAAATGATATTAGAAACACAATTGATACAAAGCCATATTGGTTTTGATATGATATATGATAAGACATATAAGATTGATATAAGGGTAATTGAAATAAATGTTTTTGTTGCATATTATTTTATTATTATGCATTGATTGTAGTTGTAGATATTAGTAGTTTGTTAGGCTTTTATGCTCATTATGTGGTTTTTACATATTTTCTCGTAAATGTAAGGATCATGTAGAGCGAGGTTCTAGACTGCATGCTTAGTCTTTTCATTTTGCACTTATTAGTTGTTCTTTTATAGCCAGGATATGTAATAGTGATTAACCAATTTATGTTGTATCATGAAATTGTATATGGGTTGTTTGGGACTTATATCAAATTGTAAATATTATATAAATGCATTTATATCTTTCATAATTTATATTCCTCTATTTATATAAAATTGAAAAGCTCTATTGGTATTTAAAAATGATAGATTCTGCAGTGTTACACTTTGGTCCCTCATCCACCATTTCTTAATTAAAGTTCTTTGACCGCAGTTGTCCGATTATGATCCTTCGACCATATTATTCAACTTTGATCCTTATATGGCCTCCTGACCACCATTGTTTGACTTCAGTCCTCTGACCATCGTTGTTAAACTATGGTCTTCTAATCATCATCGCATGAATATGATCATCTAATCACCATCACTTGATTACAGTCCTCTAACCATAGTTACCTTATAACATTCCTCCAAATACCATAGTCCTCCGACACCTTCGCCTAACTATTATCTTTCAACCACCATCACCCAATAATATTCCTCTGATCACTAACATTAACAAAGACTTCAACATCAAAAAATAGAAAGCAAAGAATGTCTCACTAGAAAATTTATCCGATCTAGCAAGATCCTGATGTTTGAGTTGATAACTTTTAGAATTAAATTTAAGATCATTTAAATTTTGAATTCAACCAACATAAAATAGAATCAAACAACTTGATGAAATGAGTCCAACGTTATCAAAAATATTACAATTCAAATCAAATTGAGTTCAAACTAATCAATTAAAGTATACTTAAAACTTTTGACATATTAAATAATAGATCAAAGGATATGTATGTCTTACATGCTTATAGTTAATTCAACATCAAGATATGAGAAATATGACATATCCAAGATTTCTCAATTTTGAGGTCATTAGAGCACATAAATGCTTAAATATGATTTATGATCAAGGGAATCAATATATATCATTCAACATAATATTTTGGGGAGTTTGACTAAATTTTTTGAAATTTCACTCAAGAAAGTTATAAATAAGCATTCTTTATTCAAAAGGGTTTTTAGGGAGCTTGGGTATTAAAGAGAGCTTCAATATCTAAAGAACTTAAGTGCTCTACTAGCATCAGTGACAGTCTTTGCCCAACCATTCTCTTATTTTTCATTACTCAACTTATGTCACCCAACCATCAGCATCACTAGTTTATAGTCTCCTAGTCAATGTCGCGTGATTATGGTCTTCAGACTACTGTCTCCTGACTATTTACACCCACCCTAGCCAATAAGATTGATGCATATAATCTCTTATAAAACCAATGCGTGTTATCATCACAAATGTCAACGCCAATTGATTTCTTCGATTGCCATCACTAATAACATCAAAGCATGTTATCTCATATAATTTCAATATACGTCATCGACATAAGCGTCACCAATAGCCCTCTTTATCACTTATCATCGCTAGCAAAGTCAGTGCATGACATCATCTATAAGGTTGATGCATGCAATCAACACTAACTCAATCTCTTGACACCGACACCAAGTTTTATTCTAAACTTCTTGTTCTTTGGTCTCCCAAAGGGAGAATGATTAAATAATCCATAAATGATCTCTTAAAGATAATTCCAACGGATCAATGTTCTTCCAACTTCTACCATGAAATCCATCCTCCACAATTTATGCCGACTACACTATATCAATGACTTTCCTAATTATGGAGAAATGCCTCATTGTAATCTATAACATACATTACTGAAATCATTTCAATAATGTCAGGCCTTGTGTTTTTCTCCCTTTTCAAAATTTTAACATAAAATTTATGATGACTCTAGCAACTTTATTTTGTCTATGTATGCAAAATCTCCAAATAAAATTAAGACACTAAACTCTCTCTTCACTATAATAAATTTTCTAACACACAATGATAATTAAAAAAAAGCTATCACTCATTTTGATTACTATTATAAATTAAAATAATATAAATTTAAGCTCATTAGTTAGTCTACTAAAACGCTATTTCCATGCTCTAATTAACTTCTGATTAAGCTTTTTCAAGCTTCACAATTTCAACATTCAAGGACTTAATCAGCTAACTATGTGAATATTGAGATCACCCAAAGTCAAATAATAAAGTTGAAAGAGAGCTTTCAATTATATAATTAAAAAGGAGAAGCCCCCATTGTTTAAATGCTCAGCATTCAAACCTTCTAATTCCTTAGAAAATTTTCAAGTCGTGCATACAACTATGCGACCAATTGTAAAATAAGGTAATATGTCTAATGCTAATTGTTTGCATTTATATTTGTAGCCACGTAAATTTTACTAAAAGAATGGGCTCAATAAATATGTTAAGGTTTGATTTAGAAGAATGATTGGAAATTCTTTGGGTCATTTGGAGGGTTAAATGTCTTCCAAAAAATTTTATTTATATTAGAAATAAACGTCGATGTTCTTAAGACCACCGAAATTTAAGATTCTTACACTAAATGTCAAAATAATTTTATATACTTAAGATGAGCAAATTTAGATTGTGTTTGAATTGACATATTTTCTAGAAGAAATAATCATAATGTTATATTAAAAAATCTATAAATTGGCCTTGCATGTACATATTCTAAAAAAACTTTTGGTGGGAATAGAACCTCCCGAAAATCTACCTCTCAACATGTATGATTCCTGATTTTTGCGCTCGTTCATAACCCTCCAACTAAAATGATGACTTGATCTCTAGACATGACCTAGTTTATTGAGAAATAAATAACTCCTGCAAAAGGTTCCTCTTCCAGCTTCACGTTGGGTTCGAATGAATTAACCGACAACCATACAAATAATCTCATAATACATGCTAAATGTTTTTTTTTTTTTCCATTGACCTAAGTTAGCTTATTTGGATACTTCCACTTCATTCTCTACCTCCCTCCTCAAAATGCAAACAAAAAGAACCTTGGGCCTAAATCTTACTCTTACTCGAGTTAAAACTTCTATGTGTTAACATCAACTATCGCTAGACACTACAATCAACCAATGTTAGCCCATCATCATCATCATTTTATGTTGGTTTATTATATTCATTTGGCACCCATCAACTACAAACCTTTAACACAAGCCTTCCAAATCCTACTCTCTCCTTTAATAAAGCCAATGATTGATCCACATTGCATGAAAGCAACTAATCATTGACATTTTTGATTGCTCGTCGCCTAATACAAACTAATTAAAATTATTTAACATTCATTAGCTAGTACCATATGATGCTAGCATTTCATGGTGTCTAATCTCTTGATCTTTAAAGAGAATAATCAGATTGCCCAACATTGATCAACCTGTAACAGTCATCTTTTATTGTCACTCGGCGCATACCGTTAAGTCATGTTCGATATCTAACACAATTCTTCCCCACCATCCAAATATCCTCCCTTAAGGATAATGATTGTGTCAGATATGTAAGCATCGCATAGCTTCAAAAAATTTTGCTGAAGCCTAATTGGTCGACATTTGACACCTACCAATCACTCAATCTCCCATGATCAATTTTATCGTATGTCATCATCTAATAACGACCCATATGCCATGTTGCACCTTTTTTATCACTATGATAATTGTTTTCTTCGAATTCATATATGTTAATTCTTAGGTGATACTGTCAACTTATTATGTATATATACGACCTACATTCAACACTAAGATGACAGTGCTCTAAAAAATAAATAAATATCACCTAATGAAAACAATCTGTGCATGCCAAGACTTCCCTAAACCACCCCGCACAATAAGAACTAAAATAAAATAAAATAAAATAAATAAAATGGTATCTAATATAATATTGCAATCTATCTATATGAACAAAATGGTTTTATTATTTTTCAAATTTTTGACATGTGGCATTGTGATTTGTAAGAAATGTCTCTCTGATTTTGTTGTAAATTCAACTCAAAAAAATAAATTCAACTCTGATTTTGTTGTAAAAAATTTTACATTATTTTATTTTTGATATAATAAATCACAAGATTATTATATGTATAATTTTAAGATTATCATTAACATCCATGTGACAGAGACTATTTCACCTAAAAATAATAATTTATCTAACAAATAATATTATTTCTTATTTTGAATAGGTTGGATAGATCATTTAGCCTGTCATCAAAATTAAAAAGATTAAAATTGGTCAAAGCCTAAAAAAATAGATTAATTGGAAGCTTATTTCTAGTAATTAACGCATATATTGTATTAAATTAATGAAACAGTTTGAGATAACATTTTAATTAATTTAATTTTTAAATTGCTGTCATATTTTTATTTATTTATTATTTTTAAGAAATTTTTTAACAAAAAAAATTGTGATAGAAGATTATGTTTATAATCAGATTGTTAATTAATATGTACTAATTGCAAAAAAAAAAATATTTGGAATTGAAAAATAATTTATGAATCAAATCATGAGTTAATAAATCAAATTTAAGTCTATTTTGATTGGACTTATTTGCTTGTGAGCAATTTTAAAAGAATATTATAATAAATCTAATTGAATATGTAAAAAATTCAAATATTCAAAAATAGAATTATTAAATATCAGAACATTTTTTATATATCTTAAATATTTAGAAATATTTTTATTATTTTCTGTTCAAACTTAAATATTTTAGTAATTAGTTAATATAAATTTTTTTGAAGTTTTTGATAATGATGAATGATAAATCTTAAAGTATACGACCCGAATCTTAATCATGAATGAAAAAATTATCTTTCCTAATTTTTCATTAAATGCAACTTTTCTTTTTTATAATCAATAAAATAATTAACTCAAATTTAATTAATTAATCAAATTTAAACCCAAATTTAAGATTAAGCTAACAAGATTCTACATATTTACACACACCACCATTACATTTAAAATTTATAGGAAGCAATCCTAAGCCCTTACAATTGAATTTTAAGCTCTAAATTTGCAATAATTCCAACCTTCTATCATCTATTTGCACAAATCTTAAAGCAAAATAAAAAAGGGGGTTTTACATACATACCAATTTATTTTATGTTATTTACATATCTAACACCTAAAACATTAATATTACATGACTACCACCCATAGTATAAATTTGGGTGCATGGAATGAAATATTAAAGTTTATAGGATTGTATGAATGATATAAATGAATTATATGAGCGGTATATTTGATATTAAAGTTGTATATGGGTGGCAGGCATGTAATATTAATGTTTTGAAAGTTAGATATGTAAATAGCATAAAATAAATTGGTATGTATGTAAATTTTCCAAAAAAGAATTTTCGTGATATTCTCACTAAAATATGATATTAAAATTTGAACTAATACTCATTTTAAAATAATTTAAAATCATAAATAGTTATTTGAATCAAAATTTTAATCATGATACATATATAATTTATTTTCCAAAATTAATCTAATCCAACGGTCATACATCAATCATATTATTTTTTGTTAGTCGGACATTTTCCGGTCAACTTCCACTCTTGAAGCCGGCCGCCAATGCTTTCGCCGTGCGAATTGGAATTATTAAAAAAAACCTTTTTTTTTTGTCTTTTTCTATTATAAAAAATAATTAAAAATTAGCATTTCATGATAAATTTGGTGGGGTTTCCACGCGGCGGTGGAAAATCTTAGGCAAGCGGTTTTTATTTTAATTTTATAAATTAAATAATATTATGGCTAAAATTATAAAATTTAAAAAATTAAACGGCTTAGAAGTTAGGGGTGTCAACAAAAAAAAAAAAAAAAAAAAATTCGACCCGCTAGCCTATCATAGAGAAATTAGATTTGGGTTGACCAATTTAATAAATGGATTAGGTTTAGATTCTTAATTCGAACCCCTTTATTAATTGGGTCTAGCTCAGTTAACTCTCAATATTAATTTGATCCGAAATGAATCATTTAAATTATTTTTTCTTAATTTTTATTTGTTTATATGATTATCTTATTTTTTATTAATTAATCTAAAATCTTTTGTTATAAAGTTAAAATAAAAATTAAATCAAAATGGCTTATCGAGTAGAGTTCAGGTTGCTGGCGGGTCAACATTTTTTTACTCGTTTATTAACCTGGTTAGGTTCAGATTAACAGGATTGAGTGGGGCCAATTTTGGGTCGAACTCGAGCCCAATCCATTAACTTATTTTGACACCCTATTAGAAGTTGTGTTTGCTAGATTTTTTAGAATAGATTAAAAAAACAATAAATTTATTCTATAAATTATTAATATAATAAATTATTAATATATAATATTAATTTTAAGTCATTTTAATCATTTTTAAATTCATTTTAATATAATTTATATTAAGATATATTTAATTTTTTTTTTCATTTTTATAATAAATTTATAAAATTGTGAGGTGTAAAAATGAGAGGGGAGGGCTGGTCGAGACCAGTTGGCCTATTTTATATTGTATAAAATATTATTATTTTGGATAATTAAAAAATAAATAAATAGTATTTAAATTTTATGATGTGGCACACATGATTGGTTGTAAGCCAAGGATATAGATATGAAAATTTATAAATATTTTTTTGGTAGATATCTCTTTCATTCTCTTAATGCTACTCTTTTTATTTATTTTTCCTTATCTTTAACCACTTACTTGATATATAGCATTTATTTACATATTTTAATAGAAGATTTTCATTCATTATATACATAATTTAAAAAAAGGGAGATAAAATTAGAAGATTTTGAGTTAAAATGTTCTAATCATAATGAATTTTATAATTATTAATTTTTTTAAATGAGTATAATATATAACTAATCAATCAAAATTTATATTATATTAAAATTTAATATATAATTAATTTTAGTTAAATTTGAATTAAATTATTTTTAATAAAAATTTTTCAAGATAAAAAATATTAAATTGGAACATCATTTTCTAAAACTTTTACAAATCATTGGTCTTCTTTACATCATCTTTCTCAATTCTCATCAACAATATTATACTATTATGTTATAAAATAAAAATAAATGCCCTTAAATTCTCATCATAATAATAAAAAACAAAACTTTTAGGCTTCATTTGGGATAATCTTTTCATTATTTTTTAAAACAAATTTTTAGTATTAAAATTTCTTAAATAAAAAATTTTTATGCTAAAAATTTACTTTCAAAAATAGTAGAAAATTGTTCCGAACAAAATCTTAATCAAAAGCAACAAAGCTATATATGATTTTGCTAAAGAGTGATGGTGATCAAATGTCACCAATATCAAGTATAAATTATTATTAAAGCTATTCTCCAGTCTAAGATTAATTATAGCTAAATAAATAAAAAAATTATAAATGAATTATTACATTTCTTTGAAAAAAAAAAAAGACTAAATACACAATCACATAGTAGCATTAATTTCTCTACATTTTATATCTTAACTTTTTTAAAAACACAATATATTAAATGATTCATGTCATCATTGTCGATAAATTTTACGCTAGCTATCGACTACCTAACACAACCCTCCCTTTTTTGAGAAATTATTATGTGCGGACACTGGACCATCCTGAGACGAATCAGAATGTGCCACGTAACTGGATACACAACATACCTAACCGCAATACACAACAAGCAGGTGACATGACACATTTTGATTTGCCTCCAGACGGTGTTAGTATCCTCACAGAATAATTTCACCTATTTTTATTGTCGAGAGCTTGAGACCCGACAACAATATTAAGGGATACAATGCGAGGATTTCATAGGAGGTCAATCACACTAGTACTACTCATGCTTAACTAAGAAGTTCTGATGAGATCCAATGCACTAGTGCTGATATAATCGCACCTACATAGGTAGATAAAAACTTGATATTATTGTTATACGAGTAAAACAACATAGTATATATCATAAAATAACACTAAAACAAGTTCAACCCATAAATCATATATATATAAGTAGAGACACATTCATAAAACCTCAAATTGTTGTGATTCTACTAATGAAACGGCTAGACTCAGCTTGAGATAACATAATTTATCTCTTCCAATAGAATAACTACATGAATAAGATAAAATAATTCAAAGGAAGAACAGCTTGCAATAAATAAATAAATAAATAAAATTTCGCCAAAATATCCTCTTACTCAGAATAGACTTCAAAATATTTAAATTTATACGGAGATGAATTCTGCACACGGCATTCCTGAATTACACTAATCTCAATATAAATTTAAAAATTTTAAAATCCATTCTAATATGTTTCGTATTAAGATATCCTTAAGATATCCTCATAGAGGAACTTTTATTAAGTCCGGTGTAAGGACGTAGATGAACGTCCGGTCGGAGGCAAAATCCCGCCAAAAAACTCGGTATTTGCTCGGTATTGTTAGGTATTATTTGATAATAACGAGGAATACCGCTCTGTGAAGACCAATACCGAGTTATACCGAGTAATACCGAGTTGTACCGAGTTTTTTCTTGGAAAAACTCGGTACAACTTTTGTATAACTCGGTATTGCTCGGTATAACTCGGTATTGGGTCTTCACGTGATTGTATTCCTCGTTATTGTTTGATATTGCTCGGTATTTGCTCGGTATTTCTCGTTTTTTGGCGCGATTTGGCCTCCGACCGGACGTTCCTCTACGTCCGGTCGGAGGACGTAATAATTGTTCCTCATAGAGACGCAAAAAAGACCAAGCGAAAGATGAAAGAAAATCAAAATTATGAACTTCTAAAATGATCCAATGAGTTAATAATTGACAAATTGTGGCTTTGTGAAGAAAAAGACTTGGTCCAATATGGTTGCTTAAAGAATAATTGGTCCAAAAATTTTGGCAGAAAATAAAGGTTTACTGTGCATTGAATATTTGAAAATTTCATAAAGTTTTCATCAACAAACTTATACTAATAGCCATATAGCAGACAAGTGGAAGCAGCAATTCTCATGCTGTACAGCATATGGCAAATACTACAAGTCATATCAATACAGCCAAAGAACAAAACATCACAGATGTCTGAAGATAAAACAAAAATTTCTGTTTGGTTGGAGAAATTATTCTATACAGACACCAGATTATCCAGAGATGAATGAGAGAACACCACGTCACCCAGTACATAGCACCAATACACAACAAAAAAGTGATGGGCGCGCTCTCATTCGTCTCCGAATGTCATCCGGTATCCGCACAGAATAATTAATCCTTTGGTTGGGATATCTCCTAAATCAAATAGGAAATAGAAAAAAGGAAAAGAGGCTTTACTTTATGCAAAGAGAAATTCTCTTTCATTCTTCTTTTCCATTTTGCTGGGAAGCAACATAATTGCGGATTACCTCCATGGCTAGCTGGTGAGCAGATTTGCTCTGAATCTGGGCAAGCTCCTCCATTGCTTCATATGTTTGTCGGTCGGCGAAAATTTTGAGATTGTGTTTTGTAGGAGACTTTATAACACCATCCCACTTATTGACCATCTCTTGCAACTTATCAAAGCCCTATAGAACAAAAGCTTGGTTTGATTGCCTTGTGAATGTTGGATTGCAATCAGATTGTAAACAAAATTTATGATAAATTCGGCTATATTTGTGAGTTTTCCAATTGCATTATCAGCAAGTTTAAAGTATGCAAGGTCCAGAGTTAGCACATGCATGCTTTAGATGAAAAAGGTTAAAAGATTCAACTCATTTCTAGCAAAATGGAAATGTAGTACAGAGTTTTGCACACCACTGCATTACATGAAAATGGAAATCATGGAAACAAAGCTCATGTACATGGAATATCAAACACTAGTTAACAAGCCAAAATGGTTTTACTGAACCAAAGGTAACACCAAATTTCAATAGAAGCATAAAAATCTCAAACTTAGCAGCATGCGGCAAATCAAGTTGGTGGAGAGAGAATTGCTTTTGATTGTCATAACTTTTTATTTCTTGGCTAACTAAACTTTTTAATACTATTTTGAAGTATAAAAAGATGTCATATGAGTGGAGAATGAGTGTGTTGATTCATATTTTTAAGAATAAAGGTGATGTACAAGATTGTGCGAATTATAGATGAATTGAGTTAATGTGCCATACTTTAAAACTATGGGAGCGAGTCATGGAGCGTAGGTTGCAGCGTGATACTAATGTTTCTCAAAATCAATTTGGATTCATGCTTGGTAGGTCTACTATGAAAGCCATATATTTATTGAGAGGTTTGATGGAGAAATATAAAGAGAAAAGGAGGATCTACATATGATATTTATTGATTTAGAGAAAGCATATGATAAAGTTCCAAGATAAGTGCTATGGAGAGTTCTTGAAAAGAAAGGAGTTAATAATGTTTCTATTCAAACCATTAAAGATATGTATGCAGAAGCTATTACTTGTGTTCAAACATAAGGTGGTATGACAAAATATTACTCTGAGTTGATCCCTACTTATGGTCAACGACGAGATATCTAATTCCTTTGATAGAAATAAAGAAAGTCCGCACAACTATACCGACATTGTGCCACTTCAATAATTTTACTTGTCTAATTCTATAAACGATTTGATGGAAATAATGTAGCATAGTCTGGTTTTGGACATAATTTGCACGCATATTGTCCTCTTTGTCATGTATTGAACTCTTTAGTAGGTATAATGTGACTAACTGGGATTTGAGCACACTCTATTGTACCCATTTGTATTGCTAGTTTCAAGAAAAGTAAATAATCCTTATGAAGGATAACAGCTCTAGAATATCAAATATATTTTTGTAGATATTGCAGGTGATGTTAACATGAAAGTTCTGATAGTAAACTTCGTCTTAAGAAGTGAAACAATCGTAAAATCACTCGTTTGAGGACAAAAGAAATAATAATGATGAGTGATATCATCTGTTGTTATTATGAATGCAGGCATAGAGATATAAATATTTCTGGCTAATCAAAGAGCTCTGCAAAATGAAGTACATCAATTCTTTTGTATAGTAGAGTACAACCATGTAAATAAAATATTTTTTACATATCAATATGTCAAATAAATGAATTTGCGTATGTACCTTAAAAATGGCCATGAATATAGTATTTGAATGAGTCTTACATGGAATCAGAAGACCTGAAGTTTTTATGAACTTATTATGCATTTCTCCAATGACATTTTAAAAAACAGTTTTAAAATGCCGACTAACAATTTCTCTTGTTTGTTGAAAGTAGAAGTGAATAACACGATTACACATGCTATGACTAAGTGTATGGACTAACACAACAATTTGTTCTTCAATACCCACGTTAATCATATCCGCAAACAATTCTCTTGATGGTAGAGTGCATAATTAAAAAAAAAAGTTCTCTCCACTTTCAGAGAGTTAACACATAAAAATAAAAACAAAATATAGCCAACAAATGTATGCATCATTGTGTGCTCCGTTCAAGATTAAGATTTTGCATTCATTAAAAGAAACAAAAAAGTTATCACATCATAACTAACTGCATGCATTTCATTGCTACTCAACTTTTTTGTCACCGCAAAATTCATCCCAATCAAAAGATTGTTCTTGAATATTATGTGAATGGTCATCTATGTAGATTCTTCTGGTTTAGTACCTCTATGTTATTTTAAGAAAAAAAGGTGAAGTTTAATCGAATCCATGTTCTATATATCTTGGGATTCTTAAAAGAGCACTTATTTTGAAGTAATCTGAACATATGATTATACTGAGAAAAATAAATTGATGTTATACTCAATGTGTCGTTCTTAACTAGAAATGGTCCTCCACTTTGGGTTGGTAAGTTAGATTTATGATCCCGATTTTCACCAAAAAAATAAAAGAAAAAAAATTTGCTATCCATTCTAAGTTTAGCATTAAAAAAATTATCTTTTTCTCTGTTTAGTTGAATGCTAATGATATTCTTCTTGTTGATAAAACTAGAGAGGGGTTAAAGGAAAACTTAAATTATGAAGGTCAAACTTAAAGTCTAAAGGTTGAGCAGATATAAAACCAAATACACAGAGTGTAATTGATGCAAAACTACGTATGAATGCAGTCAATTCATTAGGAATTTGCACAACTCTTGATTAGAATAAAATGAAGAAACTAGTAGCAGCTCAAACAACTAAATAAAACGAATAAGGGGTCACACCCGCTTAGGTTAAATCACATAACCAGATATTTGAGGCTTTCAAAATAAAACAGAAAACAATATTATGTCAAATAGTAGTTTCAAATAAAATCTCTAATCTAACAACGAGAGTTAATAAGCACAGAGGCACGCTCAAGACCCTACGTTTACTAAGCTTAGCATGAGCAAGGAGAATCGTAATTCGTGACTACAATCAAGCATAAGATAAAGTTAGATTTAAGAAATATATTAAAAGGGGAAAAAAGAACCTTTGTCACGGTTCGGTGGAGATCCTCCACTTGACGGCTTGACGCCTTCAAACTGTTCTTCGATTGCTTCCACCAACCTGTCCAGAATATGCTCAATATAATCTTCGACGGTGTGATCGATCCTTGTATTAACGTCAAAGAAGGTTGATCGAAGAATGTCGACGAAACCGTCCTCATCGTAGGTTAGGCCGTAGTCAGTCTCCGGATCCACCATTCATAGATGATAGTTGGCAAGTCCTCCAAGGATTATTAGCACCCTTGATTAATAGGGAGAGAAAGAAGTTTCTCTCCAATAGAAAATCGGGAAGGGGCTAAGAACACGTTCCTTTCCCAAAATCTGAAATTAAATTTCAGATTTTAGAAAATCAAGGATGAGAATTCTAGGGGGAGAATCCAATCCTTAAATTCCGGTGGGGAATTAAGTGGAGGGAGGGAGGGAGAGAGAGAGAGAAAGAGAGAGAGAGAGAGAGAGAGATTCAATTTGATTCCAAGATTGGAGAGCCTTCTTTGGAAATCAAACTAAATAAAGGATCAGTAAATTTCGGCTAGGGAGGATGTGGAGGTGATTTAAATTTATTTCCAAGAGGAGTTAGAGGAGGTTTAGGAAATAAATTCCCAAAATTCCCCTATAGGGCCGGCGGCATGATGGAGTAAAGGGGCAATTAATGAGTGCAATTAAGGTTTCTTAATTTAGGTTTTGGACTTAAGAAAGATTTATTTTAAATACAATTGAATTTAAATTTCAAATTAGATCCTAAATAAATACTTTCCTAAAATAGAGGAGTTATATGAGGAAGGATTTTGAATTCAAAATTCAATTGAGTTGAAATTCAAATTATCCTAAATTAACTCACAACCCAATTAGGAACTCAAGAGTGAAAGGGGGCATGGGTAAGGCTAGAGGCTAGGGATGTAGGGCCGGCGGTATGGAGGGGGGAATTTCGGGTAGGGGCTGACGGGTTAGGGAAGGGGAAAATCCGTGGTGCTAGGTTAGAAGGAGATGATGATTTGGAGGTGGAAGAGGTTTGGATGCAAGGTCGATCGTTAGTGGAGGTGGAAGGAAAACGACAAAGGATAAAGAAGAAAACCACGAACCCGACCGTCTCCAAGGTTGGTGGGTGATCCGCTCTCCCTCTCCTAGGGATCTCTTCAAAGTTCTCTCCAAGAACTCTCAAACGCTCTCAAAACACAAGTGTAATAAAATCTCATCATAATCATTCATTACCCGAAAAAAAATAGAACAACGGGCTATAAATAGCCTAGTACAAGAGACTCGAGAAATAAAAGACTAAAATGCCCTCGGGGCTTACATACAACACCCCTTTTACTAGAAGGGTACAACGGGAAACAAATGACATAAAACAAAATACAACGACATGAAAATAAAAAACAATACATGATATAAATCATAAATACAATGACTCGATCGTGGCCGTAGATCGGCGGCCACATCTCTGATAAACCTTCCACGATCTGATGTCCACATCAGTAATTTTAGTAATAGATCTAGTAAGGGGGTTGTGACTTTGTGTGATCAAATCATTAAAAGAGTACACGTTTTAGATATCTCGAGTCTAATTTTTAAAGTGATGGTGAAATAGTTGGCGATCTTATTAGTAGAATTCAAGTTAGATGGTTGAGCTGGAGGAATGAATTGGGTCTATTGCACGATAGAAAAGTATCCCTCAAACTTAAGGAAATTCTATAAGATGATGATGAGACCTGTAATACTTTATGGCGCATAATGCTGGCCATTAAAAGAGTAAGTATAAAATTAAGTTAAGTATTATAGAGATGAGGATGCTTAAGTGGATGAGTGGTTACTCTTAAAGACATAATGCAAAATGAGTATATACGTGAAAAAGTTGCAGCAGATAAGATTAGAGAGAGTCATCTTAGATGATTTGGTCAAATAAAACATTAGCCTTCTGATGACCCGATTAGGAGAGTAGATGTATTAGATATGGCCTATAAATCACCCGCTTTGGTATCTTTTTGAACAAAAATGGGAATATTGTTCCTCCATTGATCAAGAATTTCCATGATCATCCAATAAGAAGTTTTTCAATTTCTTCAAATGAACGATTTGAACACCTATGGATTCTAACAACTGATTGCAGAGTTGATCATTCGGACCTTTCAATTCATAGATGTGGATCTTTAAGAAATGTAGAGGTAGACATAAAAAGACTTGATTTGAAAGTATTAGAAATGACATTCTTACTAGATTTAAATAGGAATTATACTGTTAATAGTATGCAATAGAGAAAAAGGATTCATGTAGCTGACCCAATATAGTGGGGTAAAGGCTTGATGTTATTGTTGTTGTTGTTGTTCTCTTTAGTTGAATGTTGAAAATATCCCGGAAGCTATTAAAGAATGCCAATGCTAGGTGAGAAAAATCTAATTATTGCTAGTGTCCCATCTAAATAAATACAGCTTATTAAGGAGCCAATACAGGATATGCAAAGGTTATATATACGCATTATTAACAAGCACTTAGCATGCAATTAGAAATGTTGGATAGTAACAGTAATGATCCCAAGTTTCCAACTAATATGGCTTCACAAAAAAATAAAATAAAACAACTGTTCATTCTAATTTTAGCAGAAAAAAACTATCTTTTTCTATGTTGAATTGACTGTTGAAAGTATCTTGGAAGCTATTAAAGAATGTTAATGCTGGATGAGAAAAATCTAATTATGCTACTGCCCTATCTGAATAAATAGAGCTTATAAAACTATAAAAGAACCCATATAGGATATGCAAATATTACATATCGCCATTATTAACAACCATTTGACATGCAATTAGAAATGAATGCTTTTAGAGTGCAAACACATAATTGAACTCGTAATATAAAAATGACGACAGGATGCTTACGACTCTAGTGGTGAACTGGCCGAACGGTTCTCCCCGTAGACGTTTCCTTCTCCAATTGTAGAGAAGTGGTTCCAAAACCTTCTCTAGATCTTGGATCTTCACCTTATTCATGAAGCATTTAGCTAAACTAGTCTGGTTAGGTGTTCCCCCGAGCCAAATCTGTTCCAGAAACAACTAAGAAGATGACCTTCATAGTTGATGCCGTATCCTTGGTAGGATAGTAATACAGTTACATTTGTCTTTTACACATCATGAACAACATCAAATACCTGATAACTGTTAGGACCATCACCAACAAACCCTAGTTCAGCCATGTATGGTCTAGCACAACCATTAGGGCAACCAGTTATCCTTATAACCACAGATTCATTGTAACGTAAACCCACCTACCATAATACATCAGCAAATTCAAAAACAAGAAAATTTGACCGAATGATTAAGAAAATGTTGTCAATTACCTTATCAAAAACAGCTCGAACACGTTTGAGAATGTCAGGTATTCCTCTCTCAGCTTCAGTTATTGCTAGAGGGCATAATGGTAGAGCCGGACATGCCATGGCAGTTATGTTGAGAGGATCAACATACTTTGGTTGCTGTAACACGGTTAACTATTTCAGAAAGAATAGTAATTATGGTCAAAACCTTAAAAAAAAGGTCAAGGAAAAGAATGCTTTCCCAGGTTTAGCAAACTAAACCTGAGTCGCTATTAATCTACCTAATGTTTATTTTGCATAAACAAGATATATTAAAAAACAGAATACTGTTGAAACCTTCTGTACATCAACTGAATCAAAATTTGGCCACCAATGTCTAATCCCACGACCCTAGAAACTAGTTTAAATATGCCTATTTGCAACGACCGAGAATGGTAGATATCCAAAAAAAAAACCAGCAGAAGGCGATGAGATTTTCACCAGTTGATCAGCAAAAGAACAGTAGTAATAGGTATGCCTTGGCTACCAGGGATATCATTTGGTTATGCCGACTACTCAATGAACTTCATATTCCCATCACTAAGGTTTTGTTTGGGACAATTTTCTTCATGCTTCTTAAAGCAGCTTTCTAGTTCAAACATTAAAATTTTTGTACTAGAAAACTGCTTTACGAAGCAGTAAGAAAGTCGTCCCAAACGAAGCCTAAACCAAAAAACCAATGCTGTGACAACATTCCTGCTATAGCTATCGCCAACAACCTAGTTTTCCATGCTCGTATAAAGTATATAGAAATAGATTATCACTTCATCCAAAAACAAATTAACCTTAATACAATCAAAGTTTTGCGTGTTACATCTCAAGATCAAGTAGCTTATATTCTCACAAAATCTTTAGCCACTTCTAGTTTTCACAAGCTAAAGCATAAGCTGACTGACTATCCAATGCGAGACAGCCAGCTTGATGGGAGATAATGGTGACAGCCACTCTTCATAGGCATGCATCATGTGGAGCAATTGACCTACTGTTAGCCATGTCCAACATGAATCAAAGTTCTCCCAGGCCATCTACGCCGTCCATACAAAGCAAATCCTTACTCTAACCTCTCTATACCTGCATACAGATTATTCTTTATCTAAAGACATGTACTACCTTTATTACACGGTATGGAAAATTAATAAGAGAAATAAGTACTTTCATGTATCTCTTTTGTCTTTATCCCTTCTTCATCATTTTCCCTTCGAGATTTCATTACATTACACAGTAAATCAACATGCAGTTCAACAATAAATTTACTCTTGCCTTATCATAGTTAAAGTTTTTAATGACTATGCTGTTATTACTTTGATCATGTTTATCACTATCCTTATTTGGATTTTTGTTATTTGTCAAGAGCCAAAAAAAGGTAATTTCTCATTCGGACATGCTTATTATGCTGAGGTTGGAAGTACTAAAATGTCCATTAATGTATGGTTACAACAATAAATAGTATGCCTTGTGCTGTAATTAAAGATTGAGTATGAAATAAAAAAAAGGTTTTTCCTCTTACATTTTCTTACTTGGTAGATTCCTCCATCTTTCTCTAACCCATAAGGTTCTTCATTATACCACCCTAACTCTTGCCTTCACAGCTCTAGAGGCTTGCATTATTCTGATTTTCTCAACTTCTCTTTACCTCCCTTGTTCTTACTCTACATGGAAATCTTCTCTTCTCAACAAATTAAGTCTGGCACTGTCTTCACTTACCATTGCACCACTCTGCATCAAATGATACTATAAACCAATCTACTTAATATGAAAAGTTCCCCGTTATAAAGATCAGCATTAGAGATTCTATGGTATGTACTCATGATTTCTCTTGAAGATCGATGTTGTGAGCCTTCTATCAAATAATTATTTTCCTTCCCCTTTGTATTTTCTTCCTATTCAATTCACGACTTTTACATCGGGATGAATTTCCCTTTCATCTCTTCCTCTAGTATGGATTTCCCTTAGGATGGATTTTGATGACATGGTTACATGAGTGAAGACCTCCAACCTTCCTGCAATAGCATTTCACTCTCTGAAGCAAACTTAGAAGCCAACGGAATTGACACAATTCAAGACGTCTATTTCAGTGCTCAATCACAAGTCATTATGTCTCTCAATTTAATTTATTTAACATTATCATGTCATGTCCTTTATCACAGTTAAAGCTTTTAGTGATATATAATTTTCATTATTAATTTCTATGTCATATCACTGTCCTTATTTGTCATTTTGATACTTGTGAGGAGTAAGATGGTCATTTTTTATTCATACATGCTCATCGTTATCACACTATTAGTAAAATATATGGTTGTTATTATAAATAGTAGACGTTGAGCTATGATTAAAGATGATTAATTATGGAATAAACAAATGGCCTCCCACAAGCATTTTTGTTCTTGGCTGATCCTGAATCTGCTAACCATGAGGCTATTCATTTTCTCTCTCAACCTCTTACTTCCCTTCCCATGAAGCGGCCATTCTTCCAATATTCTCAACCTCCTCTTTCAATCCTCGATTCTTCCTCTACATTGAATTTTTTCTCTTATAAACAAATGAAGCTCCAAAGTCCTTCGCTATCTTTAATGGTTACAACCCCACTTTGCAAAAATTATGAGATCTCCATGAGCAGAAAATGTCCATTAGATGACTTACATGGGAATTAATCCACATTAATGTTGCTATCACTATTTTTCACACAAATTATTTTGGTTCTATCAAGCAATATCACTCACTCTCATCTCTAAACTGATTATCACACCCCCCCCCCACCTTTATTTCAGAAAAAATTTTCAGCAGTAAAAAATTAGTATCATCTTGCTGAATTCCATGAACTTTGGTTTACAGATTCACAACCTAGTCGGATAAATTGCCTGCTTATAGCTTTTTATCAATTTCCTATCATCTCCCTTACTAAATGCACGCCTCTACAACTAAGGCAGTTAAAGCTTTAAAAAGATACAAAAAAAAAAAAGAAGGAAACGAATTTACCAGTAGACCAGCCTGAGCTAGAACTGTTGTAATTGGTCTTCTCCAAGTACGTCGAATATCACATAAAATCAAGTTCTGGTTTGGCGTAATCCGAACATTTAAATTATATTTCTCAATTACTTCCCTCAAAGCTTTCTTCATTTTACCTCCAATACGGCCACTATCAACATGAAGGCCACAGAACAATGCTCCATCCCCCTATGAGACAATAGGCTTTGAAGTATTAACTTGTAAGAACATGAAACCAAATAAAATTAAAATTCAAATATACAATTGCACATCATTCAAATTAAAGCATAATATATGCCAAATAAACCTGCTCATGCCATCCTAGGTAGCTTCTGAATTCCCAATCAGGCAACTCTCTGAATGGTTCAAACTTCTTTCCATAATACTTCTCAACAACACAACGGAATTTTTCAATTCCCCATTGACTTATCAAATACTTCATTCTACTATACTTCCTATCATCCCTTCTCCCATTTTCTCTCTGGGTAACAACAATTGCCTTCACAGCATATAATATATCTTCTTTTGGTACATAACCCAGTGGCTCTCCAAGACGAGGAAAAGTGGTCTCCACCCTGTGTGTCCTTCCCATGCCACCACCCACCTTAGCGTTACATACAATCAACAGTCAGTTCGTAAATGAACAAAAGCAGCAAATAAGAAAAAAACATAATCTTTACTGCTTACATAGATATTAAAGCCTTGATGCTCTCCATCACTATCAGAAATCAACACAACACCAATGTCATTGGTTAGAATATCTACTGAGTTGTCAGTAGGAACAGTCACTGCAATCTTAAACTTCCGAGGTAAGAACTGGGTACCATAGATGGGTTCTGGAGATTCTGGAAAGTTTGTCCCATGGGAGTTATCATTACGAGCTGCAGTTACCTCAGGAGGCTCTGCAGACATGACTTTTTCACCATCTACCCATATATCATAATAAGCACCAGATTGAGGAGTCAGAAGTGCAGCAATGTTCTCTGCAGTCTCCTGAGCAAAAGCATACTCCTTGTTTGTATAGGGTGCTGCTGGGGCAAGAACATTTCTGTTTAGGTCACCACAAGCACCAAGAGTTGATCCCATATTCTTTATGATAGTGCTCATCACAGTTTTGAGGTTCTTCTTTAGAACTCCATGCAACTGAAATGTTTGTCTGGTGGTTAGACGGAGAGTACCAATACCAAATTCATCTGCAAGGTCATCCATTACCAAGTAGAGCTTGTTTGGGACTTTACCACATGGATTTTTTGTTCGAAGCATAAACTGGTAAGACTTTGTACCACGTTCATCCCTGTTGGTCTGTTGATAACTTCCATGAAACTTGATCAATTGGGTGGCAACTTCATTAATGCCAGCCGCCTCATTCTGCAACTCCTCGTTTAGAGGGAACCTAAGAAAGTTGCTTTGTTCTTTGTACAATTCAACCTTGCTTCGTTTGATGACAGCAGTATCAGGCTGCAGTTATACATGAAGCAACGTGAGCATTTTATTGTGGTTATAAAGAGAATAAGGATCTTAGTAGCACTGTTTTCCAATTTGGGGTAAAGCGAAAGTGATTCTTGTTAAATTAATTAAATTTCTATAACATAGTTCAACCTTTCCTGACTTGAGAAACTCCAAACAGAGTAGCTAAGAGGTGCTGCTCCATTATTCTCGCTTATTTTCTGCCATTTCAAGTAAGATTTGCCTTAAGGGATTTCCTATCTTCTCCTTGTTTTGTAGATTACATAGCTAATAATACTTTAGATTTAGATTATAAGTTGATTACCAGTTTGTTCACAAATTTGTGACTGATTTGTTGTGCTCCTATAAATGGCTAAAAGTTAGAGCATTATGTAAGCCTTTGTGACCACCCACCCACCCACACAAAAAAAAAAAAACATTTTTCCCTCTAAAGGTTTGGTTCTCCCTTTCTTCATAAAATTCTCTTCCCCTAAAACCGAGCAAGCCCTCTCTTACTATGAAGACGGTATTAGAAAGGTCACAGATAGTACATTTAAGGATATTGAGATTCCCCCTTCAAAAGAAGCTAAGCATCCTGTCACTCTTGGGGGCTCCAAAAATTTGCACCCCGACTTCTTCCCGCCTTCTTATCGAGGAGAGTTTTGACATATTAAGTTCCGAGATAAATTTTCGTAAGACGGGTTAGATTTTTAAATAAGACACTACTAAGATATTTCATCCTCATTTTGCAAGGACTTTATGATCCGAGGTATGATTATCCATTGACACAAGCCCCTATGGTTCATTATCTCTCCCGATAATGAGAAAGAACGTTCAATTAAGGATAGTCGTTAGATAGACATTAAGTATCTGGAGTATAGCAGCAGTAATTTTCAGGATTTAGATTTTAGATTTTTAGGATTTTGAAATTTACCACCGCATACTTAAAGAAGATAGTGGGGTAAACGATAATGAGCCCAATCAAGACCTCATGGTTATGTTATCCCGGATTGTAGTGTTCCCTATTCAACTTAGTTAAAGAGGTGGTTGATCCAACCTGACCAAAAGATCTTTGTCAGCAGTCATGAGTTGCCTCATCAAATGGTACCTTGTGGACTTTGGGCGAATGTTTGTCGAAGAGAACAAATTTAAGTCAATCTTAACTAGCAGTAGCTTTGTGACTTATCAAGTATATCCTATGATTTATTACTGAAGGGTTTTAAGCTGTTAGAAGCATATTGTGATGCCCCAGAATTAAATAGTGAAAGGATTCGTCTGACATTCTGATCGAACTCCATTCCAGTTGCCTTGCTCGGACCTGAAAATTTCAACCACATATAATGAGCTTTACAAAGCCCAGCAGGTCACCAAAGCCTACAACTGAAATCAAAGCACGGCGATGCTATCAATATGCATGTCAGTCAATTAAATCCATATCAGTCAATGGTCAATGAGTCTATGCAATACGGAAATCTATAGTCAATGAAATCAATAGTCGATGCAGCGGAAATCAAATCAGTAGTCAATGCAGTACGGAAATCAATAGTCAATAATCACAGCGGTAAAAACATCGATAAATCAATACGCCACAGCAATCAAATCAGTAAGTGACTGGAAGCCAATATCTATCCATCGTAGCAGTGTCTATCAATCAATACTATCAGTTCAATCAATCGTGTCGTCTAGTCAATTCGTTGTATCTATATTATTCTTGCAAATCAGTCAATCCAATTATTCAATACGATTTACTCGATATCAATATGCGATATTCAATATCAATACATTCGTGAGAATCATTTCATAATGACGACGCGTGATGCTACAATAAGAAAATCATCTCAATCAATAAAGCACTTTCCAGTCAATTATATCAATCAGTTGGGAATCCATAGAACAATCAAATCAACATATCGACAAAACAATCGAAATCAAATCCATACAATGAAATCGTCAGGTCAATTGAAATCAATACAATCAATTCAATAAAGAAGTCTATTCTACGATAACTCAGATCTATATGGCAATAATCAATTCAATAAAGTCGATCTAGTCGATCAATCCAGTCAATCAATCAATCATCGGCACGATGAATCAATGTATCAATGCATCAATAGTATATCAGGATCTGTCGTATCAATAGTATCCATATGTCCATATCATATCCATATCGATGTTGATGTCGATATCTATCAATCAATACAATCTATATCAATGTCGATGTCAATATCTATGAATCAATACACAGAATCCATATCAATGTCGGTGCCGGCGTCTATGAATCAATACAATCCATATCCATAATCCATAGTCCATAGTCCATGATCGATAATCCATAAATCAAGTCGATACAATTCCATACAATGGTCTTACTCGACAAGCACAAACACTAGCTATGATCAACCAGGTTAAACTGGCTATTATCAATAGTGCTGTTGTAGAATCCATATTGCTGTTGTAGATATCCGTACGTTGGTTTCTATCAAGAAGAGTCGTCACTCTTTTGCCCGTCGGCCGCCCGTCGGCCACCCGTCGGCATATAAAACTCCTTATAACTCCCAATCGTTATATCAATGATCAATGGTTTAAAGGAAAGCCCGTCGGCCCACCATCCTGTACAGGTCAATATCAATCTCCAACCAACGTTCAACCAGGTTCCCACTTGTCTTTCAGTAACAATCAATCAATCCAATCAATAGTCAATGCAATAATCGATGCAATAAGCAATATTAAAGAAATCTAGAACAATCATATCAATAGTCATACACATATCAATTCAATCTATCAATTCCAGAAAATTCGGAAATCATACGAAAATCGGGCAGCGTAACGGCAGTCGGTCAAATTTACACAAAAATCCTGCAAAAAGCATAACTTCCAAATTTCTCCAAATTACCGTAGAATATCCACAACATCAATACAAGACTATTATTCTATAGAATCCAAATCAAATCAAGTCCCGATATTTTTCTATTCGATTAAAATCGCGTAGAATCAATTCCGACCGGTAAAATCTTCGTAGAAAATACTCAAATCGTGTGTAATAATCATATCTATAACATACCAAAAGTTGTGCGGTGAAAGTTGTGTCAAATAAAAATCATGTCGAAAATTCGACTACGAAAACACAAAACAGATCGCAACTCGGTCAAAACTCAATATCTTTGAAAACAGAAATAGGGTTCGGAGTCCTTACCACGAGATCTACACTTTTCCCAACAGCGACGTCGGACGAAAAGCACTCCGCGGCCTCCAAAACCAAGCTTTTCCTCTTTTCCCTTTCTCTTTCTCTCTCCTCAAAATATCTGATTTTTATAAAATGATTTTCTCTCTCCTCAAAAACGAGCTGATTTTCATATATCATTAAGCTGATCGGCCCGGCCGATCGCCAAATCGTCCCGGGACGATCAGACCAAAATGGATCGTCCTGGACGGTTCCCAGAACTGTTCTCAGGACGATATTTTCTACAGTGCAGATCGGCCTGGACGATCTCACTATCGTCCTGGACGATCCTGGGAGGAAAAAATCCAAATCAGAGAGGAACAGTAAGGGAACGAGGTCTCACACATATATGCTCTGGCCATAATCATTGTTTAGTAGCACCACTTTACGACAAAACCATCCAATCATAGTCGTTTATCTGTGATGTCATTACTAACGAGAGCTCATTTGAAAATGAATTTTAGATATAAGCTTTATTGGGCCTTCCCTCTTTGGGAATTGAGGTTATCCTCATATTTATCCCCCCTAATAAACTATTGTGAAGTGCGAATGAAATTTCACTTTAAGTTTTTAGTAATACATTTCATTTGAGTGTTTTAAATTTTGAGCTCTTATTGAAATTTGAGCCCATACATGATTAATTTTAGAATTTAGGGACTTTTTTTTTGGAAATTAAGTAGTGGTCCCCTTCGATTAAGATTCACTATTAACACGGTCATCATCGAGATGACGTTTAAGTTACTTTTAAAATATTTGAATTTCGTCGGGAGTTGAAGGCATTTTATAATATAAGGACCCCTCCAATTGAGATTCACTTTCAAAATAATCACCATGGAGGCTTTTATGTGATTATTTTTCATTGTTTGAACTTTATCAACTTTATTCATTCACTACCAGAGGATTAGGTTCGATATGAGTTATTTATTTTAAACCACGCAGTATTCTCGAAACTCAAATTTAGTAGTTCGACGTATAAATTGAAGCACATATGGACATTTGATTTGAAAATAGAATTTGTTTAGTTTAACTCAATTTTAACCTATACAGCATTATGAGACATTTGCATTTGCATGATTATCATGATTGTCGGAGCAAATGCAAGAAATTGGAACTTCTTTTAAATGTCAAACGCATTTTCAGTGTATTTGCATAATGAGCTTGCATACTATTTTGCAGACTTGCTTATTGTTCAATGCTCTTGTATAATGCATTTTGCACACTAATCAATGGGCATGCACGCTTGCATAATGCATTTGAAACATTTATTTGCACACTTGCTAACACTACGAAACCAACTTCTCATTTAGAGCGAATTTAAACTTTTTTTAATAGCCATCTCCAAAAAGTGTTCGACTTTCACAAATTCCAAGCAAAACTTTGCAGAAAACAAAAAAAACCCTAATTCAAGTAAACAAACCCACATCACAATAAGCTCATAAGTTCATTAAGAAAAATAGTCAGAAATCTCACCGTGGCAACAGCCCTCACAATCCCAGCGGAGCAAGACGAAGAAGATGAAGCGGGCATAGCCCGAACCGATCCCGCGAGAGTGATCATCCCAGAGGATCTCAACCCTCCGTATCCAGGCATATGAACCTTCAATTCGTTCTCAGCTCCGACGGCCTTCGCCAACACCGTCGATGCTGCCATTCCTCGGGTTCAAGGGAATCACAAGAACGAGAGACGGAGCGTAGAAAATAATACTAGGAAGAAGACCTCCGCCTAACCGTCGATGGATTCTTGTTCGCTACAAACAGCCGCCGGAGAAAATACAAGACCGGCGGCCTTTCTGGCTCTCTGGCTGCTTCTGCGAAGAGTGTGGTTATCACAGGACAAAGGCGGCCCGCGGCCGGATATTAGAAATGGAGCTCAAAACCCTTTGAAGCACAAATATATTCTTTTTCAAGGGCAGAGAATATTATTTATGAAATAAAATAATAAATAAAATTGGTGGGAGAGAATATCGTTTGGCCCCACTCAGCATTAATTTGGAATAAATATATACTAAAGAGAAAAGCTTAAATTATGCTATGATTAGAAGTTTCAATAAATAATTTGGATTTTATTTGTTCTATTTAATAAATGGGTAGAGTTCATATTGAATTTTTGATTAGTTTATTAAAGCTTAGGTGCCTGGTTCGAATCCTCTGGATGGCAGTGTCAGCCTTAACCATTGGCTCGAGTAAATTGGTGTGGGTTACCCGCTAGGTCGACCGAGATTTTAACTGGCCTATAAACAGTATTTCCTCGTCCAAAAAAAAAAAAATCTATTTATGACTCAAAAAAATACGTTCAAGATTTGTTCCTTACTTTTTTTACTTTTGGATATATATATATATATATATATATATATATATATATATATATATATATATATATATATATATATATATATATAATATATATATATAATTTTGATCAAATATTTTAAGTTTTATAGTGAATAACATAACAATATCAAGTATTTATCCAACTATATGGGGTCAACAATATAAATCATTTTTCTCCATGGTCTCTCGTTAATAGTCAAATTTTCATTTAAATCTAATAAAAAAAACTTTATAGTAAATAAAATATTAAAAAATTTGACAAAATGGGTTAACAAGTCAAGTTCGAGTCGTTCAGATTGCTAGTGAGTCAAGCTTGAGTTGGTGTTTTTTATCTGTTTATTAACCGTGTCGAGATCTGATTGATTGGAATCGGATTTGGTCAATTTCGAGTTATATATGAATCCTACCCATCAATCCATTTTGACACTTCTAGTCTTCTAGTTATGATACCGTGACTAAAATTTAAAATTTTAATAATATTATTATATGATATTAAATTATATTTATTTAATTATTTTTAATATAACAATCAAATAAATAAATTATCATTATAAACAACTATAATAATGTTCATATTAATGAAATTTTTTCTTAAAATCATATTTAATAAATTATTTTAAGATAATTTTAACTGTTAAAAATCACAATCATATTATAAAAATTAGAATTAATCATTCATGATAATTCCTACTTAAAAAACACTTGCAATATTGTATAGGGAATATGTGATTATATTACGAAGAAATAAAAAAAGGGTAAATGTAATGAAAACAAATAAATAGTAGAAAAAGAAGAAATAAACATGCACTCGAAATTTATTGTAAAATTAAAAAATAAATAATAAATTTTAATTACAATTAACTAAACGAAAGAATCGAATAAATGCATCATTATAAATTTCAAGTAACAAAATGAGTCATTAAATGTCATAAACATATAAATGAAAGAATAATATTATGTAGATAGGAAATTATGTTATTTAACTAAATTATTAAATATATAAACCTTTACAATGGTATCGAATTTAATTGAGATATTTTAGGCTTCGTTTGGAACAATTTTCTTACTACTTCGTAAAGCTGCTATAAAGAAAATAAATTTTTTAAGTTGTTGTAGAAATCAACTTTCTAATGTAAAATTTTTTAAAAAGTAACGAAAAAATAGTCTCCAAACAAAAATTATAGTTGTGATCTAAAAACAAAGCAGTAAAAAAGATGTCTCAAATGAAGCCCAATGGTTCATTTGGGATGGTTTGTAAAACTATTTTTAAATACAAAAATCTTTTAAAAATAAGAAATAAGCAATGGTCTAAAGCTATCCCAAACAAACCCATAACCTTCAATGTGGCAGCTAGGTCATGCGGGAACGGGCACATATACGATAGGGACAAAGTGTTCGAGAAAAGGCCAACAATTGCGCCAAAGTACAAAAAATGAGGGGTGGTTTTGCAGGATTGTAACTTCACGAGTGTAAAGAAAATTATAAAAAATACAAATAAAACATATTTAAAAAAATAATCTCAAACAACCCCCTTAGTAAAATGAATGCTCAAGCACAAGAAAACCTAAATAACAATAAACATATTTAGCATATCATCATACCGATAGATTATTACGTGCGGAGACCGAACACAAATAACCGTTCGATTTTGTCTTTGTGAACTAAAAAAAGGACAGTGGTGAACAATAAAGACAGTTTATAATACATTTACTATTCACAGAGACAAACTGAATAATTCTTTATATCCGATCTCCGAACATAATAATTTCTCCATCATACCAATTTCTAATTTTTAACATGTGAAATCTCTAGACCATTGAAACAACCACAAGTCAGCATGTAGTACTGGAAGAACAGCCCATTTGGGCCTAATACCATCTTGCAAGCCATGATCCAATTTTTTCTTGTACATGGCCTATATTACTCATTGAACTGGGCTGGGCTGTCAAAACCAATGGTTTTGTGTACATTATTTATATGTTGAGATTGTTACCATTAAAGCACTCTTATCCTATGATGTTATTGGCATACCCTCCAAAAGATTAAGAATATATCATCATAATCCATTTGTTATAAACATTAAATTAAAATTTTAAATAATAATCCAAAATTTTATAAAATTTATTAGATGTGAGATTGAAGGAAACAAACTTAATAAAGAAAATATCCTGATTAAAATATAATGACAATACTAAGATATAAATATATTAGAATTATAATATTAAAATATTCCTCTCATCAGAGATTTTATAGAATCAATTCATATTTTGATAATTTAGGACTTCAATATTCTAAGAATGCTCCAAGTCATGAATTCTTTTTCCGTTTATATAAACAATATTCTTAGTTAAAGTCATAACTATGAGCTATTGATCTATGTTGTGCATTATAACTATAGAGCCTCCTCATCAATTACCACATCAGTCATATGCAACACTAGATGTATTTTAATCTTGCATCCAAAATTTGAATATCTTTCACTCATTTGCTCCATCCCATGCCATTAAAATCATAGGTTTATAATAAAATCATAGCATAAAATAGTAAAACTCTAAATTTAGTGCTTTCTTGCATCTAAAGACATTCTTGTATGATCAATATCAATAAAATTCATTTTAAAAGTTTGTGTTATATGATGAGATAGAATAGTTTTGGGTAGCATACTTAAAATCTCCAATAAAACTTGATTACTCTTATAAATTGGATTCTAAGCTTATATGGTTATAAAAAAAAATTATAACTTAGTCCTAACATTTTATCATACTCTTGGCAAACTAAAGGGGATAGAGAAGAAGTGTATAACCCATCTCTCCTATAAAAGCATCCCATTGATGACCTTGTTAAGGACAAGTTTATTGGGTTCCCTATTCAACAAACATACTTTTACCTATTTCCATCTCTATATCCATTAATATATCTCCATCTCATTTTATCTTTCTCGAGTATTTGCATCTCATGAGTTCATCTTCTTGCCTCTGCTGCATGAACTCACTCATTCTTGCTTGATCTCACAATTGCCTTTCCTAATGCCCCAACTTGAGATTTATGTCTCCCCACAATCCTTCATATATAAAGTCGTGGGAGTAATGGGTTAGGTCGACCCAGCAGACTTACATTGACAAGAAATTTTTTTAATTTCAAATAAAGGTTGTCATAAGAATGGTCCAAATTTTGGTGGTGGATACAACACCCCATGTGAGGTAGCATGGAAAGATCATTGAGGTGATATGTAACAATCCAAAAAATAGTTTATTCAAGTGAATCAAATAATGTTTTTGATTTACATGATTGGTAAATCTTTCACTATGTAACTTTTTATATGTTATAGAGATTGGGATTATTAACATTTTGAGTATTTATTTGATATTTTTTTACATGTGATTTTGAAAATGCGTAGTTTTTATCAATTTAAAAAAAAAAATTGGCATTTTAAAAAAAAGTTAGTCCAATTAAAGCTTCAAAATGTTGTTATATACATTTCCAAGTAATTTGGTTAAATTCTAAAAATATGAATTTTTGGTTAGTAGAATTTTTTGTTACCCACTATTAGGACATGTTGATACTTTCTAAATTAAGCCAAATTATATTTTATTTACTTCAATGCATTAAGAATGTCGGTATGTGATTTACTAGTTGCTATTATTGTTATAGTAATGTGATAATAATTTGTGTGTGATGAAAACAAGTAAATATTAGTTATTCACTAGTATTGATTGTAGACTAATTGATATGTACAAGATGGTGGTCTTTTAAATATATGATTTGATACTAATTCTCGTAATACACTGATTGAAAGTTATAATGAGATAATTACTATGTTGACACACAAAGAGTGACAACTCTATTTACTGAGCCAACATGTTACTGATACTAAAAAAACTGTTGCAACTAGGAATTTTACTTATTTAATATGATTATTAAAATACATTAATTCTACTTAATCACTGCCACTATATGGCTTTAGTGTTATTGCCACCTATGACGTTGATGTCATTACTGTTATATTTTTATTGATATGTTAATCACGTGATCATATGTATTGAAAATGTGCACTTGATATTGACACTGAGTTGACATTGATATGATATTTTAGAGCATGTGATATACATATACAATTATTTTTATATAATTTTACTATATTGACATTATTTAAATAGTCTTTAACGATGTTTTGATTTGATATTTTTTAACATTTATCTACTGATTATAGTATTGATATGATGGCTGCTTTGGTGATTTGATACATGTATTGATTTATTGATTTCTCTATTATATTGCCCTATGATCATGTGCATGCTATTATTATGATTTGATTGATGACATGCATATTTGTTCTCTACCATGTGTTGACGTCTGTTGTAAGATTTGATTTTTTGATGGGTTGTTTAGCTTGTTATATGTGATTAAATAATTTCTAGTCAAGGTAAGGGAGCAAAAGTGTGAGATTAACCATTTTTTTTTTTTTTTTTTTTGGAGAAATTAACCAGGATTTAGGTTTAGGTTCCTTTTTTTGTTATTTTAGTTATTCTTTTGTGCTCATGACAAAGTAATTATGATATGATCATATAGCTCATGAGTAATATATATATATGATTTTTGAGAATGAATACATATGTATATTGATGTTTTAAATTATAAAATTGATTTCCGCTGTTTATAATGATAGATAATATTAAATATCTTTGATTTTTTATATATTAAAAGAAAAATGAATAATTTTTCAAATTAAATTTTGGGATGTCACAGGACAATTAAGAATTAATTAAATAGTTATTTTTGACATAATTATAGCATCTCCAATGTTTTAATACCATCATTTTTTGCTTTATCTATTCTAAGTTCATGAAAATTTTTATGATTATTTTTTACGACCCAATTTATGGTTAATTTTTGTATATTTGAAACAAAAATAAACAAATTAATTGTTGCAACATTCATTTTCTTTAATTGATTGAACAAAAAATATTAATATTCTTTCAAAAGTTTTTTTAATGATGCAGATATTTGCCATTTGTAAAATTCTAATCTTAATTTCAAAATTATATGTAATCCTTCCATTTATACAAGTTTTCACTATGTGTTGAGCATTAAAATTTAAAATCTAACCTTTATAAACAAATTGAACCAACATTAAGGGATCGTTTGGTTTGTTGAAAAATGAATATAGAGTAAAATGAATGTAATGTAAAAAGAATGTAATGTATTTAAAATATTTTGGAGCTATTGGGATGAATATAAACTAAATACAGGTAATAAGTTTTTTTAATTTGATTTGAAGTAAAATGAATGCATTATAAAGCTTGATGATAGTGGTGGCTGGTGGTTGATGGCACCAATGGTGGTGGTGGTGGTGGTCAATGATAACTATGGAGGTTGGTGGTGATAGTTGGTAATAGTAGATGGCAGTTGATATATTATAAAAAATTAATCATGATCGGGCACAAATCTCAAGGAAAAATTGAGTTGGAAACTTAAAAAATTAAATACAGGACCATCTGAACTTCGATTTCAGTAAAATTATAGTTGAACAGAACATCTCAAAAAGACGAATCCAACAACACCAAATTCAACCCAATCTGAGCTCAAATGGGTCCCCAAATTGAAGACCCAAAATGCATTTAGAATGTTCAAGTCATAAATTGAAAGACCAGATAATTTTCAAATGTGACATGCTTATAGTCGAATCTAGAAGCTCACTGAGATGAATCCAACGAGCTCATGATCGTTGAATTATAAGTCACTAAAATACTCCATATATGGTCCATAAACAAGGGAGTTAAGATTGGTCATCCATTCAAAATACTCCAAACATGTCATCGATCTTCTCCCTATTTACTAGTCATGCCACTCCCAATAAGCTATAAATAGACCTCTTATTCTTGATTGAAATGGGAGGAAGAGTGAAAGAAAAGAAGAGAGAAAAAAGGAGAAATCATATTTCTCTTACCACTAGACTCCTCGACCACCACACGTCAACTGATTATTGACGAACATTCACTAGACTTCCGCCTGGCCACCCACTATCGCCGAACTTACACACGGCCATCGATTGTCATTGAGCTTCCACCCAACCACCAGCTATCATTTGACTTCCGCTCAACTACCAACTAACACTGGACTTCTGCCTTGACACTAGCCGTCACCCGTCTACGGTCCTTCCGACCACCTTCATTTGACTACGATCTTTCTAACCTCTGTCGCCCACCAATTATGGTCCTTCCTATCACCTTCATTTGATTATGGTCTTTTCGACCTCTGTCGCTCTCCAACTATGATCTATTTGATCACCTTCTCCAGGCTACGGTCTCCTCGACCATTGTCGTAGATCTGACTATGGTCCTTTCGACCACCATTATCAGACACCTATCTTTCTGACATCCATCACCCAGCGACTAAGGTCCTTTTAACCACAGTCACCAGACAACGATCTTTTCAACCTTCGTTGCTCGTTGACTACAGTCATTCCGACTGCCATCACCCGACTACAATCTTTTAAACCTCCGCCGCCCGCCAATTACTGTCCTTCTAACCTTCATCACCTGATTACAGTCTTTCCGACTTCCATCGCTCGATTATAATCATTTCGACCACTGTCATGTGAATACAGTTCTTCCGACCTACATCGCTCATCGACTATGGTCCTACTGACCAAACGAGCATCTGAACAATGATTCTTCCAACTCTCACCATGCAATGCACTCTATATAATGTATATTAGCTACATTGAGACAAGGCCTTCCACTACAGGAAAATCACCCAAAACCGGCGGTTTTTTCCGGGGCTTTGGTGGTAACACCGGCGGTTTTAAAAACCACAAGCAGTTTTTCGGCGGTTACCATACCGCCGGAAAAAATGGCGTAGGAAACATTTTGCCGGCGGCTTTTTTAGCCTAAATTCCCCCTCAGGAAGGGCCTCATTCATAATCAACTAAAATACTAGTGGATTAATTCAAATTGGTCAGACCTATAATTTTTTCCCTTTTTAGGGTTTTCCAAGTTAAAGTCTTGGCGTCTCTTATAAACATTACACCTCTATTTTTCATTTGTTTGTGTGCTAGATCTTCAAAGCTAAGCAATTACATTTTATATCTCTCTTCCACCGTGAATATTCCAGGACACAATAGCATTAATCAACAATGAGTGGAGAGAGGTGAATGACAATGATAGAGAATTTACAATGCATTTAGAAATCGACCAAATCTAACCATTTCAAATACACCAAAATAAATTAGAGGATGAATAAATATTTTAAAACTTTACTTTGCATTTCATTTACTTCATCTCAAATTTTGAAAAATCCATACATTTAAAATACTTTACACCCATTTTACAGCTTCAAATAAAAAAGCTCCTTAATTATACAAATTTGAGAATTATCTTAATTTTTTAACACTAAAAAATTTATAATTAACAGAAAAATATCATTTCATTAAGTATTAGGCCAAAAGCTTATATTCTAAATTATGTAAAGACAATGATGGACCCAAATGGTACCCCACTAGGATTGAAAATAGTCAAAATAGAGGCCCTTAATTTCAATTTCATGTGGACCCTACCTTCTCTTACTAATATGGGAATCTAAAGTTGGTGATTGGAATAATTATTTAGGGTTTAATGCATAATTAGCAAATGTATTAACAGATATTGGCTTAACTAATCCATACTTATTTTAATCTTCTCCATAATCCCAAACTTTTATCCTGCTAACTGCCATGGTAGCACTCACCTAACTTCTGGTGAATAAAATTATAAAGAGAAATATAAAAAAATAAAATAAAAAAGAAATACAATTTTCTTGATACTTATAGAAGATCTTTATGGTGATAAATATTTTTATTAAAAAAATTAACTCAATTATGATAATTCTGAGAAAAATATTTATTTTCTTATGAAAAATTTAGTAATTTTCACAATAATTTTAAAATTCATATTTGTACGACAACTAATTTTACAAATAACTCTCAGCATCTAATTCAAATATCTAAATCTTAATAAAGGTCAAATCTAAGTCAATTCAAATAATTAGACCTTGTCGGCCGACACATCATAATTATAATTAAAAAAATATTAAAAAATAAAATATTATTGCAAAACTATGCTTATATATACATATATACACATACGTGTAGATACAAATTTTAACTTAAATCAAACTTCGAACGATGAAATCAACATGAAATTTGCTCGACGAAAATGACGACGATGACAACGATGATAATGATATTGACGACGACGACAACGATGATGATGATGACGGCGATGACGGTGATGATAATGGTGATGTTGATGATGATTATTATTATTATTATTGAGAAAATGAATATGAATCGACTCTATGAATTTTATATTTTTATTAATGTCATATTTATTTATATTAAAAATGAGATTGGAAGAAGAATATCACACACATGACAAGCTATTGAGAAGAACTTTCCTTTGCAATATCAAATCACAAAGCACCAAAATTACTTTATGGCTTTTGTTTGCATGTATCAATTGTGTTGAAAATAATAAAAATAATAATAATAAATAAATAAATAAATGAAAAATATTTTCTTTATTCTCATTGATTTGCATGGGACCAAGAAAAAGGCATTTCCTCCACTATGAGAAATCCCACTAATAGAAGCAATAAGACAACAAATATTGAGTAGTGTCCCTATTCTTTGAACCCATCTTTAGACAAGCAAACAAGTGAACAACTTCAATGGACGGTGGGTCCCTCCAATTGACAAGTCCCACATCAACCACAAATGCAAGTGAAAGTGAGTTTTTTTTTAATCTTTTGTATGTTAGGTAAATAACTTGGACTTAAATTTTACATGTTTTTTATTTTTAGTTTGATAGTTTATTTTATGATATGTTTGATTACGATTATAACATTTTAAAAAATTAGTTGTGAAGTTGTTGTGGGAAAAATAACTTAACTGTTCTGATTGTAAAAGCGACTGTTCAACATAGAAAATTTTAAAAACAATGAAAATGTACTAAGAAAATAATAGCTAAATAAAATTATAATTGGCATCTGAGAAGCAAAGCATCAAAAAAGTTGTTCCAAATAGACCCTTAATTTGTACACTTATGTAAATTTTTAGGATTCCGTAAGTGTAAGTAAGTTATTATCATATTTAATTAGATTGTTGAAAATGAGCTACAAATTCCAATATTAATGTTTTTTTATCATATTTTGAGTTGCCGTTGGGTAATATCAAATTATTTTGAAAACCTAAGAGAAGTTATTGAATAGCATTTATATTTTAGTTCTTCTAAAAAAACCCATTATTAAAAAAATTTAAATAAGAATTGTGAAAATATTGTTAAATAATAAACTTACTGATCTTAGTTTTACTTATTCCTAATCAATTCAATTAAAAATTTATATTCATGTACATTATGACCTAGGTCTGGACCTCCGAAGGAGCACCGCTCATGGGGTACGAACGCAGAGGGTACGGCCGCACTATCCTGTAGGACAAAACGATCGTAGGCCTCCACACTCGACACGAACAGGTCGATGGAAGGGCAGATTGAATCGTGCATACGACTAACCATTGAGGATAGAGGCTTTCACCAACACACCTCGATGGATAGTAATATACACGACCTAGTCACGGGTTTCCCCCACCCGATACAAGAGCTCGAGTGGGGTTTAGTAGATGTGGGGCCAAGTTTCCCACGGGCGCAAGCCCCCGTGGTTAATTACATCCCAGGCCGGAGCCCGAGAAAACTCTCGATTAAGGATCATACATTATCCCTTCCTAAAATGGGATTGGCACAGGGGTATAAACTAAAAAGTCCTACTCAAAAGAAAGAAAGGTCTCAAAGAGCTGAATCAACATGCGTTGCTCAAACCAGCATTCAGAGGCTTTAGGGTACTAAGGAGAAAACTTGAGAAAAAAAATCAAGCACTCAATCACATGCATGAGAGAAAAGATGGAGGTAGCATCATCCTGCGACACAGATAAGTAGGATTTAGGGTCCCTGAAAAGAAAGGACCTACCTACTATTTTAGGCATACTACGAGACCGAGTGTAGTAGCCCCGAACCCTAAATCTAGATTGGGCTTAGTGTTCTACGAACAACACCAAGACCCATGTCCTAGCTAATGCAATGCAAAGATCTGGACTTACCCCGGCCTGGATGGGGGAGCCAGCTGATCACCTAATCGCTTTAAAACCATGCTACAAGTCAATTATGAAAGATGTGTGGGTGGTACCGTTATTGGAGATAGGACCGACATCTAGAGAGTTTCCTAATTGGTCCTGAACTTATGTGGGGTAGATGCTCCTAGCTAATGCAATTAAATTTTATTTAGTTAGTTACTAATGCAATGCATGATAGTTTGAAATGTCAGCTCATGAATGCTATAGAGTTTTAAAAATAGGCTTATAAAAAATAATTTTTTAAAAAGACTGGGTCCGGCACTTCATCCTCATAGGCCAGATTATCCGGACTCTATCCGCAGGCAGAGAGATGTCTTATAAGAAGGAGAGAGAAGAATGCAATAATATGCATGCGACCCTGAACGATTCCGGCAGTTCCCTAGGTTCGTTAGATTCCTATGTCATTTAAGACTTAAATATTAAATTTTTAATTATGAATAGAAAATTTTTATAGTCCTTAAAGAGCCTAATAAAATCCAGGCGAAAACAAAAAAGACATGCAAGAAAGAAACCTAGAAAAAATAGTATTTCTACTGCGCAATCAATGTAAACACAACAATATAAATCAAACTAATCAAGTAAATGTCCATAGGTCAACTGCCCTTTAATTACAACCCAAGGTATGCAGAAAAGTAAAATGGCCGGGCACCACTGCCAACAACTCGGATTTCTAAGCCTATGACAGACGCCAACAACTTTGAGTGGGATATTGGGTCTTCAGTTCTTTAGTCTTCTGGATATCTCCTCCTTGGACTCATTGGATCTCTCCTCCTTGGACTCCTTGGATCTCTCCTCCTCGGACTCCTTGGATTCATCGTGGCTTGAATATCCAAACGAAGAGACAATTCTCCCCTTAGGGAGTATTGTCTTTTCTCTTTGGATATCTAAAGCCATCCAACTCGGTCTTCCAAATGGAAGAAGACGCTCCCCTTTAAGGATGCATTCTTCTTTTGGAATCCGAGTTGGATAAGAATATTCCAACTCGAAGTTGTTTTCACAACTCTTAACAGATTATTACAAATATTACATTCAAATGAAAAACAGAAAAGAAATCTAAAGAACCTGTAGGGTTATCATAATAAAACTCCCAAGCCTTTATATATGTAAATGAAAATAACTCAAATTATTGACCATGTGCAAAGCCATGCTCTTAATCATGAGGGCTAAGAAGCTCCACCTGTAGCAGTTATAATTATTTAATGATTTTAGCCCTCATTATATCAGGGGGGCTGATCAAGCACCTGCATAAGATAATATTAAAAATTATAACGGTGCCCCCCCCTCTTTTATTAGCTTGAGCATGTCCACCTGCACGGAAAAATAGTATATATATGTACATGGCACTCCTAACCTAGGGGTAGATCTAGCGCTCATCACATCATACACAGAGTGCAAAAAAAGTAAGCAAACACAACAATAATTTCAAACAGCATGCAATGAAAATTACGAAAAGCTCCGGCACACAGCAGAAAATAACACCCAGCGGCCTAGCCTAAATCTAGAAGTGGTGCCCTAGCAAATAATTCTATGTGTGTGTAAGGCTTGTGTGGTTTGGATGGATCCTAATCTGGATAGTTGTTTGAAATTATCTAGAGTTCACGTAAGTTGAAAATCAGGGAAGGAAATTTTAGTTGAAATTCAAATATTAGTGAATTAGGAATCATTTTAGTTTGTTGATCAGTTTTAAGAGCTTAGGATACTGATATTTAAAGTTCAAGTAATATTAACCAATTTTGGAAAGTCCCGGGTCATTCTAGGAACTAGGCTAAGGGTCCAAAAAGTTATCATGGGAAATGGGCTAGGTTTGGGTCTCCTAACACCTTAGAAAAATACTAGACCTTAATACGAGTAGTTAGACAGGTGGTACACTGAATTTGGAGTTTTCTAGGCGAAATTATGAATTTCCTAAGTTTCGGGCCCTACACTATAAGCTGAGGTTGACCAAAAAGTTAACTTTTTAATTTAGGTGAGTTTATGGACATATGATATTTTTAATAGATACTAGAACTTAATAGGAGTCTAATGCAAGTGAGTTTGCCTAATTTAGAATTTTTTACAATTAGTTATGAATTTTCTAAGTTAAGGGTATTTATGGAATTTTCTAAATTTCCTAATAAAGGGCTGTTTTTATTGTTTTGATCCAAATCAGCTCCAAACTGGTTGGAATCACCCCCAAAGGTCAGGAATGACCTGAGAAAGTGATCCCAAGTGTTTGGGAAAATTTTGAGATTTTTAATAAATTTTAATGATTTATTAGAGGCAAAATGGTAATTTCCACCTATTGTCAAATTAAGGGTCAACCTAAAGTCAAACTGAGGAGCCCTATTTATCTAAGGTCAAGGGTCAAATTCTGGTCAATTCAAGGTATTATAGATAATTTTCTGACCTAAAATGTTATTATTATAATTTTTAGATGTTCTCGAGGCCTTATTTAGCAGGTTAATTATGGTTGGTTAATTAAGGGGTCTAACAAGCCCTAAAAATTCCTAGAAAATTCTGGGAGATTTATGGTGTCCCTAAGTTCAAGTGTTGAAGTTTTAATGTCAATCAGTGATCTATCCTAGTCCCTAGAAAATTTCTAAGTTCGCTAGACGGGTCCTTAATTTTTGTCCTTAAGGTGTCACTACGTTATATGGGTTTAAATAGAGTTTTACACTAACCCTCAAGGTAATAAATGCATAGAACATATAAAAAATAGTAAACACGCCATGTCCTTAGATCTAAGAGAGCCTAAGCTAAGTGCTTGTGGTGCGACCTACACATGCAAGCTACGACGAACAAAAAGTAAGCATGACTAATGAAGGGACCAGTGAATGGTTGGGACTCAACCATTCACTAGTCCAACTCCCCCAAGATTGCTCTTCATTCATAGAACCCATGTCTAAAATTTCATCGAATGGATCTCCCAAAGTTAAATCAATTTAGTAATATAGGTAATTTTAAAATAAATATATATTAAAAGAAAGTAAATAATATTTTGTAAAAAAAAATAAACATAATTCAAAATAGTTCCATTCATAGGCCTTTGGGAGACCCATTGACCATTCAATCAAGGTTTCAAAGTAATTTGAAAATAATTTGTAGTTTCAAAATAATTATAATAATAATTATATAAATAGTATTAAAATAGTCCCATAAGCCAATCCAAACAGGAATCTGTCCAGACAGCCAGCAAAGGATACTGAAAATAATTTTAAAATAAAGCCCTCATTTTTTTGAGAAGAACGAGGGGTCGCACGACGAAATCCGATTTAAAACAAGAAAGTTATGATTTTTAGAAGTTTAAAGTGACTAAAAGGGCATTTTAAACATAATTTTAAAATAATAGCATTTAAAATAAATATTACATGAAATTAGCTCCAAATAATGATATTTCTACAATTTAATATTTAATTATTAAAATAATTATAATACTAATAATAATAGTATTAATAATAATAAAAAAACTATTAGAATAATTACAGTAAACAAAATGATAATAATATTTAAAAATAGTGATAATGATATTTAAAAATACATATCATAATAAAAATAAATAATAATAATAATAATAATAATAATAAGTAATAAAAATAATGTATAAATAGTAAACACAATACTTGATGATAATACCAATATTTATATAATAATAATAATAATAATAATAAAAAAATAATGATTAACAATAAAATAATAGGAATAATAAAGGACAGTTTTACTGTTTTTCGAATATCTTAAAATATACTTAATATTTTGAAACGAAATTAATCTCAAATCGTGCAGAATTCAAATATAAATAAAACGAGGTATTGTGCGTTGAAAATGGATTTAAAACGAGAAAGGTATGAATTTTTAAAGTTTAAAGTAATAAAGGGATTTAAAAAAAATTTAAAATAGCAAGAATTTAAAAATAATTATTAAAATGGAATAAAATAATATTTTAAAGTTTCTGAAACTTAACATTTATTTAATGAAATAATGATAATAACAATAATTTTAAAAATAAGAATATTGGTATTAATAATATCCAAAGTAGTTTAGACGATTAAAAGAATTAAAGAAAAAAAAAACATATAATAATCAAAATATTTAAAAAATAATAATAATAATAGTAATAAATAGATTTAAAATAAATAAGTATATTTTATGATTAAAAATAAAGTAGTAATCTAAATAATAATACTAATTTAAATCAAATCCTAATTTAGAAAACAAATTCAAATTCAAATTAATTTGAATTTTGAATTCAAATTAATTTGAATTTTGAATTCAAATTATTTTGAATTTTGAATTCAAATTCGTTACCAAATTAAGATAAATAAAATATGAAAGGATTTGAATACAAGATGAAATTATGGGAGGCTTCATAATTAAAGATTATCAAAGAGGAAAGTATTTGAAATTCAAATGGAGAATTGATTTCAAATAAATACACTTTCCAATTTGATATAAGTTATTTTATGAAAGTAATAAAGGGATGTTTGAATTTTGAAATTCAAAATTCATTGAGGGAATTAAGGAGGCTTTAATGCTTCCTTAATTTTGGAGATTGGATTTAGAATGAATTAAGTCATCCTAATTAATTCAAAATTCAATGGAGAAAAAATCATGAAGGAAATAATATCTCATATGTATTTTTTTAGATTAAAAAATAATTTTAAATTTATTTTTAATCCTTAAAAAAAAAATAAAAGAAGAAGATTCATTCTCTCTATCGAGACAACAAAACATGATGAAATTTTAAACACAAATAAAATGAATGAAAAGCATTCGTGGGGGGGCGATTTTACATTCTAAAATGAGGTATAAAAAAATTATTTAGATCTATATGTTGTGACCTAGATCTAAAGTTTTTTTTTTTTGAGAAATTCTTATCGTTAGATCTTCAAGGTCTTCAAACGGTTGAGCTTGTAGATTGTCCTCGTATGTTTCTCTTGTTGAAATCACGAACAAACGAACTCTATATCAACCGGATTTAGCCTTGATCTCGCCGGAGAATCGCCGCCGGCGGAGTTTGACCGGTGGATTTGAGTGGAAGAAGGTGGGGAGAAGTTGGAAGAGCTCTCACACCAAGAAATTAGGGTTGAGAGTGGCTAGGGAGAGAATAGAAGCCAACCCCTCTCATGAAGCCCTAAAAGAGTATTTAAATGATCAAGGTATTAGATCTACGGCTAGGATTCATCCTAAGGCTAATTAGGAGGGAATTGAAGTCATGCAAGGTTTGGATTTGATTTGGGCTTTTAATGGGCCTAATGGGTCAATTTTGACCCATTAAGGCTTGGGTTGACCAATTCAAAGGTTGACTTGGTCAACTCAGTCCACCATGCCCAGGTCTGAGCAAAATCAAGGTCAACACTAGGGGTGTCAAAATTGGATTACGAGTCAGGTTCGGGTCGAACACAACAATGACCTGCAATTGTTTGACATGACACAAACCCAACCTGTTTTCACAAACAAGTTAGAAATTTCAACCCGGATCCGACCCGTGTAGTTTCTAGGTTGACCCAACCATACACAAAACCCTAGTTCCCGTTTTCGCAACGAGCAAACTGAGCATCCACCTGCGAGAGAATCCGCCTGTGAAAGAAAATGGTTATCTTCACAATGAGAGAGTTGTTCTGACTTTGATGATGAGCGGCCGAGCATTCGCCTACGAGAGTCTCGCGTCTCACCTGTGGGAATGCATGAATGGGAGGAAAGCAACCCCTAGTCCGCTTAGGTGCGCTTGCGGGACTGCGGTTGTTGAGCAGCTAAGAGTCTGCCAACGTGCGGGGGTTCGTGTCTACGAACAAAATTAGGTCAAAATCAAGTTAAAATTGGGTTTCAGGGTTTACCCTAAAACCCTGCCAAGAATTCGAAATGGGTCAAAAATTGAGACCCAAACCCGACCTATTCTTAAAACAGGTTGACCCTAACTTGAAAAATTCAGATCGGGTTCGAGTCAAGTTTTTGGGTCGTTTCAATTTTTGACACCCCTACTATGACCCACCAACAAGATTACCTAGGATAATTCAGCTATACAAAAAATTTTTTTTTGGGCCAAGCGAATACTCGAATTTAGGCCACCAAATTTCTCAAATTTATTTCTAACCAATGCGCTAAGAGTTCGAACGCACAAAGTGATGAGTTAAAAAGTTCTCACTTTTTTTTTTTTTTTGCATTTGATGCTACATCACTAAAATTACTATAACCCTACAAAATCTACCAACACCTATCAAAGCAACCTTAACAAATTAATAGATTAGACACATTTATTAATATTTGACATATCATAAGAAATTCTCTCAATTCAGCAAAATATTGATAAACCATTTAAGATTTTGGACATTAAACTCTCTTTATTTTCACAAAATTGAAATTTTAAGTTGGATTTTGGTTTGATAAAATATATTTTTCAAGCAAATTTTAATTTTTAACCAAAAAACATTAAAATTATTATAATTTTTATTTTAACAACTTTCTTGTTAAAAACTAACCTTGAAAAAAACATTAATCCTCTTAAAGAGACCTCAATGGAGAATCAATAAATGATCCCTTTCTCTCTGGTCAGAAAAGGAATCAAAACACCATGGACAAAGTTCTCAATTGTCACAATTGAGATGCCAAGCCAGACATAAAGGGGTGGAGAAGAGAAAAGAAGAGCTTTTTTTTTTAATATTTTTAAAAATATGAATTAAAATTAGTAACCTAAAAGTAATTCATCATTCCTTAATTCAGTTTAGAAAACTCTAAACAAAATAGTGAATAAGATCATATTCTAATAAAAAAGATAGGACTTATGTTTTATTTGGAATAACTTTTTTACTATTTTTTAAAACAAGTTTTCAGTACAAAGATTTGTGAAAAAAAAATTTTTATTGTTTTTCTAAAACAGTTTTTCAGTAAAAAATTCATAGTTAAATAAATTTTTATATTGAAAAACTGCGTTAGAAAATAATAAGAAATTTGTCCCAAACGAAGGGACGGCTTTCTTCTTGCTTTCTAAAACAGCTTTTTAGTACAAAAATTTCTTGAATTTGAAATTTTTGTATTAAAAAGCTGTTTTAAAAAACAGTACAGAAGTTGTCTCAAAAAAAGCCTTAATTACATAGCCTATGATGTTAGCTACCATGATAATCTTTTTTTTTTTCTAATGATAGGAGAGTTATAGTTAATGAACATAAATATTTGTTCCACTCATTTTGGCTTTAGTTAGCCCTAACTTGAACCAAAATTTCTAGGTGAGTGACTCAAGATGATGAATATATATCTTTCCTTGACAAGGCACAAATAAGTAAAAAAAAAAATCGCATACTATTTGGCTTGTAAAATATTTTATAATGCGATAAAAATAGTTCATTAGTCATCATATTGCAAAGTAATTATTTTATTTGATGTTCAATTCATTTCTTGATAGTAATTTGACATGTGTCTTAGTAATAGAAAAAGTTGACTCTATATGCCCTATAATAGGTGAAATTGGAGAAATATGTCATTGTTTGTTTGTTTTTTAGAACTATGCCCGAAAGTTTGTTTTAGACAAAAATAACCTTGAATCTCATATCCTCATTATAAGTAGAATGACATATCATCCTTTTCATATTTCGGCAGTTCTTCATTTATTAACTACTTCTTCAGACAATAGAAATATATTTTTTAAATGTTTCATCGTGTCTCTAATTTTTTGCCATTTTGATGGAGGTCTATTGCAAATCTTGATGAAATATCAAAGATTTTATTTAGAATTTTGTTAGAACATGAATTTGATTCACCTGCAAATCATTTTCAAACCGTAATCTAATATTTTTCAAACTTGTTTTAATCGTTTTTGGGCTTTGTTCATATAATAATCAAACACGGCCTAATATGTTTGATCCATATTTGAACCTTGTTTGCTCCATACTTGACCATTATTCAAATATATTCGAACATTATTCAAATATTTTCGAACATTGTTCAAATATATTTGAACATATCTTTATATTCAACTATATATATTTGAATATAACATAAGCTCAAATCATCTATGAACCTTGATTGACCAACACGAGTGGAACAACATCTAAATAAGTGTTCAATTTATGCTTGAATATGATTTAATCATCGTTCGTTCACATGTTAGAATTAAAATTCTTGTACTGCATGTCATGAGATCTTCTAGCTTTTCATGCATAGTAGGGTTGCGAGTAACAATACAAGATATGAAAACGTATGGATATATATCTCCTAGAGTGGAAGAAGTAGTGCATGAAAGCAACTCCATTACAATGGTTGCTAATATAATAGTCTAACGTTTAAGTTTTTCATCATTGATTTAGTTTTCGTTTAAAATAGCTTTCTTACAGCTTTCTTAAAGCAGCTTTTTAGTATAAAAATTTTAATTTTTAAACTAAAAAGTTATTTTAAGAAGCAATAAAAAAGGCGTCACAAATGAAGCCTTAGTAGCTAGACAGTTTTTTTTAGAGCGAAAAAGAGTTAAAAGTGAAAGTTACACCGATATATGATGAAAAAACATCTAATTCAAGGTGAAGAACTTTTGTAGAGATGTATGGCTTATCTATTGCACCTTAGAAATATAATCATAGTGATTGAGATCTAAGAATTCAATAAACTGAAATAAATTTAAGATTAGAAGGCATAAATTAAAACACATTTGTATGTCAGATGTTAGAACGAATGACTACCGACAAGCTCTACTATAGCTCATTAGTCATATAATCAAGGAGAAGCTTATGTGATATAATCTAAATTTGAAGATAAAAACTATCTAGATAGACAATAGCCAACAACTTCAATTAATTACAATACACACAAAATAACTTTATATATATATTAACTTCACAATAATTGAAGTTGTCCCTATCTAACAAGTAAATAGCATCACTACTAGTTTATTGTCAATCCAATACAAAAGGAATATAATGTCTCTGTTTGTGCAAGCAAGCAAATATATATATATATATATATATATATATTATACTTGAATAGTTATGAAAGGTAGAAGAATGTCTTATTTGATGGATTTTAGATTTTAAGGCTTTATTTGGGAAGGATTTTTTACTACTTCTTAAAGCAGTTTTTCTAAAAAGATTTTTTAAAAAGTAATAAGAAAGCCGTCCCAAACGAAGCCTAAGTTCACTCTACGACCTGTTATTTTTCAGACTTCTTCATTATCAAGACAAGCGGGTCAATTTACTATAGCGGGTCAAATATTAATTACAATGAAGAAGCTTCACCCTAGTTCCTCTAGGATAAGAATCAACTTCGAATAGCAAGCTAAGAATCATAGGCTTTAGCTTTGATTCCCTTCCTCGCCTAATCCATTTGAAATATTAATGCAATTAGTATAGTTTAAAAGAACCATGTTATGTGAACCTTTGACTGGCCAATCCAAGAAGCTTCTTATGAACTAACCAACAATTTTTTATTTAGAGCTGTCTCAAGCAACTACTTCTCATGTTAGCAAATCTTCAACCACAGATATTATATTGATAGTTGACGACATCAATTGTATTATCAGAGCCATGAAAGAATCCTAGCTATTAAAAAAATAACCAAAAGTTGTTTGAGAGAAATGCAATGAATCCATTTGGTTGATGAAAATGGGATGTTGATTGCCATGTTGTTCATTCTTCCTAACATTATGTGTGGATAATGTTAACTATGCATTAAGTTTTTAAACTCTACATACCATACCTTCAACATTTGATTTGGAAGAATTATTATGTGCGGAGACCGTATGACGTCGGAAGACTAATAAAAATGCACCACGTCACTATTTTACTGTACTGCGGCTCGGTACATCTCGGAACTCAATACCGGTACCGACACTCGGTGCCGCTCGGTACGCAGCATCCGGACGTAAAGTTGTGTCCGGCGTCCACATAGAATAATTTCTCCAACATTTGACACATTAAAGAAAAAAAAAACAAGGCAAGGAAAAATACTTTCTTGCCAATTCATAACATAAACAAAATGCCTTCAAAGTGGAAGAATGATTGATTCATCCATTCACAGATTTTTGACTAATTCTTAAGGTATCTTAGCGTTAATCAGAAGTTAAAACCTTCAACACTCTCCCATGAATGGTACTAAAGTTAAAAAGATTTGATTGTGTCACATATTGGTCAGGTAGTGATAATTTGCTGAGCCTGGAAAGTTACCAAAGCCTATTATAATAAGGGAAATACCATCACAAAAGCAGTGATTTGATAGGCGTAAAAGGAGAAATTGACATGGTTCATTCTGTTAGATTCAGTAAAAAGAATCCAAGTGAGAGAAGCAAACACAGAAAATGAGAGAGAGAGAGAGGTACAGTGAAGTAAGGAAATTGGATTCTTGTTGGACTAATCACCATCGCCATGTACTTATTGTTTAAGCAGACCAAAGGGTGTGTAGGGGGATAGAAGGGGGAGGTTTATGATTCAATAATGAAGGTGTTTGCAATCTGCATCTATCTTCTATAAGAGGAGCTCAGTATTCTTTCTTAGCTCTCATTGCTATTTCTCCTCCGCTCTTGGTTTCCAATTACACATATCTGCTTAGCTTTCCTGCTTCCATATTTCATGGAAAAAACACAAAACCAAGATGATAATTCCAGTGAACAAAAGAATGAAGAAAGTGGGCTCAAGAAGAGAAATTTCAGGAGGATCTGTGTCTTCTGTGGAAGTAGTTCAGGGAACAGGCCTTCATTCAGTGCTGCAACTCTTGAACTTGGGAAGCAGCTGGTAAGCAATCAATTCAAAATTTTAACTTTACAGTAGAAAAAAGAAAATACAGATTTATTATCATGATAACATTTTATAAAGCTGTGATTTTTCTTACTTTCTAATCCAATCATCCTTGAAATTCTGCTTTCAGATTGACAGAAAAATAGACTTGATTTATGGTGGTGGAAGTGTGGGTCTGATGGGTCTTATCTCTCACACAGTTTTTAATGGCGGATGTAATGTCCTTGGGTAACAAATTTTCAGTTCATTTAATTTCTGTTTCAGCATTAATTTATTCGTCTTTATGAATCTCACTTCAACTTAGTTTTTTTTTTTTTTTGGAGAAAAGTATTATTCCAAGAGCTCTACTACAATATGAGGTAAGGAAGCCTTCTTATCATGCCTTGACGCTTCAGTTTTTTTCTTTAGAAAACCAAGCACAATGATTCTTTTGCAGATTTCAGGAGAAACCATTGGAGAAGTAAAGACAGTTTCAGACATGCATGAAAGGAAGTCAGAAATGGCTAAACATGCTGATGCATTCATAGCTCTTCCTGGTAAGCAAAATACAAAAAAAAATTTCCACAGCTCCCTTTTATTCTTATTATTGTCTGATTAATCAGAATTTGATTCCAAATACAAAGGTGGGTATGGGACAATGGAGGAGCTGTTGGAGATAATAGCATGGTCACAGTTAGGAATACATGAGAAGCCAGTGAGTTTTTTTTTTTTTATCAGCAAATTTAGGATTTTATATGAGATTAGATGAATTTATTGCATAATAACAATTATTTTTTATTTTTTGGGGGGAGGTAGGTGGGATTATTGAATGTTGATGGCTACTACAATAGCCTTCTTGCATTATTTGACAAAGGAGTGGAAGAAGGCTTCATAGAAAACTCAGCAAAGCACATTGTAGTTTCTGCTGAGAATGCTGAGCAGCTCATGAGAAAAATGGAGGTATAATTAATTAATGTTAAAGGAAAAAAACAGGAAAAATGAATAAATTAGGAGATTTTGTTATAATGTTGTGTTACTTATAGATTGGTTCCTTTTTTAATGCACACAAAGTAAATATGGTCAATTTGTCCTCATTCATCATGCAATTAATTTATGAAGGAAAGAAACTTTAATGTAAAGTAAGGTTATTTATTATTATTACTTTTAAACTAAATAAGATAAAGATCCAAATGGTCACGATAGATCAAAATAATACCCAACTATTTAGAAGTTCATATTTTGTCTCTTGATTTCTTAAATAAGGGCCTAAATGATCCCACAAAAGATTGGCTTTGTTTGGGATGGCTTTTTTACTGCTTCTTAAAACAACTTTCTAGTACAAATATTTACCGTAAGAAAGCCGTCCCAAACGAAGCCTTTGTCATTATTTGAAGAATCAAAAGACAAAATGGATACTCTTATATAGTTAGAACTATTTTAATCATTCAAAAGAAGTTAGGAGATCAATTTGATCATTTTCTCTAAATTAAACATTTGAACAGTTGGGTTTCCTCTTCAGTACTTTTTTTTTCTTGAATTATTAATGGAATATTGCAGAGAAAAATGAAATTATTTGTATTTCATTTTAATTTGCAGGAATATAAGCCTCTTCATGAAATAGTGGCACCAAGAACAAGCTGGGAAGTGGATCAATTATCAGAGCCTTCCAGCCTGTAGTGGTCATATATACTTCTGTGTGCTTTATGTAAATTTGTATGTACACTATTTAGAGGTCTTCCAGCAAAAAGAAAAAACAAAGCTTTATTGAAAATTAATTCATGTGAGATAAGGAATGGAATTGAAACTTTATTTCCTGTTCTTCCCTTCTATGTGTTGTTATTTATTGCTTGCTGTGCTTATTTAGCTAAGCAGAAGCTTTAGTTCCCTGATAAAGAATGAATTAGCTGCAAATCCTATTGAATTCTGGATAGATTTGTTTATGAGGGGGGGAAATGATTACTTAAAGAAGCTTTTTATTTAAAAAAAGTGGAATCATAGCAGGTTGTATGAAGTTCTTAAGTTTAAGATTGTTAATGGGGGTAGGCTTAGAGAGAGCTCAGGATGAGCAATTACTCATCCTGGAAAATTTTTCCCTTAGTGGAATAAGTATTTTACTACTTTGTAATACAGTTAAAATAATCTACTATGTAAATAAAATTATAGAAGTATAATCTTCTCCCAAATTGAAGAAGGCATAACTAGAAAGTATGGATTGTTAGCTCAATCTTATTGTGAATGTTGTGAAAATTACTTCAGGAGTAGTGAGGATGATGGTGCAGATCAGGAGAAGGTCATCGGTTGGTCGACGCCAGTCTCATAGGTGAGCACCAACAATCATGAGATGATTGTTGAGCATCAATCATGAGATGATTGTCGAGCATCAATAGACATCAGCACCGGGAGACAATTTTGTGATAGCAGATGTCAATTTTGATTGTGAGGATGATAGTGATTGCGAAACGATAATTGAGCGACAGTAGTTGCCAACTATAATCATTCGAGCAAAGCTGTAATGATCTTGAGCTCATTAAATTCCTCTTATCACTCACTCATTTTTTACTATAAGCACACGATATTCAGAGATCTATTGGTCCATCAAACAATATTATAAAGTTTTAAACTATGCTTCGAGAGCTTGATTTAAGTCCATTTGTACTAAGATATGCTTTGAGGGCATGTTTTAAGCTCATTTGTACCCAAATATGCTACAAGAGCTTGATTTAGTCCAAATTGCACTCAGATCAATGCACTTTCACTATTACTAGGTCCATCTCATCACAACGTTCATTTCAACTATAAATTTATTTAAAAATTGGATGACTAAAGTTAATACTATGAGTTTTGTTATTCTCATGCTTCAAGATGCGTGCTTGATTAGATAAATCTTGAGATTATGTTCTTTTACAGGTACTGTCGTTATGTGATTATAAATTTTTGTTTGAGTTGGGAAGCAAAGAACATTCATTACATTTATTCAGATTGAAAAGTACTCTTAAAAAGTGCTAAACACACAAACAATCAAGCAAAACAACGATTATTTCCTCCTCGAGTTCTCTCTACTCTGCTTGATCAACTGGAGCTCTGCGAGCTATTGGCACTTAGCTAAGCTAAAAAGGCCTAGCAGATCTAAGGAATTTTAGCTCAAAATCATTTAAACAGGCCTCATGTCCAAAAGAAAATGTTGATCATAGGCCGGCTTGATTCTTGCCACACAAGTCCTCAACTTCAATTAGCTTGATCTGAACCAAAAATCAATATTATTTAGATCAGTTTTTTTATCCCATGATATAACTCCTAGGCTTCATTTAAGAATAGCTTTCTTACTTCTTTCTACAGTAGCTTTCTTATAAAAAATATCTTGAAAGCAACGGAAAAGTTATAATCAAAAGCTTTCTCGAATGAAGCATTAGTTTGAAGTTGGGTTTTAGATTTGTAAATACATAAAAATTTTGTGGTGTATGTAAATCCCCTTCTTAAAATTAAAGTAGTTTGGGCTTTATTAAAAAAAATTACTGTTGCATCCTGGAGTATTCGCGGCGATAGAGAAATATAAAGTTTAGCGTCTTAGTGTTGTACGAAGATCCAGCACACAAGCATATAAGAGAGAGAGTGTAGCGTTTATAAGAGACACCAAAGTTTTTTTGTGAAAACCCCTGAAAAAGGGGGAAAAACCACGAAGCCTGGCCCATTTTAAATGAATATACTAGTATTTGTAGTCGATTACAAATGAGGCCCTCCTTGGGAGAAGGCCTTGGCTTGATGTCACAAATGTACATCATATAGAGCGCATTACATGATGGGAGTTGCAATAATCAACATATACATGTTTGCTTGGTCAGCAGGATCATGTTTGATAGGATAGAGGTCGGAAAGACCGTAGTAGGCAGGAGACCGGGGCTAGAAAGATCATTGTCTGACGGTGTAGGTCGGAAGGACCAAAGTATGCAGGAGACCTAGGTCAGAAAGACCGTTGTCTGGCGATGTAGGTTGGAAGGACTGTAGTAGGCGACGGAGGACAGAAGGACCATAGTTGGCAGGAGACAGGGGTCCAAAAGATCGTGGTTGGCCTGAGATCAGGGTCAGAAAGATCGTTGTAGTAGGGCGGTATTCTGGTATAACTCTGGGCATCATATGATAGCACAATAGAAGTTTGAGCCTCAGGTGGTGGTCCGGCAGAAGTTCGGGCGTCAGGTGGTAGTCCGGCAGAAGTTCGGGCCTCAAGTGGTGGTCTGGTGGATGTGAGGGCCTCAAGTGGTGGTCCGGCAGAGCAACAACTGTAATATCAGTTTTTGCTCCAGGTTCGTCCGGGACGAAATTGGATCGTCCGGGACGATCGGTACAGGTTGTACAGAAAAACCTTGTTTGGCTGATTGGTTCGTCTGGACGAAGTGTGGATCGTCTGGACGAAAATTCTCCCGTGAACCTATCGCCAGGGACGATACGTAATTTTCGTCTGGACGCAATTCTTCTCTTCATGGATCGTCTGGTACGAAGCTCGATCGTCCAGGACGATCAGTCTGGATATATATAGAAATGAGATATTTTGAAGAGAGAGAAAAAGCTGAGGAGAGAGAAAAACGAAGGAAAAAGTGGAAAAGCGGATTTTCGGGCGACGCCGAGCTGTTTTCGTCCGAGGAGACTGTTGAGGAAATTGCTGTGCACGAGGTAAGGCACAATCCGACTTTCTAAATTTTCAGAACCGTCGTGTTTGGCGGTATATTCTGTCCGGATTTCGTTTTCGTTAATGATTTTTGTCCGTATCTGTTGATTGGCTCAGTTTTTACCGCGTAACTTTTTGTATATCGTTGCCGTGCTGGGTGTGCACGTTTTGACTATATTTTGAAGATTTTTGTCTGAATATTTTTGATTCGACTGTGTTTTTAGTCGACTGGATTTTTCTGTGAACTTGGAAATTCTCTGTGCGGTAGAATAAATGTTCTGAAATGTTGATATCTATATTCTGTGCGAATTTGGTGAATTTTGATTTTCAGGAAAATTGTGTAAATTCTGTACACTGCCGTTGTGCTGCCCGATTTTTGAGTAATTCCTGATTTGTCCGGATTTTCTCTGAAATGATATGCTATCTGTATAAGCTATGCAAAGGGAGTTATAAGGGGCCTGGATCCTATGAGATTCAGTTAGTGTCTGGGAATTCTGAAATGAGCTCAATATGAAATCTGATATTTGTTCTGTTCCGGATCCGAGGAAAAATCTGTTTAGGTGCTATAAGCACTATTTATATATTCTGGTGCTGGAAGCACATCTGATCTGTTCTGGTGCTATAAGCACATTTGTTCTGGTGCCGGGGGCACACTTAGCTATTAATTACTCAGCTATTATTCTGGTGCCGGGGGCACACTTAGCTATTAATTAAATATCTGATATCTGATATTTGCTGAGTTTATTCTGTTTTGATATGATCTGTACGAATCTGATTCTGTTGATCTGATATGTCTGATCTGTTCTGTTTCTGATTTGATACGACTTCTGTTTCCGTACAGTTCTGTTGATTTGATATCTGTCCGATTCCGTTCTGATTTCTGTACGGATTTGTCTGCTGTATTGGTTTTGAGTTTCTGAGGATTTTGATTGGAGGTTTGTTGCTTTGCTGAGCTGTTGAGCTCACCCTTGCTTTCTGGTGGTTTTCAGGTTCTGGGAAGGGCAAGGAAGTCCAGGATTAGATTTCAGAGTCTGATCAGATTAGGTACTTTTGTACTTTTGATTTTTGTACAGTCATGGCTTTCCTGTTCTGTCTTTCTTTCTGTTGAAAGCCATGTACTGTTCTGTAGATGATTATTTTGAGGAAATGAAAAGATAGATGTTTTGTTCCGCTGCATTTGATGTTTTTAGTAGCTCTGTTGTTCTGTGTGCTTCTGTTGAGTTAAGAATTTGGAAGATCAGTTCAGTAACCTAATTCCAAAGCTAGATCCTGGTTAGCTATTCTCCGTCGCGATCCGGCGCGGGCGGGATCCGTCTCGTCTCGGGTCGGGTCGTGACAAACTTTTTTGGTATCAGAGCACGGTTTTGGAAACAGGTTGGATTGTAAAACAGAGCTCTAGGAAGTGATCAGTGAGTCTGTCTGGGAGGTAGTTTTGGGTCGTTTGGCTTTTTATTGTGTTATTTTGTGTTGTTTTGTGATAGTTTTCCGGATTTTCTGGATTTTTCTGTATGGATCAGCCAGACCCAGACATGACAGACGGTCAGAGTGACGATCAGGCAGCACCAGTGGGGAGTACAGCCCCAGTGGTCGGTGCTGATACGCTTTCACAGTTTGCTTCACTTGTTGCTCAGATGATGAGCGAGACTCAGAGCAGAGCTTCGACTGTTAGATCTGAGGACATTGATCGACACCTGCAGTTATTTTTGAGGTTGAAGCCTCCGAGGTTTGAGGGCGCTGTTGAGCCCAGAGCAGCCGAGGAGTGGCTGAGGAGATTGGAGAAGACTTTTGACGGGATGCAGTGTCCTGCAGACAGGAAAGTTCCGTTAGCTGTTTTTCTGTTGGACGGAGAGGCTGAGCACTGGTGGGATGGCCAGCAAGCAGCCAGATTTCAGGGCAGATTGAACTCTTTGATCACTTGGGAGGAGTTCACTGAAGTATTTCGGGACTGGTTTGTTCCCCCTTCTGCACGACAGCAGATGCAGGAGAGTTTTCTGAGACTTGTTCAGGGGAGCAAGACGGTGATGCAGTACGAGGCTGAGTTTACTGCATTAGCCAGGTACGCTCCGCAGCTAGTGAGCACTTCTGCTGAGAGGTGTTACAGATTTCTGAGGGGATTACGAGATACTTTGAGGCAGCCTCTGATACCGTTCCGGATTACTGATTTCTCTGAGCTTGTGGAGCGAGCTCGTCTGATTGAGAATGACATGACGACTACTCAGCAGCGGTGGACTGCGAGTAGGAAGAGGTTTGGAGGAGAGACATCTGGTAGTGGTTCCTCTGGGAAGAGGAGATTTGTTCCTGGATCTGGATCTGGAGATTCCAGGAAGAGCGGAGGATCGTCTGGTACTGCTACCAGTACGACTAGTTCTGGATCTGTCAGTTTGGCACCTGTGTGCCAGAGTTGTGGACGACGACACTTTGGCCAGTGCTACAGGATAGCTGGTCTTTGTTTCAGATGTGGTCAGCCGGGACATAGGATTGCAGAATGTCCGCAGATGGGATTTGATCAGCGTTCTGAGCAGCGATCTGAGGGCTTTGTCAGACCTGTTGGTTCAGCAGCAGGAAGACCGAGGACTGTTCCTCCACGCCCTGAGGGATTTGCTGGTAGAGGTGGTGGTTCTAGTTCTGCACCACGGAGACCACTTACGATTCAGAGGGAACAGAGTAGTTCTGTTGCTTCAGCTCCTGTTCCAGTTCAGCCACGAGTTTACAGTCTGAGTCAGCAGGAGGCTCGTGATGCTCCGGATGTTGTGACAGGTACGGTTTACATTTCTGATCAGCCCTGTCGTGTTTTGTTTGACTCTGGAGCGAGTCATTCTTTTCTGTCCGAGCATTGTTTTGAGATTTTACATTTGGATTCGATGGTTTTACCGGTTTCTTTGTCTGTGATTTTACCGGCTGGGAATCCATTGATTGCTCGACAGTTTTGTTTGTGTGAGATCGAGATTTCTGGCAAGAAGTGGAAATCGAGTTTGATTCGATTGCCGATTTCTTCGTATGATGTGATTCTGGGCATGGATTGGCTGAGTCAGTATGAGGCCCAGATAGACTGTCTGAAGAAGCAAGTGAGTTTGCTTGTGGCTGGAGAGAGAGTTATATTTCAGGGATTACGAGGTGTTCTCTCCAGTCTGGTTTCTGCGTTGGAGGTGAGCAGGATGTGGAAGAAAGGATGTCAGGTATTTTTGGCTTCGGTGCGGGATCTGAACCTGGAGGTTGGTTCTGTTTCTGAGATCCCTGTGGTACGGGAGTTTGCTGATGTTTTACCTGAGGAGTTGGTTGGTTTACCTCCGGATAGAGATGTGGAGTTCTCTATCGATGTTTTTCCGGGTACCGCTCCGATATCGAAAGCTCCGTACAGGATGGCACCGAAAGAACTTTCTGAGTTGAAAGTTCAGCTTCAGGAGTTGGTTGACAGAGGTTTTGTACGTCCTAGTGTTTCGCCCTGGGGAGCACCTGTATTATTTGTGAAGAAGAAGGACGGTACACTCCGTATGTGTATTGATTACAGAGAGTTGAACAAGGTCACGATCAAGAACAAGTACCCTTTGCCTCGGATTGACGACCTGTTTGATCAACTTTCCGGATCTTCGGTATTTTCGAAGATTGATTTGCGATCCGGATACTATCAGGTGAAGGTGAAGGAAGCTGATGTGGTGAAGACTGCTTTCAGTACTCGGTACGGGCACTACGAGTTTTTGGTTATGCCTTTTGGGGTAACCAATGCGCCTGCGATTTTCATGGATCTGATGAACCGAGTATTCAGGGAGTATTTGGATCAGTTTGTGATCGTCTTCATTGACGATATTCTGGTATATTCTGCATCTGAGGATGAGCATGCCAGACATTTGGGGATTGTGTTGGAGACTTTGAGGAGGCATCGGCTGTATGCCAAGTTCTCCAAGTGTGAGTTCTGGTTGAAGAGCATTTCTTTTCTGGGGCATGTGATTAGCGGAGAAGGCATTTCTGTAGATCCCCAGAAGATTCAGGCTGTTGCTGATTGGCCAAGGCCGACTACGGTATTCGAGGTACGTAGTTTCTTGGGCATGGCCGGGTATTATAGGAAATTTGTGAAAGGATTTTCACAGATTTCGACTCCTCTGACGAGACTGACTCAGAAGTCAGTACCTTTTGTTTGGACACCGGAGTGTGAAGCTAGTTTTCAGAGATTGAAGGAGTGTTTGACTTCAGCTCCAGTGTTGGCACTTCCGTCAGGTACGGAGGGTTTCCAGGTGTTCAGTGATGCTTCACTGAAAGGATTGGGTTGTGTTCTGATGCAGCATGGTCAGGTAATTGCTTATGCTTCGAGACAGTTGAAACCACATGAGAAGAATTACCCGACACATGATTTGGAGCTAGCTGCAGTAGTTTTTGCTTTGAAGATTTGGCGTCATTACTTGTATGGCGTCAGGTGTGAGATCTTTACTGATCATAAGAGCCTGAAGTATATTTTTACTCAGAAGGATCTGAACCTGAGACAGAGGAGGTGGCTCGAGTTGATCAAGGACTACGATTTGACTATTCAGTATCAGCCAGGGAAGGCGAATGTGGTAGCGGACGCTCTGAGCAGGAAGTCTTTTGGATTATCAGGTATTCAGCTTACCTGTGATGACTTTCTGGATCGTGATTTGGAGAGATTGCAGTTGGAGGTGATTTCCTCCAATGATTTGGAGTTGGCTCAGATGAGTATTCAGTCTTCTTTAGAAGCACGGATTCAAGAAGCCCAGGAGTCAGATTCGGACTATTCGAAGTTGATTGCACAGATTGGATCTGGTAAGACTCCTGAACTTCGAATTTCTGATTCTGGTGCTATTTTCTGTAAGAATAGGTTGTGGGTACCTGTGTTTGGAAACTTGAGGCAGGAGATTCTGTGTGAATCTCATCATTCAGGCTACACTGTACATCCAGGCAGTGGTAAGATGTATGCTGACATGAAGCTTTTGTTTTGGTGGCCTGGAATGAAGAAAGATGTAGCAGAGTTTGTGTCGAGATGCGAAGCCTGTCAGTTGGTGAAGGCAGAGCATCAGCGACCAGGTGGACTGTTGCAGTCGTTGCCTATCCCTGAGTGGAAATGGGAGGAGGTAACGATGGATATTGCGATGGGTTTTCCTCGATCTAGACAAGGACATGATGCCATTTAGGTGGTTGTAGATCGATTGACGAAGTCAGCCCATTTTCTTCCGATTAGACAGACGGATTCAGTTGATCGCTTGGCACAGATTTATGTGAAGGAGATAGTCAGATTGCACGGTGTGCCTCGTGTGATCGTATCTGATCGAGATGGACGCTTTACTTCCAGACTTTGGAAAGGCATTCAGCAAGGCTTGGGTACGAAACTGCATTTCAGTACAGCTTTTCATCCTCAGACCGACGGACAGTCTGAGAGGACTATTCAGGTACTGGAAGATCTGTTGAGGCTTTGTGTTCTGGACTTTAGCGGAAGTTGGGAGGATCATATTCCGCTGATTGAGTTTGCCTATAACAACAGTTTTCAGTCCAGTATCGGTATGGCACCGTACGAGGCTTTGTATGGCAGGAAGTGCCGTACTCCTTTGACTCTGACGGAGGTCGGAGATAGACAGGCTTTGGGGGCCACTTTTGCTGATGAAACTGCTCAGAAGATCATTTTGATAAGAGAAAGATTGAAAGCTGCTCAAGATCGACAGCAGAAGTATTACAATCAGAAGCACAGATTTGTTGAGTTTCAGGTCGGTGACTTTGTGTATGTCAAAGTCAGCCCGATGAAGGGTGTGAGCAGATTTGGTCAGGTGAGTAAGCTTAGTCCAAGGTATGTTGGACCATTTGAGATTTTGGAAAGAATTGGAAAATCTGCTTATCGCCTATTGCTTTCTGATTCTATGCCGGATGTGCATAATGTGTTTCACGTATCCACTCTGAGGAAGTGGGTTTCAGACTCTGGGAAGAAGTTGTCTGCTGATGAAGTTGAGATTCAGGAGAATCTGGCGTACAAGGAAGAGCCAGAGCTTATTTTGGCATACGACGTCCGAAAGTTAAGAAATAAAGAGATTCCGATGGTTAAAGTCCAGTGGAAGCACCGGACTGCACGGGAAGCCACTTGGGAGAAGGAGTCTGACATGAGACGGTTGTACCCGTACTTGTTTTGACGGAGGTTGGATTGGATAATGTCGAGGACGACATTTTTTTTAAGTTGGGGAGATTGTAATATCAGTTTTTGCTCCAGGTTCGTCCGGGACGAAATTGGATCGTCCGGGACGATCGGTACAGGTTGTACAGAAAAACCTTGTTTGGCTGATTGGTTCGTCTGGACGAAGTGTGGATCGTCTGGACGAAAATTCTCCCGTGAACCTATCGCCAGGGACGATACGTAATTTTCGTCTGGACGCAATTCTTCTCTTCATGGATCGTCTGGTACGAAGCTCGATCGTCCAGGACGATCAGTCTGGATATATATAGAAATGAGATATTTTGAAGAGAGAGAAAAAGCTGAGGAGAGAGAAAAACGAAGGAAAAAGTGGAAAAGCGGATTTTCGGGCGACGCCGAGCTGTTTTCGTCCGAGGAGACTGTTGAGGAAATTGCTGTGCACGAGGTAAGGCACAATCCGACTTTCTAAATTTTCAGAACCGTCGTGTTTGGCGGTATATTCTGTCCGGATTTCGTTTTCGTTAATGATTTTTGTCCGTATCTGTTGATTGGCTCAGTTTTTACCGCGTAACTTTTTGTATATCGTTGCCGTGCCGGGTGTGCACGTTTTGACTATATTTTGAAGATTTTTGTCCGGATATTTTTGATTCGACTGTGTTTTTAGTCGACTGGATTTTTCTGTGAACTTGGAAATTCTCTGTGCGGTAGAATAAATGTTCTGAAATGTTGATATCTATATTCTGTGCGAATTTGGTGAATTTTGATTTTCAGGAAAATTGTGTAAATTCTGTACACTGCCGTTGTGCTGCCCGATTTTTGAGTAATTCCTGATTTGTCCGGATTTTCTCTGAAATGATATGCTATCTGTATAAGCTATGCAAAGGGAGTTATAAGGGGCCTGGATCCTATGAGATTCAGTTAGTGTCTGGGAATTCTGAAATGAGCTCAATATGAAATCTGATATTTGTTCTGTTCCGGATCCGAGGAAAAATCTGTTTAGGTGCTATAAGCACTATTTATATATTCTGGTGCTGGAAGCACATCTGATCTGTTCTGGTGCTATAAGCACATTTGTTCTGGTGCCGGGGGCACACTTAGCTATTAATTACTCAGCTATTATTCTGGTGCCGGGGGCACACTTAGCTATTAATTAAATATCTGATATCTGATATTTGCTGAGTTTATTCTGTTTTGATATGATCTGTACGAATCTGATTCTGTTGATCTGATATGTCTGATCTGTTCTGTTTCTGATTTGATACGACTTCTGTTTCCGTACAGTTCTGTTGATTTGATATCTGTCCGATTCCGTTCTGATTTCTGTACGGATTTGTCTGCTGTATTGGTTTTGAGTTTCTGAGGATTTTGATTGGAGGTTTGTTGCTTTGCTGAGCTGTTGAGCTCACCCTTGCTTTCTGGTGGTTTTCAGGTTCTGGGAAGGGCAAGGAAGTCCAGGATTAGATTTCAGAGTCTGATCAGATTAGGTACTTTTGTACTTTTGATTTTTGTACAGTCATGGCTTTCCTGTTCTGTCTTTCTTTCTGTTGAAAGCCATGTACTGTTCTGTAGATGATTATTTTGAGGAAATGAAAAGATAGATGTTTTGTTCCGCTGCATTCGATGTTTTTAGTAGCTCTGTTGTTCTGTGTGCTTCTGTTGAGTTAAGAATTTGGAAGATCAGTTCAGTAACCTAATTCCAAAGCTAGATCCTGGTTAGCTATTCTCCGTCGCGATCCGGCGCGGGCGGGATCCGTCTCGTCTCGGGTCGGGTCGTGACAACAACGTCAGGCGATGTTCCGGCGGAACTCTGGCGGTAGTCGAGGAGAAGCGAGGAGGCAAGAGCGATCTCCGATCTCTCTCCTGCTCTCTTGCTTGGAGCCCCTTTCAAGAGAAATGAGGGGTCTATTTATAGATTTATGGAGTGGCATGTATATGGCCCGTAAATAGGTGAGAGATCAAGGGTAAATGGGGAGTGGTTGGATGGACGACCGATGTTGAATCTCTTGATCATGGACCATTTGATGGATATTTAAATGTCTTAGTGATGTCGGATTTTGGTGATCTTAAGCTCATTGTATTCGTCTCGTCGAGCCACTCGATTCGACTATAAGTGTGTTATGTTTGGAAACCGTTTGGTAATCCAAATTGTGGTTTGAACCTTCCAACAGTGCTTCTAACCCTTTATTTAGACCCGTTTGAGCTCGAATTGGGTTGGATCTGGGGTCGTTGGGTTCGTATTCTTGAAACTCTAAAATTCGACTATAAGTTTGCTAAAATTGAAGTTCGGATGGTCCCAACTTTAATTTCAGAAGTTTCCAACTTGATTTTGCATCGAGATCCGTGCCCGATCAAAATAATTTTTTTGATGATGTATCAATTACTAATGAATTTATTTATCTTTCAACTTTATGCCCGCCTTGGGACAAAAATAAATCTTTCAAATTAAAACAAAAAAAAATCCACATTTTTTTTTCTCATTTAGGTTTTGTTTATGATAGTTTTCTTAATGCTTTTTCTATCAGTTTCCGAGAACAATTTTTTTAAAGCAATGCAAAAACAGTCTCCAAAAGATGTCCCAAACAAAACCTTAGAATTGAAATTAAAATAAAATTTTCTCCATTCAAATTACAGCAGCCCATTAGAATGTAAATTTCATTTTTAATTGCTAAGAGTTTAGATGAACATCAAGACAAATTGACATATGATTGATAAAAATTCTCTCATTCTCATATAAACATCACCACGTTATGAAAATGAGCATATGATGCTACAGGCTTCGTTTGGAATATCTTTCTTATTGCTTTCTAAAAGCAGCTTTTTAGTACAAAAAATTTGCGAGCTAAAAAATTGCTTTAAGAAACGGTAAGAAAGCTGTCACAAACAAAGCCTTATACTACAACATATTTGATTTCATCAATAGCAAATTAATGGCATTTGAATCTCTCCATGCTTAATTACTTCAATGAAATTATCTTTAAATAAATCCATGACAATATTGAAGAGGCAAATATAGTTTTTGTTAAGGGTGATACCATTTCATTATGATTCCATAGCAGTTGTAGTGGTTGGAAGGTATTGGTGGATGAGCTATCAGATGAGTCATGAGTTGGTCAATTAATGGTTCAGTTATAAATGTTGGTGAGTGTTTAATACTTTCATGTCATGATGGCTACAATTAATGTAAAATTAGCCTTAAAGTTATCATAAGAAATTAAGTTTTTTATTATTGTTACAATATTAAATTTTTTTTTAATTATTATATTCTAATTGATCTGATTATGAAAAACTCATCATCATAGAAAATCCTGAAAAATAAAAAATATATATAACAAACTGAAGTATAATAATGATATAAGTTATATTAGAATGAACTTAAAAATTATTGAATTTATTTAAAGATTAGTGCAATATAAATTATTCAGTAAATTCACATTTGTTGTATACATTTTAATGAAATTTATAGATATAAGCTTAGGCTTCATTTGAGACGGTTATTTTACTGCTTCTTAAAGCAGCTTATTAATACAAAAATAGACAGCTGCCCAACCTTAGTTTGGGACACCATACTTTCTGCTTTTTAAAGCAGCTTTTAGTGCAAAATCTTTTAGTTTAAAAATTTTTTTATATTAACAAGTTACTTTAGAAAACAGTAATAAAGTTATTCCAAACAAAATCATAATTGCAAAATATGAGAGTAATTTGTTTTAAAACACATTTTTCACGTTGCTGTGACTCTGGCGTGCATTGTTTGGATGTCAAATACTGAGTTCAGGCCCGTATATTTCACTGGAATCTACACTTTTGCATTTTAATTTTTCGATAGACCATTAACTCTTTTATCCTGAGCCTGTTGGTTATGAATGTAGACCACTGGTGAAATGTATGAGTAAGAACTCAGGATAGGGAGTAAATAGTTGATTACTTAGATTATATTGTTCCATCAAATTAAAAAATGTTGGAGATTAAGGTTTCGTTCGGAACGACTTTCTTACTGCTTCTTAAAGCAGTATTTTAGTTAAAAAATGAAAAAAAAAATTAACTAAAATGCGGTTTTAAGAAGTAGGAAGAAAGCCGTCCCAAACAAAGCCTAAGTTGCTAAGAAAAATTCTGAAAATGTCTTCACATTATACATACTTAAATAGTTACATGCTAGAAAATTTTCGATAGTAAAGAGTGAGTATTTATTGACTTGATTTTATACAAAGATTCAACAGACGCGTAGATTGAAGTTGCAAGAGACATGCCCAATGTTTGGTGCTGAAAAAATTTATGATAAGACATGGTTAGTATTTATTATCTTAATTTTGTTCAATGATCAATATGTATATAGATAAAAATTGCAACATTACCTTGAGATTTGTTGGGGATGTGACGGTAAACCAAACAACAAACAAGAAAAAATAAAATGCAATAGAAAGTTAAGGGCATAGAGATTTAACATGAAAAAATTTGAAATGGGAAAAAATCAGGGAGCCACACCGCACCAAAAAATTCACTATGAAAATTGGGAGAAATAAGTATATATCTCTCTAATTCTCTCTCTCTCTCTCTCTCTCTTCTTGTTTATATTCTCTCTTACACCATTCTCACATTCTAAGCAAAAGAGAAAAGCCTCTACATACCATTAAGGGACGCAACCCTTGAAAAAAAATGAGAAAAAAAACTGTCCAGTCCGCCTTTAAGCGTTGTGGTGCTCAACACTCTATCTCAAATCCACCTATGAGATTGAATTTACTAATTTAGAGCGTTGTGAAGCTACGCTCTTTGTCTTTTCTCCCAATAAACTTTTGCAGTGTCGGGGCGCGTACACAACGCCAGGGCTTTGTACGGAAAATAAAAATTGGTTTAAAAGCACCCGAACCCAATCATGAGGAGGAATCCTCACGAGCATGAGAATTTGACTTGAGGTTTGAGGCAATAGTATAATCCGATTGATATTGATCAAATGAATTTTTGTGGACATATCCGATTATATACAAATGCAAGTACACACACCTAAAAAAAATACTGTATACACCTAAGAGTACTCTTTAACTACTTACTGGCTACTTTTTCCCTTAGTGCTAATGATGTTTAATTAAGAATAAATTTCAAACATTATCACCGACTTGAGAATAAAGAAAGGTAAACCCAGTGAATTATTGTTCCATTTAGCTCATTACTTTTGACTGATCATCAAATTTTAAGACTTTGCATGGCCTTATAAGCAAAAAACAATTAAAAACGCCATGAAACTTCCATCTGTCAGTGCTGCTTAGGTGAAACAGATTGCCTACTAAGAAGCAGATAAAAGTCATTGCTGAGTAAATCCAACTGATTCCAAACAGCTAATCTTATTTTATTTTGAAATGCTATGTTCTTCTTGTAAAATTGTATTTTAATTAGAATCATATCAGGAGCACTTGATTGATAATATGACAAATTGTTTAATATTTCTACCATGAGAATCTCCGGGCCTTCATGCAGTAGCTTGGATTCGCTCCACCGAGTTATTTGATTAGGTGACTCAATCGAGGATAACATCAAATCATAGTATTTAAATGAAAGTCTGTCGGCCCACTATCCTGTACAGATCTATTAGTCTTCAGCTACGTCAGTAAAATCAGCTTTTACTTGTCTTCACACATACTATTATTAGAGTGTTATAATAGTAATAGTAACCAGCCATTACCCAATCGCATGATCATATTTATTCACAATATTTGTATTAATAGTATGTCTATATTAAAATATCAAAACTTTTATTCCGTACAAATCATCCTAAACACAATATATTTCATTTTACCCAGTGAAATCACATAATCAATCAATCAAACTGTCTAGAATAATCAATATTGTAGCATATAAAAAGTTATGTCAAAGAAGTTCACTAAATCTAGAGAAAATGTAATAAAATCAATTTAAAAAAAATTGGATGGTTGAAATCAAAAATTTGAAAATAAAAAAAGGATAAAAATCACTTACATCAATCTAAACAATTATCATAAAAATGGCGAAACGGGAGAGAAAATGGAGTTATATATATATATATATATATATATATAATTGTGCTAGATCTCATGCCAGAACAAGCAGAGATATTATAAATAATACAACTATCATATTTAAAACTATCTTGTTTATATTTTTTAATTGTGTTGCGACTAAACAAATAGAATAAGTCCCAATAAAATCTAATCCCTAGGCTTTGTTTGTCTAACTTTTAACTTAAAGAGATTCCCATTTTGATTCATTGTTAGCATTTTTTCTATTTAACACAAATTGTCATCTTGTTTCGATTGTTTAGATAATGTCAAGATAAAGTCATTGGTTTTTACAGTCTATGTGGGATGATACTCTTCATCATTTTATTACTTGTTTGATTGAGTATTCTTGCATGTATGATTAGATCATAACAATCTTAATCCCTAATCATTGACATCCATATTTTTTTTTAATCTTAAATTCAACATCTTCAAAGTAATATATACTTTAAATTATGATTATTAGTGTACATATTACACCTTATTTTATACCAATAATGCATTAAAATATTCTCACTTAAAACATATACAATCACATCAGTCTTATTGTAACGCTCCAAGATCTAACTTGGAAAGAATTTCAGTCAATCCATTAAAACCATCAATCATTTACCAGAGCTATCTATAGTCTTCAATCAATAACAAATAGTCTAACAAAATTCTATAATTTAAAACATTAATGTACAATTATATTCATATCCCAAAAGTTCATATACAATACTCAGGATCTACACAATGATCACATGAAATGAAATTTATCATGTCCTGAGTACAAAAGAATCACTATAACCAAAAAGAACAAAAACATGAGGATTCCAGATCAATCTCAATCTCATGCTCCCTTGCCCTGACCTGAAAATTGTTAACCACATATAATGAGCTTCAAAAAGCCCAGCAGGTCACCTAATACCTACAACTGAAATCAAAGCAAGGTACTGAAACAATATGCATGTCAGTCAATTAAATCCATATCAGTCAGTTGCACATGATCAGTGAATCTATGCAGCAGATACGAAAATCAGTATTCAATGCATGATCGATACAATCCACAATCATCGGTAAAAAAATCGATAAACAGTAGGAAGAAATCCATAAAGCTCAATAAATCAGTACATATGTCAAATCTCGGAAGAATTCATAAACAGTAGAAAAATCTATATTCGGAAGAATCTCAGTTAAATCGATCAGTCAAATCGATAGAGAAAAATCGTCGTCTCGATAATAACCGTTAAATCAATATCGTATCAATAGAATCAATCAAATCAATTATCTCTGGTCAATAACATCAATCGGTATGAAATCATATAAAACAATCATACCAATATAGCGTAAGAACGGTGGAAATCAAATCAATACAGTACGTAAAACCTATTCCATATCAGTCAATGAATCACATGCAGCAGTTCAATACGGTGTATCAATGAAGCGATAGTATCAATGAGTCAATATCAATGAATCAGTATCAATGAATCAACAGTATCCATGTCCATAGTATCAATGAATCAATGCAATATCGATATCCATATCAGTATCAGTATCAATGCTCAGTGAAATAATGCGAACATCAATGAAATCGTACAGTAACAGTAAACCCGTAAATCCGCCAGTAAATCCATTCAAATCAATAAATCAATAATCAATATAAGAAGTCCGTCGATATCAATAAATTTATAAATCCATAATGAGATCAATAGATCAATACCGTACACATGCACATGCAATTCAGTATAGTAGTCTTACTGAACAAGTACAATCACTGGCTATTAAGGCGTTTTTCAAGTCGATAATCCATTGTGCTGTTGTAGAAATTCATAAATATATCCGTTGACTCAATAAGAGTCGTCACTCTGTGCCCGTCGGCATAATAATCTCCTTATGACTCCCAATCGTTATATCAATGATCAATAGAGGATATCGCCAAACCCTTTTTAAAGGAAAGCCCGTCGGCCCACCATTCTGTACAGGTCAAGTCAATCTTCAACCAACGGTTCAACCAGTCTTCACTTGTCTTTCAGTAACAATAACAATAATTTAATCATATATTCACATTCGTATGCATATCAATAAGGTATTGCAATCAATAAATACAATTTAGCTCAATGCAGAAAACCCCTTAAAATATCGTATAGTAGACAGACGTCGTTACAAAAATGCACAGTTGCCAAAAATTACCGAATTACCAGAAATCGAAGAAAACAATGTTTCAAAGCTTTACTTGTACTGAAGCAATAATTTCCAACATTCTGAAAATTTTCTATTCGATAAAAATCGCACAGAACTCAAAATAACCGGTAGAAACTTTACAGAAAATACTCAAATCGTGTAAAAATATCATATCATAAACATATCAAAAGTTTGCGGTAAAACTTTCGTCAATACAAAATTTTGCACGTTTTTCAGTAACGGAAACACAAATCTGAGCATAGAAATATCAAAACTCGAAATCTTCGAAATCAGAAATAGGATTTGAATTCCTTACTGCGAGACAAACAAATCTTCCAACTGTGTCGTCGAACGAAAAGCGCTCCGCGGCCTCCAAAATCAAGTTTTCCCTTCTCTTTCCTTCTCTTCTTCTCTCCTGCTTTTTCTCTCTCCTCAAAATATTTCCAAAATATCTCAAATCCGATACTTATCAAGCAGGATCGTCCAGGATGATGCCCATATCATCCCGGGACGAACTCCTCTGGACACGGATTGTACAGACGAAATTAATTCCAATTTATTTCGTCCATAGATGATGCTCTCTGTTCGGTTCGTCCCGACCCTTATAGGATCGTCTTGACGAAATTGACAGATTCTTCACGATTTTCTTCAGTTCGTCCGGGACTAACAGCACTAAAAAAATCAGCTTCGGAGGGGTTTTACACTAAAAAAATCAGCTTCGGAGGAGTTTTACACTTATTAGGCTGATATTAAATACCCACTTAAAGCATATATAACTCACATTTGAGAACCTAACATTCAACTTATTTTGTATTACTATATCTAATACTAATCTTAAATAAATTGAATAATCATCCATCATTCTGTAATACATTAACATGCCATCAATGAACAACATCATAAACAAATTCATAAAAATTAACTCAATCTAAATTACAAAATTTTGAATGATCAGTAAAGCTAGCTTAGGCTTCATTTCAAATAGCTTTCTTACTGCTTTATGAAGCAGATTTTCAGCACAAAATTTTTAAATAAAAAAAAAATTGTACTAAAAAATTGCTTTATAAAACAGTAAGAAGATTGTCCCAAACAAAATCTTAATTTTATAGAAATTTCATGACACTCAACTCATTCAATTATTATTCTAATTTCTTCAAAAATACCCTATTAATATACATCAATTGAGTTGAACTGACTATACCATGCTTTCTATAAGCTATGCCAAACTCAACTCATATATATCATTAATATTAGTATTTTGATTAATCCTAGATTGCCTATATCTTAATTAACAAACCAAAATCAAATTTGGAATCTAATACCTCATCAATGATCTAATACTGCCTCTCCTCTATAATTATACTTAATTAAATTAATATATAATATTTAATCCACATCTGTCAGTAACAGTAAAATATTAATATTTGATTAGCGAGTAATTTGGAATCTTTTCTGCCCAATACTTTCTTACACGTAGCCGAACACTCGTTATCCACTCACACTCTGAATTTCCCAAAGTACCCTTCTATGATAAAAGAAATAACCTCATATGCCGCACTAAACGACAAAATAAAGTATAGGCCAGCGTCATCGGCCCTAAGCTGTCGCACCAGTGCCAGCAGACTTGTTACCGCCACGTGTAAGGAATTGCTGGCTTCAACGACACGTGGAGGTTGAAGGCGATCCGTCACGGACCCGGGTTGGAAGGAATGACGCCGTCACCACGCTGTTATCCATTACATCATGACACGTGTTAGATGGCCCCCCGTTGACGTGGATATCTCGACGCGTGGCTCGTCCTGGAACCGTCGTGCGCTTACAGGTTTGCGAGCATTGAGCAACCAAAAAAAGAGAAAAGGTTTGCGAGCGAAATGACGAGAATACCCCCCAGAATGCTTGGGGATTATCTTGTTGCCTTTGAGGTGGGGTCAACGGCTTGGCCATGTACAAGTCGGACTTCTATGCCCTTTTTACAATTTTACCCTCCCAAAACAATTTTCTTACAATTTAGATATACTAGTTAATTTAAGTATATTTTATATCAACAATTCTCACTTGAAGATATAGCTCATTTTGATCTATTTATTGAAAATTTTGACTATTAAGTAAGGGATTTTAGATTCGAAACGTATAAATTTGACTTAAAAGCTCAAATGTGCCAAAAAAAATTCTCATCACGAGTTTTAATGCGAGCATCTTATTCTGATATTGATAGATTATTTAGGACAGTTGTAATATTTTATTAAATAAAATAATTAAAAATAATTTCAATTAAGGTCTAAAAGTGGGAAGACTATTGCGTGTGGACATCGGACAGGAGAACTGTCCGGTTTCGCACTCAGTGCCGAGCAATACTGAGCATTCGATGTCGAGCGCTATATATTTTTGAGACGAAATGACACATTTTTATTGATTTTTGAATGAATCCGATCCCCGCGTAATAATTTTTCGTAAAAGTGGAAGTCGAAATGAGTGAATTTCATGTTGGAAGTAACCTGGGAAACAGTCCCGCGGGTCATTGTGGAGAAATTTAGGGTAAAGCTGTCTTTTTAAATGAAATAGATGTTCATTTGAAGAGATTGAAAAGCAGCGGAAAAGAAAGAGATCGATTCGGTCGGGTGGGGGAGAGAGAGATGGAGAGAAATTTTTACTCTGCTATGCAGATTTTCTATTATTTTATAAAGAAGGCGAACGGATTTATGAGAAATTGATGGCGGAGAAAGGATGGAAAGGAAGAATTATAGGTTATCTCGCGGGTTCTCCTTGTAAGAGTGAGTTTGCAGTCGCTTTCGCCCATCCCTTTCACTGTTCTGTTTCATTTTCACTTTACTGTTTTCGTTTTGGTGAATTAAAGGGGGTCTTTGTTAGTCTAGGGTTTGGGGAATTCTGGTAGTGGAGGTGCAGAGAGTTCTTCATTGGAGATTCTTTGAAGAAGAATTAATTCTTATCTATTTTAGGTCTTTGATTTCGAGTTCGGTTGTAAGTTTGTCTACTTGAGGCAAGGGTTAGTGTTCTGATCTTATCGAAAAGAGGTAATGATGTTGCGTCGGACTTTGTTCTGTTTCTTCGTTTTGCCGTTTCAGGGTCTCTTGGTTGATGATGAATATATATGACTGCGGTCTAGACTGTTTACTAGAAGAGGTTTGAGCGTAGCAAAAGAAAATTTTGGGTTTATTTGCGTAGCTGTAAAGAAACTCAATCTTGATAACATTTATCTTTCTCCTTCTGTTTAACTGAGCTGATTCGATTATGTTTTAAGTTATCAAGTCTTTTCAGATCAGGGTGTCTTTTTTATTGTATGTAACGAATCGTTTTGGATCTTTTCGGGCTTCCTTTCACTCCTATGTTGGTGAGAATTGACATTGATTATCATCACCATCTTCATAGTTATGCTTTCTTGACTATTTGGGATATCTTTACGAATCTTGTTTGGTAATTCAGTGCTACTGAGTATTGTTATTTGTGTTGTTAATTCTAATTTTTCATAACTCGTTTATAGTAGCTAGACATATATGCTTTGCTTAGCCTGCTTTTTCTACTACTTTTATTTCCCTCCTTACTGGTGCATCTTTTGATCTATAACAATACAACTACAATTATTTGTTATAATTATTCAAAATTCAGTTTGTATCTCAAAAACGTTGACGTTAGATGTTTAGTCTTTGCCTGTAGGCGTTTGTATGGCTATCTAGACATATGGCCAACAAAATTTGTGGGATTATAAAGGATTGGCTTGCTTGGCCCTATTGAAAAAGAAAATATATTTCCATATGTTCCTTATTTGTTTTTAAAGTTTTAATATTATGAATTTTCCTTAAAGCTAAATACTCAGCTGGCTTCATTTAATAATTCTATTTTATATTTCAGAATTTCCTCAATTTACTATTTTATAGAGCTATCCTTGGTAAAACTCCTGTAGTAATTCGTTAAAATGTGATTCCCATCTCTCTTTAATCCTTGATGTTGTCATCATTAAAATTGTTTGTCAACTTAGTTCATGCTCCTAATTTGATCAAAGCAATATGTCTCCTTTTCTGTATCTTAATTATTTTATATATTTAATTTTGTTTTTTTAATGCACTAACATGCTATATTAATTATATACCAACAAGCATTAGCTTTGCGGTATTTCGTTATCGTAATCAAGAAAAAAAGTTTGGAGTACAGGTCAAAGTGTCTTTTTTAAAAAACATGGAACTAGAACTAGTGTTATTGACCCTTTCCTTATTTTCCTTTTCCAGTAAGTAAAATAGGAGGGAATCATATAACTCATACTGTTTGCTTACTTCTACCATACTCACTATGATATATTTTGCAAACCTTAATAAATATCTTCTTGTAGTTTACCTGAAGATTTACATTTGGAGTTAAAAAAGCATGGAGATTAGACCCAATGGTGGAAATTCTGGGGAATACAATTCCCACGGCAACCTGTCACCGGTTTTTACCTCTCAACTATGGTGGCAAGGTCATGGATTTGGTGTTGTTTCTCCAGTTCTTATACCAGAGTGAATATCAAAGTCTCATTTAGTGCATCCTCTTGCAGGAGGTGATTCTAATATTGGCCAATTGAAACTGAAGGACAGTTCAAGTGGAAAGAGTGATGCTACCAAAGACATACAAAGTATGGATATGCATGAAGCATGTTTCTGGAAACTTGATTGAGTTGAGATACTATTTTCTGAGTTATTTCAACTGTTTAGTTTTGTATAGCATGGTTCGTTGACAAAAAGATAGGAGAATAAATTAGATTAAAAATGGCTGGCAGGAGTTTAATGATGTTTTTCATGTTAACCCTTGGAATAACTCCATTTGAATAGTTACCTATTCAAAATGCTCAAGTAAGTTTAAAGGGCATTAAATGTTTTATTAACCACTTTATTTCATGCTATTTACATATCTAACACTCAAAACTTTACTATTACATTCCTATCACTCATATAAAATTTTAATATCAAATATATCATTCATATATTTTATTCTTATCACCCATAGCACCCCATAAACTTTAATATTTCATTTCATGCACCGATATTTGTTCTATGGATGGTAGGCATGTAATATTAAAGTTTTAGATGTTAGATATATAAATAGCATAAAATAAAGTGGTATGTATGTAAATCCCCCTACTTTAAATTGTGCTAAACAGTGAATTATAGCTGGAGATATAATGCAAATTGTGTTATTTATTGACAGAAGGTGGATGTTGTGTTGGTCATGGGTAGAGTGCAATCAGTGCACTCAACCTTTTTTGTGTCATGTTTGTCCATATATCCAAACTTCATATAGCTCTGCTGAGTTTTGTTCATTAACACTATCAGAATGCTACCATTTTGAGACATCCTATACCTTTGCCATTTTGGGTAGCCTTTGGCTTTTACATTTCTGGTTGGAACTCCATTTTTGTGATTGTTCTATCTGTCATAACAATGGTTGTGAAAAGATCACCGCTACCAAATTGTGACCATTAAAAATGGCAGCAGATATATATTACGACCTTATGAGATTGCAAACATATGATCACAATGATCTCCTAGAAAATGAAACTACTTCTTTTTCGTGGCTATCTTGCTTGGCTTGTCACAATGCTTAAGCATAGCATATTCTTTGTGATAGGCCCCAAAGCTTCTGCATCATTATGCAGATCAGCCATTATTTGGGCAAATTATTGCATCAGGTCACCAGACTCAGAGAATAGGTTCGGACGTCCAATAAAAATTTGCCACGTCACCTGCGCTTTAGTTGCGCTTTGACTGCACTTTACCTGCGCTTTTGACTGCGCTTTGACCTGCGCTTTACTTGCACTTTACCTGCGCTTTACCTGCGCTTTGACGCTCTAAATTTAAAATAATATTTTATTAATATCCGGACTTATCTCCGCGTCCGGTGACCGGATGCAATAATTTGCCCATTATTTGGTTGTATCTTGAATTTGTACAATATGTAGTAATGACATCATCATGTAACTAACATATAACTATTACTCAAATTAAATATAAATGCACACAATTTAAGAGTAATTTGACACTCAACTATACATGCAATCAAAATCTCAATTAACTTAATCTAGTTTAGTGCAAGAGTTCCTATGTAATAGTTATAACAAATTCCTCATCAACAAAAATAAATAAATAAAATCTTCAAAAGAAGTAAATAAAACCTCAAGTCACCATCATCATCATCGTAAGCATAGTCTTGAGCACTACCTAGAGCACCTTATTAATATAGCTCTTTCAGCATGGATTGATCCTAAGCTCTGAAATATCACCAGGTTGCAATAAAGCAATATTTTGGTAGTGTAATATCGAGGTATGCTTTGACTTGCACTTAATCATTGTATATTTGTAGCAACAAGTTCATCTTAGAATAATCATTTTAAAGCTTCATTTTTTTTTTTTGCTTCTTCTGTTGGGATCAAGATAACATCTAAAGAAAGGAATATAGAGTGGCGCATGTTTTCTGAGCACATTACATAGAATATGATTTTTTGTTTTATTTTTTATCATAGAATCTTGGGTCTGCTTTATTTCATTACAACCCAGCCCCTCTGCTTAATGTCTATCATCAGTTGTTCAAAAGATATCTGAATGTTTAAAAAAAAAAGCCCTGATTGATATACTTGTGATGGCTTATTTAGGGTCAATTGCAATGCATATTGACGTTTCCATTATGCAGGGCTCTAGAGTAGAAATATTTGGTCTATCATATTAAGAAACCTTTTTTTGTCACTTGAGTGATTTAGTAAGCTGAATGATTTATTTTGCTGCAGAAGTGTGCTTGTTCTGATCACAGTTTCATTTTAGTATCTTTATAGAAGCTCACGTAACTTTTGTGGCTTGATAAAAAATATTTGTTAATGACGGGCATATATCTTACTCTCGAACTTCATCTATGGTCAGATGGAAATTCCCCCCAGGAACAACAGCAAATGCAGCCTATCTCCGCTTTGTTGCCTCCAATGATGCCGGAATATATCATGCCACACACTCAATTGGAACTTGGCCAATCAGTTGTATGGACTTTGTTCTCTTTATTTTTTATAATTAGAACTCCATGTTTCAGATAATTCTTTTTTTTCATAGGTAATTTTGTATTGAGTTGTAACCAGCATATATGTGTTTCCTTTGATCCAATAACAATGGACACTTTCTGCTTAATATTTCACCTTGTGTTAGAAGAATGTGCTTTCTGCTTCATGTCCTTAACTCCCTTAAACTTTATCAGGCATGTGCAGCATATTCATTCTCTGATCCGTATCATGGTATGATGGCAGCCTACGTGCCTCAAGCTTTGGTAAGTAGTATTTGCCAATCAGCCTTCCTTTAATTTTGTTTTTAATTAAAATTATATAGCTGTTTAAACCACATAATACTCATATTAGTTGATTAATCATATTCCAGCCCAGTTCTTCTATTGCTAATAATTACAGATGTGTTCCATCAGATGCATCCTCAATTTCTTGGAATGCCACATGCTCGAATGCCTTTGCCCTTGGAAATGGCAGAGGAGCCTGTTTATGTAAATGCAAAGCAGTACCATGGAATTTTGAGGAGAAGGCAGTCACGTGCCAAGGCCGAACTTGAAAAGAAGACTGTAAAGTCAAGAAAGGTACCTTTCAGTTTGTTAACTTTTAGAGAAGATGATGCAATGAAATGTTGACTAATTGCTATTCTAATGAGCTGCTTTAAAACACCCCAAGTGTTCAACATTTTTTACTTTCCAGTTTTAATTTCTCCCTTACCCAAGATGTCATTCTAATACTCCAATTTTTACAACAACATCATCAAGCCTTTATCCCATACATGGGCTCGGTAACATGAATCCTTGTTTTGTGTCCTATTAAGAATCAAATTCTCATTTACCAGTTGATTTTCACTCTTCCCCGTGTGATGCATGATGTCCTAATGCAACTAGGATGGTGCAATGGATGCAAATGACATAAAGAAATTAGGATTTATTGTTCAAAGACCATCTGATACTGATAAAACTCGCTTTCTTTAGATAAAACCTAGAAAATACATGAACCTACATCAAAATGAGAATATACAAATGAATTAAACAAAAGAAATTAATGACAAATTTGAATGTTTGAAAATCAATGATGTAGAACGGGAGATGGCTTTGCTAGGGAGAGGATTTCTTTTTCAAAATCTGAGAACAATTTCTGCTTTTGTTTTTCAAAACCTGAAAGTGAGCTGAGGTTTTGCTCCAGAAATATGAGAGAATTCTCAGATTATTTGATGTAGGAACAGAGGCTTGGAAGAATAGAACCCGTAACCCAGAACCTGAAATAATTCTTCAGATTTTGTGACCAGAGGATAAGGAGTTTGGAGGGAAAACTAAGTGAGAAACCTGAGAGAATTTGGCCAGCTGTGGTGGGGCTTGGGCAATCTTGCCAAAGGGACAAGTAGTAAATCTGGACAGATTTCACAAGCATTTAATAGGGGGATGGGGTCCGTGACAGATGGGGTGAGGCGGCTGCTATGGAGGGAGAGGTTGGAGAGAAACGGTGAGAGAGAAAAAAAAAAAAAAAGATTTTCTTCAGGTTTTCTTCTTCAAAACCTGAGAGGAATACGGCCAAGGGTGTAAGCTGGAATTCTCTGGCTGCAGCGGGATCCAAGGGAGGCTGAGGGAAAAATCAAATCCTTGAGTCCGTGAATCTACAGGAAAGAGAGGGTTTAATGTTAGGAAAGATTTCCTAAATTAAGCCAAAGGTGAGAGTTACGGGTGAGTGGAGTTGATTGAGGGAATTAATGTCTTAAATCTGAATTTAAATTCAGATTTGAGAATTAATGACGATTGGCTTAAATGGTGGGAGAGATTAATGGTGTGAATAATGCTAATTCGAATTCAAATTTTGGAATTCAAATTTACATTAATGAAGAGCTCTTCCCTAATTGGAAACTAATTGATTACAAGGGAAGGATTAAGGGAGGCCTGCGGGATTTTTGAATTCAAAATTATGAGATTTTATTTCAGAATTAATGACATCATTAACTGCCTAATTATTAAGAATGAATTAAGCAATAAATAAATTTGAATTCAAATTTGAATTTTGAATTCAAATCCTTCATTAACTTAATCCCTCCAATTTAGGAAAGGCAATTAATAATTGGAGCAAAGGTGGGGGTTCTCGGTTGGGGTGATGGAGGGGTTGTTAAAACTGGCGGTTCAATGGGAAGGAGGAAGGGGCCGGTGACGGTGGAAGGAGGAGATGGGGTGGTCGGCTAGGAAAAATAAAGAGAAACACAAGATAAAAAGAAAAGCTAGAACCGCGAGCCTTGGACTCTTCCGAAGGCTGACGGGTGATGCGTTGCCCTTCTCCAAGGGACTTCAAATCACGAGTCCGGACCCATCCTGCTGCTGGTGACATCTTCGATTCCTTCCCATAGGAATCTCACTCTCGTTCTCTCCTAAGAAGAACACAAAAGTGAAAAACACAAAATTTTTCATATCAAATTAACCATCCTATTACAATAGCTAAATGCCATATATATAGGCCACAACATGAGAAAATAAAAAAATTACAAAATTGCCCCTCGGGTTACAACACTCAAATAAATTAACCTAGGGGTAAAACATGAAATAACATAAAATAGAAACTAAAATGCAGAAAATAATTCATAAATGACAACTTAAATCCGAGCCGTCGATTTACGGCGCCTCCTGTGATAGATGCGCCAGATTTTCGTGCCGATGTCCGCATCAATCAACTAGTAATCCAAATTAGACACCTCAAATGGAATCTTAATTGTTATTAATTTTATCAAAATCAAGAACTTTGGCGGTCACTACAAAATATTTGAAAGAACATAGGTAAAGGAGAAATTACGAAGATCCTAGCCTTACTGCGGTGCAATGAGATGATTTTATATAGAATTAGGTAATTGCATGTGGACTGCATTTGAAGAAATCATACATCCAACAAACTTGCACAAGATTGAAAAGTGGAATATGAAATTGGATTGAATCAAACCTGGATACTTTAGATGCCTTAAAGAACTTTTTATAGATTTCGCAGCTCAGGTTAATAGATATGGTTAGCATATAAAAGTAATTTAATTCGATTCCAGGTTATGCAAAATTTAATTCTTAGTTATCGTGGGTGAAAATATCGAAGCCAGGAGACAGACAAGTAAATTATGGAATATCTACGACTCGAAGGCTCTAGCCAAATCCGAAGTTGTTCCAGGCGGTTATCTCGTAGCAGTAGGGTATTTGTTTTGGGAATCGTAGACTGGTAGTGATAATGTAACTAGAACCAAAAATAGTGGTAGCTGAAATGTAGCTAGCATGCAAATTCAAAAATTCCTGCACCCAAAAGCCCATATCCTTTAACAATAAGCCCATAAAACTTCTACTCATGTGAAACGCGCTATCAACCAATCTTGCATGAAGTTATGCCAAACCACAAACTTACCTAATATTTGAGAATTAAATCAATAAAGAACCCAATCCATTCTCATAGGCATGTTCAGAGATCAATAATATGAAAAATATTAAAATAAATTATGAAATAATAGAACTATACTACAAGGGTGGTCAGATCATTTATTTGCCCGAGGTTTTCAACTAATGTAAATAGCAAATGACCAGAAGTCTGGGATCTAGACAGACCGAGACTCCAGCTTCCCCATTGCCTCATCTTTTCTTGGCTGCCCTAGCTCCTTCGATGTGGTTTTACCTTCTGGTCCATTGTTGTGGTTTAGCTCCTCTGTTATGATCTTCTTTTTGTTCTGTCGTTCTGATTAAATTAGTATGCATTGAAACCCTAAATCCTTAAACAAACATCTAAACAAGTTAGCAAGTTTTACCTAGATCAAATATATGTCATACCATACAATTTCACGATAGAAGTCACCTTCACGATTTTTTAAATCTAGATATACAGGTTTAATTATTCTTGTGTCCAAACAGCTCCATAAAATTAGCTTTGGTTAAATGTTTGTACTATAATTTATTTTGTTAACATCTTTTATTTTTGTTTTTTCAAGTTTCTAACTTAGGTCTCATTTGGGATGGCTTTCTTAATGCTTCTTAAAACAACTTTTTTAAGTAACAAACAAAAAATTTTATAATAGAACGCTGTTTTGCCGCTCAAAATGAAATCTTAGGTTTTGTTTGGGACGGCTTTTTTATTGCTTCTTAAAGCTAGTTTTTAGTTAAAAAATAAAAAAAATTGAACTAAAAAGTTGATTTAAGAAGCAGCAAGAAAGCCACACCAAATAAAGTCTTAGATTCAAGTATTTTACTTATCTGCTCTGCTGATAGCTTCAAATCTGATATAGGACGCATAAGCGAATTGTGGCTTAACGTTTATAACTGGACATTGTTAATCCTCTGCAGCCATATCTTCACGAATCTCGTCACCTACATGCAATGAGGAGAGCGAGGGGTTGTGGTGGCCGTTTTCTCAACACAAAGAAGAACGAGGCAGATTCTTCCAACAGTAATTCTGAGACTGGGCTTGCTTCAGCTTCTGTTTCTTTTGGTTATGAATCCCTCCTCTCTGATACCTCAGCTAATCCAGATTCTGCACGTGCAAGGCCTGCTTTGCAAAGTGTGCTGAAACCACATAAATACACCAGCAACAGTGATGGCTATCAACACAGTTCTGGATTCCAGTTATCTCCGTTCCATCCAAAGCAAGGTGAAAGGATGGACGAAGGAGATTTCTCGGGTCAAAGGAGAGCTGATTTAATGGCGAACCAGCCCAAGAAGAGGGCTCTGGCTATCTAATATCGAAGAGTCACAGTTCTGGCTTGTCAGGGAGAGAGCTTAGAGTTCACTGGTGAATACTTTGTTGAAGGCAATTCATTCTTGGCTGTCCTTTTTTTTTCTTTCTTTCTTTCTTTCTTTTTTTCCATGTTCTCTGTCAGGTGAAGGGAAGGGTAGCTGCTGCATTTTAATTTTGATTCAGAAACTTTAACTTTTAAGCCTTTGATTGATATGAGAACTGTTTCTGGTTGGCTTTCATAGGCTACATCTCTGCAGGTGCTCTTCCATTAGTATGAATCTCTAATCTCTAAAGTTCATGTCTTTCTTTTTTTTTTTCCCGTTTGAGAGTTCTCTGAAGTTGTAATTGTTGATGGTTTGGAAACACTTTACACTGCTTAAGAGGTGGATTTTCTTTAATTTGTTGAAGGGACATTTCTTTGCAGGAAAGCAGGGTGTTGTACTATCTTTGTGCTACTTCATATCTGTACTTTGTGATTTTCTCTAAAATTTTGAGTTCATGATTTTTAGTCGATTTGCAAAACAGATTTTTTAATTGAAAAGATTTTTGAGCTTAGGGTTGCCTGAGCAAAATATGATTGATTATATGTATAAGGTCCAAGGAAGCGTATATTTAAGCTGATAATGTTTGATATAATAATATATGGGTAACATTATGATATTACTGAATTTGATTACAAATATATTTAAAATTTGATCAACACACCATGATATTATGCTTAAATTGCATTTGATACCTGATTTAATATGAATGCGATTATTTTAATTCATATTTAATTATTATATTATGCTTCATTTTTTTAATTTTAAATTCAAATTGTATAATAATTTTATTTTTTCATATTAATTATTTTATCATGTGTGATACGTGAATTATATATATAAAGAGAATACAATAACATCAAATTTTTAACCCATTTTATGGCCAACATTCTGCACCATAAAACATTTCAAGTCTCACTATCATCTTATAAAATCTTTTCTAAATTTTGAGAGGGTTTTTCTATCACAAAACAAGCCAGATACATCCCTCAACTTTGAGTCTTCAACCATCTAACTTGAATCCTACTAATAATATCCCCATCTATTTCACCGCAACTTTGAACAATAGACCCAAGATACCTAAAATATATACTCTTATTAACGACTTGATTGCCCAAAGTCACAATCCCCCTTACTAGATCTATTACTATTAAAATTACACTATTTATTTGATTTTAGATCTACTCAAACGAAAATCTGTAGACTTATAATTGACCTTCCATAATTCAAGTTTACCTTCAACTCCCTCTCTTGCAAATGTTTAGTGAGAACATCCATGATTAAAGTAAAAACATATGAGATTAAGATTGATCCTTGACGTAATCCAACTAAAATAGAAAAATACTTGATCAAACCACCTAATATTTGAACACAAGTACCACCTCTTATATACATATTCTTAATAAGTATAAATATTATTAACCTCTTTTCTTTTTCTAGAACTCTAACTCTCCATAGCACTTCTCTTGAAACTTTATCATATATTTTCTCTAAAAGATTAAATCAATAAATATCATATATATAGATCCTCTTTATTCTCTCTATACTTCTCCATCAGACCTCTCATAATAAGCAATAAAAAAAAGAACTCATGCAATTTAAAATTTAACAAAAAAAGAGCTATAAAATCATTCCAGTGAATATTATTCATCCAGGCACTAGTTTTTGTAAAATCATTCAATCTATGTGATATTCCCATCATCATCAACATCTTGGTTCTCAAATCCATCAGTTGTGTTCTGCTGATCGGCTGAGCCTGACCAACTCTCATTCACAGGAGGATTCTCCTCAGTAGCATTAACAATAGGCTGTTGCTTCTCCAACATTCCTGACAGTGCTAATTTGGGAGACCACTCAAGCATCTCATCAATAATATTTGAAACTTTTGATTGATACCTGAAGAATTAAATCAATAGGTTAATATCAGGATTTTTTTTCTTTTTTAGAAATTTTTTTGAATCATGATAGTAAATTGTGTTAATGCTAGGGCGTCCCCTGGAAGCGACGTGCTGTATGGCCTGAATACAGTGACAAGTGTGCAAGGGCCGCTGCACCGGCGCCCGGGTGCAGTGTTAAATAGGCAAGGGTTCCCACATCAAGGACGGATGTGGGCAAAGAAGCTAGTCCATGAAACTAAAATTAGGATAGGAACTTGGAATATAGGTTCCCTTACAGGAAAATTAATGGAATTAATAGATATTATGATTCATAGGAAGTTAAATATTTTGTGCATTCAGGAAACTAAATGGGTTGGTGAGAAGGCTAAGGAAATTGATAGTTTAGGATTTAAACTTTGGTATTCGGGTAGGAGTCGTACTAGAAATGGTGTAGGTGTTATTATTGATAAGAGTTTAAAGAATAATGTTATAAAAATTAACAGGATTAGAGATAGAATTATAGCTTTAAAGATTGTTGTTGATGATAAGATTGTTAATATTATAAGTGATTATGCTCCTCAAGTAGGTTTGGATATGAGTTCTAAATTAAATTTTTGGAATGACTTAGAAGAATTAATACAAAAGATACCTCTTGAAGAAAGGGTTTTGATTGGAGGAGATTTAAATGGACATGTTGGTAGAGAGGTAGATGATTTTAAAAGCATTCATGGTGGCCATGGATTTGGAACGACGAATGAAGGTGGTAAGACCATATTGGATTTTTGTTTAGCTTATGATTTTTCAATTGTTAATACCTTATTTAAGAAAAGAAATGAGCATCTCATCACTTATAAAAATGGATATAGTACAACACAGATTGACTATTTTCTTATTAGAAAACTAAATCGTTTAGATTGCAAAGATTGTAAAGTTATTCCGAGTGAAAATTTATGTACCCAACATCGATTATTAGTTTTGGATTTTAAGATAAAGGGGCATAAAATAAAAAATAAAATAAAACGATTTTCTAGGATTAGATGGGGGCATTTAAAGAATATTAACAAAAATATTTTTGGAAATAAGATCTTAGATCTTAAGATTTTGTCTGTGCATGAGGATGCTAATATTATGTGGGAAAAAGTGGCTAGTGATATTAAGAATATTGCAAAAGATATCCTTGGAGTATCAAAGGGAAAAGCTCCTAATAGTAAAAGTAGTTGGTGGTGGAATCCAAATGTGCAAGAAAAGATTAAAAATAAGAAGCTTTGTTATAAAAATTGGTTTAATTTTAAAAATTCTGATAATTGGGAAATTTATAAAGTGGCTCGTAAGGATGCTAAGAAAGCAATATGCGATGCAAAGACATTAGCTTTTAGTGATTTATATAATAGATTAGATACTAAAGAGGGAGAAAGATATATGTATAAGTTAGCCAAACAAAGAGATAGGAATAGTAAGGATTTAGTTCAAGTGAAGTTTATTAAAGATGAAGATCAAAAAATACTTTTCTTAGAAGATGATATTCAACAAAGATGGATGAGATATTTTGCTAAACTTTTTAATGAAGATTGTGAATATAAGATTGACTATAATGACCTTAGCACCCTAAATGAAAATAAAGATTTCTGTTTTTATCGGCGTATTAGTAAAACTGAAGTTAGAGAGGCTTTAAAGAAAATGAAGGGTGGAAAAGCTGTTGGACCTGATGATATTTCAATAGAAGTGTGAAAATGCTTAGGAGATGAAGGAATTTCATGGCTTACTAAACTTTTTAATACTATTTTGAAGACTAAAAAGATGCCAGATGAGTGGAGAATGAGTGTGTTAATTCCTATTTTTAAGAATAAAGGTGATGCACAAGATTGTGCGAATTATAGAGGTATTAAGTTAATGTGTCATACTTTAAAACTTTGGGAGCGAGTTATGGAGCATAGGTTGCGGCGTGATACTAATGTTTCTCATAATCAATTTGGATTCATGCCGGGTAGGTCGACTATGGAAGCCATTCATTTATTAAGAGGTTTGATGGAGAAATATAGAGAAAATAAGGAGGATCTACATATGATATTTATTGATTTAGAAAAAGCATATGATAAAGTTCCAAGAGAAGTGCTATGGAGAGTTCTTGAAAAGAAAGGAGTCAATAATGCTTATATTCAAATCATTAAAGATATGTATGCAGGAGCTATTACTTGTGTTCAAACACAAGGTGGTTTGACCAAGTATTTACCTATTTCGGTTGGGTTACATCAAGGATCAGCCTTAAGCCCATATCTTTTTGCTTTAGTCATGGATGTTCTCACTAGACATTTGCAAGAGGATGTACCTTGGTGTATGCTTTTTGCTGATGATATTCTTCTTGTTGATAAGACTAGAAAGGGAGTTGAAGGTAAACTTGAATTATGGAGGTCAACCTTAGAGTCTAAAGGTTTTCGCTTGAGTAGATCTAAAACGGAATATATGGAGTGTAATTTTGGTAGTAATAGACCTAGTGAGGGGATTGTGACTTTGGGCGATCAAGTCATTAATAAGAGTACACGTTTTAGATATCTTGGATCTATTGTTCAGAGTGATGGTGAAATAGATGGGGATATTATCAGCAGAATTCAAGTTGGATGGTTGAAGTGGAGGAATGCATCGGGCTTGTTATGTGATAGAAATGTACCCCTCAAACTTAAGGGAAAGTTCTATAAGATGGTAGTGAGGCCTGCAATGCTTTATGGTGCCGAATGTTGGCCATTAAAAGAGAAGCATAATACTAAGTTAAGTGTGGCAGAGATGAGGATGCTCAGGTGGATGAGTGGCTTTACCCTTAGAGATAGGATACGAAATGAGCATATACGTGAAAAGGTTGGAGTAGCTCCAGTAGAAGATAAGATTAGAGAGAGTCGCCTTAGATGGTTTGGTCACATAAAACGGCGGCCTTCCGATGACCCGGTTAGGAGAGTAGAGGTATTAGATTTGACTTATGTTAAGAAAGGTAGGGGTAGACCTAAAAAGACTTGGTTAGAAAATATTAAGAATGACCTTTCTTTATTAGATTTAAACGAGAATTTGACTTTTAATAGGACACAATGGAGAAAAAGGATTCATGTAGCCGACCCCACGTAGTGGGATAAAGGCTTGATGTTGTTGTTGTTGTTGCATGATAGTAAATGTAACGAGTAATTTCTAGGTTAATATCAGATATAAGATAGTTAATAGCTGTAATTCTATGGGTAACTCTTCTTAGGAAGAATTAGAAAATGCAAACATGAATGAAGAAAAGAGCTTGCGCTCCTCTCTCTCTCTCTCTCCCTCATTGATGCCTGTAGTTATGAGCATTCTCTAATTACATGTCTATTCTTTCGCCATTACTTCTAGGAGTTTTACACAAGCTCAAAGATATCCTATCTTTCTTTTATTTTCCCTATTGTTTGTAGCTTTATTAGATTTAAACGAGAATTTGACTTTTAACAGGACACAATGAAGAAAAAAAAAAGATTCATGTAGCCGACCCCACATAGTGGGATAAAGGCTTGATGTTGTTGTTGTTGTGGTAGTGGTGGTTAGACCTGCAATGCTTTATGGCGCAAAATATTGGCCATTAAAAGAGAAGCATAATATTACGTGAAGTGTTGTAGAGATGAGGATGCTCAAGTGGATGGGTGGATTTACTCTTAGAGACAGGATACGAAATGAGCATATTCGTGAAAATGTTGGAGTAGCTCTAGTGGCAAATAAGATTAGAGAGAGTCGCCTTAGATGGTTTGGTCACATGAAATGGCGGTCTTCCGATGATCCAGTTAGGAGAGTAGATGTATTAGATTTGACCTACGTTAAGAAAGTTAGAAGTAGACCTAAAAAGATTTGGTTAGAAAATATTAGAAATGACCTTTCTTTATTAGATATAAATGAGGATTTGACTCTTAACACACACAATGGAGAAAAATGATTCATGTAGCCAACCCCACGTTGTGGAATAAAGGCTTTATGTTGTTGTTGCTGTTGCATTGTTTGTAGTTTTATTTATTAGATTTGTAACAAATAGCTCAGCCAAATTTCAATCAAGATGAACCTCAAAATTATTGGATTTATTTTGAGATGAATGTAAGATATGACGGTCATCAAAATCTATTGCACTCATCTCAAATGAATCCAAGAATTTTCAAACTCATTCTACTAAAGAATTAGATTTAGATATTCAGAGCCAATTTTTAAATTTTTTCCCTCAAAGCATAGTGGAAGAAAGTTCCGACTCGTGAGATATTTGATCATCAGAGAAACATTAAAAAAAATGATGACTAACCTAGCTCTGGCAGCTTCATCAGGAGCATGGTGCCTAAGAACAAGTATGATCAGCACAGAGATAACCGCATAGAAGAGCCTTGATGTCCACTTAATGGGCTCACCCTCTTCTTTCTTGGGCCAAAAACGGACAAGCTCACTGAAGGTTGTCTCCTCCGCATTGATATTGGGGAAGAACCATATACGATTCCCAAGGATGATGTAGAATGCCCCAAATATTGCAGCTCTAACTGCATAATGAAGAAAAAAGATCTTAGATGCAGCTTATGAATTTTGCAGTTCATGGGTGGAAAAACGAAATAAAACAAACCACTTCTCAACCAATAATATCAGTGGTAAATTGTGTTTGATTCAAAGGTTAGTAATAAAGTAAAATAAATTTACTTCGTAAGAAAAGCTAATCCCTAGTTGCTTCTCACTTCGGAACACAACAACCCTAGTTGCTTCGCTCTTCTTCTCTCCATCAAAAGAAACTCTAATCCCTCTACCGACCTCCCCATGCTCCCCTCTCCCTCCTTATACCAGTCACTTGGGTTACTTAATCATAAAGCAGGGATCAACTAACCCATAGATACCCTAAACTAAGCCTTCCCTAACCACCCATCCCTTTCCCCCACAAGAACACAAGATATTACCCTCTTCTCCACTTAAAGATCCTCCCACAACCACCACCATCATATTTGTATTAAGGCTTCAAGGGTGCATGTCAAGGCATCCAATGAATCCAGAAGACAAGATCAAAGGAGCTTGCAATGCAAACAAGGACTAAATAAACTAAGGCAAACATTGATGATATAATTTCCAAAGTTGTTTAGTTTTAAATTTATACAAGTCATATTTTATCTTTGCAGCGAAAAAGTTGGAGTAGCTCCGATGATAGATAAGATTAAAGAGAGTCTCCTTAGATGATTTGGTCAAGTAAAATGGCGACCTTCCGATGACCCTGCTAGGAGAGTAGATGTATTAGATTTGACCTATGTTAAGAAAGGTAGACATAGACCTAAGAAGACTTGGTTAGAAAATATTATAAATGACATTTATTTATTAGATTTAAATGAGAATTTGACTATTGATAGGACACAATGGAGAAAAAGGTCATGTAGCCAACACCACGTAATGGGATAAAGGCTTGATGATGTTGTTGTTGTTGTTGATAGTTTATCTTTGCAAAGTGATCTAAGAATAATACATACTGTGTAACATTTCTATGAAAATTTGGATGACCTCCAAGTGTCGAACACCACATAAATCCTGGCTTTTCTCTATCTTGAAACCAGTCACCTCTACATACAATTCGAGAGATCCTATTATAATGAGTGTGTTTTCTACTTTAAAATACTCTCGTAAACCTGTAGAATTATAGCATAAAATTATAAGAACTTGAATTATTTTGTCTTGTTAATATTTGATTCAATAGTATACACATGTTTTTATACGTTCATTGACATTTGTTAATTAATATAAGTTCTTTTCATATGGATTGCATTCATCATTACATCATGCCTCTCAATACATTAAGAATCTTAGGAAAAAAAAAGAAAGCGCAATCACTTGCATTGCATTTTTGTGTTGATGTCATGTCTCCAAATGTTATACTACTATACATCAATTTGAAGGCCTACAAAAAATTGAAGAACATCGGTAAACTACAATTGGAAACTTAGCAATTAGGGCAACTGACACTGAAGATAAATTTGAACATTTACAACACATATTAGGAAAACTAAGACATTCAATGCATCAATATACTTACCCTACACCAACTATTGTCACCTACTTAAATGATAATCATTAAAAAAAAACATGTGAATAAATAATTTTCTGTTAAAAGACACTAATAACGAACCAACACTCACATTAGGCTTATGATGACCCATGTAGTAAAATAAAATAGAAGCCCTAACTTTTAGACTGGCTGATCCAAATTATCAATTGCTAATTTGGCATAAATGGATAATTATCAACAATTTAATTTTGCACGAAATAAAAAAAATCTTTATTTGGAGGGACTTTTTTTACTGATTTTGTATTAGGGAAAATAACCGGAAAGAAATAATGCCGTTTGGACGAAAAAATGAGATATTTTCCCTAATTTTCTTAGAAGTTACATTAGAAAGCCTACTTTTGGTAAAGCATAATAGAAATTGTGGTTCAGAAAGTAATTTTTAGAAGCTTCTAAAACAAAAGTAGAAAAGCATAAATTGTGCAAAATGACCTAATTGGACATGCATAATTATTGAGTACCTAAACCCATTTAAGGATTTAAATGCTAGGGTCAATTGCACTGATAATAACTGATAATAACTGATAAATTACAAACAAATTTGTAACGGGCTTTAGGATTAAAATTATGAATGAAAATGAATTATTAGAATCATAAACCTTTGAAGGTTTTCATTATGCTAATAGAAAAAGCAAAAGAAATGGCTTTCTAACCCTAAAGAAAAAAGAACATCCATTCCTTCTTTCACTTCTAAATCTAAGGCTCGACATGTTGCTACATCCTTGAATCTTCTAGTGCTCCATACCCCAGGACTTCTACTAACACCAACAACAAAAAACACCAAGAATATAATTTGCTTTAATTTACTTATGACACCAAGAACATAATTTGCTTTAATTTTAATAAGTAATGCAAATTTAACGCAAAGCCCAAATTTTATTTTTGGAAGAAATTGATGACCCTGAAATTGATTTTAAGTTATAGATGACACACCATTATCTACTGAAAAATTCTTTGTTGCTGATGATGCTTGTTTAAGTGTCATAAGATGATTGTTTGTTACCAAACATGAATATAAAGATTGGCTGCGTAGAACCATTTTCCACATAAATGCCACCTGTAAAGACCAAAGGTGTAGATTAGTTATTGATGGTCAGTGCTATGAATGTCATGCGCACTGCGCTAACAAGAGATAAACTTGGCTAGGTTATTCGCACATCATTGCTTGTGACTACCAAATGCTGAGTTCTGATAAAATTAGATGGCTATAAAGATAAAATATGGTAAGATATTCTGCCCCTCATTTTTTTAGAAAGCCATAACTTTATAACATATATATGATACACAATGATCGTGATAAAAAGTATACTTTGAAACATAATGACAATGACATTAATGTAAAACGAATTCTGCATTAGAAAAGTCTCCCCAGCCTGCATAACATAAATCTAATTATGAAGTTAAACATATGTTCAGCCAGAAGACATGCAAAACTGTAAGTGATTGTGATTGGCTCCCCTTCCGCCTCTACTTCATCCCATTCTCAAGATCCTTTAAGCACATTATCTATATAGTCTACACAAACCATCTCTTTTATTTTTCCTGTCCATACTGAATTTGTAGGTTTTGATATCTTCAAGAAGAATTTTTATTTTTTACTTATCAACCATCCTTAAATTACATGTTAAGGATGTTACTCTCATCTTAAGACTGTCATTGTCTAGAAGTCCCTAATTTTTAAAGGAATTTTGTTACCTTTCCCAAAAAAAACTACCAAATAAACTTCCTCCCATGTGGGGCATCTTACATGCTATAAATTTTATCCTTGTATAATAACTGCCAAAACTACACTATAGGATGAATCCCATGGAATGTACTAAATTGAAAAGGCAAGTTGATGATATTCTCGAGAAGGATCTTTCTAGAAAAAGCTTGAGCCTATATGTTAATTAGGAATTATGAATACTATTGAAAAGGTATTGATGTAGCAAATATTCATTCTAATTGACAAGCATTACGGCTACTGGCTATATCTTCATCTATCCTATACCAATATACTAGGGACTAGGGATCCTACCATAGGACAACAAGATATATTTGATTCATTGATTGTCTATCATTGCTGCTTTTTGGTTTTTTTCACTCGTACAGATAGCATTCCCACAAATAGCACTTTAGCTCTCCATTACACATTAGGAACTCAAGCCTGCTGATTTTTCATGCACCATCGTTCAGAAAATCATATTACAAAGACAACATGAAGTACCATTTCCATCACAGAAGCAAAGAGGAATACTAGAGAATATGAAGGATATTCAAGGATCAACGCCCAAAACCTACGAACTATTAGTAAGCTATACAAGAATAATATATATTATTTGTAATCTACTTCTTAATGCATCATTCCATTATAGAAGGACTTGTCTTCAATTTCTAAGTACGAGAATAATTATGTTTCAAATTCTAAAAGAATGCAAAAACTAACAAGAAGCTATGGTTTCCAAAACTTACTTAAGAGCAGGACTACAATAAAAAGCAGAGCTCCAGCACATGAGTACAGAACAACAATCTTGACTTGGTATGGGTACACAGGGAATAAGCACATTGCAAGAGCCACCAGCGGCCAAAGGAATGAAAGAATTGTCTGCCATAGAGCCCTTCTTTTTATGAATGTCCAGGCAAAAAAAGCATCCTCTCTGGAGAAAACTTGCTCCTGCAATAGAAGAAAAGGTGATACTAGCATTGGATATGATGCAGGTGATTTAAAGTTAGAATTTCCCAATGCAACTAAAATCTTGCGTGATATGATTTCAAGCAAAATGAAATAAAGGATTATTTTCATGTCACCAATTAATTCAACTTCTTTTAAATGTAAACATAGCATAAAAACCAACTCGAAAATGAAATGTCAACAAGAAAATGAAGAAATATAAAATCAATGCACAAATTGAATTTAATTTTCCTAAATTAGATTCCAATGCATCACTTTTAGATAAATTAAAAGCATTAAACAAATCAAAATAAATTTATGCTGAATAAATAAAATAAGGAATGAAAATACTAAAATATTAAAAATCAGGCCTCACACCAATAAAAGGAGAAGACTTCCCTCAATTAGGTAGTTGCACTGGTGCCACTCTCTAATGAATCACATATCCAACTTGCACTTGTAAATTGAAACTAGAAATTACAAAAGCCTGGGTCCAATTTCAATTGCTGATTTTTTGGAAACAAATGGTTGCCGAATGGTCCAGCGACTGAAGTATGGGACAATCAAATAGCGCCAAAGTAGTTAAAGCAATTATACGCAGCGGAAAGGAAGATATATGAATGGCATATTAGCAGAGTGCATGATGGCCTTCGCTTTACCCAGAATAGAGGCAGCTATTGGCTTGATCAGCGGCGTCAATTGGAATTTGGCAAAATTTTTAAATATCCTGAGTATATATACCTTAGTTTATCACAACCCGTGAACCAGCATTTGGATATATCCTGAGAAGCAAGATGTGAATGACATTTGCATAGTTACATTAATCCACAAAATTCAAAGTCCACCACACCTCATATATCCATGAAGCATTAAATAAAGCCAGTCACTCAAAAACAGAGCCAACACATTGCAAATGGCAAAGTTCAATATTTCTGTTGCCAAGCTGAAACAAAAAAACTCCAACAGCCAAATCTAAGATGTCGCTTATAAAATAGTAAATCACGTAACTGAAACCAAGGGTTGCTCAGATTATTTATTCCCTCAGCCTTCCAACTAATAAAAGCAAGTAAATCTCCATCAGATACAGCCTTGCACTCTGAAAAAGAATAACCGTTGTTTCCTTCGAGAAGATAAATCATTTAAAAATGATATAATATATCCAATATTTTTCAAAACTGAACATAGGAAAAAGTGAAATAAACATCCAATACCAAAAAATCATTTGAAGGAGTCTAATGACAATGAAAAATATATAAGGTAAAAGGAAAAATAATGATTCTAAAAAACAAATATTATACATTAAAAATGTGTGCCTAAATATGGAAGTAAATTAAGCCCTGCACTTCTGGACTGTTTTTCTATAATAGTAGTGCTAATATCAAAATCTGATCAAAGGCAGGAGGTCAAACTTCAAAATTGACCTCAAGGCGCATTATGAATTCATAGAATAATTCAGAAACAAGTAGAAAATTGGTGTGCATTAAAAACAAAAGTAGAAAATTTGAAAAACCGCTTCAAATAATTTTAAAAATAGCATAAGCTCAACCAATTAGCATCACATTAAAATCAAAATAGCCTTACATTATGTATTTCCAGATGCACAGGCCACGAGGACAACTTCTTCTTTCCGGGCCTTAAAGTTTTCACCACACGATCACATCTTACTATAAGGTTCTTTCGAAGTAGAGTATTGATGATTTCCTCTGCATCTAGATCTTTCTGTTGCCCTAGTATTTCTTTAACCTCTAGATGATTTCTCAAGAAAACTGGAAAGTCCTTTCCTCTAAAATATTCTACCCTTGTTTCTTGCATTATTGCCCATTTAGATTTCAGTTGCTTGTTGTCCCTGACCTTCTCTGCAAAAACCTGGTATACGTCCTTTTTTGTGACAGGTTGCTGCAAATATCAGGTATAGGAAAGAAATAAGTGTGTAAGAGCATTTTACATATGAATAAAATACTTGGCCAGTTGAAGTGAACCTTCTTTGGGCCCATCATTTTCAAAAAATGAGCTTCATAAACAAATTACTAACAAAAATAAAAAAATAAAAAATGAAAGTGAGGATTTCGCATATAGTTATATAAAAATGTTGTGCTCCAACATAAACAGAAATGGCATTACAAATCAACTGGTTCCTTTTGAACAAGAATATTTCAAGTTACATAATTTCCCACCATGTGAACACTGGAATATGATACTCTCTAAGTTTCTCTCTCGCAATGCTTTAGTTTGTTCTACAAGCATGCATACCTCCAACTCCACCCATATAGATGCCTAATACAGCATTCTTCTTTAGCTCTAGCTTTCAGGTGTTAATTTCATTGCTATCAATAGTATGTCTCAGTATTGCTAAAAGAGCAAGACACACATAAATGTAAAAGTGATACATACACAACATGTATCAAAAATAATTTGAATTATTATAGCATTTACTAGTTTTTTCTAGTATTTTTATATGATTTTTAATTCATTTACTGTTAAGAAAATGTTCTTTCTAAATTAGATGATAGAATTTTTAAAACTTTTCTATATTTAAATTTAAACTTAGTTTGAATTATCATAGAACCCTATTTTATAAATAGGGATTGCAATGCTTGTAATTGAATTATCTTATTATGAATGATATTTGAAGCCAGAAACCCTCTTTTTCCTCCTAGATTCCCTATTCTCTCTTTCCCTTCTCTTCAATCCTTCATGCTTTCTCTCTCTAACCTCTCTTATTGTAATTCTTATTCAAGGAATCAAATTAAGCATAATACCTGATATATCATCAAAAATTATCTTGATCGGGCACGAATCTCGAGGCAAAAATCAAGCCAGAAACTTCAAAAATTAAATCCGGGATCACTTGAACTCCGATTTCAGCAAACTTACAGTCAAACTGAGCGTCTCGGAAATACAAACCCAACGCACCAAATTTGACTCAATCCGAGCCCAAATGAGTCCAAATCAAGGACTTGAAGCGCTGTTGAAAAGTTCGTACCACAGTTTGAGTTACCAAACGGTTTCCAAACATGACGAGCTTATAATCAAATCGAGCGGGTCGATAAGACAAATCCAACGAGCCCAAGATCGCCGATTTCCGAAATCATTAAGACCTCCAAATGTCTGACAAACGGTACACGATCAAGGGATTCAATATCGGCCGTCCATCCAACCACTCCCCATTCACCCTTGATCTCTCACCTATTTACGAACCATGCCACTCCAGAAATCTATAAATAGACCCCTCATTTCTCTTGAAAGGGGGACGAAAACAAGAAGAGAAGAAGAGAAGAGAAAGAAGAAGCTCCTCCTCGACCACAGCCAGAGTTTCGGCAGACCACCGCCGGAGCTTCGCTGGACCACCGCCTGCACCGTTGCTCCGCCGGACCACCACTTCAGACCCTCACCTCCGCCGGACCACCGCCTGACGCCCTTGCTCCGCCGGACCACCACTTGAGGCACTCACCTCCACCGGACCACCGCCTAACGTCGTTGCTCCATCGGACCACCACTTGAGGCCGTCACCTCCGCCGGACCACCACCTGACATCGTTGCTCCGCCGGACCACCACTTGAGGCCGTCACCTCCGCCGGACCACCACTTGCGGCCCTCTCCTCTGCCGAACCATCGCCTGACGCCGGAGTTCCGTCGGACCACCACTTAAGGGCCTGACCTCCGCCGAACCACCGCCTGACGCCGGAGTTCCGTTGGACCACCACTTAAGGGCATGAGCTCCGCCGGACCACTGCCTGACTTCATTACTTCGCCAAACCACCAATTGAAGCCCCAGACTTTTGTCGGACCACCACCCGAGGTCCGGACTTCCGCCAGACCGCCACCTGACGCCCGGACTTCTACCGGACCACCATCTGAGGCCCGGACTTCTGCCGAACCACCACCTGAGGCCCGAACTTCGATTAGGCCACCACCTGATGCCCAGAGTTCTACCAGAGTACCACCCTGCTACAATGGTCTTTCAGACCCTTGTCTCCTGCCGACTACAGTCGTTCCGACCTCCGTCGCCTACTATGACCCTTCCGACCATGATCACCAGACAATGGTCTTTTTGACCCCGGTCTCATGCCAACTACGGTCTTTCGGACCTCTGTCTCCTACCGACTACGGTCCTTCCGACCCCCATCACCTACAATGGCCCTTCCAAACAAACAAACATGTCTATGTTTATATTGTAACTCCCACCATGTAATGGGCTCTATATGATGTACATTTGTGACATCAAGCCAAGGCCTTCTCCTAATGAAGGGCCTCATTTGTAATCGACTGCAAATACTAGTTGATTCATTCAAACTAGGCCAGACTCCATGATTTTTTCCCCTTTCAGGGGTTTTCCACGTAAAAACTCTGGTGTCTCTTATGAATGCTACACCCTCTCACTTATTTGATTGTGTGCTGGATCTTCGTATAATGCTAAGATGTAAACTATATATTTCTCTACCACCGCGAATACTCCAGGACGCAACAATACCCAAGAAAATAATTCTCCTCTCTCACTCTCTCCGCACAAGATTCCACTAATTCCAAGACTTCCCAATGGTATCGTTTTCTCTCCTAGCATAAAGCATAATTCTTCAAACATCTCTTGCCTTGAAATCATAACCCCAATATCCATCTCTTGAGATTCTCTCCTTTCGGTCAATTTCTAATATTCTCTCTCTAAAAGCCTAATTCATACCTTGACATTGAAGGTGAATTCCAAGGAAAAAGCAATTAAAAAGAAATTTGTAGGAGGAAATAATAAGAGAACCAAACAAGGGGAGCATCATCAAGGCCAGTCATCAACTAGCATCAGGTTTTAAAAAGTTTAATTATTACACAAATGAATTGAGACACATATAGTGCCATACACTCAGAGTTCAAACTTCGTGATAAAAATTGAAGTGCTTAACAAGTATTCTAAGACAATAGAATACCATGGAGACTTAAAAGGTAAGTTTTAAGAAAATGCAATTAGATTGGTTATACTTTAATGATATAAATGCTAGAAACAATGATGTAGCTGAATAAAGTAAAAAAATGAGTGATAAAACAGTGAAAAATAAGTTGAGAAATGATTATATTAGAGAGCCGGTGAAAATAATACCATTTGAAGATAAGGAAGTGCAAAATAGACTCAAATAATTTAAGCATATAAGAGATGCATTAATAAAGAAAATAGTTATGATGAATGTACAACACTAAACAGAACTAAATAATGCAAAACAGGCTAGAGCAAAATAGAATTAACATCATATATAGAGAGAAAAATTATAAAGAAAACCACAAATTGTTGGGTTAAAGGCAACATGATAAGAAAATATAAACATATACCCGTGATCCAAAAGACAACAAAATAGCAACCAAAACAGCTTCATCACAGTAGATATTGTGTTTTACTTGTGAATGAAGGAGGCCAGGGATCTTCGTATACTTGGACATTTGATAAGCGTATATCTATCATTTTAGCATACAAGCAATTCCTATCTCACTAAAAAGCGATGCTGTGCATGTAAGTGTTGTTGTTCTACTGCACTATCATGCCCAAGTGTTGAACTAACATGGAAGAAGCTAGCACATACCATATGAGAGATTAGCACATACCATAACAAAAAAAATTTCACTCAAGATGTCCTAGGGAAAATTTACGTGAGGAGTTCAATAAATGTCATGCGTGAGAAGTTATTTGTTGTTTCTAAAATTAGGTAGATAACCACCAAACAACATGGATCATCAAATAATTCGCCATAAATCATGAAGGGTACTCTCTTCCAACTGTCGCCATAAAATTACTACTTTGAAACTAAGAAAAATTACTCCAGATGGTTTGGCAGCTGGCAATAGCATCACGAGGAAGCACATTACAGTATTAATTGACACAGCAATTTCTAGGAACGCAGCCTCTTTTTAAGGAATACTATTTTTACCATAAAAAAGAGCGAAAGATTTCATTTCCAAGGGAAATCCAACCAGGTATAAACTTCCAAACAGAGCTGCCATTCCACTTGATGGGACAACTTTACAACATGAGGACATAGCTCCGCTTGGAACCAATTTACTGCTTCGTCTGTATATTGAGCAAAGCTCCAAACGCCAGATCCTACTAGTCCAAACCAAAACATAACACACAACAACATCCATTACCTTCGCACCATATAAATCACCAATGCAGTCAACAAAAACCAAACGAATACCATCTCAAAACGACAAACGAACGGTCACTGCAACGAGATCCCCATGTCATTTGTTACATCCAACCAAACCCCTCACAGTACCGACGAATCCATCATACATAGTACCATGGATACGCGAACTGAGGGCTTAAAATGCCCTAAAGTCAGAGCAAAAGTAATAGCAAAGAAGACGAAAGAAAAGCGACGGGGAAAAACGAACCTTCGGCTGGCTGTCTGACAGATCTCTGCTGGTGCCCGACGGTGCACGCCGAACCCTTTTCTTCTCCGTCGCCGATTTCGTCATCAAGCTGACGGAGTTTCTCGTCCTCTCTTCGCCGGCCGCTTGGTTTTATGAACGGAAGCCAAGAAGCCGTGATGCAGGTACCCGTGTGTGCTCATATGAAGGAGTTTCTCCACGTGGGCCGTGGACCTTAGAAATGGAGATCAGCTGCGTTGCCTGGTACGAACTACGAAGCCTATTTAAATTCCGTGCACATAGGACAGGTAGTAGCTCGAATATTTCTGAAGAAATTAATAGCTTACTCAAAATTAGGACTGCAGACGAACCAAACTGAGTCGAGTATGTGGGTGTTCATGTTTGTGTTTATTTAATATCAAGTTGTTCAAGTTTGATCCATGTTTATTCGAGCTTTATTGTTTGTGTTCATGTTTGGTTCATTTAATGAGTGTTCATGTTCGGTTCATGTTTAGTTCATATTCGTTCGTTTAGTGCTTATTAAGCTTTAAATAAACAAACATGAACGAGCTATAAACAAGCTCTACTTTTAGATGTTCATTAACTTAACAAACGAGCTTTATCGAGCTTCCTAACAAACGATTACATCGAGCATATTCGCGAACATATTTAACGAATTTTTTTTAACTATCAAACAAACACGTTCATAAACATATCTATGAACAAACACATCTATAATAAAAACACTTCCTCCTTCGTTAGCCCGCGTGTTTCGGAAGAAAAATTAGGTCTCAGGTCTCGGGAAGATAAGATAATGAGACAACGAGCCAACAATAACGAAATAAGCCCGCCTCTTTTTTGACATTGCTAATTGCTATCATTCACTTAAATTTAATAAAAATACTTAATTAACATAATATAATATTATTCATTTAAAATTTTATTATTTAACAATAATTATATCATTATATTATAATAAATATAAAATATTTATATTATTTATGTTTATTAATTCTATAATCAAATATTAATAATTTTAATCGAGCTTATTCACCAGTTTAAAATCAAACACGAATCAAGCTTTTATCGAGCTTAATGTCTAGCTTGCTCACGAACTTCAAATGATGTTGTTCGAGAACATAAATGAACCGAACATATTAGTGTTCAAGCTTGTTTATTTAAGGATCGAGTATTTAAAATGTTGTTCAAGTTTGTTTGTTTAGTTATTTAAAAGATCACAAACAAGTTTTAATTGAACCAAGCATCGAGTAGCTCGTCGAACGCTTGGTTCACTTGCAGCCCTACTCAAAATTAGTTCAATATATAAATAATATGTATATTTTAACTTTTAATGAATATAAATAAATCATTTTGCGCGGGATCAAAATCAAATGAATTCCCAAAAAAAAAAAATTCAAATGAATTTCAAGTACAAGACTATTTAGAGTCAACTTATATAAGTTTAACCCAATTTTTCGTATGCATCCGATTGACTCAAGATTGAATCTTATTTTTATATCTATTCGTAATGTTCGTGGCTTAGAAAAAATAATTTGAAATTTTACTCGATAATGAATAGATTAATTAGTTGTGACATATCGTCAAAAAATTATTTGGATCGGGCATGAATCTCAAGGCAAAATCAAGTTTGAAACTTCTGAAATTAAATTTGGACCATTCTAACTTCGATTTCAGAAAACTTACAGTCAAACTGAACGTCTCAAAAATATGTATCCAACGACAGCAAATTCGACTCAATCCAGCCCAAATGGATCCAAATTGAAGACTTGGGGCACAACTAAAACGTTCAAACCATAAATTGAATGACCAGACGATTTCCAAAAGTGGCATGCTTATAATCGAATCGAGCGGCTCAACAGACGAATCCACCAAGCCCATGATTGTCAAATTCCGATATCATTAAGTCATTCAAATGCCCAATAAACGGTCTACGATCAAGGGGATCAACATCGGTCGTCCATTCGAACCACTCCCAACTTATAATTGATGCCAGACTTTTGCTCGGTCATTGATTGACGTTAGACTTTTGTCCGGTCAACGACTGAAACCTGACTTCTGCCCGGTCACCGACTGATGCCGAACTGTCGCCTGGTCACCGACTGACGTCGAACTTTTGCCCCGTCATCGACTGATACTGGACTTTCGCCCATTCACCGATTGATGTTGGACTTCTGTCCGGCCGCCAACTAACACCGAATTCCCACCCGATCACTGAATGTCACTAGATTTCCGTCTGATCTCTGCTCGTCACTAGATTTCAACCTAACAGTTGATTGTTGTAATTTGTTCGTCATCAATATGATGGATCAGCCATTTGTAATCTATTGCAAACACTAGTGAAATCATTTCAACTGGGCATAGCCCCGCGGTTTTTCCTTTTTCAGGGTTTTCCATATAAAAAGTCTTGTATTTCTGAATTCCTTATTTGTGTGTTGGATATTCGTACAACGTTGAGAAGAAAAATTCTAACTCTATCGCCGCATATATTCTAGCTCGCCACAAGTTGAACATTCAATCACTCATTAATCATTCAATAGAATATTTGATTGATCAATCCAACTCATTAGTTATCCAATACGATATTTGACTAAACAATCCAATAAAATCATCTTAGATTTGTTTTAGTGGTGCATATTGTATAAGATTGACAATTTGTTTACGTGTTGGCTAATATTGGAATCAAATCAATTTTATTTATGTTGATGATCAATGATATTCGATCATTATGGAGTTCAAATAGAAGTTAACAAGCTTGTTCATGAGTCAATTCAAAGTCAAATTAAAGTTGAATTGAATAGAGCGAGCTATTTTGATTGTTTTATTTTTATCTAATTATATGAGATTTTGTATTAGAATATCCTAATGCAGAATTGATCATTAAGTATATGGCTGTGAATTCGATCATTTCAGATGAAGTGGCTGATGAATTTATAAAATCAATAAAACTGAATCAGATTATAGGCAAAATCAAGCAGGCCAAGTAATAGGTATATTTAATCCAAACTTAAGTATAATATAGTTTGCTTTATTCGCTTTGATTTTGATTTACCAGACATTTGAAACGTTAAATAAAAGCATATCGATGGAGGAATGGGAACCCTAAACGCTAGATGACTGCCAGAGGTAAAACCATTAGAGTCGGAGAAAGAATATGATTGGGAATTAAAAAAAAGGTGAAGATTACATTTCTCAATAGTCATGCATAAGTGTAGGGGTGTCAAAAATTGACACAATTCGAAATCCGACTTGGACCTGACCCTGCAAAATTTGGATTTGGGTCAACACGTTTGTGAAACAGGTCGGGTTCGGCTTGACCCGAAAACCCGCGAGTCGCTTCTCCGCGCCTAGTCGCGACTGTCGCTTCTAGTGTCCGCGTCATGCCAACAGTCTTGCCGCTCGCGAAGGCTACGCCGCTACGACCTACGGGCAGGTCGCAACTCACAACGGCAGGAATCTACATTCGCGGGTCTGGTCTCAACTCGCAACGACGGTCCATGTCTAGAATCTACATTCACTTCAGGCCCTCAACAGACTTGTCAAGTACTCGAGTCGTCGCTTCCCGCAACACAACATCTCTGCCAGTTCGGACATGGTCGGCCTCACCGATGGTCCAGTCTCGTCGGCCTCACCGGTCACCGTTCTGCCTCATTGCATGAGCCTAATCAGGTTTGCGGCGGGTTGGGTCGGGCCAACCCGGTAACCCACGCGGGTCAGGTCCAGGTTGAAAATCCTGACCCATTTAACTGGCTGAGTCAAGTTCGGGTCAACCAGTTTATGCCCGGGTCAACTCGGGTTGGACACGAACCCAACCCGTTGACCCGAATTGACACCCCAACATAAGTGGGGCGAGAAGTGGTGGTGGAAGCTTGGAAGGAGATACAACAAGAACCTTAAATCTGATCATCTTAGGATCTTTACTTCTCCTTCCCAAGTCATTGGCCCAATCAAAAGCCTTCTCAACCGAGCTCTTCTTACAACTTCCTTATTTGTTGGCGATCGAAGGGAGGTGGGAGCATAAGCGGCCATAAAAGAAAATTAATTTTGATATTTTACAAAATATTTCTTAATTAAAATTTTGATCAAAATATTCTAAGCTATATTTTCCCAAGTAAAAAAGCCATCAGAGCTTAATTACCCAAATGAAAAATAGTAACATTAATGATCACTCATAATAAACCTTAATCCTTCATTACAAAACTAATTAACATTAATGATCACTCATAATAAACCATACAGCCAGAAATTAACTAATATCTAATTTTATGGCTTAAAGAAGCTGCTTTGCTTTGAGGGAACTCTGCCAAAAACTTTGAAAATACTTGCGATCTCCATCACCTTCCCACCCTTCTCTTTTCTCCTGCCTTCTGCTTCTGCCCTCCTCTCCTCTGCTTTCTGCTTTGCAACAGCCACCTCATTGCGCATTCTCTCAGCTGCCCTTGCTCTCTTCTCTTCCAACTTTCTCTGATCCACAACATTTATAACAAAGAAATGAATAGTAATTAGCAAAATGAAAGAAATTGTAGAAGTCTTTAGAGAAACAATTGAGCTTTTCAAGAAAAAAAAAAATTTATTTTCATGCAAATTTCAAGCATATAAGCATTGGCATGAAATTATGTGGGCATTGTATGTATTAGTAGAATAAAAGAAAGGAAAAAAAAAAACTTAATTTTATATAGGATTTGTTGTTTGGGATAGATTTTTTATTGTTTTAATTTTCAAATCTTAATCGCAATTCTGTTTTATCACTTTTTTTTTCTGTTTTTAAAAATTTTAAATTATTTCTTAATATAATATAATTCTTTTATTCCATCTCTGTCAACTAAAATTCAAAATTTATCCTGAGCTATTAGCTCGGAGAGTTTAATACAACAATTCTTTTAGGTTTCGTTTGGGAAGATTTTTTTATTGCTTCTTAATTAAATCATTTTTTTAGTACAGAAATTTTAATTTCGTACTAAAAATTGCTTTAAGAAACAATAAAAAAATCATCTCAAACGAAACTTAATTTAATGCCTGATTTGAGCTTTAAGAGTTTGTGAAACTCATTTAATGAATTTCTATTGTGTAATAATAGATAATTAGATATGGTTTGCTTCAATAATTTCAAAATTTTGATATTTGAACTTGAAAAATACTCAAAATATATATTTATTTTCTCATCATAACTCATCAACTATATTTGAAATTGTGCAAAACTATATATTTGAAAGTGCATCTGACATAAAAATAAAAAAATTTCTATGTATATATTAAAATAGTATTTATTTTTTAATATCAGTGAATAATTACCTCGACCTTCTTCAACCAAGCGTTAGCCTTCTCCACCTGCTCTATCTCCCATCCGTCTATAATAGCCTTCTGCCTCTGCAACCTGCTTGTTATTCTGGCCACCTCCTCCGCCTCCCACGCCGCTATTTTCGACTCCACCTCCCCCCTCCTCGTCGTCACCGCCGTCGCCGGTGGTGGCTCCTCGCTTGGAACGATAGCCAGATGGTCGACCACCGTTGACTCACCTTCCTCTTCGCTGATTGCAACACTGGTGGAAGCCCTGGTTAACTTTTTGGTGAACATTGGATTCTACAGAGCAGTGAAGGGTCTTTGTTCCGACACACAGTCCTTCAGATAATGATCATACGAGGAATTATTTATATAAACAATAATAATAGGAAAGAGAAAGGCTCCTTCTTATATGGGAAATACCTTTTTTTAATATAAATGTGAGCACAGCTGTTAGTAGAGACAATGAGTGATGACTAGTTAGGAATTATTTATATGAGCGATTATTGTTAAGGAATAATTTCTTTGAGTTAGCGTGTCAATAAATGAATTGATTCAGATGAAAATTTTCAGTTCAGGTTGATCCATTTAATGATTGATCAGGTTAAAGTTATGCATTTTAATCTGTTTATTAAAGAAATTAGGTTCGAGTTGACCCGCTAATTCAATTTTGACTCGAAACAAACCCGTTTAATATTTTTATTATTAATTATTTTTTGTCATAATCTTCTCATTTGTCAGATTAGGATTCATCTTTTTGACCCTTTTATTAAAAAAAAGTCAGAATAGAGTCATTTCAATTTCAAGTCATACTTGAACCTAATATGCTGAATTGCTGATCCATTTTGACACCGCTACTTATGGAATGTCATTAAGTATTTTAAAGTTGATTTATGGAATTCTAATTAATATTTTTATATAATTTATTAAAAAACTATTAAATTTATTTAACATCACTGTAACATTGCTTAATATATTTTAAAAAAATTATCAAAATATTCTGAAATATATATATATTCCTTATTATATTATTAGTGTCGATAATGTTTAATTGTAATTTGTAACTGAAGTGTGGAAGGGACAACCACAATTAGAGGCATGAATATTAGGTAGTTAGGAGATGCATGGAGAGGTTTGGCTTTTATTTTTTTAATTAATTAAGCTTTAAAATTTATTATTATTATTTTTTTAAGAGGGTGCTCAATGCAATCATAAATATAGATATTTTGTAGTGTGTAATTTTTATATTTATAGTATGAAGATTTGGTAGTTCATATTGCGTTCAAGATTTTTTATATTTTTTGTGTTTTTGTTGTCATGAATTTATAAGAACTAATTTTAAATAATAATCTTTATTTTCTTTTCTTAAAGATAGCTTTATGAAGGCTTAGATTTCGTTTGAGACAACATTTTTATTGGTTTCTAAAGCAGCTTTTTAATAAAAATATTTTTGGTTTAAAAATTTGTGTACTTAAAAGCTGCTTTAGAAAGCATTAAGAAAATTGCAACAAACGAATCATAAGAAAGCTGTCCCAAACAAAGCTTTAGGCCTCATTTGAGACAACTTTCTTACTACTTTCAAAAATTTTGTACTAAAAAGGCACTTTAAAAAGCAGTAGGAAAGTTGTCAAAATGAAGCCTAAATTCCTAGAAAATTATGGCTTTATTTGAGACAGTTGTCTCTTTCTATTTTTTAAAACAATTTTTTTGTACAAAAATTTTTTAAACAAGAAATTTTTCTACCAAAAATGCTTTAAAAAAAAAAAAAGCTATTTCAAACGAAACCTTAATTTTGGATTATTGCAACATTTTGGAAAAAATATTGTAGAATTACTATGATGAAAGTAAATTTTCTTAAAATTATTATGGATTTTGTTTTAAAAAAATTGCTCATTAGCTTCTTAAAATTATCTCAGTTTAATAGATTTAATTATAAGGAATTATTTGTAACCAACAAAGAGGGTTCTCAAAGAAGAGAAAAATTATACTATAAGCGTGTATTTGGGACAGCTATCTCATTGCTTCGCTCTTTAGCTGACAATCACAATTTTATTTGACTGCTAATTTCTTATTATTTTTAAAAACTTCAGTAGTAAGGAAGTAATTTAACATTGATTATTATTTTATAAAATTACTTAACATATTTTTTCCTTTTTTTTAAATCGGGTAATAAATTTCTGGAAATTATCATATTTTACCTAATTATGGAAAATTTAGTCTCACATAATTTTTTTTAGAAATAAAAAATTATTATTATTTTCATTAAAAATGCTATTTTCAGATCTCCTCAGATTGTACAGCATGGCCTTAAGGCCCTTAAATGCTGCTTTTTTCCCCACGTGTCCATTAGTATATAATGCGTCAGTCATTAATTACATAATACAAAGATTAAGTGATCTAAGCCTACTCGTCTGCCAACTTAATTGGCTTTTACTCCGTAAATTAGGAGCACTAAGCATATGAGTACAAATGAATCAATCATTTGATAAGCTACTTGTAATTCGACCTGGTTAGTGCTAGTTTATGATAATTTATTTAAATAATCAAATAAATTTGAATATATTTTAAAATACTTTGCTGTTAAATAAACAAGTTTGAACAACTTTATATTCGATTTATTTATTTTCATGAATAATATCAATTAAAGCTTATGAACAAGCTCTATAATAAGCTCAATATAAAGTTTGTAAAGAAGCTTGATTAATATTTAATACATAGCTTTATAGTTAGATCATTAGGAATCGATTAAGGCTTCGTTTGGGACAGCTTTTTTATTACTTTTTAAAACGGAGTTTTAGTGCAAATTTTTTATTTTTGTATTAAAACTCCATTTTAGAAAGCAGTAAAAAAGCCGTCCCAAACGAAGCCTAAGTCTTGTTATATATCTTTATTTAACACATTTTCACATTTTTTTAATTTTATTATAATTATATTTCTTATTTTATAATAATTAATTCTGATTTTTGTTGTTGTTCTCTTTCAATAAAATGATTTTGTTCATTAACAAGAGAGGTATTTATTTATTCATGTTTGTTGGATTATTTGTTAAAGTGTTCATGAACAAACTTTTTTATAACAAAAATCATTTTTTGAGCTTGTTTGTCTGTGAATGGATTCATTTGGTAGATCAAAAATACTTGCAAGATATGTTCATGAGCGGGTTCTTTTGGTAGCTTGAAAACACTCGTTAGATATGTTCATGAATAAGCTCTAGGTAATTATTTGTTAGTAGCTTGATTGCAATACCCACTAAGGGTGTCAATATTTGATCCGACTCAAAAAATTTTGGGTTCGGGTTTCATTTTCAACACATTTCAAATTTCAAGTCAATTTTGGGTCAATTTTGACCCAAAATCATCCCCAATCACCCCCTTGCCCAAAGTAGCCTTGTGCTCGCGCCAGCAGCAGTCCCACTCCCACACCCGTGCTCGTCGCCTTGCCCGTGATGCTTACTCCCTCGCCCAAAGGCTTGCCCACTCTCGCCCCTTCGCTCACACAAGTGCTCTAAGAGCGGCGCTCGGGCCTATACAACTAGCCTTGCGGGTTAGCGAGTCGGGTCGGGTCAATTATGGCCGGGTTACTTTCGGGTTGGACTCGAACCCAACCCTAAAACCCATTTTGACACCCCTAATTAATACCCACTCAAATAGTATTCAATTACACATGTTCTGATTCAGTCTGATAAATTATGTGTATTAGAACTTTTGTATTATCTTTTACATATGTCTGTGAGTGTTTGTATGCATCTGAATATCTCAATCTATACTGAAGAGAGTATTGAAAGTCTGTGTGAATGAATAATAAATTTTAAACATTTCCCTTAGGAGCATTGTGGTACCCGGGTCAACGACGATGCAGCATTGATCTCTTTATTTTTTGAAAAAAAAAAAAAAAAAGGGAACGTTGTGGAGCTGGATTGAGAGCTGCAGCATTGTGTCTCCAGGGTTGCTGCGCAAGACAAATTATATTTTTAATAAAATATCAAGACTCACTTAAAATTCCTCTTTGCCAAATTATTTTTTACCTTTGAGTTGCGGCCTAAAGGGAGAAAGGGAGAGGTTTTAGAAAGAGAAAGTTCCATTCAGGCGACTTTAATCCGTTTTTTGCTGTCGATGCAATTCGGGTGGTTGTCTAAATCGAGATATGTTACGTTTTGTCCATCTCAAATTCTCAATTTCAAAAATAAAAAAAAATTGGAGATTTTTTTTATTAAAATTATAATTTCATAGGATAGAAACAATGATAACTTCATATTTGTTAAGTTTTCACTATATAATTTTTCGTATGTGGTAGATATGATCATTATGAAAATTTTAATATTTTTCTTTAAAAAATTCATTGGGTAAATAGAAAAGTGTACTATTTTAAAGAATTAGAAAATAATTCTGATCTCAAAAAATAATATTGTTGAATATTTGAAGCTTCTAAACAACATTCTCAACAATCTTTGATAATCTTATAAAATTCTGAAAACTTAAAATTATGTTAGTGGTTCAAATTGTTTCAAGTCAAAGAAAGAGTAAAGAACTGGTTTAGTAACAGGACGATTCATGATCTATTCTTTTTTTGTCATCATAATAATAATCTTCTTACAACTCTCAATCAATATTATGTGAATCAGTAGATAATAACATCAAACCACAATATCTAAAGGAAAGCTCGTCGACCCACCATCTTGTATAGGTCAATCAGTCTCCAGCCAATATTAATTAAACTAAATTTTTTACTTGTCCTCACACTTATTATTATTGTAATATTATTTTTGCGTCCTGGAATATTCACGGCAGTAGAGAAATATATAATTTAACATCTTAGTATTATACGAAGATCCAGCACACAAACAAATAAGAGAGAGTGTGTATTGTTCATAAGAGACACCAAAGTTTTTACGTGTAAACCCCTAAAAAGGGGAGAAAAACCACAGGGCCTAGCCCAGTTTGAATAAATCCACTAGTATTTACAATCGATTACAAATGAGGCCCTTCTTATGGAGAAGGCATTGGCTTGATGTTACAAATGTATGTCATATAGAGCGTATTACATAGACATGTTTATTTAGTTGGAAGGGTCATAGTCAGCACGAGACAGGGGTCTGAAAGATCGTAGTAGGCAGGAGACCGGGGTCAGAAAGACCGTTGTCTGATGATGGAGGTCGGAAGGATCATAGTCGATAGGAGACACTGGTCCGAAAGACCGCAGCAGAAGGGCGATACTCCGGGAGAACTCTCGATGTCAAGTAGTGGCCCGACAGAAGTCCGAGTCTCAGGTTGTAGTCCGACAGAAGTCCAAGACTCAAGTGGTGGCATGGTGGAGCACATAGCCTTAAGTAGAAATCCGGCAGAAGTCCAGGACTCAAGGGGTGGTCTAGTAGAACTCCGGACGTCAGGTGGTGTCTTGGTGGAGCTTGGGGCCTCAAGTAGTGGTCCGACGGAAGTTCGGGCCTCAGGTGATGGCCTGGTGGAGCACAAGGTCTCAAGTAATGGTCCAGCGGAAGTCCGGCCCTCAAGTGGTGATCCGGTAGAAGTCTGGACCTCAGGTAGTGGTCCAGCATAAGTCCGGGACTCAGGTGGTGGCATGGTGGAGCACAGAGCCTTAAGTGGTGGTCCGGCGGAGCAACGTCGTCAGGAGGTGGTCTGACGGAGGTGAGGGTCTCAAGTGGTTGTCTTGAGGAACTCAGACAGTGGTCAAGGAGGAGCTTCTTCCTTCTCTTCCTTCTTCTCTTCTTTCTTTAATCCACCCCCCCCCCCCCCCCCCCCCCCCCCCTTCAAAAGGAATGAGGGGTCTATTTATAAATTTTTGGAGAGGCATGACCCGTAAATAGGTGATAGATCAAGGATAAATGGAGAGTGGTTGGATGGACGACTGATATTGAATCCCTTGATCATGGACCGTTTGTCAGACATTTGAAGGTCTTAATGATGTCGGAATTCGACTATCTTAGGCTCATTGGATTTGTCTCGTCGAGCCGCTCGATTCGACTATAAGGATGTAATGTTTGAAAACTGTTTGGTAATCCAAATTGTGGTTTGAACATTCCAACAATGCTTCGGGTCCTTGATTTGTACTCATTTGGGCTCGAATTGAGTCGAATTTGGTGTCGTTGGGTTCGTATTTTCGAGACGTTCAGTTTGACTATAAGTTTGTTGAAATCAGAGTTCGGATGGACCCAATTTTAATTTCGTAAGCTTCCAACTTGATTTTGCATTGAGATTCTTGTCCGATCAAGATAATTTTTTGATGCCGTATCAATTATATTAATAATTGCGATTATCTATTACTCTATATATATATATATATATATATATATATATATATATATATATATATATATATATATATATATATATATATATTTATTCTAAATGTTTGTAAAAACATAAAAGTACCTAATTATTTATTCTGTATACATCGTATAAAATTCAATAACTTCTATTTTACCTAGTAAAATTTAATAATGTTACAGTCAAAATACTAATATTATCGATATCCATCACATACCAAAAGTTATGCGATGAAAGTTTACTAAACATCAAGATATCATAATTTTTACAAGTTTTGACCAAATTAAAATGCATGATATAAAATATTTAAAACAATTGAATCAAAAATAGGGTAATGTTTCCTTATAATGAGACGAACCAATTTCCCAACATGGACAACTAACAAAAATTATTTTACGGCCTTCAAATCTTAAGATTTATTTTCTCTCTCCTCACTTTTCCCTCTTATTTTCTCTCTAATTTAAAACAAATGAAGGGAATTAAATGGCCATGCAAAGTTTTATAAGTAGAGAAATATATTTATAATAAAGTAATATAAGAGTATTGTGATAATTATGTCAATTATTCAATTTTTAGTGTAAAATTCATATAATTTTTTTTATATCTTTAAATTCAATGCTTTTAAAATTATAAAAAAAAAATCACAAAATAGCCAATATGTTTAAAAAACTTTGATAAAATTAGTTTACAAAAAAGAACCTTGAAGGTCTCAAAAAATATACTTATATTCAAACTAAACATCTCAAAGAAACGAACCCAATGACACTAAAATTGTGCCAATCCGAGCCCAAATGGGTCCAAATTAGAGGCTTGAGCTTATTTAGAATGTTTAATGCCTAAATTGGATGAACAAATTATAATCAAATATGACATATTTATAGTTAAATCAAGTAGCTTGATAACAAGAATCCAACGAGTCTAAGATCACTTAATTCTAACATCATTAAAATACTTAAACACTTGAAAAATAATCAATGATAGAGGGATCAATATGGGTCGTTCGATGGAGCATTCTAAATTTGCCTCAGATCTTCTCCATATTTACAAGGTGTGTCACTCACAAAAGTTTATAAATAGACATTCACTCTCTACATGAAGAGGACATTTGGCTATAAATTGGAGAGAGCTCTGAAGCTTCAATAGCTCCATCATCATCACTGACAAACCTCCGTCGATCGTCGTCAAACCACCACCCGATCGCGAACCGCTTTCAGACATCCACCCGGTAGCTGACAGTCACCGGACTTCCACCCGACCATCGTCGGACCACTACTTAACTGCCGCTAGACTTCCACTCTATTATCGACCGCCGCATACTTCCATTCGGCCGCCGACCACCATCGGACTTCCACCCGACCATCGTCAGACCACCGCCCAACTGCCGACCTCCATCGGACTTCCTCCCTGCTATCGACTGCCATCAGACTTCCATTCAGTCGTCGAGTGCCATCAAACTTTCATTCGGCCGTCGACTGCCGACCACAGTTGGACTTCCACTCGACCATCATCAGACCACCGCCTAGCTGTCAACCTTTGTTGGACTTCCAATTGTCTGTCAACCGCCACTGAACTTCCACTTGACCATCGTCGGACCACAGACTTTTGTTGGACTTCCACCCGACCATCGACTGTGGTCGGACATCTGCTCTACAATTGTCGGACCACAGCCTGGCAGCCGACATCAGCAAAATTTTCACCCGATCGTTGACCACTACCGAACTTTCGCCCAACCATCATCGGACCATCACTCGACCATCATCAAACTTTCGGCTGGCCGTTGATTGCTTCCATACTTCCACTATTGCCCACCGACTATGATCCCTCCAACCATCGTCACCTGCCAACTACAGTGCCTCCGACCTCCGTCGCTCGTCAACTACGTTCATTCCGACCTTTGTTGTCTGCCGTATACAATTCTTTCAACCTCTATCGCCCGCCGACTATGATCCCTACGACCACCGTTGCCCGCCAAAGTAAGTAGGCTTTACCCTTTTTGTGTTTACTTTACACTAAATCTAGTAGCTATACTTTAATATCAACTTTACAATATGAAATATTAAAAAAATGCAATATTAGTCCATCACATCTCTTACAAAATACACCCCTAATATATATAACAAATCTCTTGCAAAACATATTGAAAATATATGAACATTAAGGCTTCATTCATAACTATTTTTTACTACTACTTTTTTTATTATTTTTATGGAAATTTTATACTAAAAAGCTGTTGCAGAAAGTAAAAAAGAAAACTGCCCCGAATGAAGCATAAGATTATCTTTTGAGGATTTTGCCTCATTTTATTTGTGAAGGATGATGGTTATTTTTTTTTAATATTTGTGAAGGCCAATGCTCATTAGCATTGGGTCCATAAACAATTAGGGTTTCCAATGATTGATATAATGGGATGAATTTTAGCTCAATTTGTTAATTGACTCAATGTAATCTAATATTTATATCCTTGTTGAAAATTAAATTTGATTAAACCCAAATTAAGCACGTGATCAAGTGACAAAACTTTATATTGTCAAGAGAAATAAATATTTAATTAGCTAGAATTGATAATATTTTTGAAAATCACTTGCCACTAAGGCTTCATTTGAGACAGTTTTAAACCACTATTTTTTTCATACTTTTAATATATATTTGTCCTATAAAATAACTTTACATAGCAGTAAAAAAATCATCACAAACGAAGCCTAAATTTTGTAAGAGGGCGATCTTATAAATAGGTTAAGAAGTATTGGGTTGAGGACCATACAAATAGTGGCTCATGTATCTTTAAAGATGACAATCTTCGATGAGAAAATGAGGCATGGTCGAGCCAAATACATAACGAAAGAGGAGGAAATGTCAATAAGTTAAATGAGTAAAACTTTAAGCCAAATATAACAAATATCTTTTTGTATAACATATGAAATTTCATTGAAACTCCATTGCTCTTTATAGAGCATTTTTAGGATGATTGATCTTTTTAAGGTATAGTTGAAGTCTTAGGTTGACCTATGACCAGTTTAGCTATTCTTACCATGCCAATGTTGCCAAAGCTCTAAGTAAAATAGATTAGTCCAATTCAAGGCCTATATATTGCATTATTGTATTTCCTTTAGATCTCCTACCCTACTCAAAAGTACATATCTTCTCATATCCTTCTATATACTCTCTGGCTTCGTTTGGGATAACTTTCTTATTGCTTTTTTAAATAATTTGTTTAGTACAAAACTTTTAATTTTTCTTAAAGAGACCATCCCAAACAAAGCCTCTATCTCATGATATATCCAAGGCCATGTCACACTCCCGAGAAATTATTCTATGCGAACACCTAACGGTCCGGAGACCAACCAAAATGCGCCACGTCACCCAGTACCAAGCGATATCAAGCAAAAAAGTGACATGACACGTTCTAGTTGGTCTCTGAACGCCGTCTGGACTTGCACAGAATAATTTTTCCACGCTCTCACCCATTAGACTAGTTTGGATTCATTACGAGCTCCTTCCCAATAGATAAAAGGGTTTGCTTTTGATTAATTTTGAATTTCCTAATTACAAGGAGTACACCAATGTATTCTATTTAAAAATTTAAAAAACAAGTAAAAACAAAATCTTAATTACAAGAAGTACACCAAATCATTTTGTAACAATCTCTGATGTATTAGCATCATATCATTAATAGCGACACTTGTTTCTAAATTCCACCATAACCACCAACAACAATACAAATTGATAAATTAAATAAAACCAAGCTTCTTAGCTTCCAAGCTACAAAGGGATCAATCAAGAACAAAATTAGGTAATAATAAACAATGCTGTATTGGGCAATTGCCTTTGGTAATAATAACTTCTTCAACTATATAGTAGTATACAATAAAGGCATATTTCATTCTTTTGAACTGAGAATATCCACATGAACTGTTAATCAAGCTAACATTAAGTATAAAAACAACACCACCAACAAGACAACTTAATACAAGTAAACTAACCCATTTCTGCAATCTATGAGTCAAGGTTCTCTGCATTTGGGTCCTCAGATGGCCATATTACAGTTTCCATTAGCCTCTCACGCATCAACTTCAGATTTTCATCAGAAATTCGCTGATACATCTTTGCATGATCACATTTCTGCTCAAATATCAGAAGAGAATCAAGTTTTTTTATAGTAGATTAGAAGAAAAAGACAAATGATAGTACTGTAATGCATGTTAGAAGACTAGTTCATAAGTATACCTTAATCCATTTACCATAGAGGTGCAGGCGAGTTACCATCACTCTTTCTGCTAATTCTTGATGCTCCTAATGATGAAAAAGAATATGGTTAACATAATCTAATCATGCTTGTTTACAAATGTTGTTCCGAAACTAAGGCTTCTTTCTTACTGCTTTTTAAAGTAGTTTTTTGGTATAAAAATTTTAATTTTTAAACTAAAAAGTTGTTTAAAAAAACAGTTAAAAAGTCGTCCCAAACGAAGCCTAAATGAATGTTACCTTTCCGAGGGAGCGGAGAAATCGTGCGCCGTCTTTTACTTGATTGTTTGAGACAAAGCTAACAAAAGAAACAAACTATTTACATAGAAGCGAGGCACTCTAGTAGCTCATGCATAGCAGCAACCTTGCATGATTCTATGTGTAAAGAATATTAGTAACATGTAAAGGCTTACTTGTAGAACCAAATATACTTCGGTGGATTCATTTCATAGAGCTGATGAAGAACGGTCCTTACAGCTTTATAAGTGAAGAAATTAATAAGTTGCTGCAAAAATTTAATAAAAAAAAAGTCTTAATAAGAGAACACGGAGGGGTTGTATGTCAGAACACTTTCATTTCTTGCAGAATAACCAAATTAGTTTGAAGAATGAACATTAAGTAACTTATGATATATAAAAAAAGGTCAAAATGACCTCTTAACTCTTTATGAAGGACAAAATGGTTCCAACTATATTAAATGATCAATTTTATCCCTTAGATCTTTGAAAAAAATCCAAAATAGTCTCATAATGAGAATTTGTATTCCTCTTTAAGAAATTGAGGGACAAAAATTATTATTTAGTATAGTTGGAGACTATTTTGATCTTTCATAAAGGGTCAAAGGACTATTTAATCAAAGACAATATAATACTTCCATGGTCAAGTAGCGTTTAAAAATATGTAATATTTTAAAATGATTCAGTTTTATTATTTGTAATGGCCAGATAAGGACCCAAGTGATCAATAAATGGGATGTCGATTGATACAATTGGTTCACAAATAGGAAAAGGAGTGGGAAGCGATTTAGTTCAAAATTTCACAATAGGGTTGAGTTGTAGAGTTAGTTTCTTTCTTGATGGAGACATATTTTTGGGCATCAATATATTTTATTGAATCCTACAATTATACAATCAAATTGTGAAGCATGGCCTACCAACATGGCAAACCAATCTACAACCATAAAGTAGGAAGAAGGAACCAAAATATTCCACATTGACATTACAACAACAATATATGTTGGACAAATAAAATAGTTTAACCCAATTGGTCTATGCATATGTAATAAGCACTAGTTTATTTCTTTTACTCTATGTTGAAACTTGGTCTATTCACGTATTATAAATACATCTCTTATTATAAGAAAAGGTTATGGAATGAAAGATTTATGGTTTCTACCTTTGTAGTCTCTCTTCTTCCCTTCTTTTTCCTTAAGGAATCCACACCTACTCAAAAGATGCATTCCCCTTTTTGATGTAGATCAAGAAGCATAACAAATGATAATCTTGTTGCACTAAACTCACCTTTCCATCTCATTCTTCAGCCGGCCAAGCTCCTCCACCACCGCCTACCTCTATTTCAGCCACCAAGATATTGTTTCTCCACCGGAAAATACTCCTCGGCCGCAGCCTTCAGGTTCTACTGCTGTTCTGCTCTCCATTTTGTGCAGTTTGCCAATTTCCTGTAGTCCGTTGTAGTTCAGACAGGCTGACAGCTGCAAGATCCTGCCACCAAAGGCTGTTCCTGCCCTCTTCTTGTTGTTTTCTTCAGCACACCAGCCTTCACATTCATTCCCAGACTCTTCTTGGACTAATTTTATTTCAGTTTTCAGCCTTCTGCACATGTCCTATGGCTGTTTTTCATTTTGGCTCAATAGACTTGCCTACCCGCATCTTCAGAAATTTAAGAAGCAACAAGAACTGTTTCCAGCATCAAGAACAGCTTTGGAAATCAACATCACGAACCTCTTTCATCACAGAACTCTACAGCAAAGCCTACATCAGATTTTGTTCATACTTCAACCGCAAGAATTTCACTACCAGAAGCTTCACAACATCTGCGGCCAGCCTTCTCTGTTGTTCTTGATGTCGTTCCAGCACAACCGTAGCCTTCTTTTGCTGATTTCAGCCGCAGAAGCCCTTCTTAAAAATCCCAGATTCCATCTGAATACCTCCACAGCTGAGGACAACTTGAGTTCTCCCTACCCGCAAGATTCATCCACAGGATTCAACACCTGCAACCAAGTTTCAATAACTGCTTCTACCACTTCCATCATCCACAAATATCGAATCAATTTGAAGAACACATATTTGGTGGAAGCTCTAATCAAGAATTAACACTTCTCTAAAATCCAAAAAATTACATCAAGTCGATGTTCAATTTGCTTACATTGGCTCATCCCTTCAACATATCTATTCTTTCATGAATTCTGACAAGAAACTTGATAGTTTGTGTATTGACCGTTCATTTACTCCACTCCATCAAGATACTTCCTCCTCCGCTAGCATTCTTGGTTCCGCCGGCTGAATCCCTTATCCACAACCCTCATCTTCTCCAACAGGTTTTTTTTTTCTTACACATCATCTACAATAATCCAATTCTACCTTACTCAAACAATCTCAACATTTGTTTCAGCCACCACTAGGTTTACCTCAATCTAGTATCATTGACCATCGTATTCATCTTCCATCCTTATCTCAAACAGTTAACATCTGTCATTTTGATTCTCCATATTTTCAAAATGATGCTATGGAACAATTAATTTCAAAAATTCTTCACTCCAGTATTATTTGTCATAATCCCATATATTTTTCTATTCTAATAGTGCTTGATCAAAAACATGATGGAACTTGGCATTTTTGTATTAATTCTAGAGCTCTTAATATACTCACCATTCAAGATAAATCTCATATTCCAATAGTACATGAAATTTTAAATAAATTCCATAGAGTTTTCTTCTCCAAATTTCCTTTTAGTTCTGCTGCTCAGTAAGTTAGGATACATCTTAAAAAATTTCATAAAACTATTAATGATGGTCAGTACGAATTTCTTCTTATGTCTTTTCTCCTTATATTTATAGCTTTGTGGTCAAGTTTTGTTGCAATGGGAAATCAAATTATCAAATGTATCAAGTTTTGTTGCTGCAATGGTTGCAACCCTCTCTTCATTTTTTCCTTCTCTTAACCTTGAGGACAAGGTTGCTTTCCATGACGATGGGAGTGTTAGACATCAATATATTATATTGGATCCTAAAATTGTACTATCAAATTGTGCAGCATGGGCTACAAACATGACAAACCAACCTACAAGCATAAAAGAAGAAGGAACCAAAACATTCTAGATTGACACTACAATAATAATATATCTTGAACAAATAAAATAGTTTAACCCAATTGATCTATGCATATGTAATAAGCATCAATTTATTTCTTTTAATCAACTTTTTAGTTTATTTTAGGCAGGCCGGTTCTATACTTCTATGTTGAACACTTGGTTTACACAAGTAGTATAAATCTCTCTGCTATTGTAATCAAATACTCATGGAATGAATAATTTCTCGTTTTCTCTATTTCTCTCTAGTTATCTTATTTCTCTTGAAATTTTACACCTCTCAAAAGTTGCCAAAGCTTCCTTGGATCACCAAGAAGCACAACACATATATTTGTTCAAAATGAGCAGAACAAAGCATAAGAAAGAAGAATAAAATAGAGAGAATACGACATATTTATTATAGGAGGAAGTACAAAGATTTTTCCACTATAAAGATAAGGAAGTATCAAGTCGCTCATTTACAAAACTCCTCTCTTTTTTTTACAACCCAAGATATCATCAAAATGAGCTTGAATCCCTCTACCCAGAGTCCTCAAAAGAGGGTGTATTTATAGGTGATACAGGGGTAGGATGTGATCCCCAAATGGATGGAGAAAAACTAGAGAGAAGAGATCAGCTATGGGACGACAATCATAATGGGACACAACAAATTGAAAAGAAGCATGGTGCCACATGGAGAGCATCTTATGGTCATTTGATTTATATTCTTGAGGGCAATGATGATCCATGTCAGAGAGATGTTACCGTGTTCCGAAGAATCTTTAGGGCATAGTTGTTAGGCTGTACATGAAGGGGCCAGATGTCTAATGAGTCCAAACTGATACCACTGATATGCCAACGATGATATTTTTAGTTTAAGTAAGATGAAAACTCTAATTTTCAATGACCTGACCCCGTTGTATCCGGTCAAATAAAATCGTGAGTAGATCGTTCTACTTTACCCGAGTGTAGTTGATCTACAAAAGATGGTGACTTCCCTCTTATCTAGATGACCACATATTGGATCGAGCCGAACGATCATAAGGCATGCAGAACGACTCATTACACTTCCCTTTCTCTCTAAAATCCACCAAGTATTTTGAGTGATGGCTAACACTTTTATGTGCACCATTCTTCAACTTCAACCTCCATCAACTTTCCTCTCCATCTTTTGAGAGCTTCTCATAGATGGCTTTGACAAGGTATGTCAATGATTTCACAACAATTATACAAAAGTGAAGGGGGTAATTAGAGGATGCGGGGGCAACAACAATATCAAAAGTGGAAATGATGGTGGCAACGACTGTGCCATTTACCAGGTCAAGGTTGTTAGTGGTAGCACCAATGCTGAAAAAGGCTTAGGCTCTAGGACCGCAATGATGAGAAATTCCTCCAACCCTTCGAGAAGATGTTGGAACAAAGTCCTAGGTAGATCTTTAGAGGTCACCAAGCCACCACCTAACAGAACTAATCCAAGCTTTGGCACCAAATTGGTGAGTGAGCCATGTAGGCTTGAACTATCACGACTTAACCGAACTTAACTCGTACTCCTAATGGACTAATTTGGATTGGATGTGGGGTAGTAGATCTATCTAAGATCTAAGCGGAAAGAATTGCAAATTTTTTTCATATTAATCACCCTGGGCCACTAATTATCATATAAAAATAAAGCAGTGCAAAATAATATTACAATTTATTTCATAAACATCAAGGCATACATCTCTACCTCTCTCACAAAAATTCATATATATTAGCCAGAAGTACATTTGGTCATATTATTCTATTCAAATATATTCTCAGCTACAAAAATGACAACAACAACAACAACAACCTCAAGCCTTTATCCCACTACGTGGGGTCGGCACAAAAATGACAAACAAAATAAAATATTTATCTCAACGACCTTGATCAACCTCACTTCATTGGGTCCCTATCCCTTCTTAAAAACTTGTAAACCACATATAATAAGACAATAGTTCAATAGATTATATGAACCTACAACTGCAATTAATGCAAAGTAATGAAACCAATATGCATGTAATCATTCATTGCATCAATATGAGCATGTAACAATCAGTATGAATAGTAGAAGTAAATAAATCAGTGATCAGTGTTCAATGACCATAAAAACGATCAGTATATTCTGACTTTTCAGTACCTGTATCAAGTATAATGCGTTAGGTGAAATTTTGAATATACACATTGTTTATATCTTATACTTTTATTCTATTTTATGTCATGTCATACACATCAATATACTTGTCATATCAGAATAAATGTCCTATATCTATTCTATGTATGTTGTATGGAATCAGTACATATGTATCATGTTCTATATCATGCATAAATATAATGTATCATGTATAATATCAATATCATATATTCTTGTACCAGCCTTGTCATATGTTTACATCATCAATCATATATTGTACCTTGTTCATATAATATCATATCATCTATGCAATTATCATGCCATGCACTATTTCATCAATACATATGCAATTCTATCATATTTGCATGTCTTAATTTAAGCAAAGCAAGACATGTGGCTATTGTGGAATTTTTCTTGTATCAAGTCTTGTAGGTCAACCTACATGAATCAGTCTCAATCATATAAGTCATATAAACAGGAATCAATCATATCATTTTCAATAAAAAGTCAAGAGTCTTCATGTAAGAAGTCGTCACTTCCTACCCGTCATCGCATCATATGTATAAGTAAATCTTCTTATGTCTCCCTTATTCATGTATTTTAGGATCACACTGCAAACCGTATTTAAAGGAAAGCTCATTAGCTCACCCTCCTGTACAGGATAACATATATGCGACCAGCTTAAATTAGTCAATTATTTTCAGCCAGTCTTTCTTGCTTTTATAAATATATCATATCAAGTATATTATAATAGCAATCATCATACACACATTAAACATAATTATCATAGCATGTAAATCTATCTAATGTGCTCATAAGTATGTATATATTATACCAAAAAATGTGTTAAGCCAAGTGAACAGTAACTTTATGCGTATCATTATTTTATATCAAGATTTAGTATGTTGTCTCATAATCATTTTATCTTTATTATTACTCTAGTTATTTTAATTAAAATGATATATATACAAAATTAATCGGTGAAATTTTAATATAAGCTTATCAAAGCATTTAGGATAATGATATATACAATATATCAAAAATCACACGATGGAAATGATCTATATTAGAAGATAAAGCATAAGTTTATTTGAGAGGGAGAAAATCATTAAAAACTGACGTAGAATAAAGGCTATATATGTAACAACCCATAATTTTAAAATGAAAACTTGAATTCCTATTACTTATACATATGATAAAATGAACTACGCACGGGTGATGTGCCTTTGAGCGTTACGGCGCTAGGTTGAGGGTGCAGCAGCGTCAGAAAATGTCGCCACAGCATTAGAGCCTCTATTCTACAGTAATTCTAGATTCAGCATGCAGCGCTATGGTGCTGAGTGATGAAGGGGCCGCGGCGCTAAGCACTAAAAATTGTTTTTATATATATTTTATCTCTACTCAACTACCTGCCTCACCCACCAACATCGACTTGCATGAGAAGAAATGGGAGAGGAGGGAGAGAGGAAGGAAAAATTTTGACTTTTGGTTGCCGATCCGCTCCACCGCTTATACGAAAAGGAAGGAAATGTTTATCCTATCTTTATTTTTAAATATTTTGATTTTGACCGTCTGATTTCTTCTGAATTGATTTTTATTGCATTTCCCCTAAATTTATCGAGCTTTGATCGTACAACTTTTTATATGTTATAGTACTAAATATTCTGAACTATTTAACCGGTTGATTTGAGATTTCTTCGGGTAAAATAAAAAATTATGCTATTTTATTTGATTTACTCATAATAGAATTTTAATATTTGAACAAAACATGTTAATGCAAGCATTGAAAATAAAAAATATGTATGTGAATGAGTAATAGCAACCTACTACTTTTATAATAATGTGTGTGTGAAACAAGTAAATATTGGTTAAGCCATTAGTTGAATATTGATAGACCTGTACATAATAGTAGGCCAATGGAATACCTTTAAACACAAAGTTGTGTTATCTTCTAGTGATTCACGTGATATAATGATTGGAGTTATAAGGAGTTATTACTGTGCCGATGGACAAGGAGTGATGACTCCATCTACCGAGCCAACGGTTACCGACTACCGATTATTATGATTATTAAATACTGAAAAAACACCGTGATGGCCATAACTCCTTGTTGAATAATGTTGAATATAATTACTAAAATACATATTAATGATTTATTGTTCATGTTCAACCTGATAGTTACTGCATTGATTTACTATTTCCACATTGCTTCACATGACTATTTTACTATTATATTGTTTAATGTTGTGGGCACCGGTTTACTGATATTGATATTGATATTGTTATTGCTATATATTCATTGTCATTGTTGATACTATTGATTCACTATTTACTGATCTATTGATAATGAGCATGTGATCCTACACTGAGTAATTGATATTGAGTGTTGTGATATAAAATGTTGATTGGATACTGTAATATAAGATACTAGTTAATGGTGGGACTTCATGTGTATAATGATTTGATTGTACTGCACAGTTATGGATTCTTACAATTTTTTAGATATGTCTGGTTATAGATTTACACAATTTCCTCATTGTTTATTTGATTCAATCTCCATACTAAGTTATTGATTTATTAGCTTAGCAATTTACTTATTTACTTATACCGACTCTATTGACTTTCAAACCAAATTGTTCTATTGTTTCAAAATCTATTTATATATTGCATAGATTCATGGTCATAATGATTGCTATTATTATGAATTGATTGACGACATGCATATTACTTCTTTACCATGTTTTGAGCTCAGTTGCAGAATTTAGTGACATGTTGATTTTTTAGCTCATTATATGTGATTTCAATGATTTCAAGTCATGGCAAAAAATCAGGAGTGTAAGATTGATCAGGATTTCTCAGATTTTGCTTCTACATATAGGCACGACAACAAAGCAAGCAAGACGTCAACGTGGCTCACGGATTATCATACAAAAAAAAAAGGTAACAAGGGTTTCAGTTGGGTATATCAAGCTATCTCAAAAAAGATTTTAATGAAAAATATACTCACCATGTCCTCTACTATTTATTTCATCTCTTCTTCCTCTTCTACTATTCATCAGAACACTGATTTCTACTCGAGTTGATGGCAACCTTGAATTAACCGATTACATTGCAACATCCTAACGTTTACCAAACAGTAAATATTTTCTCTTGTTAATTATATAAGATATCTGGACAAATAATCAAACTTAATCTCTAATCCTATTCCACCTTCCCTCCTGATTTGAACTAACTCTGTGGAGGTCTTCTTATAAACCTCCTTCCACCTTTTACCAAAATATTAAACTAAACTTAAATCTTTTGCATACCAACTACCACTAAAGTATTAGCCTAATCCTTCAAAATCATTTAAATATTTTGGATTATAAATCTTAGCTTGAGTTAATTCATAAAAGATTGGATTATAGACAAAATTAACAATAAAAAGAAGAGCAATATTCAACTAACCCCGTGGATATCTTCAAAGCTCTCTTCATACTGTCCCGCAATCTCATCCACTATAAATCTGTTCCTCTCCCTCCTTTTTTTTGACCTCACCGCCGGCCGCCTCCGATCGCCCCAGCCTCCGACAAAGGAACTGCACAATCCCGTCCGACTCGGGCTAGCCGCAGGCCGCCGACTAGTGGGCCCGCTACATAACCCTAAATCGCAGCTGCTGCTCCGAGGACTGAAGCCGGATGGAATAGGCCCGATCACCATCGTCTGAGTTCCGGCCATCCTCACCAAGATCGAATCTTTCTTCGACCCGCGGGGATCTCGGATCGACAATCGTAAATTTTACAAAGGAAAAATGGAAAATGAAGTGCTTTATATGGAAATCTAGGTTTTTAGGTGTGGGTAGACAAACGGGAAAGGTCGGAGCTTTGGCTTTCTTCTTCGGGTTGTAAAGTGTTTTCGAATTCAAACACGGAAAACGGGCAGGGGGAGGAATGGAAGGTCATGGTTGACGTCCTTCAATCTCAGCCAAACAAATTTCTGAGGTTGAAATGCCTAGCTTTTGGAATCGTGAAAAATATGATTTTTATTTAATTTTCTGCGTTCGAAAGAGTTTTATGTGGCGGGGTTGTGTTGGATGATTCGAGATTCTAATGGGCATGGAGATTCTAATTGGAAAGCTTTGCGGTGCGACAGTTTGATTTTTGTTCTATTTGCATGTGGCTTGAAGGTCTCACTGATCAGGTCATCGTGGCCGTCCATATGGCCAGATGTCCGCTCTGAAAATCAAACCATGGTGTCCATCCAGCTCACAGCTTGAATTCCCATTAGTTGAATTTAAATTTTATATATATATATATATATATATATATATATATATATATATATATGTATTATATATTACATATAACAAATTTTTATAGATTAGTATATTAATAACAATATATCACTTTAATATGTATTAGTTTTAGTATCCATGGATTAAATGCAAATGAATAAAAATTTAAAATAAATTTTACATTAAAATTTTTATGTTATATTATCATTATTTAAAAAAAAAAGAAATAACTTTAAATTATTATTGATGTATCATTAATAAATTATCTTGATCGAGCACGAATCTCGAGGCAAAATCAAGCAGGAAACTTCAAAAATTAAATCCAGGATCACTTGAACCCCAATTTCAGTAAACTTACAGTCAAACTGAGCGTCTTGGAAATACGAACCCAACGACACCAAATTCAACTCAATCTGAGCCCAAATGAGTCCAAATCAAAGACCCGAAGCACTGTTAGAAAGTTCGTACCACAATTTGAGTTATCAAACGATCTCTGAACTTGATGAGCTTATGGTCGAATCGAGTGGCTCGACGAGATGAATCCAACGAGCCCAAGATCTCCAAATTTCGAAGTCATTAAAATCTTCAAATGCTTGATAAACAGTCCACGATCGAATGATTCAATATCGGTCATTCATCCGAACTACTCCATATTTGCCCCTGATCTCTCATCTATTTTATATTTACGAGTCATGCCACTTTAGAAAATCTATAAATAGACCCCTCATTTCTCTTGAGAGGGGTCCCAAGCCCGAAGAAGAAAAGGAGGAGAAGAGAAGAGAAGAAGGATAGGAGGAGAAGAGAAGAGAAGAAGGATAGGAGGGAAGAAGCTCCTCATCGACCATCGTCGCCAATATTCTGACCAAGTGGCGCTGGAATTCTGCCCGACTTCCACGAGATGCTAGAATTATGTCCATGTGACGCTGGAATTTCGCCCGACCTCCAAGTGACACCGGAGTTCTGCCCGAATATCATCCAACGCCTGAGTTCTCCTCAGCCAGCTAACGTCAGACTTCTACCCGACGCCACACCTTCGCTCGTCGCCAAGCTTCTACCTGATGCTGGATTTCTGCCCGTTGTCGGAGTTTCGCCGGACATATATCCGATGTTAAATTTCTATCCATTGATGGACTTTTAACTGACGTCGTCCTTCTGACCTCGGCCATTAGACAACAGCCCTTCCAACCTCCGTCGCCCGCCAACTACGGTCCTTCTGACTTACATTGCCCACAGATTACAATCCCTCCGACCTCCGTCGCCCGCCGACTACAATCCTTCTGACTTATGTCGCCCACCGACTATAGTCTTTCTGACCTCCGTTGCCTGTCGACTACGATCCTCCTGACTTATGTCACCCACTGACTACAGTCCTTCCGACCTCCGTCGCCCGCCGACTACGATCCTTCTAGTGTACGTCGCCTACTGACTACAGTCATTCAGCTCAAACAAACACATCAATAGTGATTCTTTATATTCTCATCATGTAATGTACTCTATAAGATATACATCGAGCTAAGGCCTTCTCCCAATGAAGGGCCTCATTTGTAATCAACTACAATACTAGTGGATTCATTCAAACTGGGCTAGGCCTCGTGGGTTTTCCCTCTTTTTTAGGGGTTTTCCACGTAGAAATCTTGGTCTCTTATAAATATTGCATCATCTCTCTTATCTGATTGCGTACTAGATCTTCGTACAATGCTGAGACGTTAAACTTTATATTTCCCTACCGCCACGAATACTCCAAGACACAACAATTATAATTATTAATTTTATTACTATAACTATTAATTTTTTGAATTAAATTATAACTAATAAATATATTACAATAACCATTATTAATTTCAAGTTAATTTTATGAATTATCATTCATCATTCATTCCATTGCAATGATAATGAAAAAGGGAGTGATGGTGTGATTGAAGCTTTGTAATGCTATCATTATCTTTGTTTCTATGATAATTTTACTAAAACATTTAAAATTACTCTGTTTATAAAAAAATGTATGATAAAAAAACTAATATTTGACATAATAAAATGTTTGTTGATATTGATTTGGAGTTCATTTTAAAACTAAGTCTCTTATTTGGCCAAGAATTTAATCTCTTAATCAAATTTATCTTATAATTATTCTAAAAAAAAACATCACTCATTGTCATTTGATTTCTAATTATCTAGTTAATATTTAATATGTTACAAATGGTCAATTGTCTTTAACATTAACATCCTAATGCACAAAATTCATAAAAAATATAACGACACAAAAGATATTATAAATACTATATTATATGCAAAAAAATAACATATTCTTGAGTGCAATATAATTAATGGTCAATTTCATACTTTAATCATACACAAAATTAATTTTAGATATAACACTAAAAAAATCATCTGAACGTACGTAACAGCACTTTCATCCAATTCTTATATCTTTAAGCACCTGAAAATAAAATTTTCTGCATCCAAAATCCCTCCAATACAAATTTAGTTAAAATGATTTAAGAACTTCAAAACAAACCGATAAAGTGATGCTTTTGTGCCATAGCAAATCAAATATAGAAGAAGCTCAAGTTGTTCTTATGGAATTCCATAAATATTCGGAAAGTGATCCAACAAATTCATCCTATATACTTCAAAAAAAATTTAAGTGAAAATTTAATTGGAATGAACATAATTTCAAAACATAATAGCAAGAAAACTAATACTTTTAAAAAACTTCAGCCAATGAAAAATTAATGAGTTCCATTCCAAAATGTACATCCATGAGGAAATAAATCACATCTTTATTTCATTCATCTATATATTTCAAAAACAATTTAACAATAATACAAAATTCATATCATATAAAAGGCAGATCACAGTGTCAGATAAGTGTAGTTTCAAAAAATAACCAATTATTATAAATATTATAATTCCATATGCTTCAAATAACCAAACAAATTTAAAGCAGTTATAAGAAGAACAACACAAAATTAGCTAAAATAATTATACTATAACAAAAAAACTTCATTATCTTAATAACTATAAAATTTATGCCATAATTCTATTACAGAACACCCAGTCATCTATTAAAAGATCAATAACTGCTATCATATTATTGAAACAATACCTTCATTCCAAAGAGTTCCACACATACATTGTGCTCTACGTCTACCATTAAAATTGTTAATAAGTTCAGCCAAAAAGATCATTTGCATAGTAAAATTTATAATTGCCACCCTTTGAATGCATGGTAATTAAATAAGCTAAAACACCTGACTTAATCAATGGAAATTATTTCTACAGAAAAAAACCAGCTAACAACAATGATCCCAAAATGTCATCAAATAAATTATGCAGTACTAATAATACAACAAAATTCCATGCTCCTTGTTTGATAGACAATAACAAGAACAATCAGTTCATGAATGAATAAACAATTAAACCAAGGAAACAATCCTGGAAAGACAAAGGAAAGCCAAGAAAATATCAAATTTCATAGGGAATAAATAATTATAGTGAAAAATAATCAGGGAATCATCCGTAACGGTGTACATAACATCATCAGTCTTAGCCGCCTTGCAGGACCTCCTCTCACCGTCACTATGTGCAACACGACGTGGATCTCTCTTGATCATTGGATCTCTCAGAGAAGAGTAATCACCCATAAAACCCAAAATCCTAAACTCTAAACAAATAAATAACTCCTAACAAAATAATGAAATACTCACAAGTCTCATATAGACATGAAATCTAAAATTTGAGAGCTTTTTTTTTTTTTGAGAATTAAAGAATAGTGTCCGAACTAACACATACACTAATCTAAAATTAATGATTACAGCCGAGCGGAGTGCCTATAGAAAATCATATTTAATAGGGATCCCCCATTTTCTTGGAAGCAAGATCACCATTTCCCTTCACGATTCAATCTCTCCTACTAATAAAATAACTACATGACCACTAAACAGGAAGAAACTCCTCGTCGATAACGTCGCATCTCCTGGCAACATTACAGTGCTGTATAACAAGCACAGATGCCGTCAAGGAGAAGTCCGGAGCCGCAAGTATGTCCCCTATCGGCCCAAGCTCCGGGCACTCCGCCCACTCACTCATCCCCGCCGTCAGCACCGAATTCCTCTCCTTTCCTTTCCCCACCACAAACAACTCGTACTGCCCTTCCAACGCTCTCAACGTCGCCACCGTCTCCGCCCCACTCCCCACATGCTTCTCCATATACCCGACCCCGTTCCCTCCCGAAACATACCTGTCGTAGAATCCGGCGAAGTGCTCGTCGTCCGCCTTCATTTCCATCTCTTGCTTTCCCACTGACGTTAGAATTCTTCTTCCTGGCCCTGATACTCTGCCATTAGCGGCGGCGTCGGGGAGGAATCTTACAACTGTGAGTCTGACGCCGGGGTGCTGGGCGACTCTGCTGGCGTAGGCGAGAGCCTCGCGGTCGTCGGCCCCGCCGATGAAGACGACGCAGATGTTTTGAGATGCAAATGAGAAAGATATTTGCGAGGCAGAGCGTTTGAGACCGCGGTTGACGAGGATTGCGACTGAGCAAGGGGATTGTTGGAGTACCCTTTGGTTGAGGAGTCTGTGGCCTGGGTGGCCTGAGTCCATTGAGCCGTCGACTCTCTGCCGACGGTGGAAGGGAAGCACCACCAGTGCCGCCAAGCAATCCTGAGTTATGGTGAAAATTAATGAGCAGAGAATAATAACAGGAGAAAAAGAGCTGATTTTAATCAATAAAAATAACATTAATTTGTTTGCTTATAAATTGTAGCCATCTTGTACAGTGAGTTTATTAAGAATGCCATGAGAAAAGGATCATTTTTTTTTAATATTTGAAGTTATTCGTTGCAGTTGATAATAAAGTTTATCAATCTATGTGATGTGGAAAAATCTTCTAGACTACTTTGCATATTTTTATGAGGACTCTAAGTGCCTATCATAGTAGAATTCAAAGTCTCAGAGATTAGAAGGTACTACTAAGTGGTCACCAATTGGGATGACTTTTGAAACAACGCGGAGATGAGTAGAAATCAAAATGTTTCAGTTGATGCAGCTCTTCTTGATCTGTTGATTGGGTGTTTTTGCTACTAATTAAGAGATCTTAATTAGATTTAATCATGTGTATATGTGTTGTGTGTATGATTTCGGGCGTTGTTCCTTCATGTCAGTATCACTAGCATAATTATTGCTATGTTCATCTTACTACATGAACCAACAAGAGCACGACAAGAGTTTAATCTTGATCAGAATATTCAAATGAAACATATCTTTGTAGGCTATATCATGAATCTGATTCTTATAGTATGTACTAACATGATGAAAATAATGAGAGGGTCTTTTTTCAAATCATGCATTTCTTTTGCACAAGAGGATGATTTACAAACGCAATGAATGTGCACAATGAAGAATATGTTGCTATGTTATTTCATATGCTTAGGTATAAAGTGTGTAATATGGTAATTCAATTCAACTTTCAACATTCAGGATAAACTAAGAGTAAGTACTTAAATGTTGTATGCTATAGGAGAGGTATGATGTGTAAAGTCTGCAATGATTCAATTTTTTTATAAAATATAATTGAATGATATATCTTTTTTTTTTGGTACAACAATAATGTCCAATATAAGTTTAATAATTATCTTACTTAACATAGTTTATCAAATGATCAGAATTATATTGAAATTATTGATAAAACACACATTAAAGTTAGGGTCCCTAAGTACCAACTGACAACTAAGCATGAAGTGCCTTTCATGATGAGCAAAATAAAAGCCCTAACATAAGAAATTTTAATTAATTTTCATATTTCAATATTATGTGAAACATTTTTCATGAAAAGGGGGCACAAATGTGGTGGTTATTCCATATAAAGATAGTATTTATTGTATATATTGAATCACATATATTTAAAATATTATAAATTAATTTTTACTCATGTTGGCCCATCTAATAATAAAGTTGAAATATATTTTTGTGTTAGTTTTGATTGTAATCTAATTATGTTGATTAATCGGGTTGTACTGCTACCTTGGACCTCAATTCCATCGATCGAGTTTATTCCCTTGCTTGAGTTTGGGTGCTTTGTGCAAGAAACTTTTTTCCGTTCAACAGTACAATGATGCAGCACTATTTATCCGAGTTGAGGCACTATATAGTTTGCATGAAAACAAGCATATAACAGAGTGTTGCGGTGCTCCAAATCACGGCGTTGCGACACTCTCATAGAGCACCGTGTCACTCCAAACCCAACGTTGCAGTGTTGTTAGTTGTTCTTCATGAAATGTTGCGTTCTCTGATGGTTTTAGTATGTGCAAGCAAGGGCGGAACTATGAAGAGCTTAGGGGGGGGCAATTGCCCCCCCTCAAAAAAAATTTTTTTTTTTATAGGAGTAAAAATTAAAAAAAAAATTATAAGAGAGTAAAAAATTTTTTTGCCCCTCCTTAAATTTTTTTTTGCCCCCCCTAAAAAAATTCTTTTGTCCTCTTTTGTCCTAACTTGCCCTAAAATATCTATATATTTCTTCAAATTTAGTTCTAATATTCTCTTTCATGCTTTTAATAACAGTTTAATTACACATTTTTTCTTAATTTTTCTTGCTTAATTTTTTTTAAAAAAATTTTGTAATATATAGATATATAATATTATTTTTTTAATATTTAATTATTTTTGTGCTGTATTTTTGCCCCCCCTCAAAGTTAAAGCCAGTTCCGCCCCTGTGTGCAAGAGAGAAGATAGTGAAAGAGAAAGAAATATGTACAAATTCCTCTCAATTTTAAATGAATTTTTTTGGTGTGGTGTGATTTTGTTATTTTCTCTCTATTTCATTTTTTTTTCATATTATTGTTATTATTTTCTTAGTGAGTATGTTAAATTTTGGCTCATTGGGGATTGAGTCAAACTCAAGCCTTATATTAACCAAACGAATATTGTTTCCGTTCTTTCCGTTAAATAAAATAAAATAACATAGTTATTAGTAATGTGTCTTTTTTTTTTTATGGGAAATTCTTATTATAATGTGTCAGGTCGTCTATTTTTACCTGAGCGATGCCGCAGATGTCCTGATGCATACAGTCGTACGACGACACGGCGAGCATCCTCCGCACCCTCAACCCTTCCCCACCATCCTCCTTATACGCCTCCAATGCCGACCCAATCTGCTCCCTCATCTCCACTATCTCCTCATCTCTCACCGTCACCGCCTCCAACCCCTCTCCATGCACCAGCGACGCCGCCGCCTTATCCGTCATCTCCACCATATCCACCACGTAAGCCATCAATCTCCCCTCCTCCCCCTGCCCTTTCCCCCTCATCGCCTCCATCACATTCACCGCCATCCCCACATCATGAACCCCATGCAATCCAATCAAAATCCTCACCTCTCCTCCCACATTAAAATATTGCAACCCCATCGGACTACCCCCCTGTTCCCTTGCCCTCGCTCGTCGCACAATGAACGCCACCACCAACGGCGTCGGAATGATCGTCCCGATCGTCACCAGGAGCATCACCATCATCATGTCAGGTTCGATCAGCTGCATTGACGAGGTGGTGTATGCGCAGAAGATGTGGAAGTAACCCTTTACGTTTAAGAGAAGTCCGAGCGCGATGGCCTCAGGCCATAGAAGGCCGCAACGGATGCTGCAAACTACAGTCCCCGTCAGCTTTCCGACCACCCCAATGGATCCAAGGATCAAGAGTCTGTAAACGGTGCGGCTCGGTTGCGTGACCCATGCTTTGTAATCGGTGGAAAAGCCGACGAGGACGACGTAGAGCGGTAGGATGAATGTGGTGAGGGCGAAATTGATTCGGCTGATGAGGAAATTCGACATTCGGCCATCGCGAGGAAAGAAGAGACCAACGACAAAGGCGTTGAAATTGGGGTCGAAGCCATAGAGAAGAGAGCTGAAACAAAGTACGGCAGATACGAGGGAGACAATCAACATGTCGATGCCGCGGATGGGTTTTCCTTCAGGGTTCCGATCGTTTAAGACTCCAAGAAAGGGGTTTATGATTTTGAAGATGAAGCAAACCTCGATGGTAAGAAAAAGGATGTTGAGAATGGCATTGATGATTTTGGTTGAAAGAGAATCGTCGAGAATCCGGATCTGGGATCCATAGATGAGAACACCGACGCACATGATGGATGTGCAGATCATGTCGTTGGCGAGACCGGTGCGGACGGCGAGGCGGCCGATCTCCGATTTGCCGATCTTGAGCTCGGTGATGAGGCGGGTGAGGATGGGAGAAGAGGTCGCGGCGAGGCCGATTGCGAGAGCGCAGATCATTTGGTACGAATTGATTCTGGCGACTTCGAGGCCGCTGAAGTTTATGACAGTGTAGCATAAGAGGGTTACTCCGATGGTGGAGATGATGCCAGAGTATGCGAGCTTCGTTGCCGGGCCGGACCAATCTATAATGTTCCTAGGATCCATCTCGAGGCCGAGGGCGAAGAGGTAGAAGGTGAAGGCGACTGAACCCATGCGGACGATGGCGATGATGACATGGTCCTCGACGGTGAACCGCAACGCTTCGACGTTGCCCATTAGAACCCCGATCTGCGAAGGAAAAGGGATTAGAATTCCGATTGGAGAGAAATCAAAGAAACGATCGACGGGTGGGTTATGATCGATGTGTTTGAGTAATTACTATGAAATCGGAGATCATGCGGTGCTGGCCGAGGTGGCGGAGGAAGGAGTGAACGATCTTACAACTAATGAGGATCATGAGGATGTTGAGGATGAATACGGAGAACGAAGCGGACATGGAAGAGGTTTGGAGGCGGCAGCGGGTTTTGCTTATGTTCCCGACCTCGTTATTACCTTCGCCGGCGCCGGCGCCGGAAGCCGCAGTAGCCGTCGTGTTATTCTGAGACATTGTGGAGGAGAGGTTCGTCTACACCGTTTCCGGGAGAGCAACGAGACCGGAGGAGAAGAGTTCAAGCTTCAAGCCTTTTGATGGGAGACGGGAATTCTGTTTTCTGGGTAGAGTAAATTGGAGAGCGGGGTTTCTAAAAATCTAACAAATTTGAAGCTAGCAAAAACCGCCAACACAGCATTGCATCGTTGAGATGTGCGGCGGTTCCTCTAGCAACGGATGGCAGATTTGTTCGAGCTTCTCTTGTGAAATGTCTGTTAATCTGGAGAAATTATGAAGTGCGGAGTCCGGACTATCCGATTTTGTGAGCATATATATTTTAATATCCAGCAAAATTTTAGTAAAAGACTTTTTTAAAAGAAAAATTTGTATTAAATTTTATTTTTTAAAAATAAAAAATCTATTGTAAACAAAACTTTCATGTTTTTTTCTGGATTTATATAAATATTATTTTATATCATATTATTTATATCTATATAACATTTTAAATTTAAAAATTTGATGCCTAACATTTATAAACAATTTTAATATAAAATATGTCACTCATATATTTCATTTCTACCGGCCATATCTTCCTATAAACTTTAATATTTCATTCATTTTTCTTAAATTTGATCATAGGATATAGGCATTAAATATTAAAATTTTAGATGTTAAATACGTAAATTTTATGGTGCAAAATGATATGCATGTAAATCCCATTTTTTCCTCTTTTAATGGGAATATTATTTCTGGAAAAAAAATATAGCTCAAATATTCTCATAAAAAAATTTTATATAATATATTTCAATATAAAAAAATTAATTTTTTATTTTAATTAATTTTTCAGAACTGTTTTCTCAAACTCTTAATTGGGCTTATGATAATCGGGCTTTCATCGGATAGATTTGGATTTTGTTTATTTAATACCCAACTTTTGGAGGGTTGCATTTCAAGGGAGGCTTCGTTTGTGGTAGTTTTTTTTTTCTGCTTTCTAAAGTAGTGTTTTAGGCTTCATTTGGAAAGGCTTTCTTATTGCTTTTTAAACAATTTTTAGTGCAAAAAAAAATTTTTGTACTAAAAAGTTTCTTTCAAAAACAGTAAAAAAGCCGTCTAAAATGAAACCTTAGTATAAAAAAAAAATTTATGTGAAAAAATTATTTAAAAAAAAAGGTAAGAAAGCTCTATCAAACAAAATCTAATTTATCTTAGTGGACTTTATGACTTTATGCCAACCTCCTCAATTTTATTGTTCATATATTCATGTTCTAGTAGGTTGATGGGTTTGATTGTTTGATTAGGAGAAATTATTAGGTACGGAGTGCGGACGGGAGAACCGTCCGCACACTAGTATAAAATCACGCTCGGTACCACTTGGTACCGCTTGGTACCCTGTGTCTGTGCGGACGGTTCTCACCCCGTCCGCACTCCGCACCTAATAAAATTTCGTTTGATTAGCCAATATTCCCTTAATTTTCGCATTGGGGCCTAAACTATTCCATAAATGCAATTATATTGAATAAATTATTGCTGACGACGTCAACTTATTGCCCATTGTGGCATTATAGTAATTATTAAGTATTAAATAATTAAACTAAAATATTTAAATTGGAAAAGAAAGGATCTGTCATCTTTGAATTCTCCTCTGATATTCCGATCCGCTGTTTTACATACTGCATAAACGATCATTTTCGTCAAGTAATTATAAGCCATTTATGTGAAAATTTTCATAGAGCCACGCAAATGAGCTTTGAAGTTAGCACTGGGTGTTTAGGAATGAACACCTGATCCCCCATTGGATCAGGTCTTTCTGTCTTCAACGCAACAGTCATCGTCAACCAGAATCTTCCCCAAACAAACCCACGTGTAAGCCACCATTTCATTCCACGTGGCAAAGGGATCCACTGAGGTATAGAAATTTTGTTATTGTTTGGCTTACTGTTAATCTGTTGTTAAACCAAGTTTAAGCCGAATTACAGAAATAGTTAAAAATATTTTGGTGAAGATATTGCTATAATTTTTTATTGAATTGAATGTAATAAAGCTAACTATTATTTTGGTTTATATTTCATTTTGGGGTGTAAACGTCTGGTCGAGTTTGAGTCATCTCTGACTTAAACTTAATTAATTAATTGAGTTTCATGTTAAGCTTGAGTTTTATTCTACAAGTTTGAGCCATGGTTTAAATAATTATTATAGCAAAATAAAAAAAAGGAATGAGACATTAAAAGAAAATAAATATAAAAATAGTTAAGATAAGATAGTAATGTTGCGGGTTAGAATATACGCGGCGATAGAGTTATAATTCTACGTCTTAGCTTTGCACGGATATCCAGCTCACACACAAAGAACACAATATTTTTTACGTGGAAAACCCGGAAAGGGAAAAAACCACAGGGCCTAGCCCAGTTGAAGATGATTCCACTAATATTGCAGTCGATTATACAATGGTCTGACTCGTCCTTGAAGACGACCAGATTAAAGATATCAACAGAGAGTTTTACAAAAGTTCAATGTCACTCCATTGTTAGGTGGTGGTCTGGTGGCACTCCGGTGTCAGGCGGTGGATTGGTAGTGGCACTTTAGTGTCAGGGGATAGTTCAGCTTCGGATGGCACGTCGGCGTCTCTTGGTGGTCCGTCGGTGGTGTGGTAAAACTATGGCGGTGTTGCGGCAGCACTCCAGCGTCCCTTGGTGGTCCGGCGGTGGTGCAACAAGACTACGGCGGTGGTGCGGCAGCACTCCGGTGTCCCTTGGTGGTCTGGCGGTGGTGCGACAAGACTACGACGGTGGTGCGACAGCACTCCGGCGTCCCTTGGTGGTCCGGTGGTGGTGCGGCAAGACTACGGCGGTGGTGCGGCAGCACTCCGGCGGTGGTCGAGGAGGAGCTAGGCGGCAGGAGCTTTCTTCCTTCTCTTCCTTCTTCTCTCTTAGCTTCTCCCCCCTTTTCATGAGGAATGGGAGTCTATTTATAGATTTTATGGAGTGGCATAGCTTGTAAATAGGTGTGAGATCAGGGGCAAATAGGGAGTGGCCGAATGGATGGCCGATATTGGATCCCTTGATTGTGCACCGTTTGTTGGACATTTGAAGGCTTTAGTGATGTCAGAATTCAGTGATCCTGGGCTCGTTGGATTCGTCTCGTCGAGCCGTTCGATTCGAGTACAATCTCGTTAAAATCGGAGACTGTTTGGTAACTCAAATTGTGATTCGAACCTTCTAACAGCGCTTCGGGTCCTTGATTTGGATCCATTTGGGCTCGGATTGGGTTGAATTTGGTGTCGTTGGATCCGTATTTCCGAGATGCTCAGTTTGACTATAAACTTGCTGAAATTGGTGTTTAGATGGTCTCCGATTTAATTTTTGAAGCTTCCAACTCTATTCTGCCTCAAGATTCGTGTCTGATCAAGATAATATTTTGGTGACATATCAAGTAAAATATATCTTTTTAATATTTTAGACTTTCATTTTAAGAGACAACTTCAGAAAGAGGACAAATGCCTGTGGTGTTACAATGAGGATGAGACTCTTGATCATGTGACAGCTAGGTGTTGACTCCTACTTGATGTTACATGGCTATATCAATGACTGCTGGGATTATTGATGTGTCATATTAGCCAGATGTTACATGACTGGATGTATCAACGGGCATCATTGTAGAGGGGGATAACATCAATGTCATCAAGCTTATGCAGGAATATATGGACAACATGTGTTGGACTTTGCAGCCACATCTTGGAGTCGAACTCAACTGGTTGCAACTCTTTCACAATATTATTTTTTAGCATACCCCTCGAGCTTTCAATGGGGACACCCACTATTATGCCCAATGGGCTTTACATTGTAATTTTGTTTGACATTTTGTGGATAGGGATACTATTCCTCGAGAATTTTTAGATATCTCGATGGAGGATATGAGCACACATGTACACATCTAGGGCCCCTTCTTTGCCCTTTTTTGTAACTTTCCTATTTTAGTTATATGCAAAATTTCAAGCATAAATGAGCTAAGAATTTTTCCTAGTCCAACAAATTTAGTTCTAAAATTATTTAAAAGCATAGGTGTTTAAGTGCTATTTGGCATCACTTTTATTTCCTTTTTTTTTTTACATAAAATAAAAATATATTTAATATTTTCATAATATAATATTTTTATTTTTCATCCAAATTAAATAAATTAATTTATGCGACAATGGTAATAGTCTTGGTGTTGCAATAGTGGCCAACAGAGGTTGGCAACAACATTTGGAAGTCCAACCAGTAGCCGACTGCAGTGGCAATGGTGGGCAAATGTGGTAGCAGTAGACAAATATGGGGGCTGACAGTAAGCCCAATGGTGATGATTATTATTTTTAATTTTTAAATCCATTCATCACCTCAACAAGTCTTAGATTGATTCATTTGATTTTTCTTCTTATTATTTTATATTGTGAACAAAGTTTTTTTTTTTATGTGTAGCTTAATGTATTATCGTGTATATTGCCACTTTTTTTAAAAATATAAATTACGTAATATTTGATATATTTAAGTTTCAATAAAAATATATTATTTTAGTTATTTTTTCACACAAAAACTAAAAAATGTTGAAAAATACAAAGTAATAGGCAGCGCCGCGATGCTAGAGGAAACAATGTCAACGTGATGCATTCAACACCAACAAAGCATCGCTTGTGGACATTACAACACCATTCTCTCTGTTTGTGAGCATTGCAACAACATCATAGTCAACAACACAACGTTTGAGGCACCGAAGCGTGGGAAAATTGGCTTGGCAACGCCACATTCCTAAGAAAATAAAAATGAATGTCGCGATGCCATGCATTTCAACACCTAAGTGCCGTTTCATCCACTCAAGCACTGCAACGATCTAATTTTCACAGCGTTGTGGTGTTGCAGATATAACTTTCAAGAGACGCATCACTAAAGTGGAAAGATGTGTGTGCTCACTTGATAATTACTATTCCACGTCATCAAGTGTCATAATAGAGTAAGCATTTCCATGTCAGGGTGCTAGTTGACTTTCAAGCGTCATAGTGCCATACACTTTTTCTGTGTTTTTTTCAATAACTAGTTATTTTGCTCTATTTGTGAATTAGTTTAGTTACTTGTGTAAAACTTAATACTTTTTAGTGTGCATCTTTAGTACCATCTTATAGCATAATCTAAGAGAGGTTAGGTAAGTACATGATACAATCTATTAGAGAATTTAGCATGCATTTATTGAACCAACTTTGTAAGTGAAGGAATGATTATAGAAGATATATTTTGATAAATTTCCATTATTTCTCTTTTATTCTGATTTTTCTATGAATACATTAAAAATGAGTTTTATTGTCATATATTCTATGTCTAGCTAGATCTTTTATTTTGAATTGATGATATACTAAATATATTAAATACTAATAAAGGTTCTTTTACTTTTAAAATTTTAATGATGTTCTCAATTAACTAATGTTCTTCATTTAATGTACATTATGATCATGTGTGTAGTTAAAATATAGTTGATATATAACCTCAGTGGAGGAATGCAATAATAATCAGAAAATTTTAGATAGAATGTTGATATGCCTAGATATAGGATGTTTAAATATTTTAGGTTCTAAAGAAGATATTATAACTATAGGAGGCCACCAGATATCTTACCCCTCTAAGTGTAATAACCCATATTTTAACCAAGTCAAATGAATTATTTTTAAGTTTTTATAAGTCCAAATCACAAATCATCGTTGTTATAACATATATATTATAGTTTTTAATTACATGATTTTTTTTTTCATAATTTTTTTTTCACTGTTGCAAACCCTTAAGAAATTGGCAATTGTTTACACAAATGAAGATTTTAGAAAGTCATGTGTCCGTTTTGCAAATCGATTTCAACAAAAATGTTAAAATAAAATGAACTATTTTATAGATTTTTTTAAAGTCCCAAAAGGATTTATATGAAATTTATAATAAAACTGAATTTAATTATATAATTAAATATTTTATATTTATTTTATTATTAAATATCTAATTCCATTTACTTAAAACATTAAATTCCATTTGCCTTTCTTCAAATTGGCTAATAGAGAGTAATTTGAGAAATTTAGAGAGAAATGTGAGGAGAGAGAGAGAGAGAGAGAAAAAACCCTATTGATATATTAAACCAAATTATATTTTATTTACTACAATACATTGAGAATATGTGTATATGATTTATTGGTCATTATTACTATTATAATATTATAATAATAAAGTGTGTGAAGAAAAATAAGTAAAGACTTGATATTAAAAAAAAAAGTAAATATTATATATTCACTAACATTGGATATTCATCAAAGAACTTTTCTTTAAATAAGTGATTTGATGTTATCCTCGATTGATTCATGTGATACACTGATTAGGAGTTATAAAAAGATACATCGACGAGCAAAGAGTGATGACTCTGTTTACCGTGTCAATTATTAGTGATATCGACACTGTTATTAGAAAAACATTATTGTAGTCAAGACTTTTATTTGTTTAATATGATTACTTGAATGTATGTTACTAATTCACTACCATTATATGTCTTTGATGTTATTGTCACCCATTATGGTGATGTTACTATCATTATACTATTTTGTTACTACTATTCTACTGTTATTGATATACTGATCATGTGATATGTATAGAGCAAGTACCCTAGACACTGACACTGAGTTGACAATGATATGATATTTCTGAACATGCGATATACATATACAATTATTTTTATATGAATTTATTGCATTGACATTATTTCGACAATATTTATAGATATTTTTATACCATTTCTCTGCTAATTATAGTATTGATATGATGTTTTCTTTAGTTATTTGCCGCATATACTAGTTTACTGATTTCTTTATTGTATTGCTCTATGATCATATATGTGTGCTACTGTTATGATTTGACTGTTGACATGCATATTGCTCTTTGTTGTGCTTTGAGATCAATTATATGATTTTGTTGCTTGTTGCTCTTGAACTCATTATATGTGGTTAAATGAATTTAGGTCATGACAATAAAGTAGAAGTGTGATATTGATTAAGATTCTTTTATGTTCAGGTTATTTTTATTTTAACTGTTCTTTTTTACTCATGATAGAGTATTTGTAATATGATTATATAGATCATGGGTAATATACATAATTTTTTGAGAAATGATTATAGATGTATATTCATGTTTTGAATTATAGATTTTGTTTTCATTCTTTATACTAGTAGATAATATTAGATTGCTCTAATTTTCATATATTAATAGATAAAAAAATAATTCTTTCAAATTAGATTTTGGATAGTTTTTTTGCAAAAATATTAAGAAACCATATTTTTTAGATTTTTTTAAATAAAATTAATATTTATTACATTATTAAGTTCAATGTTGATCGGATCCCGATCAAAACATCGAATTGTGAATCTTTCATTCTTCCGATTTGTTATCCGATCTGATTTTCATTACCTTGATTAAATCTTAATTAGATAATAAGCTTTATTTTTAGCTTTTATAAATATTTAATAATGAGAAATAAAAAATTGAAATTCAAAATGGAATCCTAAAATCAATAAAATTATCAGAAAAATGGAATATTGACTGCCAGCATGGCAGTTGAACAGGACAAGTTCGAGTGGGTCCAGCCGTGCCTCGCCTTAATGAACCGTAATTATGAGAGCTGGCGCTTTCACTCTGGAGTCCGGCTTAGCGACAAGTTGCGTTGACTGGAAGGAAGCAAAGAAAGCGGAGGTGAGCAAAGCCCTTTTCTCCGCTAGCTTTGTCCGCTCTCCTCCTTCCATGCGATTTTCCGGTGGCTCAGCCGCTTTTATCGCCGGAAATCAGCCCCTATCAGTCTTCTCCTTCGATACTCTTCATCCGATCAAATTGTCGTACAGGTTTTCCGGCTCGCCCCTTCCTGCCGCCGTTCCGCGACGAAAACTAGGGTTGCAGTGAGGTAGTTTCAGTAAAACTTGTTTCGTGCAGTCGAAGTAGGTTTTCATTTCTCTCGATGAAGAGGCTGAGATCCTACGGCGAGGATCTGGACGATGTCGCCGGAAAGGAATGGGAGAGGCGGGAGATCGAGCCCGATAGGTCGTCATCGCGCCGCAGGTTCTATATGAAGTCTGAGAGCCTTAGAAGATCCTCTTCTTCGTTGTACGATAGATCGATCGATGACGATCGGGAGGCCATGCGGCCTCCACGGAAGCGGTTCGAGCACGAGTTGGACGGGTTTGATAGGCGGAAGATCTTCGATCGCTATCGAGATGGAGGCGGCGGCGGAGGGGTAGATCGGACTCCGCATGTTTCGTCGCCTCGAGGTTCGTATGGGAGCGAGCGGTTGCACCGGTCGGAGAGCTTTTCGGCTATAAGGAGGGATTTTCCGAAGGGTTTTAGATCGGAGAGGGATCGTTCCCGGCGGGAAGTCTGTGGGGGTTTGTCGTGGAGGAGATTGAACTGTGGGAAGGAGGCTGCTGATGAGGAGAAGAGATCCCCGGCTAGGGATTCGGAAGATAGGGGCAAGACTCGGTCGATGGATTCATCCAGTGGGGAGCAGGCTAAAGACGTTGAGGCTGTCAAAGCAGACATGGATAAGGTTCGGAGGGAGAGCTGCAGCAGTAGTGAGATGGAAGAAGGGGAGCTTGAACCCGATCCATTACCTGAGCCTTCTATACATAGTAGAGGGCAGGCTGAGCGGGACTCTCAAAACATTAAAGATAAAGATGGTGTGATTGAGACTGTTTCCGAAGCCAGTTCAGAGAACAAAGGCGTGCAATTGAGTATGAAGAGGTCGGATAATGTTGATGGTACTTCTGATGGGGAGAGATCAATGGAGATAGAACAAATCCAAATTGCTAAGAAACTGAATGAGGAAATCATAGTGGAAGGGGAGGGTTTTGTTGAATTGAGAGGGCAAAGAGAAAGTTTGAGTGAAAGTCAAGGGGAAGCAAAGGATTTGGCTGAAGATACTTGCGAAGAGGGAAAGCTTGAAGATACTTCTTGTGGAGAGAAGAAAGACTTGGCTGAAGCTTGTGAAGAGGAAAAGCTTGAAGAAACTTCTTGCAGTGAGAAGAAAGAAAGAATTAACTACGAAAGCTCTTATTTACCTTCCCAATTTCCTAATCTTGAAATTAATAATAAGCTTGAAAAGCCGGTGGTCAAGGATGATGAGCTGCGCAATGTTTATACTGCTTCGCGACAAGGAAACTTAGAAGAGATTGTAAGAGAAGGGCATTTTAGTGAGGTTGAGATGGATATTGAAAAGAAAGATGAGACATGTATTAACCTTGGAGTTGTGCAGAGGAAAGAGAAAGGTATTGATCAAGTTGATTTTGAAGCAGAGCAGAGGAAAGGAAAAGGTATTGATCTTCAAGTTGCAACTGTCGGTGAAGCTGGCCATTGCAATTCAGTTAAGGAAATTAAATGTGAAAATAACCTGACCTTGAAGCCTATGGCTGAGAATCCAAGAGACAAGGGCAAACGCATTGCACGGCCTTTTTCTAACATGGCAGATTCAGCAGAGGATGAGGATGCTGTGGAAGGTCCCAGTCGCAGGGGCTTTGAGCTTGTATTTCAAGATCATATAATTCAACCAGATAAGGCTAACAGTTGTGGGCTTTTTGGTGGAAGGATCAAGAAAGAAAAACTTAAATTGGAACCACTGGACCTCTCTCTTGGATTACCTGGTGTTCTAACAGACCACAGTTCTAAGCCTCCAAACTCAAACCCAAACTCTCCTGGTGGTACGAGGAGCATTCAGTCGTTTCCATCTTCATTCCGGACAATCTCTGATGGATTCACAAATTCAATGTCATTATCAAGCTCTCAACCATTTGTACACAATCCTAGCTGTTCTCTCACACAGAACTCTATGGACAACTTTGAGCAGTCAGTTGGTAGCCGTCCTGTATTTCACGGGGCAGATCAGGTTTCCAGTGGCACCATACGGCAATCTCACACATCCATTGAGCCCAAACGGAAGGGAGGAGCTGGGGCACTCTTCCATAGAGTACTTCTGAATGGTAATCATTCCCAGAACTCGATTCCAGGTATGAATGGGCACCATAATTTGAACTCAAATGCATTATTGCGGCAACAAAGTTTCCCGAGACAACCTTCCCCTCCTCAGAGTGTCGGATCCCATGACACGCTGTCTGAACACAGCAAGGATAAGAGGATGTTGACAAGAGAAAGAAGCTTTAACAGTCTATCTAGGACCGAGCAACGGGAAGGCGATCAGATCGTTGTTAATGCGCCCAGTTTTGTTGAGAGGATCATCACCAGGATAGTCTCAGAACCCTTGCAAGTAATGGAGAGGATGCTTCAAGATATGTCTGAGCATTCTATGGAGTATCTGAAGGATTCTATTTGCAAGATGCTTGCTAATACAGATAAACGTGGGCAAATACATGCATTACAGGGGACACTCCAAGGAAGAGCTGACTTGATTTCAGAAACTATGACGAGGTGCCCCCAGACTCTGTTGGAAATATTGGTGGCTCTGAAGACGGGTCTCCCAGATTTCATTCAGAGACCCAATAATGTTTCATCATCTGATCTAGTTGAGATATATCACAAATTGAGGTGTCGCAACATTGCATGTAGGAACATTTTGCCTGTTGATGATTGTGATTGCAAAATTTGCTCTCAAAAGAATGGTTTCTGTAGTGCCTGCATGTGTCTGGTTTGTTCCAAGTTTGACATGGCATCTAATACTTGCAGCTGGGTTGGCTGCGATGTGTGTCTACATTGGTGCCATACAGATTGTGGATTACGAGGTTCTCACATTAGAAATGGTCGAAGTTCTTCAGTTGCACTTGGAGCCACTGAAATGCAGTTTCATTGTGTTGCATGCGGTCATCCTTCAGAGATGTTTGGCTTTGTGAAGGAGGTTTTCAAGATGTGCTCCAAGGACTGGAAAGTTGAAAATCTTGCTAAGGAACTTCAATATGTGAGGAGAATATTCTGTGCTAGTAATGATATGAGGGGTAAAAGTTTGTACCAAGTTGCTGGTCAGATGCTGGTGAAACTGGAAGATAAGAAGAAGCATTCTGAAGTAATAAAAAATATCATGTCATTTCTTTCAGGTGAGTTACTCTTTTTGCTCGTCTTAGTATTTGTTTGTTTTGAATATAAGCATGTTATTCTCAACAAGAAGGCCTGTATTGTTATTTTCTTGTGTCGCTTGAAAAGTAACTATCTCTCTCTTTTCCATTTATAGTTTATTAGTGGACACATTTTTGACTGTCCTGATATGAACTCAGAAAGAGCATTTGCATTGCTTTGATGAATGCTGGTTTTTAACACTTCAATTTATTGTGATGATCTAAGCAAAGGGAGTTGAAATTCACTTTTGCATTCATGCTCTTCATTTGTCAACTTTAGTGGATTAAGATTGACAAATTTTCCCCTTGTTTTTTTGCTGTCTCATAGTGGCCATCTCTCATAGATTTCTTTATTTGTCACTTCTATCTTTATTAGATAATATTTTTGGTGGCACCAGATGAACATCATGTCCATCATATTTGGTCTGTGGGCCCAAGTTTATCATCTTTGTCTGTGATGATCAATGGCCCAGTTGCGACAGCTGCAATTGTCTGTATAGAGTTAATTGTGATTCTACTATAGAAAAAGATGTTGCCGAAAGCTATATGGTTGAAGCAATTGAAATTATTTGTGTGATCTAGCTGTTCATAAATTATAGTTTATTATTTTGTTTGGTTTTGTTGATGTGCAACTAAAAGTCTTAAGTTTAGATTAACTAGGAGCCTCTATTCATGGCAGAGCTTATAATAAGAAAAAATTCTTATTGATCAAAGAAAATTAAAAAATATAATTAAATGTCAAAATATTGTTGCTCACAAAATATCATAATAGATATTTCATGAAAGTAACTCAACATAAACATAAACATAAACCAATAGACAACGTTATTTGCTCACATAAAATTTTCAGTTAAAATTCCAATTACTAAACAGAGCAAACACATGAGAGAAAATCATTTTATTTGGTATTACAACATTGTTAATAATTGAGATGACTTTTATTTGAGCATTTTGTGGTGCTCCTTGTTGACATTTAGTCAACCGTAGGTATCATGTTTGTGTTTGCAATAATATCAACTAGAGGAGAAATGTGATGTCTCGGTTGACACTTACATTGATATTTCTTAAACAGTGCATTTCCTTCATCAAGGCTTCTTACAAATCAATAAAGGACACTGATGAAAGAAATAATTATGGACTGACATTCCTTTCTCTCTTACAAACCTTGATACCTCCCAACAAAAATAAAACAAACATAGCAATAACCAATGCAACAACAAGTCTTTTATCCCACTACATGGGGTCGACTACATGAATCATTTTTCTTAATTGTGTCATGTTAAGTGTCAAATTCTCATTTAAATATAAGAAAAATATTATTTCTAATATTTTATAATAGTCTTTTTAGGTAAACCTCAACGTTTCTTAATATAGGTCAAATCTAATACATCTACTCTCCTAACCAGGTCATCCAAAAGCTGACATGTTATGTGATCAAACCATCTAAGACGATTCTTTCTATTCTTATCTGCCCATGGAGCTTCTTCAACATTATCACGTATATACTTGTTTCACATTCTGTCTATAAGAGTGAAGCTACTCATCCACCTAAGCATACTCATCTCTGCAACACTTAATTTTATGCTTCTCTTTTAATGGTCAAGTTTCTACTTCATAAAGAATTGCAGGTCTCACCACCTAGATTTTTCCCTTATGTTTGAAGCTATGTTGCACCGATACAGATACAGTGACACGGGTACGGGACATGTCAATTCTTAAAATTATAGGATAGCATACGACGCGGATACGACATTATAATATATAAATCATACATAAAAATTAAGAAAGCAATCAAAGCGTAATATTTGAAATGACAAAAAAATTCAATTGGTCTCTGATAGACCATCATCAGGCCCAATTCTTACGCCACTATAGCTCATTATCCTACGAATGATCGACACAAATAAAACCACATGAATTTGAATCATAAAAATTTTCAAGTAAAAGTGTTGATATGCCGCAGATATGCTGGGGGTCAGGTCGCGGGGTCAAGGGGCAACGCCCCTGCGGAGGTTTCTGGGGGCAGCGCCCCCAGAACAAATTTTTATTATAAGAGTTGTTCTCGGTGCCGCTTGGTACCATTCGGTACTCCTCGACATCAAGCAGTACCTAGCATTGATACTGAGCGTGGTACCGAGCGTTGCGAAGAGGTACTGAACGGTACCGAGTGGTACCGAGTTCCAGTACCATTTTTTTTCTTTTTTTTTTTAATAGGACACGCGTATACGATACGTGTGTTCGGTCAAATTTAAATAATATTTTAATTGAACATGGCAAAGCCGTATCCGACACGTACCCGTGTCGTATCAGAGGCGTATCCGTATCTTACACGTGTCTATACAACATGCCTCGTAAATAGGAGTATCCGTGCTACATAGGTTTGAAGGGTACTTTCCTATCACACAACAGGACCGATGCATTTCTCCACTTCAACCATCCAACTTGAATTTTACTAATAATATCACCATCTATTTCAATATCATTTTGAACAATAGACCTGAGATATCTAAAACGTGTACTTTTATTAATGACTTGATTACTCAAAATATCAATCCCCCACTAGATCTATTACTATTAAAATAATACTCAAATTTTAGGCTTTAGATCTACTCAAATGAAAACTTGTGGACTCTAAGGTTGACCTCTATAATTTAAGTTTACCTTCAGCTTCCTCTCTAGTCTTATCAACAAGAAAAATATCATCAGCAAAAAGCATACATTAAGGTATATCCTCTTTCAAATGCTTAGTAAGAACATCCATAATTAAAGTAAAAAGATATGGGCTTAAAGTTGATTCTTGATGTAATACAACTGAAATAGGAAAATACTTGGTCAAACCACCTTGTGTTTTAGCACTAATAATAACTCCTATATACATATCCTTAATGACTTGAATATATGCATTATTAACCCCTTTTTTGAAAACACTCTAGAGCACTTTTCTTTTTTGGAATTTTATCATAAACTTTCTCTAAATCAATAAGTATCATATGAAGATCCTCCTTATTCTTTCTATACTTCTCCATCAAACCTCTCAATAAATGTATAGCTTCTTTAGGAGACCTACCCGACATGAATCCAAATCGATTTTGAGAAACATTAGTATTACCTATGCTCAATAACTCTCTCAATCCAAATCGACATGAATCCTAAATATTTCCATACCTCTATTGGAATATCATCAGGTCCAGCAGTTTTTCCACACTTCATTTTTTTGAAACATTTCTAACTTTGGTTTTACTAATACGCCGATAAAAATAAAAATCTCTATTTTTATTTAGGACATTAAGACCACTAAAGTCAATCGTATTCTTATAATCTTCCTTGAAAAGCTTATCAAAATATCTAATCCACATTTGTTGGATATCCTCTTATAATAAAAATACTTGTTGATCTTGATCCTTGATGCAGCTCACTTGAAATAAATCATTCTTTTATTTCTTTGCTTAATTAACTTATACATATATTTTTCGCCCTTCTTAATATGTAATCTATTATATAAATAATCAAAAGCTAAATTTGTTGTATTGCATATCGTTTTCTGAAACTTCAATTGCCCATCCTATGCTGCATGGTGAAGAGCTATGAATGTTTTTGTTTAATGCAAGCTTGGATATCCACATGGAAAATGAGGGGTTCAATTTATGGGATGGCTCAATGAATTCAAAGTTGTAATTTGGATATATATATTTGTACTTTTCTCTATTAATTTTATTATGAAATTATACCAATTTGAAGGTATGCGATTTGAAGTCAATTTATGAATGAATGTGCATAATTAAATATTGTTGGTCATGTACATTTTTTCTGTTGAAGATGCCAAAAATGAATGCAGTGCTCCTCAAATATTCACTGATTTGAAACATCTAAGTAAACAAGAATTTCTTTTGGAAATTAACAATAATTTGAACTTTAACATTACTAATCGTGAACTTATGTTTCACCAAGTTAGATTCTTAGAAATTTTCGTTAGAAGTTTAAGTAATAGCAAGCGATTACAAAAGAGATTAACATGATACTTGCAAGAAACAATAAAATAATAAAGTAAAACTAATGACAATGAAACAAAATCCACGACTTAACAATGAGAAGTGTTCACCATGAGTTCCCTCACTCTCTCTCATGAAATTGGGGTCTAGCGGAGAAAGGGTAGAAGTAACCCTAGTGATGCCACCATAAGACAAGTGACACGTAAGGCCTTGTCCGCCGGAGGAGGGGAAGTTGATGGTTGGCCGACGATTTGCCAATGTCCCGTTGGTCGTTGCTCGTCAATCGTCTCGGCGAGATGATAGAGTATGCAATTGATGTAGCTCTCCTATGAATCCTTGTATTCTCAGTATGGATCAAAGAAAGGAGATAGCAAGATTTCAATTTCTCCTTGAGTGTTGTATGCGAATTTGTGGTCAATCTCAGGGTCGGCCATGCACTAATGGTAGATGGGAGGAGGGAGTTTGTCTTCTCTTCGTTGCTCTAAAATTCATGAAATATTTAGGTTTTCCACGAGAAACAAGGGGAGAGGAGGGGGCGGCCAAGGAGGAAGGGGAGGTTTGTGGGTTATGTTAGGTTTAGGGTTTGGGTGAGGAGATTATGAATAAATCTGAATTCTGAAGTTAATTTCAGATTTAAGTAATTTGGGAGAGAATTGAATTTGAAATTTAATTTCAAATATTCAAATTGGGATTAGGGAATTGAAGTAGAGAGAGAAGGCAAGGGCTTAGAGGGGGGGGGGATTTAAAAGCTTTCAAAATGAATTTTGTAATTTTGGAAGGGGAATAATAAATCAAATTTAAATTAGACTTAGATTTATACACTTTCCTAAATTAGAATTTGTAAATAAGGAAAGTATTTGAAATTCAAACTTGAATTTCAAATGATATTAAATCCTTTCCTTTCTTGCTTGAGTTAAGTTAGGAAAACAATTATGATGATTGAAATCATCATTAAGGAGGTGGATATGGGGGTGGGCCGACGACAATGGGGAAGGGGAAGGGGATGGCGTTGGGTAGGAGAGGGGAGGGGGGATTTGGGCCGGCGGGTGGGGGTTTTTGATGTGCGTTAGGGTGAAGTTAGAGGGTCTGAGGTTGGCCGACGGGTGGGAGATCTAGAGAGGAGGGAATTTGAGGAGGGATTTAAAAGCTTTCAAAATGAATTTTGTAATTTTGGAAGGGGAATAATAAATCAAATCTAATTTAAATTTAAATTAAACTTATATTGATACACTTTCCTAAATTAGAATTTGTAAATAAGGAAAGTATTTGAATTTCAAATGATATTAAATCCTTTCCTTTCTTGCTTGAGTTAAATTAGGAAAACAATTATGATGATTGAAATCATCATTAAGGAGGTGGATATGGGGGTGGGCCGACGGCAATGGGGAAGGGGAAAGGGATGGCGTCGGGTAGGAGAGGGTAGGGGGGATTTGGGCCGGCGGGTGGGGGTTTTGGATATGCATTAGGGTGAAGTTAGAGGGTCTGAGGTTGGCCGATGGGTGGGAGAAGAGAGGGGTTCGGGTGGTGGGGGAAAGAAGAAAGAGAAGAAGTTTTGGGGGAAACCAAGATCTCACCCGAAGGGCTGTTGGGTACTTCGTTTGAGCCTATCCTAGGCTTCTCCTCTCTCAAGTGCACACACAAAAATAAGACAAATATGAAATTTTCATTTAATCATTCATTAACTTCTTACAAAACACAAGATCTCTATATATAGGTCTCGATAGTAAAGAAAAGAAAAAAGTCTCAAATGCACTCAGGGCTACAATAAGAACTCATTACCCATAGGGGTAAAGTGGTAAACTAGAAAAACTGAAATGCAAAATAAATAAAACATAAAATATATCAAAAGTGAAGACTCTGAAACGTAGCTGTTGATCTATGATTACGTCGGTGGTACATATGTTAAAATCTTTCACTGATATACTCATCATTCACTCTCCTATAGAATACAAGGTCCAATGTAGCTCTAGTATTCCCAACATGTTTTTTGTGTGCAACAACTTTACTTCTACTTTTATATTTATTATCATTGTCTATGATTATTTTTATGTCCAATCAAACAATTGTCTCATAGCATTGAATGCACTAGCCCCTGAATTAATGATACGTAAATTGGAATGCAGTATACCACTTGAGTAGCAGTGAGGACCTTTCATTTAACTTTTCAGTATGGTCCCAGTTGGATAACACAAATAGTTCATCTGTGTTTTCTAGGTATGAGTGCCACGTGTATATAATTCTCTTCTTCACAATCTTCTTCTTCTTTACCGCTTTCCTGTGTATTATGTATATTATCATGGCATCCGAGCTTTCTTGCCCAATGACACTGCTATTATTCTCTTGATAATCAGAGTTTATTTGTTTGCGGAGCTCCTCATGTCCAATTTAATATCTTCTTTTGTCGGTGACAATAGCTCCTCTTCATTTCACAATGGTATTGATTTACCACAATCTTTTAGTATTTTGATATTTAACATCAAAAACTTATAACAAATATACTCACATATGATAATCATCCGATATGGAGGTCACAAGTTAAAGTTTTTCGCTTAAATTTTTTCGAAGGTCGTCGAGATGGCTCTATTGTTCCCATTTCTACAGACTATTCTGGTTGAAGATGGTCTTCTTCTTCCAAATCCGTAATACCAAGCTTTATGTTGTTAGATCAAAATCTTGCAGCAATTATATTTTCCACTGTATTTAGTAGTCTTTTACTATATGTTCTTAATCTTAGCACGTACACACAAATCTGGTGTACCATTAAAAATTTGATGCAGCCTTCAAATTGTTCTTGCCTCTTTAACTGAAGAATGAACTTCATAATATTTCTATGAAGGATAACATAATGATCGAGTATTTTTTATTTTTTTCTCTTATAAAGGCCTAAGTGGATTCTCTCACTCCTACAGGTGCTGTCTTAATCTTGAGGTCATCATTTTCTATACCCTTAATGGGCTCCCTTTTACTCACAATGCCTTCAAAACTACTATCAGAATTCAGCTTTATCCTTTTAGCCTTTATGACCATTACTTTCTGTGATGTAGTAAAGAGAAAAATATGGCCGCCAGGCTATCGAAGGACTTCAGAATATTCATCTCACATATCACAAATTGGGACATATCTGTAACTCTTTCTATCACTCGTGGTTGTGGGTGTGGTCGGTTTTCACGAAGGCATAGCATCCCTGAGTTTTCACAAACCAGGATGAAAATTTTCCTCCACTGTAAATGATTCCTAATTTATATCTCAATCTATGCAAGGTCAAATTTATGGCTAACTTAGGAATTACGCATTGTAATGCTAACATCTCATCCATCTTAACTACAGTCCCACTTCTTCACTTCATGGTATGTTTGGTTCAAATGGCGAGTGGTATCTTGACTCGAGTGCTAATACTCATCTCACTTTCAATTCCTCTCAACTCTTCAATTCTTTGCCTTATTAAGGAGAATGACAAATTTCCCTTAACCATGGTTAAATTATACCAATTTCCATTATCGATATCAGTATTTTACCCACTTAGTATCGTAAGCTTCTTCTACCCCATATCTTCCATGCCTCACAACTTTCCTACAATCTACTATACATAAATTGCTTGGCTGCCTACAATTCTTTGTTCATTTCATTTCAGCTTTTGATTATCAAATAAAGGATCTTTGGACCAATCAAATCAGTTCTCTGGGCTCATCTCACTACGGTCTGTATTCAGCCCGTCCCATTCAAATGCATCGATCACCAACTTCTCAAGTGGCTCTAACCTCCATATTCGATTTTTCTACAATCTAACGTCAATGGCTTTGTAATCTTGCCAAGTCCACGTTACTTGCTTTAGCCAAACGCTACTCCTTTATATGTGCTCCTTCCCTTTCTTTCTCTCGTACTCACTGCAACAACAACAGCAACAACAACAACAATATTTTATCGTACTATATGTGGGTTTGGCTATATGAATTTTTTTCTTCATTTTGTCTTGCTTAGAGTCAAATTTTTATTTAAATCTAATTAAAAATGTTATTTATAATTTTTTTCTAACCAAGTCTTTTAGGTCTATCTCTAACTTTTCTTAACACAAGTCAAATCAAATACATCTACTCTCCTAGCAAGGTCATCAAAGGCCGACATTTTATGTGACCAAATAACCCAAGTCTTATTCTATCTAAGCTTCATAGGATCACATTGTGGATATTTTATCAAAGTCTCTGTACATATCAATTTTGGCAATAATATGTCAAGCTTATTTTAGAATATATTTATTTAGTAAACTAAACTTACATCATTGACACCCACCCTTTATTATCCTACTGAACACTTTCATCATATTATATATAACTGTTCTTTTTGTCATTGCACTTTCAGAAAGTGAATCGACAATCAACAATTCTCCTCTATATTCCCCTTCAGAACCATCCGGAAATAACGATCAAAGAGGCAATGCTGTAGCTTTCCCAATTGAAGAAACTGCATGGTTGACTCCTCTTCCTTCAAGCCAAGTATCTCGCATACTACACAAAAGTGCTTCTCCCACCGTTGATGATGATCAGATGTGCAGGCAAAGGAAGGATTCTTCTATATTACAAATGAGTTTTGAAAAGAAACCAGTAGTTGATGAACTGGAGAGTGTTGTTGAGTACAAACAGGCTGAGGCCAACTTATACCAGGAACGTGCTGACAATGCAAGAAGAGAAGCAGATGGCCTGAAACGAATTGCAGCAGCCAAAACTGGAAAGATTGATGATGAATACAGCACTAAAATGGCGAGATTACAGCTGCAAGAGGCCGAGGAAAAACGTCGGCAGAAGCTCGAAGAACTACAAGCAATGGAAAGGGCTCATCATGATTTCATCAATTTGAAAGCAAGAATGGAAGCCGAGATTAAAGATCTGCTTCTGAAAATGGAGGACACTAGGCGGAATTTCAATGCCTGAGAAAGGATTTTACCTTCAGCAAGAGCAGATAAGTTAAATTGCTTTAGATAGGTTACTCTCAGATGAATTTCTTCTCTAGATTGTAATGAGCAAATCTCAGTTTTTTTTTCTTTTAATTATTGTTCTTCATTTTGCTGTATGTTGTAGGTTAGGTAACTAGATTTTAATGCTTCGTATTTTATTAAGCTAACTAGATTCTGTACAGGAAAGTGCTTTATGGATAAATGGAAAGTAAGTGGATTCTTAAAATGAGCAACTCCCGGTTTACTCTGCTCTTTCTTCTCTCTCTGATTGTGATCTTTCGATAGGGGTATTCTCTTTCTCTCACTCGTCACTATATATCTGGCTCAGGATTTAACGATTTTCTGTTAAGGCTTATAATTCCTCTATTATGTTGTCCTTTTGTGTAATTGATTGTTAGTGGGAGATTGGACGAACGGGCAGCATTTTTTTGAGTTGAATGTGAAACGAGAGGATGCAAGAAAAGCAAGTGTGGGTCCGATGCCGTGAGTGCTCTCGTTAGGTTCCGCTAAGGAATTAGTTACGCCGTCAAGCGCTCCCTTTGGAGTGATAGCGGATAGATATTCTGTTAAAAAAAAATTCGCAAATTGACTTTCCGCATTCCATTGAATGTGAAAAATGATTTTCCGCATTACGTGTATCTGAAAAATTATTTTACTTATTATATATAAAGCGGAAATTCATTTCACATATTTTCTCCTTTTTATATTATCTCAAAAATCTACTTTTTCGGCTAAATTAATTATAAACATGCTCATTTTTATGAATTCTTTTTTTTTACTATATCATTAAATAAATGGGAGGAAATTTTACAATATACTTATTTAAATCTAATTATAGAATTCAACAATAATTCTTGTTAAATTTTCTGCCTTAAGATGACGACGACGACAACAACAACATTAAGCCTTTATCCCACTACGTGGGGTCGGCTACATGAATCATTTTTCTCTATTGTGTCCTATTAAAAGTCAAATTCTCGTTTAAATCTAATAAATAAAGGTCATTCCTAATTTTCTAACCAAGTCTTTTTAGGTCTACCCCTATCTTTCTTAACATAAGTCAAATCTAATACCTCTACTCTCCTAACCGAGTCATCGAAAGGCCGCCATTTTATGTGACCAAATCATCTAAGGCGACTCTCTCTAATCTTATCTTCTATTGGAGCTACTCCAACCTTTTCACGTATATGCTCATTTCGTATCCTATCTCTAAGGGTAAAGCCACTCATCCACCTGAGCATCCTCATCTCTGCCACACTTAACTTAGTATTATGCTTCTCTTTTAATGGCCAACATTCGGCACCATAAAGCATTGCAGACCTCACTACTATCTTATAGAATTTTCCCTTAAGTTTGAGGGTACATTTCTATCACATAACAAGCCCGATGCATTCCTCCACTTCAACCTTCCAACTTGAATTCTGTTGGTAATATCCCCATCTATTTCACCATCACTCTGAACAATAGATCCAAGATATCTAAAATGTGTACTCTTATTAATGACTTGATCGCCCAAAGTCACAATCCCCTCACTAGGTCTATTACTACTAAAATTACACTTCATATATTCCGTTTTAGATCTACTCAAGCGAAAACCTTGATGGTGCTACAATTAATATTTTCTCTGCCTTAAGAAAGAAATAATATTTTCAATTTATCAAAATTATTATTTTAGAGGCGCTACAATTAATACTTGAATATGAACACATTCCTTTTTTAGAAGTATGTTGATAGGTGATATTACTATTTCATAAGCATTTTTTATAGTTAAATTAGTATGATATTATTTGAATGGATCAAATTATGAGAAAACATAATATCATTTCGAATTTATCAAAATAATGGAAAAATTAATATTTTGAAATAAATATAATTTTAAAATGGAATAACTTATTAATTTAAAAAATATATTTTTTGCTTCTAAATATAGATGGGCTTTGATGTGTTGAGCACGAGCGGCTCCCTTTCATACCACAATCCCTCGACAACAAGGGCCGCATGAGACCCTCAGGATTGCCACGCTGGCAATCCTCGTGCACCATCACAACATGATCCTCTCCATTCATTTCCATTCATTAGCTCCCAATCGAACGCTCCAAATTCCCGTCCTTCGAATCTCAAAATTTACGAATTTTACCCTTCTCTCACCCGCCTTCTTCCCCACCACACTACAAATACCCTGCTCGCCCTTTTCCGTTTTCTCATCCACCACCGATCTCTCGAACAACAAAACCCTAACCCAAATTCCCATTCACCAACTCTCCTATTTTCGTCAGAATTCTTCATGGCGAGGACAAAGCAAACCGCTCGCAAGTCCACCGGCGGCAAAGCTCCGCGTAAGCAACTGGCGACCAAGGCCGCAAGGAAATCTGCTCCGGCGACCGGCGGAGTCAAGAAGCCCCACCGCTTCCGTCCTGGGACCGTAGCACTTAGGGAGATCAGGAAGTATCAGAAGAGCACGGAGCTTCTCATCCGCAAGCTTCCGTTCCAGAGGCTGGTCCGCGAGATTGCGCAGGACTTTAAGACTGATCTGCGTTTCCAAAGCTCTGCCGTTGCTGCTCTCCAGGAGGCGTCCGAAGCGTACTTGGTTGGACTTTTTGAGGATACTAATCTCTGCGCTATTCATGCTAAGAGGGTTACTATTATGCCAAAGGACATTCAGCTCGCTCGCCGGATCCGTGGCGAGAGGGCCTAAGTTATCTTAGACTTTGCTATGGTAGAATCTCAATCTTTCTCTGTTGGGAGCTTGGTCTTCCATGGATTAAGAATTCTTAGATTAGGCTTTTCAGCATGTTGTAAGGAAAATGAAAGCTTCTTTCTTTGTTTTTATTTGTGCTTGAAAGTTAAAACTTGTTAATGGGCTACTGTAAGTTCTTGATGTTGAAGGGAATGTATGTTATTTTCTTACTTCTGATCAGAATTCTTGCAATTGTTTTTGTTTGTATTGGTCCCTTTATCATTTATATTTGGTGATATCGGTTTTACGGCAGAATGTCTTCACGTATAATGGCAACATCATAGGTTGAAAGCTTTTACATAACTAATTCCACTGGAGACTGATCTCATATTTCCGAATGACTGAGAAAAAAAAAATTAACAACAAACTTATTCATCAAAACTCCTACAGTGAGATTAAATTTTAGACAACCGTTCTTCAAGCCCAGTTGAAGAATTCCAAATTCAGATCTACTGGTCCGTTAGGCTAAGCCTGACTATTGCGCCATTACAGAATCAGTTGTTAGTATGCATTACAGTAATCACCTACACCTCTTTGACTAATCTCATAAACTTGGTATTGCTGCAAAGGTTTTGGATGAGCTTAATATGCTGCATAGATATTGTGTTGATTGACAAGCTAATCAGTTATGCTCGAACTGTTGCACTTACATCCGAGTGGGTGATAACACCTCCATAAAGACTATTCCATTGTCTTTTAAAATTCTTCACTGAAGAAGATAACATCGTTAGCAGGTGGAAGAAACGATTTTCATTGTTTGGAGTGAGAAATTATTGCTGACCTGAATGTGGCAATCATGTCTAATGACGGTATGGTTTGTTGGGTTTACATTTACTAAACAGGATATTCTCCCCTGCAAAATAAAATAAAGGGATTTGGTTTAATATAAGATACAACGGGGAACACTGGAACGATGAAAAATATATTTTTTTCTTCAATTATTGCTTTTGAATCGAGCCAAATTTTCGTTAAGTCCAGCAAACATAAGCACAAGCTTTGTTAGCGAGCAAACCGACTCGCCAAAGCTCATTTCTTAGCTTACACAATAACTGCATAAGGGACTGTTTGTTAGTCGGATTTGCATGAAATCCAACCAAACAGCCTAAAATGCAAAACTAAATCTTAAAGAAAATGCAAGCTGCTGTAGATTAAAAATTCTGTCTTTTAGTACTGAATCCAAGATTTCCAAAATTTTGTTTTTTGTCATATTTATGAAATTTATTGGCTCAAGAGGAAGAATTTGCTTGTTAAATCTACTTTATAGCCAAACAGTCCCTTAGAATGTAAAAGGATTTATCATGAACATTACCAAATAGTTTTCAGGATTTATACCTTTTAGGATTTCTGAAATCTAGATTCCGAGAATTTACGAAATCCTACTTAAAATTAGATCCTTGGTACTATCAAACAACCCCAAAATGATCTATCTTTGACAAAATTTGGTAGATTGAATACCATACAAAAAAAAAAAAAAAAAATTCTTGCTCATGCTTTGTTAGTTACATTAAAGAAGGATATTGATTAGTTTTTACTTGTAATAGTTATATTGATAGGAACCTTTAGCAATCATTGATCTTAATGCAAAAGAAGATAAGTACAAACACTCCCTCTTTCTTGAGATGTCCTGTAATCAATCCTTCATTTTGAAGAAAATAGGATTATTAGAATTGCATTCTTATAATATTTTGTGGCCATAACTAATACTGGATACATTATGGTTGATCCTACAAATTGTTGAATTTCTAAACTAAGAAGAAAGTAAGAACCAGTAAATAACAAAGTGTATCCAGTACACTACACTACACTGTGCTGTTGCAGCATCTAAGGGGATTGATGCACATTGCCTTCTACCATAATCGTGATGGGTATTACCAAGTTTAGAACCCATGCAATCTAGTTTCCTACTAACCACTAGAAACAATCAAAAATTAGTGGGTAGGGGAGGTAAGCAACTTGCCTTAATGGGGACGTCAAAGAAGAGAAAGTGCAGAAGCCCCCTGATCTCTGTAACAGTATCAAAAGGGATCGATCGCCTGGCAAGATCTTCAATCAAGTAGAAGATATCATGCAACACCTCGATCCCATCGAGGTGGAGCTCTGCATCCACATAAGACACCCCGCGAGCCCTCACGTGCCCGCCGGCCGACAGAACCGACCCAAGGCGCTGTTCGCGGTAGCCAATAGCGACGTCTAGGGCATCGTAGTCGAGGGAGAAGAAATCCGGATTATGAATGCTGATCCGGAGGTGGAGGTCAACGGAAACAGAGACGGAAGGGTGGAAAGCGACATGGACGCGGTCGATGCTGATGCGAGCGACGTGGAGATGGGGATCGGATGGCCAGAGGAGGAAAATGGCGGAGCCGAGGAAGGATAAAGCGGCAGCGGCGAAGAGAAGGGAGGAGGGGGAAAGCAGTGAGAGGCAGCTGCAGCTACAGGTGGAGGGTTGGAGACTGCGGTCAGCGAAGAAAGCAACGCATGGCGGAGGCCGCGGAGGAGGGGGAATGAGATGATCGGTTTCTTCTTGATCCGGCTTCTCCATGGACGAGAGATCTGTGGTGTTCGGATTTTTTTTTTTGCTGCTTTACAAAGGTATTTTGGCTGACTATTTCTTCCGCCTTTATTTTTTTGGGAAATGCTTTGCAATCTATGATTAAGGAAGAAGAGCATAAAAAAGAGAGGGAAAGTGGACGGTAGTTCTAGAGTTTAATGAGCTAGTGGGTTTTTTGAGGAAAAAAAAAAATCATGCATTAACTTGTCCAAGCATTTTAAATTGGGAATATGATTTTATATGCCTTATAATTGTATAAATTGAAAAAAAATATGATTATTATTTATTTTATTGAAGAAATTTATTTTAAATCATAATAACCTCACTATACTAATATCTCATTGTATATCCCTAACAATATTTTGCTCTTCCCACTTTGAATTTCTCTGATGTTATCATTGCCGTACATTTGCTCGAGATTTTTCTACTTGGAAGAGATCATGCTGGTGGAGTTGAATATTTTTTTCGTTTGTTGGTGATATCAACGTATATTGGTATTATCATGTAGAATTGAAAGAAGTCAAATAAGTTTGTTAAAAGAAGCCAAGGATTGATGGTGCGGAGTCTCTCTCTTAAAGATCTCAAGGATCAGTGGCGGAGCCAGAAACTTTTCATAGGGGGGGCCTAAATTTTTTTTTTTTGAATTCCCTCAACTTTTTTCATCCGGGCTTGGGACCGGCATTGGCAGTTTTAAAAATTTTGTTTTAAAAAAAGTAATAAATATAAGATGAAGTACACTTACAATTTATATCGTCTGGTCTTCATATTTTGAAAAAACTGAATAATAACATCATTCTCAATACAATCTAAAATTTCCTTTTTAATATAAGCGATTAAAGTATCGTTTATCCACTGATTTCCAATTCGATTGCGAAGTCGATTTTTTATGATAGTCATTGCAGAAAACGCTCTTTCAACTCTTGCTGTTGCAACAGGTAATACTAATGCCAGCTTCAATAGCCTAAAAACAAGGGATATAGTATTGCCTTCCTGCTCTGAACCATTTTTTCAGCAAGACTTCCTATATCTTTTAACAATGAAAATTGAAGATCAAGCCGCATATCTATAATATAAGTTTCCAGCTGATTATCAAGAATCATCAAATCGAAAGGAGTGAAATCGCTTGGATATAAATTTGCCATTTGAATTAACTTCTCTTTGTTGAATGCATAGAATGAATTTGATGGATTCAAACAAGCAATACAAAAAAGAAGTTCAGTATTAGCCTCTGTGAAACGATTATTTAACTCTTGAAGTTGCATATCAAGTGCTGTGTAAAATACATCAACTCGGTAATGATGTAAATTTGTCATTTCTTGAAGTCTACGTCGCGGTCGTCCACGGGCAACCCATTTATCATCTAGATTTGGAGTGATAATATTGTGTTCAACACAAAAGGAAGTCACCTTTGAAACGTCGGTCTTTCATTGCAAACTTACTTTTAGGGAAGTCATGATTGCGAGGCTGACATGACCCTTTTTGCAAATATGATCTTCGAATTTGATCACGAATGTTAAAACTAAATTCAGAAATAGGTATACATAATCCAGGATATGATTGAAGATTCTCTATATCTGTTAATGTGCTTTTTGATGATTCACCAATTGTTCGATTCCTTTTATTTCTTTGTTCATCTTCATTTTTTTCTAAATCCACTGTTGGTGTCGATGCACAAGAATGACAAGATTGAGAGGTTTTCTTAAAATACTTTTCCATAATCTTTATGCAAATTCAAACTACCTAAAACAAATAAAACTCATATATATTATTGATATGTCGTCCAAAAAATTATCTTAATCCGGCGCGAATCTCGATGCAAAATCAAGTTGGAAACTTCAAAAATTAATTCGGAGACCATCCAAACTCCGATTTCAGCAAACTTACAGTCAAACTGAGCGTCTCGGAAATGCGAACCCAACGACACCAAATTCAACTCGATCTGAGCCCAAATGGGTCCGAATCATGAACCCGAAGCGCTGTTGGAAGGTTCAAACCGCAATTTGAGATATCAAACGGTCTCCGATTTTAACGAGCTTATACTCGAATCGAACGGCTTGACGAGACGAATTCAACGAGCCCAAGATCGCCGAATTCTGACATCTCTAATGCCTCCAAAATCCTTACGAACGGTCCATGATCAAGGGGTTCAATACCAACCGTCCATCCAACCACTCCCCATTTACCCTTGATCTCTCACCTATTTACGGGGCATGCCATTCCAGAAAATCTATAAATAGACCCCTCATTTCTCTTGAAAAGGGGGCCAAGCAAGAAGCAAGAAGAGAAGAGGAGAAGGAAGAGAAGGAAGAAGCTCCTCCTCGACCACCACCGGAGCCTCGCCGGACCACCGCCGAAGCCTTGTCGGACCACCACCGGAGCTTCGCCGGACCACCACCGGAGCCTCGCCGGACCACCATCTCAAGGCCCGACGGTCAGGCCCGACATTTTGCTCAAGGCCCGACGTTCAGGCCTGACGTCTTCATCTAAGACCCTCACCTTCGCCAAAGGCCCTCACTTTTACCAACGGCCTGTCACGACCCGACCCGAGACGGATCCCGCCCGCACCGGGCCGCGACTAGCCAAATGAACAGATTAACCAGGATATGGCTTTGGAATTTGTTTCGGAACTGATTCTTCCAAACATGTCAACTCAAAACATACACACAGAGCTACTATGAAACATCAAATGCAGCGGAACAAATCATCTATATTTTTCTTTTCCTCAAAACAATCATCTACAAATATAGTACATGGCTTTTAGACAGAAAGAAAGACAAAACAGAAAAGCCATGACTGTAAAAAAATCAGAAGTACAAAATAATACCTATACTGATCAGACTCTGAACTCTACTCCTGGACTTCCTTCCCTTTCCCAGAGCCTGAAAACCACCAGAAAACAAGAGTGAGCTCAACAGCTCAGCAAAGCGACAAACCTCCAATCAAAACTTCCAGAATCCAAAACCAAACACATCAAACCAAAATCCACTCAGAAATCGGAACAGAATCGTATCTCGAATCAGAACAGAATCAAATCAGAACTTATACGGACATATATCAAATCAGAATCAGAGTCGTACAGATCAGAACAAATAGATCAAATCAGAACTGATTAAATCCACAGAATCAGAATCGTACATAAATCAGAAATTCAGATCATATCGGAACAGAACAGAATCGTATCAGAATCATATCATATCAAATCATATCGTACGGAAGTCAGAAATCAATTGATTCAGAACATAACACAAGTCAAAACAGATTCCCGGACACTGACAGAATCTCAACGGATTCTGGCCCCTTATGCATCCCTTCCCAGACACTGACAGAATCTCTCGGATTCTGGCCTCTTATGCCTCCCTTTGTGCTCACGGCACCAGAACAGATGTGCTTATAGCACCAGAACAGAATTCATCGGATCCGGAACAGAACAGATATCAGATTTCAAATTGAGCTCATTTCAGATTTCCCAGACACTAACTGAATCTCTTAGGATCCAGGCCCCTTATAACTCCCTTTTTATATCATATACAGATAGCATATCAATTCAGAAGAAATCCGGACGAATTCAGAAATCAGACAAAAATCGGGCAGCACAACGGCTGTATACGGAATTTACACAATTTTCCTGAAAAATCACAGAATACCAAATTTGCACAGAATATAGATAACAACATTGCAAGACTTTAATTCTACTGCTCAGCAAATTTTAGACTACACTGAAAAATCCAGTCGACGAAAAACACCGTCGAATCAAAACTACCTGGATAAAAATCTCCAGAAAATAATCAAAATGTGCACACTCGGCACGTCAACCACATACAGAAACTTAAGCGGTAAAAACTGAACCAATCGGAAAATACGGACGAAAATCATGAATAAAAATCAATTCCGGACAGAAAATACCGCCAAACACGACGGTTCTGAAAATTGAGAAAGGCAGAATGTGCCTTACCTTGCGTACAGCAATTTCCTGAACAGTCTCTTCGGACGAAAGCAGCTCCGCGTCGCCCGAAAATCAACTTTTCCCAAAAAGTCCTCGACCTCTCTCCTCAAAGATATTTTTATATTTTTCTGATTTCTCTCTCTTCAAAACGACTGATTTCAGCTTTATAATACACAAATCGGCCCGGCCGATCGCAATATCGTCCTGGGACGATCTAAACAAAATCACATCGTCCTGGGACGATTTCTCAGGACGATAATTAATTTTCTTGGACGATAAATACCTCTATTCTCTGACTTTTGCACTGAACTGATCGGCCTGGGACGATGCCCCTATCGGCTCGGCCGATACCTACAGGAAAATCACCTGGAGCAATCTGGGCAAATTCTGGAGCAATTCTTCAACTGATCGTCCCAGGACGATCTCAGATCGTCCTGGACGATCCTGGAGCAAAAACAGCACTTCACACGGCCTTCACCTTGGCCAGAGGCTCTCACCTTTGCCAGAGGCCCTTGTCTTCGCCAGATCATCATCAAAGGTCGTGTGCTCCACCAGAACATCACATGAGGCCCAGACTTCCGCCGGACCACTACTTGAGGCTTTGAGCTCCACTAGGCCACCACCTAATGCCCACATTTCTCCCAGAATACTGCTGACTATGGTCATTCCGACCTCTGTCACCTACAATGGTCCTTCCGACCTCCACCAACAAACAACAATCTTTCTGACCCCGGTCACCTGCCGACTACGGTCCACCCGGCCTCCGTTGCCTACTACGGTCACTCCGACCTCCATCACAGGACAACGGTCTTTCTGACCCCGGTCTCCTGCCGACTATGGTCCACCCGGCCTCCGTCGCCTACTACGGTCACTCCGACTGTGAGACCTCGTTCCATTGCTGTTCCTCTCTGATTTGGATTTTCCTCTCAGAATCGTCCGGGACGATAGTGGGATCGTCCAGGCCGATTTGCACTGTAGAAAATATCGGCCTGAGAATAGTCCTAGGAACCGTCCAGGACGATTTTTTGGTCTGATCGTCCCGGGACGATTTGGCGATTGGCCGGGCCGATCTGCTTAATAATATAAGAAAATCAGCTCATTTTGATGAGAGAGAAAATCATTTAAAATCAAAATATCTGATTTGAGGAGAGAGAAAGAGAAAGGGAAAAAGAGGAAACCTGGTTTTGGAGGCCGCGGAGCGCTTTTCGTCCGACGCCGCTGTTGGGAAAAGTGAAGATCTCGTGGTAAGGACTCCGAACCCTATTTCTATTTTCAAAGATATTGAGTTTTGACCGAGTTGTGATCTGTTTTGTGTTTTCGTAGTCGACTTTTCGACATGATTTTGATTTGACTCAACTTTCACCGCACAACTTTTGGTATGTTATAGATATGACTATTGTACACGATTTGAGTATTTTCTACGACGATTTTACCGGTCGGAATTGATTCTACGCGATTTTAATCGAATAGAAAAATATCAGGACTTGATTTGATTTGGATTCTATAGGACAATAGTCTTGTATTGATGTCATAGATATTCTACTGTAATTTGGAAGAATTTGGAAATTGTGCTTTTTGCAGGATTTTTGTGTAAATTTGACCGACTGCCGTTACGCTGCCCGATTTTCGTAGATTTTCTGATTTGCTTGGAATTGATAGATTAGATTGATGTGCTTATGATTATTGATATGATTGTTATAGATTGCTTTAATATTGATTATTGAACTGATTATTGATTGATTATTGATACTGGAACGTACGTGGAACCTGGTTGAACGTTGGTTGGAGATTGATATTGACCTGTACAGGATGGTGGGCCGACGGGTTTTCCTTTAAACCATTGATCATTGATATAACGATTGGGAGTCATAAGGAGTTTTATAGATATGCCGACGGGCGGCCGACGGGCAAAAAGAGTGACGACTCTTATTGATTGAAACCAACGTACGGATCTACAACAGCAATATGGATTCTACAACAGCAACATAGCCAGTTGATTTTACTTGTCCAGTATATAGTATTGAATTACATGTTTACTGTATTGATTTATAGATTCATTGTTTTATAGATTCCTGCTTTATCGACTTTGATTGGAGTTACTAGATCGTACGATTTCATTGATTTCACTGATTGATTGATGTGCATCAATATTGAGCATTGATATAGAAATGGATGGATATAGATATTGCATTGATAGCATGGACATGAATAGTATAGAATCATTGACACTGTTGCCTTTAGATTCATTGATTTCTGCTTATAGATTCATTGTTACTACTGCCTATGGATTTATTGATCTTGCATATAGATTTACTGTTGCCGTATTGACTGTGGCATGGATTCACTGTTAGAATAGATTGAGATTTATCGTACTGCTTTCCTTGTTTAATTTCATTGAATAGATATTACTGATTAGATCGCATTGATTTGATTTGATAGCGATTGATTTGACGGATTGATTGATTTGTATTTATTGTACTAATTGATTTATTATTGTTTATTGACGGCTTTATGGATTTACGGATTTATCGTTTCGATTGTATGTTATTGACTCGTGGATACTGGCACCGACATTGATATGGATTCTGCGTACTGATTTATAGATATTGACACTGATATTGATATAGATTGTATCGATTGATGGATACCGATATCGACATTGATATAGATATGATATTGACATATGGATACTATTGATACGACAGATCCTGATAGGTTATTGATATACTGATACATTGATTCGTCGTGTCGATTATCGATTGATTGATTGAATGGATTATTGCCGTATGGATTTAATTTATCGTAGGATAGATTTCTTTATGGAGCTGATTGTATTGATTTCTATTGACCTGATGATTTCATTGTATTGATTTGATTTCAATTGATCTTTCGCCGTATTGATTTGATTGTTTATTGGGATTTGAGCCGATAGATATAATTGACTGGAAAATGCATTATTGATTGAGACTGCCGTAGTGTCATTGAATATTGTAGATTGACATTGAGTAAATCGTATTGAATACTTGAATTGACTGATTTGCAAGAGTATTGACTGATTTGATAAATGATATAGATACAGCGGATTGACTAGACGACACGATTGACTGAACCGATAGTATTGATTGATAGACACTGCTACGATGGATAGATATTGACTGAAGCACTTACTGATTTGATTGCTGGGGAATATTGATTTATCGATGTTTTTACCGCTGTGATTATTGATTATTGATTTCCGTACTGCATTGACTACTGATTTGATTTCCGCTGTATCGACTATTGATTTCATTGACGACGGATTTCCGTATTGCATAGACTCATTGACCATCGATTGACTTGACTTGATTGACCTGCATATTGATAGCATCGCCGTGCTTTGATTTCAGTTGTAGGCTTTGGTGACCTGCTGGGCTAGTAAGCTCATTATGTGGTTAAAATTTTCAGGTCCGAGCAAGGCAACTGGAATGGAGTTCGATCAGAATGTCAGACGAATCCTTTCTCTATTGATATCTGGGGCATCACACCGACCTCCATCACAGGACAACGGTCTTTCTGACCCCAATCTCCTGCCGACTACGGTCCTCCGACCTCCGTCGCCTATTACGGTCACTCCGACCTCCATCACAAGACAATGGTATTTCAGATCCAGGTCTTAAGCCAACAACGGTCTTTCAGACCCTGGTCTCCTGCCGACAATGGTCTTTCAGATACAGGTCTCTTGCCAACAACGGTCTTTCTGACCCCAATCTCCTGCCGACTACGATCCTCCGACCTCCGTCGCCTATTACGGTCACTCCGACCTCCATCACAAGACAATGGTCTTTCAGATCCAGGTCTCCTGCCAACAACGGTCTTTCAGACCCTGGTCTCCTGCCGACAATGGTTTTTCAGATCCAGGTCTCCTTGCAACAACGGTCTTTCAGACCCTGGTTTCCTGCTGACAACGATCTTTCAGACCCCGGTCTCCTGCCAACAACGGTCTTTCAGACCCTGGTCTCCTGCCAACAACGGTCTTTTAGACCCTGGTCTCCTGCCGACAACGATCTTTCAGACCCTGGTCTCCTGCCAACAAATAACGGTCTTTCTGACCCCGGTCTCCTGCCGACTACGGTCCACCCGGCCTCCGTCGCCTACTACGGTCACTCCGACCTCCATCACAGGACAACGGTCTTTCTGACCCCAATCTCCTGTCGACTACGATCCTCCGACCTCCGTCGCCTATTACGGTCACTCCGACCTCCATCACAAGACAATGGCTTTCAGATCCAGGTCTCCTGCCAACAACGGTCTTTCAAACCCTGGTCTCCTGCCGACAACGATCTTTCAGACCCCGGTCTTCTGCCAACAACGGTCTTTCAGACCTTGGTCTCTTGCCGACTACGATCCATCCGACCTCCGTCACCCACTACGGTCACTCCGACCTCCATCACAAGACAACGGTCTTTCTGACCTCAGTCTCCTGTCGACTATGGTCCTTCCGACCTCTGTCGCCTACTATGGTCCGTCCGACCTCCATCAACAGACAACGGTCTTTCTGACCCCTGTCTCCTACCGACTACGGTCCTTCCGACCAAACAAACATGTATATATAACTCCTACCATGTAATGCAATATATATGATGTATATTTGCTACATCAATACAAGACCTTCTCCAAAAGAAAGGCCTCATTTGTAATCGACTGCAAATATTAGTGGATTCATTCAAACTGGGCCAGGCCCCGTGGTTTTTTCCCCTTTTTAGGGGTTTTCCACGTAAAAACTCTGGTGTCTCTTATGAATGTTTCACCCTCTCTCTTATCTGCTTGTGTGCTGGATCTTCGTACAATGCTAAGACGTTAAACCATATATTTCTCTACCGCCGCGAATATTCCAGGACGCAACAATTATAAACTAAAAAATAACAAAACTTATAAACTACAAAATATGCAAACGAAGCATCAAACTTTGCAAAACTTATAAACAAATTTACGGAATAGAAACAGAACCTTCAATTGAACACATGACATAACTAAAACATGCTAACAATACCTTAGCTGATAAAGGCATAAAGCTCGAAGTTATTGATCACGAGCTAGCAAGTAGCAATAGATGAACAAGATCAACCTGCATATAACGGAATAGAAATAGATAACTATCCAACCTTCAAATAAATGTTTACACGGTTCTTCTTATTAAATCATATAATTTATACAATTCTTCTTAACAATTTTATACACAATTCATATAAACTTAAATCATATGAAGCTATGGAGCTTGTGCATTACTACTAAATCATAACTAAAACTAGTTCTGTAGTTCTTTTTGATAAATAAATTTACCTTAAAATTCTTTTGTTCTCACTGATTTGGTAAGCAAAAAAAAAAAAAAAAAAAAAAAACGAGTGAATGTCACCAGCAATCAGAAGTAATCCAGAACCAGAAGGTAGTTGTTTAGGAAAAGCATTAGATCAGCATCAAACATCAAAAATCAGATTTTTCCATTAAAAAAATCAAAAACCTAAAACACGAAACATTTTAAAAACCTAAAATAGAGGCGAATCTGTTTTGATTCGTTAAGACCGAAGCAGAGGAGTATTAACAAGCAAGGATATGCAATTTTAAAACTCAAACTATCATAAACCCAAAGTTACCCGGTGAACAGCCGAACAAATCTTGGAGGAGGCAGTCGAGCGTGCTGGCTGGATCAAAAGCGGAAGAATGTGCACGCGAAACGGAAGAATCGGAAGAGATGAAGCTTGCGCCGCGAGTTGCGAGAGCGAGAGTGAGAGGCGAGAGTGTGCTGGCTACATCAAATGCATAAGATTGTGCGTGAAACGAAAGAAAGAAGACGAACAAATCTACCTCTATGCCGAACAAATCTATCTCTGCGCGCGAAACAGAAGAATCAGAAGAGACGAAGCCTGCGCCGCGACTTGCGAGTGCGAGAGCTGCCTTCTCCGATTTGTGAAGCTGAAGAGTTTTAGGGCAGCGAGAACCTCTGCCCGATGTTTTTATTTTTTCGTGGAGGGGGCACGTGCCCCCGCGGGACCCCGCTTATATCCGCCGTTGTCAAGGATCTTATATAAAAAGTGATAGAGGTTAAAAAGAATCAATTTAATTTAAAACTAGAGTTGATGTTCCACTTCGGTGTGGAACAAGGGACAATTTTAACTATTAACTTCTTAAATGTGTTATGATTTTTCCTTCCTTAAATGATATATTCTTATCCATTCAAAATCATTCTCATATATGTACATATTACTCTCAAGAAGATTAAAACTATAGTTTTTTTTTGTGTAAATGTTAATTTTATAAGGTCTATTCTTGGTTGAAAATTATTGAGTTTTCTTAATAAATATGATAATCTTATATCATACAATTCATATTTAATGATTAATTCTCTTCTAACCACCCAAACAAATTTAGGAGAAAAGAAATAAAACCCCCAAGTTAATCTAGCTCCAAGGGGAGCAAGTTAGACCTTATAAAACTAATTATTATCACCACTATGTCCTTCCTTACCATTGCACATCATAACATGAGGGGCCAAAAGACAAAAAATGTGTTTTGAGTTGTTGGAATATGCTATAAGCTTGTTAAACTGACTTATAGTGACTTCTTGAGATTGAATTAAGTGTTGAATTATTCTCTAATCCCATCCTCAATAGAAGGGTGTGTTTGTTCCATATTATGAATATTACTAGGACTTCATATACTCTTTAGAAGGGGAGGAGGGATTTGGGTTAAAATGAAATTTCTCCACAATTACCTTTTGTCATATCCTCCACTTACAGATTCATGGTAATGTCATAATTTTGGGTTCCATGAAGATTATGGTCATTATTAATTTTATTGTAGACGATGCTATCTCTTTGAAACTCACTCATTGACATCTCTAGTTTTGTGGTTACTGTATGGATGTTAGTGGGATATTTTGATTATATTTGTTTTTATTTTGATAAAGTTGGGGCAAAGGTACATCTCCTATACATCATAAAATCTATAAGTTGAGAGTTTCTCCATATAACATCTCCATAATCTTGGAGAAAATTTCTTTGAAAATTTATTTGTTGGAAAATGTCTCGAATAATAAGTTGATTAAATTTTAGGTATAACTTGTTAGAGCAAATAAATTCAATGATAGAAAAATAGCTTGGGTGACAAATGCAAATGATAATCTAAAATTTTCAGGTAATTTTATTAGCAAAAAAAAAAAGGAGAAATTTTATTAAAGATATCCACTCTAATAATTATAGTATTTCTAAGCCCGCTGTGATTACAAGAGAATTCACAACATTTTTTATAAGTACTTAATAATAATAAGCACTATTCTTCTTCTCATTTTTTGATTCTAGTATTTCTAAGCCCATTGAGATTACAAGAGAATTCATAACATTATTCTCTCTTCTTTATAATAATTACTATTCTTCTCCTCATTTTTTATCATAATCCAACCTGATCAGAACATGTCCTATCATGTTAAGCGCGCTGTGACAGATAAATTCTAAGATCTAGTTTTAGAATGTTCATATTCTCTTTCAATATTTATTTTAAATAAACTATAAATTACAAAGCTACTAAAATTATTCAAAGTATTGTAAATAAACTCATCAACATGATTTCTTTCATTTTATCAAAATATATAAAAACTATAGTACATCACTAAGATGTTTAGTGTGACTATTAAATTATGTTATTGAGACATTATTCTTATTAATGTATGAATTTATTGTTACAACATGGATTTACTGTTGCAGAATTTTATTACCACTCCTACCACAAATTTTATTATTATCGACATGAACATTAATGCTATTTGATATTGTTACTGATTCACTGCACTTATACTGAACATATAACATATTGAGCATATGATATATTGAGCATGTGATTAAAATATCAATTATAATACTGATATAAAATAAATAGATAGCATGTTTACACAATTATAGAATTTTATTACATTGATCATAGTTCGATAGTTCTTTATTGATACTTTGATTTTACCGCTTTATATGATTGATTTACTGATAAATAGTACTGATAAATGACTGCTTTATTGATTCGACACCCTTATTAGTTTACTGATTTCACCACTGTATTATTTAATGACTTCCATAATGTACTATTTTACTATTTACATGTTCTACTGCTACTGCATGTGAGCTTTATCATTTCTGCACTAATTCATGGTCATGTGATTACTACTATTGTGATTTAATTGCTGACATGCATATTACTTCTTTGTTGTGCATTGAGTTTAGTTGTAGAATTTGATTACTTGCTGAGCTTTTTTAGCTCTTTCCTTCTAATGATAAAACTCTTTCCATAGCTAAGGATTTCTCTTGTATAACACTATCTATTTTTTAAATTAAAGAGGCCTCTTTAATATCAATTTTGATAAGATGAAATACTTTGATGGCTTAGATTTAAATTCTTTACAAATGCTTAAGATATAGTGGGGAAAACAAATTATTGTTACAATTCATCACTTTTTAATACTAGTAGTCTCCTTATTATTAAGATCAATATATTTACGCTTATCTCGAAGCACTTATATGAAATATCCTAAATAATTGTAGACTTTTCTTATTATAAAACTTTCCACAAGATCATTACTATACTTCTAGCGAAAATGCTCAAGCAAATCCTTCTTAATATTTGTTGCGTGCGAGAATATACGCGGCGGTAGAGTTTGTAAATTCGCGTCCTAGCGTTGCACGAGTATTTCGCACACAAACATAAAAGAGAAAGTGAACACCAAGGTTTTTACGTGGAAAACCCAAAAAGGGAAAAAACCACGGGGCCTCGCCCAGTTGCAAAATTCCACTAGTGCTTTCGTAAATTACAAATGGCGAATTTCGTCCCACAAGTTGGGATAATCCAAGTACAATTTGTTTCTTCCAAGAAGTTTACAAAGTTCTGCGAATTCCTGGCGTTTCCCGAAAATCCGGCAGAGTTCCGGCGTCTTCAGGCGGCAGGAAGAGCTCCGGCGGTGGTCGAGGAGGTGAGGAATCTCCTTTTCCCCTTTCTCCTCTTCTTCTTCTCTCTCTTCACTTGAGTCCCTTTGGTGTAGAATGAGGGCTCTATTTATAGTTTTTTTGGAGTGGCATAGCCCGTAAATAGGCGTGAGATCAAGGGCGAACAGGGAGTGGTTTGAATGGACGGTCGATATCGAATCCTTTGATCATGCACCGTTCGTTGAACATTTGAAGGCCTTAATGATGTCGGAATTCAATGAACTTGGGCTCGTTGGATTCGTCTCGTCGAGCCGCTCGATTCGAGTATAAGCTCGTCAAAATCGGAGACCGTTTGGTAACTCAAATTGCTGTTTGAACCTTCAAACAGCGCTTTGAACCCTTGATTCGGACTCATTTGGGCTCATATTGAGTTGATCTTGGTGTCGTTGGGTTCGTATTTCCGAGACGCTCAGTTTGACTGTAATCTCGCTGAAATCGGAGTTCATATGCTCCCGAAATCATTTTTTGAAGTTTCTAACTGATTTTGCCTCGAGATTCGTGCCCGATCAAGATAATTTTGTGATGACGTATCAATATTATTCATCAAGCTCATTCCAACTTCATCTAAAATTGGGACATAGTTGTCTTTGGCTAATAAAATTGCCAAATAAATTTAACTCTCAAATTTTAAGAAAATCTTTTGCGCCAATGTTGATCTCAAAAAGCCTTTGATTGTCAATATGTTCAAATTTTTTTCTGCTCTTCAATCTCTGTTAAGATTATTCTCCGCTCCACATTTGTTTCTTTGGATTTCATTTGGGATGGATTGATAGTTTTTGTTTAAATTTTGGCTATTATGTTAGGAGGCTTGTGGGTCTCTCATTTATTTCAATTTTGGTTTCTTTTTGATTTGAAGTTTTGGGTTTTTGCCAAGGAATGATGATGAGTTACGTGCTAAATTCATCGATATATTATACTCATTCTCCCAATTGAGAACAAATTAAAGCTTTCTTGCCCCTTTTCATTCTTTTGAATCAACCCAACTCTTCTCGCAAATAATTTTTTAAAACTAAATTTATTTCTTTTTTCTTTTATTATAAATTTAAAAATGTTCTTTTTATGATTTTGTCAAGCAATACTAAAAACCTACTTCCCAACTCTTCTTTTGACTTTTTATACGTATTTGTTATTATTTTGATTTTAATTAGTCTTATGCTAAGCCTTAATCTGTGAGTCTTATTTTCTTAATATACAGAGATATAAATAAATATTATTAAATTCGTATGAATTTACATCTTCACAATTAAATCTTCATATTTATCATATAATTTTTTAATATTTAAATATCATAAAAATATCATTATCTTTAACTTATGTATTTTTATGATTATATTTTAATGTTTTTTAGTAAATGATATATTATATAAATAAATATAAAAAAGTAAATATTAAATATATAAATTTATGGTAATTTAAATTTTAAAGTATATTATTATTATTTTTTAAATATTTAGGTCAATTATAATTATGTAAATACCTTCTTTGAGGCTCTGCTCATAACATTCGCTCCTGGTCGAGGCTGAACCCGACCCGCGGTGAAGCGGAGACGTAGACGCCTTTCTACGCGACAGCCCATTATCACCGACCACTCTTCCCTACTATCTTCCTCCCGTTCGTCCCCGCCGAAGTTTCCGATCACCCCACTTCTATCTTCCGTATATGCCGGAGATCCTTTTGATCTCCGATTGAGTTCGAAAGATCTGATCCACTTGCAGTGCGCGTTCTATATGGCTGGAATCATGCTGTCGAACCATTTCCAGAACGGGATTGAGACGGCGAAGCTTGTATGGTCGCGTCTGCCGAGCTCCGATGACGTGGAGACGGAGGAGGAGCTCGAAAGGAGAGTGAATGGCGGCGGCGGTGCGGAGAGCCTGGATTATGAAGTCATCGAGAATTACGCCTATAGGGAGGCGCAGGTCGGACAATGAGGGTTTCCGCTTTGTTTCTATGTTTCTAATTCATTGATCTCTCTCTATTTGATGTTTGGTTTCTGGGATGTCGTAGGCAAAGAGGAGCAAGCTGTTCAATTGGTACTATGCAATGCTGAAATGGCTAATCGCCTTGTTAATTGGTGTTGGTTAGTCTTATTGGTTTCCATCTGTAAAAAATTATTTTTTAGTTGCTATGTTATCCTGATAAATGCTTTACACCTGCAGTGCATTCATAATTAAAATTTTCGTGTTTAGGTAAGCTTATTTGTTGGAATCAAATTTGTCCGGGGTGTTACCTAACCCTACTAACAAATCTCGCTAGACATAGCAGGGAACATGAGGGAAAGTAAGTGATTATGAAGACTGAATAAGAAGTCAGATAATATATTGAATAGTAAAAGTAACATGAAGATTAAAATATACATCTTAAACCTTTATTTATAGGGTTAAAAGAGTTACAAGAAGGTCTGCACTTAGAAAAAAAAAAGAGAAATAATACATGATAAGTACAAACTAGCAAAGACACGTGGACTAGGCCGATATGTACACACGTGACCATCTATCTCTGATATTGGTCGGGATATCTCTGGCGAGTATTTTGTGTAGGCGACGAGTCCTTGGAGGCGAGTGCTCCATGTGAGTTGCTATGAACATGGTCGATGGAGCCATTACTGTGGGCTTTGTGGGTGTGTGCTTCCTATAACTTAGACGAGGATATTTATCGAAGACGGATGACCTTGACTTAAAAGAACTGCTAAAAGAGTTGAGTCCTCACAAGACTTGATGGGATAAGTTCTTTGATTGAACTCACTTATTATATATGCCTCATTTATTTCTCCTTGGGGGTGAGCTCCTATAATGCGAGCTTCATTTGGGTCATTTTTTATCTTGTTTCGACGAGTGTTCCTTAAGGTGAAACTTATTTTAGATGAGTGCACCTCTTGACCAAGTTCTTCAAGTTTGAACTTGCTTTGTGCCTGCAGGTTACCTGTACTGACATGTATGGACCTACATTTAGATCTTCGATTCACTTGTTCCTTTGAAGAGCAAATTGTAAAAAATATAAATGAATTAAAAAGAAAAGCGCTTAATATTTCAACTAAATGGCAAAGTGAAAGTAAATACAATATACTGTCCTATTTTTATTATTATCTCAAGAAGAGCGCATTCGTCAAAGATTCTCATAATGATGTTGATTTGACCTTTGTATTGCTTTTGACCCATGTTTAAAATTGCGCAATTGGATATTGAGGCGTTTTTTGTTCATGAGGCGAGGCGTAAGCCTCAAGGCATTTTGAGGCATAAGCGTCAAAAGAAAAAAAATTGTATAAAGTGATAATAAATATCAAAAGTGATTTTTTATATAATACCTATATAGTATGTTACATGATGACATATTAACTTCTTATTGAATTATAAATTAACAAATTATCATACATGTAAAACAAAAAATTGCACAAGATCTAAAGTGAAAAGTGATAAATTATGTGAAATAGAATAAAAATCTAAATATTATAAGGGCAAAATAATATTAAATATAGAAACTGCATAAAACTATAAAAGTATCATATAACATGACGTTTAACTCCAAATTTTTTCTTTCTCAATTATCTACTCATTTACATTTAATTCTTAATGAAAGTTGAAATAGTTGGTAACAACGTAGGAATGATATGCACCATCATCACTAAGGTGATCTTTATCTGAGTTGGCTCCATAACAAATTGATCTATCCCCTGCCTCATCTGATAGAGTCGAATGCCTCAAATATATATGTTTTAATTAATTTTAATCATGTTCATCTTTTAGAAATATTTTCATCAACATAAATATGAGATTAATGCTCCAAAATTTTTAGGGTGATAGTGTGCAACTTTAAAGTGATTGTCGGTGACGGCTATGATGGTGTTGGCTGCGACGAAGGACGCGGGCTAGAGGTAGAGGCAATTGAGAGAGTTATTGCGTTCTAATGTGCATGAAGGCGTGATTTATGTTAGTTTTAACAAAAAAAGTACAAATTAGGTGAGGCGTAAGCCTCATGCTAGCGAGGCGAGGCATGGGCATGCCTCAGCCAAGTTGAGGCGCAAGCCTTATAAAAAAGCTAGAGGCGTAAGCCTCGAAACATTTTTTACTAGAATTGCGCTGAGGCGGGCCTTAAGGCGAGCCTCATATTGTGCAATTTTAACCAATGCTTTTGACTATAAATAGAGGCGAGAGGCATTGATGAGGCCATATTTCCTCATTTCCTTTGCTTAAGCCTAGTTCCTTTAGCTTTCACTAGAAATGTCTAAGTTGAGTCCTATGCAATATGCCAACGTTTTTGGTCGCAAAATCCATAAGGACTTCCTTTGTAAGAGTAAAGCCGCAGAGGTAGAGGGACAAAAGTCCAGTCAGCTTATCGACGAAAGGAAGATTGTGGTAGTAGGATCGAGCTGGGCGAAGGCGGCTTCTTCCATAGACTTTGATGAGGTGCCTCTTGCTAAAAGGCAAACTAGGCGAGTTTTCGCATCAAAGAAAGCTCACCAAGTTCTCGCTACAATTAGCGTTGTGCTTAAGTTGGTGAGACTTGCCTATAAAAAGGCCAACTCAACTATTATAGCTCGTTATCAACTGAAGTGGAGCCATAAAGTAACCATAACCGCATGCTAGATGAGGTTAGGCGACAACAAGCTATCTCCGGAGTTAAGAAGGATTTTTTTTTTTTGAGAAATTTGTGTCTGGGGGCCCTATGTTGTCAATTTAGAGCAGGCTCGGGATTCACTTGATTATGAACGAGCTCATTCGTTGAGTGAGCTTTAGGCATTGGCTCTCACTAAGTGGGCGCCTGTCTTATATACCAGGATGTGGGATCTCCATGCTCAATTATTAGAAGTCCTATTTATCTTTTTGGATGAGGAATTATCCCCACTTTACCCTTCATTTCATGTAAAAGGGGTGATTCCAACGGTGCACGTATAGGATATTGCTGGCCAGTAGATGACGACCTCTTTTTGAATTTTTCCCTTTAGCTAGGATCGGCGTGCCTTTGGGAGCCACACATATAGAGGAACATGTGTTGCGGCCACTTGTGCAGGAGCTTCTTGAAACATCTCCTTGCTGCCTCTTGTTGCTCGCGAGCCTATTCCTTCGTCCTATCACTTATGCATTGGAGTCTCCGTGTTTATGCCGTGTTTGTTGGAGACTTTGGTGAGATGAGTTTAGACTTTGGAGGAGGAACTTGTTTGCAACATCAAGATAAAGTTCAAGGAGGAGAAGAGGATGGTCGAGGCCTTGGAGAAGGCAGATTTTTCTATCATGGGTGGTGATGTTGCCATGTTGCACAAGGAGCTTTTATTGGAGGCCAAGGTGTTCGCAACTCGTAAGTTCTTGTAGTCGTCATCATCGAACTAGTTGCTTGCTGGAGTCCAAGTCATTTTATGCCACTTGGTAGAAAGGGGTGCAATATCCCCTGCCATTTTCTTAGATCTTGTGTATAAGTTATATTTAAAAGGCGAGTGAAGTCGACTTCCTTATATGTAATAAAATATGTGAAAACATTAGTGCAAAAAGCTTTAATAGTTTTTATGTCATTTGCACTTGTGATTTATGTTTGTTTTTATTATGGATGGCATAGCGAGTTCGCACGCATGAGACTTTGTTTTACTATTTATTTGTGGCAACTCTTTGTTGTTCATTGTGTTTTATCTATGAAGACTTTTTGTTTTTACCTATGGCAACTATTGGCTATTACCTATGATGACTTTTGGCTATTACCTGGGGCGACTTTTTGTTATTGATTGTGACAACTCTAGGCAAGTGAGTTAAATGTGAGCAAATCTTTTTGTAATATTGAGCAAGAGGGGAGATCTTACTTAATGACGGAAGTGACTCATGTCTCAAATTCAAACCTTTTGTTTTCTTATAAATACCACCTTACCCTTCGGTTGGGAGCCTTGGGGCACATACTCCTTCATTTTATAAATGACCCTTTCTCTCTCTCTTCACTTTTATTTTCTCTTCCCTTGCTAGCACGATTATTCCCTTGTGAGATGGCTACTCATAGGAGGTGTCACAAGGCGTTTGCCGAGTGCGAGTATTATCATATTTCACTGTTGAAGCAGGTGCATGCTGGTATGATCTACTTTAGGTATTGTTACATGGCCTCTAACCTTGAGGTGAGAGCTCTCTTAGAAGAGTAGCACCTCAATACCTTATACGAGGTTGATTTGTGTTTCTGCTACAATCCCTTATAATGATGTACCTCGAGCTTTCTAAGATTCTGAACTTCTATAGGTTCATGCCTGCTCAGATAATGTCGAACTCCATGGTGAGCGTGGTGAACTTCTTTTCCCACCTGCAACAAGAGAAGATCCATTGGAGCCTCACATTGTTTCGCCACATATTCAATATAAAGGCATTCAAAGATGGTAGCATCCGATTCTTCTTAATTCCCATGAGGATGAGCAGCTTTGCTAACAAGGAGAACGATCGGAATTTCAAGTTTGTATTCATGAAGTCACAAATTGGTTGGGCGGTGTTGACCTGCCCCATGCCTTTTACTAAGGAGAAGCTTGTCATTCCCAAGCTTAACGAGGAGTTCCAAGCCTTCAATCACTTGAGGGAGGGCTCTGCTAGTTGCCAAGCATGTGAGGTTTTCGGTCATGTACTGGGCTTTGCATAGTAAGTTACTTGCCCTTTGCTCCTTGTGAATTATTTACTTTCCTTAGGTTGATGTTGATTGAAAATAAGTTTTCAGGCAGGTACATCACGTCCCCAAGATCCGTGTAGCGAAAGGATTCATCTGATCGTTCTATTGCCTCTTTCTTTTTTTTTTTATCAATTCCTTATCTGTTGTTCATATCAATCCATGCATACATATATCCAGAGCCAGAGATAATTACATTACAGAAAGAAAATAGCAGCGGATACTAATTCACAGATAGTACAAACAGAGTACAGACAAAAAGCGTCCAAAAGGTCATATACAATAGCCGCACCGGCTACAAAAGAAAGCCTACCAAGGCTACAAAACAAAGAGCTACAGGACTAAAAGCTACAGAACTCGGCAGAAAGATCTTCAAGCTGGAGGCCCTACACCTGAAATTATTAACCACATATAATGAGCTTACTAGCCCAGCAGGTCACCAAAGCCTACAACTGAAATCAAAGCACGATCGAAACAACATGCAGGTCAATTAAGTCAAGTCAGCTATGATCAATGAATCTATGCAGGTACGGAAATCAAATCAAATCGAATCAATCAATACTCAATAGTCAATACGGCGGCAAAAGAATCAATAAATCAATACGTCACAGCGATCAAATCAATAAGTGCTTTCAGTCAATATCTATTCATCGTAGCAGTTTCTGTCAATCAATATTATCAGTTCAATCAGTCGTGTCGTCTAGTCAATCTATTGTATCTATCATATTCATCTTATCAATTGAATATCTATTTCAGTCAATAGCAATTCATAACAACAAATCACTCAATAAGAGACTCGTGTCAGAACGTACTATTACAAATCAGTCAGTCAATTATTCAATACAATTTACTCGATGTCAATATGTGATATTCAATATCGATAAATTCGTGAGAACCATTCCATAATGACGATGCGTGATGCTACAATAAGGAAATCATCTCAATCAATAAAGCACTTTCCAGTCAATTATATCAATCAGTTGAGAATCCATAGAACGATCAAATCAACGTATCGACAAAACAATCGAAATCAAATTCAATAAAGAAATCTATTCTACGATAACTCAGATCTATATAGCAATAATTAATTCAATAAAGTCGATCCAATCGATTAATCAGTCAATCAATCAATCATCGGCGCGATGAATCACTGTATCAATGCATCAATAGCATATCAGGATATGTCGTATCAATAATATCCATATGTCCATATCATGTCCATATCGATGTCGATATTTATCAATCAATACACTCTATATCCATGTCGATGTCAATATCTATGAATCAATACACAGAATCCATATCAATGTCGATGCCGGTGTCTATAAATCAATACAATCCATATCTATAATTCATAGTCCATGATAGATAATTCATAAATCAAGTCGATACAATCGATAGCGATGAATCAATACAATCAATTCAATAAATCCGTCGAGGAAATCCATACGATATCAATAAATCTATAAATCCACATCAATATCGATAAATCAATCGGAATCAATAAATCAATGCATGTCAGGAAATCCATACGATGCAAGTCATACAATTCCATACAATGGTCTTACTCGACAAGCACAAACACTAGCTATGATCAACCAGGTTAAACTGGCTATTATCAATAGTGCTGTTGTAGAATCCGTATTGCTGTTGTAGATATCCGTACGTTGGTCTATCAATAAGAGTCGTCACTCTTTTTGCCCGTCGGCCGCCCGTCGACATATAAAACTCCTTATAACTCCCAATCGTTATATCAATGATCAATGGTTTAAAGGAAAGCCCGTCGGCCCACCATCCTGTACAGGTCAAGTCAGATCTTCACCAACGTTCAACCAGGTTCCCACTTGTCTTTCAGTAACACAATCAATTCAATCAATAGTCAATGCAATAATCGATGCAATAAGCAATATTAAAGAAATCTAGAACAATCATATCAATAGTCATACACGTCTCAATTCAATCTATCAATTTCGGGAAAATCAAAAATCGTACGAAAAACGGGCAGAGTAACGGCAGTCTACAGAATTTACACAAAAATCTCCAGAAATTACAATCCACCAAATTAATACAGAACGTGCACAGTAACATTATAAGACTATTCTTCTACTGCTCAAACCAATTCGGACATCATAATAAATTACAGTCAAAATAAAATCCCGCAGAATCGAAACGGACCGGACGAAATCTTCCAGAAAATACTTAAATGTGCAGAATAATCATCTCTACAACATACCAAAAGTTATGCGGTGAAATCTTCGTCAGTACCAAACTGGGTACGAAAATCACTTACAAAAACACAAATCTGAGCGCCATTTTGCAAAACCTCAAAATCTTCGAAAACAGAAGTAGGGTTCGGAGTCCTTACAGCGAGACAAACAAAATATCCAACAGCAACGAACGACGAAAATCGCTCCGCGGGCCCCGAAATCAGACTTCTTCCTTTGCTTTTCCTCTCTTTCTCTCTCTTCCAAAATATCTGATATTATAAAATGATTTTCTCTCTCCTCAAAACGAGCTGATTTTCATATATCATTAAGCAGATCGGCCCGGCCGATCGCCAAATCGTCTTGGGACGATCAGACCAAAAATATCGTCCTGGACGGTTCCCAGGACTATTTTCAGGACGATATTTTCTACAGTGCAGATCGGCCTGGACGATCCCACTATCGTCCTGGACGATCCTGAGAGGAAAATCCAAATCAGAGAGGAACAGTAAGGGAACGAGGTCTCACAATCTCCCCACCTTAGAAAAATGTCGTCCCGACATTTCCCTAAGGGTACAGAGCAAAAACAAAAGCAAAACGAAACAAAACAGAGCTAATCCAATCAATCAGATAATCAATAAATCGCGCAAATCACAACGAAACAGACTATAAACAAAAACTCGTACCAGTCACATTAGCAGGCATTCCTGGAGCATCTTCCTCCATTTCTTGCTCATTTCCAACCAGATCAGTCGGGACAGTCGGAACAGTCGAAGCCATCGGAACAGGTACTTGCCTCCACCCAAAACTTGGGCATTCAGTCATCCGATGCCCACGTGCACCACATTGAAAACATTGACCTGTCCGTATGTAACACTGTCCCATGTGTCTCCTGCCACAAGACGTACAAACAGGAGTGGTCCTCGGTCTGCTACTCTCCCCACTCTTCTTAACATGCCCAGAACGTTTGGCTGCGAGTTTGTCGCTCACCATCTGAGCGACCTTGTCAGCAAATTTATCCATATTTTCAGATGAAAGTGGGAAGTTAGCAGCAGGTTCAGTCTCAATCTTCTTGCCTTTCCGATCCATTTGCCTGATCAATTCAAATCATTCAAACCAAATCAAACCACGGAGTCAAATACGTAAAACAAAACGAATCGAATAACGCAATTATCAACTCTGGATATAATCAAATCCTTTTCACTACACTCGCTCTGATACCACTTGTCACGTCCCCAAGATCCGTGTAGCGAAAGGATTCATCTGATCGTTCTATTGCCTCTCTTTCTTTTTTTTTTATCAATTCATTATCTGTTGTTCATATCAATCCATGCATACATATATCCAGAGCCAGAGATAATTACATTACAGAAAGGAAATAACAGCGGATACTAATTCACAGATAGTACAAACAGAGTACAGACAAAAAGCGTCCAAAAGGTCATATATAATAGCCGCACCGGCTACAAAAGAAAGCCTACCAAGGCTACAAAACAAAGAGCTACAGGACTAAAAGCTACAGAACTCGGCAGAAAGATCTTCAAGCTGGAGGCCCTGCACCTGAAATTATTAACCACATATAATGAGCTTACTAGCCCAGCAGGTCACCAAAGCCTACAACTGAAATCAAAGCACGATCGAAACAACATGCAGGTCAATTAAGTCAAGTCAGCTATGATCAATGAATCTATGCAGGTACGGAAATCAAATCAAATCGAATCAATCAATACTCAATAGTCAATACGGCGGCAAAAGAATCAATAAATCAATACGTCACAGCGATCAAATCAATAAGTGCTTTCAGTCAATATCTATTCATCGTAGCAGTTTCTGTCAATCAATATTATCAGTTCAATCAGTCGTGTCGTCTAGTCAATCTATTGTATCTATCATATTCATCTTATCAATTGAATATCTATTTCAGTCAATAGCAATTCATAACAACAAATCACTCAATAAGAGACTCGTGTCAGAACGTACTATTACAAATCAGTCAGTCAATTATTCAATACAATTTACTCGATGTCAATATGTGATATTCAATATCGATAAATTCGTGAGAACCATTCCATAATGACGACGCGTGATGCTACAATAAGGAAATCATCTCAATCAATAAAGCACTTTCCAGTCAATTATATCAATCAGTTGAGAATCCATAGAACGATCAAATCAACGTATCAACAAAACAATCGAAATCAAATTCAATAAAGAAATCTATTCTACGATAACTCAGATATATATAGCAATAATTAATTCAATAAAGTCGATCCAATCGATTAATCAGTCAATCAATCAATCATCGGCGCGATGAATCACTGTATCAATGCATCAATAGCATATCAGGATCTGTCGTATCAATAGTATCCATATGTCCATATCATGTCCATATCGATGTCGATGTCGATATCTATCAATCAATACACTCTATATCCATGTCGATGTCAATATCTATGAATTAATACACAGAATCCATATCAATGTCGATGCCGGTGTCTATAAATCAATACAATCCATATCTATAATTCATAGTCCATGATAGATAATTCATAAATCAAGTCGATACAATCGATAGCGATGAATCAATACAATCAATTCAATAAATCCGTCGAGGAAATCCATACGATATCAATAAATCTATAAATCCACATCAATATCGATAAATCAATCGGAATCAATAAATCAATGCATGTCAGGAAATCCATACGATGCAAGTCATACAATTCCATACAATGGTCTTACTCGACAAGCACAAACACTAGCTATGATCAACCAGGTTAAACTGGCTATTATCAATAGTGCTGTTGTAGAATCCGTATTGCTGTTGTAGATATCCGTACGTTGGTCTATCAATAAGAGTCGTCACTCTTTTTGCCCGTCGGCCGCCCGTCGGCATATAAAACTCCTTATAACTCCCAATCGTTATATCAATGATCAATGGTTTAAAGGAAAGCCCGTCGGCCCACCATCCTGTACAGGTCAAGTCAGATCTTCACCAACGTTCAACCAGGTTCCCACTTGTCTTTCAGTAACACAATCAATTCAATCAATAGTCAATGCAATAATCGATGCAATAAGCAATATTAAAGAAATCTAGAACAATCATATCAATAGTCATACACGTCTCAATTCAATCTATCAATTTCGGGAAAATCAAAAATCGTACGAAAAACGGGCAGAGTAACGGCAGTCTACAGAATTTACACAAAAATCTCCAGAAATTACAATCCACCAAATTAATACAGAACGTGCACAGTAACATTATAAGACTATTCTTCTACTGCTCAAACCAATTCGGACATCATAATAAATTACAGTCAAAATAAAATCCCGCAGAATCGAAACGGACCGGACGAAATCTTCCAGAAAATACTTAAATGTGCAGAATAATCATCTCTACAACATACCAAAAGTTATGCGGTGAAATCTTCGTCAGTACCAAACTGGGTACGAAAATCACTTACAAAAACACAAATCTGAGCGCCATTTTGCAAAACCTCAAAATCTTCGAAAACAGAAGTAGGGTTCGGAGTCCTTACAGCGAGACAAACAAAATATCCAACAGCAACGAACGACGAAAATCGCTCCGCGGGCCCCGAAATCAGACTTCTTCCTTTGCTTTTCCTCTCTTTCTCTCTCTTCCAAAATATCTGATATTATAAAATGATTTTCTCTCTCCTCAAAACGAGCTGATTTTCATATATCATTAAGCAGATCGGCCCGGCCGATCGCCAAATCGTCTTGGGACGATCAGACCAAAAATATCGTCCTGGACGGTTCCCAGGACTATTTTCAGGACGATATTTTCTACAGTGCAGATCGGCCTGGACGATCCCACTATCGTCCTGGACGATCCTGAGAGGAAAATCCAAATCAGAGAGGAACAGTAAGGGAACGAGGTCTCACAATCTCCCCACCTTAGAAAAATGTCGTCCCGACATTTCCCTAAGGGTACAGAGCAAAAACAAAAGCAAAACGAAACAAAACAGAGCTAATCCAATCAATCAGATAATCAATAAATCGCGCAAATCACAACGAAACAGACTATAAACAAAAACTCGTACCAGTCACATTAGCAGGCATTCCTGGAGCATCTTCCTCCATTTCTTGCTCATTTCCAACCAGATCAGTCGGGACAGTCGGAACAGTCGAAGCCATCGGAACAGGTACTTGCCTCCACCCAAAACTTGGGCATTCAGTCATCCGATGCCCACGTGCACCACATTGAAAACATTGACCTGTCCGTATGTAACACTGTCCCATGTGTCTCCTGCCACAAGACGTACAAACAGGAGTGGTCCTCGGTCTGCTACTCTCCCCACTCTTCTTAACATGCCCAGAACGTTTGGCTGCGAGTTTGTCGCTCACCATCTGAGCGACCTTGTCAGCAAATTTATCCATATTTTCAGATGAAAGTGGGAAGTTAGCAGCAGGTTCAGTCTCAATCTTCTTGCCTTTCCGATCCATTTGCCTGATCAATTCAAATCATTCAAACCAAATCAAACCACGGAGTCAAATACGTAAAACAAAACGAATCGAATAACGCAATTATCAACTCTGGATATAATCAAATCCTTTTCACTACACTCGCTCTGATACCACTTGTCACGTCCCCAAGATCCGTGTAGCGAAAGGATTCATCTGATCGTTCTATTGCCTCTCTTTCTTTTTTTTTTATCAATTCATTATCTGTTGTTCATATCAATCCATGCATACATATATCCAGAGCCAGAGATAATTACATTACAGAAAGGAAATAACAGCGGATACTAATTCACAGATAGTACAAACAGAGTACAGACAAAAAGCGTCCAAAAGGTCATATATAATAGCCGCACCGGCTACAAAAGAAAGCCTACCAAGGCTACAAAACAAAGAGCTACAGGACTAAAAGCTACAGAACTCGGCAGAAAGATCTTCAAGCTGGAGGCCCTGCACCTGAAATTATTAACCACATATAATGAGCTTACTAGCCCAGCAGGTCACCAAAGCCTACAACTGAAATCAAAGCACGATCGAAACAACATGCAGGTCAATTAAGTCAAGTCAGCTATGATCAATGAATCTATGCAGGTACGGAAATCAAATCAAATCGAATCAATCAATACTCAATAGTCAATACGGCGGCAAAAGAATCAATAAATCAATACGTCACAGCGATCAAATCAATAAGTGCTTTCAGTCAATATCTATTCATCGTAGCAGTTTCTGTCAATCAATATTATCAGTTCAATCAGTCGTGTCGTCTAGTCAATCTATTGTATCTATCATATTCATCTTATCAATTGAATATCTATTTCAGTCAATAGCAATTCATAACAACAAATCACTCAATAAGAGACTCGTGTCAGAACGTACTATTACAAATCAGTCAGTCAATTATTCAATACAATTTACTCGATGTCAATATGTGATATTCAATATCGATAAATTCGTGAGAACCATTCCATAATGACGACGCGTGATGCTACAATAAGGAAATCATCTCAATCAATAAAGCACTTTCCAGTCAATTATATCAATCAGTTGAGAATCCATAGAACGATCAAATCAACGTATCAACAAAACAATCGAAATCAAATTCAATAAAGAAATCTATTCTACGATAACTCAGATATATATAGCAATAATTAATTCAATAAAGTCGATCCAATCGATTAATCAGTCAATCAATCAATCATCGGCGCGATGAATCACTGTATCAATGCATCAATAGCATATCAGGATCTGTCGTATCAATAGTATCCATATGTCCATATCATGTCCATATCGATGTCGATGTCGATATCTATCAATCAATACACTCTATATCCATGTCGATGTCAATATCTATGAATTAATACACAGAATCCATATCAATGTCGATGCCGGTGTCTATAAATCAATACAATCCATATCTATAATTCATAGTCCATGATAGATAATTCATAAATCAAGTCGATACAATCGATAGCGATGAATCAATACAATCAATTCAATAAATCCGTCGAGGAAATCCATACGATATCAATAAATCTATAAATCCACATCAATATCGATAAATCAATCGGAATCAATAAATCAATGCATGTCAGGAAATCCATACGATGCAAGTCATACAATTCCATACAATGGTCTTACTCGACAAGCACAAACACTAGCTATGATCAACCAGGTTAAACTGGCTATTATCAATAGTGCTGTTGTAGAATCCGTATTGCTGTTGTAGATATCCGTACGTTGGTCTATCAATAAGAGTCGTCACTCTTTTTGCCCGTCGGCCGCCCGTCGGCATATAAAACTCCTTATAACTCCCAATCGTTATATCAATGATCAATGGTTTAAAGGAAAGCCCGTCGGCCCACCATCCTGTACAGGTCAAGTCAGATCTTCACCAACGTTCAACCAGGTTCCCACTTGTCTTTCAGTAACACAATCAATTCAATCAATAGTCAATGCAATAATCGATGCAATAAGCAATATTAAAGAAATCTAGAACAATCATATCAATAGTCATACACGTCTCAATTCAATCTATCAATTTCGGGAAAATCAAAAATCGTACGAAAAACGGGCAGAGTAACGGCAGTCTACAGAATTTACACAAAAATCTCCAGAAATTACAATCCACCAAATTAATACAGAACGTGCACAGTAACATTATAAGACTATTCTTCTACTGCTCAATCCAATTCGGACATCATAATAAATTACAGTCAAAATAAAACCCCGCAGAATCGAAACGGACCGGACGAAATCTTCCAGAAAATACTTAAAATGTGCAGAATAATCATCTCTACAACATACCAAAATTTATGCGGTGAAATCTTCGTCAGTACCAAACTGGGTACGAAAATCACTTACAAAAACACAAATCTGAGCGCCATTTTGCAAAACCTCAAAATCTTCGAAAACAGAAGTAGGGTTCGGAGTCCTTACAGCGAGACAAACAAAATATCCAACAGCAACGAACGAAGAAAATCGCTCCGCGGGCCCCGAAATCAGACTTCTTCCTTTGCTTTTCCTCTCTTTCTCTCTCTTCCAAAATATCTGATATTATAAAATGATTTTCTCTCTCCTCAAAACGAGCTGATTTTCATATATCATTAAGCAGATCGGCCCGGCCGATCGCCAAATCGTCCTGGGACGATCAGACCAAAAATATCGTCCTGGACGGTTCCCAGGACTATTTTCAGGACGATATTTTCTACAGTGCAGATCGGCCTGGACGATCCCACTATCGTCCTGGACGATCCTGAGAGGAAAATCCAAATCAGAGAGGAACAGTAAGGGAACGAGGTCTCACAGGTACAATATGTATATGTATCATGAGGAACATGTGGGCCTCGAATTCCTTAGTCTGAACTCCCTCGGTCACGTGGGAGAGAGGAAGAGGAAAGAGCCTCAACTCCCCTGGTCACATGGGAGATAGGAAGAGGAAGAGGAAGAGGAAGGCAAGGGAGGTGGGGTCTTCGCCAAGCTCCTTAGGGTGTCTGCCTCTGGCCCGCCCATACTCGCAATCCCTCTTCCTATTTCTCTTATGCCGCCCACTTGTCAAACGTTAGTCGTGGCTTAAGAGGACTCTGGCTACTTGTTTCTAGGGACATGTGGGAAATTCCCCCATCTAGGTTCACGTTGCCATTGGGCAAGAGTCATTGAGTTGAGGAATTCTTATTGACGATATAATACTCGATGTCTAGAAACTTAGGTAATTATGATTGATGTGTTGACCACACAACAAACAAAATCAAAATCAAATAAGAAAATCCACATCACCTGTATCCAGCCGCTCAAAGTCTTGTCGAAGTCAGAAGCCCATACCCTGTGTAAACGGCGCCGTTGCAGTCACCGCATGCGTACCTCGATCCACTCCCACCCTTGTTGTTAATTTGCAAATGAAGGATCTTCCTTTCTCTCCTTCCGCATATAGAAATCCTGCAGCTCTTCCCTCAACCTTCTGACCTCCTCTCTACTGCAACAAGTCCCAATCCAGCCGCAGAACTTCCGCTCTGTTCGAATCCTGCACCTATCTTAACTTCCCACAACCTGATCTCCACCTACGAATCTGACCGCAACAGAGACAATCCATGCCTCCATCCCTAACCTCCACTTTGACCTCTTCACTCGATTCCCTAAGCCATCACCCCTTCATGTAGAACCGAAGTCTCCAGCCTTGGCCGATCCATCTCCTTCCCTTTCTATCGCAAGTCACCTCTACCCGCCTCCTTGCAGAAGAATCGCAAGCTCCAGTCCGAACCAAATCCTGTCGAAGCTCCCACAGACGAAACCCCTAGTCTGCTTCACCTCCTTTGCTACTGTTCGACTTCGGATCCTTCGTTGCTGGTCGACTTCATTCATTCAACGTCATTCCCTTCCTATTGGAGTGGAAGTTTCGACATTTCGATCGGAAGAAATGACAGGAGCTCGCAAGCTCTGAAGGTAACTTTCTCCTTCCGCGCGCCTCTTCGGCCAAATCCCATAAATCCACTTAGCAAAAGAGGAAAAATGAGGATTTAACTCACTGTGAGATTTAACTTTTTCCTAAATTTTGTATTTGGCTTAAACCGTGCTTAATCCTGTTTAAATCCTATGCTTCTCACTAATTAAATAATTATTTTAATTAATAATAATAATAATAAGTTATGATTAATTAATATTAATGGCACTTATTATTTTTAATCATATTTAATTACTTTTAATAATAATTAGATAAAATTAATTGTAATTAATCATTTTTAATTATAGTTAATTATTATAATTAATAATTAACTATTATTAATTAAAGTCAATTGTAATTAATTTTTTAAGTATAATTAATATGATTAATTATTATTAATTATAACTAATTATTATTAATTATAATTAGTTATAATTAATTAAGAATTAATTATAATTAATACAAGAGAAAGTAAATAGATCTTTTTTTGCCTCGATCTGCGTGCCAATTCCACCGACGTCCCTCTGACCAAGGTATAACATCCTAAACTTCAAAAAACCCACCCTTGGCGCTTGCAACGTGGCAAATAATCACCAATGCATGCTTTTCTTAGCATGATGGAAGAAAGTTTGTTGCGGTGCTAGCGGCAAAGTGGGTAATCTTTCAAAAAGTCCTATTTTCGGCGCTTGCAATGCGCCTAGGGACCCCCTATGCACGCTTTTCTTAGCGTGGTGGGAGGGAACTCGGTGCAATGCCTACGACGAGGCTGCAAAAAATTTCAGTGAATAGAGGACTTGGACTTGGACTTGGACTTGAACTTGGACTTGTATTCAAACACAAAATGATTTATAAAATACTTGAACCTATGTAAAATGAAAAGAAAGAACTTGGACTTAGATCTAATTTGAACATTACATGAACTGAACTTGAACTGAACAAGGACTCAAAGCTGACTTGAACCTCAAAAGACTTGAACTTGAATTGAGTTTGAACTCAAGAAGACCATAAGGAACTCGAGCATGAACTGGACTTAAGCAACAAAACAAAGAACTTGACTCAAACTGAACTCAATTGATTAACAATGGAGAACTTTCTTTGAGCTCGAATTGAACAACAAGGAAGCTTGAGCATAATTAAATGACTTGAAGCACAACTCAAAATAAAACTTGTAATTTGGCAAAGTGATTACCTGAATTGAAATGCAAGATAAGGATCAAGGAAAAGATACAATGACATGCTTATAACCCTTAACATCATATTGTCACTTCAGTTGGGATGCAATTGTCAATCAAGCGAATTCATCATACAAGATTTTAAGTCATATTCATGTGACATTAGAAGGCTTATAACATTCAACATGACGGCGACACATGTATATGCATCAATCAAATGATCGGTGATAAGTAAATTTTTGCATACCATTTGTAGTGAACTAGCCTTCAACATAAACTTGTGGGCGGAAACTCTCGAATAGTGAAAGTTAAAAGGAGTATGCAGTCTATTGTAAGTAAAGGTTTCTGATGAAAATTCGTCATGCAAGCTACGATTTATTCCCAAGGAGATTGAAAGTTTTGTAATGCTCACCATAGCCCATACACAAGCAGCATAAAGCCTCCGATATTCATATTGGTTAACTTATAAGCTTGTGAAGAGAGCCCGAAGGCACCAATGAAGAAGAACCCCTCAAAGGATATACTAATTCATTTGAAAGGGCTCTTAATGAAGGCAATAAGACTTCTTACAAGTTTAAATGAAGAAGACCATAATGAGCACAATAGATTCCTTGCTAACACGAGTAGAGAACATGTTATAGCCTACTTGCGAGCTCCTATAAATTGTTGTAAGGTTTTCTTCATGCATATAACAATTGACCCATGAATTAGAAGGGTGGTGATGGAAGACTTGCATCGCATACAATGCTCTCATTCACAAATAACAATGAAAGAGCATATAAATACAACCATTAACTAATCATCATGCATAAGGAGGTTAATGATGCATGCAATGCATATACACAAAGAAGCATATCATGCCCTGTAGGCAAAGGAAATCAATGTACTATGAGTATCGTGATTTGATTCATTCAGCAAAACATGAAGAATATGCAACAATTTGACAATCAGGGCAACAATACTCTTTGAAAATACAAACGGTGTAGCATACAATGAATATAAGTATCTATTGGTAGCGATGCAAGATATCCCGTATGTAAAATGTACCTACTAGTGGTAATTAACAACAAATAACAAATAGTACATCATTCCTACGAGCAACGATGGTTTATGTGGAATGAATGCGACCATGACTCATAGTTTACATCAAAACACAAGCAAATGCACTGATCCTCAGGAAATAAAGATGGAATGTAGCAGATACATGCACCTACGAGGTGTTATGGGTGACAACAAACGTCATGTAGTGAATTCTAAGGACATCCTTGTAGTCAATAAGAATTTAGTGTTAAATAATTACATTAAACCTTTTACAAGCGAGGATAAAAGATCTGCAATACATATAATCTCTCTACGAATACAAATATATGTACAACATGCCACTTATGGGTAGATGCAGAAAGACTTCAGTAAATGCACTATCCTGCAGTCAATTCCAATCTGCGAATGAATACATCTATCTGCAGCAGTAGTGGATGTATTGTAAGGACCAAAACCACAATAAAATGCATAAAGAATGCAAGTTCCTACGAGCTTCTGCAATAGCAGGAGATTCGTCAGTGGATTATGATCTGCCTGCAGAAAGAAATTAGTGCACGACAGTTTGCCTGCACAAAACAACGAACAACTCAATCCAGAAGCTGTTACAACATGCCACCAGATCTGCAAAATTCTTACAAGTAGACATAAGGCGTATACAAGCTGCAACGCCACACCACCGGATCTGCAACCTTCGTACAAGCAGACAGAAGGCGTCAACAAAGCCTAAAATAAAGCCCCGCACATTCAGTAATAGTAATCACTTATGCAGTCGGACACCCCTTCGTATTGCGCGCAAACATCTTAAAATGCCCTCGCACATACACCGTAATTTGTATACACATAGGTACATAAAAGTGGGTAAGTGCAATCATAAAATCTGTATGAACCCGACGAGCGTGTCATAGGAACACACGTGATGTTTAGGGATGCTGCGCGGGTCAATAAATGAACTTAGTTCGAACTCGATCCTTTTATATGGATAAATAGGAGTCGACACAGCTCGAACTATCAAATAGATATACGGTCAGGGCGTCGACCGGAATATCTATTTTATGTGTTCATATAAGGCCTTTAAGGCCTCCAACAACAAAAATTCATCAACAAATATATAAAGCCTATGAAACTTGATCCTCTGTCGATAGTTCGACAGAGTCGACAAGTTTCATCCACAAAATGCAAATATTTTCAAATGGAAATGACCCCAAAATACCCGATGATGGCCATGTTGAACAAAGATCTCAACCGAAGGAGTTAACTCCAACCTATTCAAAATGCCCTTAAACTTCCACAAAATTCAAATATTTTCAAGTGACCTCAAAGTCACCCCGATGATGGCCGCGTTGAATGAAAATCTCAACCGGAGGAGTTAACTCCAACCATTTCAAATGCCTCCAAACTTCCACAAAATTTAAATTCCTACGAAAATATAAATAACTTTAATGTCGCCCTGATGATGGCCGTGTTGAATGTAGATCTCAATCAGAGCGGTGATTCCAACATTTAATGCCATTCAAACTCCTTGAAAATTAAAAAAAATCTCAAAATCCCAAGATATTTAAAATCAAAATTCAACCATCAATGCTTAATGCAAAATCTATCTACCCTCCGTAATAGTTTGTTGGGGTTGACAAATTGAAATTTACTTCAGCTCACATGGAGCTAATCCTTAGTTGAAAATATCACTATGATCCATTCTCAAATAATCTCTCGCCAGTAATGACGTGGTATGTGTCATCTGACCTTCGATTTTGCCGTCAAATGAGACCACAGGATAAACGATTATGACGCGGGGCCCTATGAACTGAGTGATTTTGCTGACAAATGGCATCAAGAAATACCGGTTATGGCCAGAACCAACACTTTCCTTAGTGGCATCAAATTTTTGAGATATTAAGTAATATGATCTAATCGATAGGGCATAAAGCTCTGTTAGCTAAAGTCGATTCAAATTTGTCCCCTTAGATAAACATCCACCACAGGTCTATAGGATCCCCTTGGACAAAGCAACTCATGGATGCCGACAAGGATCTTTCTGTCGGGTTTGGTCGACTACCTCCTTTGACTAAGTAGAACAGGGAACACGATGGTCCGGGACGACGAAATCATGAGATCTTGATCGGGTCCATCATCCATTCCCCTATCATCCACTTTAAGTGCAAGATGGTGAAATTCCATATTTTAAATATCAAACTCTTCAATTTTTAAGCCCATGTTGCTATTATATGCCAAATAGCACATATCTTTATGTATCTGATTGATGATTAACCTTAATCGAAAGTTCTCTCCGTTATTGGGAGGAGTAATTAACTATAGGGGCTTGCGCCTATAAGAAACCAAAACTCAGATCATAAAGTCCTCGCAAAATGAGGGCGAAATCTCTGGGTATTGTCTTATCTACAAACTCATCTGCCTTCCAAAATTTATCCTGAAACTTAATTCTGTTAAAACTCCCTCAAAGAAAAGAAGCAGTGCTGGAGGCCGGGACCGAATTTTCGGAGCTCACATGATGCTTGTTTAATTTTGATTTAAATGATAAGTATAAGTTCTAGAGTGTTTAAGAAAGCCTTAAGTGAACCAAGAGTTGTACTGAGAAGCAAATTTTTATTCATTTAATTTTTTCTTTGGGAGTGTCATGGTGCCAACATGGTAGCATCATAGCATTGAGCTCTCTAGTGAAAAAAATGGTTTTAAACGTGCGCTGCGGCGTTGGGTCATGCCACCATGATGCCTTGCTCTTTGTTTGGAAAGATTCATGAGGAATCTAGAAGATTCGGTTTAGCACCGTGGCATTGAGGTTCTAGTGCCGTAGCACTATGTTGAATTAGTGATTTTTAAAATAATGAAATATCTAAAATCATTTGTTAATTCCCTCACCCTAGCCACCATTGTTGGAGAAGAGAGAAGGAGAGAAGGAGAGAAGGAGAGAAGGAGAGGAGGAAGAAATGAAAAGTGAGATTTTGGCGGCTAAAGTTTAGGATTCGTTCGTCAGACCAATTGGATTTCGTAGAGCAAGATAGACTTCCGAACTCATTTCTCTTATTTCAATTATAGTAGTCTTATAAAATGTTAAGAATAAAATTATATTTCTCTAAGATTTTACGATGTTTTCACAATGTAACTTTTAATATGTTGTTATATGCTTTGCTATGAACGGTTTGACTATAAAAAATCTCATTTTCTCATGTTGGTTTTTCGAATGTGAATTTCTGTGTATATGATTTGATTGTTATTTTTTTGGTAATTGCAATAGTTATATAAAAAAAATCTTGAAATGTTCATATTAATATCTCTCTGAAGTTGGAAGTTGAACTGACAAAGTTTAGTGGTATAATGTTATACATGCAATGGCGAATTCATGTATCATCTGAGTATTGCATTGGAATAATAATTTAATTACTGCTGCATTTGCATTTGCACTGTTTATAACATGACATTAGAGATATTCTGATATGTGAAAAAATGCACTCTCTGATATGTTACAAGAGCACTATATGTTTTGTTCTGATCCTATATGCCTAGTGTGATTGTGGGAGAGATTCTGGCCCCACTTGCTAAAAATAAGTAATATTGGCACTATTCTATTCTGATTCTGACCACTTGCTATATGAAGGTGTGGAAGATTAAAGGGAGAAATAAGTGCAAGTGGAGTTATAAGCTGACATCCAGACATATGCATTATAATTGTTGCATTTCATATATATATTAATGAATTAAGTATAAGTAATATTCTAAACTAAATGGTAGAAATTTTTGAATTCTGATGAATTATGAAAGTCAAGTACAAATGAATTTTTGATAGCAAACATTCTGTGATGTATCTTGAACCTCTGTGAAAGTGGCTTTATAAGTTTAAGCAATAACTTCAAGTATACATGGAAACCCCATAAAATTGTATTTTACTAGTACTTCATTTACTCTTTCTATATTTTTAATTATATTGCAATTTAGTATTTTAATTTGGATATTGATATTTGTAATGGATTAGGAAAAGAAGTCTACTGAGTCGGTTGTGCTCATTCCATAAATTTTCTAACATTTCAGGGAAAGGTAAAAGCCCAGTGAAGTAGAGAAAGGGGTAGAGGGAGGATCTTCTAGTTTGAGCGATTGAGGTATTACATTTGTAATCCCGTCTTAATTACTTTTGATGTATAGATGATTGGAAGTTAGTTGGATTATTTTACTCATATTTTGATGAGATGAAATGAAATGTGCAAAAGTGCTTGTATATTTTAGATTTTATAGTGGCTATGGTTGTCAATAGTGGTGGTTGAGAGTTTTTAATTATAGGTTTAGGATTTAAATCATTCTATTAGATCCTAAAACATCACAGACGAGGACTTGGTGAGGAGGACAACCAAGTAGGTGTTTGTGCTAAAACTCTCAGTGAGTAAAGCGAAGAGCATCATCCCACCTTTAGAGGAGAAGTTAAAGAAGAAGGTTGTGATGACTCTTGACACTGTTGAGGACTTGAAGCCAAGTTCCTCGAAGGTCCTATCCATTCCTCTAGGAAGGCATACAACATGGAGGGAATAGTCACTATTTCACTTAGCCACTTCGGAGGAAGATTTGAATGGAGTGCCCATCGCCATGCTTGCCTTTGTCACCTTGGGTGCTTGTGCGATAAACTGGCATACTACATATAAATTGACTCATAGCTATTGGAAGACTGTTAGGCAACTTTCCGATTTCTAGGAAGACATCTAGAAGATGAAGGCTCGTCTCCCGTAAGAGTTCGTTCTTCAACAAACGGTAACACTCAAATTTATCAAAAAAAGCGAGATAATTTTTTTTAAAAATTATACCAGACTTTTTGCACATCTCAAAAATCATCGAAACTATTTGTATATAATTTTACATTTGATTTTGATCGTTTTGATATATAGAAGTATATACAGATAATTAAGAATAATATTATATATACATTAATGTCTATTTTTATCCTTATCCACCCTTCCATTTTGGCATTGGCAGATTTGTGGAGAGTATTAAATTGAATTAAATGTTTAATTCTTATCCACTAATAATTATTGCCTAATAATCTATGCTAGTCCAAATCATCCTTATCCCATTTCACTTAACTGGCATGTGGAGGGAAAAATAGGAAATAAAAGGAGGAGAGATCTTGGTACATGAAACAATGAAGCAAAAAAAGGATGAAGAATGGAAGAAAGGAAAGAAAGAAAGAATAGAAGAGGAGAAAGGAAAGAAAGGAAGAAGAGAAGAGGAGATGAAGAAGAGATGAAGAGAAGAAGAAAAGGAGGAAAAGGAAAAAAAGTAAAAGAAGGGAGAATGGAGTTTGGTACAAAAAACAAAGAAGGAAAAAAAAAAAGAGGGGAGGAAGAAAAAATAAAAGAAGAGTAATGAAGAGAAGATAAGAAGAGGAGGGGTAGAAAGAAAGAAGAGAAAGGGAAAGAGAAGAAAGAAGAAGATAAAGGGAAGGATAATAAGAGGAAAAGGGAGAGGAAGAAAGATGAAGAAAAGGGAAAGTAGAGAAATCAAAACATTTGGTAAGAATCCTAATTTAATATTTTCTTCTACAAATTGAGTTTTGATTTGAGTTTATAAGGATTGAAGTTTTGAATGAGGAAAAAGCACTTTGAGTCAAAAAATTTATTTGAAGTTAATTGAATTAGTTTCGATGAGCTAAATTAGAAATTTATCTCAAAATTAGAAAATTGTTCTTATTAGATTGTTTACAAAAGAGCAAGACGTTGAGGTGATAGAAATCAGGATATTCATTCTCAAGACGATCCTATAATTTTGGTGAGATACTCAATTTCTAAATTCAAGAGCAAATATTTCTTAGAACTTAATAATTGTTAAATTTTATAATTTTATTGAATTGCAAATAGTTATTTCTTTATATTGAGCATGAAATGATGATTTTAATAAGTCTAATAAATTTCTATGGGATCACTTATTTAAAGAAATTTAAGATATTTAAAATCAAGGAGGATTAAATTGTTCATTGAAGTGCATAAACATTGAATTTTTTTTGTCATGTCAACCCTTGATGCTTGTTAAATTGATCTAAGTGATAATAGGTGAATATTAATGCTAAACAATATAATTTTAAATATTAATAATGATGATATTAAATTAAAAGTAGTTACTGAAAGGTCATGTCATGCAAGATATGTTGTCAGACTATGATGATCTGCGCAGGAAAGGTAGAAGTTCTGATGAGATGAGCTTGCATAGAAAAAAAGAGGAGATTCTTAACTATCGATCCTAGAAAGTTGATGCTATTAGGTTGCCTTGAGGTCGAAGAGCCATTAATAATTGCTTTGTTGGATTGTCCAAACTTTATTAGTGGTTTGTAGGGCTGATGGGCCAGATGACGACCAATGATGTAAATATTTTTTAATGTTAATTAATTTAGTTTCGATGAGGCAAATTAAGAATTTATCTTAAATTTAAAAAATTAATCTTATTAGGTTGTTTACGAAAGAATAAGATGTCCATGTGATAGAAGATGATCTTATAATTTAGGTTAGATACTCATTCTCTAACGTCATGAGTAAATATTTCTTAGGATTTAATAATTGTTAAATTCTATAATTTCATTGAATTGCAAGTATTTCTTCATATTGAGCATGACATGATGATTTTAATAAGTGTAATGAATTTTTATGAGGTCACTTATTTTAAGAAATTCAAGATATTTTAAGTCAAACATGTTTAAATTTTTTATTGAAGTGCATAGATAATGAATTTTTCTTGTCATGTTTACCATTGATGCATGTTAAATAGAAAAAAAAGTGGTAACATATGACTATTGATGCTAAACAATGTAATTTTAAATATGAATGATGATAATATTAAATTGAAAGAAGTTAATGAACAGTCATGTCACGTGAGATAGGTTGACAAACTATGATGATCTGCGCTGGAGGTAAAAGTTATAACGAGATGAGTTTCTTTAGAGAAAGAAAAGATTCACAACTATCGATCCTAGAAAGTTGATACTATAAGGTTCAACCTTGAGGTCGATGGTTCATTGATAATTACTATTTTGGATTGTCCAAACTTTATTAGTGGTTTTTGGGCTGACAAGTTAGATGACGAACAATGATATTAATGTGTCAAATGCCTATAATATTATATGGCGTTTCTAAGGAAATAAATGGGTGGTATGAAAATAAAAATGAAAACGGTGTAGTAAATTGATAAGTAGCATGCATTTCATAATTTAAAATTTGACAGATGCATTCAATCTTCTCACATTTTTTCATGCTATTGGATTGAAATTATGTCTGATATGTTTAAATTTCAAAGCCAATTTTCTTAGAAGTTATCACTACATTCAGCTAATTATATTTATAAAAAAAATGCTCATTTTAGGTCAAAAGTTCATCATGCATATTATTACCTTCTTCTTGTACAAGTGGGACTATAGGTAGCTAACCCAATTATTTTGTACCCCTGGATTATCGGTGGATGTATAATTACGGGATGTAATGTAGAAAAATAAACATGATATGAATTAAAGACTTCACAATATGTATAAATTTTCTATGAAAGTCTTAGAAGCTTTATGATATTTTTTGATGGTTTAAATTATGCACGCTTCTATACCAATGAGTATGAGAAAATCTATTAATGGATAAGATATATTTTTTGACGATTTAGTAGAACTATTTTTCACTCGCTCGATTCTATTAGTAAAGACATGATGGGTGTTGGTGGCAAATGATTCTGCTTAGGTTGTCCATCTTTGTTACGCCTCATGGGTGGCTAGAAGGGGGCTTAAACGGGGCGTGACTCAAACAACTAGGAATGTTGAGTCTAATTGATATATTAAGAGAGTCAATTATTATTTGCTTTGCTTTATGTCACGACCCGTCCCGGATGCTCGATCTAACGAGGCGGGTACGAAAGGTCGGACGATAGTACATTTTTCAAAAGTGTAAATTTACTCATCATCAAAACTTTTACAATATACTGAAGAGCCACTAATAAAAGAAAAATTCTATTTTACCTGTTGTCATTTGCACCTCGCCTTCTGTAAACATGTTCTTCTCTTTCAGCCATTACTTCTCTTATGATTTTCCTGAAACATTTAAACTCGTGGTTTGAGTTTACTAAGTAAACTCAGTGGGTAACTATATAAATTTATATAAAAATATAAATTAACATATATTCTTTCCTTTCTTAATCTTGTTTATTTCAATTCATTAACTTAATACTTCTTTGAATATTTTCATTTAAAATAATTTGAAGCATTTGTTATCTTTGATATTTCATTTACATTTCCTTTTCCCATTTAATTTGCACAGGAGCACCGTCTCAAAGTACCTAAAGGTACAACCTTTTCCATTTAATTTCCTTTTCCCCATTTCCATAGAAATTTCCTTTTCCTTTTTTTCGTGCACGAGTACGGCGTCCCCAGCCAGTACCATAAGGGGGTGACTCCTGTCGTTTTCAATACCCTTTTCCTTTATTCTTTTCTTTTCTCATTTTCATCGTTATTGATACAATTGCATACAACACATCTTACTTGTATCTCTATAAATATTACTTATCATTTGCATATACGAATCATGTACATGTATATATTTTCTTTCTAAACTTTACTTTCTAATTCTTTGATATACTCATAACATATCCTCTTTCTTTTCTATAATTGTACTCATACATGTCGTTGCTTATTTTAGTTAACTATTTCTCCAAAAGTAGAAAAAAAAATCATACATATAATCAATTTCGCATATACTTCTTTGAATACAAAAATAGAATGGAAATAAAGAAATTTTAAACTTTTAAAAATACCCACTTGAACTTTTCAGGTCTTCGACGAAGGGTGTTACTTCGAATTTCTCTCCAAATCTCTATCATCAAGAAATAAAGTTTTTATGAATTTGCTTTATCAAATAAAACTCGAGAATAGTTTCGAAATAGAATTTCTTACAATTGGATTTTCCAAATCTCCCTAAATCCTTCTTCCCGAAATTTCCTTTTTCCTCGCTTCAATCCCTTCCTTAACCTTCAAGAAATATATCGCTCACTTTAAACGAAGGAGGAGAAGAAATTTATAAGAAAATCTAAAAGAAATTTCAACAAACCTTTTTCCTTAATTTTTTCCTCGGTCGTTTCTTCCTTTCGTTGCAAATTCTCCCCAACCTTTGTTTCTATAACAATAAGAACGAAAAGGAGTTGTTAAATCTTACCCTCCAACGCGCTCGTTTGCTAAAATTGGAAGAAAACGAATTCTACCTTGCTCTCGCGTGAATTCCCGACCGTCCGCCCCTTCCTGTTCGCGCGATTGTTCGGTTCCGCGAACTGTCTGTTCCGCGAGATAAATAAAGGCGAGCCGGCCGGTTCGGGTGAACCGGCCGGATGAACCGGTTGTCACAATCTCCCTTCCTTAAAAAAATTTCGTCCTCGAAATTTAAACAAATAAACATGAACATACCTCAGTTAAAAAGATGAGGATATTGACTCCTCATTTCAGCTTCTCGCTCCCAGGTAGCATCTCTTTCTAATCCATGTTTCCATAAAATCTTCACAAAAGGAATTGCTTTATGCCTCAACTGTTTTACATCATATTCCAGTATCCTTTCTGGTTCTTCAATATATTTCAAATCAGGCTGCAAGTCAATCGATTTGGACTGTATTCTCTTTGAATCATCTGAGACATACTTCCGAAGCACTGATATGTGAAACACATTATGAATTCCTTGCATGTGTACTGGTAGATCCAATCTGTATGCCATATTCCCAATCTTTTCAATGATTTCATAGGGACCTATAAATCTTGGGCTCAACTTCCCTGTCTTTCCAAACCTTTGAACACCTTTCATTGGGCTAACTTTTAAGAAAACAAATTCTCCAACTTCGAATTCCACTGGTCGGTGCTTAGCATCATAATATTTCCGTTGCCTGTCCTGAACTGCCTTTAATCTGTCTCTGATCAATCTGATTTTGCTAGTAGCCTCATCTACCATTTCAGTTCCAATTATCTTTCTTTCACCAGTTTCTACCCAACACAAGGGTGTTCTGCACTTTCTTCCATAAAGGGCTTCATATGGTGCCATTCCAATACTAGCCTGAAAACTATTGTTGTAAGCAAATTCAATCAATGGTATGTGAGTCTCCCAATTTCCTCCAAAATCTAATACACATAATCGCATTAAATCTTCCAAAGTTTGAATTGTTCTTTCTGATTGCCCATCTGTCTGTGGATGAAATGCTGTACTGAAAGTCAATCGTGTACCCAAAGCTTCTTGAATTTTCTTCCACAATTTAGAAGTAAAACGGGCATCTCTGTCTGAAACTATAGATTTTGGAATCCCATGCAATCTCACAATTTCATCAATATAAAATTTTGCCAATTTTTCCACTGAATCTGTCTGTCTGATTGGTAAGAAATGAGCTGATTTGGTTAATCTGTCAATAATGACCCATATTGCATCTCGACTCTGCCTTGATCTAGGTAATCCAACTACAAAATCCATCGCAATGTCTTCCCATTTCCACTCAGGTATAGGTAGGGGTTGCAGTTGTCCACTTGGCCTTTGATGTTCTGCTTTGATCATCTGACAGGGAATGCATTTTGCTACAAATTCTGCAACACTTTTCTTTAATCCTGGCCACCAAAATAAACCTCTGAGTTCCTGATACATCTTTGTACTGCCTGGGTGAATTTCATAAGTTGAGAGATGAGCTTCTTGCAATATTTCTTCTCTTAAGCTTCCAACACTTGGAATACAAATTCTGCCCTTATACTTTAATAACCCTTCTCTATCAATAACAAAATTCTCTAATTGTCCTGCTTGTACCTTCTGTATGATGGCCTGAAATTTTTCATCTTGAGATAATGAATTGAGCACTCTATCTTTCAAAGTAGATTTGATCATCAGTTGATTCAACATCATATCTTTTGTCTCTTTTTGATTGATTACTGAAATCTCTAACTTTTCCATATCTCTGATAATCTGCTCCTGTTGGGTGATTAGCCAATTTGCATTTCCAAAGGTTTTTCTGCTAAGTGCATCTGCAACTACATTTGCCTTTCCAGGATGGTATTGTATGTTCAAGTCATAATCTTTAATGAGCTCTAACCACCTTCTCTGTCTCAAATTAAGCTCTTTTTGATTGAAAATGTACTTGAGGCTTTTATGATCTGTAAACACTTCACATCTGACCCCATACAGATAATGTCTCCATATTTTAAGTGCAAAAACTACAGCTGCCAATTCTAAATCATGAGTAGGATAGTTCTTTTCATGAATTTTCAGTTGCCTTGAAGCATAGGCCACCACTCTACCATGCTGCATCAGCACACAACCAAGTCCCCTTAAGGAAGCATCGCAGAAAATTTGAAACCCTTCTGAACCTGATGGAATTGTCAAGATTGGGGTAGTCATTAGGCAATTCTTTAACTTCTGGAAAGCTCTTTCACACTGATCACTCCATTCAAATTTCACTACTTTCTGGGTTAATCTGGATAATGGAACTGCTATCTGAGAGAACCCCTCTACAAATCTCCTGTAGTAACCAGCAAGTCCAAGAAAACTCCTCACCTCTGAAACTGTCGTTGGCCTTGGCCAATCTGATATAGCTTGAATTTTATTCTGATCAACTGAAATCCCTTCACCACTAATCACATGTCCCAGAAAATTAACACTGCTTAGCCAAAATTCACACTTTGAAAATTTGGCATATAACTTGTTCTCCTTTAATGTTTGCAACACTGCCTGCAGATGACTGGAATGGCTTTCTTCATCTCTTGAATAAATCAGAATATCATCAATAAACACAATCACAAATATGTCCAGGAATGGCTTAAAAACTCTGTTCATCAAATCCATAAATATAGCTGGTGCATTTGTCACCCCAAATGGCATTACCACAAATTCATAATGACCATATCTGGTTCTGAAAGCTGTCTTTGCTATATCTTCCTCCTTAATCCGTAGCTGATGATATCCTGATCTCAAATCAATTTTTGAGAAAACTGTAGCCCCTTCCAATTGGTCAAAAAGATCATCAATTCTGGGCAATGGATATTTGTTCTTAACAGTAAGCTTATTCAGTTCTCTGTAATCTATGCACATTCTGAAGCTCCCATCTTTCTTCTTTACAAACAGTACTGGAGCTCCCCATGGTGAGGAACTTGGCCTGATGAACCCTTTATCAAGCAATTCCTGTAACTGACCTTTCAGCTCCTGTAACTCTTTGACTGCCATTCTGTAGGGTGCTCTTGCCACTGGTTCTGAACCCGGTATCAATTCAATAGTGAAATCTATCTCTCTTTCTGGTGGTAATCCTGGCAAATCATCTAAAAACACCTCTGGATACTCTCTGATTACAGGTATATCTTTCAACTCTTTAACTTCTTTATTTGTATCCTTTACTTGAGCAAGAAAACACTGACATCCTTTGGATACAAATTTGTATGCTTTCAAATAAGTGATTATCATTGAAGAAATTCCTCTCTCACCATAAAACTTTAATTCTCCTTCTGGAAATTTAAACTTCAAAATTTTCTTGTTGCAATCAATAATCACAAAATGCTTTGATAACCAATCCATTCCCAATATCATATCAAACTCTTGCAATGGTAAAACATTCATTGAAGCTTCAAACTCTCTTTCATTTAATTTGAAAGTTACTTTACATACACCTTTCACATTTATAAATGATCCATCTGGCATTAAAACTTTCAAAATTACATTGATTTCACAAACATTCAATCCAACACTTTTAACCAATTCTTCTGAAATGAAGGAGTGTGAAGCTCCTGTATCAAATAGAATCCGTGCAGGCTTTCCTTGCATCATAATTATACCTATAAAATTTCATAAGAAAACATAAACATACATCATTCTTTTAATAATATTTTCATAATACATATTCATTCACTTCTCATTTTTATCACCTGTAATCACTTCAGGTGAATCCTTAGCATCCTTCTGAGTTAGTGCATATACTCTAGGCAGAGTATTCTGTCGGCTTTGACTTGATCCTGGAGTTGATGCAGCTGATTCCACTGTTCTTGGTCTTCCAACATTCCTCTGAGATCCAGTATTCATCCTTGACTCTCCTGTTGGTCTTTGCCCCAGAGTAGGACAGTTCTTAGCTATATGACCTGGTTGATGACACCAGAAGCAATTATTTGTACCAGATAAGCATTCTCCTTTATGTTGTCTTCCACATTTGCTACAACTGTTCACACTTGAACTGTCACTGCTACTGGACTTTGTCTTTTTCCAATTAAATTTTCCACCTTGTGAAATAGACTTGCTATGTGAATCCTGAGGGACTCCTATAACCTCTCCACTTTTCCTCTTCTGAAAATCACGTCTTCTTTGAGTATTTTGCATGTCTGCTTCTATCTTTCTAGCTTTCTCCACTAGCACCACATAATCTTCAATTTCGAAAGGAACCAGGGGTTGCCTAATTACATCCTTCAGTCCAGATAAAAATTTATGACATTTTTCCTCTGCCGTTTGTATTAACTGGGGAGCATATCTGGATAGGGTGGTAAATTCAGCCTCATACTGCATCACTGATCTTTCTCCTTGTACTAATCTCATAAATTTATCTTGCATCTGTCTTCTCACTGTAAGAGGTACGAACCAATCTCTGAATATCTGAGTGAAGTCATTCCACCTGATTTGCATGCCAGGTATTCCTTCAAATTTGTCTTGATACAGTCCTCTCCACCACCTTTCAGCTTCTCCTTCTAGTGCAAAGGTTGCCAATGTAACTTTTCTCTCTTCTGGACAGTTCATACCTTCTAATATCTTTTCAATCCTCAGTAACCAGTTTTCAGCCTCTATTGGTCCCTCTATTCCTTTGAATAATGGTGGTCTCATATCTTGAAATAATTTCAGATATTTATCCATGACTATTCCACCACCACTACTACTCCCTGACGGTTGATTTCTTGAATCTTGAATCAGCTGAGTCACAGCTGTCATCATTTGTGCCAGTGCATCAGGATTAACATTAACATTAGGCACTGATCTTCCCATTTCCTCTTCTCTAGGATTATCCTGATTCCTGTTATCAATAAAATATTCATTTCACATTAAACTTTCAATCATTGATATTCATCCTAATGGCTCTTTCAGTATGATTCAGATCTTAATTGGCTCTGATACCACTTTTGTCACGACCCGTCCCGGATGCTCGATCTAACGAGGCGGGTACGAAAGGTCGGACGATAGTACATTTTTCAAAAGTGTAAATTTACTCATCATCAAAACTTTTACAATATACTGAAGAGCCACTAATAAAAGAAAAATTCTATTTTACCTGTTGTCATTTGCACCTCGCCTTCTGTAAACATGTTCTTCTCTTTCAGCCATTACTTCTCTTATGATTTTCCTGAAACATTTAAACTCGTGGTTTGAGTTTACTAAGTAAACTCAGTGGGTAACTATATAAATTTATATAAAAATATAAATTAACATATATTCTTTCCTTTCTTAATCTTGTTTATTTCAATTCATTAACTTAATACTTCTTTGAATATTTTCATTTAAAATAATTTGAAGCATTTGTTATCTTTGATATTTCATTTACATTTCCTTTTCCCATTTAATTTGCACAGGAGCACCGTCTCAAAGTACCTAAAGGTACAACCTTTTCCATTTAATTTCCTTTTCCCCATTTCCATAGAAATTTCCTTTTCCTTTTTTTCGTGCACGAGTACGGCGTCCCCAGCCAGTACCATAAGGGGGTGACTCCTGTCGTTTTCAATACCCTTTTCCTTTATTCTTTTCTTTTCTCATTTTCATCGTTATTGATACAATTGCATACAACACATCTTACTTGTATCTCTATAAATATTACTTATCATTTGCATATACGAATCATGTACATGTATATATTTTCTTTCTAAACTTTACTTTCTAATTCTTTGATATACTCATAACATATCCTCTTTCTTTTCTATAATTGTACTCATACATGTCGTTGCTTATTTTAGTTAACTATTTCTCCAAAAGTAGAAAAAAAAATCATACATATAATCAATTTCGCATATACTTCTTTGAATACAAAAATAGAATGGAAATAAAGAAATTTTAAACTTTTAAAAATACCCACTTGAACTTTTCAGGTCTTCGACGAAGGGTGTTACTTCGAATTTCTCTCCAAATCTCTATCATCAAGAAATAAAGTTTTTATGAATTTGCTTTATCAAATAAAACTCGAGAATAGTTTCGAAATAGAATTTCTTACAATTGGATTTTCCAAATCTCCCTAAATCCTTCTTCCCGAAATTTCCTTTTTCCTCGCTTCAATCCCTTCCTTAACCTTCAAGAAATATATCGCTCACTTTAAACGAAGGAGGAGAAGAAATTTATAAGAAAATCTAAAAGAAATTTCAACAAACCTTTTTCCTTAAATTTTTCCTCGGTCGTTTCTTCCTTTCGTTGCAAATTCTCCCCAACCTTTGTTTCTATAACAATAAGAACGAAAAGGAGTTGTTAAATCTTACCCTCCAACGCGCTCGTTTGCTAAAATTGGAAGAAAACGAATTCTACCTTGCTCTCGCGTGAATTCCCGACCGTCCGCCCCTTCCTGTTCGCGCGATTGTTCGGTTCCGCGAACTGTCTGTTCCGCGAGATAAATAAAGGCGAGCCGGCCGGTTCGGGTGAACCGGCCGGATGAACCGGTTGTCACACTTTAAGTTTGTATTACCATGAAAAACTCCTTAAAATGCTTGCAATTATTTATGTTAGAGCAGAAATGCTGTACTTAAATGCTTGTTAACTCAACTCTCAACAAGTTTGAACAAAGAAAGAGGATTGTGGCAGGTTAATGATGATGATGATGATATGCTAGATCCCTCCTTGCAAAGTGAGATATTTTACTTCAATTTGTAATTTCACATTTTAATAATCTTAAACGTGGAATTTACACTTAATTGGACTCTAAGATTATATATAAAGGCTAATTGCAAGTGCAAATCTCAAAGACGTTCTCTAATTCATGCACAAGATTTTGGCTTTGTTTGGAGCAGCTTTTTGACTGCTTTGTGGTAAGAAAGCAATTAGTAAAAATAATGTGTTTGAAATACAGCTTTTTCACCTTTTTTTCACAATTTGGCCTTTAAAAAACTGTTTCTAAAATGTATGTTTAAAATGGTGGCTGAGAAAAGAGCTTTTAAAAGTAAAAACAGAAAAGTTGAATCTGCCTCAAACAAAATTATTATTGCCTTTGTTTAAACCTATATATTGCTTAGTTTGACACTGGATATGATAGAATACCAACTTAAGCTGCAGACTTTTTTTAGGAACTAAAAGATTGATTCAGAAGCCTTAAAAAAAAAGAGAAACAACTGCAATAGTCTTTGATTCTATCACAACAGCATCTATCTGCTAATGAAGCTGGCTGTTTACAATGAAGATGGCTGGAAAAGATGTCTACTAGAAATAACTATTTCACATTTTTGGTTGTCATCTTTAGTTGATTGTATACATGATGAAGAACACATAGTCAAGTGCATGAAATCTTTTTCTTGCATCTCATCATTGCCTTTTTTTATTTCACTGGCATTTTATCTATGTTGAATTTAAAAAATGATCACTGCTTAAACATTATTCTCGTTCTAGAGTTTCCATGAAAGCTTTCTACCAAGAAAAAATTGAGATATCAGCAATTAGGTTAGACTACAATATGTTTTTATTGTTTAAGAAAATAAGTTTTTATATTTTAATTGAAAAGCTGATAACAAGGTTGTCAATTCAGGAGATTCAATAAGAAGTAGGTTCAACTTTAACGATTTTTTCTAAATGATATGTGGGATGAGATAATTAATGGATGGCGTGTATCCATATGATAGATGTTCTAGAAAATCTTCACTATTGCAACCATTACTACACCGCCGTGATGACCGGTTTTGACTACAGTTTACAATTTCCGGATTGGATTTCCATTCGCTAATGAAAGATTAAATTGCAACAATGGCATCGTTTATGCATTTTTACCATTTTTTTTTAAAGTGGAATCTGAAATGGATTAATACTAATGATGGGGTAGATTCAGCCCTTTGGCTGGCCCTAGCTATGGAGAACTTGCCAGGGCAATGACAATTTTTATCGCCTTTTACTCTGGTGCGTTGAAAACTGAAGCAAGTCTTTTTAGTAACATAAAACCAAAAAAATATTCGTTGTGACATTCAGAAGTGGGAAGTGACTGCTTCCGTTCACCTTCACGAAACTAATTTCAGCTTATTGAACAAATCTAAATAAAGAGCAGCTTTAAATTTGGATCATCATACAAATATATGTTAATTTCAAATAGTGTTGTTGAATATCAAATAATAGTCAACAATTGAAAACATATTTTTCATGACTGGTTAAAATGGAAAAAAAAAATTGATTGGTGTTCTGTGATAAGAATATATTTGAAATCTGATGGATAAATTTTATTAAATTGCAATTAGATTGATTATGCTATATGGATCCAAGTGTTTTTGTGATGAAGAAATCATTGGTTTCAAATAGAGTATGGCGAAACTGAGAATGTAAAGGCGGACTTTTTGGCAAAGACTAGGTCAAACAGAGTAATCGTTGTCCTAAGAAAGCTGTTAGGTAGAATTAAATTTGAAAGTAATAGGAAATAAGGGGCAGACTGGAGGAAACTAGGTGAGAAATTGTTCAAGAATACTTACTCAAGTTAGAGTTAACACTTCATGTATCATTTAAACTTTAAAGAGCTCTGTCATGTTTCCCTGTGCAACTAAGATCCAGCCAAACCCCGTCTTATTTTAATGGTATTATTCCAGCAAGCTCTTCCTTTAATCCCACTTAGAAGATAATTATATTTAAGCACACCATTTCTGGGGTGTTTTACTTCAATACTTTCTTACTTTGCTATCTGTTAGGTCATTGATTTGCTTTACTTTTCATAGCTGTTTTTTTCTATGTAAGTTTGGTTGAATTTGTTTTCTGTAAGTTGCTATATCAAAAAATACTTGCTTCCAACCGTCTGTTTTTTTTTTTCTCTCAGGCACTGCATTAGCTGCAGTATTTATTAATCTAGCTGTAGAAAACTTCTCTGGCTGGAAATATGCTGTGACTTTCTCCATAATACAACATTCCTACTTTTTGGGTTTCGTGGTATATGCTATATTCAACCTGGCTCTAGTTCTTACCTCTGTATTCATCGTTACTCAATTTGCTCCAGCAGCAGCAGGGTCTGGTATTCCAGAGATTAAGGGATACCTAAACGGTGTGTATTATTTACTTACATAGCATTGATATTCTTTTTGCAACTATGATGAAGTTGATCAATGATGTAGGAGTTGATACACATGGAATTCTTCTCTTTAGAACTTTGATCGGAAAGGTCTGGATTATCAGTTCCCCTACCCTTTATCAGGCTCATGCTTATGGTAAATATATTACTAAAAGGTTTCTTCATTTTCTGTGCAGGTATTCGGAAGCATTGGCTCAGTTGGAGGAGGGCTTGCACTGGGAAAAGAAGGTCCACTTGTTCACACTGGTGCCTGTATCGCATCTCTTCTTGGTCAAGTATAGTTTTGGTGCTTGTTTCTTGTACTTAAATCTAGTCATCAATTTAGTGCCATTGCATTTTATATATGTGAAAATAGCTAAATTTACCTATTTTTCAAAATGCTTGTAATTTCAAGTTACACTTGTTTTTGTGCGCTTGTTTCCTGGCTGTGTTTATGTTTGCGTGAGTGAATGCATGCGGATGGGTTGATTGGTGGAACTCAGCTTTTTCTTACCATCTTTTTCTGATGGCTTGTCCGTCCATGCCCACTTGTGATTTGTGAATGTGATTATTATCACTGAACTTATAATGTACATTTTCTGAATAGTAATCATGCTAGATGCTTTTCCTGCAATGCAATGTTAATACTGTCAGGCTTTGGATATCATTATTTTGTGTAGTAGAAAAATTCCAACCATTGAGCCAGTTCTTGCACCAAACACTAATATGACAACATCATCACAGCATTTTCCTCTTTGCAGATTGCTGTGTCCCTTCCTCCCTGCTTGTTAATGTGAGATGTTTCCTTATGCTAATTTATTATACTGCGCACCATCTGTGTGCAGTCCTTTGTTGCACGATAAGCTGGTGTTCCAAAAATGATTCATCATACAAAATGGTGCTAATTATTAGTCCATACTATTCAGTAAAACTTCTTAGCTGTTCACTGGTTCATGCTCTTAGGATTGGCGATCTTTTTGGCTGAAAAAACACATGCTTTATGCATCCATATGCAGCTGCTGGTGTTATATTTTTTTGTAAAATAAAATATTAAAAATATAAACTAAATAAATATAAGTAAAGTGGTTTATGGGTTAATTTTGGCTCTTTCCTCCAGTTATAGGTCAATTTATTGCCATAGATAAGAAATCCATTTTTTGCTGGCCCATTTCTTTATCTTACCATATAAATCATTTGGATTCGTTTTTTTCAATGAAGTTGATGCGGTCACTGGTTAGTTTCAGGCTCCATCTTGTCCACTGTGAGGATATTTCTTTTAATTTGTGTGCCGATTTGCATCTCAGTATAGTGTGGTTTTATGAAGTTTCAGGATTGAATTTGTCCCTATGGTTAATCAGTTATAGAGATTATTTGAGAAAGTTCTGCATCTTCCTTTTGAACTATGTCGTGCCAGAAACTTAGAAGGAAATGTGCCAAATATGTAAAAATATTTGCCTGTTTTTATGGTTAAGTGCTGACTCCAAATTGTTGGGGTCAGCTTAGTAATGACGCGGAGTTCTAATTTCTTAGTTTTGCTTACTCATTCCAATTTCTTGTGGTTTTGGTTAAAGCATTCCTTTTTATATTTTCTGAATTCGTCATATAATTTCTTTTATTAACTAAGATGATGTTTCGTGGAAAGATTTTCCTAAATTAGAATAATATCAAACATTTAGTTGACATATCTATACAACATTGAAAGGGGAAGAAGGCTTAATAAACTGACCTAAAGCATATGTTATATGAGGCCAGTTATCCGCTTCTACTTAATGTTGCTTGTATCCTCCTTGCTCATTGCCATTTGCTAATATCTAGTTTCCAGTCTGTTAACGTGATTACATTACAATTGCATTACAATTGTTTGATTAACTGCAGGGCGGATCTACGAAGTATCATTTCAGTTCATCATGGCTACGTCCATTTGAGAGTGATCGAGAAAGGCGTGATCTCGTAAGTTGCTCTCTCAAAAAAAAAAAAAAAAAGTTGTCTGTGTAGATCCTTTGGAATGTGAAATTGGTTGACCTTAAATTTCTTTTGTTGATAGCTTTGTATGGAGAACCAGTTAAAATATAGATGCTATAAGTGCATGCGATGATATTATTATTAAAAAAATTAACCAAAATTTATTTTAAATTTCGTTGTAATAAATATTTGAAATAATTTATGGTTATAGTATTTCGAAATAGGAATTAAATTTTAAATACCTCTTGACTTAGGCTTTGTTTTGGATAAATTTCTTATTACTTTTTAAAACAATTTTTTCGAACAAAAATTTTTAGTTTAAGAAAATTTTATATTAAAAAACTGCTTTAGAAACAGGGGCGGAACCAGCCTTTCATCGTAGGGGGGGCAAAATTTTCTTATTAATAGACAAATATTAAAAAAATAAAAAACAAAATGAGGACATAATTCAAAGTGAAATCTTGTATTCCAATATGATGTAAAAATTGTAAATCATTACAATTTTATCAATCTATTTTGCATTTTTTTATAATATTGGATTACATCTTCATTGGGAATCAAATCAAATACATCTTTTTCAATGTAAGTCACAAGACAATCGTTGAGCCAATCATCACCCATCCTACTACGCAAACGATGTTTGATAATTTTCATTGTTGAAAATGCTCTCTCCACTGTAGCAGTAGCAATTGGTAAAGTTAATGCTAAAGTAATAAGTCTGTAAACTAGAGGATACATATCATTCTTCTTGAACTTAACATTCTGCTTTGCAAGATCAACAATGCTTCTAAGAGAGGAGAACTCTTCACTGGTCCGCATATCAATAATATAAGTTGATAATTGACTTTTAAGAGCAACAACTTCAATTATAGAAAAATCACTTGGATATAACTCTGCTAGACATATCAACTTCCCCTCATCATAAGCATGAAAAGAATCACTTGGATTTAAGCATAACACACAAAGTAGTAACTCAGTACTAGATTCAGAAAATCGATTATTTAGCTCTTTAAGTTGCATGTCAACTACATTATAAAATAAATCTGCATGATAATGATGTAGATTTGTTATTTATTCACCTCTTCGCACTACTCGACGGCAAGTTTTGTATGTTTCATTCATGTTTGGAACAACAACTTCAAAAACACCACAAAAACATGTCACTTTGGCTAGTAAAGCATTCCATCCATTCTCCCTTAGTAGTTGCAGTCGTTGTTTAGATATTTGAACCAATTTCATCGCATTTTCAATGTCTTGATCTTTTTTTTGTAATGATTGCGATAACTCATTCGTAATGCCCAATATATCAATCATCAAATGCATTGTAAAAATAAAATCAAAAGACTCCATTATATCATCAGAACACCCGCTTCAACCGATTGCTGATCATGAATCCCTTCTTCCTTAACAATCTCTAGGACCTCAATCACAGAAGCATTCATACGCATGAGACTAATCAAAGAATGGAAATGCGAACTCCAACGAGTATCACTAGATTTCTATAAATTAGTCTCTTGATTCAAACCTTTTCTACTTATGAGATTGCCATTTTTAAGATGAAGAAGGACTTTATCATGCTGAATACTTTTAAGAGTATCGGATCTCTTACAGGAAGCTCCAATAGTATTAATAATTCTAGAAGTGAACTCAAAGAGATGCTTTACTTGCCAATGATTCTTTGCCAATGCTACCAAACATAATTGGAGTTGATGAGCGAAACAGTGAACATAAAATGCTTGAGGATTATCATTTAGAATAAGGGCCTTTAAACCATGAAATTCCCCTCGTATATTGGATGCCCCATCATAACCTTGATCACGTATCATTTGTATGCTCAAAGAGTGTTTAGCTAGAATGTCTTCAATGACTGCCTTTAGTGTAACTGCATTAGTGGATGTGACATGTTTGATACCTATAAATCTTTCAATCACTTGGCCCAACTTATCTACATATCTCACAGCAATAGCAAGTTGTTCCTTTGTAGAAACATCATGAGATTCATCAACTATAATTGAGAAGTACGAGTTACCAATATATTTCATGATATATCTTAAAGTTTTAGCTGATGCAGCAATACATATTTCTTTTTGGACTTTTGGTGAAGTTAACTTCAGATTTGAGCTAGCATATATGCAGATGTCACTATCTTAATTTCTTCATTATGATCAGCTAGAAAGTCAAATAGCTCTAAATAATTTCCTCGATTATCTGAATTGGAAGACTCATCATGACCACGAAATAATAACCCCTGACGTAACAAAAATCTAACACAATCAATGGCTGCAGTCAACATTATCCTATATTCTTTTTTGTTCTTATCATCTTTGCTTAACCATAAAGCAGGAAGACTGTGTTCTTGTATTTTCATCAAATCTTCACATTTTTGTCTAGCCTTATTATGTATGCTATTGTGATCTCCAATATGATATAATAATTTCTCTTTCTTCTTCCAGTTTTTGAAACCTTCTCCAACAAATGAATCCCCACCACCTTGACCTTTAATGATCTGCTCTTGAGGTTTAAATATCAATTTCTACTCGCTCTTTTCTCTTTAAATAACGCTCCATTATTTAACCCTAAAATGAAATTTATTATCAAGAAAAAACAACCGTCAATTAAAATATTTACATCATAACAACCAAGTATGCTTATACAATAGAAACTTCAACTTAAACATTAAAAACTATGCTATGCTTATTTTATTAACTAAATGCCCGTTTATAGAAATATCATGACTTAGATAATGAATTAACAATTATTTATTTAAACTAAAAGAAAGTAATCCAAAGAAATAATTATAAACTAATAACATAGTCTAATAAGTTATAGAGTAAGATATTTATGAAGAGAACACCCCTCTAGAATGAATGATACTTTGCCATAACAAAGGCTTGAATTGGGAAATATAACATGGATGAAAGCTTTCACAACTAGGACTGTTCAGAAAACATATCAAAGTTATGAACAAATATAATTATGGCTTTGTTTGGTTAATAAACATCTCAATGTTACATCATATTATTAAAGAGCTATCAGTTGTTTGATTTGGTGACATTTCTAAATAACAAATTTATGAATAATATGAATCAAAAACATATTCTTTTACATATAATATTTACATCTGAACAATGCTGAACTAAACAGCCCAATGATTTCTCTATAGCTAGACACAATATAGATGAGCAAATTTAACCATATAAAGTGTAATTCACAGTTTTTTTTGCTTCTGATACATAACTGAGAAAAAATACCGTTTGGATTCCTTTTCTTTTTACCGTTCTATAATCTGTGAGATACTCTTGTTTCTAGGTTAGGATTTCTGAAAGCTAAGCTGAATCCTACTCTTGAAAGTTGAATCTATAAGCTATTAAACCATAAATAATTGATGAAAAAATAGTGCTTCTAAAATCTAAGAACTGAAAAATAAATAGTGCTTCTAAAAATCTAAGAAATCTAGTTGTTTGCATTTGAATGATGAATAACTGTAGAATCAAAAAATTTCGGCGGAAGAAGCGAAGAAATCAGCGGAAGAAGCAAAGAAATGCGCGGAAGAACGGAAGAAATGTCGAAGAAGACTTACCAGAGCACTTAGAATGATGAAAAATGAAGTCCTTTCCGGTCGCCTCCTCCGATTCAAGCTTCAAGAACAAAAAATCAAAACAGTTGGAGATGTAGATGGCGATCGCGTTCGTTCGGAGTGGAGCGAGTATCGTGTTCGTTCGGAGAAGACAGCGGAGCGACCGAGCGAGTATCGTGTTATTTTTTATTTCGGCGGGGCAAATGTGGAGAAAAATTTGATATTAGGGCAAATTTTAAGATATTGAAGGGGCAAATTACCTAACAGCCCTTAGACTTAAAGGGATTTTACATTTTTCCGGGGGGGCAATTGCCCCCCTGCCGCTACAGTGATTCCGCCCCTGATCCCAATTAAACCCACAGAGAACACAAGTGCTCTAAATATTATTTCCCATCAAACCCATATAAAGAAGTGCTAATTCGACCTTGCATTTGATGCACTCGTGAGCTTGACTTTTGCAAAGTGCAAAAGTGCAAGTGAGGTTTAATTGGGATCAAGCTCACGAGTTCATCCATGTTATATTTCCCAATTCAAGCCTTTGTTATGGCAAAGTGTCATTCATTCTAGAGGGGTGTTCTCTTCATAAATATCCTACTCTATAACTTATTATACTATGTTATTAGTTTATAATTATTTCTTTGGTTTACTTTCTTTTAGTTTAAATAAATAATTATTAATTCATTATCTAAGTCATGATATTTCTATAAACGGGCATTTAGTTAATAAAATAAGCATAGCATACTTTTTAATGTTTAAGTTGAAGTTTCTATTGTACAAGCATACTTGTTTGTTATGATGTAAATATTTTAATTAACGGTTGCTTTTTCTTGGTAATAAATTTTATTTTAGAGTTAAATAATGGAGTGTTATTTAAAGAGAAAAGAGCGAGTAGAAATTGATATTAATAATCTACCATCAGATCCAGGACTCCGACTTCTTATTTGGAGTTATGATGTTAATGATAGAGATATGATTAGGAGATCTTATCTACTGAAGGGACCTCATCAACCGAGAAGTCATCAATTTCCTCAAACTTTATATGAAAATATTGCACGTAGGTTCAATCCGAAATGGTTTGATGAATACTCTGATTGGTTAGAGTACAGTGTGCAAAAAGATGCTATTTTTTGTCTTTATTGCTATCTATTTAAACCTCAAGAGCAGATCATTAAAGGTCAAGGTGGTGGGGATTCATTTGTTGGAGAAGGTTTCAAAAATTGGAAGAAGAAAGAGAAATTATTATATCATATTGGAGATCACAATAGCATACATAATAAGGCTAGACAAAAATGTGAAGATTTGATGAAAATATAAGAACACAGTCTTCCTGCTTTATGGTTAAGCAAAGATGATAAGAACAAAAAAGAATATAGGATAATATTGACTGCAACCATTGATTGTGTTAGATTTTTGTTACGTTAGGGGTTATCATTTCGTGGTCATGATGAGTCTTCCAATTCAGATAATCGAGGAAATTATTTAGAGCTATTTGACTTTCTAGCTGATCATAATGAAGAAATTAAGATAGTGACATCTGCATATGCTAGCTCAAATCTGAAGTTAACTTCACCAAAAGTCCAGAAAGAAATATGTCTTGCTGCATCAGCTGAAACTTTAAGATATATCATGAAAGATATTGGTAACTCGTACTTCTCAATTATAGTTGATGAATCCCGTGATATTTCTACGAAGGAACAACTTGCTATTGCTGTGAGATATGTAAATAAGTTGGGCCAATTAATTGAAAGATTTATAGGTATCAAACATGTCACATCCACTAATGCAGTTACATTAAAGGCAGCCATTGAAGACATTCTAGCTAAACTCTTTGAGCATACAAATGATACGTGATCAAGGTTATGATGGGGCATCCAATATGCGAGGGGAATTTCATGGTTTAAAGGCCCTTATTCTAAATGATAATCCTCAAGCATTTTATGTTCACTTTATGTTCACTGTTTCGCTCATCAACTCCAATTATGTTTGGTAGCATTGACAAAGAATCATTGGCAAGTAAAGCATCTCTTTGAGTTCACTTCTAGAATTATTAATACTATTGGAGCTTCCTGTAAGAGATCCGATACTCTTAAAAGTATTCAGCATGATAAAGTCCTTCTTCATCTTAAAAATGGCAATCTCATAAGTGGAAAAGGTTTGAATCAAGAGACTAATTTACAGAAATCTAGTGATACTCGTTGGAGTTCGCATTTTCATTCTTTGATCAGTCTCATGCGTATGTATGCTTCTGTGATTGAGGTCCTAGAGATTGTTAAGGAAGAAGGGGTTCATGATCAGCAATCGGTTGAAGCGAGTGTTCTGATTGATATAATGGAGTCTTTTGATTTTATTTTTACAATGCATTTGATGATTGATATATTGGGCATTACGAATGAGTTATCACAATCATTACAAAGAAAAGATCAAGACATTGAAATGCGATGAAATTGGTTCAAATATCTAAACAACGACTGCAACTACTAAGGGAGATTGGATGGAATGCTTTACTAGCCGAAGTGACATGTTTTTGTGGTGTTTTTGAAGTTGTTGTTCCAAACATGATGAAACATACAAAACTCGCCGTTGAGCAGTGCGAAGAGGTGAAGAAATAACAAATCTACATCATTATTGTGCAGATTTATTTTATACTGTAGTTGACATGCAACTTCAAGAGCTAAATAATCGATTTTCTGAATCTAGTACTGAGTTACTACTTTGTTTGTCATGCTTAAATCCAAGTGATTCTTTTCATGCTTATGATGAGGGGAAGTTGATATGTCTAGCGGAGTTATATCCAAGTGATTTTTCTATAATTGAAGTTGTTGCTCTTAAGAGTCAATTATCAACTTATATTATTGATATGCGGACCACTGAAGAGTTCTCTTCTCTTAGAAGCATTGTTGATCTTGCAAAGCAGATTGTTAAGTTTAAGAAGAATGATGTGTATCCTCTAGTTTACAGACTTATTATTTTAGCATTAACTTTACCAGTTGCTACTGCTACAGTGGAGAGAGCATTTTCAGCAATGAAAATTATCAAACATCGTTTGCGTAGTAGGATGGGTGATGATTGGCTCAACGGTTGTCTTGTGCCTTACATTGAAAAAGATGTATTTGATTTGATTCCCAATGAAGATGTAATCCAATATTATAAAAAAATGCAAAATAGATTGATAAAATTGTAATGATTTACAATTTTTACATCGTATTGGAATACAAGATTTCACTTTGAATTATGTCCTCATTTTGTTTTTTATTTTTTTAATATTTGTCTATTAATAAGAAAATTTTGCCCCCCCTACGATGAAAGGCTGGTTCCGCCCCTGATTGGGATGTATTCTTGAGAGTTATTGTATTGTAATATTATTAGCTGATTCATCTCGTCAGAAACTTTGACATTATCATCTCGTTAGATGGTATGTTGTAAATGGAAACTTTATTACCTTATAAGTTCTTTCGAAGGCTTCTTAATGATTGCTTTTGCTAAAAGATTGACCTTGTAAACTTAATTGCGCACATTAGACTAAGTGCTCAGATATGAGCAGATGAAGAAGGCCATGGAAGATAATCCATATTCTCTAGCAGCATATGGATGCTGTATCTGCTAGCACTAGCTCAGCTATTGACGACATTGATAAAAAGCTTGTAGAAAAATAAATCTATTTGTGCATTATAAACTAAAGGATATCATTTTTTTGAACTTTCAGGCATTACTTATGTTTTTATACTTGATCTTGTTATGGCAACCACATCAAGACTACCTTGATGCAAATAATAATTTGTTTGGCAATATCATCCCCAATCGTATGGTTTCTCTTGGATGGTCAATATGGCAATAATGAGATTGGGGGAACAAATTAAAGAGTGGGTTGTCATTTTATTCTGTTCAGAAATGATTGTCCAAGGCTTTTGGGAGACAAGCTCATCACGCGTTGGACACTTGCAGTTTGGTTTTATTAACTTGTTCGTGGTAAACTTTGTTTTTATCATATTATCATTAACTTGCCCATTGTCTCTCTTTCTTTCTGGTGTGATTTAATTTATCTTAATCAAAATAAAGGGATTGATAAAGTTCTTAAACTGAATGCTTCATTGAATTTAGGTGTAGCTACACGTTGCTCGTTGCTGTAATGTCTAGTAATAAAGTTTCACATTGCTCGATGCTGTAATGTCTAATACAAGTATAAATCTTTCAAATTCCTCCCTTGGTCTTTGAATATCATGCTTTTGAATGTTTGGTGGTTGCATTGCAATTTAACCGATATCAATCCAGATTATCCTTTTGATGAGATGCTCGGGTATATTCTGAATTGGTACAACTTTTGTTTCTTTTTTTTGGCTGTTTGAAAGGTGACCTGTGGATGTGCAGCTGGGGTTGCTGCTGCTTTTAGAGCTCCAGTTGGTGGTGTGCTCTTTGCTCTAGAAGAAGTTACATCTTGGTATGCATGATTTCTTTTGACTGTATGTTATGCTACAGGCAGCCTCAGCAACAGTTGGCTTAATTTTATTTAACTCATGCTCTTAAGATCGGCCATTTAACAGTATCAGCCCTTTTCTTTTATTTTGACTGTTCTCACCATTTTTATGTTATCTTTGCCCTCATGCTGCACTAAGTTGAGCGTTATTAACCTAACCGTTGCCTTCGGTTATTCCAGCAAATATTTTATTGAGTTAGTTTACATCTTATCTTTTGCAATCCATGTATTTTACTGGTTTGGTCTTGGATGCTCAAAGGGAAGGCCTAATCTTCGCATCATTTTCATAATTTGCCACACTTAAGCCTTTTCTTCTTCTTTTCTCCATAATCTTCTAATACATTGATACTTATCCTACGACAAGAACTCAATTTCCTTAATTGATCTGGAATTCTTGAACATCATTTCGCTAAGAGGAATTTAATATATTAAAACCATTAATATGTTTCCATGAAACTAATCCTCAGAACTTGGTGTTTAAGATGTTTTTTTGTGCACTTGGCATGCAGCAACATATGTTTCAAACTAATGACTTCTCATTCCTTATAAATGCTTGAAGGAAGGACATCCAACCCTTCTGCCAAACAATTCAGGTGTATACATTCTTACTGTATCATTTCAGATTTGCTTAACTGAATTTTGAAGAATACTGGTTAAAGGATATACTCTTTTTTATTTGATGTTGACATATTTTTTTCTAGTTGAATTTTAACTTATGCTTTTGTTAAATAATGGTTAATCCTTAAAACTCAGCTAGATAAAATACAATCGACATAACTTGGCATATCAATCTTTTATGCTCTTAATGCAGTGAATATTCATTAGGAGGGTTTACATGTATGACTCTTAAATCTTCTCTATTAATGCATTTAACACCTTGTCCTTATGATTTACTCATTTATCACTTAAACCTTTAAACAACATTAAAATTAACACTATTTTTCACTTCCTTCAATCCCCATAATTTTCTCTATTCCTTTCATTGCCCACTCCTCTTCCTCAATCCCACTCAGCCATAACTCGCACGAGAGTGACTTTATGACCCTTCTACTCTTATTCATATGAAATCTTAAGCTAGGATTTCTAGGATCTTGACGGGATTTAGATCACTGTAACAGACATGTGAATGATATGGCAAGAAAAGTTTTGATTTCGGAGAGTTGTTTCATCTCTCTCTCTCTAAGTTTCCTCATGGCTTTGTTCGAAAATCTCAGGGAGAACAGATTCTATAAAACTCACAGAATGGTAGAGATGATTTATACTGTGGAGGGGAATCCATAAGTTCACATTTAATGGAAGGAGAGGGCGTAGATTGCACGGTGTTTCAGAGTGAGACTAGCAATGCAAAACATACATCAAGATTCTGTAGGCATGAAAGTGATAGCTTAAGATCTCTAACCATTGCTCCTATGTTGTTTACTGGATCAACCATGCAATTCATGGTCCATGATGGTGATCAATCATGTTTTAAAGCTCTTCTTTGTTCTTCAGTTTATGTCAAACATATTTTGGTTAGCTTTATTTGAATGCTGTTGCTTCTTATCTGCTGGTTGCATGTATATTTCATTCCTGAAGGTGGCGGAGTCAGCTTATGTGGAGAGTTTTTTTTACATCTGCTATCGTGGCTGTTGTTGTAAGAACTGCAATGGCCTGGTGTAAGAGTGGGAAGTGTGGTCATTTTGGGTCGGGTGGCTTTATAATCTGGGATATATCTGGGTAAGTACTCTTTGTGATATTGCAAGATATTGTTCTTTGAGTTTCAAACTAAGCCTACATTCTAATTCATATTTTCTTAATGACAAGTGGTCAAGAAGATTATTCATTTAAGGAGTTGCTACCCATGGCTATTATCGGCATTGTTGGAGGCCTTTTAGGTATGTTTCTTTCATGGTATTCACATTTCCTAATCATTTTTTTTTTAAAATTGCATTCATTTAGGTGCAGAATTTTTTATCAATTTTTTACTTGATTGGTATCATATTATACTTTGACCAACTTTAGCCATATATTTTCGCATAATGGTGTTTATTTTCTTACCTTTCAGGGGCTCTGTTCAATCAGCTCACTCTGTATATAACTAGCTGGCGCAGAAATTATCTGCATAAAAAGGGGAATAGGGTCAAGGTATGCTACAGCCCTTCGCTACAAATTCCTTTCTGTCAATTTACAGCTGATGATGGAAAACTCATACTTCTTTTTTTGTGCATTGTAACAGATAATTGAAGTTTTACTTATATCTCTTATGACATCAGTAATTTCTTTTGGTTTACCACTTCTAAGGAAATGCAGTCCGTGTCCTAATTCAGATGCTAATCCTGATATTGATTGCCCTCGACCACCTGGAACAGATGGAAATTTTGTAAATGTAAGATACATTTGAATTCTTTTACTTGATGATCTGGCTAACTTTACAATATATTTAGCTGTACATTAGGTTATTATCTGTCCCTTATTTGTTTCATGTTTTCCTGCTGCTTATGCTGCAAGCAGTTTTTCTGCAGCACAGACAAAGAATACAATGATCTGGCAACCATTTTCTTCAATACCCAGGTTCTTTTAGAAGGGCTTAACCTTCGTCAAGCGCTGAACACTTTTTTTACTGTGCAGTTTTTTTTTTTCTTTTTTCATATTCACGCTAGTTTACATATCTTTTGTGCAGGATGATGCAATTCGCAATTTATTTAGTGCAAAAACGTTTCACGAGTATAGTGCCCAGAGCCTTCTGACCTTTTTGGTAGTTGATTTTCTTAGCCTCATTTATTCATTGCTAACTTTCTGGCAATCTTGATATCGTGATTCATATTTCTATTGTAATTATTAGTTTAAACTGGTATCAGTAATTCATTTTACTGTAAATGCTGTTGCTATTCGACTAGGTCCATTTATCCAAATCATATTGTTAATTGATCAGTAAGGATGTTAGAAAGGTTCAATATTTTTATCTTTTTATTGATTTCTACTTTGTGGTAATAAATAGAAATTGATTCTATTATTCCATTTATGTTATCTTCGTTTGTGTGATTTCTTTGTTTAGAATTACCCAGATAGCCAAAGTTACCCTGTTTTTTCATTATCATCGCAAGTTCTAAAGTAAGATTGGATGTGAAAAAAGATAGCTCAATGGAGGCAGTCTTTTTTTTGGTTTCCATTCAAATAGGTCTAATTATTATTTTTTTACATATTTTGGGGTAGGAGATGCCTCTGTAGTATGTCCTTGCTTTCACACCCTTAACCCAATCCTGAAAATTTTAACAAAATGACAGCTATACGAGGTGATTTATAATTCATAGTGTGAATGTATATCCATTGAAATCAAATCAAAACTTAAATCTCGACATCCACGCTGTTTTTGTACCTTTGTCTACCAAAACAGAAGGTAAAGCTCAAAATTGCATAACCAGACAAGACACAAGTAAGGAATCATCAACTATAATCTGCATGCTTACTCTCAACATTAACTAAAATGGTTCTTAGCCAAGCTGGTTTACAAGGTTACCACCATGAGCTAATCTTGGTTCAAGCAAGTTTTTCCAACTAATTTAGAATCGTATATTTAATATAAGGATTAAGATACTAATAAATTGAGTGATACATAATATGCATACTTTCATACTTTGAGAGATAATAATCATGAAATAAGACCATACAATTATAGTAAATAATTATAGGCAATTAGAAAAGACATATTAGAGTGTAATTGCATATAAAAAAACTGTCCTGATCATATGTCTCAAAAATCAATTTTATATTTAGATCACAATTTCACATATGTGTTAATGCTAGGGCGTCCCCTGGAAGCGACGCGCTGTATGGCCTGAATACAGTGACAAGTGTGCAAGGGCCGCTGCACCGGCGCCCGGGTGCAGTGTTAAATAGGCAAGGGTTCCCACATCAAGGACGGATGTGGGCAAAGAAGCTAGTCCATGAAACTAAAATTAGGATAGGAACTTGGAATATAGGTTCCCTTACAGGAAAATTAATGGAATTAATAGATATTATGATTCATAGGAAGTTAAATATTTTGTGCATTCAGGAAAATAAATGGGTTGGTGAGAAGGCTAAGGAAATTGATAGTTTAGGATTTAAACTTTGGTATTCGAGTAGGAGTCGTACTAGAAATGGTGTAGGTGTTATTATAGATAAGAGTTTAAAGGATAATGTTATAAAAATTAATAGGATTGGAGATAGAATTATAGCTTTAAAGATTGTTGTTGATGATAAGATTGTTAATATTATAAGTGCTTATGCTCCTCAAGTAGGTTTGGATATGAGTTCTAAATTAAATTTTTGGAATGACTTAGAAGAATTAATACAAAAGATACCTCTTGAAGAAAGAGTTTTGATTGGAGGAGATTTAAATGGACCTCTGCTCCTCCGATCTCCTCCCACTGCTTCTCACTTTCTCCGATCTCCACTCGACCAAAGACTTCAACCTCACATCCAATCTTCCTCCCGACTCCAAGCCGCAACCCTCCGGCCTCCTTCTCCCGAGCTCATCCAACTGAGCTCTCGGGCTTTCTCCGAGAGAGAGAGAGAGAGAGAGAGAGAGAGAGAGAGAGAGGGAAAGAGAGCTGAATCTCCCTACCTGACCGAACTCCTCTTCAAGCCGCTCGTGCCCCTTCTCCGACTCCTTTGCACTGTTCGACTTCGCTCCTTCCCCAACTTTCCATTCCTGCAGAATCAGAAGTTAAGACATTTTGATCGGGAGTGGCCTGGAGCTCGCTTGGCCGTGAAGGTAACTTTCTCCCTTTCACGCTTCTTTGGCCGAATCCAGTGAACAGAGAAAAAGAGCAAGGGGGAGGGGGTTAAAATATATTTTAATTAACTTTAATTAATAATAATTATTATTTAATTATTTAATTATGATTAATTAATAATTAATAGTTAATTATTAGTTATAATTATTTAATTAAATATAATTAATTTCGATTAATTATAATTAATTATTAAATAATTATACGTATAATTAATTTATTGATTGTAATTAATTAATAATTATTAATTAATTAATAATTTTAATTACTTAATTATTATTATAATTAATGTTAATTATAAAAAATATATGACAATAAAAAAATAAATAATGTCTCTCTCCCTCGATCCTCGAGCCTCCACCACCATCAGAGCATGCAAAGGTATGAAGTCCTAAACTCAGATTTCTCGCGTCGTTGTTTGCAGCAGACCGGAAAAACTCCTATACATGCCTTTATTACGCGTGGTGGGATGGGACGCCGGTCTGATGCTTACGACGAAGCGAGCAATCGCCTAAACTCTACTTCGGCGTTCGTGGCGCACCGGAAAACCGCATATACACGCCTTTATTGCGCGTGGTGGGAAGGGACCCCGGTGCGGCACCTACGGCGAGGCGGGGCCACTTATAAGTACCCCCGAGCGGGGGGAAAGCAAAATGCGCATTTTTTAAACAAGCCACCGACAAAGCCAGCAAAGGTACGAACTCTCTAAACTCAGATTTCTCGCATCGTTGTTCGCAGCAGACCGGAAAAACTCCTATACACGCCTTTATTGCGCGTGGTGGGATGGGACGCCGGTCTGATACTTACGACGAAGCGAGCAATCGCCTAAACTCTACTTCGGTGTTCGTGGCGCACCGGAAAACCGCCTATACACGCCTTTATTGCGCGTGGTGGGAAGGGACCCCGGTGCGGCACCTACGGCGAGGCGGGGTCACTTATAAGTACTCCCGAGCGGGGGGAAAGCAAATTGTGTCATTTAAACAGGTACCGTCAAAAACCCCATACACGCCTTTATTGCGCGTGGTGGGAGGAACAAAAAAATCACGGCCGCGGTGTCCTCGTCAGAGGACACCTACCATACACGCCTTTATTGCGCGTGGTGGGAAAGGCCCAGTTTTCTCGTGATTTTCCCCTAAACGGGGGAGACGCCGGGAGGCTGCCGAAATTTCGGGTGAAGACGGACCATACTTGGACTTGATTTGCAAAAAAGTGAAACTCGTACTCGGACCTGTTTGAATTCAAATGAACAATAGTGAACTCAGATTTGTGATTGAACACGAGCAGAGGATCAGAACAAAACTCAATTGACTTATAAAAGATCAAATTCAAATTCAAATCAACTTGAAAATACAAGTGAACTTACAAATACTCCAGAAGGCTCTGAACAAAATGCAAACATGAAATTGAACTCAAAAGACTGAAGGGGACCTATACTTGAACATGAACCTTAACTTGAATTCAAATGAGTTTGGCGCAGGGGGTTCGACTCGAACTTGTACCCGAGACTTGATCCGAATCAAGCATAATGGATATGAACCCGGGTTCGAACAATGACCGGATAATCAAAATTAACTAATGCATAGTCATCTTAATATCAACCATTAAGTTTGATTGTGCAAATGGAGACCGATGAATGAATGAATGACATTCATTAAAATCCCAAATATGAGTGAATTGTTGGTTCACTCACATCGATATTCGTTCCCACAAGCTTTCAATGAATTGTTGGTGCACTCACAAACAACGATATAAGCTTTCAATAATATCACAAAGGTCATTATATTCGTTCCCACAGTCAGTAGCCCTTCAATTGCAGCCGGGTTCATCGCTTTCTTACAAGTAGAACTGTAATACACGACAAGTACAAATACCTCCTACGAGGTCAAACAAGTACAATCAAGCCCACCTGAGATTGGTGAAAGGTGGTTTCAATGCAAAAGCAAGGGTTCTCCTACGAATACTCTTAGGAGCTCGTAGCTGATACAACGGTCCCCTGCAAATGACTACAAGCCACTTGTGGATAACAACAGTGAAAACCTCGTAAGCATAGCGAACCGCTGTGGGCACAAGTGTAGATATCACATACGACAATGGTGATCAAGATCTTCTCGATCCTGTATTCAAGAAGGGAAACAACTCTAGCCTCCACAAATATCAAAAATCACAAGTCCACTATACTAAAGATCTTGAAAGGAGATCTTTCCAAAGCATGACAGCAAACTTCAAAGTCAAGAAGAACCCTACCCCCGGTGAATGAGAAAAGGGGGAGTCAATATTAAGATAACAACGACACACCACCGGATCTGCAACATTCGTATAAGCAGACAGATTGCGTCTACAATCTACAACGCCACGCCACTGGATCCGCAACTTCTATGCAAGCGAACAGAAGGCGTCTACAATTATTTCAAAGTACCCCTGCACGTGCACTATAAATTGTATACACATAGGTACACTAAAGGGAAAGTACAATCTCAACCCGCATGGGCCCCGGCGAGCGTGTTATTGGTACACACGTGACGTCTAGGGATGCTGCGCGGGTTATCAAATTTTAAACCCGATCCTCCTTAGCAGGTAAAAAGGAGTCAACAGGGTTTAATTATAAAATGCCCCCAAACCCGCAAGGGCCCTGGCGAGCGTGTTATTGATACACACGTGACGTCTAGAGATGCTGCGCGGGTTGACAAGTGAATTCTAGTTCGAACCCGATCCTTCTATACGGTTCAATAGAAGTCGACAGGGTTAGAACCAACAAACAAATATACGGTTGTGGCGACCGTTATATTTGTCTTAATACATTCATATTAGGCCTTCAAAGCCTATAACAATGAGAATTCACTATCAAGGGCATAAAGCCTACAAAACCCGATCCTCTGTCGACAGCCCGACAGAGTTGACAAGGTTCAATCCATAAAGAGAAATGACCCCCGAACACCCCGATGATGGCCGTGTTGAATGATAATCTCAACCGGAGGGGTTCCCAAATATTCCAAAGCTCCACCCAAATATCCACGAAAATTCAAATATCCAAATACCCACGAAAATCCTAAAATCCCAAAACTCCACAAAATCCAAATTCTCAAAATCCCAAAAAAACCCAAAAATATTTAAAAATTAAAATTATCCATCCCAAAGCTTAAAGCAAAATCCATCCACCCTCCGCAACAGTTTGTCGGGGTGGATAAATTGGAATAAACTCTAGCTCACAAAGAGCCAAATGCCTAGTCGAAAATATCACTAGGATCCATTCTCAAACAATCTTTTGCCAGTAAGGACGTGGTACGTGTCCTCTAACCGGCAGTTTCGCCGCCAAATGGCACTGCAGGTAAACGGTTATGACCCGGGGCCCTCTGAACCGAGTGGTTTTGCCGCCAAATGGCACCACAGATAGCTGTTATGGCCAGAGCCAATACGCTCCTTAATAACGTTAAATCCTTGAGATATGAATCAGTAGGATATGATCGATAGGGCACAAAGCCCTCTGTAAGCTAAGGTGGATTCAAATTTGTCCCCTTAGATAAACATTCACCCCAGGTCTACAAGGTCCCCTTGGACGAAGCAACCCATGGCTGCCGACAAGGATCCTTCTGTCAGGTTGGGTCGACTACCTCCTCTGACTAAGTAGACCAGGGACCACGATGGCCCGGGACGACGGAACCATGGGATCTTGATCGGGCCTATCATCCATTCCCCCACCATCCGCTTTAAGTGCAAGATGGTGAAATTTCTATTTTTAAATATCAAATTTCCCAAATTCCCAAACTTCCAAACACTTCAAATACCTAAACCTATGCTGCTACTATATGCCAGATAACACGTATATTCTACGTATCTGATTGACGACTAGCCTTAATCGAAAGTTCTCTCTCGTGATCGGGAGGGGTAATTAACTATAGGGGCTTGCGCCTATAGGAAACCAGAACTCAGATTATAAAGTCCTCTCAAAATGAGGGCGAAATCTCTGGGTAGTGTCTTATCTACAAACCCATCTGCCTTTCAAAATTTACCTCGGAACTTAGTTCGTTAAAACTCCCTCGCCGAATAAGAAAAGCGAGGGGAGGCCGGGGCCGAATTTTCGGAGCCCACATAGATGGGGGCATTTAAAGAATATTAATAAAAATATTTTTGGAAATAAGATCTTAGATCTTAAGATTTTGTCTGTGCATGAGGATGCTAATATTATGTGGGAAAAAGTGGTTAGTGATATTAAGAATATTGCAAAAGATATCCTTGGAGTATCAAAGGGAAAAGCTCCTCATAGTAAAAGTAGTTGGTGGTGGAATCCAAATGTGCAAGAAAAGATTAAAAATAAGAAGCTTTGTTATAAAAATTGGTTTAATTTTAAAAATTCTGATAATTGAGAAATATGTAAAGTGGCTCGTAAGGATGCTAAGAAAGCAATATGCGATGCAAAGACATTAGCTTTTAGTGATTTATATAATAGATTAGATACTAAAGAGGGAGAAAGATATATGTATAAGTTAGCCAAACAAAGAGATAGGAGTAGTAAGGATTTAGTTCAAGTGAAGTGTATTAAAGATGAAGATTAAAAAATACTGACTGTGGATTTAGTTCTTAGAAGATGATATTCAACAAAGATGGATGAGATATTTTGCTAAACTTTTTAATGTAGATTGTGAATATAAGATTGACTATAATGACCTTAGCACCCTAAATGAAAATAAAGATTTTTGTTTTTATCGGCGTATTAGTAAAACTGAAGTTAGAAAGGCTTTAAAGAAAATGAAGGGTGGAAAAGCTGTTGGACCTGATGATATTCCAATAGAGGTGTGGAAATGCTTAGGAGATGACGGAATTTCATGGCATACTAAACTTTTTAATACTATTTTAAAGACTAAAAAGATGCCAGATGAGTGGAGAATGAGGGTGTTAATTCCTATTTTTAAGAATAAAGGTGATGCACAAGATTGTGCGAATTATAGAGGTATTAAGTTAATGTGTCATACTTTAAAACTTTGGGAGCGAGTTATGGAGCATAGGTTGTGGCGTGATACTAATGTTTCTCATAATCAATTTGGATTCATGCCGGGTAGGTCGACTATGGAAGCCATACATTTATTAAGAAGTTTGATGGAGAAATATAGAGAAAATAAGGAGGATCTACATATGATATTTATTGATTTAGAAAAAGCATATGATAAAGTTCCAAGAGAAGTGCTATGGAGAGTTCTTGAAAAGAAAGGAGTCAATAATGCTTATATTCAAATCATTAAAGATATGTATGCAGGAGCTATTACTTGTGTTCAAACACAAGGTGGATTGACAAAGTATTTCCTTATTTCGGTTGGGTTACATCAAGGATCAGCCTTAAGCCCATATCTTTTTGCTTTAGTCATGGATGTTCTCACTAGACATTTGCATGAGGATGTACCTTGGTGTATGCTTTTTGCTGATGATATTCTTCTTGTTGATAAGACTAGAGAGGGAGTTGAAGGTAAACTTGAATTATGGAGGTCAACCTTAGAGTCTAAAGGTTTTCGCTTGAGTAGATCTAAAACGGAATATATGGAGTGTAATTTTAGTAGTAATAGACCTAGTGAGGGGATTGTGACTTTGAGCGATCAAGTCATTAATAAGAGTACACGTTTTAGATATCTTGGATCTATTGTTCCGAGTGATGGTGAAATAGATGGGGATATTATCAGCAGAATTCAAGCTGGATGGTTGAAGTGGAGGAATGCATCGGGCTTGTTATGTGATAGAATGTACCCCTCAAACTTAAGGGAAAATTCTATAAGATGGTAGTGAGGCCTGCAATGCTTTATGGTGCCGAATGTTGGCCATTAAAAGAGAAGCATAATACTAAGTTAAGTGTGGCAGAGATGAGGATGCTCAGGTGGATGAGTGGCTTTACCCTTAGAGATAGGATACGAAATGAGCATATACGTGAAAAGGTTGGAGTAGCTCCAGTAGAAGATAAGATTAGAGAGAGTCGCCTTAGATGGTTTGGTCACATAAAACGGCGGCCTTCCGATGACCCGGTTAGGAGAGTAGAGGTATTAGATTTGACTTATGTTAAGAAAGGTAGGGGTAGACCTAAAAAGACTTGGTTAGAAAATATTAAGAATGACCTTTCTTTATTAGATTTAAACGAGAATTTGACTTTTAATAGGACACAATGGAGAAAAAAGATTCATGTAGCCGACCCCACGTAGTGGGATAAAGGCTTGATGTTGTTGTTGTTGTTGTATCACAATGTCACATATATGAATGAAACAATATCTCGTAACAAATTGAGTGATACGTAAAAAATTATATACTTAATATAACAGTTAAGATACTAATATATTTAGTGATTACTAATTTGTATAATGTTATACATTGAGTGATTATAATAATAAGTAAAACCACAATGATAAAGAATAGACGTATTAGAGTGCAAGGGCACATAAAAAAACCCCTGATTATATGGCTCAAAAATCAATATTTATATCACAATATCACAAATCTCAATGAAACAATGATATAATATTATAATAATGGCAGAATATTTTGAATCCATAAAAAAAATTGGTTTAATGGGTAGCTTACACAAAAAATTATGCATCCAAAGGAATTGGGTTCATACATCCAGGTGACTCAAACAAAATGTCAGCTTAATGGATGATAAAGTACATTTGGGGCCTCTCGCTAGATAAATTATAAAAGCCAAATTTCATGATAATTAATAATAATTTATTTTAAACTCCTTTTTTTGGAAGCTCGTCAATTTGCCCAAATTAAGAATTTTTAATGGCAATCAAAGATTTTAATGAATGACTCATGTTTGAAGTGAGTATTTTAGTTTCTTAAATAGTAGTCAATGAGGGGCGCTGCCATTATAGCCCATAGATGAATTTTGAAGGAGGGATTTTTAGTGTATTTGGTTGTATTTTTCTTATTTTTTCTAACACTTCATGTATTATTTATAAATCATGATTTAATATATTAAATACTAAGAAGGGCGAAAGATATATGTAAAAATTAGCCAAACAAAGAGATAGGAGTAGTAAGGATTTAGTTCAAGTGAAGTGCATTAAAGATGAAGATCAAAAAGTGATTTTATTAGAAGAGGATATTCAACAATGGTGGATGAGATATTTTGCTAAACTGTTCAATGAAGATTGTGAAAATACGATTGACTTTAGTGACTTTAGCGCTCTAAATGAAAATAAAGATTTTTATGTTTTTATCTGCGTATTAGTAAAACGAAAGTTAGAGAGGCCTTAAAGAAAATGAAGTGTAGAAAAATTGTTGGACTTGATGATATTTCAATAGAGATGTGGAAATGCTTAGGAGATGAAGGAATTTTTTTGCTTACTAAACTTTTTAATATTATTTTGAAGACTAAAAAGATGCCAAATGAGTGGAGAATGAGTTTATTGATTCCTATTTTTAAGAATAAAGATGATGCACAAGATTGTGCGAATTATAGAAGAATTAAGTTGTTGTGTCATACTTTAAAACTTTGGGAGAGAGTTATGGAGCATAGGTTACGACATGATACTAATGTTTCTCAAAATCAATTGGGATTCATGCCGGGTAGGTCTACTATGGAATCTATTCATTTATTGAGAGGGTTGATGGAGAAGTTTAGAGAAAAAAGGAGGATTTACATATTATATTTATTGATTTAGAGATAACATATGATAAAGTTCCATGAGAAGTGTTATGGAGAGTTCTAGAAAAGAAATGGGTTAATAATGCTTATATTCAAGTCATTAGGGTTATGTATGCAGGAGCTATTACTTGTGTTCAAACACAAGGTGGTTTGACCAAGTATTTTTCTATTTCAGTTGAATTACATCAAGAATCAGCCTTAAGCTCTTATCTTTTTGCTTTAGGCATGGATGTTCTTACTAGACATTTGCAAGAGGATGTACCTTGGTGTATGTTTTTTGCTGATGATATTATTCTTGTTGATAAGAATAGAGAGGGAGTTGAAAGTAAACTCGAATTATGGAGGTCAACCTTAGATTCAAAAGGTTTTCATTTGAGTAGATCTAAAATCGAGTACATGGAGTGTAATTTTAGTAGTAATAGATCTAGTGGGGGGTTTGTGACTTTGAGCGATCAAGTCATTAATCTGTGTACTCGTTTTAGATATCTTGAATCTATTGTTTAGAGGGATGGTGAAATAGATGTGATATTATTAGTAGAATTCAAGTTGGATGGTTGAAGTGGAGGAATGCTTCTGGTTTGTTGTGTGATAGAAAAGTACCACTCAAACTTTGGGAAACTTTTATAAGATGGTCGTGAGACTTGCAATACTTTATGATGCATAATGGTTGCCATTAAAAGAGAAGCATAATATTAACTTAAGTGTTGCTGATATGAGGATTCTTAAGTGGATGAGTGGATTTACTATTGCAGACAGGATACAAAACGAGCATATTCATGAAAAGGTTGGAGTAGCTCCAGTGACAGATAAGATTAGAGAGAGTTGTCTTAGATGGTTTAGTCATGTAAAACAGTGGCATTCGATGACCTTGTTAAGAGAGTAGATGCATTAGATTTGGCCCATGTTAAGAATGATAGAGGTAGGCCTAAAAAAACGTGGTTAGAAAATATTAGAAATGACATTTCTTTATTAGATTTAAATAAGAATTTGACTCTTAATAGGACATAATGGAGAAAAAAGATTCATGTAGCCGCCTCACGTAGTGGGAGAAAGGCTTGATATTTTTATTATTGTTGTTGTAGAATGTGCTGATGTACTGCCAGCTTTTGGATTGATATGTGAATCCGCTTCAACTAAGGGTTGAGGATTTTATTTGTGTTCAGGATTTGTAGATGAGATTGTTTTTCAAAGAAAAACTACCTTAAATCTAAACAGAAGCTAAACGTGCTTAAAACAGGCAACTTATTTTCCCCATACAAGCTTTGCTGGATTTTGAGGTTTTGCATCTCCTGTTTTGAAGATTATGCTAGCTTGCCACCAGCAATTTGGTGTGATGTTTATAGACCACACTCTCTTCGCATCTTCCTTTGTGCCTCCCATTTTATTATTACTATTATTATTATTATTATTATTATTATTATTATTATTATTATTATATAGATTCTGGTAGCTTTTTGGGGCTTTGTTTCATCTTCTTGTTCGGTTGTGGGAGACATTGTGTTTGGTTGGTGCAGAATGTTGTTAGATCGGGTCTTTCCTGTATTGGTCCTAATGGTCCTTTCCTGGACCAGCTTTTGGGGCTGATTTGGAGGGGATTAATTAAGAAATATTTCATAATTGAAAAGGTAGATTTGGTGGCTGATTTGGGGACTAATTTGGAGGGGATTAATTAAGAAATGTTTCATAAATGAAGATGGCAGATTTTGGGGCTAATTTGGAGAGAATTAATTATGAAACGTTTCCTAATTGAAGAGGGCAGCTTTGGGTGATGATTTGAGGGCTGATTTAGGAGGGAATTGGGGGAGTGCTGTTTGGGTATTTATCATTTATTGTATGCTTTAAGTAGGGGTTTTTTCTTAGGATTATGAGTATGTATTGTTTTCTGAAGTTAGATTATTCTTAGGGCATTTGGGCTCTAGTTGGCAGCTAGATATTTGGGAGAGCCGGATCTTCCTTTCCAATTGAAGTGTATCTTGTCTTTCCTTTCATAAAACTTTCTATAAAAAAAATATTCTTGTGTGTTATATTCATGGTTTTCTTGTCATTGGTTTTCTGAAATGGTTAAAATCAGATTTCAGCCAAGGCTTTTCCTAAATTTCTGCATGCACTTCCTATCAAATTGGTATCAGAGCAATTTCCTGGGTTGAAAGAGAAGTCTTCTTCGTTGATTTCATATGCGTTTCCTCTCTGATCCGGTTGTTTTTTGTTATTTTGAGGTCAAATTCATATTGAATTTCTATTTTTTGCTAGTGGTGCCAAAATCCGGGTACCTATAGTAGGAAGAAAGATGAAGTATTGGAAAGTGAGATTGGACAATTGAAATCTAAAATTTTTTATATCCAAACTCAACATTTAGATTTTAAAAGTCAAATTTTAGCTGTCTACGAGAAGATTAATGGAAAATTTTTCATCTTTGAGGAGATGTTGAAGAAGTTGCTTAAGGGCCAACCCTAAATTATCTTCAGAGGCGAGGGAAGCCACTAACTACCAAGTAAGTAGGGAAAACCCTAATCCGATAAGGTGAATGGAAGATCAGGAGGTGAAGATTATGGAGGGAGAAGAGAGAATGCCTTCCCTAGAGCCTATTCCTAAGGAGCTGAGTAGAGGGTATGGGGATAGGCATGAGGAGATCGGACATGAAAGATGGGGTGTTGAATTTGAGAGGAGTGGGGCGGAATTTGAAAGGGGATGGGCTAATTATGATTGAAGGGGTGCTGAATTTGAAAGGAGGTGGGCTGATTATGATCGAAGGAGCACTGAATTTGAAATGAGGGGGTTTGATTATGATCTAATGGGTGCTGAATCTAAAAGGAGAATGTGAGAATTTGACGAAAGATTTGGGTACAAGCTTAGAAGGGATGATTGGGACACCTAAGTGGGACCACCTCTTTGGGGAATGGGAAATTATGTTAGAAACAGAGGGAACAGAGGAGACCCGAGGGTGAGTAAGCTGAAGATGCCTATTTTTGAGAGAGAGGATGCACATGGGTGGATGTACAGGGTGGAAAGGTACTTTACCATCCATAGATTCATGGAGGAACATAGACTGACGGAGGCCAGAATGTGCTTGGAGGGGAATGCGTTGGTATGATACCAGTGGAGGGATTCAAGGCAACCCATATAGACCTGGAGGGAGTTTAAGAACTGGTTGTTGGAACTTTTCCAAACCAACAAGGGAGGGGATTTCTATGAGCAGTTCTTCGCTCTAACGCAAGAGAGAACAGTGATGGAGTACCGTTAGCAGTTTGAGTAGCTAGCCAGCTGATTGGACATGCTTCCAGGGATTATACTGGAGGGGAAGTTAGAGATTCAGACGACAGTTAAAGTGATGAGGCATTGTGATTTGAGAGAGGCTTTGGAGCTAACCTAGTTAGTGAAGGATCAGAGGCACTTGGAGAGAGGGGCTAGAGGTAGTAGCTCAGGAGGTTCATACAGGATGACCACAACCTTTTTGGCATCGAAGGAGCCGACACTGTGTACTCCTAGGGAGACTTCAAAGGAGTATAATATAGTTGGAAGACCTTGGAAAAGCTTTAAAAACTCACATAAATGGGGCTACAAGAGAAGAGGGCAAAGGGGCTATGTTTGAAATGTGAGAAGAGATATACACCATAGCACAGGTGGAATGACCGAACTCTTCAGGTTCTCATTGTTTGTAATGACGAGGAAATTGAGGAAGTAGCCGTTTTTCCACCTTGTGGATAAGGCGGATCTTTGAGAGGGGGGTATTGTTAGATCGGGTCCCTCCTGGACTGGTCCTTCGAGTTCATACTTGGACCGACTCTTAGGGGCTGATTTGGAGGGGATTAATTAAGAAATATTTTCTAATTGAAGAAGACAGACTTGGTGGTTGATTTGGGGATTGATTTGGAGATGATTAATTAGGAAATGTTTCCTAATTGAATAAGGAAGATTTTGGGGATGATTTGGACGGGATTAATTCCGAAATGTTTCCTAATTGAAGATGATAGATTTTGAGGCTAATTTGGAGGGGGATTAATTAGGAAACATTTCATTATTGAAGAGGGCATATTTGGAGGCCGATTTGGGAGGAAAATAATTAAGGAAATAGGGCAGATTTGGGAGAGAATTTGGGGAGGGCTGTTTGGGTGTTTGTTTTTTATTGTATATTCTTTAAGTAGAGAGTTTTTCCTAGGGTTTGGATTATGTGTTGTTTGTTGAAATTAAATTGTTCTTAAGATGTTTGGGCTCTAGCCAATGGCTAGAGTTGGGAGAGCCAGATCTTCCTCTTCAATTGAAGATCCACTTGTATCTTGTATTTTCTTTCATAAAACTTTCAGTAAAAAATGTTCTCCTGTTCTCTTTTCTTGATTTTATTGTCGTTAGTTTTCCGAAATCGTTGAAATCAGATTTTAGCCAAGGTTTTTCCTAAAGTTCTGCAAGCACATCAAATGCGGAGATCAGTTGTGCTTATGCTTATCGCCAGTAGGCTTGATGTTTGACGGCCACAGAAAGACGATACTTGTTCGTTGCATATAAGAAAGATCATTTGTATTCAGCTAAGTAGATTCCATAGTACCATGATATGAGTATAATGCTTAAGTTATGTCAGTGGTTGATTAATATAACATGATCAAGAGAAGAGTGCCTGTGCCTTTTGCTTTGGCTATAGTTGACATTATCCTGTATTCTGTATAATGTCTGGAAGTGTCTAACAACTAGCCATCTAAAGGAAGAAATATGGCTGTGCAAAATACAAATTTAACAGAAAAGTTTACTTAAAACATTCAAAAGCCTTCAGTGCAAAATTTTTTATTCCGTTCATTTTTAAGTTTTCTTCCATGTTCCAGGATCTTCATGTTGCTACTGTGAGAAGAAAAGGCGATGGTAGTCATTTGTTGTTATGCAGGAACTTGGATAATAACTTGCCCTTATGATTTTTTTTCCTTATCTATTGCAGGTTATGTTTTACTCCTTGGCTGTGGTGACATTTGGAACTGCTGTTCCTGCTGGTCAGTTTGTTCCTGGAATAATGATTGGTTCAACTTATGGACGGCTTGTTGGGATCTTCGTGGTTAAGTATTACATGAAACTGAATGTCGACGAAGGAACGTGAGTGTACTATTTTTCTATCTAATTGTGACATAATATGCCTTAAACTTCGATCTTAGGTTAACTTGTTTAAGGCGATTTTCTGGGCACTCTTTTTTTATTTTTTGATAATTGTTCTGGGCACTTTTGAGAATATTTATATAACGCTACAAACTTCTTGCTTTCACTCCGAGTTTTTTTCATGTCTTTAACAAGGAATTGCATTATTCAGTTGGATCATGTTGGCAATTAATAATAAATTTTCTTATTTCATGTATGAGGGATCTAATTAATAAATACATCACATTGTGTGAACTCAACAAAGATCTTGATCTTGTGTTAAAATTTTAATCTCCAAATAGACAACTTCAATAAATCAATGCATGTTGCACCTAATGTTCAGGTATCTGATGTAGAATGTCTTAGGGTGGTTCACTAATGTCTCGCTTAGCTGAAGATTTACCGTACAATGAATGAGTCGGTATGCATTAAACTTGATGATCATCCATCCAGCTATTTTGTTGAATTAAAACTCAAATTCTAAGAAATTTAGATTTATTTAAGTTTGTTTGATTGATAAGAGTTTAATATATTGAGTCAGGAATTCTAATTATGAAATTCAGGTTTAAATAGGCTTTGCTAAAGCTCAACTCGTCTAATAATTAGGGTTCAAATCCCTAGAATTAAGCCTAATTAACTATCTTAACTAAGCTTAAGACCCAATTAATTCCATAAGTGCACTAAATTAATTTGATATTCATGATTAACCAGTCATGTTCAAACCGTATTCAACCTATTATTAATTATTTCCACCCAAAATCACGTCACTTAAAAAGTCACTGACCATATTGGTGCCGCAGGCTTGGTACACACTTCCTTTCACGTCCTTACCCACAATCACATGCCTGTCACTCTTGTACCTTTTTGTACCTACAATTATGCATGCCTCTTGTATCTCCCTCTCTTATGCATCCTATTGCTCAAACCCCCTACTTCGTTTTTCTCTGTACCTCATGCTCTCTATTTTTGGTGCCTCTTGCAAGAACTTTTATTTGGTCCGGTGAACATACGTTCCTCTACGTTCGTCCACCAATGTATTAATGCCACGTATCATGAAGAAAAGTCGCCGACCCGACCCGTTGTATTGTGGGTTCTCGCACGTGCGCATATTTAAATGCTTTACATCCCGAACAGTACCGAGTTTACCTTTTGGATATATTTCAAATTTTTAACGGCAAATCGACTCCCTGTCACTATTCACTTCCTTCGTAGTTCTCCAGCATTTCCTTCGTAGTTCTCCAGCACTTCCTTGGTAGTTCTTCGTATTCTCCGGTCAAAAACCTTCGCAGCTATAATGCCTGAGGTAAGAAAAGATGTACCGAAAAAGTTTCCTTCATATCATATTTTTTATCTCGTTTAAAATATAAAAAAACTAATGTTTAGGGTTAGGGTTAACATTTTTCTATTAGGACATTTGAAAACTCGGTACACATTAGAAAACTCGGTACCAATCGGTATTCGGTAAATGTCGGTACACGTCGTTATATGGGATTTTTCAGAATAAATGCTCGGTATTTAGGGCTTAAGGACTAAATCTCGCTATTTACAGTAAATATATGATTATTTTATATATATAATAATGTTAAGTGCTACTCGGTATAACTAGTTATAGTCGGTACAACGCGTATAATTCGGTACAAAGCGGTTTAATTCCTAACGACTTTTTTACAGATGTTATTACTCGGTATTCACATGAAATATGTGAGTAATATATATATATATATATATATATATATATATATATATATATATATATATATATATATATATATATAATACGATATATGCCGTATGTTACGATTTGGTTCAACTAGTTATACTTGGTATAACTCGGTACAACTCGGTATTTTCATTAAATGTTGAGTATTTTATATGAAATCTATTGATATTTGGTGTTTCTTAGTATTTGGTACCACTAGTTTTACTCTGTATAACTCGGTACAACTCGGTATAACTCGGTACAACTCGGTATTTTCATTAAATAATGAGTAATTTATATGAAATCTATTGATATTTGGTGTTTCTTAGTATTTGGTACCACTAGTTTTAATCTGTATAACTCGGTACAACTCGGTATAATTCGGTACAACTCAGTATTTTCATTAAATAATGAGTATTTTATATGAAATCTATTGGTATTTGGTTTTTCTTAGTATTTGGTACCACTAGTTTTACTCTGTATAACTCGGTACCACTAGTTTTTTCGTTATTAAGTAATTTCATCTACTTTATTATGCAGGGATATTTCCCCAAGATTCATTTTAGATGTCGAATGTCAAGTTTTAGAGAAGTTTCTAATGAGCTGGTTGAGAAATTTGGGGAGCAGTTTGTTAGAAGCCTGCGGGAGCTGCAAATTGACCAGTTTCTACATCTACCTCGATTCCCTCAGAATGTTCCAATTGTTTATATGTTACTGTCGAATTGGGACAACAATTCTGAAAGTTTTGTTATTAACAGCCGGACTTTAGCTTTCACGTCTGATGAATTAGCTTTGATTATTGGCTTACCTAACAGAGGTATTAAATTTGAACCTGGAACTGCTACAAGTGCTGGAAAAACAGCAAATGACATAAGGCATGATATTTTGAAATTAGATGTGTCGACGCCGATTGAGAATGTAAGGGAACAATTCCTTGTATACTTATTGTCCAACATATTCTTTCCAATGGCCAACTTTCGAATACAATCAACAATATTGGACGTTGCAAAGAATGTAGAGAACTTCGGAACATACAATTGGCCCCAGTCCATTAGGGATTTTCTCGTGACTGAATTTAATACAGTAGCAAAAAAACAATCAAAAGGTCAATCCTTAGGATATGTTAGTGGATTTGTTATGATTATAATTGTGAGTAATTCTTACACATGTTACATTGTTTTATTTACTTCACTATTGTTCTAGGTTCTTTAATCATTTTTACATTTATTTAATTGTTTTATATTTTGGTATAGATCTGGTTTTTTGAGCATACCAAGTTCCACCCGGTAGTGGATAAATTGGCTCGACCCCGTCTACTTCATTGGGATGGAAAATTTAATTATAGAGTTAAAGATGTTAACAATTTATTAAATAAACTTCAGGATTGTGAGGTATTATGATTTATCTTAAGTAATTTAAATTTTTAATGTACTTATATATTTTGGATATTTATAAAACATTTGTTCCAGATATTGACATATTTAGAAGAGATAACAGATTCTGAGAAGAATTTACTTCAGAATACTTCGGCATATTATACAGGAGAGCATTTGCAATTTGTGCTTACTCCACTAACAACCCAACATATTTCTTTTAGTAAGGCAACTCCATCTCCACCAAGAAGTCCAACTCCAGCCAGTCCAAGCCCAACTGATTCTCCTATTCAACCTCCAACCGACACTGAATGTCCTATTGAACAGCCAATCAACACTGATCGTCCAATTCATTTGGCAAAACCCACTGAATCTACTATCCAATTAACATTCCAGAATGATTCTCCTATCCAAACCCCAATCTACACTGATTTGCCAAGTCCCACTATTGAACCGCCAATCCAAACGGAAAGTACTGACCAAGCAGCAATTCAGAGTGGTTTGCCGGTGCGCCATGAACGTCGAGAACAGGTTTGGAACCGAGGGTCGCTCGCCTACCTTGTCATGGGTGTCGCGCCGGTTGCCCCTCCCACCACGCTAGAGAAAAGCGTGTATAGGCAGACCACCGACTCGACACGCATGCCGAGGTAAGAGAGCAAACAAGGGTTCCAGAAGTTATACCTTTGGCGGCCGGCGGATCGGCGGTAGAAGCTCGAATGTCGAGGTAAGGGAGAAGGTGCAAATTGTTTAATTATAATTAACATGAATTAATTATAATTAATTAAATAAATCATTTTAATTAATTATTCATAATTAACTATAATTAAAAAATAATTACTTAAAATTTACTAAAATTAATTAACATAATAAATTATAATTAACTTAACATTAATTATAACTTATTTAACATTAATTAATTTTAATAAAATGTAATTAACTAATAATTAATTATAATTAACTTATAAATGATTAATTAAAAATACTAATTATAATTAATTATATTTAATTAACATAATTATAATTAATTATATATAAAAAAATTCATTCAATCCCTCGGTTCGACGGATCCAGAAGGTTTGGCCGGATTTAGGCTAAAGCCAGCCAAACGGTCTCAGTGCACACGTTAAATCCCGGCACTGGGTAAATCCGGATTTAAGGATTTACGGCTTAATCCTGTATTTACTAAACCCCTTGGTTCGGTAGATTTAAGGGATTTGGCCGAGTGAAGCACACGAAAGGGAGAAAGTTACCTTCCTCACCAGCGAGCTCCTGTTGATGCTTCCGATCAAAATGTTGTAACTTCCGTTCAGATAGGAAGGAAAAGTCGGAGGAGTGATGTCAGACCAGCCACGAAGGAGTCGAGGCAGCGGCGGGATCGGGAGGTAGGCTCTTCTCACTTACTTCCTCTCTCTCTCTCTCTCTCTCTCTCTCTCTCTCTCTCTCTCTCTCTCTCTCTCTCTCTCTCTCTCTCTCTCTCTCTCTCTCTCTCTCTCGGCTTGCGCAAAGGACCGACACAGGCAGTCGGAGGAGCGACGGGTTTGGAACAGGAGAGAGGATCGGAGGCTATGGGAACCTTCGATCAAAATGTCGTCACTTCCGAACAGACAGTAAAGGAATGTCGTCGAACAAGCGGGGCTGGATAGTGACGAGAGGGAGAGCAGGAGCTGAGCGAGAAATGTCGGGGGAGAGAGAGCTCGGGAGAGCCAGCGATTGGAGAGAGGAATCACGTTTGCGGGAAAGGCCGAAGGCCTCGTCTCTTTGCCTTTTAACGACTCGAGCGAGTCGTGCGAGCGACGTGCGAGACGCGACGTTTGGCCGTGCGAGGAATGGCGACGACGTGCGAGGTTCGGCGCAGAGCAGGTATGCACGATCTCTCTTTCTTTTTTTTTTTTTTTTTTTGCTTCTTTTTTTTTATATACGGGAGGTCAACACTTATAAATCCACCCATGGCCATCCTCATCCTCGAAGATGGACATCTTTTGCTTCCTCACCTTTGGATCTCCTCCATTTCCCCGGTATCATCCAAAACCTCTCATTCCTCGATGGGGAAGTGCCCCCCAAGTGTCCCAATCATCCCTCCGACGATTATACTCCAACCCCTCTTCATACTCTCCCCTTCTTCCTTCAAAATCATCACCTCGACGCTGAATTCCTTCAAAATCAGCACATCGACGATGAAGTTCCTCCCTTCTTCCTTCAAAATCAGCCCCTCGACGCTGAGTTCTTTCGAACTCAGCACATCGGCAATGAAATTCCCCCTTCCTCCTTCAAAATCAGCACCTCGCCGCTAGATTATTTCAAATTCAGCACATCGGCGATGAACTTCTTCCCTTCTTCCGACAAAATCAGCCTCCCGTTTGTCGTATCCCCTACTCAACTCCTCCCTCGAAAGCGGTTCTAGCATAAGCATCCCATCGTCTCCCTCTAAAACTTCCACTTCCGAATTTTCCCTACCCCTAAACAGGTTAGGGTTTCCTCCCCTTCCATGGTCGCCGACGGTTTCAGATGATGCCGATTTTTGCTTTTCTTCAATGATTTTTTTCATTAATTCTTCTAGCGTGGCAAATCGTTCATCCATCTTCTCATGGATTGATGAAAATTGATTTTGAAAATCTGAGTTCTTCTCTTCGAATCTATCTTCAGTTGCCCTTGTTCCCCTTCCAAGACCTCATTTTTTCTTCCAGCCATAGTTCCTTCTTAGAACTTGAGAGATCTTCTTCCAATTGAGACAAATCTACCGCTGAAGTTTCAGAAATCCAGCCGCCAACAGTCCCAAATCGATGCTCTGATACCAATTTGATAAGAAATACTTGAGATCTCAACTATTTCCTAGCCAAATTGAAGTAAAACAAGAAGAAAATTGCTGTTTTCAGCAGTGGACAGCAGCCAATCACAGGAAAACAGCGAGAAATTGGGAGAAAACTGAGAGAAAACTCAAGCAAAGGCTTGTATTTCACTAGTAGATGAATAAAATCAGCAAAGATACATGTGTTCCTCAATTCGAGAGGAAGAACGACTCTCCAAATCTCCGACAACGCCAAGAGCCCAAAGTAAGAAAAAACCTAGATCTCAAATCTCATTCAAATTCAAGATAATCCTCCTTTTTCTCCTAATCCCCTAATTAACAATAATGGAGAATTACAAAATACCTAAACAACCCTTCCATTCAAAAATTTTCCCTCCAACCCTTGCATTAAGCCCACGTGGGCCCCCCTTGGACTTCCGCCCCCCTTGCTTTCCCGTGTCTCCGCCTGGTATAGACCCGGACCGGTCCAGCTGGCCCCTCCTGGGCCAGCGTAACAAAGGCATACTAACATTTCCTGAACTTTGATTTATACACATAATACTGGCTCTTTTTTTTTTAATTTTTAATTTTTTTTTTGATTGATCAGGTTGATGGGCCAAGGACTCCGATATGATCTTAATAATTGCCAATTGATCTTACTGTCCCGGTGATTCACCATTATTAGAGCATCTTGCCTACAAGAAACGGTCGTAATATCCATGCTTACAAATCATCTACATTCAACATCAAGACTTACATCAATACCCTTGAGCCTAAGATTTTAAATCCCAACTGATTAAGCCTCTAGAGCAAATATAGTAGTAAGTCCTAATATTCTAATCAAAATATTCAGAATAGTAAATCAAAGCCTGTTCTCTACTTAGGCATACTAATTAATAGGTCAACATAAAGCCAACTTGCTTATCAAGTCAAATCAAAAGGGATCATATCTATAAGGTAAGGCTATAACTAAGACCGTCATTGAGTTTTTGTCTCCCTTAAGATTTTAATTCTTATTTTCGGGCCTTCCAATGGATTTAAGCCTTAACGCCAATCAATTTGGGTTGACCAAATATTATGAATCCCATTAAATCAAAACTTGGGCCTTATTCATAGTCCTAATGGATTTCATCCCCATCCCAATTAATTTAGGCCAATACAAAGCCAATAACCCTATCAAATCATGTTTAGTTCTTAGGCCTTCAAATGCATATAAGCTTTAACCCAAATTGAATTCAAATTATCCCTCATGTGAACTAACGCACCAATCAATCAAATATCAAATGTCACAAACACATTTCTTTAAGTTATATTGAAACTTATGGATAAATGATGGTGATGCAGGACTACGTAGATGAAATGCTCTTTAACTCAGATGGATTTTGCATAACTTATGATTAGAATAATGTTAGAACAAAATTACTCGCGAATTCAAACAATGAGTCAAAACGATTAGTGGTTATCCACTTAGGCTAAATCACATGGTGAGAGCTTTGAAAACTTCCAAAATAATTAGAAAACAAAACAATGAATAATAGTAGCTTTCAAAATAATCCCTAGTCTAACAATGAGAATCGGAAAGCATAGAGGTGCACTCAATTCCTACGTTTACTAAGCTTAAGCAAGAACAATATGGAAGAGTCCGTCGTGACTACAATCAAACCAAGGAGAGTTAGACTAAAAGGAATAAGATGCAAGGAGAAAGAGAAACCTCCGTCAGGGAGAGGTGGAAATCCTCCACTCGATGCCTTCGAAGTGTTCGTCGATATCTTCCACCAAAGTATCTAGGATCCGCTCCACGTAATCTTCAACGGTGTGGTCAATCCTCGGATTCACGTCGAAGAAAGTGGATCGTAGGATGTCGGTGAAACCGTCGTCGTCCCAAGTTATTCCATACTCAGTCTCTGGATCCGCCATTCATAGGTGCTAGGAGATGATTCTTCCAAGGGATGCGTCTTCTTCACTATTGGGGAGAGAAAGAAGTTTCTCGTCCATGGAAGGGAAAGGCGTAGCGAGGAACGTATCTCGGTCAAAATCTGAAATTAAAATTTAGATTTTGAGAGTCAAAGACAAGACCTTAGGAAGGAGAATCCAAACCCTAAGCCTTGTAGAAAATTAAGTGGAGCGAGAGGGAGTTGAGAGAGAGGGTGGCTAGAGAGAAAAGGGAGGAAGGGGCGGCAGGATGATGGGGGAAGGAAGGATTGATTTCCTAAATCAATTAATTAGTTTAGGAAATAATTTGGAGGAATTATGGGGATGGAAATTTCGGCCAAATAGGGGAGATGGGGTTTGGAAATATTTCCTAAAGCTAGACTTGAGTTTAGGAGATAAATAGGGAACATGTAATGGGATAGGAGAGAGGGGAGGCAGGTGGCATGCATGGGCAAGGGAGATTTAATGTGAGGTGTCATGCTTGCCTAAATTAGATTTTGGGATTAGGAAAGTAATTAATTAAATCCAATTTGAATTTGAAATTCAAATAGAATTGATTTATAAACTTTCCAAAAATAGAATTGTAAATTAGGAAAGTTTTCAAATTTCAAATTAGTTGAATTTGAATTTTGAAAATCTGCCCAAAATCAATCCATCCAAATTAGGCAAGGATTTTAATGGGGATGAGGAAGTGGGTTGGGGTCGGCGGCTAGTTGATTGGGCCGGCAAGATGGGGGCTTGGGTTGGGTGTTGGCCGTGGGGTTAGCAAGAAGGGGAAGGGGATTCAGAGCGATGGAGATCCGGCGGCTAAGTGATGATTGATGGGAGGAATAAGGAAGAAGGAGATAACAGAACGAAACCACGAACCCGACTTATCTAGGTTGGTGGGTATTGCACAAATCTCTCTCTTCTAGGGATCTCTCTCCATTAGCTCTCTCAAGCTCTCAATACTCATGCAAGAAGATAAATTTTCAAGGTAATAATTCATTCATTAGTTCATAAGATGAAAGAAGGGGCTTATAAATAGCGGGGTACAATGACTCAATGAAAATAAAAGACTCTCTTGCCCTTTGGGCTTACATACGACGCTGCCCATTAAAGGGGTACAAACGGAAAACATAAAGACACTTAATAAATAAAATGCATGAATAATAAAATAACACAAATGACTCAGAAATATAAAGACTTGATCGTGGCTGTAGATCGGCGGCCACGTCTCTGATAAACTTTCCACGATCTAATGTCCCCATCAGATGATTATGCTAAGTTAGTCATGTTTAGTGCTTCTGAGGCCATGTTGTGCCTATGAACTATTCAACGAAACTACTACAATCATCTCTATGCCAATAAATGAGTTGATGCTCTTGAGCTAACCTCTTCAACTTTTCGCCTTGATTTGCACAAGATAATTGAGAAGGGGCAACTCATGATTTCTATTCAATCTCTTTGATGTTATAGCTCAAAGGTCACCAATGTTTGCAAATATAGTCTATAAGTAGGCCCAAGATGATAGAATCTTGAAATTATGTCTGAGCTTGCCTCCATCACCCCCAACCATTCTCCACTCAATTAAATTCATATCAAAATATTAAATAGAAAAATCCCAAAAGTCTCCAGATTATTCGTGTATGGTCAATTTATTCCAGAGTATCACGTTGCCACAATTTAATCCCTTGACTATACAAAATTGATTCAAAATAGTTTTTTATATTGTAATTGTAATATAAAATTGATCCCAATTTAGTCTCTCAACTTTACATAATTGATTCCAAATTAATCTCAAAGGGACCATTTTGAATCAATTTTGTTTAGTCGATGGACTAAATTGGAGTAATGTTATACTCTTGGACTAAATTGATCATATACAAATAGTCAGGGGACTATTTTGAAATTTGACCCAAATATTAAATCTAAGCCCAAAATGTCCCTAATAAATCTCCTTTATTGAGAATGATCTCTTGTTAGCGAGAGAGATGATTAACCTAGGAGTGGTCTTGTATTATTGGAAGTCATGACCTTTGATATAATTAAACCATGATATAATATTAGTAGAAATTTGATTAAAATGAACTTAATCTATCTCAAGGAAAACTAATATTAGGTCTTCTCTCATACATCAATGAGGCTTCATGAAGGTGTGATCAAAATTCCCGGTAACTCCATTGGAAAAGACTTTTCTCTTCATCCCTAGCTAAGTTTCTTAAGGCTCCAACTTCCTGTGCTTAATATAATTCTAAGCTTAGTGAGTGTCGGGTCCATACCAGTAGAGGTTGTTATTTGATGCATTCACTCAGCATACAAAAATTATGTTACATCGTGTACTGCATTATAAATTAATTCATTCAGTATTAAAAAATAATGTCATGTTGAATTTTTTACAAAATCAATTATGCCTCTTTACCATTAAGTTTAAGGTTTAGTGTTCCAAATAAAACTAATCTTGTCTTTTATTTTTGTCTTATTACAAGTATTAAATAAAGCTACGAACTAATGATATATGCACACACCAACACAATTGTGAAGTTGGGAAAGGTTCAACTTCTTAGTTCCGCTAGACAATCAGCAATATCAGTGCTACTGAAGCCAGTCTCCAGTTCTGCACAATCTCCATGGTGATGAGGTTTGTCCCCACTACTCAGGTTATTGAAGTTGCACCAGCCTTAAGGGCCCCTATTGAAGAAGCTATCACATTGAGCACAGATTGAGAGTACCGCACAAATGGTATAAAGCAACTTTAAGTTGCACACTTCCTGATCAGTGGCAATCACTACTAGAACATGGAATCGCTGGCTAATTACAAAAAATCGATTAGGACGAGTAATGAAAATAATTCTAGCATGTATAAAACTGTGGCTGGACTTTCACCTATTCAATCCCAACAGGGAAACAAAGGATTTCATAGTCACAGGGAGAAGAGAAAGGATTTGGAATATGCACGAGTGCTAAACCGAAACAATTTGTAGAAGAAAAAAAATCAATCTTTGTGGAAGAAAAATAATTAAATCCACCTAGGTAATTAGAATATTACAATCGGCACTCATAGAACCATCACAGGCAAGTTTTACAAAAAAAATGCCGCTAGCTTGTCCATTTAGATGGCCACTATGGATTGTTGGTCTATCATAAGCTACGCAATGTTTACCAATTTGTGACTGAAGTTGTTACAAATTTGGCTTACAGTTATATCAAAAGATTTGAAGGTTCAATATTTTGATGATTAATAATGGATATCGTATCCTAAAGAGCTGAATATTCGTTAACCAGTTCATATTCTGGACTATTATCACTCTCTATGTTGAATTAAACTTATTATCTTTCATAGTATTTGTTATTCATGCTATGTTTCTGAATGGAAAATGCTAGCTTTATAATCATGATCATGTTCTTTAGTTACAACATGTGCCACTAATTCGGGCATATTTTGTGTTCCAATTAGTCATTTCCTTGCATGCATTTTTAAGCTTTCATTTAAAATTTTTGTTGTATTGGACCCAGATCTTGCTTATGATCAAAAGTTACTACTGATAAAAAATTGCTAACTGTATGATTTTTTATTTTTATTTTTATGGATAAATTACCTGTTGTGCAGTTATGCTCTACTTGGTGCTGCTTCATTTCTGGGAGGGTCTATGAGAATGACGGTTTCATTATGTGTTATCATGGTTGAGATCACAAATAACTTAAAACTTCTTCCCCTTATCATGCTTGTTCTTCTCATATCCAAGGTATTATCTTTAGGTCTAGGCAACTGTGATTTATAACTTGATGGAAGACTAGTTTTAAGTCATATTTTGTTAGGCTGTTGGTGATTTTTTCAATGAAGGATTGTATGAGGAGCAAGCTCGCTTGAGGGGCATCCCTTTGCTCGAATCTAGACCCAAACAGTTTATGCGAAACATGATAGCACAAGAGGCTTGCAAGAATCAACAAGTAAAGTTCCATTCATTATAATTCATACAAAATTCACAAATTTTTTTTATTTTTTTAGTTTTCCATCTCGTGACTTATTGACTTGTCATTTTTTTTTTGGGTATAAACAGGTTATATCCTTTCCTCGCATTGTTAAAGTTTCCGAAATACTTTATGTTTTAAGAAGTAACAAGCACAATGGCTTTCCGGTGAGTGGTTTTTGTACCATCTGTATTTTATTTAGAAACATTCTAATCGGTAGTTTTTCCCCTAATTATTAGTGTATGTTTTGTTAATCTAAGGTGGTAGGTCACGGTCGGAATGGAGAAGAACTTGTCATAGGCCTCATGCTTCGTAGGTATGGCCCAATAACTTATTTTTCAGCAGTTTTGCTTATAATCTAAAATGATGCATTTTTTTAGGTTTTTAGATTTCTTTTGTTTAGATTTATGCATTGGAAGACTGATTTTCTTATGTTATCGGTTTCTCTGTTCTGTTTAAGCCACTTATTAGTACTTCTACATTCAAAGAGAGATTTCCAGAGCAGCCCTTTTCCATGTGATCCTAGAGGTGTAACCAGCAGGTATGTTGTTTTCTATGATTCTTTCCTCATCTTCTACCTTTCCAAGCTGTTTTTATTTTATAATTATTTCCTTAGCAGGCACATCTGGAGTGAGTTTGTCAAACCTATCTCTAGTAAAGGCATGACCATTGATGACATTCATCTCACCGAGGATGAAAAAGAAATGTACCTAGATCTAGCCCCCTTCCTCAATCCTTGCCCATATGTAGTACCAGAGGACATGTCTTTGGCAAAGGTGACTTATTTTGATTTGAAGAATTTTTGTAACATTCTTTACCAAGCCCAGAGATAAATATTTCTGTATGCGTTATTTACTTGTTTGGTTCAATAGTATAGGTTTACAATCTTTTTCGACAATTGGGACTGAGGCACATCTTTGTTGTACCTCGCCCTTCTCGTGTCATTGGTTTGATCACCAGGAAGGATTTGTTATTTGAGGTAACTTACTAAACTGTTTAAATACACAACCCTCTTTTGAAATTTGACAATCTGCATGCTGCCTGTATTTTCAGGAGAATGATAATCAAGCTGCAATGGAACTTCAAACCACTAGTGTAAGGTCTTACTGCTACCTATCCTTAATAATATCACTTATAGTTTGTTAACTGATTGCTTAGTTGGTAATACTTTTTTGGAACTTCGATCTTCAAATTTTTATGGAAAATTAAAAAAAAAATCGCTCCTTTAGTTTCCACCTTTCAAAAGTTATAGGTTTATTCACTCTTGGACAATCTAATTTTGCTCTTTCTTTTTTCTTCTTTTCCTAATAGTGGATTGTGAGGTTTGCTTGTCCCTCACATCACACACACACACATACATATATATATATATATATATATATATATATATATATATATAATATATATATATATATATATATATACATACATATACATACATACATATATAGATACATACATATACATACATACATATATACATACATACATATACATACATACATAGATACATACATATATACATACATACATACATACATATATATATATATATACATACATACATATATATATATAATTTTTTTTTTCTTTTTTTCGGTTGGGTAAGGTTTACGTACTTAAAACTCAAAACTATCCCAGTTACATATTCAATATTTAAACTTTACACTATTTACTATTTACTAACACAACACTCAGAATTTTCAATAAACTAAAAAGGTAACACCCTCTTCACCTTTGTTACAAACCCATCACTGAACTCCAGTCGCGACTCACTGTTGATCCCGTCGCCTTTACTAACGAGACTTGTTACTCTTTGCATACGCACTCGCTGCCTATCCCGTGAATTCCCTTCCTTTGCAAGATCGCATCATAACCTTTCCGACGATATCCTATCAAGATTTCCTAGTCTCTTTCTCCTTGTCATGAGAGAACTTGTTGCGACTTTCTCTTCGTTGTCGAGGGTTTTGTCCAGGTCATTAATAAAAATTAGTGGATCATTATATTATGTAAATAGTAGAGTTCAGTGTTAAATATAATGGAATAATTTTGAGTGCTATGTATATAAATCCCGCTTTTTTTTTCTTTACTGTTGAATCATCCATAGCCGAACTCAAGTGCAATTAGTCATTGTTGTATCCAGCTATCTACATACCGTGATCATTAGGAATCAAACTACAAGTAGTTCTATGAAAGATTAAATGTGGTTATTTATATCTGCGAAGGCTTATGGTCAATTAAAAAAAAGAAAATTTCATACAAAACCATGGAGCCAGATAACCACTCGGGGAGATGTATCAGTATATAAGGATGTGCCAACAATAGCTCAAGCCAAAGTAATTCCCTCGAACATGCAAAGCATTAAATAAAAGAGTTGTATAAGGGGTATATATATATATATATATGAGATTGAATTTATTCTTCATAGATAAACAAAGTTTATTCTCCATGGACCGGTCCAGCCGGTGGACCGACCCAAGTATACCAGAGGCAGGAGTTCTGCCCAGCAGGGTTCGGCCCCTTTGGGATGGGTCCAACAACCTAGTTTAAGAGGGAATTAAGGTAGGATTAGGAGGAAAAATTCAAGAGGAGGGGCTGTTTGGCTGTTTTGAGATTTACTTCATTATTGTATGCTTTAAGTGGGATTTTTCCCTAGGGCTAGGGTTATCTCTTGTTTGTTGAAATTATAGTGTTCTTAGGATGTTTTGGGCTCTAGCCGGCGGCTAAAGAATTAGGAGATCCGGATCCTCCTCTTCCATTGAGGATCTATTATATCTTGTTTTTCTTTGTTTAATCTTCCAATTCCAATTAAAAAATTGTTTGTGGGCTTTCTTTTTCCCAATTTTTTTTGTTTCATCCGTTGATTTTGTGAAAAAGGCTTCTACTTCCTATCATAATGTTACTATATAATTTGAGGGGAACTTCTTTATTGAAGTTACCAATCTTGGAGGTTGAAGTGAATATGGATGGCAAAAAGCAAATGATAATCCTCTAACAACATATGTAGGTCTTTACTGGTTTTGAATATTTTGGGAGTTCATTGGTGAATAGATGGACTAAAATCCATAGCCTTCGAATGATCGAGTGATTCTGCTTTTATAACTGTAGTCTCCATGGTCTGATTCATATGTTGCAATAATGAAAGGTTAGTGGTTTATAGTAATGATAGTGACTGGGCGATGCCAACACATTTATTAGGTAAAGACAAGCTGGTGTTCTGCTGATGTATGATGAAGTGAAAAACCCAGTATTTTGGATAGGTGTAGGTGGCAACCCATTGTTGTGGCATTAAATGATGAGCCACAGATTCATTGTTCAGCGGCAGCAATGCATCACATTGAATGTATTTTGCTATTGGCTAGATATACCTTTAAGGCTTCGTTTGGGACGGCTTTTTTATTGCTTCATAAAGCAGCTTTTTAGTACAAAAAATAAAAATTTTTACTAAAAAGCTGCTTTAAGAAATAGTAAAAAAGTCAATCCCAAACGAAGTCTAATTATAGTATCTTGCCATAACTGCCCTTTTTATCTTTTTGGAGGGAAGGGCGTGATTGCCCTTTCAGCGGCTTAAATATTTTGCTATGAAGAGTCAAAATATTCATTTAGAAAGCTTGGAGATTTCAATGAAGGCAAGTGCAATTTTTTAGGAATATACAGAGATTTTATGTTGATTTATAACTTTATTTATCCTCCAGCATACACACACAAAACTCGACAATTTCTATTGCAGTTTATAATCGTTCACACCGTTTGTTACCGTACAACTATTCTAAGGTACTTCTTTTAACGTCCCTTCGTTTAACTTTTTTATACTTGTCTATATCTTAACTAGTCTATAGAAAATTCTGTCAAAGGTGCATAAAGTTCAAGCTCCCCAATTATTAAGCAGGAAAGAATAATTTTGTATTGTACATTGTTACTTAGGCTTCGTTGGGGACAGCTTTTTTAATGCTTTCTAAAATAATTTTTTAGTTAAGAAATTTCTTGAATTATAAGTTTTTGTACTAAAAGTTATTTTAGAAAGCAATGAGAAAGTTGTCACAAACGAAACCTTAATCTTGTTGTCGAGTCATATGCTTTTGTTTGATCTCTTCAGATTGTTGTCCATTAATGTCACCACCCGTCCCGAAAACTCGACTTAACGAAGCAGGAACGAAAAGTCAGACGGTAGTAACAATTCAATTTATATCATAAACAAATTAACATACAACTTCTCAAAGCAACTGAAAAATCATTAATATTTAGATGTTATATAAATAGATATTAAAATTTAGGTATTAGATATATAAATAGATAAGAATGATATGATATGTAAGATATATAAATAGATAAGAATGATATGATATGTAAATATAAAACTTCCCTCGTCTATTTCTTTAACTACAAATTTCACGCAACCAACTTGCCCAACTTCTATAACTGCATATATTTGATGACAAACTACATATTTTATTGACAGAGCTCCAGGTCCTGATAGAAGATCAGTTGGTCTACAGGAACATATAGATCACCCTCTTCTTGATAGCCTTCTGACACAGCGGTAAATAACAAGTATAAAGTTCATTTTATCCTTGAACCTGATCATGAGAGGAATGTAAAGCAACCAATATGAAAGGACATTACGATCAAGCAGAGCTGCAAAACTTTGAAGGTTAGGGAAGTAATATATATATATATTTTTTGTCATTCTTGTAAATTTTTTCTTTTTTTGACAAACAATTTGTCTTCTTCTTAGCTAATGTGATTGTAGTTAGAATATTTGATTGTTTAACACTTCTTATTATTATTTCCATATTCATGTTTTATCAATCATTATTGGAATGTCAAGACCTAGCAACATTTATTTTTTTCTAGTTCTGCTATTATCAAATTTTAATGGAATAGTCCTCTAACATATAATGCATTAGTTGGAAATAATTTGGAAAATTTTGATGGACTAAGGCTTCATCTGAGGTGAAATTATTTTGTGCGGTCATCGGACGCCATCCGGAGGCGAATCAGGATGCACCACGTCGTTGTTTTACTGTCTACCAGTGTTGTTTGTGTATTGGGTGACGTGACACATCCTGATTTGCCTCCAGATAGTTTGGTGACCGCAGAATAATTTCTCATTTGAGATGGATTTTTTATTGCTTTTTAAAATGGCTTTTTAGTATAATTCAAAAAACTAAAGTATAGATTATAAGAAATAGTAAAAGCCTATTCTGAAATTGGTCGTTCGTATTATGTAGGGTTTCAATTATGGAAGAGATTTTTCTCTTTTAAATTAAAAATTAATTTAAATATTTTAATAATAAAAAAAGATAGAATATATATAAATTACTCGACCCATAAGACAGTTTTTTGGTAAGTTGGCATGTTTAGTTGTCTTAAAGAGATTGAGTGAAGACAATTATATTAAATTTTGTGGCCCTATCTGTTTAGTGAGCAAATCAAATATTTTTTTAGAAATAGGAGATAATATTTTTAATTAAAATATTTAATTTTTCATTTGAGGAAAATTATTTAAAATGGGAGGGACTATTTAGATTTTTTTTTTTTTTACTTTGGTTAGCTAAAAAAGGAATACAATGTTAAAAAAAATGCATTATAAAATAGATCTACGTGATTTTTTTTTTGAACCAAAATGAATGTAGTGTAAAATCTACAAATAGTGGCGACCGATGAGTGGCAACGATAGTGGTTGGTAGTGGATGGCGGCAGTGGTGGTAGTCGATGTTTGGGGGCGGGGGCAATGACCAATACTGTAAGTCGTGGTCGACAGGTGACAGCGGTGGCGGCCGGAGGAGGGTGGAGGCGGACGGTGGTGGTGGTCAGCAGGTGGTGGTCGGGGTGTGGTGGTGGGCAAAGGCTAGTGGAGGTGGCCGACTGAGGTTGGTGGCAGACTGGCAGTCAAGCGAGCTTGCTTAAAGTGTAAAGCATTCTCGATCAAAACCTAATTGAATTTGGTTTATCTCAAGAATGAATTTGAGTAGCTTACACTATATTTATTTTACTTTGCATTCATTTATCATCCAACTAAACACCAAAATTTTTAAAAGCCCTCCATTTAGAATACTTTACATCAATTTGGAATCAAACCAAACAACCCCTTGATAATATTAGATAAAAAATTTTGATGAACATTATTAAATAGTTTCCTTATGATAATGTTAAAAGATTTTTTTCCATTTCTTTTAGGAATACACAATTTATTTTTATTTAAAAAGTTCTCTATTTACAATTTGAGTTCTCTTATTATTATTGTATAAAAAAATATTTTATTGATGGATATCATCTAAGACATAATCCAAAAGACCTTAATAAATATAAAATGTCTTGTTTGTTTGACAGCAATCCCAACTTGGGGTGTAAAAAAGTCGAGTCAAATTGAATTCTTATTTAATCGAGTTAAACTCATTTAACTTTTTTTAGCACGATCATGAGCTCACGCTCGAGTGAAAAAAATTAGGCTTAAGCTCAATAAGAAAGCTCGATGTTGACTAATTTTGAAGATCTTTTTTTGTGCATTTGGATAAAAAATAATTAATTATGCTAATATAAATATCAATGCATTAATTAACATTAATCAACCTGGATCAACAAGTTAATAAATTGAGTCTGGCCAAGCTCAAGCTAGTATAATATATGAGTTCGAATTCAAATTAGTGGCTTGAGAAGCTTGACTCGTGAGCTCATCGAGATGTCAAATTTGAACCAGCTCACAAGCTGACATGGCTCACTTACACCTCTAACCCAAGTAACCAAAACATTCCTTACTAAAAAAGGATATGAGAGTGTTTTATCAAATGAGAAATTTCTTATTTTGAATGAAAACTTTATTACATGATAAAATCATTTAGAATAAGTTTTAGATTTTTTTTTTAATTCTCCTTTCAAATGCACTATAAGGAGCTATTTGATTTTAAGCATAAAACCTAAAAATTAAAATAATTTACCTTTAAAAATTATTTATTGGAAAATAAATGCATCAAACAAATTACATTTGTGAGTTAAGGCCATAAAACATAGTGAACTCATCAATGAGTTAAGGTCATCTAAAATTGTTTTATTGAGCATATTTAACCCATGTGTATTCAACCCAAAAAATTATTAAAAACATAAAAATCTATTTGCATAGCTCTCCTATAGGAGAAATTATTCTATGTGGAGTTCGGACGGGAAGAACCGTCCGGACTATGAGTATATACATTGTGTATAAACAGTGTGTATAGAAAGTTGATATACACTGTGTACACTTACATGTTCGTACAAATTTTCCCGTCCAGACTTTACACGGAATAATTTCTCCTACAAGAGAGCAGCCCAATATTTCAAGGCTATTCTTAGACATTATTAGAACTTCACAAGCATAAATAAATGTAGTCAAGAGACTTCATTATTAATTCATATTTATAATATAGATATGGGTGTCAATAACTGATTCAAATCATCAATTAGATTTGAACCTAATTAAAAAAAAATTATTTTAATTGATTTGATTGATTTTTGGGTTGAATTTAGATTAAAAAAATTTGAATCGATTAAATTATGGGTAAGGTTGGATTGACTCAGAAATCTAAAATGGATCAGATTATCATTTGGGGGTGAAGTCAGATTATCTTTTCATCTCTTTCGTCGTTGCTGTTTTGCTTCCTGGTTTCGCAGTAGGTGTACGATTGCACCAGTGCTTCTTTGGCTTCTTCGTTGAAGTTCGACTTCGCTCCTTCGACGACATTCCCTTTTCCTGTTGGATCGGAATTTACAACGTTTTGATCGGAAGTAAGGGCGGGAGCTTGCTCGCTGTGAAGGTAACTCTCTCCCTTTCGCGCGCTTCTTTGGCCAAATACCGTTAATCCGCCGAAGCACGGGATTTAGTTAATCCGGGATTTACGGCAAAAAGAGAGAAACGGAGGATTTGTTCCACCGTGAGATTTAAGTCGAGCGTAAACCCCGTTTGGCAGGATTTTACGCTAAATCCTGCTCAAATCCGGCGTAAATCCTGTTGCCAAACAGCCCCTAAAACTTCTTCGCCTCCTTCGACGATGTCCTCATTATGTTGGATCGGAAGTAACGGCGAGAGCTCGCTCACTGTGCAGTTAACCATCTTTCTCCCCTTTCGCGCACTTCTTCGTCTAACTCCCGTAAATTCGCTGAATTCCAGGATTTAGTAAGTTGTTTGGTTGGCTAAAAAGGAATACTTTGTAAAAGAAATAAAATGTAAAAGGAATTCAGTTTAAAAGGAATTATTTGGAGTTGTGTAGATTAGTGTAAAGTAAATCAGCTGAATGTTTTTGTTGTTTGGTTTTAAATAAAATGAATGTAGTGTAAAACTCAAATAATTTTAAAACGCTTGCGTTTGCAATACTTTACACTCATTTTACTTCCAACCAAATAGCCCCTAAATACAATATTTATGCCAAAAATAGGGTAACGACTAATTTATATCACTGTGAGATTTACAGGATTCTCAAATCTTGTTTGGCAGGATTAGAGGATTTAATCTAATCCTGCTCAAATTTTGGATAAATCCCGTTTCCAAACAATCCTAATATTATTTGTATCAGTTCCCAAGTATTACCTTTAGAATAAAAAAAACCAGTGGATTGTCGATGTCGGCTCTTCCTATCGTTATTAAGCAGAATTCACCAAGTGTTGGATTGTTCACCAACCAATAGGTAATGTGAGCTGGGCTTAGACCGTTGTGAGACAGGTTAGTTTTACCCTATTGACGATTGTGTCATGTTAGTAATTCAACCTGGTACGAGAGGAACTGTTGATTTATACAATTGGTCATCACGCTTAGTTGAAAAGCTAGTGGCATGAAGCTACAGTGAGCAAGACTATGATTGAACGACTCTAAGTCATAATCCACGCTAAAAATGCGGCGCCTGAGACCATCATCGCTTGCTGACCAGTAGTAAGGGCTTCGGCTCCCATGGGCACGTACATGGGATGCATTCATGTCAGTCATTTAGATCACTAGCACGGAGGCCTTAAAATGCAGTTTCGAACATACGATGAGTTGAATCCTTTGCAGACAACTTAAATTCACGATGGGGCACTGTACGTGGTAGAGTGACATTTGTTGCCACGATCCACTGAGATCTGACCCTATGTCGTAACAGATTCGTAATATATATATATATATATATATATATAAAATTAAGAGAAACGAGAGGGAAAAGCTTAAGCTTTATTGCATAAATTCTTCCCTATATATGGATCTATACAAGTTGTTTAGAAAGGAAACAAATAACTACACAATAATGAAATATAACTCCTCCTAAATCAGCTGCCTATCTATGGGAGGCGTTTCAACGCGATTCATGAGTGTTTCCCACAGATTGCTCTTTGTGACCGTCAGATCCTTTCCTCTAGTAACGGCTGGATTTCAACACTCCCCCTCAAGCTGGGAAATATGGATCTGTCATTCCCAGCTTGTCAATCATCCTGAGAAAGGCAGAACTGTCCAGTCCTTTGGTAAGAACATCTGCAAGTTGATCTTTTGATGATGCATGGTCGATACTTACTAGACCACTGTCTAGTTTTTCTTTAATGAAATGCTTATCCTCTTCTATGTGCTTGGTCCTGTCATGCTGGATTGGATTGTGGGCTATGCTGATTGCTGATTTATTATCACAATGTAGCTTCATGGGCTCATCCCAATTGACCTTTAAGTCTTCTAGGATTATTTTGATCCATAGTAGCTCACATATTCCCAAAGCCATAGCTCGATATTCTGCTTCTGCACTAGATCTTGCCACTACATTATGTTTCTTGCTTCTCCATACAACTAGGTTACCTCCAAGAAATGTGCATTATCCAGATGTAGATCTTCTATCAATAGGTGATCTTGCACAGTCAACATCGTGTATACTTCTAGGATTATTCTGTGATCTCTATTAAAGAGAATCCCTTTTTCTGGGTTTCCTTTAAGGTAGTGCAATATCCTGTCAACCGATTGCATGTGAACCTGCTTTGGATTTTGCATAAATTGACTGACCATGCTTACAGCAAATGCTATATCTAGTCTAGTGTGAGAAAGATAGATTAATTTCCCAAGGAACCGAAGAGGCATCCACGGGAACCAAGGAGACCGCCCGGAACCAAAGGGCACGGTCATGGGAAAGAGCCCAGGCACGGGAAACCAGCAGCTGGCCAGAATTCAAGGGGGCAAATGCACAAAAAGCCATGGTGGAATTCAAGGAGCCACACATGGAAAAATAAAACATCAATCTTGGGATTCCAAAAGCCCTTTTGGAACCCAAGAGACACCATAACTTAAAACATTAAAAACTATAATAAAAGTGCATTAAATAAAAGATAAATATGAGCTAAAACTTAGCTAATAATAAGCTAACCTCTAGTCCAATAAATGAACTAAAAATCAACTCATAAATGAGCTAAATTCCAGCTCAAAATTCTTTGAGCTTGAAGACTCGGGAGAGTCCAATATTGATTTAATTTGGGCCTGAGTTGACCCCCCCTTTGCCTACATCAGCAGTCGAAAGGAACATAAATGTTTCACTAATTTCTGGAATCATGGAATTCCACAACCATGACATGATCATGGAGTCTGCTTCATCCCATGCCCCAAAAATAGGTCTGCTTACTTTGGTCCTCCTCCAAGGAGGTGGTGTATTTTCCCTTTCCCTTTCAAGCAAGTCTTCACGAATTGAGACCACTTTAGGTAGTTCTTCCCATTTAGACGATAGGAAGGTTGTATGCTTTGGAGATCACCTCGTCCTTGGTGCACCATCGACTCCTCGGTTTGGTCAATGTCTGGGAGGAATTGATTTTGGACATGATGGTAGTAGTATAGACTATCTATACACTCTTGGATAGAAATTAAGGCTTCCAAAAAGAAAATCTCTCTGATTTTAGTTGTCGGCAATAAAGACCGATAATAGAGGATTTTTTTTTTTAACCACACTAGCCGAGCCTTAATGGGCAGATCGGGACTGACACGGGTCGGTCTTCTCCACCGAGCGGGAGACAGAGACGGAGAAGGGACTCGCTCGTGCGGTCCTAGCAGCAAGCAGGATTTCGTGCGATATCTATCTCTATCGCTTGATCGGCAGACGCCTGCTTGCGCGCAGGATTGGTTGTCGCAGGGAGCCGCTCGGTTAGGGCATACACGCACACGGGGAGCTGCTCGGCAGGAGTCTTCTCTTCCGGTTAGATCAGAACACCTTCGCCGATCTTCCATTCCTGTCGGATCGGGTTTGTTGCTTCGCACGAGGCTTCTTTGGCTCCTTCGTGAACTTCCCTTTCGGTCGGATCGGGAGCAGCTCCAGCCGCTCGAGCTTTTGTCGACTACCCTGGCGGAATCGGAGCCTCCCTTCGTCGACTTCGCTCCCTTTTTCTCCTTCGATCGTGCCTGGCGGAATCGGAGCCTCTGTCTGCGGAAGTAACTGGCGGAACCGATGCTTCCGTCTGCGGCAACTCCTTGCACGATCGAGGGCTTCGGTTTCAGAATTGGGTCGGCGATGAAGGCCGGCGGATTGGCTTTGATACCAAGTTAAATTGAGAGGAACGAGAGGGAAAAGCTTAAGCTTTATTGCATGAATTCTTCCCTATATATAGATCTATACAAGTTGTTTAGAAAGGAAACAAATAACTACACAATAATGAAATATAACTTCTCCTAAATCAGCTTCCTATTTATGGAAGGCGTTTCAACGTGATTCATGAGTGCTTCCCACGGATTGCTCTTTGTGACCGTCAGATCCTTTCCGCTAGTAACGGCTGGATTTCAACTATATATATATATATATATATGTATTAATTATTCTTGTTTTGAAACTTTTTTTTCCTTTATACAACCCATATTTTCCCATTTCTTGATATTCATCTAAACCCTGTGTTACCTTTGATTTAGTCACTTTATTATTATTATTTTTACTTTATTTTTGTTATTTATTTACCACTGCAGGTGAGAATATGAACAAAAAAGGGGGGCAAAGGGAGGAGCAAATGGAGGAGGGGAAGTGAATCAATGTGTAGATCTCAGTTCAGGCAGAGGGCAAGATCAAGAAGAATGGTCAAATGCTATAGCTAAGGGTGGAACCAAGAAATTTTCTGACGCAAATTGACGGTTTTAAACATATCTCAAATTTTTTATCCGGGCTTAGAAACGGCATTAACTATTTAAAAAAATTCTTAGAATTTCTAACATAAAAAAATTATATATATATATATATATATATATATATATATATATATATATATATATATATATATATATATATATATATATATATAGAAAACTCAATAGATTTTGGCAAAAAAAAGAATTTTATGTGACACTTTTGATGTTAACTTGATAATGTATTAAATTACAACACTTCCAAATGAAGCTGAGGAGACAAACTTATAACCTAAGTGGTAAGAAAACAACTGATTAAATGTGTACACACACCTCTAACAGTTTCAATCAAAGTTAATACAGCAAAATGACAGAGCACCTGACCTAGAACTAATAACATGAATGTGATTCCAGCAGTTGAGGGTAAATTGAAAGGAATCCCTTTATAAACTGTTTTACTCGTAAATGGAGAACTACAACAGACAAAATGGTAAGTCAGAAAAGATGGTGAAATTTTGCTAATAGATGCGATAATCAATAGACCAAAGAAATTTAGCTTACTACAAGAAATATTTCTATAAGAGAAACAACTTTAAATCAGTTTCTCTATTATCTTAGGATTGTAATAATCATTCCTTCACCAAACATTTTTGTTTTTGATTGATTCTTTCCAGTTAGGTTCTCATCCAGTATGTAAATTTCTTTCTTGTTTAATCCAGGTTTTGCCTATTTGTGTTGGAGTTTTTCATTCTACGTATAGAACTTTTTGTGAAACCAAAAGAAGGACGTTTTATTATCATGGATGCTACAGGAGGTTTAGAAATTTCTCAAGGTGAATCATTCATTGATGTCAAATCCTTTTTTGAATCTGCTCCACCTCTGAAAAATAGTGACAGTATCACTCAGAAGGTGAAAGAATTTATTTATCAGAATTCTCAATTTTCAGGTGAACAGGTTATACTCGATTGAATTTATAGAACAGTAATTTTTTCAATTATGCAGTATGCATGCCAAGCCTGACTTGTTATTTTGGTAATTTGCTCGTCTAAGGAAATGGCAAAAGTGTTGGGGTTGTTTGTGTAACTTCTGGAGGCACAACTGTCCCCTTGGAACAACGTTGTGTGCGGTACATTGATAATTTCAGTTCAGGCCACAGAGGGGCTGCATCTACTGAGTATTTCTCCATACTAATTTCCTGTAGCTTTTTGTTTGTTAACTTGATTTAATTGTTTTAAGATGGTCTCTGGTCTTATGTTGTAGGTACTTTGTGAAATCTGGATATGCTGTTATCTTTGTCCATAGAAGGTACCAAACATTTCAAATATCAATTGTGTGCGTGTTTGTAAGACTAGCATTCTTATGTTATAGATATAGTTTTCTTGACTTTAAGAACCAGCGACCTTTCTGACATTGGTATTGCTTTTCCATGAAAACATTATTGACATCACTTTCATTAAAATACTTCATCATTAACTTTAAAACTTGGAAAGTTAAGTTGCATAGTTTTCTTTTTGACAGGGGAAGTTGTCAGCCTTATTGTAGATACCTTCCCGAAGATTCATTTCTTGAGTTCTTTGAAGTTTTGAACGATTCAGAAATTCAAGGTTTGAAAGCTTTACCAAGCCAAATTAGCATAAAAATGATAAAGATTAAAGATGTTTGTTTAATGAACTTATCCATAATTTCATCAAGTACATTTACTAGAGATTTTCAAGAGAAGACTTACATTATTTAGATTATTTGTATTCACGGCCCAATTTACTTATGCAGTGATTAAAATAATGTTTTTAAGTTAGTATATAGTGATTCATCATCCTCAAAGCGTTATGAGCCGCATTTCAACTACATTTGGCTTTTTGAATACTCATTTTGCATTCATTATTGTTCAAGTTCTTTTGCACAACTTCTAACCAAATTGTTATGTTTGGTTTATTTCTTTTCCTTGTTAATAATTGCACTGTAAATTTATCTAGACATCTTATTATTAATATTTTTCACTCCATTGTACAAATTCAAAGTCACTTGAGTCTCAATAGGTAATACTCCCACTATCATTATAATATAATTATTATTTTTATCTATCTTTGTTATTTTTCCACACATCTATTGTAACATTCGCTCTCAACTAGGGAGAAAATGGCCAAAAAGGTTTTTGGACTATTTGCGGGGAGTTATTTTAGTACCACATCCAAATGAGTTTAACTCTATCATTCGAGATTTGAGAGATATTGATATGATTGTTGATAATGTATATCAAGCTTTATTACTATTATACTCTCTCTCTCTTACATGCATATTTGAGCAATTCAATGATTAAGATCTAAAAGTATTGTTGCTTTTAAGATCTAAAAGTATTGTTGCTTTGTCCAACTCCCATTTAAGGGATATTTTAGAGGCATGAATCTTTTTTTAAGATAGGGTGATTCATAATAATTATTTTTCTTATAATTTTGTAGTTATTTCTTATCATATGGCCAAAATAATTAACCATATTATACATCTAGACATTGTTTTATCTTCTGAAAGTCTTGACCGATAATTATTAATTAATAATCCACTAATATTTATATAATGCCCTTAAATTTTATCCTATTAATCTTGAAACCCTTACCTTTTAAAAAAAGTAAGTTATTATTCAAACTTTTCACTCACATCAAAAGAGGTCGTGTCTATTAGCACCAAGTTATAAACAAATAGCATTGACCAATGCAGTTCAATTTGGATATATTGTCTATGCATTTCCATGTTCAATATAAAAAATACAAACTTATTGAAGATTGTTGATATAGGTCTCGTTTGGTTGGATTGTTGTTTATGTAAATTACTAAAATGAAGTTTTAGAAACCGATGTTATAAAAAAGGAGTTTTGAAAAAGGTTGTTTCAATAATATATTGTTGTTTGAGTAATATTCTTTTTAAGTGCTTATGAAAACCTAAAATTTGATATTAATTGTTTTCTTAGGTTTTAAGCTTTAGCAATTTCACAATAAAAGACAAAATTACCCATTTTTAAAACTTAAATATATAAAAAAAATTTGAAAGAACCCTATTTACTTCACAACCACTTGCCCTTTTCTCCAACGCTCATCCCTCCCTCCCACCCCACCCAAACACACACACACAACGTACTATAAAACTTGTAAAGGTACAATATAGGATTAGCCATTCTTACCTAAGCTGGAGTAGCCATCAACTTCGGGCTATCAATAGGTCGAGATTTCCTTGAAGAGAGCAATGAAGTAGAGGAGTGGAGACGCCGACGACGCGACGACGAACCAAGAGGGCTCCTCCTACTCTCTAAATGAACTCACTACTATAATCCGATGAAGTAATTGTAGTTGTCTTTTTTTTTTAGATTTAAAAGTACATTATCTTGCAGAAGATACAATTTCTACGCCCTAAGATGAATACAGGCAAAAGCACAAAAAGGGTTATCTTTCTAGAGCAAGAAGGTTAAAAGGTACTTTCTATTCTCCCGGTGCTCGCTGGTAGATTGCTCTCCTATGTAACAACTCCCAACCGAGGGCGCTGCCTTTGAAGCTTGGAGGCTGGATGAGTCGCTGGAAAAGAAGAAGCTTGCATAAGTGTTGGGTAATTTCGCCTATTTTCTTTAGGAACGGAGTTCGTACCAGAATAATCACATGTAAAATATCTTTCGTAACCGGCACAAAAACGAGGTTTCATGAAAAGAAATTATACGTAAGTGGTGACTTCCAAACAATTTAAAATAATTGATTTTAACGTATTGAACCGAAAATGGAGAAATTAAGCCGAATCAAACGAGGTGATAATCTTATTATGATTAGAAAATTTCTAGTTATTTGACTATTTTTAGGTTTGGTTTATTTGATATAAATATTTGGAAGTGATTGGATCGCAGTGAGTTCATGGTTTTATCAGAAGAAAGTTTAAACTATTCTTTCTTGAATATAAAATAAAATTTCATAAACTAATAGGTGAATTGATCATAATGTTTTTGCTGATTATATAAATAAAATAGCATAAAATTATTAAGAGGATTGGTTAGAATGAAACTCAGTACAACCACAATATAGAAGTTTGCACAATGAGCTTATACAAAACAAATAGGCATGACTGAAACTTATTTTAGAATAGCTCAACACAGCTCCAATATTTTATATATGTAGAAACAAATTGGTCCAGATGCTAGTTATGATGTTGGGAATATTTTCGACTGTTATTTGCTTTATTACTTTTCTACTTTTAAATAAGCAAACCATTACTGATTAGATGAGATCTAGGATCCTTTAACGTAGTTAACATTTGTTGTGTGCAGAAGAGCATGCTTTGAAGTATGTTTTGTGTTTGATATGTTAATCTGAATCCTTAGTGTAACGAAGTATCCAAAATTATATTGGTTAAAGAGACCTATTTAGTCATCTTTAGTCATTAGGCATTACCCAATTTTGGTGCTAGTGAACTTTGATATTTGTTTCATTGGTCCCGTAGTGGTTCATACCTTTCAACCAGCTTTTGTCTTGTGAGTAGAAAATTCTCTCACAGGCTATATTTTGTTTCACAATGTCAGTGTGCCATCCACATGCTACGGTGGTGAAGAAGGCAATTAAAGAGTATCATTCGGTAATTTTTAACACATTTTTCCAATCCTTGTTGGATTTCATGCTTGCATGACATTTTTTGTTACTGTGTAATGCCTTACATAAGATCTTTGATATATTGTGCCTGAATGCAGGCTGTCAATGGAGGCTTTTTGCTGAAACTACCTTTCACCACTATATTCGAATATCTACAGGTTTTTATCCACTGTATTCAATACAATATTCATAAAGCAAAGAAGTTCATGCACGCGCAGTATTTCAAATAAACTATTCGTTTTGAAAAGATCTTGCTAATTCACATTTTTTTTTATGCGAATGGGCGGTAATATTAAAAAGATGGTTCTAGAAGTGATTATATTAAAAAATATGATGAGAGTAGCACTTTAGGCTTGAATGGTGTGGGCAGGTAAAGTGGGGGATGGCAGATGCACTAATGAATTGGATGTGTAATTGCTGTGGAAGGTTTAAGAACAACAATGATAGAACTAATGTACATGTCTAGAATTTGTGAAAGAAAACTTGCTCAAAATTGAGTTGACAGTTCATGTAACACTCTAGGGGAATTTGTGGAGGGGATTCATGAATATTACCCTTTTTAATTGGGATACCAATAATGTTGACGAGATTGATGATTTTGGCAGGTTTCAGCCATTCTTTTTTTATATGTCTTTTGCACATATATTTTCAATGTTGGAAACTTAGTTTTGCCTTCCTATTTCTAAGAAATTTATAGTTCTCAATGCTTCTAACAGATAATACAAGTGGTGGCCACATCATTGAGTTGTCTAGGACCTCGTGGAATGTTTTATCTTGCTGCTGCAGTATCAGACTTCTATGTTCCATGGGAAAGTATGGTATGTAAAACCAAAATTTGACGTTTTAAGCGAAATCAGTTTAACCAGTAGAAAACTATTTCAGACGCTCAAGGTCTTAAAATAGAGACAGTTCAATCTAACTACAGTGGCCTTCTGAACTTCATAATTCCTAAGAAACAACCTAGGGCAGATTTGCGTCATAATAGCATGAGTTATTTTAACAATGCTGAATCATCCTTAAACTGCTTTTCAAGGATAAAGGATTTAATTACTGCTTATGATAGACCGGTCCAGCCGGACCAACAATTGGGCCGGCCTCTTGTTTATAGCAGGCGCAAGCCTGCTGTGGTTTGGCCCTAGGGGATTCTGGGTTTACTTTAGGAGGGTTGTTTAGTCTTTTTGAGAGTTATTTTTGTTTACTTTATGTAAGAGATTGGAATTAGGGTTAGGGTTATCTACTTATCTTGATGATTGCTGTAATTCTGGGTTTCCTTGGTGTTCATGGGCTCTAGCAATGTCTAGAGAGTTGGGAGAGAATGATCCTCCTCTCGAATAGAGGGTCAATTGTATCTGGTAGTTTGCTTTCTGTTATTCATCAATTCCTATCATCTATTTGTTGTTTTTCCTGAGTTGATTGGTGATTTGTGGTGAAGTCTTGCTGAAATTCAGATTCTTATAAGATTTACTTGAGAACTACAAGGGTTTCCTATCAAATTGGTATCAGAGCCATTTTTCGGGCTGTTTTGGGGCTATTTGGAGTAATTTCTGTAGCAAATTTTCTGGTTTGAACCCTAGTTTTTTGCTGTTTTTGGAGTGGAAATACAGATTTTTTAGTCTATCAAAGATACTGGTATCAATGATGGCCAAGAAAGTGGATGCTTGGAAAGAACGTCTTGAAGGAAAGATAAACCAAATCAAAGTAACGGCGGAAGACAAAATTTCCTCTATGGAAGAACAATTATCTGACCTATGTGACATGGTGAAGAAGATGTTGGATCTCCACAACCAAATGACAGCATCAGAGGCGAGAGGGCCGGAAGAAAAAAATATGAATCCTAAAATTTGTAGGGATGAAAATGATGTGGAGATCGTAGAGGGAGAAGGGATAAAATCCCATATGGGAGGAGAGAGGTGGAAGGTATGGAGAGAGGCGTGGACATTTGGGGTATGAGCAAATGGGTGCTGATTGAGAAAGTAGGGAAAGAGATTATGATCGGAGAGGTGCTGATTTTGATAGAAAACGTGGGAAATGGAGTAAGGGTTTGGGTATGAACGTGGAAGGGAAGATCGGGACACTTGAGGGGATCACCCCCTTAGGGAAGGGGAAACTATAGAGGAATTAAGGGAATGGAGGGGATTCGAATGTCAGGAAGTTGAAGATGCCCATTTTTTAGGGGGAGGATGCACATGGGTGGATTTACAAGATAGAGAGATATTTCGCCATCAATGGGTTGACGGAGGAGGAGAAATTGACAACAATTGGCCTATGCTTGGAAGGGAAGGCATTGGCTTGGTGCTAGTGGAGAGACATGAGGTGTCCCAAACGGAGTTAGAGGGAGTTCAAAGTGTGCTTAATGGAACGTTTCTGAACAAGCAAGGGATGGGACTTTTATGAGCAGTACAAGAAGGCTTAGTGGCGGACTACCTTGAGAGTTTTGAGTACCTGGAGAATCAACTGGATTGGCTGTTTGAGACTGTTATGGAGAAGAATTTTATGAAGAAGCTCAAATCAGATATTCGAGCAGCAATGAGAGTCATTGGGCCTTGAGACCTAGGAGAGGTTGATACAACAATTAAGTGAGGTCTTTCAATCACCTCAAGGATTTCCACTGCGAAGGAAGCAGAAGCATACCATCACCCTTAGGGAGGGGGTGTCACCCATCAGCTTCAGGCCATACCGCTACCCTTAATTTCAGAATGATGAAATTGAGAAATTGATTAGAAAAATGTTGGAGGCTAGGATTATATGGCCTAGAGTTAGCCCTTTTTTCTAGTCCAATTTTACTGGTTAAGTAAAAGGATGGGAGTTGAAGGTTTTGTATGGACTTTAGGGCTTTGAATAAGGAAACTTTGTTAGACAAGTTTCCTATTGTTGACTGATATTTCAAACACATTGACAAAATTTTTATTTTGTCATAATACATAAAAAAATGGCTAACACATAAAAGCTAGAATTGTTGTAATGACACGAAAGTTCTCTTGATACATCCACTAACTTACTGGCTTGAAAACCACATCATGGGCTTGAGTGGTTCTAAATTTTCACTGATATTAAAATTTTATTAAAATTAAATTTTACAAGTGAAATGCCCACATTTGATACTAGTTGCTAAGATGCAGCTTTATGATTTTACATGACCTTCCAATGTTATGCAATATACAAATTAAAGTCATAAAATTGAGTGATTGCTACAGATACACTCGACTTAGATGTATTTTGGACTAGAAATAATATGTCATTCTTTGAAAATCAATGTCAGCAACGCATCTTGGATGCTCACGGTTATACAAAAAAAAATAATATAATCTGAAATAAAAAAAGGAAAGAAGAAATTGAAGAGATACATCTCTTCGTAAGTTTAAAATTCGGTCCCACTGCTTACAAGGATTGGCCAAAACAATGCAACCTTTCATGATAATAACTATCATCAACAAGCAAATCTATAAAAAGGGTAAGAAACAAAGGAAAAAAAAAACAAATTAACACTTGATTTTCTCCCTCTGTTCCGAAGTGCAGTTATGTCTTCGTTTACTCCAGTGACTAATCCGCCTTCACCGTCGATCCAACCCACTTCCCTGACGTACTCTACTTCCTGCTTGAAGGTAATTCGTATCTTCTTCTTGGTCCTTGCTTTTCGCTTGATCATACAAGGCCGCACAAGCTCTTCGTTAACCCGCTTTCAAGGCTTACCCTCGCTTCACATCTAAATAACTGGCCCGCTCTCTGCATCTAATTTTAACCCGTCGTCCAAAAATTTCACATAATTTTTGAATAACTGTTTGCTCCTGCCCTTCAAATCAAGCCAGCAAACCTATTAATTGCTTAAGAAATTAAATCTCAAAAAGCTAGTCATTTGCTTATTGCATGTGAATATCCAGGATTAAGCATTTAATGCAAGACAAGACATTGTTCTCAAATTTTTAAGAGAATAAAATCAGATTTTTGTCTGTTATTGCTGTACCACTCTAATTATAATTTTGATTTATACAATCAAATAAATTTATATGCAATAAAATAAAATCCTTTTAGTCAATTACAAAATGGCAAATGTATGTTGAATTTGAAGACCTCGCGCTATTAGTCTTTGATCTGGGCGAGATGAATTTTAAATTAAAGACCTGTGCCGTGATTTTTAATCCGGGCGGATGTTTAAAAAAAAAATCTAACGAAGACCTCGCGCCATTGATCTTTGATCTGGGCAAGATGAATTTTAAATTGAAGACCCGCGCCGTAGTTTTTAATCCGGGTGGATGGTTAAAAAAAATCTCACGAAGACCTCGCGCCATTGATCTTTGATCTGGGCGAGATGAATTTTAAATTGAAGACTTCCCGCCGTCGATTTCTGATCCGGGCGAGAAGAAACTACAGCAAATGTCGTCCCGATTTCCCCCGGTAGGGAGGGGATGCCAGAAGGCTGCTGAAATTCCTCCGCGAATTTATTAAAAATTTCTATAAGTTGGAGAGTGATGGAATTGAGTTCCTACTAATCGAATGATTTATTAAAATTCAAGAAATTTTAATTGGTTAAAAAAAATCAAATTAATTAATTGATTAAAATCGATTAATTAAAATAATTATAAAAACTAATTGATTAACTGAAAATCAATTAAACTCAATCGATTAATTAAAAATTTATTTAATTAAACTTAGTTGGTTAATCAAAATTAATTGATAGAATTAATCAATTAATTTTAATTTCAAAAAAAAAAATCTGAAAACAATTTCTTCATTATGATTTGAGAATGTCGACAGACATGCTAGCACTATTCATCCACTATTAACACAACTATGACTATCATAAATAGAATATCTCATGATATCTCACATAAATAATCATAAATATCTTAGTAAAGCAGTAAAAAGTATCTCATAATTTTTAATATAAATGTTCAGGTAACAATACTTCGAATGACGAAAATTAAGCAAAGATACTATAAACATTATCAATTATATCTTCCACCGAGATGCCAACCTCACCAAGCCATAATCCGTTAGTGGACTTCTAAGGAAGCCATAAGACCTATCCAACTGAAATTCTTCGGGCAACTCCTAATTGGAGCCGTAAGCCCCAAACTAAGCAAACTATTCGGGCAACTCCTAATTGGAGCCGTAAGCCCCAAACTAAACAAACTATCCAGACTACTTCTTAAGGGAAGACATAAGTCCTACCAATAATTAAAAATTCTCGGGCAGCCTCGCTATAGAGTTAGGTTGTAAGACTCAATTCTTGGGCAACTCATAAATAGAGCAATAAGCCCCAACCCAAATTAAACTAAACTAAAATTCACACATCTCCACTTCAGTCTACTCAGGATCCCTGAGAGGAGCCAACCTATGGCTGCTAATCAGATTCCTTGGACACTACGATCAATGATTGTTAGTGTTGGTAGACTGAAACCTATAGTATACTCGGGACGACGAAACCATGGGATCTTGATTGGGTTTACCTCCATCTTCCCACCATTAAGACTAAATTACCTAAAATATATTCATCCTTAATTGAGAGTTCTCTCTTACGTGTTAAGAGGGGTAATTAACTATGAGTGCTTGCACTCATAAGAAGTAAGAACCCCATATCTAAATAAACCCTGACACTACCCTCAGGGAAAATCTGGTTAATTTCAATCTGACTTAAGGGAAATGGAATCCTATGACTACAAAGCGGGATTCGTGCACTCGAGTCATTTTCTTGAGCCAACACCTATCCTAGTGATAGATGAGCTATTGGATGAGCTGAGTGGGGCAGTTATCTTCACCAAAATAGATTTGAAGTCCGGGTAACATCAGATCTTCATGAAAAAGGAAGACATGCCGAAGACTGCTTCCAGAATAAATCAGGGACTATAAGTTTCTGGTGATGCCTTTTGGTTAGGATGTTGTACCAGGGGAGATTTGTACTGCCAATGACATCATTCCATATTTCACACATATTGCAGGGGTTCCATGGGAGTGCGGTTAGGGGTCACTCGGAGGTGTTGAAGACCTATAGGAGATTGGCTGTGGAGTTATATTGGAAAGGCATGCACAAAGATGTTAGAGGAACAAGTATATGGCTATAGTTTTAGAGGGATTACTTAAACCCCTGGCTCTACCTGATCAAGTGTGGGAGGAGATCTCCATAGATTTTATAGATGGGCTATCCCGATCTGAGGGGTTTACAATGATTCTGGTAGTAGTGGACAGGCTGAGCAAGTATGCTCACTTCATCCCCCTATGACATCCTTATATGGCAGTGATAGTGGCAACAGTTTTCATAAGAGAGGTGATCCGACTGCATGGGTGTCGGAGTCTATAGTGTCCAACAATGATAAGGTGTTCCTTAGCCATTTCTTGAGGGAGTTGTTCAGGTTGTTGTGGAGAGTGCTGAAGAGGAGTACAGCTAACTACCCTCAGACGGATTGGCAGATAGAAGTGATCAACAAGAGTCTGGAGACATACCTATATTGTTTTGTGTTAGAGACACCTCGGCTTTGGGTCAAGGGTTGCCTTGATGATTGTTGTAATTCTTGGTTTCCTCGGTGTTCGTGGTTTATAGCGATGTCTAGAGAGTTGGTAGTGAAGGATCCCTCTCTTGAATAGAGGATCAATTATCTTGTAATTTGCTTTCTGTTTTTCATCAATTCTTATCATCCTTTTGCTATTTTTCCTTATTTGATTGGTGATTTGTGGTGAAGTCTTGCTAAAATTCAAATTCTTATAAGCTTTACTTGAGAACTACAAGATTTCCTATCAGCTTACTCATTACATCCTGTGTGTATTACCCTTATGGATTGGCATAGCATGTTTTTCTTTGTTCAACTATCACTTATTATGCTGCTAATAATCAATTTTACTGTGTTGACCTCATTTTTATATTAGGTCATTGGGACAAATCCAGGTTCAGTCAATCAAATCAATCAATCATATATCCTATTAAATTTCAATCATTTAATCATTAAATTTAATCTATACGTACTCAATCATTCAAACTTCAATTATATTCAATCAGAACTTCACTCAATCTTATATATTGCATTCAATCAACATTCAATCAAAGTCCAATCAACTTGCATACATCAAGTCTTCAATTAATCAACATTCAATCAGAGTACAATCAAACTTATTGAGCTCAAAGCTTGGCCTTGGGTCAACCTAGTTGACAAAATCAACCTAGGTTGACTAGTTCAACCCTTAAGTCTTCTACTTCCAATCGAACTTCAAATCAACTTCAAATTCATTCAAACTCCTCTAATCACTTCTCTTAGTGATCTAGACTGGATAGACCCATTGACCCAATCAAAGTTGATTTGGTCAACTAAGTCTAAGTCTATTTAAACTCTCTTTTTTTAGTCAAATCACTTTTCATAAGCAATCAAGTCCCTTTGAGCTTCAAACTCTTGATCTCACTCTATTTCAGAGTTTAAATACATTCAAAGTCAAGCCAAGCCTATCAAATCCTATTTGATCAAGTCAATCAATGAGAACTTGGTCAAACACCTTCAAGCTTTCATATTCCTATTCAAACTCTAACCTCAAGGCTTAACATTCATTTAATCCAATCTGTGGTACCACCTCGCATGCCACATCAGCTACTTTGACCTATTGACTGGTTAAACAGTCAATGAAAGGTCAAAGTAGCCTTCAAATGCTTTAAAACTTTGATTAAACCCCTTCAGCTCAAATCCCCCCAACCCTTTTGAACCCAACTCACTTAATTAACTCCCTAAACCTTCCTCCCATACCACCTCAGTAGTCTAAGTGGCTTTAAACTGGTCAAACAGTCAAACCAAGGTTAGGGAGTGGTCAAACATGGTCAAAGCCTTTCTTAAACTTAATCTCTTCCTTCTTAATCTCATCCAACTGTTTGATTAGTCTTTATAATCTTCCTAGAGCTCTCCCCAACCTTTAAATCTAGATCAAATGGCTCATATTCATCCCACATGGTTCTTAGGTAACAAAATAAACTTTTCACATGGCTTGTACTATTGTCCTTTGATCCATCTGCTCCCAACCACTCCATAGCCACGTGGCAACATCTTAGAAGCTCTCCAAAGCAATCTCAACCCTTCATTCAACCTGGAATGAGTTGAATAAGGCAAAACCTTCAAAATGAGTCTCATTCTAACCTATTCACTCTCTCACTTTATTTCTTTTCTCCAGAGCTATTCCAGCCCAAAATCTCTCCCTTAAGCTTCTCCAAATACTTCCCTAGCTCTCCCAAATCTTCCCGCATCAAATCTTAGTCTCCAAACTCTCATTGGTGAAGAGAGAAGGTTCTAGAGAGAAAATCAGGATATTCAAGAATAACTTTCAGTATAGTCAGAACCATATCTCAGAGTCTTCTACAAAGTTAAAGATGATCTCAGCAGCTTTCCAACAAGCTCAAGATTATCAAAATTCGTTTACAGGTTAGAAAGTTATTTGTGTTTTAATTTATGTGATCAAGCCTTGATATCTCCAAAATCTCAATGTATTGAACCTTGAAACTCAATGGATTGTAAAATTAGGATATATAAATCCTATGGATCAAAAGTAATGAGCATTTCAAATCCTAGTTCGTCTTGAACTAAGATTTCTGAAGTGATCTGGATCGTTCAATCGGGTGTGTATTTCGATCAGTCAGTGTAGATTAAGCCAGACCGCCCGCTATAGCTGACGAGTTTCGAACCCAGGCCATTTGGCCAAACAGCTCGCCTATGTGGCCAAATCTGGTTCGTCCATTTGATCTGGCGCGGATCGGAAAACCCGATATTCCTGATGACGTGGCAAGTGACTCAATCGTATTGTGCCACATGTCATGTATGAGGAAAGCCGCCGCTGCCGTCATTCCAATGATTGAATGTTAGTTAAATTAATTAAAAATGAATTTAAAATTCATTGTAAATGCTCAAAACTTCAAAAATTCATAAAAATTTCTTTTTTTTATCCAAATTGGATGTTCTTGGGCTTGTTGGAAAGCTCTTGACCTCTACTTTTTAAAAAAAATAATTTCAAATATGTTTAACCATTAAATTTTAAAAAAAATAAAGATGATATTTTTTTATTTTTCTCAAATTTTTTAAAATCCAATGGTCGAATTGACCTCAAATTTGGATGGCTTATATTAAGGGGAATCCTTTACCTACCCTAATTTTCTTGGGTCATAATTTGACCAGAATTTTTATGAAATGAATTTCCAAATGCTTTGAGTTTATTTTGGACCCATGAATTCGAAAATTTACATTTCTTTACATATTTAGCATTATGACATTTTTATTGTGATCATGATTGTTATGTGTTGATATGATTGTAACTAATGTCCAAAAGGGTTAGTAAATATTGATTTTGATCCTATAACTTAGTGACATTTAGGGATAATAATTAAAGACTTAAGTTTTAACTAATTTAGTCAATTTATGATGAACTTCACATATTCCTTTTGGGATAAAACATAAACATAAAAAACTAGTGTCATATACTTTTTGATTAAATATATATTAATTTGACATTAATCAATTTTCAAATAACAACTAGAATTAGTTAATTTTTTGTTAATAAATTCCTAATTTTTTATAAGTCAAATAAAATCTTTAAAAATCTAAAAAATCAATTTCAATTGATCCTAATCAGCTCTAAATCAAACTTAAAATCATTATAAATCAAAACTAAATTCAAATTTCATTAAACCTTAATTAACTCTTAACCACCCTTAATTAAGCTTTAACTAAATAAATCATAATAATTTAAATAATTTTTTAAAAAATTTAAATTAACTCCAATGAATCCTAATTTAAGTACATAATAAATCAAAAATCAAATTTAAATTTAAACCCAATTTAAACTCTAATTAAATCCTTAAATATTTTTAATTAAACATTAAATAAATAAATATCTTAAAATTCAAATAATATTAAAAATATAAAAAAATTTATTTAAAATTAAATAAAATTAAAAAAACATATTAAATTCAATTTTAAATAATTTCCTAATTTAATTTGATTAATAAATCATTTTTTAAAATTAAATTCATTAAATGATTTAAAAATTTAAATATTATACTAAAATTCATAAAAATTTAAATTAAATTCTAATTCATTTAAACTAAATTAATTTGATAATTTGATTGATTAAAATGTATTTTAAATCAATTAAATTTGAGAATTAATTTAATTTAAATGAATTAAAGTCTTTATTCCTAAAGCTTAATTCCTTTCTCAGGGCTTTAGACATTTTGATTTTAAAAGACCTTTAATACACTTAAAATAATCAAAAGATCCCCTATGATTTGTGCACGACTCCTTTTAGTAAGGCATTAATACATTGGATTTGGATATTTTCAAACCCTTAATAGTATGCTGATCTTATGTGGCATATTTGACTCTTTTTGAAAAGTATGTCATATTACATTGCAATGTCCCTTTTCTCTTTCTAATTAAATTTTAGGAATTCTCAAATGAACATCTGTCTTCCAAATAAGATGGATGTTCATTCTGAAAGTCATAGAAGTTATAAATTGATAATTTACTGCACTTAAGAGGTTATCAATCTATAAGTTTTTTAAAACTAAATCATATAACTTTAACATTTAAAATTTGAATAATTTTAAAAGTAAAATATACATTACTTAAATTTCAATTAAATTCCCAGTTATTTTTAATGATAAAATTTTAATAATACATGCAATTCAAATATAAATTTTTATTTAAATTCCTATTCAAGACACACGACCTCTTGGTTGTCCTAGCAAGCATCTAAGTGTGTGAAAGAGGTTATGTTGCTTGGATATGTCCTATAGGAATTTATATTTGAATTGTATGTATTATTAAGATTTTATCATTAAAGGCAAATGGAGATTTAATTGAAGTTTAAGCTACCTGTATTTGACTTCTAAAATTATTTCAAATTTAAATGTTAAAGTTATATGATTTAGTTTTAAAGAATTTATAAATTGATAATCTCCTAAGTATTGGAAGTTATCAATTTATTAGTCTTAGGACTTTCAGAATGAATATTCATTTTATATGGAAGACAGATGTACATTTTAGAGTTTCCAAGATTTAATTAGAGAGAGAAAATGGACATTGCAATGCAATATGATATACTTTTCAAAAAGAATTGAGTATGCCACATAAGGTCGGTGTATTATTAAGGGTTTGATGATCTCCAAATTTAATGTATTAATGCCTTCCTAAAAGGCGTCGTGCACAACATATAAGAGATCTTTTGATTATTTTAAGTCAATAAAGGTCTTTTAAAATTAAAATACCTAAAACCCTCAAAAAGAAATCAAGTTTTAGGCATAAAGATTTTAATTCATTTAAATTAAATTAATTCTCAAATTTATTTAATTGATAATTCTCAAATTTAATTTATCAAAAATAAATTTTAATCAATCAAATTATCAAATTAATTTAGTTTAAATGAATTAAAATTTAATTTAATTTTTTATAAATTTTATTATAATATTTAAATTTTAAATCGTTTATTGAATTTTTAATGAATTTAATTTAAAAAAAATGATTTATTAGTAAAATTAAATTTGAAAATTATTTAAAATTAAATTTAATATGTTTTTGAATTTTATTTAATTTTAATTGATTTTATTTTATATTTTTAATACTATTTGATTTTTTTAGAATTTTAAGGTATTTATTTATTTAATATTTAATGAAAAATATTTAAGAATTTAATTAGAGTTTAAATGGGGTTTAAATTTAAATTTGATTTATAATTGATTATGTACTTAAATTAAGATTCATTAAATTTAATTTGAATTTTTAAAGAATTTTATTTAAATTATTATGATTTGTTTAATTAAAGTTTAATTAATAATGATTAAGAGTTAATTAAGGTTTAATGAAATTTGTATTTTATTTTTTATTTGGAATAATTTAAGTTTGATTTAGAGTTGATTAGGGTCAGTTGAAATTTATTTTTTATAATTTTAAAAGTTTTATTTGATTTATAGAAAATTAGGAATTTATTAACAAAGAATTAACAAATTCTAGTAGTTATTTGAAGATTGATTAATGTCAAATCAATATGTATTTAATCAAAAGGTATATGACACTAATTTTCTATGTTCATGTTTCATCCTAAAAGGGATATGTGAAGTTCATTTTAGATTGACTAAATTAGTTAAGACTTAAGTCTTTAATTATTGTCCCTAAATATCACTAAGTTATATAATCAAAATCAATGTTTATTAACTTTTAAGATACTAGTTATAATCACATCAACACATAGCAATCATGAGCACAATAAAAGTGTCATAATGCTAAATATGTAAAGAAATATGGATTTTCAAATTCATGGGCTGAAAAGGGACCAAAGCATTTAAAAATTCAATTCATAGAAATTATGGTCAAACTATGACCCAAAAAATAGGGTAGGTCAAGAATTCCCCTAATATAAGCTATTCAAATTGGAGGTCAATTTGATCATTGGATTTTGAGAAATTTGAGAAAACAGAAAAAAATATTATCTTTATTTTTCTCTAAATTCAAGGATTAAACATATTTGAAATTATTTTTAAAATAAAGTAGAGGTCAAGAGCTTTCCAACAAGCCCAAGAACATCTAATTTGGATTAAAAATGAATTTTCTATAAATTTTTGAAGTTTTGAGCATTTAAAATGAATTTTAAATTTATTTAACTAACAGTCAATCATTGGAATGACGGCAGTGACGGCTTTCCTCATACATAACACGTGGCGCAATACCATTGAGACATTTGCCACGTCATCAGGAATATCGGGCCGTCCGATCCGTGCCAGATTCATCACCATATTTGGCCACGTAGGCGCATTATTTGGCCAAATGGCCAGGATTCGAAACTCGTCGGCTACAGCGTGCGGTCTAGCTTAATCTGCACCGACCGATCGCAATACACACCCGATCGAACAGTCCAGATCACTTTAGAACTAGGATTTGAAATGCTCATAACTTTTGATCCAACCGTTCAAATTTTATAAAATTTGAAACATATGATCTATATATCCTAGTATTGCAATCCATTGAGTTTCAAAGTTCCATGCTTTAAGATTTCAGAGATAGCAAGTTTTGATCACAGAAATTAAAACGCAAATAACTTTCTAATCTGTAGACGAATTTTGATGATCTTGGGCTTGTTGGAAAGCTGTTGAGATCGTCTTCAACTTTATAGAAGACTCTAAGATCTGATTCTGGTTGTACTGGAAGTTATTCTTGAATCTCCTGATTCTCTCTCTAGACCTCTCTTCACAAATGAGAGTTTGGAGGCTAGGATCTGGTGGGGGAAGGCTTGGGAGAGCTAGAGAAGTATCTAGAGAAGCTTGAGGGAGGGTTTTTGGGGTTGGAATAACTCTAGAGAAAGAAATGAAGTACGAGAGTGAATAGGTTAGAATGAGAATCATTTTGAGGGTTTTGCCTTATTCAACTCATTTCAGGTTGAATGAAAGGTTGGGATTGCTTTGGAGAGTTTCTAAGATGCCACATGGCTATGGGATGGTTGGGAACAGATGGATCAAAGGACAATTGTACAAGCCATGTGGAAAGTTTGTTTTGTCACCTAGCAATCATGTGGGATTAATATGAGCCATTTGATCTAGATCTAAAGATTGGGGAGAGCTCTAGGAAGGTACTAGAGACTAATCAAACAGCTGGATGGGATTAAGATGGAAGAAATTAAGTTTAAGAAGGGTTTTGACCATGTTTGGCCACTCCCTAGTCTTGGTTTGACTGTTTGACCAGTCCAAAGCCACTTAGACTACTGAGGTGGCATGGGAGGAAGGCTTAGGGAGTTGATTAAGTGAGCTGGGTTCAAAAGGGTTAGGGGGATTTGAGCTCAAGGGATTTAATCAAATATTTAAAGCATTTGAAGTTACTTTGACCCTCCATTGACTGTTTGACCAGTCAATGGGTCAAAGTAGCTGATGTGACATGCGAGGTGGCACCACATATTGGATGGAATGAATGTTAAGCTTTAAGATTAGAGTTTGAGTAGGAATATGAGAGCTTGAAGGGGTTTGACCAAGTCTTCATGGATTGATTTGATCGAATGAGATTTGATTTGGCTTGGCTTGACTTTGAATGTATTTAAACTCTGAAATAGAGTGAGATTAAGGGTTTGAAGCTCAATGGGACTTGATTGCTTATAGAAAGTGATTTGACTAAAAAAAAGGAGTTTGAATAGACTTAGACTTAGTTGACCAAATCAACTTTGACTGGGTCAATGGGTCAAATTCAGTTTAGATCACTAAGGGAAGTGATCAGAGGAGTTTGAATGGATTTGAAGTTGATTTGAAGTAGAAGTCTTAAGGGTTGAACTAGTCAACCTAGGTTGATTTGGTCAACTAGGTTGACCCAAGGCCAAGCTTTGAGCTCAATAGATTTGATTGGACTCTGATTGAATGTTGATTGAATGCAGGTTGATTGATTGAAGACTTGATGTATGCAAGTTGATTGAATGCTGAATGCAGGATATAAGATTGAGTCAAGTTCTGATTGAATATAATTGAAGTTTGAATGATTGAGTATGTATAGATTAAACTTAATGATTAAGTAATTGAAATTTAACATGATATATGATTGATTGATTTGATTGACTGAACCTGGATTTTTCCCAATGACCTCATATAAAAATGAGGTCAACATTCTGATAGACTGTCTTGAATTGCGAAAGGCCCCCACAATCGATTAGATGCCAAAGGAGGCCCCTCACTCGTTCCCTCCACAATCTCTCTTCCTTGACTCTCTAGCATTTCCGCAGTTGTGCTTCCTCTTATGCTCGAACCCAAAGCACTCAATGACAAAGAAGCGAGAAAGCTACGATGAGGAACCCACTAGTAATGCCTCTTCCATTGTTATAGTGACATCACAAAATTTTGAAATAATATGTATATTTGTTGTAAACATAAAACAAAATGACATCATTTCATATTATATATATTGAAAATGATTTTGTAAATGACCTTGAATAATAAGATCAAAGTTACCATCATATAATGTCTTATCAATTTTTTATAAGTAATACAACTGCCACAAGAGCAATCGTTTAATTAGTACCAATTTTGATACATCTTTTTTTTTTAATCTTTTTCAATTTACGTGTGCACCCCCAATTCTATCATGGGGTATACTACATCAATCGACCTGCACATACAATCATTTTTTTATATTTTTATTTCATTCACATAAACTTTCTATTGTATATATGGTGATTAATTGAAGCATATTATGCTAACTATCACTTATATCAGTATGTCATTTAAATAGAAAAGATAAATCATGCTTTAAGTTTTCAATAAAAATGAAATAAAAAATCAATGATTGATTCAATTTGGTTTAGGGGAAGCAGCTTCATTACCATAAAAATATAAATATGAGTATTCACTTTAAGTTTAGATGACTTGATGATTCGCTTTACTGCTTAATCTAACTCCAATAGTTTGACACCTATAATCAAATATAATTACGTATATGAAACTTTACCCAATTAGCCTATTAAATGTATCTACCTAATTCATTTTCCCATGATTATGCTATGCTTCTGTTGTTACAATCGCGCAACCATTCTTTTAGTTGAATGGATGTTCTATCCCCCAAGATAATTGTCCAATTGAATTTTTCAGCAAAAATTTAAGTACACCTTATCAAAATTGGATAGTTATGAACAAGGAATATATATGGTTGTTCGAGCACTAAACAGTCGGAACATTACCTTCCACATCAAGACTTCATCTTGTACAAAACCACTAAGCCCTTCGATTTTTAAATTTACAAAATAAATTAATTCGATCCATACTCGTTTGATTCTGTTCTTGCAAAAATTTAATTTCATCCTTGAACACAAAGCGGGTACCCAAAATCAAGTTGCGGATTCATTGAGCAAGCACATCAGCCTTCTTGCCTCCTTATAGAGTTTACTGGGTTGGATTTCCCTCAAGGAGTTGTATAGCAATGACGAAAATTTTTCTAACAATTGGGGTAAATGTAGTGAAATTGTTTAATTGAAAATTCAATTTGACATGCATTCTTGTTTAAAGACAACCAATTACGTATGTTTGATTCCTCTATCCATGAGCAACTTATTTAAAACTTGCCACTCATTTAGATTTTGATGACACATCAACTCAACTGCTATCTCCGTACTTCTATTCTAACAAACTTATGCTTAATATTTCCCTTTATTATTCCTGTTTAGGATTTTTCTGGCTGCATAAAAAGTGAAGTATCTTTAGATGAATGTCCAGAAGCCTTCAATGATTTGTTGAATGTTGTGCTCTTCCATTACCTTGACCTGAATGCTCTATGACCGATATTCACGTCTTCTATGTCTCAGTTTTATACTAATCTTATCCCTTCATATCATCCCAACTTTCACGTTCTGATGATGGAACTTCTGAGTTTGATCAGCTTCGAATTTGGAGTAACATTGTGAGAGCATATCAACTATAATCTTTCATTCTTATTTAATGGTTTTATGGGTTCAATAAAGGTTATATGCAATGCGTTGATGAACTGTATGTATACTCAGAAGTATTGAGATCATTTTAAGAGAGAATTTAAGATATTATATCTTTATATATAGCAGACATGTATTAATAAACACCTGCTTTTTTATGTCTTCAATAATAAAATTCAAATTGCACCTCTCTTGCGCAAATTCTTGGCTCCTCTGGAGAAATTATTCCGTGCAGAGTCCGGACGGTAAAGAACCGTCTGGATGTAAATGTACACAGTGTGTACACTGAGTATAATTTTGTACATAGTTTGATTTTTTTTTTATACACAGTGTGTATAAATACTATGTACACTCAAATCCGGACGGTTCTTTACCGTCCAGACTCCACACGGAATAATTTCTACGTCCTCTGAGGTTTTTGGTTTTGTTGTCCAACAATCATTACTCTTAAATCCTTGAATGAAGAATATGGGTGCAGGCAAAACATAAGATCCAATCAGCAGCCGGTCCTCTGGATATGCGGCTCACTCAAGTGCCCAAAATGCTTCGGATTTTGAGGACAGATTGGGCCCCTTCTGCATTTTGTGTGTCATTCAAGGTTCGCCTCTTCTCCCTATTAAACATCAAATCCAAAAGGTTAACAGTGATTGATTATACTCGTCAGTAGTGAAGTTTTTATCTTGAGATCATTTTCTTGCAGTGAATGAATTTGCATTTAGATTACGACGCCTTATGGTTATGATGATCATAAATGACATTTACAAGTGTAAAGTTTAGTCTGAAAGATTTCAAGATAAAATTTGATAAAATATTCAGAGGACAACTAAATTAATCTGCATAGAAAATATGAAAAACTGCCTTGATTTAAGAGACTTTTCTGCATTACCTAAATCTACTTTAAAATTTTTTTGTTTTTTTGGACATTTAGGTCAATTAAGGCAAACTCACACACATATCGCATACACAAAGATTTGAACTTAAGATCTCTTAGTTGGTAGCTTAAGTTCTCAACCAACAGTCTAAGATGAGCTATGTGACTTTTAAAACTTACAAAATCAAAATTTCAAAGTTCACTGAGAATTCATGATGCTTTGTTTTGTTGCCAATCGTTCCCCATTAACATGTTCCAATTGACTTACTCTCGCTGGACTTTTTTCTCTTTGTTTTCTTTTGTGAAAAGTTGGAGACAGATTCTGAGATCCTACTCCAGAAAGCTGAATCTGCACTCAGAAAGTATCAGATGCATGTAGTAGTAGCTAATGAGCTTGCGACCTACAAAAGGGAGGTTATAGCAGTATCCCTTGATGGGAAGATCAGCATTCGAAAACAGGGCGAGGATGCTGATGTCGAGGAGCAGCTTATCAAACTCCTGGTGGAGAAACACAACAAGTACATTGGAATGGGCTGAAGCTGAAAAATGCAGAACATGTGCCCATCATTGACAAAACTATACAACTGGTATGCTTAGCCTTCATTTTGGACAACTTTGTTACTGCTTGTTAAGGCTTCGTTTGGATAGTTTTTTCACTGCTTCTTAAAGTAGTTTTTTATTACAAAAATTAAAATTATTGTACTAGAAAGTTGCTTTAAAAAGCAGTAAGAAAGTCGTCCCAAACAAAGCTAAATCAGCTTTTTAATACAAAAATTGATTTTTTTATGGTAAAAGCTGTTTTAAGAAGCAGTAATAAAACTATCACAAATAAAACCTTAGTTTTTCACGTTCATTTTGAAGGAAGAAAGCTTTATATTTATATTGCTTTAACAATCTTGAACTGTTAATTGACTGATATAAATACAAGTGGTTAAACAAATCTGTGTTTCTATTCTGAATACCAAATATATTTTTATTTATATTAAAACTTAAATAAATAAATAAATAATAATAATAACAGAAATTGATCCCAAATGTCTTTGATTCACTTTTCCCTGTAGCTTTCTTGCCATTCTGACCTCTTATTGGATTGATTTGCTTGTTTATATAATATTTAGACCAGATTAGGTTAGTTCAGATAGAGCTGTCACCAAATTTCACAAGGAAGAGTTAGAACAAGCCCTCAGGTGTTGATGTGGCTAAATAAACCATGTGGTCCAGTAGAAGAAACCTTCTGGAACAAAATATTAATAGAAACTGCTTTGATTTGTCAATCCTTCAAAACAAGCCAATTGAAAATTCTCTCCATTGCAATATAATATTAACTTGTACATCTTTTGATATATTCTTATGTCAATAGTGTATGTAATATAGTAAAAATAGTGATAATTAATTAAAAAAATGTAAAATAATATAATTTAGTTAGATAAAAAATAAATTTTAGTATTAATCTACTCCACAAATTAATTTTAATATAACAATAATAAAATTACCGTTGTTAGGTCTCAAATCCTGAATGAAAAAATTGGTCGATTTCTTTAGATATGAATTAACAATTAATTGTAATGGCGGGATAAAATAATTAAAATAATGTAAGATTTTTTATTTTTTTTTGGAACCAAGGTATCTATCCGCTGTCAACCTTTTAAGAGGTGCTTGGCTGCTTAACTAATCTCTCAGTGCCACTTAACAGAGCCAACCCACATGCAAGTCTCTTGAAAGGGGCAAATTATTATGTCCGATGAACGGATTCGTCTGGACACCAATCCAGACGCGCCACGTCATCAAAATACACCGGGTCCCAGTGCATTTGGGTGACATGGCGCATCTGGATTGGATGTTCGGACGTTCGGTCACCGGATGTAATAATTCGCCCTCGAAAGGGGATTCAAACATGAATTGAGGGCTCTCAACTTTGTTCGTCCATCAATCAATCTAAGCCTCGGTGGATAAGATAATATATCTTAGTATGAAATTAGTCTGAGGTAGGAAAGAATGTGGATATGGTAAAAATATTGTGCGAGATTGCCAAAAACTAGAAAGGATCAATGCCATGCAATTAATAAACGCGTAATGGGTGGGGTCAGCAGTATTTACTATTTTATGTATAAAATGTAGAAGGAAATTAATAATAATTTTATTGTGTCATTCAAAATTATTCATAGCCAACAACTGAATTACTGAAGTGTAGATTTGGAAAAAAAGTGTGGCAAAGTGGCAAAAAGTTGCCAAACCACTCTCCATTAATTGCAGTGTGGGAGTCATTTATTATATTTTCTTATTTATTTATGGGCTATTTGGATTTTTTATATTTATTTTTAGTTTTATTTTATTTATATTTTAATATAAAATAAAGCATATCTTAAGAATTTGTTATTTTTAAAATTTTTATATTATAGTGGGTGGTGACAGTTGTGGTGGCGTGAATAAAATTATTTTTTTAATTTTTTTTAAAATAAATTAATTTGTAATTAAAATTAAAAATAGTTTAATTATGCAAAAATATTAAAAAATAACTTTGATTTTAAAATATCCCTATAAATGATTAGGGGTTTTCACCCAATTTTATTGAACAATAATAATAATAATATTAAGCCTTTATCTTACTACATATGGTCGTTTACATGAATAATTTATCTTCATTGTTTTCTATTAAGAGTCAAATTCTTATTGAAATCTAACAAAAAATATTATTTTTAATATTTGTTGGCCAAGTAGTTTTAGGTCTATCTTAACATTTCTTAATATTGGTCAAATATAATACATCTATTCACCTAATCAGGTCATCTAAAGGCTAACATTTTATATGACAAAATCATCTAAGATGACTTTCTATAATCTTGTTTATCATTGGAGCTACTACAACCTTTTCCTGTATATACTCATTTTGCATTCTCTCTCTAAAAGTGAAGCCACTCATCCACCTGAGCATCCTCATCTCTGCAATACTTAACTTAATTTTATGCTTCTCTTCTAATGGCCAATATTCTACACCTTAAAGCATTGCAAGTCTCACCCAATTTTATTGAAAAAATATATATATTAGTGTATGATAAAGGATGAAATTGCTTATAAAAAAGATCAATCTTTGTTATAATACAACATACGTCATTTTGAGGGCAATAAACCCAAAACAAAACAAAAATTTCCATCAAACACTCGGGAATGGGAGATTATTCTGTGCGGAATTTGGACGGGAAGAACCGTTCGAACATGTCAATGTATACACTGTGTACAAATATATATCAAAATTTTATATATATTCTGTGTGCACTTACAATTCGTACGGTTCTATCCATCTAAACTCTGCACAAAATAATTTTTTCCTAACCGGACTCAAACATTGACAAAAGATATATAAATTCAGTGCCATTCATCAACAATAAAGATTTATGCGGTTGGAGAAAGAATCACAAGAAATACACAGAAATAGTTCTTTATAAATTAAAAATAATCAACAATAACAGACAAAATTAATACTTTGCCTGCCCTTATTTATATGACCATTAATCCGCTTTTAACGGTTGGTTCAATAAAATGTGTTCAACTAAATTAATAAAGATCAATAAATTACTAATTATATATTGGCTTAAATGCATCATCCCTTAATTAAAAAAAAATCAGATATAAAAAATAAAAATTTAATTAGCTCTCCAGTTATTAATTTGTCAACAACGTGGCTCTAAAAACAATAATTAGGCTGTCATAATGGCTTTTTTATAATATAATAATATATATTAAATTGATTAATTAAATTGCACATGTTATTTAATTGGGCTCCACTTCGCTGTGCGGTTATCGTCACCGCTCATTTTATTTTATCAATTAAAATATAATTTACTAAAAAAATAATAAGAAAATAATTTTAAAATATTCTTATTGGTGCAAGGTGAATTCAACATGGAGCATGGATGTAATATTTAATGGTCTAAGACTCTGAAGCTTAGGATGGGATGATTTTTTTATTACTTCTTAAAACATAGTTTTTTTTTTACTAAAATTTTGTGTTAAAAAATAATAAAAAAAGTCTTTTCAAATGAAGTCTAAGACCATCTCCAACCGAAAAACTCATTTTTCACTCCAAAATGCAGTAATACACCAAAATGCAGTAACTTGTCTCCACCCGAACTCCATTTTCTAACACCAAAAAAAGAATATTCCTAGTATATTCTTTCCCATATATCATTTTATATATTTTTAATCATTAATATTATTTATCGAATTTTTGAATTAAATCTAATATAATTAAAACAAATATTTTTTACTCTATAAAATAAATTGGAATATAAATATATCATAAATAAATATTTAATTGTTATTTTAATTTTTTGTTATTTGAATGTAATCTATATTTTAATTTTTTTTTGGTATTGTACGTCTCAATATCTTTTATGTATGAGAAATTTATCTTAATTTTTATCTTAATGTTAAATTACATTAATTAATTTTGTAAAAAAAAATTAGATTACTAAAAAATAAGATATTTCTAATTTATTATATTAATTAATAATAAAAAATTCTAATCTTTAATCTTTAAAATTAATAATTAAGTTTAGAATTAAAAGAAAAAAAAAACAAATGCCGTATGAACAGTGCGACGCCAATATTGGCGTCGCACTGTTCACCTCCCTGCAGATGCCGCAAAGTATCGCGTTCGGTTGGAGGGAAGAAAGAACGGCAAACACTGGTTTGCCGTTCGGATGGAGATGCCCTAAGTGTTCTGCAAGCTAAAAGTTTGGGCGAGAGAGAGGATTTTGCGTCTTAATTTTGATGAATATTTAAGAGAATGTAAAAAATATCAGAAATCTTTTACAAGGAATTGAAAGAGTGAAAAATCATCGGGCTTGAATTATAAGAATGAGCTTGATACGTCACCAAAAAGGTGATCCTAATCAAGACCAAATCTTGATGAAAATCAGAGCCAGAAGGTTAACAAATTAAAATGGGGACCATCCAAACTCCGATTTCAACAAATTTATAGTCAGACTGAACGTCTCAGAAAGACGAAACCAATGACATCAAAATCAATCTAATTTGAGCCCATATCAAAGGTACAAAGCATATTTGAAGGGTTCAAAGCATAATTTTAATCACCAAACGAATTCCGAATGAGGCATGCTTATAGTCAAATTGAGCAGCTACACGAGACGATCCAACAAGTCCAAGATTGTTGAATTCGGATACCAATAAGACATTCAAATGACAATAAATGATTCACAATCAATGGGATCAATATTAGTCATTCATTCAAACTATTCCCATCTTGACCTTGATCCTCCCCATATTTACAAATCATGTCACTCTCAAAAAATTATAAATAGGCCCATATTGTTCACATGAAGGGAGGGGGAAAGGAGGAGTAGAATGGAAGAATTTGGGAGCTTGCTTGCTGCCAACCACCACCGGAGTTCTTTCCGCCCACCACCAGACTTCCACTAGTTCGCCAACCATCGTTGGACTTATGCCCATTTGTCGACCATCTTTGGACTTCCGTTCGTGCGCCGACCACCGTCGAAGTTCTTCCCAACCACTGCCAGACTTCCGCCAGTCGGCCGACCACCGAGGGACTTTCGCCCATACGCCGAGCCGCCAGAGTTCTTCTTAACCACCAACAGACTTCCGCAGTTCGATGCCACCGCCGTACTTAATCCAGTCTGTCGACCACTGTCGGACTTCCCTCCGTTCGTCGACCACCACCAGAGTATTTCCTTACAGCCGCTGAACTTCCGTTGGTTCATCGACTGCAGCCGAACTTCTACCTATTCGTCAATTATTGCCAAACTTTCGCCTGTTCGTCGATTGCCGCCAAACTTCTGCTTGCTCATCGATCATTGTCGAACTTCCGCCCGTCCGTCGACCGCTGCCGGAGTTCTTCCCAATCACCGACGGACTTCTGCAGTCTTGCGACCACCGTCAGACTTCCTCTAGTCTGCAGATCACTGCTGGACTTCCGCCCGTTCGTTGACCACAACCAGAGTTCTTCCCGATCCTTGCTGAAGTTTTGCCTATTCGTCGACCATTACAGGACTTTCGTCTGTTATGATATAATTTAAAAAGTTCGACAATGGTGGTCAGGCCACGAAGGTGTAACAACACTGGTTGACTGGGTGGAGATCTAACAACGACTAGATGGTGATAGTTGAGCAAATTTATTTTATTATTTTTTAAAACTATTATGATATAATTTATATTTTAATCATCAAATAAAAAATTTTATTATCATAGAAGTATGAATTTTTTTTCTCTAAATAAAATAAAATTTGAGTCAATACTAAAGATGACTATATAATCATTTAACATTCTCAATAGGAGTTTTTCAAATTATTTTCACTATCTGTATATATTAATAATAAAATTAATCCTATCATGATATTATTTGAACCAATCTATAATTAAGAGTGGACCCACCGCATCTTAGCTCGGTTGGGGGGCCCCCATCCAGAGTTCGATTCCCTCGAGCGGTTATCGCCCTTAAGTGGGACCCCTAAGCACCGGCTGCAGGTACTGTAAGCATGGGTGGCCCGGTAGGTCGATCGGGATTTACGGACCGCAAAGCGCGCTCGGCAAAGCCCTGCTTAGCAGCAAACGCTCGGCATAAAAAAAAAATTAAGAGTGGGAATATTATCCCACGTGGCACACGCTAATGACTTCCACGTCCGGCCATTTCCAAATGCCCCCTAGTCAATTCATCCACTTGTCAATTTTTTATTGGCTCGCATAGATCTTGCAAATTCCAAACAAAATAATAATTAAGCTTTCTTGCTAAGCTATCTCTCCATATAATTATATTAAATTATTACTTAACTAATCCTTCCCCTCCAATAATTATCAACATCCCCAACAACTAATGAAGGATTATAGTTAATTAATCAAACTTTGTGGCTTAAATAATTGGCCATATGAGCGACAGTGATATTAATATTTAATTATCAGTCTCCTATGTGTTTGCTGCTATTTTAAAAAATACGTTAAAATTTATTTAATCAAGATTTGGTTTGGGGCACCTTTTTCATTATCTTTTTAAATAGGGGTGTTAATACTCAAAAATCCGATCCAAAAATTTTGGATTCGGGTTAGGAGTTCTGACCCTTTTGTAAAATCGGGTCGAGTTCTAGTTGACCTAAAAACTCGGGAATGAACAAGTTGCCCGCCCTGCCCGAGTCTTCTCGCGTGTCGTGTTTGCCAACGTGAACGCACATGTTGTGCTCGCCCTCCCGTGCCCCACTTGTCCACCTCGCAGCATGTCGTCGCGTGTCGCGCTTGCATGCATCCAGCTGTCCCGCATAGCGAATCACGAATGTTCAACGTCCCGCCTCTGGCGTCCAACCTCCAATGTCACGTCACCCACGTCCGGCATCACGCTTTTCGGGTTGTATCGATTTGACCTGAACCCGAAGCAAGTCGAGTTCAGGTCTGAAAACCTGACCCATTTTCAAAAAATATATTGGATTCGAGTTTATCTGAATATTGTCATGTCAGTTCTGGATTGTACACGAACCCGACCCTTGACCTGATTTTGACAACTCTACTTTAAAAAAAATTTTTGATTGAAAATTTTCACTATAAAATTATTTTAGAAAACAATAAAAAATTTGTTTCAAATAATATTTTAATTTATAAATGGACCTCATAAAATTATTAATTGATATAATTTATAATAAAATAATCTTAAGAATTTTTAAATTTATATTGAGATTAGTACATCTCATAATATTATATGAAAATATTTTAATCAAGGGTTTTAAATATTTTATAATTTAATTTATATCAAAATATAACAATATATTATTTTTCAATTAATTATATATATTATACACGTAAGCAAAACAGTGGATTAAAAAAAGATCAAATAAAATAGTGAGTTCAGCGATCTACAATTGTAGAAGATCCCCAATTTTTATTATAATTTAATATGTAAGGAATAAAAGAAATGATGGGGGCCATTTTATAATATTATAATTTCATAAAAGAATACTTTTTTTCATCGGGGAAAGCGTTAGGCGGTGGGGTTGCTTCTTCCAACTTCGCCCAACTTTCTATTTCCTTTTATTTTATTACGACCTTTGGGGTCCTTGTCAATTTAAATATTAAGTGGGGTCTTTTAGCATAATCGTGACGTGGTGTGGGCCAGGTCTTGTGCCAACGTGGACTCTACATGTGTGCGGGTGTGGGGCGCAAATAAGGGAGCGGGGATCCCGCATGGGACAAAAGAGTGGCCAAGGCGGCGGTCCTTTGCGATATTCTCACACCAAATTTCGCTTAGCATCGCGCTGCCTCGTTGTTTACACTTAGCACGGAATTCGCACTTCTCTATGTGAGCCGTGAGGAGATAAAATCGAATCGAGTCAAATATTTTGAACGCAGAAGTGGTGCAGCATTATTAAATAATAAATAAGTTGCTGGATAATATAAATGCTCTGATCCAAAAAAATTTATATAAAATAAAAAAATTGATATTCATTCCTTTTAGGGGTAAAATTTTGTTCAAGTATTTTTTTTGAAGTCTTTAAAGAATCAAAAACTCACTAAATACATGATCAACACCATCTAGAATAAAAACACTCTTACAAGTAGGGGTGTCAACTTTTGACCCGACCCGAAAACCCGACCCGGACCCGACCCGGAAAATCCGCGTTGAACCCGACCCGTTTATCAAACGGGTCGGGTTCGGGTTCGTAAATTTGACCCGTTTGATTAAACGGGTCGGGTCGGGTTGACCCGGCGGGTTGCCGGGTCAACCCGACAACCCGTTTAATTTAAAAAAATTTGAAATTTCCCGCCCCGCTGCCCGCTGCCCCAGCCCGATCTGCCCGCCTGCCCAGCCCGAGCTGCCCGCTTCGCCAGCCGCGTGCCCACCCGCCTGCCCAGCCCGGCTGCCCGCTGCCCGCTGCCCGCCTGCCCAGCCCGCGCTTCGCCTGCCGCAGTGCCGCGTGCCCGCGCTTCGCCTGCCGCGTGCCCGAGCTTCGCCTGCCGCGTGCCGCGCAGCCGCTGCTTCGCCTTCCGCGCGTCGCCAGCCGCGTGCCGTCCCGCTACCGCCGTTGCCGCGCTTCGCCCGAGCTGCCGCTGCCGCTGCCGCGCCGTTCAGCTGCCGAATCGCGTGCTGCAACGGATTATCCCAGGTCGAGTCCTCGGGTCGGGTCAACCCGGCAACCCGGCCGGGTCGGGTCCGGGTTGAAATGTCCGACCCGTTTGCCAAAACGGGTCGGGTCGGTTTCGACCCGAACCCGACGGGTTGACCCGAATTGACACCCCTACTTACAAGCACAAGCATCCAAATCAATACCAACAGCACCACTTTAAACAGGCACGAACACATCCATAGGGCTAATAACTTCACGAACCCTAGGTTTCAGAGGAACAAAATCATCATAAGCTGCAACTTCATCACCTCAAACACCAACATTAGAAGTAGGCGAAGAATTGAGACTATCTACAAGGTTGACCATGCAAGAGTAAGGCCCAAAAACCTCAACAACACCCTATTTGATTTCATAAGAAGGAGCCACAGTCAAGTCAACAATCGACGAATAAGCTAGCTATCTCCTCATCATAACCACCAATCCCAGTGTTATCAATAGCAGTATTATTGTCCACAGAAAAGCAATTTCAACACTATTCCCCCCCCCCCCCCCCCCCCCAATCAAATTAACCAGCAACTAAAAAACTGGATTAACAAGAGTCATAGTAGGAATAGGATTATCCACGATTCCAACAACATCCACAGTTTCTGCAACATTAACATTCCCATCATAAACATTATGGTTATCCGAAACAATCACTGGAACAAATGATGAAAGGGAGCGACAGTCACCCTTTGAATGCCATATAAACTTACATTGAGCACTAAATGGAAGAAATTCATCCATTACAGCATGTTGTATATACCCGAATTTTTTAGCATTTATCCACACTTTATTAGATTTTTTTTTTTGTGATGTCAAGCTCAACCAAAACAAACGCAATAGAGGGACAAGAACCAACATAGGTCGCATTTTAAGCGGACGACCAAATAATGAACCCATGTCATGAAGAATACATGGGGACATATGTGAGGCCGCAAGTTAGGAAATCATATCCAAATAAGTATGACAGGGGACTCCACACCAATATCTAAAAGAGGGGATCATTTGGTCAACTTCATATAACAATTATTAACAAAGTATGATCAATGAGAGAACTTTGCTATAGGCTAGGTCATTCGCCAACTTAATCAACACATGTGAAGGATTCAACAAAGTTTTTGAGAAATCGCCATTAAGCTAAAGAGTAAAGAAAAACTTTCGAATAGAATCTAGACTTGATCGTCGAGAAAGAAAAAAACTAAACAACGTGAATTATAAGGGAGCCGCAGGAGCAACAACCTCTTTGTTTGAAATTCAAAGGGAAGGTAAGCCACAAGAGGTAGAAGGCATGAGATTAGGAAAATACGCATCAAAGGAAATACTAGAAAGGGCATCAACAAAAAAATGAGATTTGATCGACCCAACCAAAAAACAAGGATCAACCCAATGATTCATCACCATTCTAGCCATAAGGGCCGGAGGTGGAAAAACTAGAAAGCAAAACGAAAAATCACAAAATAACAAAAAAGAGAAGGCAAGGAAACTTCCCTGAGAGCACCATCGCCACTACAAGCTGCCAAAGCCGTAGAGGGAGCTAGGGGAAAATCCTAGTGGAGTGAGAGACGGAAAAAAGCAGAAAGTGATTATATTGTCCAACTTCATCAAATATAGTTATTCAAATTAAGGAAAATAAAATTTTATCTAATTTTTTTATGAATATATATGCTTTTCAAAATTTTAGTTTCACAATTTATAAGTAAAATTTTACATTATTTATGATAAATTGTGTCACAAATTTCATCTAATGTAGTTAACAATGATACGGTCATTTCTTTAATGTCCAAATCTATCATACTAAGCAGCACTAATAAAAAAGTACATCATATTAGGATCAAATTAAACCTAAAAAGCAATTCTTATAGTTTTTAAAATAATATTATGTGGATTTTATCATAATAAATAGGACGATATAAATATAAAGTTTTGAAAATTTTAATAATTTTCATCATTCACTCACTTAAATTTTTCTAATAAATAAAAAAAATAAAAAAGAAATATAAAAAAGGGCTTCAAATTAAGACTAAAATTAATGTCATTCATTTATAAAAATACAAAATGAAAACATGATATAATTTAAATAAATTTCTACAAATTATAAATTATTGAGAGCTTTTTATGCTAATTTATTTTACTGTACTCCCCTCAAAAAAATCATCAACTGTGCACAAGTCGAAGCTTGACGCTTCGCGCACTTTCTCTGTGCGCCCACTATTTGTCCGCATAGAAATACCCTACCATGATGCAATCTATACCGCTCAATGGCCGTTCGCATGCGCTGCCGCTTTCAACAAAGTCGGTGGGGCACATGTGCAGTATACGGACAGAGTTAATCTCTGAAGATTATTTAAAAAATATAATCAAAGTAAAATAAAAAGCAAAAAATAATTATGTACTCATTACATGGGTCAATTATATAATTTCTCTTTCTCCATTTTGATTTATAAAAATTGTATGTGGACTGGAGGCGCAAAATAGTTGAGTTGAGCTTGACGGGTAAATACCAAGTTCGAACTCAAATCAAGCTCAAAATAAGAGCCCGAGCTTGACTCGCTCGTCCCCAATCTCCACCGTCATGCTCCGTCTCGAGCAGACTAGTAGCACGCAAGCTCCCTTGTTTTGAACAGGCTAGCTTCGCAATTAGTAAGCGAGCTTAGTCATCAAGAGCCGTCATCCCAAGCTAGTCTTTAAGCAGTGTCGTCTCGAGCTCCGTCGTTGTGTCCACTATCATCCCGAGTTCACCGTCAAGCAACACGGGAACTTCCGTCGTTTTGATTTTCCCGGCCAGTCACCTCCGCGAGATGCTTGACGAGCTAACGAGTCGAGCGGAGGTCTGTTCGAGCTCGATAAGCCGTCGAGCTTGAAAATCATGTTCGCGTTCAACTCGTCGAGCCTATTACCGAGTCGAGTTTGAGCTGACTCTCGAGTCAAATCAAGTCTGAGCCGGCACTCGAGTCGGCTTGACTTAGTTACACCCCTATATGGGACAACTTTCACTACTTTCAAAATATTTTTATTAGAAAATTATTTGAAATGAAGCATGCTAAGAGTCAAATTCTCATTTAGGACTTAATTAGGGATAATTTTTTAACTATTTTCCAAAGTAACTTTAAACTTAAAAAAATTATTTTAGAAAACATTGAGAAGCTATCTAAGACTTCATTTGAGATAGCTTTTTAATTGTTTTCTAAAATAGATTTTTAATACAAAGATTATGTTTGGAATAATTTTTTTACTGCTTTTAAATCAACTTTCACATTAAAAAAAATTCTTAAAAGCAACAAAAAATAGTGCTAAAAAGCTATTTTAAAAGAAATCTATTTTGTTTGAGACGATTTTTTACTGCTTTCAAAAGTAGCTTCTAACAGTGACAAAATAATGGCCAAAAGCTGTCCCAAATGATAACTTAGGTTTCATTTGGGGCAACTTTATACTACTATTTTTTCCCTGGTTTTAAGAGATTTTTATACTAAAAAGTAGTTTTACAAAATAGAAAAAACTCCCAAAATGAAGTCTAAGGCTTCGTTTGAGACTGTTTTCTTACTATTTCTTAAAGCAGCTTTCTAGTACAAATGTTTTAATTTTTGTGCTAAAAAGTTACTTCAAGAATTAGCTGGAAAGCCATCCCAAACGAAGCCTAAGATTTAATTTTTATAGAAAAAATTATTTTAAAAAATAATAAAAAATCTATCTCAAATAAAATCTAAATCTAATAAATAAAGTTCAATTCTAATAATTTTTTAATAAACTCTTTTTAATGTTTCTTAATATAGGCCCAATTTAATACAGATACCCTTCTAATCGAGTCATCAAAAGATTGAAAGATTGATGCTCTACGCGAACAAATTATTTGAAACTATTTCTAATCTTATCTTCCAATCGAAATAATTATTGGCTGAGAAGTAGTAATAGAAATAGTTTAACAATCGATTAAACCGGCGGTAAATTTTGACTAAAGTTCGGGAAATAATGGTGTTACAGCTGAGGCGAGTGGGCCCACGGTGACGTACGAAGCGGACACGTGGGAAACAAATACAAAGCATTCCGCGAGAAAAAGAACCCGATCTGCTGCGCCGAAGGTGGGCCAATCCGTGCTTAAGCTTCACCGAAGCTGCGCCTCGAAGGCTACGTCGCATCACCGTAGCTTTTAATCGTTTCATCGTTCTAATAATTATTAGGGGTGGAACTATTAGAAATAGCTCTTTTCCTTCTAATTATATATTTATAATTTATATTCATATATATCATATAACTTTATTAAATATGAGATAAATTTATTTTTTCCTCTCTCTCTCTCTTAAAATTTAAAAGATTATTTAGGATCATTTTTTTTATTCTATATTATTTTATTTTTGTTTGAAATAAAAAATGTAAATGATAGTCATTAGTGTTACTGCTGGAGTATTTCTAGTTTTAGGAGAGTTTTTCTATACCTTGTATTTTATTTCATTATTTTTTTTGCCTCCATTTTCATTCCATTTGGCCCGGTTGGCCGGCATGGCGACGAAACAGTTCTTGGATCATGATTTTTTTGGATGGATCCAAGAATTCGCGGTTTTTGTTGGACGCTTTGTCTAGTAATGTGTCGGATGTTTGCTTCCCGTTGATCAAATCATATTCATTTCGTGGTTTACCTACTATATGGATCTCTGAGGAGGAGATTGATTCTTTAGCCGCACCTTTCCAGTTTGCTTTTGTTGGCTTTTTCCCCTCATGTCGACCTAGTTTGAATTCCATCCGTCGTTTTTTCTTCAATCTTAAGTTATCGACTGAAATTTTCTTCAATCTTAATTTATCAAATGACATAAATTATAGTAGGATTTTTTGCCATCGTTCTTACCTGATTTTCAATTGCTACATAAAATTCACAAAATGGTCTCCTGCCCTTGATATCGATTTTTCCTATTTGGATTTCCTTCCCCAACTTGCTCCCCGCATCCTTCATGCTTTGGGTTCTTTATTTGGTTGTCAGCTTAAAGTCAAAAACACCACCTCTGTTGGCTCGCGTCCCTTTCTGATTCATGTTCTAGTTGAAATGTATATGACAAAAAATTATTCTAATAAAGTTTGGCTTGGTCCAGATAAATTGGGTTACATCTAGCATGGGAAAATGGAGGTTTTTCTCCCCTTTTGTAATCTATGTAAATCTATAGATCATATTCGGGGTTAGTGTCGTTCTCTACCCCCTGCCCCCATACCTGTTTATTCTACGAAGCTTAGTATCCCTGTTAGGAATGAAATTGTTAATGTGGAGAATGCTGGTAGTGGTGTTATTGTGGATTTAGTTACCCCTAATATTTTAGGGCAGCCCTTGTCTTTAGAGGTAGTGAGAGTGAGGGTGCTGGTCCGATTGGCTTGCCTGGGCGTTCTGATTCTCATGTTACTCTTGTAGTTGTTTCGCTTGTTCCTCTACCTTTTATGGGAGGGTCTCCAGTTGTTTTGGTGGATTTGGTTGTTGTGTTGGATTCCCCTACCCAAACTGTTAATGTCATTGATGTGGGTGTGCCAATTGTCTGGTCGGTTCGGTCTTCTTCTGATCTCTCCCCTGCAAGCCATACTCCTATTGCTGCATTTTGTTCTAGTATTTCTCCAGTTGTTAATGGGGAATTGGTGGTTTATGGTGCCGTGGATGGTGGTGTTTCTCCTAATGTGACTCCTGCCCTCGTGATAGTGACTGGTATTAATTGTTGTGTTAATCTTAGTGATAGTCCTATTTATGCTAATGGTGCGAGTTGCCTGTTGATAATCATGCCTCTTTAGTTGATAGTAGTGATGCAGCCTTGGCTTTTGTTGGGGAGGAAGGTGTTGAATTGCTTCTAGTGGATGTGCTTATTTATGTCATTTCAAATACTAATTTGTTCACCCATCTTGCTAGAGATTTTGTTCAATGTCAATGTGATTGGTTGCATGATGACATGTCGGTTGCTAGTGGTGAGGATTTTATTGATAACAACCTGTAAACAAGCTTGCTAGATAATTTTTTTAGGCAACGTAAACGAAAATACAAGAAGAAATGACTTCCTTCTTTTGGAATCTTTTTTAATGTGCTGTTTGGTTTTATTCTGCTCTTCGTTGCTTTGGTTGTAATGTTGGGTTGGAATCGTAATGGATGATAATGAAGCAGTTTTGTTGCATGCACCTTGGATGGCCAGAGTTGGTTGGCTATCTTGGTGGCTCGTTTTGGTGTTTTTGGCTTCTTCTCGGTTTGGATTAGTTTGTCTTCCATGGATGACCCCTCCCTGACAACTGAGGTGTCAGCCTGAGTCCGATATTTTCCGATTTTGTCAAGCCAACTCTCAGTTTGTTTTGCTTCTGCTACTTTTTATTTTTCTTTGATTGTAATTCTATTGATATGACCCTGTTGTGGTCTTGTGTTGTATCAATTTCGTTTAATAAAATTTTTAGTTTGGTTTTAAAAAAATTCCCAACAGAAAAGTCTATTTTTCATTTCAAAATGTAATAATAATTATATCAAATATTAATTCATCTCCAATCAAACTTTATTTCTAAAATAAGAAAATGAATATTTTGTATATTATTTATCATCTAATTTAAATAAATAAATTATATAAAAAATTAAGCATATTAAAACTACAGAGTAATAATATAAATTAAACTTGTTATATCATAAAAAAAATTATCTTGATCGGACACAAATCTTGATATATTTCACACCTCTGTCACCTGTTGATTACGGTCCTTCCGACCTCCGTCGCCAAACAACGTTTCTTTGGACCTCTTTCGCTAGACTATTGTCTTTCTGACCTCCATGACCCATTAACTATGGTCCGTCCAACCTTCGTCGCCAGATAACGGTTCTCCCAACCTCCGTTAGTCGTCAACTATGATCCTTTCGACCCAAATACAGTCTTTCATACCTCCGTCGCCCGCCGACTACGGTCCTTCCGACCAAACAGACATTAATACTGATTCTTCCAATTTCCATTTTGTGATGCATTCAATATGATGTACATTTGTTACATCAAGCTAAGACCTTCCCTCCAATGAAGGACCTCATTTGTAATCAACTGCAAATACTAATTGATTCATTTAAAATGAGCTCCCCCGTAGTTTTTCTCATTTTTCAGGATTTTTCACGTAAAAAGCTTGGCGTTTCTTATAAATTATGCACCCTATATTTTTATCTAATTGTGCGCTGGAACTTTATACAAAACTAAAACATTAAACTTTATATTTCTCTTCAGCTGCGAATATTTCACGACTCAACAAAACTAATATATTTGAGTTAAAAATCTTAATATTTAACAATTTAAAGATAATTTTATAATAAAAAAAATTATGAGAATTTTAATGTCGCACTATTTACAACAGCAAAAATACGATTACGAATTTCATCCGAGTTGATAGCTCGCGAAAGTGCAAACGGCCGTATTCAGTTGCTTTGGAAATGCCCTAAAGACCCATATGTTGTAAATAAGTGCGTCGCAAGAATTTCTTCATCAGGAAGACGGACGGCTGAGATTATTTTCTTTACTGCCAGCTAGGCTCGCTTTCTCCGGACGTACAGCTTCGGATAAAAGATGTAGTCCTGGAAGTCGCTACGCCACGTCAGCTGATGATCGGACGGCTTGGAATCTATCACGGGTGGCATCACGAGATCGGAGCCGTCGAAAGCTGTTCGGAGCTTTCGCTGTGGACCCGAGGTTAGCAGGAGCGGGTAAGAGAAGAAAAAAAATAAAGGAAAGGAGCCAGCAAGGTGCGCTGAAATTGGAGAGAAAACTAATAAAGTTTAATGGCTATAGCCCGCGCCGGTAGATGCCATGCACTAGTTCGATCGTGGCGCAGGGCACGTGTAGGTTTTCGTCCGAAGATGGGAGAAAGTTTGCGATATTTTAAGACACGTGGCGGTCGTGTTTTTCACGGTCAGAGATTGATAACCCGGAATTAACGGACGGCCAGATGTTTTGCCATGCTGGCACCGCGGAGTAAATGCCGTTTGATTTCAGGGAGATCAGATGAACAGTATCGAAAGTAGGGTGTGGAGAGTAGATCTAGTCCGTCGATTTTCTACACGAGTGGGGGTTTGGCGAGTGAAAAAGGATGGACGGGGCTAATATGAAGCGTAGTGCGGAGAGGAAAGCGGAGGAAAGCGGAGGCGAAAGCGGAGAGAGAGAGAGAGAGGAGCGGAGTGGTATGACGGTCAGATCCAAGTGAGAAAATTCTCAGATTTCCCATTGTTCAGCCGGTGTTTCCACTCTTCTAGGCGATTTGCTTGCCTGTTAAGGTTCAGAGTTGGGGTTTTTCCGGTCAAATTCCTTCTGAACTACGGCGAGCCGGCGATTGAGTGCTAGGGCATTTGTTTTGGGTAGGAGCCGCGGAGGAGAGATAGATATCGTACTCTTCAGTTAGTTTTGATGAGCGGTATGTTTGAGTGATGGATAGGATTCGTGAGGCTAGAAGAGGAACCATGACAGCGGTAAATGGGGGTTTGTCAAAGAGACGGCAAAGAAGTAGTAATCTCCGCGATTCGCCTGGTTCGATTGATCGGAACAATCATCTAGTTATTTATTATTTTATTTTTTCGCTTTGATCTGTTTCTGATTTTATTTTGCCTTGCCTACTTTGGCTTCCTCTTGTCTGATTGACAGAGGAGGATGGAGCGATGGAGATGCAGGAGACCTCACGGCTTCGGGATCGAGGGAGTAAAAAAGATAGAGATCGTGACAGATCTAGTCGGAGCAAGAGAAGGAGAGGCGATAGGTTGCTGCATGGGAGCCACAGAGAGGATGGAGATGAAAGCTCTGAGGAGAGCGTCGATGAGGAGGAAGATGACGAGGAAGATGACTCATCGGTTTCCATGCGACTGCCACTTCCCCCTGTTCCAAATCCTAGTCAATCGGCTTCGTTGATGCAAAGCCACCATATCCGGAAAGGCTATGCGGCTAAGCCGGTGAAGCCGCCGGGGACCGGTACTTGGAAAGTGGTCGAGGAGATGATAGGAGCTCCAATACCCCGGAAAGCCCGGTCATGTATGATTTTGTAGTATGACTTGGATTGCGGAAATCAACAGCCTGTTTTTTGTTTCTTGTTTTTTTTTTCTTTAATTTTGTGAAATTTTTTTCTTGGTTGGTGCAGCATCTGTCAAAAGGTCACAAGAATGTTGGGTTTCATGTGGGGGCGGTGGCGCTTGCGGCGGAGCAGTTGGAGGAGAGCAGCTTCATTGGCAGACATCAACTTCGCCGGCCAGACCAGGTCTTTCTTCCACGACTCCAGTTTCTCCTCCATCCTCAAACGCTTCAATTCGTAAGAAGATGGTTTGTATTCCATCACCTATTTTCCAGTTTTCGGGTTAGTCACTTTCGGTTGCCTTCCAGCGGGTAACCAGGTTTTTTTCTACCTTTCTGATGTAGAAGACGATCAGCGGAACAAAAACTCGACCCCCTAAAATTTCGAAGTCTTCTTCCATTCAAGAGATTGAGATTGAGGTTGCTGAGGTTTTATTTGGAATGACGAGGCAAGTTCCCCTAAAGAAGGAAAATCACAAGAACGACTCAAAGGAATCTAACGAAGCTAAACCTTGGGTCTCTTCGCCGATCCCAATCTCATCTCCATCTCCGACTTCTCAGTCACCCACTGTAGCGATTTCTAATCCGAGCTTTAACCGGAATACGTTGACTGCAGCAGGTTAGTGTCGTTTATCTATGTTGCGAAGGTATGGTGGTAATTTCTTCTGACATCTTCCTCCCCCCTCCCCTTCGCTTCTATTTCTCCGCAGCACCCAAAAGGAAGCGGCCACGAATTAGGTTTGAAGTGGAGAGCCCCACAAGCACGCCAAGTTCTGCTGCCCTTCCTGCTACACCGAATTCTTCTGCGGCGAAGTTGGACAAGGAAGCACTTCAGCCATCGCCGGCGGGGACAAAAACAGATCCTACTTCTCCTAAATCAGAGAAAAACATAGCAGCCCCTACTGTTGAAAATGGTGTTGTTTCATGCGATCCGGATGCTTCTAATGTTTGCTCTATGACATCTACTCTTGCTAATTCACAGCAAGATTCGTTCAAACCTGAGGGTAACGCAGCTCCGGATCCAAAAGAAACAGAGAGCCAGTCGGAGAAGAAAGCCAAAGAGGAAGCAGTCTCTCCCCCAAAAGAGTCCCCTTCTTCAAATTTGGATGTCAATATTGAAGTCCCCCCTTCGAACAAAGCGTGAGCTCATTTTTTATTTGTTAATAAATGTCCAGTTGGAGGTTGTTTGGCTGATGGCCGCTTTCTTTCTTTTGATTTTTATCTACAGTGCTTTGGTTTCTGATAACCCGCGGGAGGAGAAGTTTAACCTCGATATGATGGTGAGAATCCTTGAGTTTGACTGTTGAGATTATTAAATTCACTTTTAGTGGAATGATGTCAGTAAATATGGCGAAATCGCTATTTTCGCAGGCTCATCCCTCTTTGAAATCATCTTTGGAGCAGGAAAGCACCTTGTATAGCGTTGCCGAGCACAAATCTGCGGAGATGGAGATGGAGATGGAGATGGAGATGGAGAGGGTAATTAGTGATTTTTCCGTGAACCTAGGAGAATGAATTAATTTTTTTGCACTGTTTTCGTGCTTATTCTTTTTGACTTATTAGGAACAAAAACAGGAGGTTTTAAAAGGACAAAAGGAGAAGATGGAGAAAAAGTCGAGGACGAAGCCCGAAGAAATTGTTCAGGATTGCCGAAATACTGACGATTCAAAGAAGCAGGCCGGCACGGAGAGGAATCTTGATCTGCAACTCGATCTGGAGAAGCAAGATAAAGATGTCGCCGGCGCCGGTAAACAACATGCCCAGAAGCAGCAACCAAGAGATGCAAGAGCTGAGCCTAGGACAGAGAAAGCTGGTAAAAGTTTTTCATTAAACAATATATTTTTATGTATTTATTTGGGGTTTTTTTTTGGGAAAATTAAGGGCAGAGCCCAATATATTAACTAAAACAAATTTACATGTTTTTTGGTTTTTTTGGTTTGGAGCTTCTTGTTTTTTAGAAGGTTTATCTTTTAATTGGAATTTCTCAATTTCTCGTCTTTAATGCAAGGTCCAGCGGAATCTTTGCCCTTGCCAATACAAATTCCAGGATGGCCCGGTGGTTTTCCTCCTTTTGGGTACGGTCTGCATGGTCTATCCTTATTAGTTCTCTTTTGCCTAAAGTTTCCAATTCTGCAGAAGTCAATTTTTTTATAAAACTGCTATTTTGAGATATTTGACTGCTCGCTCCGAGGTTAATTTTTAATGCCTATTAATGGCTGTGTTTGTAAATCGTACAACTAAAGCAGCTTATGCTTATTGCGGTTTGTGTTATCGGTTGATAAAATTTCCATTTTTAACTTTTTATTTTAAGGTACATGACCCAAGTTCCTCTACCGCCTTTTGGTCCTGTCGATGCAAGCATCAGTTCTTCCAAAGCAATTCAGGTTTTTCTCTTTTACCTTCTTCCCTCTCATTGGGTTGGTATAGCATTGAACTAATTGATAATTGGTTGGGTTATTATATTTTTTCTAGAGCTTGTTTCCCTCACAACTTCGGCCAAAGCGTTGTGCAACTCACTGCTATATTGCACAGAACATACATTACCAACAGCAGATGACAAGATTACATCCATATTGGCCTTCAGCAGTTGGTGCGGCACCTTTCTATGCCCCAAAGCAATACAATCTCAGTACTGCTTCACTCTCAGATTCAGCTATTCTCAGTAATCCGATGCAGCAGGGGAACTTTCCTGGTAAGAGCCCGGGATCTGTGCAAGAGAAGGAAGGTACAATTTTTTCGGCAAATTCTGGTTTATCCGCTAAGGAAAAGAATAATGCAGCCAATCCATCCACCGATTCTTCACAGAAGAAACAACCCATACTTCAGCAGTCATCTCAACCTGGATCAGCTGGCAACATGTTGGTAAGATTTTAGTCAATATTACTGATTTCTTTTTTGAATGCATCCCCCTTTTGTTAAAAAAAAATGTTAAGACTCTGGATTTCTAATAGAAATCTGGTCCATTGTAGGCTCCTGCGTTTATTTTCCCTCTCAATCAACAACAAGCTGCCACAGTTGGGGTTTGTGCGGCCAACCGTTCTGCAGCGGGAAAATTGACAGCAGGTTCTGGTAATGCTTTTCAATCCTCAAGTGGCACAGGCTCTGCAACATTGGGAACTCCTGGAGCTTATGGACCGGGTACTAGCATGAGCTTCAGTTACCCTGGACTGCCAGCGAATGAAGCCCAGTATCTAGCCTTTCTGCAGAACAATGCCTACCCATTTCCTATTCCAGCTCATGTTGCTGGTCCTCCACCATACAGGGGGGCAACTCCTGCTCAAGCAATGCCATTCTTTAATGTATCATTTTACCCTCCCCAGATGCTGCATCATTCACAGCTCCGGCCGAAGCAGCAGCAGCCACCTACGATGCAGCCACCGCCATCATTGCAGCTGCCTACCTGTTCGCAGCAAGGGCATCAAAATCCAAGCACATCCAGTGGTTCATCTTCATCCCCAAAGAATACTCAGCAATCTCAGAGAATTTCTGCAGTTTCGGCTACTTCAATTACCTCTGGTAATTCGTTTGGCTTCCCTCATTCAAAGCATCAGCTCGGGCTTCATCAGGCTGGGCAGTTGGAATCTGAAGTTATGGTAGAGGATACCCCGTCCACTGATGATGGCAGGGCCTCACTGGCTCAGAAGGCCATTTCCTCTCAGAAGTATGCCATGCCTGCCCATACCCCGAATTTTACCTTGATATCTCCTGCAATGGCGTCACTGACATCAATGACAAGTGGAGGCAACAATCATAGTGAAAGACAGCAATCGCAAATCCATAACAAGACCATGAAAATGGATCTGACGCAATCTCAAGCCTTAGCAATGCCATATGCCTCATTTGGTGGGGCTGCTGCTTCGTCCAGTGGAGCAACTCTGCAAGGCCTTGACTTTTCATCCATGGCACAGAATCATGCTCTTTTCCACAGTCTCCCAGAAGCAGCTCGACATAGTTTCCAGATCTCAGCAGCTGCCGCAGCCACAGCTCACCAAATCTCAGCAGCTGCTGCAGCCACAGCTCATGCTGCACAGCAGCAGCAGCAGCAGAAGCCTGAAGTTGGAAAATCTGCTCCTGATTTGGGCACTGCCACTACAGTTGGTGAGGAAGGGAAGCTTTCTTCTGTGAGCCATGTTTTGGGTAGTGCACAGCAACATTCTATCACCTTATCTAGAGCAGACGCAGAACCTCCAATTTCTTCAATTCTTAGCAACAGTGTGATTGACAGTTCGTCCCTGAACTTGAACCTTATTCAGCCACTTTCCAGTGGTGCTTCTCGTATCTCGAGCAGGCCAGGTAGTACTGCAACAGCCTCCAACTCTTCTACTCCCGGTTTGCATACCCCAAATTCTCACAATCTGCAGCAGCAGCAGCATTTGCAGCAGGTTCTCCAGCTTCAGAGGCAGCATCTACAATTTCAGCAGCATCAGCAGCTTCAACAACAGAGGGCAAAACCCGTCTCTCATAACAATGCTGGTATTTACACTGACCGTCTCTCAGGAAACTCCAATGCATCCAAATTCCCTCAAGCTCTTGCTGGCTTTCCCCCAGGTCTCATGCAAAGCAGCTCGTCTTCTCACTCCCCTCAGTGGAAAGCTTCACCTAGAACAGCAACTGCTGCCTCTACTGCTGCGCTATCTCCCTCAGCATCATCTGTGAAGAATCAAATCTCCTTGCAGCAGCATGTGCGGAGCCAGCTCCAGCCTGCCCATCAAACTCACATCTCCTTTGGAGTGAGCCCTGCTAAGGTTGCCGGGCCCGGAAATGCAGTATCATTAACATCTGCAGCTACCATAACAGTTGGTTCTACCCATGCCTTAGTTTCTAAGAACTCAGGCAGCACTCCTCTCTCTTCCTCAGTTGCAAAATCTGGACCACCTACTGTTTTACCTTCATTGCCTCTCCAAAAGCAACAATCAGGCAAGAATTCCACTTCTTCGAGCTCCACCACCACTCCATTGGCTACCACCAATCGAAACATGTCTTCCATCCTTGGTAATCCCCACATGAACTCTACCTCCAACTCAAGCACGAAGCCACAACCCTCTTCCCATCACCAACCACCAAAGCAGCATTTACCCCAAGCAGCTCAGTTCTTCTTCTCCAACCCGTACATGCAAAACCAAACTAACCCATCTGATGCTGCTGTAACATACTTTCAACAGCACCATCAACGCCGACCTCTTGACCAATACCCATCTCAGCAAAGAGAAAAATCCTCTTCTTCAACAGGGGTGCTCTCCCTGGGCTCCTCTTCATCTGCAACAACACCAGGTGCCGGATCTGCTCTACCAGACCCATCCAAGCCTGCAGAATCATCCCCTGCCCCCAATTCCAAGGGGGGATTGTTACCTTCCACCCTCCAACAAAACTCTCACTTTACGGCCGCCGCGGTTTCATTACCTGGGTCCGGGCCCATGCATCCTCTGATGCCCGCCGCAGCCGCAGCAGCATTACCATACATGCACAGCATGCAATCCGTCTCTTTGAAGCCAGCCGCGGCCACTGAACAGAAACCTGCTGCTGGTAAGCCACTCTCTTTATCTTTAGTGTTTTAGAATTAAGCCATTGTGGCAGGGCATCTCATTTATATCAAGAACACGACTCTTGCACAGGAAATAATGACAATTTGCATGCGTGCTGGCAGCCTGAGAAGCGATGAATGAAGCCATCAAGTGGGAATGATGCTTCGCCGAGAGCCATCCATTGTGTCGCCATCTTGCGTGTTGTGGACCCGAGCGCCGGCCCAAGATAAGGCTCTGTTTGCCTTGCTCTTCCTTGGATGGAAGTCCACACCGCCGCCACCGTCACGAGGCACGTAAGCTTCAAATCCAGCAAGTGAGCAGACGAGTATCACTCGCCCCACCACTCTGTGTCGTTGAGGAAGCACGGCAGGAGGGAGGAAGAGGTGTGGAGAGCATGCTGGTCGGCCACATTGACGAAAGTTTGTGCGTGTGGCCCTTCCACGAGATCACGTTAGTTCTTCTTTATTATTAATTGATTACTTTTCTTTAGGTATGCATTTGTAAGGTGGAAATTATTTTGCAATAACTTTTTTTTTTCTCTTCGTTTCTACTTTTGAGGGGGGCTTCGGATGCTGAATCACTATTCGTTATTTTTATCTATATTGTTTAAAACTTTTGATTCGGAGGCAACAAATTGTGGTTAAAGGGTGGCAGATATTATTGAAATAAAGCTCATTTTTTCCCTTTAAAATTCTGTGGAGGGAGCTTTATCATTGCAACGCATCAATTCATGTAAATTGATCAAAATTTTACATAGATGTATGGTGATGTTCGTGTAACAAAATGGAAGAAGATGAACTTGGAAGGTTAGGTAAACAAGTTTGAGGCTATTTTAGACTTGTTGAAGGGTTATGACACTACAAGAGGTGAAATTATTCTGTGCGGAAATTGTAGGGGTCTATAGGCGAATTAGAGCCCACCATGTCACCTAAGTGCTGTGTACCAAGTGATGTGACATGCTCTGATTCGCCTTTGAATGATACAGTGTTCGCACAGAATAATTTCTTCTACAATAAAGGGTTGCATTGAGTGTGTGAGGGCACTGCCTACTTATGTTCTCAAGTCCCTTATAGTCATACCCCAAACCCATCAAAACCTTTGGATGCACTGACATTTGTTATTGAAAACCAAATCCTTACACTTCCAGAGCCCCTGGAGAAACTCTTATACATCATTTGTTGTAAGCTATTTATATTTTACTAAAATATTATTGAAGTTTGATACAATTTTTGTGATCCATGTTCTATCACAATTATTATTATTTTGTCATAGTTTTTTTTTTTTGTACATTCGTGTCAAACCAGCATGCTTTTTTTTTGTCTATGCACTTCTCGTAGGGCCCTCCTATGGCTACCCTGCTTCGAGAGAGATTATTACGTGTGGTCATCGGACGGTCGAGAGATAAATTAAGATGCGCCCCACGCATCCCGGTATATAGCTATACACAACATTGGTACACATCAAAAAGTGATGAGGCGCGTCTTGATTTGCCTATTTGGCCAATAAGGGCAATTCTTCTAGAAATTTCTAAGCCAAATGGAGACTTTAGAAATCCTAATCAAAGAGAAAAGAAAAATAACAATTAATTTATCCCAATTTAGGAGATTCCAAAATTTTTAATCAACTTAACATTAAAAAAAAATAAAAAAAATTGAAGGTATATTATTTGGCATACAATATGAAAATTTGATTATATTTGCTAAATTTTTTTTTTCATGATAGTATCCTAAACCTAAATTATAAAAAAATTACAGAGTTAGTATTATTGATAAATTATAAGGAATTTCAAGAAACAAAAGAATGATATTTTCTATTTTTTTAATAAGAGATAATTAATAATAAGCATACATCTCAATCAGATAACTTTTTTTTAAATGTATGCATACACATATTATATAAATATATCCATCAATAATAGATTTTTGTCATAGATAATATTATATTATGTCATTAAGTTGGCTTTTAGGTTTATTAGTTTGGACATTAGTAGTAATTGTTTTATTCTTTTGCTGTATTTTACATTTATTTTTTTATATTTTGTATTAGGTATGGCTAACATTCTATTATTAATAGTTTGGATAACTTTTAACTCTTTTAAAAAAATTCTTAGAACAGTTTTAAACTCGCTAATAACAAAAAAAAAAAAAAAAAAATCTTAATAAATTAATTTGAGCATAATACATAATAAAAATTTACAAAGTTTTTATTATTATTATTATTTTTCTTATTGTACTCTATGTTGTTCGTTATCATTATATTTCATACGACATCATCAAAAAATTCATTTAATCAGACATTAATGAATAATTAAATTGATTTTTTTCGGGATTAAATTCAGAATCATAAGAACATGTTTTTAGCAAATTCATAGTCGAAACAAATATTTCAATAAGATAAAGTCCAATGAAATCAGAAACGTTTCGATCGATGTCTATATAAGCAAAAATCAAACATTTAAAATTTAGTTAGAAATGTTGTAATATTAGTTGAATGACCAAACAATCTTTCGATGTAGCATGTCTATAGTCAAATAAGTACATTGACGAGAGGAATCCAATGAGCTTTAGATCACTCATTTTTGAGGTCATTAGATGTTGAAATAATTGTTTAAAATGGAGAGAATTAAAATGAGACGTCTGATCACTTTAGGCGCTTTTCAATAAAATTATCATCTAGTCCATATATTTATAAATAAGCCCTAACGTGAGTTGAAATTAGAGTGTGCTTAGAGATCTGAAGAACTCCAAAGTCTTATCGAACGGTTGATACTAACATTCACCATCAGCAACCACCGTCGCCTGATCGTCATTGCCCGTCGCCGCCAAACCGCCATTACTTGTGTTGCATCCTAGAATATTCGCAGCGATAGAGAGTGACATAATTTGACGTCTTAACTTTGTACGAAGATCAAGTAAACAAACAGATAAGAGAGTATGTTTATAGCGTTTATAAAAGACACCAAAATTTTTATGTGGAAACTCCTAAAAAAGGGGAAAAACTACGAGGCATGGCCCAGTTTGAATGAATTCACTAGTGCTTATAATTGATTACAAATGAGCCCCTTCCTTAGGAGGAAGGTCTTGGCTCGAAGTAGCAGATATGCATCATATAGAGTGCATTATATGGTAGGGGTTGGAAAAATAAGAGTAAATATGTTCGTTTGGGCTTTAAGGACCATAATCGGTGAGTGATGTAGGTCGAAAGGACCGTAGTCGGGTTACGGGGTTCAGGAGAACCATAGTTGGGCGGCGTTGGTTGGAAGGACCGTAGTCAAGCGATGATGGTCGGAAGCATCATAGTCAGGCGACGGTGGTCGAAAGGACAGTAGTCGGCGGGTGACAAAGATCATAATGGTCATTGTCTAGCTATGGTTGGCAGACTGGCGGAAGTCCGATTGTGGTCAGGAAGAACTCTAGTGATGGTCGGCGGACTGGCGAAAGTCCTTCGATGGTCAAGAAGAACTCTAGTGGTGGTCGGGGTGGAAGTCCAGTGGTGGTCGAGAAGAACTCCGGCAGTGGTTGACGAACGGACGGAAGTGCGTCTGTGGCCGTGAAGAACTCTGACGGTGGTTGGCGGCGAGGAAGCTCCCAAATTCTTCCCTTCTTTTCCTCCTCATTTCTTCCCATTTTTCATGAGAAGAATGGGGGCTATTTATAATTTTTTGAGATTGGCATGACTTGTAAATATGTGGAGGATTAAGGTCAAAATGGGAGTGGTTTGTTTGGATGGCCGATATTGATCCCTTTGACCAAATTGAGCTTTGACCAGTTCAAATCTGCTTTAGACCCTTGATTTGGGCTCAGAACCGAGTCGTTCAATTTGACTATAAATTTGCTAAAATCAGAGATTGGATGGCCACCGATTTAATTTCAAAAGCTTTCAACTCAATGTTATTTCAAGATTCATGCCCGATCAAGATAATTTTTTTACTGATATATCAACTTGAATGCCCCTTTTTTATATCTAGAAAACGTAAAGTCGTCCCCTTCGACTATATATATATATATATATATCTGATTTATTAGAATCTAATAACTTATTTGTAAATTGAGATTGTAAATTGAGAGCTAATTGACTTTATAAATTGCATACCATCTTAATTGGAGCTTAATTTTTGTTGCTTGCAAGTCGCAAAATCGCAAAAAAATTCATAGCAGACATCACAAATATATCTACTTCTCTTCTATAAACAGTTAAATATCGCAACAAGATAACCAAAGGAAAAAAAAAAAAAACAATCAGCAATTTGTATATTATCAATATGTGAAACATAATTATAAAAAATTGTACTTTAATTAAAGCATAGGTGTATATATAAATTCTGATCGTATGGCTTGTTGGCATCCATTAGACCATTACTAGCGGCTTTTTGTTGGTCTTCGTGTAGGATTTGATTTTGCTGGCCTGTTGGTTGGCCTTTGGAGGACCCTTGCCTATTGTTTGAGTACCCTAAACTCAAAATCTTGCAACTAATTGAAAATGAACTCCTAGAAATGCTGATTGTATGGAAGAATTTTAACGCATATAACAATTTAATAGTTTTCCACTAGAAACAATCAGTGTTTTGCCACTACTTGAGCCCGCTTCGGTGATTTCCCTTATCTTTTCTGGTCGGTCGCTCTACTGTGTATTTTTTCTTTAGCTGTTGTATGCTCCTGTTTCGTTGGATGGCTGCATCTTCCTTTTTATGGAATAAAATTTCTTGTAAAAAAAAATAGTTGTATATATAAATCAAAATATGAAATTGTTGTCAGCAACAAATTAAGGGTATGTTTGGGATAGCTTTCTTATTACTTTGTTTCTCAGACTGCTACCATATTTTCTATTTGGCTAATAATAATAATAATAATAATCCTCTAAAGCATTAATGTTTATCTTTATTTGATCATAAATTAATAGGATTAATATTAAGATAACATAAAATGCATTATATTAAGATAAATGTGTGAGCCCACATATGAAAATTTCTAACATTTTAATCATTTATTTAACATTTAAATATTTGAATGACCTAATAACCAAAACGATCTTGAGCTTATTGGATTTACCTTGACCAACCACTTGATTTTATTATAAGCATGCAATAAGGAGATCATTTGATTTTTCGAATGCCCTAAAGTTTTTAAATATACTTTAAGTGTTTTATTTCGGTTCAATTAGACTTAAATTGGACGACCTTTGACGGTCTTGAATTCACTTCTCGAGACGTTTAATAAGTTTGTTAAAATTGAAATTGGGATGATCATGAATTTAATTTTAAATATTTTTAATATGAAATAATACATTAAGGTTGGTGATGATCAAGCGACCATTTTAGAGACATATCAACATATTTTTTAAGTCTTAAATTAATTCAACTAAATTTCATCAAATAGATTTGAATCCAACTGGACATTTAGCCCTATAATAAGAATTCTCAATTGCTTAAGGGTCATTTTTTAGCAATATTTACACAAATTTTAGTTAGTATTTAAGCTAAATCTTGCTAAATGGTATAGCTAATTATTTTTAATCACACATAATCTTAAATCTCATTTCTCCTTAGTTTTGTCTTAAATCCTAAATTTAGTAAATTCTGACATTGGGCTGATTTGATAAATTTGTTAGTATTTTCTACTTCGCAAGCCATTGCTCTTACCAACATTTTCTCTAACAAGCTCCCATCATAACATCCTAAACTTTGTTATCATCAATATTTTGAGAATTTGGGGGAGAAAATGAGGGTTTTATATGTGATAAGATATATTAAATAAAAATAATTAAATTAGATTTATTAAAAAAAAATTAATTAATTTTGATAATTAATATTAATTAACAATAAAAATATTCATTTAAATAAATTAGTATTAATTATATTTTAATTGAATTAAATAGTTCTTATTATGCTTATTAATACATGAATATAATTTTTGTCAGGAATTTCGAATTGTATCATAATGTACTTAAAAATAAATTAAATTGTCATTATAAATCCACTCATGTTAAACGATCCATTTCAAAGTTTATTAATTCTATAAGATTTATTATTTTTATTAGTTTAATTCTCATAAAAATATAATTAATGATATTTCTTAAATCTAATAAAGTTTTATATTTCCCTTTCATTTCATTATGACATTGGAAACTTCTATGAGAAGCCCTCAACTTAAAATTTTGATACCTAATATGTTATCACCATAACATCTAAGCCGTCGGTTTCGAGTCCTCAAGGTGTTTCGAGCCAATGGATTTGAAGATTATTTGGATGTTATCATTACTCATTCTTGTCGAAAAACAACTATACTGTTGGAGAGATTATTTATAATCCTAATGATTCCACTTGGATGTTAATTAGTCGATCAAAATTTGACAATTGTACCATTGATGCCTTATATTTTGAAGATTGTTTATTAATGTGTTGAAATATAAAAAATTATTGATAAAAGATTGTAATATCACTACTAATAAATCAGGCTTTCACAACACTTTTTTATGGTCTACCGTAGCAGTATAAACACCTACTAATTTATTTGTAGCGGTTTATGAACCGCTTCAAATCTATTGTATTTGAATTCCCTAGAAAGGATTTTGCATCGATTTCTCATGAGCTCTGCTGTAAGAAGGCTTTAGCAACGTTTTTAGCAGAGGATGCTTCAATGGGGGTGGTTTGATAATGATGATGAGATTTTTTGCTAATCAATTGCTTGACATTGATGGTCAAGGGATATTTGAATGCTGGTGATTGGGTGAACGTCGAGCAATGCGTGGACCAATGGAGGTTAATGATTTTCATTGTTTGAGCTCTCTTAAATCTCAATCATCTGAGGGTCCTAACCCCCTTCATATAGAGATTGTGAGCTTATTTATAAGTTTTTGAGAGTGATATATCCATAATATTTTATTTGACTTCAAGCACGTGAGATTTTTGATTGGTCTCATTGAGATATTTGATTTGACTTCAATTTTTTAAGACTTATCACTAGCCAGCAAATCTTGAATTATACTCTTTGAAAGGGGTTGGAATCAATAATAACTAAAATACCGGCCCCTGAAACTTGAATCATAATAAGGAATATGGGGCATTCCAATATGATTTGCAATATGTTTGATTTACAAAAGGAACAACAAGCACATGCCATTTAGATGAAGAGTACCACAATGCTTCAAATCTTAAATTTATAGCATATTTTTATTATTTACTCTCAAGTTTGGGCATTTTGAGAATCAAGAAGGCCAACAATTATTCTTCAACAAGTTATAAATTTTGTAGATCTTAGAAAAAATTAAGTACTCCTACATGAAATTTAGATTAGGAATGATGATGATATTATCTATATATAAAAGCTATCACAAAAGTAATATATATTCAAAACATTTTAATAAAAAAGAGATCTATGCTAGAGTAAATTATGTGACATCTATTAACCGATATAATATAGGGATGCAAATGAGTCTAGTCAAGCTCGAGCCAGAGGTGTTCGAGTCGAGCTCGACTGTCAAATACCAAGCTCGAGTTCGAGCTTGAACTCGAGTCGAGCTCAAAAAATGAGCTTGAGCTCGACTCGTCTCATGTCGAGCGGCTTGTTGAGCTCTGTCCCAAGCTCCGTCGTCGAGCTTCGCCCTGAGCAGACTAGCCCCCACTAGTAGTATGCGAACTTCGTCGTCCCGAGTCTCGCTGTAGAGCAATGCATGAGCTCCGTCGTTTTTGTTTTCCCCACCCGGCCTTAGATTCGTCCTCCAGCTCGCCCAAATCGAAATATCATTTTCCTGCCCGGTCACCTCCACGAGCTACTCGACGAGCTGAGTCGAGCAGATGTCTGTTTGAGCTCAAGCTCGAAAAGCTGCCGAGCTCGAAATCATGTTATAGTTTGATTCGGGAACTCGATAAGCTCGACTCGTCAAGCATGTTACCCAGCCAAGTTTGAGCTAGCTTGTTAGTTAGTTTGGCTTGGTTACACCCAAGGCTTTTAAAAATGGACCGGATCGGCCGGTTCAACCGGTTGAACCATTAGCCGGCTTGCCGGCCGGTTATGAGCTGGCTAAAAACCGCCTCCGCAAAGAGCGGGCTCGGACCGTTCGAACTGCTGGTTCGACCGTCAAACTGGTGAACCGTGACCTGTTCAGAATAACCGGCATGTTCGAACTACGACGCTTTTGAGCCATTCAATTCAATCCAATGGCAGAGATTAAGTGAAGCTAATAGAAGTAGAGAAACCCTACTATTCATTCATTTCATCTTTTGTTCGCGGTTCGCCTCTAGCCCTTCGCGAGTCGCGACTCCTCCTCTGCCTGCTGCATTTTGATTTGCGAAACGCCAAAGCGACTGAAGGCTTCCTTCTCTTGGTCAAGATCTCCTCTCCTACCTACAGTAAGTTTTTCAATTTCTCCTCTTGGCATTTAGTAGTCGGCATATGCAGATTTGGATGATGATTTTTTATCTTTGAAAATGGTTTTTTTTTTTTTACTTTAGAATTATTTTCAGTTTTTATGTTTTTCTTGCAACTCAAGCTTTCGTATATTGACAGTAACCCATGTGTATTGACAGTTTTAAATTTTATATAAGTCATATTGAGGAAGAACAACTCATGTTATTCTAATACATTTTCATGAGCTATATTTGATATTTGGAGAAAATATAATTTCATAATTATTCAATTGATGTATTGATGATATAGAAAGTTTGTAGTTCTTTTTTGCTTAAAGAATTAGTATATTTTTTCTATTCTGTTTGTCATCTATGAGATGATGGAACCATCATTGGTAAAAGGAAGAGTATTGTTACAGGTTTGGAGTCATCTTTAAATAGCTTATATATATGAAAACTCTTAAATTTTGGCCATTTAATAAATAGAAAAGATGAAACATCTTTTTCATTTCATTCATCTTTTTCATTTCATGAACCTTGGAAGATGAAAAGTCAAGAAGTTAAAGAAGAAGGCATGTGTGTTTAAATCATTACTTTATGTATTATATCATGGTCTCCTCCTCTCTTTAAATTCTATGTTTGGTATTCCATAAGTACTCTTATGATGAAAAGAAATGATATGTTAAGGTGATGTTGGTTTGTTTAATTTGTTAACAATGTAATAGGTAAGAGTAAGACTTCATGATGTTCTCCACATAAAGGACTTAATGGCCCTTCTTCCAATAAGGTGATATTTGAAATCTCTTACCAAACATAAGGAGGATTTAAAGATATTGCGAAAGAAGCAATTCGCACGTTCACACTCTTTTTAAAAAAGATTTTTTTAATAAAGATTAAAGAGATCATCTCCAATAATCATATTCGTTTTTTTCTTACCTTGTGTAGGAATTATTTTGTGTGTAATAAATACTTGGAAGTATCTTTGAATTTCGACTGTTAAATTAATGTAGAATTAAATAAGTTCTTTTCTATATATTATTTTACTTTCATAGATAAAGATTAACATCTTGATTTATATTTAGATACAAAATCTTGAGCTTTTTGTTTACTCCAGAATGGATCCACCAATAGTTTCGTCTCATAGTGTATGTGAAAAGCTCGAAATTGCTTGGAATCATTATAGTGAAAGTAAAGGATTAGATGGAAAAAAATAGTATAGATGCTTACATTGTGGGATAATTTATAAAGGTGGAGTAATTAATAGGATAAAACAACATCAAGCCGGAATTAGAGGCAAAATATCTTTGTGCAAAAAAAGTCTCACATGATGTTCGTCACCAAATGCAAGAAAATCTGAAAGATATGGGCAAGAAAAAACAACAGACCCAGGAGGAGTTAGAGCAGAACACAACTATTTTTGTTGATGAATATATGGATGAAGAAAGGGGCTCTTCATCGCTTCCCAAGTCGCAAACCTCTGATGCACACCATGAAGGATTTGATAGAGGGAAGAGAAAGAAAGAATATATAGACAACTGTTTTTGCACTAAAAACTAAAGCAGATTCTCAACCATCATTGAAAAGTATGATGACATCCAAAGAAGCCATACACCATGCTTATTTGGTAGTTGGGAGATGGTTATACGACAGTTACATCCCATTTAATGCCATAAACTCTGCTTTTGCTCAAAAAGCAGTTGATGCTATAACTGCAATTGGGCTTGGGTATAAGTTGTCATCCTACCACAAATTGAGAGAGTTAATCTTCTACGATATTGTAAAGATGAATGCAAGCTGTTGATAGATTCATATAGAAGATCATGAAAAGAAATAAGTTGCACACTCATGACATATGGTTGGACAGATTACATGAATATAACCTTGATTAGTCTTCTTGTTTATTGTCTGAGGGGTATAGCTTTCTTGAAATCTGTTGATGCTTTTGATATTACAAAGGATGTCAAGACATTATGTTCATTATTTTGTGAATTTGTTGAATGGGTAGGGCCAAAGAATGTTGTGGAGGTTGTAACATATAATGCTGCAAATTACAAGAAGGCAGGATAATTTCTACATGAAAGATTTGACAACATATATTGGTCTCCAAGTTCTGCTCACTCCTTAAATCTTATTCGTAGAGATTTTAGAAACATCCCTTTGTTGACCTCAACTTATGTGGCATGGTTAATGCGAGAAAATGAGATGCTAATCGATATTGATAAAAAATATATCACTCAGAATGAAGATCGAATTGTCTTAATCAGGATGAAAGTATTAAAGCTTTGTTCGATTACAAAGTGGATCATATTGATACATTTAGAACATCAAATATAACCAAAGAGGCATCCCTCGCAATCAAAGTGAATGAAAGCGATCGAAATCGACGTACTACGGACATACTCAATGTTGCTCAAACGTCGTCCATTTGCAAAATGAATTTCTCCATTATGTTCAGAACGTCGAAAAACACCGGGAAATGACTGCGATATTATTTGGATATTTGCACGAGTGAAAATATAAAATTCAGCCTGCGAAAATATAAAATTTTGACATGAGTTACGAGACGATGATGACATGTAAAATAAAATGCACAATAAGAAAAAAATTTTTTTAGCAAACGTTGATATTAAATTAAATTGCTATCTTTATATATTTAAATAATATTTATAATAACATATAATATGATTTACAAACTTAAGTATGAAATTTATACAAGATAAGGATTATTATTTATTTTTTTAACGGTTAACAGCAGTTAAATATAGTAATTAATATTTACAAAATGTATTTAATATATGACTTTATATATATATATATATATATATATATATATATATATATATATATATATATATATATATATATTATATATCATTTTTTTATGCATGTGTCCAAATTCCACTATGAAATCTTTCAAATCACGTTATGGACATCTCTTACTTTATAAAATAAAATTTTATTTTATTCTTACATAAATCTCTTCATAACACTATGATACATAAATCTCTTCATAACACTATGATATTATATTTCTATTTTTTTTTGGGAAATTAGAAGGCATAAAGCCCAGCTCCATTAAAAAAAGAACTAGTTACAAGCGGAATAAACCTGTAAAACAAAAAGGAATCCTCCAAAATGAAGTTACAAAATGATTACAGGAAAGTGTAAAAACAAAACTGGTGGGAAGGGACCAAAATCGGGCTCTGGGTATTGTCCGCGAGAAGCCAACACCCCCGGTTGCAGAGGCAACATCAGAAAACCTTCAGGAAAACAGGATCACTCGAAATAGCTCGACCCCTGCCATCCAAGGGGGAATAACAACAATACTAACATCATCGCCCGCAAAAACCACCAGTCTCGGACATGATCTAAGAAAAGATCAGTTGCGGATCTGAAAACGGACTTTGAGTTCATTGAAGTATTTCCAGTTCTTAACTTTAGCAAAAAGAGCATGACTAATAATATTAGTAACTGCACGAGGGTCTTTCCAAACATTCTCAAATCTTCTAGAGTTCCTCTCCCTCCAAATGAAGTAAATGGAGCAGTTAATCACAAAAAAACAGAAATGTTTTTCCCAGCTATTGAAATGTGGGTAACTCCCAAAATAATCATAGATTTGCATCAGATTAGGCCTCAAATGGAAAATGTCTAGCTTCGGCAGCAGCTCAAAAATAACAGAAAAAGTGTAGTCGCAACCAAAAAACAAGTGGGGTGACAATCGAAACCAGAATCGTAGAAAGAGCAAGCAGTATTAGCATCAATACCTCTCAATCTAAGCTGATCAGCAGTTTTGAGCTTGCCCAGAGATGCCATCCAGGCATAAGAGGAATATCTCAAAGAGAAACTTTTATGCCAGAGGTAAGAGTGCCAGTTAACTTTCTCATAAAGCTTAAAACAACTAAAATAAAAGGTAGAAAAAGATAGTGATAAAGAGCCATCCCAGGTAATAGCCGGTTGCTTTTTAAAAGTGATTCCTGCAAGCTCATTAGATAGGGTAGTAAGGGTCAAAGAGGGCAGGGCAGAGCCCAGCCGTTGCCATCAGTGTAGTGTTTCACAAAAAGATTCCTAATTTAAAGGAAGAGTTAATGTCATTAAGGGAAACACCATTGCACCAGAGATCCCAATCCATAGAGAAGTTACAGTCCAAAGAAACATAAAAAGAAAAACTAGATTTAACAGCTAAAGCAGTCGCATGTATCCTTTTCCAGAATTTAGAAGTCGTAGTGCAGGGAGGCTTCCAAGGGGAATGATATTTGAATATAAACCAAGACATGGCTAAATTGTTCCTGGAGAAGAATCTCCACAAGAAAGCGACTTGACAAGCATAACAAAGAGCCTCAACAGATGGTATACCAAGCCCCCCAAAACAAGTAGGCAAAGCCGTTTTGCCCCAAGCAATAAGATGCAGTTTGTTATCCTGGATATTACCCTGATAAAGGAACCTTGAGCAAAGCCTGGAAATAATTTTAAGACAGGACTTAGGAAGAATAGCCCCCCTGATCCAATAAGCCAGAGTATTGGAAATAGTGAACCTGATGAATTGGATCCTACCTACAAAAGAAAGAAATTTGACTTTCCAACAATCAAGTAGAGTAAAAATTTTACTCAGAAGTGGTTGGAAGTGAGAAAATTTGAGGCGGCAGGCAGCAATGGGGATACCCAGGTAGTTGAGATGAGAGCTTGAGTGATCTATGCCAATAGCATTACCAAAGAGGTGCTAATATATGACATCATTAGAATAGATAATCAAGCTCTTATTATAGTTGATAGTAAGTCTGGAGGCATTGGAGAAGATGTTGATAGCCTTAGCCAAGGTGGCAGCATTAGAGGGTCAGCACTTCCGAATACCAAAACATCATCAGCATAGAGCAAATTGGAGATCTTGCAATCTTGGACTTGCGGGCAAATGAATGGGGGATCCATATTCTCTAAGGTGCAAGAAAAATCATCCATGACTAAACAAAAAAGAAGAGAAGATAAAGGGCATCCCTGCCTAAGCCCGTTGGAAGAGCCAAAATACCCGTTGAGAGACCCATTGATGTTTATAGAAAAGAAAACATTGGTGATACAAGCTTTGACCCATTTGATGAATCATCCAGGGAAACCTTTTTGATACATCCTTTGAAATAGAAATTCATGAGAGACCGAGTCAAAAGCTTTGTAGATATAGCGCTTAGCACAAAAAGACTTTTTAAAACCTTTCAGAATATCCGAGGCAAGAAGGATATTATCAGTGGAACAACGATCTTTGATAAAGCCGGATTGACTATCATGAATAATGTAAGGGAACACTATTTTCAGTCTATTGGCCACCAGTTTAGCAACTACCTTATAAACCACATTGCAAAGAGAAATAGGCCGATAATCATAGATGGTAGAAACGTGAGAACCTTTGGGAATTAAATCCAAGGCAGTGGCTTTGACCCCCTTAGGTAAAAATCCAATAGAAAAAAATTCATCACAGCTCTAAAAAGGAAGTGCCCCGTAATATGCCAAGTCCTCTTATAGAAAGCAAATGTAAAACCGTCAGGCCCCGGTGAGGAAGAGTCATTCCCATCAAAAACAACTTTTTTAAGCTCTTCATAAGTAAAAGGAACCATCAAAAAGTCTACCATATCTGAGGGTATGCAGTTGCCCCCATTCATCAAAAAAGAAGATGGAATAATGGCCTTATTAGAATTAAAAAGTTTCCTGAAGTGCTGAATAAAAGAGGCCGCAATGTCTTGGTGAGTAGAATATGAACCATTGTAATCTAAAATCTCATACAAATTGTTAAGGTTCTTTCTAGAACGGATTTTAGCATATAAAAAGCTCTAGTCATCCTCCCCATGGGATAACCATTTAGCTTTAGCACGTTGAGAAATCCAAGAGGCCCAAGAAGCTTGAAGGCCAGCAAGCTTACCATTTATCTCTTTCAAAGAGCTGTTCAGATTGTGGTCTAGGGGGTATAATTGAATATTCTCTAAGTAGTTATGCAAATTAGCCTTAAGCTCTAAAATATTGTTGGAAAGAACATTTGTAGAAGTCCAATTTCTCTTCTTAAGAAAACCTTTGAGAGTCTTGAGACAATGTTGAAGATGGCAAATTGGGCTTTTATGGGTAGGTTGAGAGAAAGCATTGAGAACATCTTCCCAAAACCCATCCATAAAAGTCCAGTAATTCTTAAATAAAAATCTATTAGGTAAACCATTAGGAGAAGAGAATGAAGTAATGAGAGGTGAGTGATCCGAGCAGAAGAGAGCAGTAACCTTGTAGCGAGCTTGTGGGAAAAAGTCAAGAAAATCAGAGTTAACAAGAACTCTGTCTAACTTGATATGAATAGGATGATCGTTGTGCTGATTATGCCAAGTAAAAAACATTCCAACCGAAGCCAAGTCTTGAAGGCCACAATCAAAGATTACCCCATTCAGCTCAGAAAGCTTGTTAACTGAAACCGGGGCACCACCAGCTTTTTCATTATGATATCTGTAATAATTAAGATCTCCCATAAGCATCCAAGGGAGAGGAGAAGTGGGAATGAGTTCTCTAATTTTCTTCCACATAGAGGATCTATCTTCCATGGTATTAGCAGCATAAATAATGGAGAGCTGAAAGGGGGGTAAAGAGCCCATAGAGAAGATATCGTGGATAAGCTGAGAGGAGATATGGGAGGGGGAGAAGGAAATATGAGAAGAATCCCATTTAATCCAAATCCGGCCCAAATTGGAGAGTCCAAAATTATGGCAATGCAACTCATTATCAAAAATACGGTGGGTCTTAATGAACTAGTCATCGTCCATAGAAGAGGAATGCACCTTGGCTTCCAACAGACATAAAAACTTCAAATTATGAGAACGGACTAAATCCCTGCAGATAATAACTTTGTCGGGTTTATTAAAACCCCTTATGTTCCAACAAGCAATATTAGGGTAGAACATTATGATTTGGATTTTGAAGATTTGGCTTTCTTGGTGGATTTCCCTCTAGTGTTTTTAAAGGGGGGTGAGGATTTCACTTTGGCATTAGAAGGGGAAGGTTGGGATATTTTGGAAGAGAAGGAGGCAGGAGAAGGGATCTTCAAACTCTGAAGGACAACATCTTCCAAAGGGTCGGGTTCCTCAATAGGGAGAGGGTCGTCCACCGATAAAGCCTTGAACTTACTGGACGAAGTGAAACTGTTGATAATAGGAGGGCCCGGGGAAGAGTGAGGTGGTTGAAAAAGAGGATCGGGAGAGGAGGAAGAAGCTCCCAATAGAGTATTAGCATCCGCATTGGGAGAATTAAGGTTAGGAATGAGTGTGGGTAAAGAAGGCTGAGAGGTGGTAGGTTCCATGGTGGTGCCAAGAAAAGCACCCTGAACTGGAACGGAGTTGACAGGAAGAGACACCGGGGGTAAAAGGAGAGCAGGGGGATCCGAAGGAGGAATGTCATTACAGGCAGAGGGGGGAATTTCAACTGTAACCTCAGAAGGAATAGCAGAAGCAGGGGGTATGGGGGAATTTTGGATAGGTGGAGGTTTGGAAGTACTCCTGCTGAAAGGCCGAGGGGGACGACTAGAACTCCGCCCACGCGGCCGAGGAGGAATATCAGAGGCGGGTTTTGGGTTGGGATTTTTAGGACATGGGGTGAAAGGGTGTATCAGCGAACGACAACCTTCGCAAGGGGAAGGTTTCTAGTCGTAAATAACCTTAAGAATCAAATCTTCTCCATCTATCTCCAGCGGGATGGAATCAGGAAGAGGGGACTCCTTCGAGATTTGCACACAAACACGGGCAAAATGTCAAACGAGAGCGTTTAGCAGTTAACGCATCGACCGACAGTGGGATTCCAATATAGCTAGCCACCTTCGAAATACCAGTCGGGGTCCAAAGAGCAAGAGGAAAATCCACAATCTTAATCCAAATTGGGATAGAAGCGTTCTCATCACATTTAGTTTGAACTTGGGATACCATTTTTGCAAAATGAATGGTTTCCCAAGTAAAAACCAAGGTCCACCCGACCAGACAGCATCATAGTCTTCTTGAGAAGCAAACTTGATGAGAAAGAAGCCTTCAGCCAGAGAAAGAAGAGAGATCGCACCTTTCAGCGGCCAAGCCTTGTTTATAGCGGCGAGAAGACGCTCGTAATAAGGCCGTTGACCGATGGCGTAGCCAACCAAAGAAAAGGTCCAGATGGAGGCTCCTTCCGTGAGGTCCCCCGCAGCAAAGGAGAGCTTGGGTTTCGGTGGGTAAAAGTCCACCTTGAAATCATCCGGCCTGGAAGAAGTCGGCGCGGTGGTAGCGACGTAAGAAATCCCTAAGGAGGGAGGAGGAAGCGGTCCTAGCACCGAAGAGCCAGGAAAAGGAGGAAAATCCTTCGGATTGAGAACCATCCGAAGGGGGGAGAGGAAAACCTCTCCCGGCGTCAGAACAATGCAGCGGCGGGGGTGAAAGGGTTTTGCCAAAAAACCCTAGAGCTTCTCTCTCTAACACGGAAGCAATCTTCTATTCCCCTTATTTCTATATTTGATTATATAATAAAAAATGCCTTTTCTTATATCTATTATCCAAAGCAACGTGCATCCATATTTAATTATTATTATTATTACTTTATATTCCACCAACCCATGCTTTCACATGTTCTCCTGTATGTAGCCACACCCACTTGATTCAATATGTTGTATGCCACCTTTAAATCCACGTGGCTTCTGCTAAGGTAATAGCCAAATTATTCTGCCTATGTGTTAGCATGCATGAATCCTACCGTTGAATACAAAAATCCAAAAAAAAAAAAAAAAGAAATGAGCCCCATCCCATCATCTCCCAGCTCAAGCCGACAACTCCTTCTTTCTCCTTGCTGTGAAGACTACTAAATCCACAAGAGCACACAACAGCCCCATATCTCCTCATCTCTTCTCTGTTCATTTCACACAAACCTATCAAACAAGCCAAAAACCTCCTACCATCTCGTATTAGATCTCCACCTACACTCAATAATACTATTCCATCTCTTAACCCACACGTCCGGCCAGCAAGCTAAACTTCACTTGCCTTTCCATCACCTGTTCTACTTCATCTCCACTCACACTACCAACTGTCCAAATAATTTACATAACATTTTTAATTCTACTCCTTTCCATACACTTCACAACTTGCTATAACTTTGCTACAATCAAATACTTCTCTTTTCAATCTCTTTAACAGTGATCGTGTACCACCAAAATAACCCAACACCTAGCTTTCTCTCTTTTTTCAAAAAAAAAAAAAAAAAAAAAAAAAAAATCTTCAGCCCTTCGCCACAAATCTTTGTCGTCGTCGCCTCGCTCACTCGTCAAGGTATATCATTCGCCAAACAATAAAACTCAAATCCCGTTCTCGATGTTTGCGACGAACCGGAGAACTACCTATACGCACTCTTGTAGCACGGTGGGAGGGAGCCCGGTGCGACGTATACAGCGAGGTGGGTAAGCCCTATACACACTCTTATAGCATGGTGGCGATGTTACTTATGTACCTATACACATCCTTGTGACGTGGCAGGGAAAGCCACTTATGTTCTCATACCGGTACTTTTGAAGGCCTCATACACGCTCGTGTAGCGTGATGGGATAAAAAATATACGGTCCGGTGTCCCCCGACACCTACCATACACGCTCGAGAAGCGTGGTGGGATGACCCAGTTTTTTGCAGATGCCCCCTATGCGGGGGAGACGACGGGATGCTGCCAAAATTTTGACAACAAAAGTCTGAATAAAATAATTTGATATTTCATAAGCTCAAACAAAATAAATTTGAGATATTTCTTTGACTCAAATTAAACAATTTTTGGAGATTTCTTGAACTCAAATTAAATAAAATTTAAATAATACTTGAGCTTGAATTGAATTATTAATATAAATATAAATCAAATGAATATCAAATTATTTTGAAAAAGGACATGTCTTTGCTTTGCCTATTGAATCATTGTGGTAAGAAAAAAAAAATCTCTGGCAACTTGTTTGTAAAGATGAAATGACAAAGCAATCTGATCATAACATGTGGGTTTGCATTTCCAGAAGCTTTGAAAAAAAAAGAAGCAACAGCCAACGATTTCTTCACCTATGAGGTGTTACTCATATATGATGGAAGTATTGATAAAACATTTAAAAAAAAAATTATGGGAAAGGAGAAGTTATTAAAGAATGCATGCTATATTTATATAGTGAATTTCTTCTAATGCTTGATATTGATGGAGAGACCAAGGTTGCTAACTTAGAAAAAGTTTGAATCTCAAGCATATACAATGGCTAATAATAAAATAGATGGATATATCTTGAGAAGTAGTTTCTTGCTACTAGGAAGTATACATAAACTTTCTAATGAAAATTTTCCATCTTGTGTTTTATTTATTATTGATTCAAATATCTATGATATATAGTATGACTCCAAGTTATTCACAAAGACATTTGTTGAAAAATTTTTCAGAAACATTAAATTGAAGGGGTGATGCTTCGATGTCGAAATTGTTTATTTGTGCAAGTTTCTAGATATTGTAATGATCAAAGTATTAGTCAATTGGACCAAAATACCTAGATTGAAAGTGTTGTTGACTAATATAGTTCACATACTTGAGAGATTATATTGATTCGTTTAAGCTATGGATTTGGCATGTAAAAAAAATTTTTTACACCTGATCTCTGCCAACTTATACCTTAGTGACTTATCAAGCAGAAAAAAATGATTATCTAATGTGAAGTAGTAATCGTCTCAAAAATACATGAAGAACAGTTTTGATATATTATTTGTTCAATCTCAAAGTTCTATTTTGAGAAGCATATAGCTACTTAGATAAGTGTACAACTACTCCAATAAGTGGGAGCCAAATTTGAGAAATTCAAAAACGTCACCAGATCTGCACCACTTTTACAAGCGGACAGAAGGCGTTTAAGGCGTCCCCCCCCCCCTCTTCTTCTTTCAAAAATAATTTTCTAAATTTCAATATGATGCACCGAGCAGGGTGTCAACACCTCTAAGATGAGTGTAGCAGCCTTGGGAAGCAAGCGACTATTCCAAGAAGAGTGCTACCGCCTTGAGAAGCGAATCACCACCTCGAGAAGTGTGCATATTTAATTTTAAAAGTATAATATACATGCTATACAATCCTCGATGATGGCCGCGTTGAATGTCTATATCAATTGGAGGGAATTCTACACCTTCAAATATTTCCAAATGCTTTTGAAATACAAAAATTTGCAAATGACTCCAAAGTTGCCCCGATGATGGCCGTGTTAAAAACTAATCTCAACTGGAGGGGATCTCAAAAATTTAAAATACCCACAAATTTCAAAATTAAATCATATTTGAGACAAAATCCTGATAAATTTTATAATATTCAAATAAAATTTATTATTCAAAACTTAAAGCAAAAATCCATCCATCATCCGCAAACGCAAACGTTTGTTAAGGATGATAAATTTTAGAATAACTTTAGCTCACAAAGAGCAAAATGTCTAATTGAATGTATCACCGTGATTCATTCTCAAATGATTTCTCGCCAACAGGGACATGGCATGTGCCCTCTGACCGGGTGATTTTGCTATAAATATAAAAAAATAGCACCACTATGTCACGGTTACGATCAAAGCCCGTATGTTCTCCAATGGTTAAAAGCCCCTTGAGTAATGAATCATAAGGTGCACTCTATAAGACATAAAGCTTTCTGTTAGCTAAAGTTGACTAAAATTTGTCTTCTTAAACAAGCATTCACCCCAAGTCTACAAGGTACCCTTGGACGAAGCAACCCATGGCTGCCGACAAGGATCCTTCTGTCAGGTTAGGTCGACTACCTCCTCTGACTAAGTAGACTAGGGACCACGATGGCCCGAGATGATGGAACCATGGGATCTTGATCGGGTTCATCATCATTCCCTCCACCATCCGCTTTAAGTATAAAAATAAAAAATTTATAATTCCAATTTCATATGTTGCTACTATATGTTAGGTATTTCGTACCTACTTAATGACTAGCCTTAATCGAAAGTGCTCTCTCATGATCAGGAGGGGTAATTAACCATAGGTGCTTGCACATATGGGAAACCTAGAACCAGATTTTAAAGTCCTTACAAAATGAGGGCGAAATCTCTGGGTAGTGTTTTATCCCAAAGTTCATCTGCCTTCCCAAAATTTGACCTGGAACATCGTTAAACATCTCCTATGCAGGGGAGGCCGGGGTACGAATTTTCGGAGCCCACACCCTTATATTCAAGATCTTGCAAAAAGAGCTTCAAAAGTTAGAATTTTTATGTACAATCATATCTTTATTTTAGCTTGGCTAAGAAAAAGAGATGGTTGGAAAGAAATTATCAGGCCTGGAGCTATAAGATTTGCTACAACTTTCATTACTTTGAAAATCATATATGATCACAAGCTTGATTTACAAGCTTTTATAACAAGCAAAGTTTTTTTTATTCAAAGATTTATAAAATAGCAAAAGGGCAATATCATATATCATATTAGATAATAAATTTTTGAATAACTGCTTGGTAACTTCCAAATTATTTGGGCCTTTAATTCGGTTATTCAGGATTGTTGATTCTGATGAAAAATCATCTCTAGAATTTCTTTATGATGGGATGTACATAGCAAGAAGAACAATTAAGTTAATGTTTAAAAATGTCAAAAGGATGTACAAAACGTACACAAGCATTATAAAGAGGAGATGGGATGGTCAGTTAAGATGAGGCATACATTGTGCAACCTGCTCTCTTAATCCACATTTTCAATATGATAAAGAAATTTTTTGTCACAAACCTGAAGTGATACAAGGTTTAATTGGTTTGATTGAAAATAAAGATGTATGTCCTAAACCATCAGCAACAACGAACAAAGTTAGGCTTTTTCGTGACAATTTGAAAAGCTTTGGCAAACCAATTGAACTAACGATGGACACAGAAATGCAACCTGATAAATGAAACAAATATTTTAGTATGCATTTCTTCTTTCATGCATATGATGATATTGATGTATATCATAACTAATATTTATCCGTTTGTAGACGAATGGTGGAAGATGTTTGGATCAAGTGCACCAAATTTATAGAAATTAGCTGTTAGAATCTTTAGTCAAACATCTTCATCTTCTAGATGTGAAAGAAATCGGAGTGTATTTGAAAAAATTCCTACGATTGGCATTTTGAGGATCAAGAAGGCCAAATTTGAAAAATTGCTATTCAATAAGTTATAAATTTTGTAGATCTAAGGAAAATTAAGTACTCCTATATGAAATTTAGATTAGTAATGATAATAATATTATATTTATATATATTAATAATATTATCTATATATAAAAGCTATCACAAAAGTTATTTATATATATATATATAGCTCGCACATAATTTACTAGCATTGTTCAAAAAGAGAACTATGCTAGTGAATTATGTGCCAGCGATTAACCGATATAGTATAGGGGTGCAAACGAGACGAGTCGAGCTCGAACTCGAGCAAGGGGTGTTCGAGCCGAGCTTGACTGTCAAATACCGAGCTTGAGATTGAACTCGAACTCGAGTCAAGCTCAAAAGACTAGCTCGAGCCTCACTCGTCTCACTTCGAGCGGCTCGTCGAGCTCTATCCCAAGCTCCGTCGTCGAGCTCCATCCCGAGTTGGCTAGCAGTACACGAGCTATGTCGTCCCGAGCTGGCTAGCCCTCGCTAGCAGCACGCAAGCTCGGACGTCACCCTGAGCTTCATCGTTGCGCCCACTATCATCCTGAGCTCCATTGTCGTCTCGAGTTCTGCCCGTCGAGCTATACGTGAGCTCCCTCATTTTAGTTTTCCCGACCCAGCCTTCGATTCTTCCACCTACCCGCCCAAAAGGAGATTCATTTTCCCATCCGGTCACCTCCACGAGATGAGATCTATTTGAGCTCGAGCTCAATAAGCAGTCGAACTTGATAAGGTCGACTCATCGAGCCTATTGCCAGTAGAGTCTGAGATGTCGGATCCATCTTAAGACCCCGGGGGGGGGGGGGGGGGTGGAGAAAATTACCCCCTTGAAATTTTTTTTTTTTTTTTTATTATATGATTATTTAGGTAATTTGTCCAACTCCATCTATTTTTTAGTATTTTTACATGAATTTTTAGGCAATTGCCCCCCCCCCCCCCCCCAACAAAAAAAAAAACTTTTAAAATATTATGATTTTAGGCAATTGCCCCCAACATAAATCTAAAAATATCCTTACAACCAAAATTTGTTTCGGGGCACTACCCCTAAAAACCCCCTGCAGGTACGCTGCCCCTTGACCTCGCGACCTGACCTGACAGGTTGAACCATGTTATGGGGCACTACCCCCTTGGACCCCCGGCATATTTGCGAAGCGTACAATGATTAAGGATATGAACAAATAGGGATCAAGCCAACTTCAAGGCAAAAAAAAAAAAAAAAACTCTAAACTTTTTGTCCCCCAGAAAATTAATGGTGGATGCATCATATCCCTACTCACAAATACGGGCACAAATTAATAAAAAGAACATTTTTTATAAGCGGGCACAAATTAATATTAATCATTAAATTAATCTCAATAATATGATTTTTATTTAATGTAATAACAGATCATAAGATATATTTTTAACAAAAAATTATAAATTATATATTTAAATTAATTAAATTAGTATAAGATCATAATATACAAAATTTTAAATTAATTGGTTATTAACTCTAAATTATTTTTATTATATTAATTTAATATAATGATTCACATTTAATAAATAAAGTTATAATTATAAAGTTAATATAATTAAACTAATTAATTTACTTAGATTTATAGAAAATAATGTATGATGTATCAATTCCCTCCTCCCAAAAACCAGCTATGAGAGAGAGAGGATAGAGATAATAAAGAGAACAATAGGGCTGAGGCTGTAGAACTTTTATTAGGTCCGGTGTAAGGACGTTGAGGAACGTCAGGTCGGAGGCAAAATCCCGCCAAAAAACTTGGTATTTGCTCGGTATTGCTAGATATTATTTGATAATAATGAGGAATACCGCTCTGTGAAGACCAATACCGAGTTATACCGAGCTATACCGAGGAATACCGAGTTAAACCGAGTTTTTTCTAGGAAAAACTCGGTATTGCTCGGTATAGCTCGGTATAATTCGGTATTGGGTCTTCACGTGATGGTATTCCTCGTTATTGTTTGGTATTGCTCGATATTTGCTCGGTATTTCTCGTTTTTTGACGCGATTTGACCTCTGACCGGACGTAGAGCCGTCGGAGGACGTAATAATTGTTCGAGGCCGAGGCGGAGGCGCAGGACGAAAGAAACAGATTTGTTTTAAAAATCAAATTTAATCTTATAACTTAATAATTATATTAGTATAATTAAATAGGCTGATTTGCTCACAAATCTGCTTGACTTAGGCTTCGTTTGGGACGGCTTTTTTTTTACTTTCTAAAACGGAGTTTTAATATAAAATTAAAAAAAATTGTACTAAAACTTCGTTTTAGAAAGCAATAAAAAAACCGTCTCAAACGAACCCTTAATTACACCCCTAATATAATATGGTGACCACGCATATCATGAAGGTCGATTAAACAAAGCAGCTAAATCCAACCTTCGCAGATATATAAGCCCCCGCATTCCCAAGCAGAAATCATCACAGCAAATCACTCTTCTACTCTTCTCTTCCTCTCCTCTGCCAAGTAGCAAATCAATAGATAGAGAGAGAAACATGATCGGGCATATAATCGGTAATGTTTTAGGGCAGGGAACGAAGGTGAATGGCCATGTCGTCCTCATGGAGAGGAACGTTCTTGATTTCAACGACTTCGGTGCAACTGTCATCAATAGCATCCAGGACTTCCTCGGACAGCAAGTCTCCCTTCAGCTAGTCAGCGCCACCGCCGGTGATTCCAGTGCGTTGTCAAACAAACTCTTAATTTTATTATTTAATCGCATAAGTGCAATAAAGGCATAGTAATTAATTAGCAAAAATGGTTTTTAAAAAAGCTAAATTTTTTTGGGACGTTGGTGAGTGATTTCGAGCTGAAATTTGAAACCTGTGCAGATAACGGTAACAGAGGATTGGTCGGCGAGCCGGCGTATCTGGAGCCGCCGCTGATCCCGATTCTTCCTACGGTCATCGCTGGCGAGATTAAATTTGGTGTGACGTTTCACGTAAAGGAAGGAGAAGGGATTCCTGGCGCAGTAATCGTGAAGAACAATCACCTGGCAGAGTTCTTCCTCAAATCGATCACCGTCGAGGATTTCCCCGGCAAGGGCCGCATCCACTTCGATTGCAACTCTTGGGTCTATAATGTCACCAAATACACTTACGACCGCGTTTTCTTCGCCAACGACGTAATCGAAAAATAAAAAATCAGTCTTTTTTCGTTCTCTTTTCTCTCTCTCTCTCTCTCTCTGATCAAAAGCTTTTTGCTTTATAGACTTATTTGCCGGAAGACACGCCGGAGTCGCTGAGGCCGTACCGGGAGGAGGAGCTCCAGCACCTACGAGGAGACGACGTGAGCCGGCAGCTGGAGGAATGGGACCGCGTGTACAACTACGCGTATTACAACGATCTCGGCAACCCGGATCTAATGTCGAGCCTCCGTCGGCCCGTTCTCGGCGGATCAGACAAGTACCCTTACCCTCGTCGCGGGAAGACTGCTCGCCCTCCGACCAAGACTGGTAAGCCTAATAACTGAAGGTGTGAGTGTGCGAGAGATCAAAGGTGTTAATTTGATGATTGATTGATGTCGGAGGGAACCTTTGCAGATCCGGAGAGCGAGAGCAGGTTGTTCTCGCTGGATATGAACATCTACGTGCCGCGCGACGAGCGTTTTGGCCACCTTAAGATGTCAGACTTCTTGGGCTACACCATCAAGGCCGTGGCCAAGTCGTTGGTGCCTGTTCTTCAAGCTGTGTTCGACAAGACACCGAACACTTTCGACAGCTACGAAGACGTTCTTAAGCTTTATGAAGGCGGGTTGCCGCTTCCGGATATTCCTCAAGTGCAAGCGCTCATGCAGGCCTTACCTCTTGAGATGCTGAAAAGCATACTCATCCCAACAACAGGACAGCGCAGTTTTCTCAAGTTTCCCATGCCGCTAATCATACACGGTTAATTGTTCATCTATTTCTTCTCCGTTTTATAAAAAAACAGTCCTTTTTCACTCTGTTTCTGATGTATTATTGGGTGGCTCTGACTTTTTTGTTCCAACTTTTGAATTTGAAGATGATAAGTGGATATGGAAGACTGACGAAGAATTTGTGAGAGAAATGCTGGCCGGAGTGAACCCTGTCGTCATCGAAAAACTCAAGGTATGACTTTGATGGTAAGCTCGGGAAGCAGAGCGCAAAAGCAAAGAGGACTAACTATTTATCTTTCTTGAAGGAATTCCCGCCAACCAGCAATCTCGATCCCACACTGTTTGGAGAGCAGAATAGCACGATTACAGCAGAGCATATAGAGAGAAATCTTGAAGGCCTCACAGCAGAACAAGTAACTTCCTCTATTATCCTCTCACCAGTTGTTAATTAGCTGGTTTTACAGTTGAGAACAGAGAGTGACTTCGTTTCTGTTTCATTCAGGCACTGGATGGGAGCAGGCTCTTTATCATCAACTATCATGACGCGCTTATGCCTTACCTTTCACGAATCAATTCAACCTCAAGCAAAATCTACGCCACCCGAACGCTTCTCTTCCTGAGAGACGATGACTCTCTCAAGCCAATCGCCATCGAGCTCAGCCTGCCGCATCCGGAGGGTGAGCAGCACGGCGCTGTAAGCACCGTCTACACGCCGGCAGATTCCGGCGTCGAGGCTGCGATCTGGCAACTAGCCAAGGGCTTTGTCGCCGTAAATGACTACGGCGTACACCAGCTCATCAGCCACTGGTGATGAATCCTATTCCCTTGTTTCTCTCCCTCAACCTCTCAGTACTGTATGCTTACAAGTGCTTTGTTTCTTTCGCAGGCTGCGCACCCACGCAGTCATGGAGCCGTTTGTGATCTCAACGAGCAGGCACCTCAGCACACTTCATCCCATCAACAAGCTCCTCGTCCCTCACTACCGCGACACCATGAACATAAACGCTCTCGCTCGCCAAGCTCTTATCAACGCCGGCGGTATCATCGAGTTCTCCGTCTTCCCTTCCAAATACGCCATGGAGTTGTCGTCCGTCATCTACAAGAGCTGGAATTTCGCCGACCAGTCCCTCCCCGCCGATCTCCTCAAGCGGTACGACAGCAATCTAAACATATAAAAGCAATTGCAGAATTGAGATTGGATAATTGTTAACTTAACAAAAGTTGAATCTTTTGTCGCTGATCACTTGCTTTTGTGCAGGGGAATGGCAGTGGAGGACCCATCGAGCCCATCTAAGCTCCAACTCGTGATCAAAGACTACCCCTACGCTGTTGACGGTCTCGCCATCTGGTCGGAGATCGAGTCCTGGGTGACCGAGTACTGCTCCATCTATTACCCAGACGACTCCATCATCCGGAACGACGCCGAGCTGCAATCCTGGTGGAAAGAAGCCGTGGAGGTCGGACATGGCGACCTCAAAAACGAGCCTTGGTGGCCGAAACTCAACTCTATGCCCGAACTCGTCCGTATCTGCTCCACCATCATCTGGATAGCCTCCGCCATGCACGCCGCCGTTAACTTCGGCCAGTACCCCTACGGCGGCTACCTCCCGAACCGCCCAAGCCTGAGCCGGCAGTTCATGCCGGAGGTCGGCACGGCCGACTACGAGCTACTGAAAACGAACCCCGACAAAGTGTTCTTAAAGACCATTACGGGCCAATTGCAGGCCATTCTTGAGATATCGGTGATTGAAATTCTGTCGACGCACGCGTCGGATGAACTGTATTTGGGCCAGCGGGCGAGCGAGGAGTGGACCAATAACGCGAAGGCGCTCAATGCCTTGAAGCGGTTCGGATCGAAGCTCAAGAACGTGGAGAAGAGAATTGCTGAGCTGAATAAAAATAAGAGCTTGAAGAACCGTGGTGGCTCGGTTAAGTTAGACTACGAGTTGTTATCGCCCTATAGCGGGCAGGGGCTCACTGCGAAGGGGATTCCTAACAGTATCTCTATCTGATTGATTTGAAGAAGCTGGAGTGATGAGTAGCTTAATTTAGTAGCTTTAGTAGAATAAATAAGGGCTATCTGCCTATCTGCGAAGTTTAGCAAGTGATTAATTTGCTAAAGCAGTGTAGCAGTACCAAGTTCCAGTGTTCAGGAAAATAATTGAGGGTACCAATCCACTTTGAATATTTCGTGAGTTTTTCGGTTTTGTTTTTATTTCTGTTTTTCTTTATTAATTAAAACTTTATGCAAATTTATCCGTAGATAGAGTAATGGAGTAGAGAGAAAAAGGAGACTAATTTTTATAAAATGAGTTTAATTATAAAAAATTATGTAAAATTGAGCTTAGAACTTGGCCTATCGGCCATTGATTTGGGATTTGTGCTATATAGAATTAGTCACCCATACAATTATGTATAAAATAATAAAAAAGTATGGGAACATTAAAATTATAGAAATCAAAATCATCAAAAATAAGAATAAAAGTATTATCATTACAATGACCAGAACACTTAATAGAAGCGACAAACGAAAAAGTCATGGAGAGATTTCTCTCTCCCTTTCCTTCTTCCCTTCCTCTATTCCTACCAAGAAACGAAATAGTGGGGAGGGGAGGGCCCTATATATATAGGGAGGGGATTGCCCCTCAGCAGCACATCAGCATCACATGCTCATTCCATAGTTATTGTAGAGTATCAACGCCGCCGTGTCAAATTATGAAGCCTCAGCACTACAACCCTTAGAGCTGCAATGCCCATAAGCACGGCGCCGTAGCTCTCAACCCATAATTATCATATTTTCAAAAAAAAAAAATCATTTTAAACTTTTGAGTTGTTATAGCCATCTTACTTCATAATGCTGCAACGACAAGTTTGGAGTGTCATGATACTCCACTAACTTTGTCTAGTTTGTCTAATAATGTTGCAGCGTCGGGGTGTGGAGCGCCACTATGCCCTGCTCTTTGTATGTCTCTAAACAAACTATAAATCACCACAACACTTAGGTTCATAGTGCTGCAACGTTGTACGATTGTACGAAATTATAGGGGAAGGACCCCCTTGACAAGCTTGACTGATGGAATTGAGGTCCGATGCATCAACACAATTCAATTGATCGACTCAATCAAATTCCACAAAGAACTAACACTCATAATTGCATACCATGCCAACCTGCTCTGGATAAGCTCGTTTATAAAAACAACAACTTTTTTTTGAGCTAACACCAACTAAATCGAGTTGACCTAACTTGAAACGGTTCATTCCGATTTGAACTAGTTTGAGCTAACTTGAACTCAAACTTTTTGATATTTTAAATTATACATGTTTGGCTGCCAAATTTTTTATTTTTATAAGATTTGAATAAACCCAAGTTGGGTGTTGAATATTATAAAATGATGCCATCACATTGCATCTAGTCATTGTACTTGCTAATATTCATGAAGGGGTAGGGAAAATTAAATAAAAAGAAGGTAAATATTTAATAAACAGCATGGTACGTGGGATGCCGCCTCATGAAATCTGGCATCACTTGGAAGTTGAGCGGAACACCGGCGTCACTTGGAAGTCGGGCGAAATTCCGCCGTCACTAGGAAGTCGGTCAGAATTCCGGTGTCACTTGGAAGTCGAGCAGAATTCTGGCTTCAATTGGAAGTTGGGCAGAACTCCGGCGTCACTTGGAAGTCGGGCATAACTCCAACGTCACATGGAAGTCAGGTGGAACTCTGGAGGTGGTCGAGGAGGAGTTTCTTCTCTCATATTCTTCTCTTCTCCTCTTCTTCCTTCCTTCTTCCTCCTCCCCTCTCTTAAGAGAAATGAGGGGCTATATATAGTTTAAGGATGGCATAGACTTGTTGGCTCAAGAAAAATGACACGAATGCATGAATCCTGCTTTGCAGTCGTAGGATTACATTTTCCTTAAGTCAGATTATAGTTAACCATATTTCCCCTGAGGATAGTGTCAGGGTTTATAGATCTGGGGTCCTTCCTATGAGCGCAAGCCCTCATAGTTAATTACCCCTCTTACTACGTAAGAGAGAACTCTCGATTAAGGATGAATAAATTTTTAGTTAATTTTTAGTCTCAATTGTGGGAAAAATGGAGGTAAACTCGATCAATATCCCATGGTTCCGTCGTCCCGGGTATACCATAGTTTTCAGTCTACCAACTCTAACAATCATTAACTGTAGTGTCCAAGGAATCTGATTAGCAGCCATGGGTTGCCTCCTCTTAGGGATCCCGAGTAGACTGAAGTGATTAGGCGTGTGTTTAGTTTGATTAAGTGTTTTGGAGTTTACATATATTAGGATACCTAGATATTTATTTAGTTTGGGATTTATAACTTTATTTAGAAGTAACACATGAGTTTGGTTTGGAACGGGTCTTATGGCTTCTTTAGGAAGTAACCCAGGAATTTGGTTTGGTTTGGGACTTATGACTTTCATAGAAAGTAGCCTAAGATTTTTATTTGGAATGGGGCTTACTGCTTTATTTATGAGATGCCCAGATAGTTTGTTTAGTTTGGGGCTTACGGTTCCAATTAGGAGTTGCCCGAATAATTTGTTTAGTTTGGGGCTTACAGTTCCAATTAGAAGTTGCCCTGATAGTGGGACTTACGACCTCTTATAGAGGTAGCCCGAAGAATTTTTGGTTGGGTATGTCTTATTGCTTCCTTAGAACACTACAGGATAACACACCATTACCAGCGGACAGTATCCGCCTGTAACCGTTTAAATCCGACAGAAATCCTTGATTTTCAACGCATTTCCGTCGGATTTCCATGTGCCGGTTTGGCGTGAGTCGCTAAATCTTTACCGACGTCTCTAATGATCGGAAAACATTCCGGCGCACTTTCCAACGCATTTCTGGCGCAAAAATTGACATAAAAGACGACGATTTTCAGACACTAATTCCGACAACGCATACGTCGGTAATTTACGTCGTATTAATCCGACGAAAATTACTGGAGCATAAGACGTCATAAGTTCGCCGTAAATAAGCTACGACTTAGTTCCGGCGCAACTTCGGCGTCAGAAATCTCCGGCGGATTAGACGCCGGAACAAGCGCCGGTAATTTCCAGCGCACACAAAGACGCCGGCATGATCGATCTGATTCGTTGTATCGTCATTTCCGTCGACTTTCCGACGCAAAATTCGCCGGAAACCTGTAGCATTGACAAAAAAAAGTTGTCTTCCCAACCACTAGCGGAACCATTTGTATGTGAGGGGGCAATTGCCCCCCCTAAAAAAAAAATTTAATTAGAGGTAGGGCTGTTTTGTTAATTTGCCCCCCCTAAAATATTTTTTTTGCCCTAATCAAACAAATTTCTCCCAAATATCCCGCACAGCCGCCCCTTTTATCTCTTGCGACTGGCGAGCGACGGAGCGACCGAGCCAGAGAGGAGAGACTACCTTCAGGCTTCAACGGCGACGAATCTGCTTTCTCTTTCCTCTTCGACGCCGACGGCGGACGGACACGGACTACAGGCGGCACCGCGGCAGTGGCACTCGCCACTCGGCTCCTTCTCTTCGACGCCGACGGACTCGCAGTCTTGCCTGCACAGTCAGGTATTTCACATTTCCACAGTCATATGAATATCTGATTTCTTATTTTTGTGCTCCTTCTATTCTCTTTTCTGGAATGCCTTTTTCGTGCTCCATTGTCTCCTTTCGGGAATGCCTTTTTCTTGCCGTCATTTTGCTCCATCTTGATCTTGCCGTGGTTTGGTTGGAGAAATAAGAAAGGAGTGGTAGAATCCAATTTACAGCTAAATTTTTTTTTCTTGTTTCTTGCTCAGTTGCTCCGTCTTGATCTTGCCTACACTTACAGCTAAATTTTTTTTTTCCCGTTTCTTGCTCTGTCTTGATCTTGCCTAAAGTTACAGCTAAATTTTTTTTTTCCTGTTTCTTGCTCCGTCTTGATCTTGCCTACATTTACAGCTAAAATTTTTTTTCCTGTTTCTTAGTTCTGGTTTGGTGCAGTGAACTAAGAAATTTTTTTTTATGTGCCGTGAGTTCATTTTTGTTCTTAGGGAGAAAAAATAGTTCTTGTCTAGGGAGCTTTTATGTGTTAGACCTTTATTTGATTCTTAGGAGAACTTCAGCTATGTACGAATTAGGAGCGAACACTATCCGAGCAAGATGAAGAGTATTTTTCAGTTATTTGTTATTTTATTTGCTAATGAAATTTTAATAACACCTCAAATAGGATTATGATTACTTGATTAATTTGTTGGGGCACCTCAAAAATAGTTTGATTATTTGCTAATGAAACAGAGAGACGGGTTAGAACTTAAAAGAATTGTATTAAATCCTTAACATTAAATACCTAGGTAAATATTTCATTTAAGTTAACAATGAGCTTTTCCAAGAATTTTTGAAACCAACCACAATTATGTAAATATTTCAATGATCATTTTTAAAGATCAATATTTTCACAGGATATATCAAATGGAACGTTATCTAAAGAGGAAGGAACCTTTAGAGACTGATATTAACAGTCTCCCAGCTGATCCTGGAATTCGACCTTCAATTTGGTGTTACGATGTAAATGAAAGAGATAAAATTCGGAGAGCATATCTGTTGAAGGGAGCCCATCAACCAAAAAATCATCAATTCCCTCAAACAATATTTGGCAATCTTGCACGTAGATTTAATCCAAAATGGTTTGAGGAATATCCTGATTGGTTAGAATATAGCGTGCAGAAAGATGCTGCTTTTTGTTTGTATTGCTACTTGTTCAAACCTCAAGATAAAACTATTACAGGACAAGGTGGGGGAGACTCATTTATTGGAGAAGGGTTCAAAAATTGGAAGAAGAAAGAAAAACTGTTAAGTCATGTTGGAGATCATAATAGTGCACATAATAAAGCTAGACACAAATGTGAAGATCTGATGAAGACAAAAGAGCAAAGTCTTCCTGTTATATGGTTGAGCAAAGATGAAAGAAATAAAAAAGATTATAGGGTTATGTTGACTGCTGCTGTAGATTGTGTACGATTTCTGTTACGCCAAGGGTTATCATTTCGTGGTTATGATGAGTCTTCCGGATCAGAGAATCGAGGAAATTATTTGGAGCTATTTGATTTTCTTGCTAATCATAATGATGAAATTAAGAAAGTTTCATCTGCATATTTAGGCTCAAATTTGAAGTTAACTTCACCAAAGGTCCAAAAAGAAATTTGTTCTGCTGCAGCTGCAGAAACTTTGATATCAATCATGAAAGATATTGGTGACTCCTACTATGCAATTTTGGTAGATGAATCTCGTGATGTTTCTACAAAGGAACAGTTGGCTGTTGCAGTCAGATATGTGGATAGTTTAGGTCAAGTTGTTGAAGGGTTTATAGGCATTAAACATGTCGCATCGACTAATGCAGTTGCCTTAAAAAAAGCCATGGAAGATATACTTGCTAAGCACTCATTGAGCATACATATGATCCGAGGTCAAGGATATGACGGAGCATCTAATATGCGTGGGGAGTTTCATGGTTTGATGGCCTTAATACTTAATGAAAATCCACATGCATTCTATGTTCACTGCTTTGCTCATCAACTTCAACTTTGTTTAGTGGCTGTAGCTAAAAATCATTGGCATGCAAAGCATCTTTTTGAGATTACTGCAAGAATTGTTAATACTGTTGGAGCTTCATGTAAGAGGAGTGATGCTCTTAGAGCAATTCAACATGAGAAAATAATGTTTCATTTGACTAAAGGAGAGTTAAGCAGTGGTAGAGGTTTGAACCAGGAGACAAGCTTACATCGAGCTGGTGACACCCGTTGGGGTTCACATTTTCATACATTAATTAGCTTGAAGAAAATGTATGCTTCAGTTATTGAAGTTCTTGAAATTATCAAAGAAGATGGGGTATATGATCAACAAGCTGTTGAAGCTGGTGTTCTGATAAATGCTATGGAATCTTTTGATTTTATCCTTGCTCTGCACTTATTGATTGATATTTTAGGTGTCACCAATGAATTATCATAGGCCTTGCAAAGAAAAGATCAGGATATATTGAATGCAATGAAGTTAGTGCAAATCTCTAAACAACAATTACAGATGATGAGAGATAATGGATGGAATTCATTATTGGAAGAAGTATCTCGTTTTTGCAATGTTTTTGAAGTTGATGTTCCTGTTATGAGTTCTACATTCAAAGCCCATCGACGATCAGCACCCAAAAATGATGAAGCAACAAATTTACATCATTATCGTGTGGAATTCTTTTACACTATCATTGATATGCAACTTCAAGAGCTGAATAATAGATTTTCTGAAACTAGTACTGAATTGCTTCTTTGTATGTCATGTCTAAATCCAAGTAACTCATTCTCTGCTTATAATAAGGAGAAATTAATTCGGCTTGCAGAACTATATTCAGCCGATTTTTCTATAGTTGAACTTGTGGCTTTAGAGCACCAGCTATCGACATACATTCTTGATATGCGTACAAGCGAGGAGTTCTCATCTTTGGAGAGCATTGCTGATCTAGCAAAATAATTTGTTAAGGTTAAAAAAGATATCGTGTACCCCTTAGTTCATCGGCTTCTTGTTTTAGCATTAACTTTGCCTGTTGCCACTGCTACAGTGGAGAGAGCATTTTCAGCAATGAAAATTGTTAAACATAGGTTACACAGTAAAATGGGTGATGATTGGCTCAACGACTGCCTGGTGCCATATATTGAGAAAGAAGTATTTGATTTGATTCCAAATGAAGTTGTAATACAACATTATCAGAAGATGCAAAATAGAATGCAAGGCTTGTAATTTTTATTGCAATATAATATCTTGTTTGAATTTTGTTATAAATATATTTTTTTATCTTTTTGTAATTTTGCCCCCCCTAAGAATTAAGGCTGGTTCCGCCCCTGTTCCCAACCAACATTCAAACTTCCACACCTGCAAACCTATACAAATATCTATCCACAACAGTTTATAACAATTCCACAACATAAAATTCTTCAACAAATGCACAAAAATATAAATACTCATTAAAAGAAATTGTTCAACAGTATCAACCAACTAAAAACATCACATATTGTTCAATATTACATATTCAAAGAAATAAACAAGTTATGAAATAAACTACTCTGAATCCGTGGACTCCTTTTTAGGTGGAGCAACCTCTTTTCCACTCATCTGGTCTCTCATTCTGCTCATTTCATCTAACAACTGATTCTGTTGCTCCTGCATCTGCATTTGCATTTGGACCTGTGCTTGCAACTGAGCTTGCCAATCAGCTTGTTATTTCCTTACTTGTTCCAGCTCTGCTTGAAGGGCAGTTATTTGTTGTGTATGTAAGGACTCATGAGAACTGGATGCAAAGCTGGATGCAGTAGAGGAGGTCATCCCCTCGTATGCCTGAGCTTACGCACCTAAACCATAAACTCTACCATGCTGCATTCCTTCAACGGCCTCCGATTAGATGCGATACTCAGAAAACTCCACAGAGCCGCTAGAAGAGCCCTCACCTGATGCGGCATAAGTCTCTCGAAGCCGTGTATATTCCTCCTGCGAAAGTAGAATATAAATATATATAATTAAACTAAAAATAGAAAATATTAAGCACATATAAATATATTCTTATATGGGCTTTTCTTGCTCTCTCATCAATCTATTGTTGATCCTTCTGTCGCTTATGAGTGCGACTATGCAATTCCACATGAGTTGGTTCTCTACCAAGCGTCTCTTTCTGTTAGAATTTAGACAATTTTATTAATATTTGTATTAAAGAATAATTTTAAAAAATATTTAAAATTCATTACCAAATGACGCCTGTGCTCAGTATGTGGAACGGAGCCGCCAGTATGAAGTGAACTACCTAAGCCCCCAACATCAGAAGCTCTGTTTTGTCGATTTGGATCCCTCCTCCTAGTATACTCTTCGCATTGTATGGTGGAGCATATGGTGGAAATGGATAAGTGGGAGGGGCACCAGCATAAGGTGGGGGTGTGTAGTATGGGTAGAAAGGAGTACTCTGCCCGGGATCTGGTGAAGGAAATCGGGGGTCTGCTGAGTAAAATTGCGGGCTACTGGTTCCAAGAGTGGGTAAAGGCTGTGTAGCAGGCTGAGGCTGTGTATCAGGCTCGACGAGGTGGTCCCCTCAGTACGTAGTGTCCTAGCTGGTCCAGCTGCAATGATCTTCTTGGTGCGTTTGTTAAAAATATTTTTTATCAATCCTCTACTAGGCTATTCATCTGAAGTCATCTGCATAGAAATAAATAAGAAATATTAGAAATGCGCAGCAGTAACAATAAATTAAATGTAGTGAAGTAAAATGCAGGGAAATAAAAAAAATGCAGTGCAGTAACAATAAAATAAATGTAGTAGTGCACCCTCTCCAGATTGGTTGCTGGGCAGCATGGAACAAATCATAAAAATTCTGTGCTTCCTTATTCAGTAACTCTTCTGCATTTTGTTCAAATTGTATTCCAGTTGCATCATGAACTAATTCCTCAAAATTTAGTCGGATATTTTCAGCCTCAACTATATTAGTGCTTGTAGAAGGACCGCATTGATAATCAAATTGTGGCTCGTACTCACCATGAGAAATCCAATACCAATAACATGGCATGAATCCTCTGCAATACAGATCAACAGTTACATCAACTGGTTCTAGGTGCACTATATTTTTATGTTTAGAACATGGACATCGAAACTTTCCTTCTAATATAAAGCTTGGTAGTTGTTTCGCTTGCTGAATAAAAATGTTGACCCCATTAATGAAATCATCTGTTAATGTCTTTTGTCCTTGAGATAATCGGTTATACATCCAATTTCTTTGATTTCTAATATCCATCACCTATATATAAGAGCAAATAAGTAATGGATTTTCGCTCAAGTGGATGTAAAACTGAATATATAGAGATAGTAACATTAGAATGCTTCTAATCTAATTGTAAGAAAGGGGAATAAAAATTCTGATGTTGTTCCCATTAAGGGAGTAGAGGAAGATAATGATGAATATGATTTGTAGATTCTTGTTAATCATGGCATGAAAAAAATCTTTTATCTTAACAGAACAAAGTGTGTTGCAGCTCCATCAGTAGTTAAACATGTTGAGGAAATAAGTGCTAATACTAAAGGTGTGTTGGAGGATAAGCCACCTACCGTCTGGAAGAGTTTGGTGGAAAATAATGAGCTAAATGTTCCTGGCTTCTATAGTTTCAAACAAACAAATGAAGCAATCCGCCACTATAGGAGAAGCACCAGAACCCGACCTATAAATTAGAAATTTTCTTAACCCTAGATAGTCTTCAGGTTAGTGCCAACCAAACCCCTATCCTTCCTTAGTCTTTCCTTCCCTTTGCAAGAAGTTGACCCTTCACCCTTCTCACCCTACTTCAGGTAATATGAACCAACCATTCAATCTGATTTCCAAACACTCGATGTCTCAGAAATATTTAAATTATCATTTCTCATCAAAATCATTGGGAATTTTTCTTCTTTCTTCCATCTTTAGATCATTATGATCCCTTCCACAATCAAATTCTTGATACTCCAAGATCTCCCTTGCACCTATAAAACCTTTGCCTTTCTCCATATCTGACCACCCAGATTACTTCATAAAGTTGTTCTCCATTAGCACATAATCAATCACCTTAACAACTCTACCTACATGCTTTTAACCACAATCTTCAACATCCATAGCCATAAAACCTTACCTTTCCCATATGTTTTCTCTAAATAAACAAAAATCATATGTAGATCCTCCTTACTCTCTCTATATTTCTCGATCAAACCTCTCAAAAAAGTATGGCTTCCATAATAAAAATACCCGGCATGAATCAAATTGATTTTGCAAAATTTTTCAACAAAAAACATCTACAATATGAACCCTAAATCTAATGTTTAAAAAGAAATTACAAAAAAAAACCTAAGGCGACAGGAGGGAGGCGAAAACTCACGGTCAAAAAATGTGCTTTCCCTGGCGACGAATGCGGTGATCGTCGGCGACGTCCAGTGATCAGTCGACGACGTCGATCTATGGCGAGCAGACGGAGGGCGACGAGGGAGAGAAAAATTGGTGAGAGAAACGAATGAAAGAAATGAGCAGCCGTCGGGCTCGGGTTCGGAAATAGGGTTTACGCCGGCGGATTTTCCGGTGTCTTGGATGTCGGAAACATTTCCGGCGCAATATGTGTCGATCCTAAGTCGTTGAGTTTAAATACGCCGACGTTTTATCCGCCGGTAACTACACCGGTACTTTTTCCGTCGCAAAAATAAATTGTTGTTATTAACCGACATATTTTCCGACGCAATATCCATCGGTATTTTACCGACGTCATATGCGCCGGCAAATACGCCTTAGATATTCCTTCACATTATGCGCCGCTGCAGGTGCCGTGTGTTCCGACGCAATTGTATCCGCCGGTAAATTCCACCAGTAAACGCGTGTTTTCCTGTAGTGGAGGTTGCCTAAAGAGCGGATCTTACAACTTAACCATTTAGACTAAGATGCCCATAAATTTAAATTTGATTGTTTGGGTTTTAGCTTTATTACAATTTATTTAGTAATTTTCCTAAAATGTTGGGGCTTATGACTTCAATTAGAAGTTGACCAACGGTGGGTCTTATGATCTAGCCCTGTAAGCTAAGCGGCCCGAGTTGTGGGTCTTACAACCTAGTCCTTTCGAGAATTTTAATTTTTTGGGTAGGACTTATGTCTTCCCTTAGAAAGTAGCCTAAAAGCAAGTCTTACAACTTAATCCTTTAGACTAAGATGCCCATAGGTTTAAATTTGATTGTTTAGGGTTTAAGATAATTACTATTTATTTAGCAAATTTCCTAAAATGTGTGGCTTACGACTTCAGCAAGAAGTTGTCCGAAAGTGGGTCTTACAACCTAATCCTATAGATTAGGATGCCCATTATTTTAAATTTAATTGTTTGAGTGGACAATAGTTGTTTGAAACTAGACCATCGTGATTTTTTAGTTGGTTGTTTACCAGTAGTTGTACTTACTAGTTTGACTTGTTGTCGTTGTAACAATGGCGTTCTTTTGCTACAGTAGTTTTCCTTTCTTTTAATATATTACTTTTTTTTTACTTTTTGTACCAGTGTACTGATAATTAACTACTGCATTTTCTTCTTTAACATCAAATTTAATATTGTTTTAATTGTAATGATAAATGAATTTAATTTATTTGTTGCCGGGGCTCATACATGAGAGACTTTTAGTGAGCTTCCATAATGTGTTGTGTAGAGTAATGTATTGTAGAGAGTTTGAGAGCTTGTGTTTGAGAGTTGAAGAGTTTGTTTGCTTGGGTTGAATTGAGTTTGAGTTTGTTTGTAGATTGAGTTTGAGTTGTTTGTAGATTGAGTTTGTTTTGAGATTTTGAGGGTTTGAGAGTTTGTCAGGCTAATGGACTAACTGTAATGATAAGGGATGTCTGTGCAGTTCCTCCAAATGAATTAGAAAGCAATTTAGTGAGCTTGGGTTCTCTTGTTGGGATATTGGTACTATTTTCATCTAAAGCATTTATGCATTTGCCAAGAAAATTTAAGAAAAAAATATTTATGAATTTGGCATCTTCAAGCACATAATCATCAACACCAGATTCATCTATTCGTTCTGATCCTGCAGGGTCAATGATTAGTAGTTTGCTTTTTTTTTTCAAAAAAAAAGACATGTGTGGAAATTCTTGACTATTATTTATGTTCACTAATAGGAATTCATTTTTATATTTCCCCCTTAGAAAATCTCTGTATATGAACCATAAGAATTGCATGACTTCTTGAAGATCTCGCATTCATTTTTGTATTAGAAGCATAACAATTCCTTTCACCAGTTTGCAACACTTGAAGAAATTGGTCTCAATGTTACTACTTTCAACTACAGTAGCATCAAGCTAGCAAACTTCTCCATATTTGAAGTCTTTAGTAAGGGCAATGATATTATTTTTTTTATTTTTATTTTTATTTTTAAGAGCTAGTTGGTCTTGTATTGCTTCTAGATACAACCTTTGCCCAAACATAATTGTACTTGAAGTTCGTGTTTTCCAACAATTCTATGTAATACCATATGTTCAGTATATAGTTGCTTGGGGAAGAAGCTCTAATTTGATACAGCATGTAATCAATGCCACCCTTTTAGATATGATCATTTGTAGTCATAACAGCGTGAATTGGCATCCACAAAAGCACATAATAGCTTCTTAATTTAATTGGTAATTTAAAGGCTCTCTCTCTCATTTCAAAATTTTTCTTTAGAGATTTTTTTTTTAATCCACTTAAGTCTAGAATTTTCGAGAAAATTTCGGCAGCCTCCTGACGTCTACTCCCCACCTAGGGAGAAATCGGGATGGTATTTGCCGATATCTTCTTCCCGGTCGGACCTAAGGTCGAAGGCACGAGGCCTTAAATTTGAAACCATCTCGATCGGACTTAAAGTCGACGTTACGAGGTCTTGAATTTGAAACCATCTCGATCGGACTTAAAGTCGATGATGCGATGTCTTGTATTTTAAAACCATCCCGGCCAGATTTAAAATCAATGGCGCGATGTCTTCTTTCATTTCTTATTTGATGCTCATATAAATATTTTGTTAAAAAAAATATTATATTTTAAATAATGTAATATGATATTGAAGTAATTGGTTTACATTCTTTTTCACAAAATAAAACAACTCTACATGAATTTACTTTGCTAAAACTTTTATGAAACATTGTTTTTTAATCAGATTTACTGAAGTAAAAAAAAATTACTTAAAAAAAATACTGAAAGTAATATCTTCTAACATATCAAAAAGATATACTTAGTGAAGTTCATTAATTGGATATACTTTTTACAAAATTACTGAAGTAATTTTTGCAAAGTTAGATCAGTAACTTTTTTTAAGTCATTTGGGGATAAAGCTTTGAGTCATTGTATTGATTGAAAAAAATCAGTTATAAATGACAGTTTTAGGATTTTTTTTTGGGAAAATTTAGGGCAAAGCCCTTGTATTAAAATAGAAATGGTTACAAGTAAGGTAACATTTGTATGGTATAAAAAACAAAAACCAAACAAATCACCACAAAAAAGATCCCGAGGCCAAAAATAAAAACGGTCACTAACTAGAGGACTCAGGCAAACATGTTAACTCCAAAACAACATCAGAGATACTCGGCAGGTGGAAGAGAACACGAAGCAAAATTCAGTACCCAGGTTGCTATAGAAGGCTATCACAGGGCACCAAACGATCAGCCAACCAATGAATCCACCAGAAGCTAATGTGGGTCTTCGAAAGGATTCTGCTCGTGTGGTTCGGATGCAAAGAGTACGATCACACTATCTCGTAGGACAAAATGGTCGTAGACCTTTACAATCGACACAAGCAGGCCAATGGAAGAGCAGATTGAGTTATAGATACGATTAGCCATGGAGGATGGCGGCTTTCACCTACCAACCTCGATGGATAATAATATCTATAACCCAAAAGTTCACGAGATTTCCCCCATTCGATGCATCAGCTCGAATGGGGTTTATTTGATTGTGGGGATCGGTTTCCTACGGGCGCAAGCCCCCGTAGTTAATTACATCTTAGACCTTGATCTAAGAAAACTCTCGATTAAGGATGTTAAATTATCTTCTCTAATGAGTTTAGCGTAATGGGATTTCTAGGTTTTCATAATCAAAGAGGAAGAAGGTCCCAACTTGGATCAATCAATCATGCGTGGTTCAGTCATCATTCGGCCGGTCCGAGGAAGAAAAAACTGGAGAAAAAAAAGAAGACATTGTACTCAGACATGCACGAGAGAAAGAGGGAGGTGGTGTCATCTGTGTGACGCGAATGGGTAGGATTTATAGCTTCCGAAAGGATGGATAGCTTACCCACCAATAAGGTGTATAGTGGTACACCTGTATCACTCACCTTAGACCCTAAATCTATAGAAGATGTAATATCGTACATACGATATTAACACCCACGACCTAGCTAATGCAATATGGACTTATTCATTGCCTAAAAAAGGAAGCCAGCTAGAATCCTAAGCACAACCAACCGTCCTACATGTATGCAAGATGGGAAGGCTCTATCCTAAGGAATCAAGGATTTGCAGTTCAAAAGAGTTAAATCATGGACTCTATGATATGCGAACGAACATATCTAGCGTTGTTATGATGCATGAAACAAATGCACGAGTAAGAAAGATACTTAGGTCTACTAATGCAATGCATGTATGTAGGTAAAGTGCATTGTGGAGAAAAGTGTGTAAGAACGAATGCATGACATCCAGAGTACAGAAAAAATAAATAAACACACCCTAAGGTTATCCTTCAGGCAAGATACCAGCACAGAAAATCATCAAATGGTACCCACTAGCACAAATAGGTGGCCTACTCTATAGGCCTAAATGACCCTAATGGTCTCTAAGGCTCACAGAAAAAAAGGGGGGGGGGGTATCGTACCCAAAACCGAAAAAGGCCAAAATCCTAGCAGAAAAACAACGATGCCCACTTCATGTGGGAAAACATTGATGTCAACCGGCATAATAGGTGGCCTACTCTACAGGCCTAAATGACCCTAATGGTCTCTAGGGCTCACAGAAGGGGGCAAGCTTTGACCTATAGGGCTAAAGCTTCGTTAGTGCACTACCCTAAGGCTGGCTACCTAAACATGCTAGAATACCTATTAACGAGTCGTGTGTGATGTGTAGCAATTCGATACATAATTAAGAGTTTGAGCTGCAGAAATTATACCTGACTGTGGCCCTGCCACTTAATAACTCCAAGCAAGCAAATAATCTTAGATTGTGGCGCGGCCACTTAACAGCTCTTAAGCAAATTATGGCGCTTGATTCTTGATCGTCAGGATCCGATGTACCTCGCAAGATAAGATAAAAGAGAAACATATATATGAGCGTAGATGCCATTCAGAAAAGAAATACAGGTAAATAACAAAAATATAATTAACAAGAAATTTAAAATTAGCATTTATCAAGCATGTGCATGTAGTAAACATTGAATCAACAGAAGAAAATGTCAGCCTATCCTAAGACTAGGAGTTGTGCCCTAACATAACCAGTCTAAGGTGTATGTAGGCTGTGTAGTTTTGGATAGGTCCTATGTAGGATGATTTAGTTATAATTGCTTACATTTGATTTGTTAAAGTGAAAAAAGGAGATTTTAATTCAAGTTTAAATATTAGTAGTTTAGAATTAATTTTAGAGATTGTATTTTAGAATTTAATTGATTAACACCTTTGTTTCACACCGAGGCCGTGAGGTTTATTTCACCCTCCTTGGGGCTAACGTGTCACCAAGTTTATGTTTTGGCGTCTCTATCCTATAGGGAGCATGCATCCTAAGTCTATGTTTTCTAAGACTCAATCCTTAATTTTTGTCCTTAGGTGTCACTAAGGTTGTAGGATTAAAAGGAGTTTTATTTTCTAACCTTTAGGACTTTCGTACGAGTGTCACTAGGTTTAGGAATTTATGCATGAAAGTATGATAATAAATAGCAATGCAGTAGAAAGAAAAGAATGAAAATTACAAATAAAAGGGATGTAGGCATTGTTGTTTTGGACACACTTCTTTAAAGATAAGTGTATCCTAAAGCAAAATTAACAATGCCCTTTAATGTCCCCACAATACAAATAAGGCACTTGATATATTTGGGACCTCTACCTACAACACACTCTAAACAAAACCCAAAACAACTAAGAGAAACAAACTCCTAACACCAAACTTAAAATAAGATTCCTCTTATGTTTTACATTCATCCAAAATTCCATATATATATATATATATATATATATATATATATATATATATATATATATATATATATATATATATATTAGAAACTAATACTAAAGAAAGACTAACTTAAACAAGGATCATCTCGCTCCAAGAAAGACACCAAAAGCTTTCAACACAAAGCTACCTAAAGTCTTGAATTCCCAAAATCTCATCTTTAGAAATAACCACTAAAAGAAATTAATTCAAATAAGAAAGCACTAATTATTCCCCAAAAGACACTAAGAGATGACATGTAAGAATTTCTAAGTGAATCACTACACAAAACCCTACAACAATTATCGGCCAAAATCTCTTCTCTTTTCATTTTTGTTTTGACACGAAAACTCTACAAAATCTCTACAAAATCTTCTACCAAAATTTCCTCTTTTGACACAAAATTCTACCCAACAATCCATAATCAAGTGCCTCTCCTTTCATTTGGAGTGGGGTAATTTGTAAAAATTCCTCAATGAATGGGCATTATGAAGCCCATCATCAAGAAATCTTCACAAAACACATAAAAAAAAATCATAAAACAATTTGCAAAAACTCGTCACAAAGTTTCTCGGTACAAAAGAAAAGAATCATGAAACCTTCACAAAACTTTTCAATAAATGTAAATACTCGCAAAGAAACAATGGGAGCAAATTATAAGAAATCCAATTTTTAGTACAAAGCAAATCATAACACTTTCCAATATAAATCGATTCATAAATCCTTTTTTTTTAACACATGAACCAAATGAAAACTTTCCACATTTCGCTCTCCAACAATAACCCAACCCATTTAATCTTCCAACAAACACTTACAGAAAATATTTTGTGTAAAAGAGGAAATACCACTCAATATCTCAATGCAACCTTAAATGAATCTCATACAAAACTCACATTTGGAACATGAGACATAAACCCTCCAATGATTTCTATTTAATGCAAAACCTCACTTCAGTTTTCCTTCCTCTTCAAGAGACCAAGGAAAGGAAATAAGAAGGCCAAACAACTTCATACAAACTCTACTCCAAAGACATAAGAATTTCTTCTTCTTTTGTTTATTCCAACACTTACAAAATATCCCAAATAATTTCCTCAAACACGCACAAAGGAACGTTTGAAATTCTCCTTTCACAAAATAGAACTTCAAACAATCTATAAAACTTTTCTACAAAAACTTTAACACCAAATAACGAATAAAATGTAGAAAGATACCTTGAAGGGTCGCAAATAAAGCCTCAAACTTGTAACAAGTTATCATTCATAATTTAACAAGAAACACCTAAACTCCTATATATGAAATACCTTATAAAATCTCCTAATTATGAAGTCACTTTTACAGTTCTTTCTCACATAAAGCAAGTCACCATTTTTTTTTCAAATTGTATCGCATAACAACCTTTAGATGTGAATATCTCATTCTTAAAATAGTTTGGGGCATTAAACGAATTTAAAAAAGCATCTACTCAATTCCCATAAAAGTTTGGAACATAAAAGCACATCAAAATCTACATTTCTCCCATTCCCAAAATAGCTTAGAACACACGAAATATTAAAAATCTGCATATGGGTCGCTCCCAAAAACAGCTCGGAGCACAAAAAAAAAAGTAAATTCTGCATGTGGCACATTCCCAAATCAACTTGGAACTCAAAAAACAGTAAAATTCTGCACTTATTTCTTATAAAAACAGTGGAAAAAGTTCCACAAAAGCTGTATGAATTTCACAACAAAGCAATGATCATGATATTCTTAAAACCCTTCAAAGCTCACCTCCAAAACTTCTAAAAAAAAACACACACATAGCACGAATCACACAGTTATTCAAGTTTTACAAAAAAAAGAAGAAGAACAAATGCTAAATATTACTTAATAGTCTTTGCAGAAATAAACCAAACAAATTCTTCCATGCTTTATTTCTCAAGAAAACCATGTAATCTTCCTTCCAACCTCAAGAAAAACTCAATGGAGAGGAGAAAAACACGTGTCGGCATATCCAAATAAAGTGAAATAGGTGCAGCCATTGATTTATCAAGATAAGTCATATGTGTCTGTATACATTTTAACAAACTTTTAATATAGAACAACTCTTAAGGCTTACCAAAACCTTCCCTCTTTCATACTTCATGCCGATGAAAATTCCAAAAGAAGACCTTAACCCAAATCCACAAACTTACTTTTATGCCAAACATATAATATTACAAGTCTCATAACCAATGAGAATACGAAGTATTTACCTCTAATTCATCCCCAAAATAATTTGGAGTATAAAACAAATCAAAATCCGCACTTATTTTATTTCCAATAAAAAAAAGGAACCTCGAATAAATAAAAAAGGACTTGGTTAAGAAAGAAACCATATGAATATCACATATTTTTTTTTGAAGGCATTTTATCAAACAGTTACTATGCAATATTTGTAGGATCATATAAGATAAGCTAGCATAAAAAAAAAAAATTTATATGCCTACTTGACTGAACTCATTTAGCTAATTCTACACAAATTTTCTCATGATTCACTCAATAAACATCTCAAAATATTTAACGATCTAGTTACCAACAATAATACCAAGGGCTCTTGTCACCTATAGCAGTAATAAAGACATGCTCAACACCGCATTTTCACGATCATAAATCAACCTCTCTATATTTTTTTCACGAACGGATTGCAAGGAAATATTGTGTCATTCAAAGGACATTCAGAACGTTACATTAGTAACAAAAGACAAAGCTATTCCATTACATCTTACCTTAAAAAAAAAACCTTGGGCTGTAAACAAAACCCACTCATCGAAACAAACTCGATTTCACTTGCAAGCCGATAACTACAGGTTATCGCCAGATCCAACATGGAGAATGAATGTATTCATTAAGAAATGAGATAACTAGATGTATTAGGATATATGCATGGTAATAACCCCATTTATTTTCTTCAGCTTTAGCCAACTGAAATGAAGAAGAAGAAAGAAGAAAGAAAGAAAGAAGGAAAAGAAGAAGAAAGAAGAAGAAAGAAGGAGAAGGAGGAGAAGAAAAAAGAAAAAAAGGGAAGAATACCTTACAGCCTTGGAGGAAGTCAATCGGTCAAGACAGGGGAGGTTGAGTGCGGGTCGGTCCAGACGAACGGCGTTTGGATGGTCGGGTTCACGAATGGAGGTCGTCGAGCTCGCTGGGGTCGTGCGAACAGAGAGATCGGAGAGAGGGAGAGAGACGCGTGAGGGAGAGGGAGAAGGATCGGGCCTCTCCGGCTTGTGCGAACAGGGAAGAAGAACCGAGCGATTGAGGGAGAGGGAGTGAGTTCGGATGTGAGGAAGCGAGAGGGAGAGAATTGAGCAGAGCGAGCGGGATTGGGTCTCACGCCACTGAATACTGCGCAACGGTCGACCTTTGATTTGGAAAAATCGGAGCCGTCGAATTTGATTACCGGATTTAGTAAATGATTCAAATTAAGCCAAAAGTAGATTGGAATTTATTTAAATCAAAATGAGCTGGTTAGACTCAGATTCGGGCTAAGACCGGGCTCAATTCCATGTCAAAAATTGGGTCAATTTGGGCTCGAAACGGTTCGACCTAGTCACGCCGACGAAATGCACCCAAATTGACATCAATTTGAATCAAATTGAACTCGATGCAATTAAAATAAATTAAATTGAGTGCAGTCGAGTCTAATTGAAATCAATTTGGATCGATTCGAGTCCGAATTGAGCTCGATGAGGTCTAATTAAGCCGATCGAAGGTGCTCGAGAGTGCCTGAGCGAAAATCGAAGTCAACAGCTAACCCGACTCATCATCGTCCAGCAAAACCTCCCCTCCAAAAATCTAGAAAAAAACCAGGAAAATTTTCCTTGAGCTGGGCACCATTTTTCCACAGTTTAGTTTTTGCCAGAACAACCTCCTTAATAACCAGTCCCATATCAAACAGAGATCTCCAGTTATTCGAGAAACGCCTATTATTTCTCTCCCTCCATAAATGATAAATGGTGCAGTTTAAGAGAAGGAAACAAAATCGATTCTCCAAACTATTAGAAGCAAAAACATTCTCTAGAAAGTCAAATGCCTGCAGTAATGTCGGCCTAAGAAGAAAGCTCCCAAAAAGTGGCAATAAATCCAAAATGACGGAGAAAGAGAAGTCACAGTTAAAAAACAGGTGCAGGTGGGATTCCAGATAATTCTTGCAAAAAGGGCAAAGAGGATCAATATTAACACCCCGTTCTAGTAACACATCCGCACTTTTTAACTTTCCCTGAATCGCCATCCAGGAGTAGCAGGAGAACCTCAAAGAGTATTTCTTGTGCCAAACAAACTTGGCCAAGTAAACAGAATTCTGATCGGCATAGAGGATGGCAGTGAAGTTTCTAAGGGAGGGGTAGCAGGAGCCGTCCAGGAGCAAATCCGGTTGCTCCAGAATGGTGACAGTATTAATGACATTCCTTATTTCAACAGGAATGATATCAGGGAGGCACCAATGCCCATTAGTGATAAAATTGGCCACTACAAGATTATCAAAATCCCATAATCCCATCAAATTCGAAATCGCATTCCCTGCACACCATGGATCCTAGAACATAGAAAATTGGCATAACGGGGAGATAGCAAAAGTAATCCGATTCTTAATAACCTGAGCTATTCGGCATAACTGCTTCCAGAATTTAGAAGCTGCAGGGGGTGGGGGTTTCCAGGGATAAACATATTTAGCCCTCACCCATGTGATGCCCCAGATATCAATAGTGAAAGGATTCTTCTATCATTTCTTTTTCTTTTTCCATATCTCTTTGTTATTTTTTTTTCTTTTTCTTTTTCTATCAGTCTTTTCATCTTGCTTCTCGTTCGTATCAATACAGTCATCCAGAGATAATTGCATTACAGGAAAGAAATACAACAACTACAATAATTCACATATCAACATAAGTGTCCAAAAGGTCATATACAATAGCCAAACGGCTACAAAACAGAAGTCTACCACGGCTATAAAATAAAGCTACAGCAACCGAAGAAACATCACGCGGGAGGCTCTGCACCTAAAATATTAACCACATATAATGAGCTTACAAGCCCAGCAGGTCACCAAAGCCTACAACTGAAATCAAAACACGACACTGAAAATAATATGCAGGTCAATCAAATCAAATCAATCAATAGGCTATGATCAATGAATCTATGCAGATACGGAAATCAAATCAGATCCAACAATAGTCAATAATCAATACAGCGGTAAAAGCATCGATAAATCAATACACCCCAGCAATCAAATCAGTAAGTGCTTCCAGTCAATATCTATCCATCGTAGCAGTGTCTATCAATCAATACTATCAGTTCAATCAATCGTGTCGTCTAGTCAATCGTGTTGTCTAGTCAATTCGTTATATCTATATCCTTCTTGCAAATCAATCAATCCAATTATTCAATACAATTCACTCGATATCAATATACAGTATGATACTACGGCAGTGAGGACGGTTCAATAATGACGACGTACGATGCTACAATAGGAAAATCATCTCAATCAATAGAGCACTTTCCAATCAATTATATCGATCAGCGGAGAAATCCATAGAACAATCGAATCAAATCAATAAGCATTTAAAACAAATCCGTACAACGAAATCATCAGGTCAATTGAAATCAATACAATCAATTCAATAAAGAAATCTATTCTACGATAACTCAGATCTATATGGCAATAATCAATTCAATAAAGTCGATCCAGTCGATCAATCCAGTCAATCAATCAATCATCGGCACGATGAATCAATGTATCAATGCATCAATAGCATATCAGGATCTGTCGTATCAATAGTATCCATATGTCTATATCATATCCATATCGATGTCGATGTCGATGTCGATATCTATCAATCGATACAATCTATATCAATGTCGATGTCAATATCTATGAATCAATACACAAAATCCATATCAATGTCGGTGCCGGTGTCTATGAATCAATAAAATCCATATCCATAATCCATAGTCCATAGTCCATGATCGATAATCCATAAATCAAGTCGATACAATCGATAGCGATGAATCAATACAATACAATAAATCCGTCGATGAAATCCATACGATATCAATAAATCTATAAATCCACATCAATATCGATAAATCAAATCCGTACGCGTACAAATCCATACAATCCATATCAATAGTCTTACTGAACAAGTTCAACTGGCTATGTTGCTGTTGTAGAATGAATATTGCTGTTGTAGATATCCGTACATTGGTCTATCAATAAGAGTCGTCACTCTTTTATGTGCCCGTCGGCCGCCCGTCGGCATATAAACTCCTTATAACTCCCATCTATAGATCTATAATCGATATTTAAAGGAAAGCCCGTCGGCCCACCATCATGTACAGGTCAAGTCAATCTTCACCAATGTTCAACCAAGCTGTACTTGTTTTTCAGTATCAATAGTCAATTCAATAATCAATTCAAGAATCAATCAATAATCAATTCAATAATCAATATTGAAGCAATCTAGAACAATCATATCAATATACATGCACATATCAATTCAATCTATCAATTTCAGACAAATCAGAAATCGTACGAAAATCGGGCAGAGTAACGGCAGTCGGTCAAATTTACACAAAAATCCTGCAAAAAGCGCAAATTCCAAATTTCTCCAAATTACAGTAGAAGATCCACAACATCAATACAAGACTATTATTCTATAGAATCCAAATCAAATCAAGTCCTGATATTTTTCTATTCAATTAAAATCGCGTAGAATCAATTCCGACCGGTAAAATCATCGCAGAAAATACTCAAATCGTGTACAATAGTCATATCTATAACATACCAAAAGTTGTGCGGTGAAAGTTGTGTCAATCCCAAATCAGATCAAAATTTCGACTACGAAAACACAAAACAGATCACAACTCGGTCAAAACTCAATATCTTTGAAAACAGAAATAGGATTCGGAGTCCTTACCACGAGATCTACACTTTTTCCAACAGCGGCGTCGGACGAAAAGCGCTCCGCGGCATCCAAAACCAGGTCTTCCTCTTTTTTCCCTTTTTCTTTCTCTCTCTAAAATCAGATATTTTGTTTTTAAAATGATTTTCTCTCTCCTCAAAACGAGCTGATTTTCTTATATCATGAAGCAGATCGGCCCGGCCAATCGCCAGATCGTCCTGGGACGATCAGACCAAATCAAATCGTCCTGGACGGTTCCCAGAACTATTTTCAGGATGATATTTTCTACAGTGCAGATCGGCCTGGACGATCTCACTATCGTCCTGGACGATCATGGGAGGAAAATCCAAATTAGAGAGGAACAGTAAGGGAACGAGGTCTCACAACCCAAGAGCTAAAGAGGGTGTTATGTTTGTAGAAACGCCAAATGCAAGCATAAGAAGTGCCAAAATACAGAGCTTCCACAAATGGGATGCCAAAGCCACCAACATCTTTGGGAGAGGTAGTGAGCTTCCAGGAAATCAGGTGAAGTTTCCTCTCAATGGTACTTCCATGGTAAAGGAATCTAGCACAAAGTTTAGAAATAGTAGCATGGCAGCCCTTAGGTATAATAGACCCCCTAATCCAGTAGGCTATAGTGTTAGCCATAGTAAACTTGAGGTATTGTACACGACCAGCAAAGGAGAGGAACCTCACTTTCCACCCATCCAGAAGAGCAGAAACTTTAGAAAGTAGAGGAAAGAAATGGCTGACCTTAAGGGAGGAAGGGGAGATAGGTAACCCCAAATAAGTAAGGAAAGTATCCTTCCTCGGAATCCCCAGCAGAGCAGAGACCTCACTTACAAAGGTGGCATTTTTATTGAAGATAATGGTGCTTTTATCAGGATTGACATGGAGACCTGAAGAGTTAGCAAACAAGTCCAGAGCATTCTTGAGCTTGGTAGCATTTGGTATAGAGGCCACCCCAAACACTAACAGGTCATCTGCATACATAAGGTGATTAATGGAAACCCCCTTACAATTAATATCAGAGAAGTAAGCAGGAGGAACGCAACATGAAAGCCCATCCATAGCAATGCAAAAAAGCAAAGGAGAGAGAGGACAGCCCTGCCTAAGCCTAGAGGTGGAGCTAAAGAACCCCTCTAATGAACCATTGATGCAGATGGAGAAGTGGACATCAGAGATGCAAGATTTGATCCAATTAGTAAAAAGTTCAGGGAAACCTTTCCTTTTAAGCCTGTCAAGAAGAAAATCCCTAGAGATGAAATCAAAGGCTTTCTTGATGTCGAGTTTGGCAAGAAATAAGTTCTTCCCCGTATTAAATTCCTTAAGCAACTCAGGCGCTAGCAAAATATTATAAATGGAGGATCTATTGGAGATGAAACCTACTTGGCTTTCATGAATAATGAAAGGGAGGACGATCTTCAGCCTATTAGCAAGCAATTTGGCAATAATTTTATAGAACACATTACAGAGGGAGATAGGTCTGTAATCCGAGATGCTAGAAGCATGAGAGGATTTGGGGATTAAGGTAATGATAGTAGCTTTAGCTCCTCTAGGAAGAAAACCTGTAGAAAAGAAACTCTTGACAGCTTGACAGACCGAGGGCTCAATAATATGCCACGAAGTTTTGTAAAATTGGAAGGAGAAACCGTCAGGCCCAGGAGTAGAAGAGGCTTTCCCAGCAAAAACAATCCTCTTAATGTCCTTATTAGAAACTGGAGCTAGAAGATCCTCCACCAAGTCAGGTGGAATGAGATTCCCAGCAGGAGGCAAGTGATCCTGACTAAGAAAAGAATTATGGGCATTAAATAAATTTTTGAAATGAACAATAGAAGCAGAAGCAATGTCAGCATGAGTGGAGAAGGTCCCCTGAGAAGTAGAGATGGCCTTTATAGAATTTGAGTTTTTCCTTGCTTTAATCTTGGCATAAAGAAAGCCAAGATCCTCTTTACCATGACATAACCAAGCGGCTTTGACCCGCTGAGACAGCCAAGAGTTCCAGAAATTGTGATAGGAGCCTAATTGACTATTCACCGCATTGAGAGAGGAATTTAAGTTGGCATCTAAAGGCTGAGAATGAAGTTCATTCAAGAAGAGATGCTGCTGCGATTTCAACTCCAAAATCTTAGAGGAAATGAAATTGGAGGAAGCCCAGTTGGCTCTTTTAAAAGAGATTTTTAAAGCTTTGAGACACAAATAGAAAGCATAAATAGGGCTATCACCATGCCTAGTGTTGAAAGCGTTTGACACCAAATCCCAAAAATCATCCATATTATGCCAAAATTCTTATACTTGAACCTCATAGGAGGTTAAATATTGTGGGAAGGGAAGAATATGATAGGGGAATGGTCATAACCAGCAGATGCCGCCACCAAATAGTAAGAGGAGGTGTAGCATTCCAACAGAGTCGAATTAACCAGCATTCGATCCAACTTGCATTGGATGGGAAGATCCACCCTATGATTGTGCCAAGTATAGAATAATCCAACAAAGGCAAGATCCTGAAAATGACAATCAAAAATAAATTTGTTCAGGTCCTCCAGCCTACCAGAGGAAAAAGGCACACCCCCCGCTTTCTCATTTTCAAACCGGCAATAGTTAAGATCCCCTAAAATGATCCAGGGGAGATCAGGCTGGGGAGCTAAATCCTTGAGTTGGTTCCAGAGAACCCTCCTACCATCGGGCTCATTAGCCGCATAAACAGCCGTAAGAAAGATGGGCGGAAGAGAACCTTCAGAGTAAATACCATGAATGATTTGAGCCGAAGAGAATAAGGGGGAAAAGGAGACATGAGAAGGGTCCCATTTAACCCATATTCTCCCCACCGGGGAGCAGTGAAAGTTATCAAAAGTCTTCTCGTTCTCAAAAATGGTGTGTTGGTTAACAAACCAAGGGTCACGTATGTCCTACAAAGAAACCTTCGCCTCAAGGATACACAACAACTTGATGTTATGAGTTTTGACAAGGTCTAGTTTTAGGCTTAAATGAGAAACGTATTGGATTGAAAGAGGAATCTCAAGCAGAACAAAGATAGGGATATCAGAGTCATAAATTAGGCGAATATAGTCTAGCAGAGGAACTTGGCAGTGCGGCTTGTGGATTTCACCCATTGGAGACGGCAGCGTAGGGATTTGACCGTATCAAACAAAAACACAAGAATGCTCGTCTAGTTTCAAAAGTAAGGAAGAAGAAGGTGATTTTCCCATGCGTGAGAGGTGGCAAGATTTTACCTGTGTGTGGAATTTGGAACGTCGGACGAAACAGGTGGAGGCGAGAATTATTTCTCGTGTGGAGTTTCACAAGATAAGAGGCTAAAAGTAGATTGGTAAGAGTTTTTTTCTTAGAACAATTAAGAGTGTCCGGTCTCTTTTTCTTATGCCCCTTTTTATTGAATAGTTTGCAAGAGATAGTTTTTTTTTTGTTTTTTTTTTTAAACTAATCATTGCATCGCTTTGGCCCTGTGGGGTCGGAGAAGGCAGCAAAATAGATTTAGTGAAGAGATGCTTCTTTTCGATGACGATGATGATTTTTTTTTTATTATTATTTTTATTTTAATTTAGTCAACAAGATCTTAAATGGAAGGTGGATCAAGGGCCATTGGAGAGTGGTTTGGATGGACAGTCGATATTGAATCCCTTGATCGTGGACTGTTCGTCGGACATTTGAAGTTCTTTATGATATCGGAATTCAACGTTCTTGGGATATTTGAATTTGTCTCGTAGAGCCGCTCGATTTTCCTATAAGCATGTCATGTTTGTAAATTGTTTGGTAATCCAAACTGTGGTTCCAACCTTCCAACAACGCTTCGGGTCTTTGATTTAGACACATTTGGGCTCATATTGAGTTGAAATTGGTGTCGTTGGGTTTGTATTTCCAAGACGCTCAGTTCGACTATAAGTTTGCTGAAATCGGAGTTCAGATGATCCCAGAATTATTTTTTGAAGTTTCCAACTAATTTTGCCTCGAGATTTGTGCCTGATCAAGATAATTTTTTTATGACATATCAATTAAGATAACATAAAGTGTACAGTTAAGATAAATGTGTGAGCCCACATAAGAAAAATCCCAACATTTTAATCATCTATTCAACAATTAAATGTTTTAATGACCTCATAATCAAAATGATATTGAGCTTATTGGATTTTTCTCGACCATACATTTGATTTTAGGGATTTTTACATACGTACCACTTAAAACTATGATATTTACTTATTTAACACCTAAACAATGATATTTACACACATACCACTAAAAACTTTTTCTCATTTCTAAAAAAACACTCCGTGCTCTCCATCAAATCCCGCTCGAGTGCTCTCTGTTCGCAAGCTTCAGCAGCCCTAATCGAAGTCGCTGCCTCCCTTTGCCAGGTGAAGAGGCCGCCATAAAAAGCCACTCCGTGCTCTCCGCTCGATTGCTCTCTGTTCGCAAGGTTCAGCAGCCCTTTTTTCTTCTCCATACTTCAACGCCATTGCATCTTATTCTTTTGCATGCCACCATCTCCTCTCATTCCTTTGCCGGGTGAAGTTTCCCCATTCTTCGTTTTCACGCCATCCCCATTCTTCGGTTGTATTATAGCCTAAATCTGTAAGGATTAGAGTATGCATTTTTTATTTGTCTTATGCTTTTTGAAATCATACCTAATGTGTTAGCATGAATTTGCTTATCCATATTTTGAAGAGTATGTGTTCTTAGTATGTGCTTGCTTACCTCTTAGTATGTGTTTGCTTCTCTGTTTTTTATTTGGCCAAAATCTGTAGGGATAAGGGTATTGAATATTGCATGACAGGTGTTTGATAAAATGACCCTAAGAGATGTGCTTTGCATTTTGCTTCTCCACAAAACCAGTGCATTCCACATTCGGAGTAAAGCATGTTTAATAATTTATGCTTAGTCCAATTACAGGTAAGGAAATCTGGGAGATTATGCACGGAACTCTTCTTTTCTAGAGCTGCTCATTGCAATATACTGCATCAATACAGTCGGTCATTACAGGATTTGGCTTGTTTTAGTAGAGCTGCTCATTGCAATATACTGCATCAATACAGTCGCTCATTACAGCATTTAATAATTTATGCTTCACCAAGCCCTTTTTCCATATCAGATATGAAGGCCAATTGTTCTACTTCACAACTAAATGCTTCTGACAAATTCTTTAGAAATCACTCCCAACTCTTCTTCGATTCAGATTCAGCAACAGCAACTGCAATTGTGAAGAGGCCATTATTCCCATCAAGATAATTTGCAGATAATAGAACACCTAAATATTTTGATTTCAAATGACAGGCATCAACACCAATTAAATGTCTACAACCAGAGAGGAAACCATCAATGTAAACTTTAAAACTAACAAAGAATCTCTTGAATGATTTGTTGTTGTTGTCACATTGATATGTAATATGAGAGCCTGGATTTCTTTTGAGTAATTCAGACCTTAACGTTGGAACCCACTTATAGTTATCATCTATTGATCCAAACATTTGATCTCTTGCTAGTTCCCTTGATCGCCATATTTTCATGTAAGGTAAACTCAAACCATAAGTAGTCTCCAAGGTATTACTAATGTTCTTTGGTGTGATATCAGGATTTCTTTTGACAATCTCTTGGATTTCTTGTGCAACCCAACTTGTTGTTGCTTGCTTGTTCCCAGCTCTATTAACCCCTGGACATAAATGTGTCGGATGCAATTTTTTCACTTCAAAAGAATGCCCATCAGAACATAACGAAGCTCTTATCCTCCAAGGGAAACCATGATATGAGCATGTAGCAATAACTCGTGTTTTGTCACTAGCCTTAATCTTGATATCAAAGTTATGTATTATTGCATTGGAACGAATGTTTTGTTTGAAACTGCATGAATCTTCAAAACGCGATCCAACAACTAGTGAATTATCCTCTAAATCAGGACTTCTAATAACACCATCAGAAATTCCACCAACTAAACCATCATTGGTTGTCGTTATGTTGCCACTTAAATCACGCATCTCAATATGGTCGCTATCACAAGTCATACCCATATTTTCTTCAAGCTCTTTCACAACGACAACAACCTCCATTCTATGGGAACCAGAAGAATTTGTAAGCATGTCCATTACATCAATATCACTTATAATGGGCATGTAATTTTTAGGCGATGTACCATTAATGTGGTAGTGTAGGTCATAAGCATGACCCCTTAGCCAGGGGCATAGAGCTTCGGTTCGTTCTTTCAGTAAATACAAATTGACATCACTTATCTCAAGCTTTAAAGTTCTCTGATTACCACCAACATATTTTAGCCTGTTCTGTCCCTTCACTGCACTCCAATATCCTCCATATTTGAACACAATATAACACCAACTGTTGAAATCCATATCTAGCACATAAGATAAATGAGAAAAATTATATAAGGAAACATAATGAAGTATAACTATCGGAAAAAGAAAAATTTAAAGTTCTGTTAAAAGACTGATTAATCAGATAAGTTAAACAAATTCCCTAATATCACTTATTTAAACCAGTCATATTTTTCTTCCAGCAATACACTAATGGATGGTGTTAGGTGTATTGCCGAATATGTTCAAAACAAAGAATATTTTGAACCTTGGAGTAATGGCGTGAGGTCTCGACGGGAACACAGATGGCGTGAGGTGCACGGGAGGCTTCTCGACGGGAACACAGAGGGACGGGAACACAAATACGATGGCGTGAGGTGCACGGGAGGCGTCTCGACGGGAACACATAGGGATGATGGCGTGAAGTGTCTAGATGGAAGATGAAGCAGATTTTCGCGCCCAAAACAAGCTTGCGAACAGAGAGCACTCGAGCGGGATTTGACGAAGAGCAGAGACGGAGAGCACGGAGTGGTTTTTAGAAATGAGAAAAGGTTTTTAGTGCTATGTGTGTAAATATCATTGTTTAGGTGTTAAATAAGTAAATATCATAGTTTTAAGTGGTATGTATGTAAAAATCCCTTGATTTTATTATAAGCATGCAATATGGAGATCATTTGATTCGTCAAATGCCCTAAAATTTTCAAATATACTTTAAGTGTTTCATTTGGGTTCAATTAGACTTTAATTGTACAACCTTTGATGTTCTTGGATTCACTTGTCGAGACATTTAAAAAGTTTGCTAAAAATGAAAATGGGAAGGTCATAAATTTAATTCTAAATATTTTTGATACGGCATCAAAAAATTAGCTTGATCGGGCACGAATCTCGAGGCAAAAGCTAGTGGGAAACTTCAAAAATTAATTCTGGGAGCACCCGAACTCCGATTTCAGCGAGCTTACAGTCAAACTGAGCGTCTTGGAAATACGAACCCGACGACACCAAGTTCAAGCTAATCCGAGCCCAAATGAGTCCAAATCAAGGGCTCAAAGTGCTGTTGGAAGGTTCAAAAAGCAATTTGTTACCAAACGGTCTCCGATTTTGACGAGCTTATACTCGAATCGAACGGCTCGACGAGAAAAATCCAACGAGCCCAAGATCGCTGAATTCCGACATCATTAAGGCCTCCAAATGTCCAACGAACGGTGTACGATCGAAGGGTTCACTATCGGCCGTCCATTCAAACCACTCCCTATTCGCCCTCGATCTCACACCTATTTACGGGCCATGCCACTCCAGAAAATCTATAAATAGAGCCCTCATTCTTCACAAAAGAGGACTCAAGCAAGAAGAGAAGGAGGAAGAGAAGGAGGAAGCTCCTCCTCGACGGCCGACGGACCACCACCGAACCACCGCAGAAGTCTCGCCGGACCACCGCCGGACCACCGCAGGTGTCACGACCCGACCCGATCGGGACGGATCCCGCCCGCACCGGGCCGCGACTAGCCAAACAAACAGACTAGGATTTGGCTTTGGAATTTGCTTCGGAACTGATTCTTCCAAATATTTCAACTCAAAACAGACGCACAGAGCTACTATGAAACATCAAATGCAGCGGAACAAATCATTTATATTTTTCTTTTCCTCAAAACAATCATCTACAAATACAATACATGGCTGACAGAAAGAACAAAGAAGAAAAGCCATGACTGTATAAAAATCAAAAAGTACAAAATACCTATAACTGATCAGACTCTGAACTCTAATCCAAGACCTCATTCCCTTTGCCAGAACCTAAAAACCACGCAGAAAACAAGGGTGAGCTCAACAGCTCAGCAAAGCGACAAACCTCCAATCAAAACTTCCAGAATCCAAAACCAAACACTTCAAACCAAATCCGTACAGAAACCAGAACAGAATCAGACAGATGTCAAAAGCGTGCAGATCAGAACGAAACAGATCAAATCAGAACAGATACGGACATATTTCAAATCAGAACAGATCTAAACGGAACAGATCAGACAGAACTGTACGGAAACAGAAGTCATATCAAATCAGATATCAGATAGTATTGTAATTAATAGCTAAATTCCTTAACACTGATAGAATCTCTACGGATTCTGGCCTCTTATGCCTCCCTTTGTGCTCACGGCACCAGAACAGATGTGCTTATAGCACCAGAACAGAATTCATCGGATCCGGAACAGAACAGATTTCAGATTTCAGAATAAGCTCATTTCAGATTTCTCAGACACTAACTGAATCTCTTAGGATCCAGGCCCCTTATAACTCCCTTTATATAGCATATACAGATAGCATATCAATTCAGAAGAAATCCGGACGAATTCAGAAATCAGACAAAAATCGGGCAGCATAACGGCTGTATACAGAATTTACACAATTTTCCTGAAAAATCACAGAATACCAAATTTTCACAGAATATAGATAACAACATTGCAAGACTTTAATTCTACTACTCAGACAATTTTAGACTACACAGAAAAATACAGTCAACGGAAAACGCCGTCAAATCAAAACTACCAGGACAAAAATCTCTAGAAAATAACCAAAATGTGCACACTCGGCATGTCAATAACATACGAAAAATTGCGCGGTAAAAACTGAACCAGACGGGAAATACGGACGAAAATCACTAACAAAAATCAATTCCGGACAGATAATACCGCCAAACATGACGGTTCTGAAAATTGAGAAAGGCGGATTGTGCCTTACCTTGCGTACAGCAATATCTTCAACAGTCTTGTCGGACGAAAACGGACCAGCGTCGCCCGAAAATTAGCTTTTCCAAAATTGCCCTCGACCTTCTCTCTCCTCGGCTGATTTTAGATATTTTTATGATTTTCTCTCTCTTCAAAATGACTTGATTTCAGCTTTAAATTACTCTGATCGGCCCGGCCGATCGCACGATCGTCTTGGACGATCTGAACAAAACTGAATCGGCCTGGGACGATTTCTCAGGACGATAATTAATTTTCTTGGACAATAAAAACCTCTATTCTCTGACTTGTGCCATCCACTGATCGTCCCGGGACGATCCCAGATCGGCCCGGACGATCCCTACAGGAAATCATTCCTGGAACTTCTGTACAGAATCTGGAACAAAAATTGCACTGATCGTCCTGGGACGATCCAGATCGGCCCGGACGATCCTGGAGCAGATTTTGATGTTACAATCTCCCCAACTTCAAAAAAATATTGTCCTCGACATTGCCCAAATAAAACTCAGTCAAAACAAGTACGGGTACGACTTCCTCATGTCAGACTCCTTCTCCCAAGTCGCTTCCCGTGTAGTACGGTGCTTCCACTGCACCTTAACCATCAGAATCTCTTTACTTCGTAGCTTTCGGACGTTGTACACCAAAATCAACTCTGGCTCTTCCTTGTACGCCAGATTCTCCTGAATCTCAACCTCGTCAGCTGATAGCTTCTTCCCAGAGTCAGATACCCACTTCCTCAAAGTGGATACGTGAAACACGTTATGCACGTCAGGCATTGAATCAAAAAGCAACAGTCGGTAAGCAGATTTTCCAATCCTTTCCAGGATTTCAAAAGGTCCAACATACCTTGGACTAAGCTTGCTCACCTGACCAAATCTGCTCACACCCTTCATCGGGCTGACTTTGACATACACAAAGTCACCAACCTAAAACTCAACAAACCTGTGCTTCTGATTGTAATATTTCTGCTTTCGGTCCTGAGCCGCTTTCAATCTTTCTTTAATCAAGCTGATCTTCTTAACAGTTTCTTCAAAGAAAGTGGCACCCAGTTCCTGTCTATCTCCGACCTCAGTCAGAGTCAAAGGAGTACGGCACTTCCTGCCATACAGAGCCTCGTACGGTGTCATGCCAATACTGGACTGAAAACTGTTATTATAAGCAAACTCAATCAGCGGAATATGATCTTCCCAGCTTCCGCCAAAGTCCAAAACACAAAGCCTCAATAGATCTTCCAGTACCTGAATGGTTCTCTCAGACTGTCCGTCGGTCTGAGGATGAAAGGCTGTACTGAAATGCAGTTTCGTACCCAAACCTTCCTGAATACCTTTCTAAAGTCTGGAAGTAAATCGTCCATCTCGATCAGAAACAATCACCTTAGGCACACCGTGCAATCTGATAATTTCCTTCACATATATCTGTGCCAAGCGATCCACCGGATCGGTCTGTCTGATCGGAAGAAAATAGGCGGACTTCGTCAGTCAATCTACAACCACCCAAATGGCGTCGTGTCCTTGTCTAGATCGAGGAAAACCCATCGCAAAGTCCATCGTTACCTCCTCCCACTTCCACTCAAGGATAGGCAACGACTGCAACAGTCCACCTGGTCGCTGATGCTCTGCCTTCACCAACTAACAGGCCTCGCATCTCGACACAAACTCTGCGACATCCTTCTTCATTCCAGGCCACCAGAACAAAAGCTTCATGTCAGCATACATCTTACTACTGCCTGGATGAATAGTGTAGCATGAATGGTGAGATTCATACAGAATCTCCTGCCTCAAATCCCCAAACACAGGTACCCACAACCTGTTCTTACAGAAAATAACACCAGAATCAGAAATTCAAAGTTCAGGAGTCTTACCAGATCCAATCTGAGCAATCAACTTCGAATAATTAGAATCTGACTTCTGGGCTTCCTGAATCCTTGCTTCCAAAGAAGACTGAATGCTCATCTAAGCCAAATCCAAATCACTGGAGGAAATCACCTCCAACTGTAATCGCTCCATGTCTCGAATCAGGAAATCATCAAAAGTGAGTTGCAAACCTGATAATCCAGAAGACTTCCTGCTCAGAGCGTCCGCTACCACATTAGCCTTCCCAGGCTGATACTGAATGGTCAAATCATAGTCCTTGATCAACTCGAGCCATCTTCTCTGTCTCAGATTCAGATTCTTCTGAGTGAAAATGTACTTCAGGCTCTTATGATCAATAAAAATCTCACATTTGACGCCGTACAGGTAATGACGCCAAATCTTCAAAGCAAACACAACAGCAGCTAACTCCAAATCATGCGTCGGGTAATTCTTCTCATGTGGTTACAACTGTCTCGAAGCGTAAGCAATTACCTGACCATGTTGCATCAAAACACATCCCAAACCTTTCAGTGAAGCATCACTGAACACCTAAAATCCTTCCGTACCTGACGTAAGTGCTAATACTGGAGCTGAAGTCAAACAGTCCTTCAATCTCTGAAAACCAGCTTCACACTCCGGTGTCCAAACAAAAGGTACTGCCTTCTGCGTCAGTCTTGTTAGAGGCGTTGAAATCTGTGAAAATTCCTTCACAAATTTTCTGTAATATCCGGCCATGCCCAAAAAACTACGTACCTCAAATACCGTAATCGGCCTTGGCAAATCAACAACCGCCTGAATCTTCTGGGGATCAATAGAAATGCCTTCTCCGCTCACCACAAGCCCCAGAAATGAAATGCTCTTCAGCCAGAATTCACACTTGGAGAACTTGGCATACAGCTGATGCCGCCTCAAAGTCTCCAACACAATGCTCAAGTGACTGGCATGATCATCCTCAGAAGCAGAATATACCAGAATATCGTCGATGAAGACGATCACAAACTGATCCAGAAACTCCCTGAACACTCGGTTCATCAGATCCATAAAAATAGCAGGCGCATTGGTTACCCCAAAAGGCATAACCAAGAACTCGTAGTGCCCGTACCGAGTACTGAAAGCTGTCTTCACCACATCAGCTTCCTTCACCTTCACCTGATAGTATCCGGATCTCAAATCAATCTTCGAAAATATCAAAGATCCGGAAAGCTGATCAAACAAGTCGTCAATCCGAAGAAAAGGATACTTGTTCTTGATCGTGACTTTGTTCAAATCTCTATAGTCAACACATATACGGAGTGTTCCGTCCTTCTTCTTCACAAACAGAACAGGTGCTCCCCAAGGAGAAACACTAGGACGGACAAAGCCTCTGTCTACCAACTCCTGAAGCTGAACTTTCAACTCAGAAAGTTCTTTCGGTGCCATCCTGTACGGAGCTTTTGATATCGAAGCGGTACCCGAAAAAATATCAATAGAGAACTCCACCTCTCTATCCGGAGGTAAACCAACCAACTCCTCAGGAAAAACATCAGCAAACTCCCGTACCACAGGGATCTCAGAAACAGAACCAACCTCCAGGTTCAGATCCCGCACCGAAGCCAAAAACACAGGACATCCCTTCTTCCACATTCTGCTCACCTCCAACACAGAAATCAGACTGGAGAGAACACCTTATAATCCCTGAAATACACATCGCTCTCCAGCTATAAGCAAACTCACTTGCTTCTTCGAACAGTCAATCTGAGCCTCGTACAGACTCAGTCAATCCATGCCCAAAATCACATCATACGAAGAAATCGGCAACAGAATCAGACTTGATTTCCACTTCTTACCAGAAATATCAATCTCACACAAACAAAACTTACGGGCAATCAGATTACTTTCAGCTGGTAAAATCACGGAAAGAGAAACCGGTAGTAAAAATGAATCCAAACGTAAAGCCTCAAAACAGCGCTCGGATAGAAAAGAATGACTGGCTTCAGAGTCAAACAAAACACGATAGGGCTGATAAGAAATGTAAATCGTACCTGTCACAACATCTTGAGCGTCTCGAGCCTCCTGCTGACTCAGGCTGTACACTCGTGGCTGAACTGGAGCTGGAGCTGAAGCAACAGAACTGCTAGGCTCCTTCTGAACAGTAGGTGGTCTCCGTGGTATAGAACTAGAACCACCACCTCTACCAGAAAATCCCTCAGGGCGTGGAGGAACAGTCCTTGGTCTTCCTGCTGCTGAACCGGCAGGTCTGATAAAGCCCTCAGATCAGAACTCAGAACGCCGATCAAATCCAGTCTGTGGATACTCTGCAATCCGATGTCCTGGCTGACCACATCAGAAGCACAGACCAGTCATCCTGTAGCACTGGCCAAGGTGTCGCCATCCACAACTCTGGCACACAGGTGCCATACTGACAGATCCAGAACTCGTCATACTGGTAGCAGTACCAGACGACCCTCCACTCCTCCTGGAGTCACCAGATCAAGAACCAGATCCAAATCTCCTCTTCCTAGAGGAACCACTACCGAAAGCCTCACCTCCAAACCTCTTCCTACTCGCAGTCCACCGCTGCTGAGTAGCCATCAGGTCATTCCCAATCAGACGAGCTCGCTCTACAAGCTCAGAGAAATCAGTGATACGAAACGGTATCAGGGGCTGCCTCAGAGTATCTCGTAATCCCCTCAGAAATTTGTAGCACCTCTCAGTAGAAGTACTAACCAGCTGCGGAGCATACCTGGCTAATGCAGTAAACTCTGCCTCGTACTGCATCACAGTCTTGCTCCCCTGAACAAGCCTCAGAAAGATCTCCTGCATCTGCTGTCGTGCATAAGGGGGAACGAACCAGTCTCGGAATACCTCAGTGAACTCTTCCCAAGTAATCAAAGAGTTCAATCTGCCCTAAAATTTGGCCTCCTACTGACCTATCCACTAGTGCTCAGCCTCTCCATCCAACAGAAAAACAGCCAACGGAACCTTCCTGTCTGACGGACACTGCATGCCGTCAAAAGTCTTCTCTATCCTCCTCAGCCACTCCTCAGCTGCTCTGGGCTCAACAGCGCCCTCAAATCTCGGTGGTTTCAATCTCAGAAACATCTGCAGATGTTTATCAATGTCATCAGATCTGACAGTACAAGCTCTACTGTGACTCTCACTCATCATCTGAGCAACTAGCATAGCAAACTGAGACAGTGTATCTGGAGCTGTACTCCCCACTGGAGCTGCCTGACTGGCACTCTGCCCGTCAGTCATGTCTGGATCTAGCTGATCCATATAGAAAATCAAGAAAAATCCGGAAAACTATCACAAAAACAACACAATAAAAAGCCAAACAAACCAAAACTACCCCAAACAGACTCACTTACAGATCACTTCCTATAGCTCTGTCTTACAATTCAACAAAATTCCAAAACCATTGCTCTGATACCACCAAAGCTTGTCACGACCCGACCCGACTGGGACGGATCCCGCCCGCACCGGGCCGCGACTAGCCAAACAAACAGACCAGGATCTGGCTTTGGAATTTGCTTCGGAATTGATTCTTCCAAATATTTCAACTCAAAACAGACGCACAGAGCTACTATGAAACATCAAATGCAGCGGAACAAATCATCTATATTTTTTTTTCCTCAAAACAATCATCTACAAATACAGTACATGGCTGACAGAAAGAACAAAGAAGAAAAGCCATGACTGTACAAAAATCAAAAAGTATAAAATACCTATAACTGATCAGACTCTGAACTCTAATCCAAGACCTCCTTTCCTTTGCCAGAACCTGAAAACCACGCAGAAATCAAGGGTGAGCTCAACAGCTCAGCAAAGCGACAAACCTCCAATCAAAACTTCCAGAATCCAAAACCAAACACTTCAAACCAAATCCGTACAGAACCTAGAACAGAATCAGACAGATGTCAAAAGCGTGCAGATCAAAACGAAACAGATCAAATCAGAACAGATACGGACATATATCAAATCAGAACATATCTAAACGGAACAGATCAGACAGAACTATACGGAAACAGAAGTCATATCAAATCAGATATCATATAGTATTGTAATTAATAGCTAAATTCCCTGACACTGACAGAATCTCTACGGATTCTGGCCCCTTATGCCTCCCTTTGTGCTCACGGCACCAGAACAGATGTGCTTATAGCACCAGAACAGAATTCATCGGATCCGAAACAGAACAGATATCAGATTTCAGATTAAGCTCATTTCAGATTTCCCAGACACTAACTGAATCTCTTAGGATCCAGGCCCCTTATAACTCCCTTTATATAGCATATACAGATAGCATATCAATTCAGAAGAAATCCGGACGAATTCAAAAATCAGACAAAAATCGGGCAGCACAACGGCTGTATACAGAATTTACACAATTTTCCTGAAAAATCACAGAATACCAAATTTGCACAGAATATAGATAACAACATTGCAAGACTTTAATTCTACTGCTCAGACAATTTTAGACTACACAGAAAAATACAGTCGACGGAAAACGCCGTCAAATCAAAATTACCTGGACAAAAATCTCCAGAAAATAACAAAAATGTGCACACTCGGCACGTCAATAACATACGGAAAATTGCGCGGTAAAAACTGAACCAGACGGGAAATACGGACGAAAATCACTAACAAAAATCAATTCCGGACAGATAATACCGCCAAACACGACGGTTCTGAAAATTGAGAAAGGCGGATTGTGCCTTACCTTGCGTACAGCAATATCTTCAACAGTCTTGTCGGACGAAAACGGATCGGAATCGCCCGAAAATCAGCTTTTCCAAATTTGCCCTCGACCTTCTCTCTCCTCGGCTGATTTAGATATTTTTATGATTTTCTCTCTCTTCAAAATGACTTGATTTCAGCTTTAAATTACTCTGATCGGCCCGGCCGATCGCACAATCGTCCTGGACGATCTGAACAAAACTGAATCGGCCTGGGACGATTTCTCAGGACGATAATTAATTTTTTTGGACGATAAAAACCTCTATTCTCTGACTTGTGCCATCCACTGATCGTCCCGGGACGATCTCAGATCGGCCCGGACGATCCCTACATGAAATCATTACTGGAACTTCTGTACCGAATCTGGAACAAAAATTGCATTGATCGTCCCGGGACGATCCAGATCGACCGGACGATCCTGGAGCAGATTTTGATGTTACAGCAGGAACCTCGCCGGACCACCGCAGGAACCTCGCCGGACCACCATCGAAGCATCGCCAGAGTTTCATTGCACCACTGCCTTAAGGTCCAACGTTCAATCCCTACGTCCTGTTGAAGACCCGACGTCCTGCTTAAGGCCCGACGTTCAGTCCCTATGTCCTGCTGAAGACTCGACGTCTCGCTTAAGGCCCGACGTTCAGTCCCTACGTCCCGCTGAAGACTCGACATCTTGCTTAAGGCCCGATGTTCAAACCCGACGTCCTACTCAAGGCCAAACCATCAACACGCGATCTTCCAAGTGACACTGGGTCTAACACCTGACTTCTTGTCTCCTACCGCCTACGGTCCTTCTGACCTCTGTCGCCTATTACGATCCGTCTAACCTCCATCACCAGACAACGGTCTTTCAGACTCCAGTCTCCTGCCGACTATGGTCCTCCCGACCTCTGTCGCCTACTATGGTCACTCCGACCTCCATCACCAGACAACGGTCTTTCTGACCCCGGTCTCCTGTCGACTACGATCCTTTTGACTAAACAAACATGTATATGTAACTCCTACAATGTAATGCAATCTATATGATGTACCTTTGCTACATCAATCCAAGGCCTTCTCCTAAGGAAGTGCCTCATTTGTAATCAACTACAAATACTAGTGGATTCATTCAAACTGGGCCAGGCCCCGTGGTTTTTTCCCTTTTTAGGGGTTTTCCACGTAAAAACTCTGGTGTCTCTCATGAATGCTACACCCTCTCACTTATCTACTTGTGTGCTGGATATTCGTACAATGCTAAGACGTTAAACCATATATTTCTCTACCGCCGCGAATATTCCAGGACGCAACAGTTTGGCGCCGTCTGTGGGAAGCTGATTCCCGATTGGGGGGCAATTTTTGCTCCAATCCCAAAAGGTTATTCAATTGCTATTGAAGCATCCATGTTATTGGAATCAGATCCAGACTGGGGGGCAACCTTGACTACAATTTTAGTCAAGAAGATCTCTCAAAAACATTCATATCCAAGACGATATATAAGGAAATTCCATAAAAATGCAAGGAAGCTTCCTATAAATTTCAAGCCACGTACAGTCCCTTACTGAACTTCCACTCCTTGAACAATGTCTTAATCTCGACTTCAAAAAGATAGTAACGGTCTAAAGATAGACCCTTCTTCAACTTTGATTCGGGATACACGCGACATTCGCCCCCTCCCAATCAATGGTAAAATCGATCCCAAGGGGATTCGATTCGACTTCTTCCACACAGGTTAATGTCGTCGAGCAAAGGCTCCGACATACAACCTCGGAAAGGTCTCACATCCTTAGTGGATTCTCCTGACCTCTTCCACACAGGTTAACGTCGTCGAGTAAAAGCTCCGATATACAACCTCGAAAAAGTCTCACATCCTTGGTGGATTATCCCGACCTCTTCCACACAGGTTAACGTCGTCGAGTAAAGGCTCCGACATACAACCTCGGAAAGGTCCTACATCCTTAGTGGATTCTCCCGACCTCTTCCGCACAGGTTAACGTCGTCGAGCAAAGACTCCGACATACAATCTCGAAAAGGTCCCACATCCTTAGTGGATTCTCCTGACATCTTCCACACAGGTTAACGTCGTCGAGCAAAAGCTCCGATATACAACCTCGAAAAAGTCTCACATCCTTGGTGGATTATCCCGACCTCTTCCACACAGGTTAACGTCCTCGAGCAAAGGCTCCGACATACAACCTCGGAAAGGTCCTACATCCATAGTGGATTCTCCCGACCTCTTCCGCACAGGTTAATATCGTCGAGCAAAGACTCCGACATACAATCTCGGAAAGGTCCCACATCCTTAGTGGATTCTCCTGACATCTTCCACACAGATTAACGTCGTCGAGCAAAAGCTCCGATATACAACCTCGAAAAAGTCTCACATCCTTGGTGGATTATCCCGACCTCTTCCACACAGGTTAACGTCGTCGAGCAAAGGCTCCGACATACAACCTCGGAAAGGTCCTACATCCTTAGTGGATTCTCCCGACCTCTTCCACACAGGTTAACGTCGTCGAGCAAAGGCTCCGACATACAATCTCGGAAAGGTCCTACATCCTTAGTGGATTCTCCCGACCTCTTCCACACAGGTTAACGTCATCGAGCAAAGGCTTCGACATACAACCTTAGAAAGGTCCTACATCCTTGGTGGATTATCTCGATCTCTTCCATACAGGTTAACGTCATCGAGCAAAGGCTCCGACATACAACCTCGAAAAGGTCTCACATCCTTGGTGAATACTCCCGACCTCTTCCACCCAGGTTAATGACGTCGAGCAAAGGCTCCGACATACAACCTCGGAAAGGTCTCACATCCTTGGTGGATTCTCCTGACCTCTTCCACACAGGTTAACGTCGTCGAGCAAAGGCTCCGACATACAACCTCGAAAAGGTCTCACATCCTTGGTGGATTATCCCGACCTCTTCCATACAGGTTAACGTCGTCAAGCAAAGGCTCCGACATACAACCTCGGAAAGGTCCTACATCCTTAGTGGATTCTCCCGACCTCTTCCACACAGGTTAACATCATCGAGAAAAGGCTCCGACATACAACCTCAGAAAGGTCTTACATCCTTAGTGGATTCTCCCGACCTCTTCCACACAGGTTAACGTCATTGAGCAAAGGCTCCAACATACAACCTTAGAAAGGTCCTACATCCTTGGTGGATTATCTCGATCTCTTCCATACAGGTTAATGTCATCGGACAAATGCTCTGACATATAACCTTGGATAGGTCTTACATCATTGGTGGATCCAATATTAGTTAATATCATCGAGCAAAGGCTCTGAGAAACAACCTCGGATAGATTATACATCCTTGGTTAACGACATCATAATTCCGTCAATGGACTTCTGTACAAAGTTAAATTTCTATATGTTGTTGAATTTCCTCCTGTCGCTAAATTTTTGCCTTACAGGACTTTCGACGGACTCCTACCCGACGTCGGACTTTTGCTCATCAGCGGACTTCTACCCGACGTTGGACTTCTGCTCGTCAGCGGAATTCTACTCGACGTCGGACTTCTGCTCGTCAGCAGACTTCTACTCGACGTCAGACTTCTGCTCGTCAGCGGACTTCTACTCGACGTCGGACTTCTGCTCGTTAGCAGACTTCTACTCGACGTCGGACTTCTGCTCGTTAGCAGACTTCTACTCGACGTCGGACTTCTGCTCGTCAGCAGACTTCTACTCGACGTCGAACTTCCGCTCGTTAGCGGACTTCTACTCGTCGTCGGACTTCTGCCCGAGGTCGTACTTCTACATGATGTCGGACTTCTCCTTGTCGTCGAACTTCTGCTCGTCAGCAAACTTCTACTCGTCATCAGACTTCTGCCCGTCGACGAACTTTCATCAGTCTTCTGCCCGAGGCCATACTTCTACACGACATCGGACTTCTCCCTGTCGTCGGACTTCTACTCGTCATCGGACTTCTGCCCGTCGACGAACTTTCATCGGTCTTCTGCCCGAGGCTGTACTTCTATACGATGTCGGACTTCTCCCTGTCGTCGGACTTCTACTAGTCGTCGGACTTCTGCCCGTCGATGAACTTTCATCGGTCTTCTGCCCGAGGCCGTACTTCTAAACGACGTCGGATTTCACCTTGTCGTCAAACTTCTGCTCGTCAGCGGACTTCTACTCGTCGGACTTCTGCCCGTCGACGAACTTTCATCGGATTTCCGCCCGAGGCTGTACTTCTACACGACGTCGGACTTCTCCCTGTCGTCGGACTTCTACTAGTCGTCGGACTTCTGCCCGTCGACGAACTTTCATCGGTCTTCTACCCGAGGCCGTACTTCTACACGACGTCGGATTTCACCTTGTCGTCGAACTTCTGCTCGTCAGCGTACTTCTACTCATTGTCGGACTTCTGGCCGTCGACGAACTTTCATCGGATTTCTGCCCGAGGTTGTACTTCTACACGACGTCGGACTTCTCCTTATTGTCGAACTTCTGCTCATAAGCAGACTTCTACTCGTCGTCGGACTTCTGCCTATCGACAAACTTTCATCGGTCTTCTGCCCGAGGCCGTACTTCTACACGACGTCGAACTTCTCCCTGTCGTCGGACTTCTGCTCGTTAGCGGACTTCTACTCGTCATCGGACTTCTGCCCGTCGACGAACCTTTGTCGGTCTTCTACGCGACGCTGCACCTCTACCCGACTTCGTACTTCTACCGGATGTCGGACTTCTACCAGTTAATAGACTTTCGTCGGTCTTCTGCCTGACGCTGTATGTCTACGCGACGTTAAATTCCTACCTGTCATCATACTTCTCCCCGACGCTGGAAGTATGCCCATCATTTCAACCTCCCTCCTTACAACGATCTCTCTGACCTCCATCTCCAACCAACTGATTAGCATCAGACCTCCGTAGGATCTCTCGAAGAAGAAGGGGGAATCTCCGGACTTCCTTGCAGAGAGAGGGGCCTTGGAAAACCAAGGAAAAACCTCAATTGTAAGGACAGAGGGAGAAGAGAAGAAGGGGAAATCTCCGGACTTCCTCGCCAAGAGAGGGACCTCAAAAAATCGAGGGAAGGCCTCAATTGTAAGGACAGAGGGAGAAGAGAAGAAAGGAAAATCTCCGGACTTCCTCGCCAAGAGAGGGGCCTTGGAAGACCAAGGAAACACCTCAATTATAAGGGCAGAGGGAGAAGAGAAGAAGGGGAAATCTCTGGACTTCCTTGCCAAGAGAGGGGCCTCGAAAAATCGAGGGAAGGCCTCAATAGTAAGGACAGAGGGAGAAGAGAAGAAGGGGGAATCTTTGGACTTCCTTGCCAAGAGAGGGGCCTCGAAAAATCGAGGGAAAGCCTCAATAGCAAGGACAGAGGGAGAAGAGAAGAAGGGGAAATCTCCGAACTTCCTCACCAAGAGAGGGGCCTCGAAAAATCGAGGGAAGGCCTCAATAGCAAGGACAGAGGGAGAAGAGAAGAAGAGGAAATCTCCGGACTTCCTCGCCAAGAGAGGGGCCTCGAAAAATCGAGGGAAGGCCTCAATAGTAAGGACAGAGGGAGAAGAGAAGAAGAGGAAATCTCTGGACTTCCTCGCCAAGAGAGGGGCCTCGAAAAATCGAGGGAAGGCCTCAATAGCAAGGACAGATGGAGAGGAGAAGAAAAAAAGAAGAAATGAGAAGAAGAAGAGCATAAGAAAAGAAAAGAGGAAAAGAAGAGGAGAAGGGCAATTTTTCTAAAGGCCTAGGGGGCCTATTTATACTTTTTTGAAGAGAAGAGGGGAAGTTTCTAGATTTTTCTAGCATTTTTGAATTTCCCACAATTTTTTGAATTTTTCAAAATTTTTTCGGAATTTTTTGGGTTTAAAAATTATATGTGGGCCCCACAAAAAAAAAATCCCAACCGCCTCTCAAGAGGCGCTTCACGCGCCCCTCCAGCCTGCGCGTCAGCACGGGCACTCGCCGGCGGCCGGCTGGTGTGCCGGCCAGTTCGGCCGCCAAACGCTTCGGGGCTCCGATTTTGGGCCCGGAAAGTCCAAATCGGACGTTTTTGGGGTCCCCGGACACATTTTTCGACGTTTCAGACTCAATTTTGGCACTTTCGGAACTCAACGGGGCCTCTACGATCAAGTTTTAGCAAGCATTTAACTTTTGGAATGCAATTTTTTGCGATTCGGCAAATGTAAAATTTCGGAACAAGTATTTTCGGACTTCTGGAATTTTGACGTCCGAAAATAGGGGGCAACTGATACGGCATCAAAAAATTAGCTTGATCGGGCACGAATCTCAAGGCAAAAGCTAGTGGGAAACTTCAAAATTTAATTTTGGGAGCACCCGAACTCCGATTTCAGCGAGCTTACAGTCAAACTGAGCGTCTTGGAAATACGAACCCGACGACACCAAGTTCAACCTAATCCGAGCCCAAATGAGTCCAAATCAAGGGCTCAAAGTGCTGTTGGAAGGTTCAAAAAGCAATTTGTGTTATCAAACGGTATCCGATTTTGACGAGCTTATACTTGAATCGAATGGCTCGACGAGACAAATCCAACGAGCCCAAGATTGCTGAATTCCGACATCATTAAGGCCTCCAAATGTCCAACGAACGGTGTACGATCGAAGGGTTCACTATCGGCCGTCCATTCAAACCACTCCCTATTCGCCATCGATCTCACACCTATTTACGGGCCATGCCACTCCAGAAAATCTATAAATAGAGCCCTCATTTTTCACAAAAGAAGACTCAAGCAAGAAGAGAAGGAGGAAGCTCCTCCTCGACGGCCGCCGGACCACCGCCGAACCACCGCAGAAGTCTCGCCGGACCACCGCCGGACCACCGCAGGAACCTCGCCGGACCACCGCAGGAACCTCGCCGGACCACCACCGAAGCATCGCCAGAGTTTCATTGCACCACTGCCTTAAGGTCCAACGTTCAATCCCTACGTCCTGTTGAAGACCCGACGTCCTGCTTAAGGCTCAACGTTCAGTCCCTACGTCCTGCTGAAGACTCGACGTCTCGCTTAAGGCACGACGTTCAGTCCCTATGTCCCGCTGAAGACCCGACATCTTGTTTAAGGCCCGATGTTCAGACCCGACGTCCTACTCAAGGCCAAACCATCAACACCTGATCTTCCAAGTGACACTGGGTCTAACACCTGACTCCTTGTCTCCTACCGCCTACGGTCCTTCTGACCTCTGTCACCTATTACGGTCCGTCCAACCTCCATCACCAGACAACGGTCTTTCAGACTCCAGTCTCCTGCCGACTATGGTCCTCCCGACCTCTGTCGCCTACTATGGTAACTCCGACCTCCATCACCAGACAACGGTCTTTCTGACCCCGGTCTCCTGTCGACTATGATCCTTTTGACCAAACAAACATGTATATGTAACTCCTACAATGTAATGCAATCTATATGATGTACCTTTGCTACATCAATCCAAGGCCTTCTCCCAAGGAAGTGCCTCATTTGTAATCAACTACAAATACTAGTGGATTCATTCAAACTGGGCCAGGCCCCGTGGTTTTTTCCCTTTTAGGGGTTTTCCACGTAAAATGTAATGCAATCATTATGATTTAATTGAATTAAATAGTTTTTATTATGCTTTTTAATACATGAATAGAATTTTTGTCAAGAATTTCCAATTGTTTCAGAATTTAATTAAAAATAAATTAAATTTTCATTATAAAGCCACTCATGTAAAACAATACATTTCAAAGTTAATTAATTCTATAAGATTTATTATTTTTATTAGTTTAATTCTCATAAAAATACAATTAATGAAATTTATTAAACTTAATAAAATAAAATAAATTAAATTGTCATTATTTTTTCTAAGCCTCATGGTGTTCAGTTTTTTGAGATTTCAAGTTTATATTTCTCTCTCTTCTCATTATGATGTACATTGGAAACTTCTATGATCAGCAGCCCTCTACTTCAAAATTTTGATACTTAATATGTTATCACCATAACATCTAAGCCGCCGGTTTCGAGTCGTCATGGTGTTTCGAGCTAATGAAATTGAAGGTTATTTGGATGTTATCATAACTCTTTCTTGTATAAAAACAACTAAAATGTTGGAGAGATTATTTATAGTCCTAATTATTCTACTTGGATGTTAATTAGGCGATCAAAATTTGACAACCGCATCATTGATGTCTTATATTTTGAACCTTGCTTGATTCATGCGTTGAAATTTAGAAAATTATTGATAAAAGATTGCAATATCACTAGTAATAAATCGGACTTCCGCAACACTTTTTATGGTATATTACAGTGGTTTAAACACCTACTAATTTATTTGTAGCGGTTTAGAAACCGCTCCAAATATATTGTAATAGAATTCACTGAAAATGATTTTGCATTGATTTCTCATTAGCGCTGCTACAAGAAGTCTTTAGCATCATTTTTAGCAGGGGATGTTTCAATGATCGTGGTTTGATAATGATGGTGAGATTTTTGTTAAGCAATTGTTTGACATTGATGGTCATGGGATGTTTCAGTGGTGGTGATTGGGTGAAGGTCGAGTAGTGCATGGACCAATGGAGCGTCATGATGCTTCATTGTTTGAGCTCTCTAAATCTTAATCTAAGGGTTCTATCCCACTTCATATAGAGATTTTGAGCTTATTTATAAGTTTTTGAGAGTGACATATCCATAATATTTGATTTGACTTCAAGCATGGGAGATTTTTTATTTATCTCATAGAGATATTTGAATTGACTTCAAGCATGTGAGATTTAAAAATCATTTAGTTATCTAATTAAAACTTTAAAGCTTTCAATTATACTTCAAATGTTTGATTTGAGCTCATATGAACTTAAATTAGATCACTTTTGATACTAATGGCTTCATATAATATTGATGTTTAATTTGAATATAAGTTTGTTAAAATTAGAGTCAGATAGTTCTATTTTATGTTTAATTTTTAAAATTCTCAGTTCGAATATGCATTTAAATTTGTGTCAAATCAAGCCAATTTCTTACAATGTATCACTAGCCAGCATTTTTTTTTTTTTTTGACATCTAGGCCAGTTAAGGCAGGCTCATACGCATATCACATATATAAAATTCAAACCCAAGACCTATTAGTTGATAGTCTAAGCTCCAAATTAATAGATCAAGATGCCTAGCCAACAAATATTGGAAAAGGGGTTGCAATCAATAATAACTAAAATACCTACTCCTGAAACTTGAATCATAATAAGGAATTTGGTGTATTCCAATATGATTTTCAATATGCTTGATTTACATAGGAACAACACATTGAGATGAAGAGTACCACAGGACTTCAAATCATAAATTTCTTGCATATTTTCATTATTTACTCTCACGTTTGGGCATTTTGAGGATCAAGAAGGCCAAATTTGAAAATTGCTCTTCAATAAGTTATAAATTTTGTAGATCTAAGGAAAATTAAGTACTCCTATATGAAATTTAGATTGATAATAATATTATCTATATATAAAAGCTAACTATGCTAGTAAATTATGTGCCAGCTATTAACCGATATAATATAGGGTGTAAACGAGACGAGTCGAGCTCGAGCTTGATCAAAGAGTGTTCGAGCCGAGCTTGACTGTCAAATACCAAGCTTGAGCTTGAACTCGAACTCGAGTCGAGCTCAAAAGACTAGTTCGAGCTCGACTCGTCTCACGTCGAGTGGCTCGTCGAGCTCTGTCCCTAGCTCCGTCGTCGAGCTCCGTCCCGAGCAGGCTAGCAGTACACAAGCTATGTCTTCCTGAGCAGGCTAGCCCTCTATAGCAGCACGCAAGCTTGGTCGTCCTTAGCTCCGACGTCACCCTAAGCTTCGTCGTCATGCCCACTATCATCCCAAGCTCCATCTTTGTCCCGAGTTCCGCCATCAAACAACACACGAGCTCCGTCATTTTAGTTTTCCCCACCTGGCCTTCGATTCGTCCTCCTACCCGCCCAAAAAAAGATTCATTTTCCCACCTGGTCACCTTCACGAGATGAGGTCTATTCGAGCTCGAGCTCAATAAGAAGTCAAGCTCGATCAGCTCGACTCATCGAGCCCGTTGCCAAGTAGAGTCTGAGCCGTTGGATCCATCTTAAGCCCGGGGGAGGAGAATTGCCCCCTTGAAAAAAAAAATTAAAAAACTTATTATATGATTATTTAGATAATTTGTCCAACTTCATCTCTTTTTTTTTTTTTGTATTTCTTACCTAATTTTTTAAACAACTGTCCTCTCCTAAAAGTTTTAAAATATTATGATCTTTAGGCAATTGCCCCCAACATAAATAAAAAAAATATCCTTAGAACTAAAATTTTTTCCGGGGGCACTGTCCCCAGAAATCCCCTGCCGGGGCGCTGCCCCTTGACCCCGCGACCTGACCTGGTAGGTCGAACCCTGCCAGGGGGCGCTGCCCCCTTGGACCGCTCGACATATTTGTGAAACCTACAATGATCAAGGATATGAACAATAGGGGTCGAGCCAACTTCAAGGCAAATAAAAATCTCTATACTTTTTGTCCCTCAGAAAATTAAGGGTGGATCCATCCCTACTCACAAATAGGGGAAAACCAAAAAAAATTTTATATGGGAGCACAAATTAATATTAATCATTAAATTACTCTAAAAATATACTTTTTATTCAATGTAATTACAGATCATAAGATATATTTTTAACAAAAAATTATAAATTATATATTTAAATTAATTAAATTACTATAATATCATAATTTACCAAATTTTAAATTAATTGTTTATTAACTCTAAATTATTTTTATTAGATTAATTTAATATAATGATTCACATTTAATAGAGAAAATTATAATTATAAAGTTAATATAATTAAACTAATTAATTTACTTACTTAAATTTATAAAAAATAATGTATGATGTATCAATTCCCTCCTCCCAAAAACCAGCGGGAGAGAGAGAGAGAGAGGCGGTTGGGGAGAGAGAGGATCGAGCTAATAAAGAGATACCAAGTCAGCCAAAAAAGAGAAAAGCAGGGCTTAGGCTGAGGCGTAGGCGGAGGCGGCGGCCGAGAAAAACTGACTTTTTTAAAAATCAAATTTAATCTTATAACTTAATAATCATATTAGTATAATTAAATGGTCTGATTTTTAATTATAATATAGTGACCACGCAAATCACGAAGATCGATTAAACAAAGCAGCGACGTCCATTCTTCTTATAAATATAAGCCCCCGATTTCCCAAGAAGAACTCATCGCAGCAAACCACTCTTCTCTCCTCTGCCAAATAGCAAAGCAAGAGACAGCTAGAGAGAGAAACATGATCGGGCACATAATCGGTAATGTTTTGGGGCAGGGAACAAAGGTGAAGGGCCATGTCGTCCTCACGGAGAGGAACGCTCTTGGCTTCAACGACTTCGGTGCAACTGTCGTCAATAGTATCCAGGACTTCCTCGGCCAGGAAGTCTCCCTTCAGCTAGTCAGCGCCACCTCCGGCGATTCCAGTGCGTACACCTTCACGACCTGTATCAGCGATTGCCAAACAAGCTCTTAATTTTATTATTTAATCGCATAAGTGCAGTAATGGCGGAGTAATTAATTAGCTAAAATGATTTTTAAAAGCTAAATTTTTTGGGGTGGTGAGTGATGTCGAGCTGAAATTTGAAACCTGTGCAGATAACGATGACAGAGGATTGGTCGGCGAGCCGGCATATCTGGAGCCGCCGCTGATCCCACTCCTTCCTACGGTCATCGCCGCAGAGATAAAATTTGGGGTGACGTTTCACGTAAAGGAAGGAGAAGGGATTCCTGGCGCAGTAATCGTGAAGAACAACCACCAGGCGGAGTTCTTCCTCAAATCGATCACCATCGAGGATTTCCCCGGCAAGGGCCGCATCCACTTCGATTGCAATTCCTGGGTCTATAACGTCACCAAGTACACTTACGACCGCGTTTTCTTCACCAACGACGTAATCGATAAATCAGTCTTTCTTGGTTCTCTTTTCTCTCTCTATCTCTCTCTCTCTCAGATCAAAAGCTTTTTGCTTTGTAGACTTATTTGCCGAAAGACACGCCGGGACCACTGAGGCCGTACCGGGAGGAGGAGCTCCAGCACCTACGAGGAGACGACGTGAGCCGGCAGCTGGAGGAATGGGACCGCGTGTACAACTACGCGTATTACAACGATCTCGGCAACCCGGATCGAATGTTGGGCCTCCGTCGTCCGGTTCTCGGCGGATCAGACAAGTACCCTTACCCTCGTCGCGGCAAGACTGCTCGCCCTCCGACCAAGACTGGTAAGCATAATAACTGAAGGTGTGAGTGTGCGAGAGATCAAAGGTGTTAATTTGATGATTGATTGATGTCGGAGGGAACCTTTGCAGATCCGGAGAGCGAGAGCAGGTTGTGCTCGCTGGATATGAACATCTACGTGCCGCGCGACGAGCGTTTCGGCCACCTTAAGATGTCAGACTTCTTGAGCTACACCATCAAGGCCGTGGCCAAGTCGTTGGTGCCTGTTCTTCAAGCTGTGTTCGACGAGACACCGAACACTTTCGACAGCTACGAAGACGTTCTTAAGCTCTATGAAGGCGGGTTGCCGCTTCCGGATATTCCTCAAGTGCAAGCGCTCATGCAGGCCTTACCTCTTGAGATGCTGAAAAGCATACTCACCCCAGCAACAGGACGGTGCAGTGTTCTCAAGTTTCCCATGCCGCTAATCATACACGGTTAATTGTTCATCTATTTCTTCTCCGTTTTATAAAAAACACTCCTTCACTCTGTTTCTGATGTATTATTGGGTGGCTCTGACTCTTCTGTTCCAACTTTTGAATTTCAAGATGATAAGTGGATATGGAATACTGACGAAGAATTTGCGAGAGAAATGCTGGCCGGAGTGAACCCTGTCGTCATCGAAAAACTCAAGGTATGACTTTGATGGCAAGCTCGGGAAGCAGAGCGCAAAAGCAAAGAGGGCTAACTATTTATCTTTCTTGAAGGAATTCCCGCCAACCAGCAATCTCGATCCCACGCTGTTTGGAGAGCAGAATAGCACGATTACAGCAGAGCATATAGAGAGAAATCTTGAAGGCCTCACAGCAGAACAAGTAACTTCCTTTAATATCCTCTCACCAGTTGTTAATTAGCTGGTTTTACAATTGAGAACAGAGAGTAACTTCGTTTCTGTTTCATTCAGGCACTGGATGGGAGCAGGCTCTTTATCGTCAACTATCATGACGCGCTTATGCCTTACCTTTCACGAATCAATTCAACCTCAAGCAAAATCTACGCCACTCGAACGCTTCTCTTCCTAAGAGACGATGACTCACTCAAGCCAATCGCCATCGAGCTCAGCCTGCCGCATCCGGAGGGTGAGCAGCACGGCGCTGTAAGCACCGTCTACACGCCGGCAGATTCCGGCGTCGAGGCTGCGATCTGGCAACTAGCCAAGGGCTTTGTCGCCGTAAATGACTACGGCGTACACCAGCTCATCAGCCACTGGTGATGAATCCTATTCCCTTGTTTCTCTCCCTCAACCTCTCACTGTTTGCTTACAACTTACAAGTGCTTAATTTGTTTCTTTCCCAGGCTGCGCACCCACGCAGTGATGGAGCCGTTTGTGATCTCAACGAACAGGCACCTCAGCACACTTCATCCCATCAACAAGCTCCTCGTCCCTCACTACCGCGACACCATGAACATAAACGCTCTAGCTCGCCAGGCTCTTATCAACGCCGGCGGTATCATCGAGTTCTCCGTCTTTCCTTCCAAATACGCTATGGAGTTGTCGTCCGTCATCTACAAGAGCTGGAATTTCGCCGAACAGTCCCTCCCCGCCGATCTTTTGAAGCGGTATGACGGCAATCTAAACATACAAAACCAATTGCACAATAGAGATTGGATAATTGCTAACTTAACAAAAGTTGAATCTTTTGTCGCTGATCACTTGCTTTTGTGCAGGGGAATGGCAGTGGAGGACCCATCGTGCCCATCTAAGCTCCAACTCGTGATCAAAGATTACCCCTACGCTGTGGACGGTCTCGCCATCTGGTCGGAGATCGAGTCCTGGGTGACCGAGTACTGCTCCATCTATTACCCAGACGACTCCATCATCCGGAACGACGCCGAGCTCCAATCCTGGTGGAAAGAAGCCGTGGAGGTCGGACATGGCGACCTCAAAAACGAGCCTTGGTGGCCGAAACTCAACTCTATGCCCGAACTCGTCCGTATCTGCTCCACCATCATCTGGATAGCCTCCGCCATGCACGCCGCCGTCAACTTCGGCCAATACCCCTACGGCGGCTACATCCCGAACCGCCCAGGCCTGAGCCGGCAGTTCATGCCGGAAGTCGGCACGGCCGACTACGAGCTACTGAAAACGAACCCCGACAAATTGTTCTTAAAGACCATTACGGGCCAGTTGCAGGCCATTCTTGAGATATCGGTGCTTGAAATTCTGTCGACGCACGCGTCGGATGAACTGTATTTGGGCCAGCGGGCGAGCAAGGAGTGGACCAATAACGCGAAGGCGCTCAATGCCTTGAAGCGGTTCGGATCGAAGCTCAAGAACGTGGAGAAGAGAATTGCTGAGCTGAATAAAAATAAGAGCTTGAAGAACCGTGGTGGCTCGGTTAAGTTAGACTACGAGTTGCTATCGCCCTATAGCGGGCAGGGGCTCACTGCGAAGGGGATTCCTAACAGTATCTCTATCTGATCGATTTGAAGAAGCTGGAGTGATGAGTAGCTTAATTTAGTAGCTTTAGTAGAATAAATAATGGCTATCTGCAGAGTTTAGCAAGTGATTAATTTGCTAAAGCAGTGTAGCAGTACCAAGTTCCAGTGTTCAGGAAAATAATTAAGGGTACCAATCCACTTGAATATTTCGTGAGTTTTTCGGTTTGGTATTTATTTCTGTTTTTCTTTATTAATTAACACTTTATGCGAATTTATCCGTAGAACCGCTACTTTTGACTTGGAATACTTGACTGCAGAGAGTAAAGGACTAGAGAGAAAAAGAAGGAGACTAATTTTTATAAAATGAGTTTAATTATAAAAAATTATGTAAAATTGAGCTTAGAACTTAATTGGCCTATCCATTGATTTGGAAATTGTGCTATATATAATTAGTCACCCATTCAATTATGTATAAATTAATAAAAAAGTATGGGAACAATAAAATTATAGAAATCAAAATCACCAAAAACAAGAATAAGAGTATTATCACTTACAACGATCAAAACACTTAATTGAAGTGACAAACGAAACAGCCATGGAGAGATTTCTCTCTCCCTTTCCTTCTTCCCTTCCTCAACTCCTACCAAGAAATAGAATAGTGGGGAGGGGAGGGTCCTCTCTCTCTCTCTCTCTCTCTCTCTCTCTCTCTCTCTCTCTTTATATATATATAGGGAGTGGATTGCCACTCAGCAGCACATCAGCATCACATGCTCATTTCATAGTTGTTGTAGAGTTGCAGCGCCATCGCGTCAAATTATGAAGCCTTAGCACTACAACCCCTAAAGCTGCAGTGCCCATAAGCACAACATCGCAGCTCTCAACCCATAATTATCATATAATTTTTTTAAATTCATTTTAAACTTTTGAGTTGTTATAGCTAGCCTACTTCGTAATGCTGCAACGACAAGTTTGGAGTTTCATGATACTTCACTACAGGAAAACCTGTTATTACCGGCGGACGTAATCCGCCGGAAACAATGCACAATCCGACGGAACCGTTAGTTTCCGGCGCATGTTCCGGCGCAAATATCTCCGCCGGTTTATGGTGCGTCGATAATTTGTTTCCGACGTATAATTTGCGCCGGAAACATTTTCGGCGCCGTTTCCGACGCATTACCGGCGCATTACCCGGTTTGTTTGCCGACGTGAAGAATATGAGAATTCCGGCGCCTAATGCGCCGGTATTTACCGTCGTATAATGCGACGGTAATTAACGACGGATAGGTCGCCGGAGTTGCGCCATCGAAATTCCACGGTTATTTTACGACGCAATTCTTGCGCCGGTAATTACCGGCGGAATATCCGCCGGACTTGCGACGGTAGTGGCCGACGGATCATATTCGCCGGTACGTACAATACACTTCGTTGTATCGTCTTTTCCGACGGATTACCGGCGCATAATCCGCCGGAAACCTGTAGCATTGACAAAAAAAAAATTGCCTTCCCAGCCAACAATCCCATTTCCACACCTGCAAACCTATCAATTCTAACACATACAAGTTCCACAACAGGTTCACAACAGTTCCACAACTTCACAATAATTTATAACAGTTTCACAACAGTATTAATACTAAAAATCAACTGATAACATCATATTAAAAGTAATTGTCCAATAACATAAGTTCACATAAAAATACAAGTTCATTTCAACTAAATTACACTACTCTGACTCCGTCGACTCCTCCTCAGGTGGAGCTACGTCTTTTCCACTCAATTGCTCCCTCATCTTGCGCATTTCATCCAGCAACTGATTGTGTTGCTCCGTACTTGTTTGCACCTGTGCTTGCAGCTGAGCTTGCCAATCAACTTGTGATTTCCTTACTTGTTCTAGCTCAGCTTGAAGGGCAATTATTTGTTGAGCTTGTAAGGACTCATGCGAACTGGATAGCAGGCTGAGGCTGTATAGCAGGCTGAGACTGTGTAGCAGGCTGAGACTGTGTAGCAGGCTGAGCCGAGGTGGTCTCCTCAGTACGTAGTGACCTATGTGGTCCAATTGTAGTCTTCTTAGTGCGCCTGTTAAAAATATTTTTTATCAACCCTCTATTAGGCTGCTCCTCACCTGAAGCCATCTGCACATAAATAAAAAAGAAATATTAGAAATATGAGTTATAATAGAAATGGAAATTAACGCAGTGCAGTAGCTAAAAAAATGGACTGAAGTAAAATACAGGTAAGTAAAAAAAATGGAGTGCAGTAGTTATAAAAAACAGTGAAGTAAAATACAGGGAAGTAAAATAATTTACCTTATGTTGTTAACTCATCATTTGTTGATTCACTTTCATCAGATGATACACTCCTAGCACAATCAGATTCATCATCACTTTCCTCTATATTTAGATCTACCTCCTCTAACTGCAACTCGCTCTCATTAAATCTGATTTGGTCATCTACATTGATTGGGAGATCTTTTAAATTAGACATAAACTCTTCTTGGTGTGCTGTTGGTATCGTACTGGTTTTCTCAATTACTCCCCTTGGTTTAGTCTTCATAACTACCAGCCAATCCTGTTTGCCTCGTATTCCGCTTGGATAGTTAGCATAATAGACTTGAGTTGCCTGACTAGCAATGATGAAAGGATCAAACTTTGCATATCTCCTAGCCCGCTTTACTTCTGTTATACCGTAAATTGGATGAACTTTCGTGCCTCTATTTGGTACTGGATCAAACCATTCACAATTGAAGAGATACACAATATTCCTCATACCGGGATATTCAACCTCTAATATTTCTTGTAATACCCCGTAGTATTCAGAATCATCGCCTGTATGGGTGTTCCCTCTTACACATACGCCTGAATTTTCTGTCTTCCTACCTTCACACAAATTTTTTGTTTGAAATTTATAACCATTTACCTCAAATATTTGATAGCATTTTACTAATTTATTTGGTCCCCAAGCTAACTCAGATAACCTTGAAAACTGGGAACTGTCTTCAGCGTGTACCTTTAAATGTGACATTGTATCATTGTTACTAATATTAATTGCAGAAATAATTAACTCATTAAGTAAGAATAATTATTCAAAATATACCGTATTTTTGAACCAAGCAGTGAATTCTTTTTCCACTATCTTCTGGACTTCTCCTTTTTCTGATATACTAAGACCATCAATGAACCTCCTACAAATTCATATCTTGAGTTTAGAAAAAAGTATAAAAGAGAACTAAAAATATAACAAAATGAAATCATACTTACTCGAGATACGGCTCAACTTCATCACAATTAAGCAAGATGTACAATGTGATAACTGTCATCTCTTTATCAGTCAAATAACGCACGGTAGTAGCGCCTAAAGGTTCCCCAATTCCACTAAATACAGATATATTAGAGGATTTACCAACATTCTGAGATGTTGAACTTTCACCTGGTTGAGATATTGTTTCAAAATAATACGAGCAAAACTGAGTAGTCTCGTATGTTAAATATGCTTCACAGATAGAGCCTTCGGGTCGTGCTTTGTTCTTAGCGGTCTTCTTAAGTTTATTTAAATATCTCTCAAAAGGATACATCCACCTATATTGAACAGGTCCACCAACCATAGCCTCATATGGTAAATGAATAGGTAGATGCTCCATATAGTCAAAAAAGCCTGGAGGAAATATTTTCTCAAGTTGACACAAAATGAATGGAATTTGCTGCTCCATATGAATCAAATTCTCCACATTTAATTTAGAAGAGCATAAATCTTTGAAAAAGACACTTAACTCGACCAAGGGCTTCAAAATCTGATCTGGCAGATAACTGAAAGCAGTGGATAGTAGACATTGCATGAAGATGTGACAATCATGACTTTTCAATCCAAATAATCTCCCTGATCTTATGTCAACACACCGGCTTAGATTGGAAGAATATCCATCAGGTACTCGTAGAGTCTTCACCCATTCACAAACTGCTCGTTTTTGCTCTAAAGTTAATGTGAATGGAGCTTTTGGTTTGAGAAATTTTCCCGCTCCACCATCCTTCAATTCCAAAGCTTTCCTTCTACAAATCTCCTTTAAGTCCATCCTTGCTTTTATATTATCTTTTGATTTCTCTTTGATGTCCATAACTGTATAGAAAATATTATCAAAAATATTTTTCTCTATATGCATAACATCCAAGTTATGTCTAATCAAGTTTGTTTTCCAATATGGCAACGACCAAAAAATACTTTTCTTGGTCCAATTATGGTAGACATCATATTCCCGCAATCTGAACTCAGCTAATCTTGGAGATTCCATTATGGTGGGCAAGAACTCTACTCTTTCAAAAATTTCTTCACTACTGAATCTTGGTGGAGGAGGAATCATCACCATTTTATTTTTAGTAAAAGCTTCTTTATTTCGCCTGAAAGGATGACTTTGAGGCAAAAACATTCGATGACAATCGAACCAACTGTTCTTCCTGCCATACTTTAAAGTGAATGATTTTGTATTTTCCAAACAATATGGACAAGCTAACTTGCCCGAAGTGTTCCAACCTGAGAGCATACCATATGCAGGAAAGTCACCAATTGTCCAAAGTAATGCTGCTCTTAGTGTAAAATTCTGTTTGGTGGAGATATCATATGTACTTACTCATTCTTCCCATAATAAACTTAAATCATCAATCAGAGGCTGTAAGAATACGTCAATATTTAATTTTGGATTATGTGGCCCTGGAATTATAAGTGACAAAAACATATAAGGAGTAGTCATACATAACTCTGGAGGAAGATTGTAAGGAGTGAGTATCACAGGCCAACATGAGTACGGTGTAGCCGACTGACTGAATGGAGTAAAACCATCTGCGCATAAACCTAATCTGACATTTCTTAGTTCTGCCGCGAATGTGGGATGTGTACGATCAAAGTGCTTCCAAGCCTCTGCTTCTGATGGATGTGTGATAACACCTTCTTGTGGAATGTGATCATTATGCCATCTCATATGTGCAGCAGATCTCATGGATGCATATAGCCGTTGTAGTCTTGGAATTATTGGAAAGTAGAACATCTTACTAACAGACACATCCTTCTGCTTTCTTCTATTTCTAGATTTGGGTTTAAATCTTGGTGCATTGCAATGACGGCATACAGTTTCTGCAATATCTTCTTTAAAGTATAGCATGCATCCATTGACACAACAATCTATCTTTGTGTATGTCAAACCAAGTTTCGAAACTAACTTCTTTGTCCGATATAGATCTGTAGGAATTAAATTATCTGTCGGATTGGTTTCCTTAAGCAGCCCAATGAATTGATTAAAACATTCACGAGCAACATTATATTCAGCCTTGATGCTTAACATCTTCACAGCAACAGATAATTCTGAGTGAGTCGTGCACCCTTTCCAGATTGGTTGCTGTGCAGCATGCAATAAATCATAAAAATTTTGTGCCTCCGTATTCGGTAACTCTTCATAAATTCCAGTTGCATCATGAACTAATTCCTCAAGATTTGGACGGATATTTTCAGCCTTAGCAACATTACTACATGTAGAAGGACCGCATTGATAATCAAATTGTGGCTCATACTCACCATGACAAGTCCAATACCAATACCGTGGCATAAATCCTCTGCGATACAGATCAACAGTTACGTCATCTGGTTCTAGGATCACTAGATTTTTGTGTTTAGAACATGGACATCGAAACTTTCCTTCAGATATAAAGATCGGCAGCTGTTTCGCTTGCTGAATGAAAAAGTTCACCCCATTGATGAATTCATCTGTTAATGTCTTCCGACTTTGAGATAATCGGTTATACATCCAACTTCGTTGATTTCTAATATCCATTCCTATAGCAAATTAATGTCTAGTGATAACATCCATGACTAAAGCAAAAAAGATATTTCAAATTTACCTTCAACTCCCTCTCTAGTCTTATCAACAAGAAGAATATCATCAACAAAAAGCATGCACCAAGGTATATCCTCTAGCAAATGTCTAGTGATAACATCCATGACTAAAGCAAAAAGATATGAAGACTTAAGCTTACCTTCAACTCCCTCTCTAGTCTTATCAACAAGAAGAATATCATCAACAAAAAGCATGCACCAAGGTACATATCCTATAGCAAATTAATGTCTAGTGATAACATCCATGACTAAAGCAAAAAGATATTTCAAATTTACCTTCAACTCCCTCTCTAGTCTTATCAACAGGAAGAATATCATCAACAAAAAGTATGCACCAAGGTATATCCTCTAGCAAATGTCTAGTGATAACATCCATGACTAAAGCAAAAAGATATGAAGACTTAAGCTTACCTTCAACTCCCTCTCTAGTCTTATCAACAACAAGAATATCATCAACAAAAAGCATGCACCAAGGTACATATCCTATAGCAAATTAATGTCTAGTGATAACATCCATGACTAAAGCAAAAAGATATTTCAAATTTACCTTCAACTCCCTCTCTAGTCTTATCAACAGGAAGAATATCATCAACAAAAAGTATGCACCAAGGTATATCCTCTAGCAAATGTCTAGTGATAACATCCATGACTAAAGCAAAAAGATATGAAGACTTAAGCTTACCTTCAACTCCCTCTCTAGTCTTATCAACAACAAGAATATCATCAACAAAAAGCATGCACCAAGGTACATATCCTATAGCAAATTAATGTCTAGTGATAACATCCATGACTAAAGCAAAAAGATATTTCAAATTTGTTGAGTCCAGTAATTAGGTTGTTAAGCCTAAGTAAGTGTCCCAAGGCTACCAAGATGGGGGTGAATTGGTAGTTTTTAAAATTTTAAACCCTCTTAATAATAAAGTTGAACCGAAATAAAATTTTCTTTTAAAGTTAGTAGAAAAATGTTTTTCAACCACAGAGTTGTTAAAACTGAAATTTAAAGTGCGGAAACGTAAAAGCTATAAAGTAAATGACACCAGATTTATAGTGGTTCGGTCTATAACCAGACCTACATCCACTCCTCAGAGGCACCCTCTGAGTATTGCACTAATACCACAAAGTGACTCTCCTTTAGCACCCACAGCAAGGCGGAGAAGCCTGTACAAAACACTCTTTTCACCACTACCCGGTGCGGCAGAGAACCGTCGTCCTTTCACACTCTCCTAGTGTGGGCAGAGAACCCTACGGCTGTTTACACTCTCCAAGTGTAGGCAGAGAACCTTCTTCCTTTCACACTCTCCTAGTGTGGGCAGAGAACCCTCGTCTGTTCACACTCTCCAAGTGTCGGTAGAGAACCGGACCTTCTTGAATGATCTTCTCACAAGAATCTAGAAGGAAGAAAGAAAAAGAGTGAAGAAATCCAATTCCACAAGTAGAGACTCTTACCTTAGCAATCCAAGTGAAGCCTTCTCGCTCCAGTGGTAGGAATCCTCCTTTGAATGCTCTCTTCCACTCTCTTCTTGGCTATTCTCTCAAGAGGCACGAAGATCAAATGACAAAAAGATTGGGTGGCAGTCTAATTTGGACTATTTATATAAAAGACAAGTGAAACCGCCCAAAAACTGCAAATTTTCAATTCTGTACGCAGTGGATCGTCCTGTACGATTCTGGATCGTCCTGGACGATTTTACTTAAACGATCTGAAACGACCCAATTTGTATATGTGTACGAACTGACTTCGTACAGCTGATCGTCCTGTACGAACTTGGTTCGTCCAGTACGAACGGTTATTACAAGGTCGGTTCTAGAAACTGCTGAAAACTGTTCTAAGTCGGTTTATCGTTTGAACGAAAATGTGATCGTCTGGACGAAAATTTTCCTGAGAGCCGATCGTCCTGGACGATTATTTATTTCGTCTGGACGAAAATTTTCCAGAGAACCAATCGCCGCGGACGATAATTTGTTTTCGTCTGGACGAAAATTTTCCAGAGGACTCGTCGCCTCGTACGATGGTAAAATTCGTCTGGACGAAAATTTTACAGAGAACCCATCGCCTGGTACGATAATAAATTTCGTCCTGGACGAATAGGACTTAGAAAATTTTTCAAAGCAAGTTCCTATTCGTTCCAAGTGCTCTATAGGAGATAACTGACAGATCGTCCAGTACGATAAATATCGTCCTGTACGATCAGTATAGAATTTTAAGATCTCCTTATTTGTGTGTGTGAGATTTTATTCACTCAATTACAATCACTCCCTTTCAAAATTAATTCAAAGAAAAGACAAACATCAATTAAACAAAATATCTCATGTTGAATTTGAATTGAACTTTTCGTAGTCTGGAGTCTGATTTTCCTGAAATGTTAGTACACACAAGAGCAAGTGCAAATCTTCTGAAATTGTTAGGAGATAACTATACATTTGAACAATAATGTTTGGAATCATCAAAACTACATAAGTTGCATAAATATAACTCATTCAAATAGCAACTATTCAAACAAAATTTACCTTCAACTCCCTCTCTAGTCTTATCAACAAGAAGAATATCATCAACAAAAAGCATGCACCAAGGTATATATCCTATAGCAAATGTCTAGTGATAACATCCATGACTAAAGCAAAAAGATATTTCAAATTTACCTTCAACTCCCTCTCTAATCTTATCAACAAGAAAAATATCATCAACAAAAAGCATGCACCAAGGTATATCCTCTAGCAAATGTCTAGTGCTAACATCCATGACTAAAACAAAAAGATAGCAAAAAAAAAAATGCAATACCTTGGTGCATGCGAAGTTCGATTGAGAGAGAGGGAGATGCTCGGCGAAGTCCGGTGACCGTCGGCGGCGAAGTTCGATGACCGTCGGCGACGTCAATCTTCGGCCAGCGACGAACGTCGACGGAGGGCGACGAACGGCGACGGGCGAAGGAGGCGAGGTGAGAGAGAGTAGCGAAAAGAATGACGGCCCACAGGGCTCCGATTCGCATTTTAGGGCTTTTAGCGGCGGCGTTTCCGGCGGTACCTCCGCCGGTAATGTTACCGGCGGACAATGCGCCGGATATTTTTCGTTGAGTTTAAATAAGCCGGCGCATAATCCGCCGGAACGGTTTCGTTGAGTTTAGAAGAACGTTTCCGCCGTAATCTGCGCCGGAAATAATCCAGAGCCCTTTTCACCGGCGGTATTTCCGGCGCAATTGGCGCCCGTAACTTTCCGGCGTCGGTTCCGCCGGAAAGAACGCCGTAAACGTTACGTCGCATCATTTCGCCGGAACCTGCGCCGACAATGCCGGCGCAAAAAAATCCGCCAGAAATTCCGACGGTAATCACGTGTTTTCCCGTAGTGCTTCACTATCTTTGTCCAGTTTGTCTGATAGTGTTGCAATGTCGGGGTGTGGAGTGCCATTATGCTCTGCTCTTTGTTTGTCTCTAAACAAACTATAAATCAACACAACGCTTAGGTTCACAGTGTCGCAACGTTGTATGATTGCACGAAATTATAGGGGAAGGACCCCCTTGAGCTTGACCGATGGAATTGAGGTTAGATGCATCAACATAATTCAATTGATCGACTCAATAAAATTCCACAAAGAACTAACAGTCATAATTGTGTACCATGCCAATCTGCTTTGGATAAGCTCATTTATAAACACAACAACTTTTTTTTGAGCTAACACCAACTAAATTGAGTTGACCAAACTTGAAATGGGCCATTCTGATTTGAACCAATTTGAGCTAACTTGAACTCAAACTTTTTGATATTTTAAATTGTACATGTTAGGCTGCCAAATTTTTTATTTTGATAAGATTTGAATAACCACAAGTTGGGTGTTGAATATTATAAAATGATGCCATCACATTGAAGCTAGTCATTATACTTGCTAATATTCATGAAGGGGTAGGGAAAATTAAATAAAAAGAAGGTAAATATTCAATAAACAGCATGGTACGTGGGATGCCACCTCATGAAATTCGGCGTCACTTGGAAGTTGGGCGGAACACTGTCGTCACTTGGAAGTAGAGCAAAATTCTGGCGTCACTAGAAAGTTGGTCAGAATTCTGGCATCACTTGGAAGTCGGACGGAACTCCAATGTCACTTGGAAGTCGGGCAGAACTCCGACATCACTTGGAAGTCGGGCGGAACTCTGGCGGTGGTCGAGGAGGAGTTTCTTCCCTCCTATTCTTCTCTTCTCCTCTTCTTCCTTCTTCTTGCTATCCTCTCTTAAGAGAAATGAGGGGTTATTTATAATTTTTCGAGGATGACATAGACCTTAAATAGGAGGATCAAGGGCAATTGGGGAGTGGTTTGGATGGACGATCAATATTGAATCGCTTGATCGTCGATCGTTCGTCAAACATTTGAAGTTCTTAATGATATCAGAATCTGACGTTCTTGTACTTGTTGGATTCGTCTCGTCAAGCAGCACGAGTTGACTATAAGTATGTCATGTTTGGAAACTGTTTGTTATACAAATTGTGGTTTGAACCTTCCAACAACGCTTCGGGTCTTTGATTTAGACATATTTGGGCTCAGATTGAGTTGAAATTTGTGTCGTTGCGTTTGTATTTTCAAGACGCTCAGTTCGACTATAGGTTTGCTGAAATCGGAGTTCAGATGATCCCAGAATTATTTTTTGAAGTTTCCAACTAATTTTGCCTCGAGATTCATACCTGATCAAGATAATTTTTTTATGACATATCAATTAAGATAACATAAAATGTACAATTAAGATAAATCTGTGAGCCCACATAAGAAAAATCCCAACACTTTAATCATCTATTCAACAATTAATTAAATGTTTTAATGACCTCATAATCAAAATGATCCTGAGCTTATTGGATTTATCTCGACCAAGCATTTGATTTTATTATAAGCATACAATATGGAGATCATTTGATTCGTCAAATGCCCTAAAGTTTTCAAATATGCTTTAAGTGTTTCATTTGGGTTCAATTAAACTTTAATTGTACAACCTTTGATGTTCTTGGATTCACTTGTCGAGACATTTAAAAAGTTTGTTAAAAATGAAAATGGGATGGTCATGAATTTAATTCTAAATATTTTAAATATAAAATAATACATCGAGATTTGTGATGATAGAGTGAACTTTTTAGAGATATCAACTTTTTTTATTTAAGTCTTAAATTAATGCTTTGTGGTCTCAAATATAATTCAACAAAATTTCATCAAATATATATGAATCCAATTGGACATTTAGCCCTATAATAAAAATTCTCAATCTCTTAAGGGTCATTTTTTAGGAATATTTGCACAAATTTTAGGTAGAATTTAAGTTAAATCTTACTAAATGATAATCATTTTTAATCACACATAATCTTAAATCTTGTTTCTCTTTAGTTTTGTCTTAAATTCTAAATTTAGTAACACTGACATTGAGCGGATTTAATAAATATGTAAGTATCGTGCCCTTTTCTACTTCGCATGTCGTTGCTCTTATTGATGTTTTCTCTAACAAGCTTTGATCGGGACATCCAAAACTTTGTTATCATCAAGGTTTTGAGAATCTAGGGGAGAAAACTGACGGTTTTATATTTGATAAGATATATTAAATAAAAATAATTCAATTAGATATATTAAAAAACTTTTTAATTATATTTGATTAATATTAATTAACTAGAAAGATATTCATTTAAATAAATTAGTATTAATTATGATTTAATTGAATTAAATAGTTTTTATTATGCTTTTTAATACATGAATAGAATTTTTGTCAAGAATTTCCAATTGTTTCAGAATGTAACTAAAAATGAATTAAATTTTCATTATAAAGCCACTCATGTAAAACAATACATTTCAAAGTTAATTAATTCTATAAGATTTATTATTTTTATTAGTTTAATTCTCATAAAAATACAATTAATGAAATTTATTAAACTTAATAAAATAAAATAAATTAAATTGTCATTATTTTTTCTAAGCCTCATGGTGTTCAGTTTTTTTAGATTTCAAGTTTATATTTCTCTCTCTTCTCGATCATTATGATGTACATTGGAAACTTCTATGAGCAGCCCTCTACTTAAAAATTTTGATACTTAATATGTTATCACCATAACATCTCAGCCGCCGGTTTCGAGCCATCATGGTGTTTCGAGCTAATGAAATTGAAGGTTATTTTGATGTTATCATAACTCTTTCTTGTCGAAAAACACTAAAATGTTGGAGAGATTATTTATAGTCCTAATTATTCTACTTGGATGTTAATTAGTCGATCAAAATTTGACAACCGCATCATTGATGTCTTATATTTTGAACCTTGCTTGATTCATGCGTTGAAATTTAGAAAATTATTGATAAAAGATTGCAATATCACTAGTAATAAATCGGACTTCCGCAACACTTTTTATGGTCTATTATAGCGGTTTAAACACCTACTAATTTATTTGTAGCGGTTTATAAACCGCTCCCCGCTCCAAATCTATTGTAATAGAATTCACCAAAAAGGATTTTGCATTGATTTCTCATTAGCGTTGCTATAAGAAGTCTTTAGCAACATTTTTAGCAGGGGATGTTTCAATGGTCGTGGTTTGATAATAATGGTGAGATTTTTGTTAAGCAATTGTTTGACATTGATGGTCATGGGATGTTTCAATGGTGGTGATTGGGTGAAGGTCGAGTAGTGCGTGGACCAATGGAGCTTCATGATGCTTCATTGTTTGAGCTTTCTAAATCTCAATCTAAGTTTTTGAGAGTGACATATCCATAATATTTGATTTGACTTCAAGCATGGGAGATTTTTTATTTATCTCATAGAAATATTTGATTTGACTTCAAGCATGTGAGATTTAAAAATCATTTAGTTATCTAATTAAAACTTTAAAGCTTTTAATTATACTTCAAATGTTTGATTTGAGCTCATATGAATTTAAATCATATCACTTTTGATACCAATGACTTCATCTAATATGGATGTTTAATTTGAATATAAGTTTGTTAAAATAGAAGTTCGGATAGTTCTATGTTTATGTTTAATTTTGAAAATTCTCAGTTCAAATATGCATTTAAATTTGTGTCAAATCAAGCCAATTTCTTACGATGTATCACTAGCCAACATATCTTTTTTTTTTTTTTTCTGGGACATTTAGGCCAGTTAAGGCAGACTCATACACATATCACAAATATATAACTCGAATTCAAGATCTCTTAGTTGATAGTCTATGCTCCAAATTAGTAGATCAAGATGCCTAGCCAGCAAATCTTGGAAAAGGGGTTGCAATCAATAATAACTAAAATACCTACTCCTGAAACTTGAATCATAATAAGGAATTTGGGGTATTCCAATATGATTTGCAATATGCTTGATTTACATAGGAACAACACATTGAGATGAAGAGTACCACAAGACTTCAAATCATAAATTTATAGCATATTTTCATTATTTACTCTCAAGTTTGGGCATTTTGAGGATCAAGCAGGCCAAATTTGAAAATTTGTTCTTCAATAAGTTATAAATTTTGTAGATGTAAGGAAAATTAAGTACTCCTAAATGAAATTTAGATTAGTAATGATAATAATATTATCTATGTATAAAAACTATCACAAATATATTCGAAACATTTTAATAAAAAAAAGAGAACTATGCTAGTAAATTATGTGCCAGCTATTAAATGATATAATATAGGGGTGCAAACGAGACGAGTCAAGTTCAAGCACAAGCAAGGGGTGTTCGAGCCAAGCTCGACTGTCAAATACCGAGCTCGTCTATTTATTATATGATTATTTAGGTAATTTGTCCAACTTCATCTATTTTTTGTATTTTTTACATGATTTTTAATGCAACTTCCCCGCCTAAAAGTTTTAAAATATTATGATCTTTAAGAAATTGCCCCTGACATAAATTCAAAAAATATCCTTACAACCAAAATTTGTTCTGGGGGCACTGCCCCGAAAACCCCTGTAGGGGCGCTGCCCCTTGACCTTGCAACCTGACCTGGCAGGTCGAACCCTGCCAAGGGGCGCTGCCCCCTTGGACCCCCTACATATTTGTGAAGCGTACAATGACCAAGGATATGAACAATTAGGGGTCGAACCAACTTCAAAGCAAATAAAAATCTCCACAATTTTTTTCCCTCAAAAAATTAAGGGTGAATCCACCCTTACTCACAAATAGGGATGAAGCCATAAAAAATTTTTATATGGGGCATAAATTAATATTAATCATTAAACTACTCTCAATAATATAATTTTTATTTAATGTAATCACAGATCATAAGATATATTTTTAACAAAAAATTATAAATTTAAAATAATTAAATTAGTATAAGATCATAATATACCAAATTTTAAATTAATCGTTTATTAACTCTAAATTATTTTTATTAGGTTAATTTAATATAATGATTCATATTTAATAAAGAAAATTATAATTATAAAGTTAATATAATTAAACTAATTAATTTACTTACTTAGATTTATAAAAAAAATATATGGTGTATCAATTCCCTCCTCCCAAAAACCAGCGAAAGAGAGAGAGAGGCAGGTGGTGAGAGATAAAGAGAGAGAGAGAGGATAAATTTTTTAAAGAAGCACGATATTTCTTAAAATTAGTTTAAGGAGCCTATTTTAAAAAAAAAGTTAAAAAGGAGCAAAATAGTCAAATCATTTGGCGTATTCTGAATACACTAAATAATTTGATGTATTCTGAATAAGCCACTTAAAAAAAATTGGCATGGAGATAGAGTGTAAAGATCACTTTGCTCTAGGATCGTACAGGACGAAGTTGGATTGTCCCGGGACGATCGGTACAGGTTGTTCAAGAAAACTGTTTTGGCTACATGGTTCGTCGGGACGAAATTTGGATCGTCTGGACGAAAATTCTCCAGAGGACAAGTCGCCGGGGACATTAATTAATTTCGTCTGGACGAAATTTGTCCAGAGCCAGATCGTCCCGGGACGATCGTCGCGATCGTCCAGGACGATCAGTCTGGATATATATAGAAATGAGATATTTTGAAGAGAGAGAAAAGCCCAGGAGAGAGAAAAATGAAGGAAAAAGAAGGAAAAGTGATTTTTGGGCGACTCCGATCCGTTTTCGTCCGTTACTGTAGTTGAAGAAGTTGACCGACTCGAGGTAAGGCACATTCCGCCTTTCTCAATTTTCAGAAACGAAAATTTTGACGAGTTTTCTGTTTGAATATTTGTTTCCGTTAGCGAATTTCGGGTATTATTTTCTTTTGACAAAGGTTTTACCGCGTAACTTTTGGTATGTCTTTGAGATGATGATTATGCACGTTTTGAGTATTTTCTGGAAGATTTTTACCAAATACTTTGGGTTGTACGGTGTTTTAAGCGAAAAATATTTTGTCAGTTCAATGAAAGTCTTACAATGTTGTTGTGAATGTTCTGTGGTAATTTGATGAATTTCTGAATCTGTGAGTTTTGTGTAAATTCCGTATACTGCCGTTATGACGCTGAATTTTCGTACGATTTCTGAAATTTCTGAAACAAGATGATTTGAATATTTGATGTGTATGTGCTATGAAAAATGGAGTTATAAGGGGTCAGAATCCGTCGAGATTCTGTAAGTGTCAGGGAAATGAGCTATAAGGGGCCATAATCTGTTGAGATTCTGTAAGTGTCAGGAGAATGGAGAGATAAGGGGTCAAAATCCGTCGAGATTCTGTAAGTGTCTGGAGAGTATGAAATCTGATATGTGATATGCTATCTAAAATATGACGTTTGATATCTGAAATCTGTTATGTGACTTATTTGATCTATTTTACGAAGCATCTGATATATGTACGATTCTGTTTGTTCTGTGATTTGAAAGCTTCTGTTCTGAATGCTGATTCGACATGACTTCAGTTTCTATGTTTGTTGTGGCTTTACGATTGAATAAGCATTTGTTCTATGCTTTTCGTACGGATATTTTAATGTGAGTTTCTGACGATTTTGATTGGTGATTGATGTCTTGCTGAGCTGTTAGCTCATCCTTGTTTTCTACGTGGTTTTCAGATTATGGGAAAGGGAATGAAGTCTTGGATTAGCTGTCCAGAGTCTGATCTGTGATTAGGTATTTTGCACTTTTGATTTTGTACAGTCATGGCTTATCTGTTTTGTTCCGTTCTCTCTATCAGTAAGCCATGCACTATTTTGTATATAATTATTTTGGAAAACAAAAGAGAAAAGATAGATGAACTGCGCTATATTTGGATGTTTATAGTAGCTCTGTGTTTGTTTTTCTGTCTGTGTTATATTTGGAAGAAAGTTCTGAAATAAATTCCAAAGCTAGATCCTGGATTTGTTGGCTCCGTCGTGGCCCGATACGAGCGGGATCCGTCCCGGTCGGGTTGGGTCGTGACAAGCCTTTTGAGTGGTATCAGAGAAATAGTTTTGGAATTTGGATTGTAAGACAGAGCTATAGGAAGTTATCTGTGAGTCTGTCTGGGATAGGTCTGGTTTGTTTGGATTTTTATTCTATTGTTTTGTGCTTAGTTTTCTGTGTGATCATGGATCTGCCAGACCCAGATATGACAGATGGTCAGAGTGCCAGTCAGGCAACACCAGTGGGTAGTACAGCCCTAGTGGTTGGTGCAGATACACTTTCCCAGTTTGCTACACTGATTGCTCAGATGATGAGTGAGACTCAGAGTAGAGCCTCTACTGTTCGATTTAAAGATATAGATAAACATTTGCAGTTGTTTTTGAGATTGAAACCTCCAAGATTTGAGGGCACTGTTGAGCCCAGAGCTGCTGAAGAATGGTTGAGGAGGTTGGAGAAGACTTTTGACGGTATGCAGTGTCCGTCAGACAGGAAGGTACCGTTGGCTATTTTTCTGCTGGATGGGGAAGCAGAGCACTGGTGGATATGCCAGCAAGAGATGAAATTCCAAGGGAAATTAAATTCTTTGATTACTTGGGAAGAATTTTCTGAAGAATTTCGATCGTGGTTTGTACCTCCTTCTGCACGACAGCAGATGCAGGAGACTTTTCTGAGACTTGTTCAGGGGAGCAGGACTGTGAAGCAGTATGAGGCAGAGTTTACTTCTTTAGCCCGTTATTCTTCCCAGTTGGTGAGTACTTCTGCTGAGAGGTGCTACAGATTTCTGAGGGGACTACGAGATAGTTTGAGGCAGCCCTTGGTGCCCTTTCATATTTCTTATTTCTCTGAGCTTGTGGAGAGAGCTCGTCTAATAGAAAATGATTTGATGGCTACTCAGCAGCGGTGGACTGCGAGTAGGAAGAGATTTGGGGGTGAAACTTTTAGTAGTGGTTCCTCTGGCAAGAGAAGATTTGTTTCTGGAGACTCCAGGAAGAGTGGACAGTCGGGATCCACTACAATTTTTGGTACTGTCGCTACCGGTACGACCAGTTCGGGATCAGTCAGTGGGACACCTGTGTGTCAAACTTGTGGACGACGACATTTTGGCCAGTGCTTCATGACGACTGGTCAGTGCTTTAAATGTGGTCAGCTAGGACATCAGATTGCAGAGTGTCCACAGGCTGGATTTGATAGACGATCTGAGGTTCAATCTGATAGTAGACATGTTGGTTCAGCAGGAAGACCGAGGACTGTTCCTCCACGTACTGTGACTGAAGGATCCTCTGGTGGTAGAGGTGGTGGATCTAGTTCTGTGGCACAGAGACCACCTACTGTTAGTCAGCGGGAGTCTAGTGGCTCAGTAGCTCCAGCTCCAGTTCAGCCTCATGTGTATAGTTTGAGTCAGCAGGAGGCTCGAGACGCTCCGGATATGGTGACAGGTACGATTTATATTTCTGATCATCCCTGTCGTGTTTTGTTTGATTCTGGAGCTAGTCACTCGTTTTTGCCCGAGCGTTGCTTTGATGCTTTGTATATGGATTCTGTTTTACTACCGGTTTCTCTTTCTGTTATTTTGCCGGCTGGAAGTAATTTGATTGCCCGAAAATTTTGTTTTTGTAAGATTAATATTGCTGGTAAGAAGTGGAAATCGAGTTTAATTTTATTGCCGATTTCTTCTTACGACGTGATTTTGAGCATGGATTGGTTGAGTCTGTATGAGGCTCGGATAGACTGTTTGAAGAAGCAAGTGAGTTTGTTAATGGATGGAGAAAGGTGTATATTCCAAGGCTTACGAGGTGTTTTCTCTTGTTTGATTTCTGTATTAGAAGTGAGAAGACTGTGGAAGAATGGTTGTCCGGTATTTTTGGCTTTTGTACGAGATATGAACATAGAAGTGGATTCTATTTCTGATATACCGATCGTACGGGAGTTTTCCGATGTATTTCCTGAAGAGTTGGTTGGTTTACCTCCGGATAGAGATGTTGAGTTCTCTATCGATATTTTTCGGGTATAGCTCCGATATCGAAAACTCCGTACAGGATGGCACCGAAGGAACTTTCTGAGTTGAAAGTTCAGCTCCAGGAGTTGGTGGACAGAGGATTTGTTCGTCCTAGTGTCTCTCCTTGGGGAGCACCAGTACTATTTGTGAAGAAGAAAGACGGAACGCTCCGTATGTGTGTTGATTACAGAGATTTGAATAAAATCACGATCAAAAATAAGTATCCATTACCACGGATTGATGACTTGTTTGATCAGCTTTTCGGCTCTTCTGTATTTTCAAAGATTGATTTGAGATCTGGATATTATCAGGTAAAGGTGAAGGAAGCTGATGTGTTGAAGACAGCTTTAAGTACTCGGTATGGGCACTACGAGTTTTTGGTTATGCCTTTTGGGGTAACCAATGCACCAGCTATTTTCATGGATTTGATGAACAGAGTGTTCAAGGAGTATCTAGATCAGTTTGTGATCGTCTTCATAGACAATATTTTGGTTTATTCTGCTTCTGAAGATGATCATGCTAGACACTTGAGCATTGTATTGTAGACTTTGAGGCAGCATCAGCTATATGCTAAGTTTTCCAAGTGTGAATTTTGGCTGAAGAGCATTTCTTTTTTGGGGCATGTGGTGAGCGGTGAAGGTATCTCTATCGATCTCCAGAAGATTCAAGCTGTTACTGATTGGCCAAGGCCTACTACGGTATTTGAGGTACGTAGTTTCTTAGGCATGGCTGGATATTATAGAAAATTTGTGAAGGAATTTTCTCAGATTTCTACGCCTCTGACGAGACTGACTCAGAAGTCAGTAGCTTTTGTTTGGACATTGGAGTGTGAGACTAGTTTTCAGAAGTTGAAGGATTGTCTGACTTCAGCTCCAGTGTTAGCACTTCCGTCAGGTACGGAAGGATTCCAGGTGTTCAGTGATGCTTCACTGAAAGGTTTGGGATGTGTGCTGCATCAACATGATAGGGTAATTGCTTATGCTTCGAGATAGTTGAAACCATATGAAAAGAATTACCCGACACATGATTTGGAATTGGCTGTAGTTGTGTTTGCTTTGAAGATTTTGCGTCACTACTTGTATGGCGTCAAATGTGAGATTTTTACAGACCATAAGAGCTTGAAGTATATATTCACTCAGAAGGATTTGAATTTGAGGCAAAGAAGGTGGCTTGAGTTGATCAAGGACTATGATCTGACGATTCAGTATCAGCCTATCAAGGCTAATGTGGTAGCTGACGCTTTGAGCAGGAAGTCCTCTAGCATATCAGGTATTCAGTTCACTTCTGATGAGTATCTGATACAAGACATGGAGAGATTACAGTTAGAGGTGATTTCCTCTACTGGTCTGGATTCTGCTATTTTGACTCAGATGAATATCCAATCTTCTTTGGAAGGAAGGATTCAGGAAGCTCAAAAGTCGAATTCTGACTATTTGAAGTTGATTACTCAAATTGAATCTGGTAAGAAACCTGAACTCCGAGTTTCTGATTCTGGTGTTATTTTCTACAAGAACAGGTTGTGGATTCCTGTGTTTGGAGATTTGAGGAAAGAGATTCTATACGAATCTCACCATGCAGGCTATACGATACATCCGGGAAGTGGTAAGATGTACGGAGATATGAAGAGTTTGTTCTGGTGGCCTGGAATGAAAAAGGATGTCGTAGACTATGTTGCGAAATGCGAAGCCTGTCAGTTAGTGAAGGCAGAGCATCATCGACCAGGAGGTCTTTTACAGTCGTTGTCTATCCCTGAGTGGAAGTGGGAGGATGTAACTATGAACTTTGCCATGGGTTTTCCTCGATCAAGGCAAGGACACGATGCCATCTGGGTGATTGTGGATTGATTGACGAAGTCTGCGCATTTTCTTCCGATCAGGCAGACGGATCCGGTAAAGAAGTTGGCACAGGTATATGTGAAGGAGATTGTCAGATTACATGGTGTGCCTAAAGTGATTGTATCTGATCGAGATAGACGATTTACTTCTAAACTTTGGAAGGGTATTCAGCAAGGATTGGGTATGAAGTTATATTTCAGTACAGCTTTTCATCCGCAGACTGATGGACAGTCTGAGAGAACTATTCAGGTACTGGAAGATCTTCTGAGGTTATGTGTTTTGGATTTTAGAGGAAGCTGGGAAGATCATATCCCTTTGATCAAATTTACTTACAATAACAATTTTCAGTCTAGTATTGGTATAGCACCTTATGAAGCTTTGTATGGACGGAAGTGTAGAACTCCTTTGACTCTAACTGAGGTAGGAGATAGACAAGAAATGGGTGCTACATTTGTGGATGAAACTGTTATGAAAATCAGATTGATTAAAGAAAGATTGAAAGCTGCACAAGATAGACAACAGAAGTATTACAATCAAAAGCACAGATTTATAGAATTTCAAGTTGGTGACTTTGTGTATATCAAAGTCAGTCCGATGAAAGGAGTCAGCAGATTTGGAAAAGTGAGTAAGCTCAGTCCACGGTATGTTGGACCTTTTGAAATCCTTGACAGGATTGGTAAATCTACTTACAGATTGTTGTTATCTGATCAAATGTCTGATGTGCACAATGTTTTTCACGTATCCTCTTTGAGAAAGTGGATATCTGATTCTGATAAGAAGTTGTCTGCTGATGAGGTTGAGATTCAGGAGAATTTGCAGTATAAAGAAGAACCTGAGAAAATTTTGGCTACGATGTTCGTAAGTTAAGAAATAAACAGATTCCTATGGTTAAAGTTTAGTGGAAGCATCGAACAGCACGAGAAGCGACTTGGGAGAAGGAGTCTGACATGAGGCAGTCATATTCGTATTTGTTTTGACTGCGTTTCGGATTGGCAATGTCGAGGATGACATTTTTCTGAAGTTGGGGAGATTGTAAAGATCACTTTGCTCCAGGATCGTCCGGGATGAAGTTGGATCGTCCCGGGACGATCGGTACAGGTTGTTCAAGAAAACTGTTTTGGCTGCATGGTTCGTCGGGACGAAATTTGGATCGTCTGGACGAAAATTCTCCAGAGGACAAGTCGCCGGGGACGTTAATTAATCTCGTCTGGACGAAATTTGTCTAAAGCCAGATCGTCGCGATCGTCCAGAACGATCAGTCTGGATATATATAGAAATGAGATATTTTGAAGAGATAGAAAAGCCCAGGAGAGAGAAAAATGAAGGAAAAAAGAAGGAAAAGTGATTTTTAGGCGACTCCGGTCCGTTTTCGTCCATTACTGTAGTTGAAGAAGTTGACCGACTCGAGGTAAGGCACATTCCGCCTTTCTCAATTTTCAGAAACGAAAATTTTAACGAGTTTTCTGTTCGAATATTTGTTTCCGTTAGCGAATTTCGAGTTTTTTTTTTTTTGACAAAGGTTATACCGCGCAACTTTTGGTATGTCTTTGAGATGATGATTATGCACGTTTTCAGTATTTTCTGGAAGATTTTTACCAGATACTTTGGGTTGTACGGTGTTTTAAGCGAACTGTAAATTATTAAGATGTTGAAAAATGTTTTGTCAGTTCAATGAAAGTCTTACAATATTGTTGTGAATGTTCTGTGATAATTTGATGAATTTCTGAATCTGTGAGTTTTGTGTAAATTCCGTATACTGCCATTATGCCGCTGAATTTTCGTACGATTTCTGAAATTTCTGAAACAAGATGATTTGAATATTTAATGTGTATGTGCTATGAAAAAAGGAGTTATAAGGGGTCAGAATCCGTCGAGATTCTGTAAGTGTCAGGGAAAGGAGCTATAAGGGGCCAGAATCTGTTGAGATTCTGTAAGTGTCAGGAGAATGGAGAGATAAGGGGTCAGAATCCGTCGAGATTCTGTAAGTGTCTGGAGAGTATGAAATCTGATATGTGATATGCTATCTGAAATATGACGTTTGATATCTGAAATATGTTATGTGACTTATTTGATCTGTTTTACGAAGCATCTGATATATGTACGATTCTGTTTGTTCTGTGATTTGAAAGCTTCTGTTCTGAACGCTGATTCAACATGACTTCAGTTTCTATGTTTTTTGTGGCTTTACGATTGAATAAGCATTTATTCTATGCTTTTCGTACGGATATTTAGGGGTGTCAATTTTTGACACGACACGAAACACGACCCGAACCCGACCCGAAAAAATCTGGGTTCGGGTCAACCCAAACCCGAAACGGGTCGGGTTCGGGTTGAAAAAATCACCCCGTTTTAAAAATCGGGTCGGGTTCGGGTTGACACGGAAACACGAAATTGACCCGAAAGTGACACGAAAACTCATATTTGACCCGAAAATCCGAGTTTGACCCAATTTTGACCCGAAAATGAAGATTGACCCAAAAACTAGCAATTTTGGGTCAATTCCGTGTCATTCGTGTCGGGTCGGGTTGACTCGAACCCGAATCGGGTCGGGTTCGGGTCCGAAAATCTGACCCGTTTTTAAAAACGAGTCGGGTTCAGGTTGACTCGAACAGTGCCGGGTCAGTTCCGGGTTCGACCCGAACCCGACCCGTTGACCCGAATTGACACCCCTACGGATATTTTGATGTGAGTTTCTGACGATTTTGATTGGTGATTGATGTCTTGCTGAGCTGTTAGCTCATCCTTGTTTTCTACGTGATTTTCAGGTTTTGGGAAAGGAAATGAAGTCTTGGATTAGCTGTCCAGAGTCTGATCTGTGATTAGGTATTTTGCACTTTTGATTTTGTACAGTCATGACTTATCTGTTTTCTTCCGTTCTCTCTATCAGTAAGCCATACACTGTTTTGTATATGATTATTTTGGAAAACAAAAGAGAAAAGATAGATGAACTGCACTATATTTGGATGTTTATAGTAGCTCTGTGTTTGTTTTTTTGTCTGTGTTACATTTGGAAGAAAGTTCTGAAACAAATTCCAAAGTTAGATCCTGAATTTGTTGGCTCCGTCGCGACCCGATGCGAGCGGGATCCGTCCCGGTCGGGTTGGGTCGTAACATAGAGAGAATGTGAAAGAGTGAGAGAGAGAGAGAGATAGAGAGAGAGAGAGAGAGATAGGGAGGGGAAAAGAGAAAGGGGGGAGAGAGAGGGCCATGGCATTCAAAAATAAGAGAGAGAAAGAGAGAGATGAATGATGTACTTTTTTATATATAATATTATGTAAATATTATTTTTAATATTAGTAATTTATTTTATTAAATAATTATTTATAAAAACTTTTTAATTAAAATAATTAAGTATAAAAATAGTTTTTTATTAAATTTTTTAGGCCATTTAATATAAATGTAATGAAAATGAAAATAATATTTAATTACATTTTTATTCTATTTTTATAAAAATTTTATTAGAATAAAATTTTAAAAGCTTTTGTAATAAATTAGTAATATTAAAAATTCAATAGAATATATTTTATTAAATTATTTATATTAAAAATAATATTTATTTATATTTTTAATTTTTATCAATATTTTATTAGAATGAAAATTTAAAAGATTTTGTAATAAATTAAATTACTTAAGTAGATGTAATAGGGATGAAAATTTCATCCTAATAAAAATTTGATAAAAATACGTTGAAAATATAATGAAAATTTTAATTAAAAATATATTGTTTATTCTTGGTTAGTTTAATTAAAATATTTTTTAAAAATAATTATTTAACAAATTAAATTGCTAATATTAAAAATAATATTTATATAATATTATATATATATATATAATACCTCACCCATCCCTCTTCCCTCTTCTATATTATTTAACTAATTATTTTAATTAAAAAAAATTTATATATAATTATTTAATAAATTAAATCACTAATATTAAAAATAATATTCACATAATATTATATCTATACTACTATTATAATAGGGGCTTGAGTTTCCTTCCTCCAGCGAATCTTATTCATCCATTCTACTTATTTTTTAATTATCTTGGCCGTCCATTCTATTAAAAATATTTAATAAATCAAAAAAATTCACATTAAATATCAAAATATATAATAATTACTAAATTAATTACTTCTTAAATTTACTATCTCAATTAATATAATTTTTATTATTCTTCAAATCCCCTTCATATTCCACCTAAATTAATTACTTCTCAAAAACCCGCTTCATATTCCACCTAAATTTAAATAGTTTTATGTTTCAAATCTATTATCCTACTTTATAAGTGTGGCTTGGGAATCTACCCATAGCAAATCTGGATCGTTCATCTTTAAATTATAAATTAATCTATAACGTTCATTATAAACAATTCATATTCCTAAAAATTAAAAGCTCTATTACCACTTTTCATATATCAAATGTACGGCCAACAGTTAATCTATAATACTAATATAAAATAAGCTTGAGTTTCCTTCACATCAAATCTTGACCATCGATTTTAATTAATTTTAATTATTCAAATCAAATCCCAACCTTTCATTTTAATTTTTATAATTAGAATTATTTTATTAATTCTATACTACTATTAATTCCTCATTTACAACCTTATTACGCATAAATTAAAATTATATTATGCATTAAATTGAATTCTATAGCGTTATGCATTGAATTTAATTATACATTAACAAACTTTTTGCTGCATTTACATTTACAGCCGAATCCCTCATGTATAGCCTTATGTATTGAATTGAATCCAATATTTACATATTTTACTAATAAAGTCGCAGATGGGGAACGAGGAACGTTTTTTTTTAAGATTTATTTGCATTAGTTGAATAGTCAGTCGCAGATTGTTTGGAATTTGTACGGGCTTTTTAGTACAGCCTTTTACATTTACAAGCATTTAGATTCATGTCCTTTCGGTTACCCCATTTTCTACCATTCATATACTTTGAACCTTTACTGAGCTCTACTACTCCCGGAGAAGATGAAGAGGCAAATGGGGAAGATCAATCATTCGTGTACACTTATAAATTGCCATAAGATCCTTCAATCTCCTATTTGTCCTCCTCTATAATCTTCAGCTCCCAAGTGAAATATTTTTAACTCCCAGTTTCAAAATTTGAATCCGACTATGATGAAAATTTGGTATACCGACAGCCAAAGAGGGATCTAAGCCTTCTACTCCATCTAGCCAAAGAGGGATGTTAGCCTTCTACTCCATCTAGCTAATGTATGTAAATTGTTATTATTTTATGTGTTCAACCATTGTGTTGTATGCTTTAATTAATTTTGTTCATGAGCTATCTTTGCCTTGTAAATCAATGCTTGTTTATTCAAGAAATGTTGGCGCTGCTCTTGGAATTTTGGAGGATTCATGAAGGCTCGGTTAGTATTAGTCTTTTTTTCTGTGAAATCCATAAAAAAAAAAAATGTAAAAAAAGGCAAAGAATTCTTCGAATCAGGCCCCAATAAGAATTCTTCCAGATATTTATTACCAATTTTGATTGGTCTTAATGCAAGTTTTTCTATAAGTCAATTTTATAATAATCAAATTTATATAACAAATCCACCGTGCATTATAACCTCCAAATGTCTCATTTATTTTTCATACATTACTTTTTGGTCTTAACTAATTTGTATAAATGATTTATCCCATTATTGAAGAATTCTAGAAACTGGATAATATTACAAACTTAAATTAACCAATACAAATCTTTAGATATGATCATAAACCATTCATTTTTTTTTTTTTATCACAAATCATGCATAAGTATTATATTTTGACCTTCCATTTATTCAACAAAGAACCGTTTTATCAAAATAATTTTCTAAAAGAGATTACATCAATTTTTTTCTGATTAGCATTCTAGATTGTTTATCCTATTATTTATCAAATTGTAAAATATATAAATTATATTTTATTAACTATTATTTCATAAGAATAACTCTACTTTTTCATTACTATTATAATTACTATAAATACTTTTACTAATAAATTCATTCATTCATATGATCATTTTTAATGCATATTTTTACTCACACGCATCCGTTCAACTATTCATTTAAGCAAATTAAGGATTCGTTAAATCTAAACATATTGTTTGCAAGTTATATAAGTCATACACGATGCTGAATTACCGTTCATATAATTTGGAATTGAATAAAGTATGACAAAGCTGCATCTAACTCTGACGCCAAAAACACATCTCTAGAAATGTTAAAGCTCATACTCATAGGAATATGGGATGTTTAAAATGAATTTCTTCTGCTATAACGAAGAATCAAGATTGACCAAGTTCCTTGCACTGATTCTAGCTGGATCTATGAGAATGCCATACTAAAAGTTCCAATATGCTTATCTCGTAAGGGAGTTTCAGGGAATAGGTCTCTTGACTCTTTTTAACACATCAAGGCAATGACCTCTTCTAAGTTGACAAACCATTATGTAGAAATATTGCAATCAAGGAATTAATACAACATCTAATAATAGTGATGTGATATTTTTTTTTTTTCTTAAAAAAATTTTGAAGATGAAAATTAAAAGTGATGTGATATTTATTTATTTAGGTAAAGGTGACTAGGTTCTCATATGATCTTGAATAAATTTAATTGATTCTCAAAATTTACCTTTGTCTGAGCCATACATTATTTTTTTCAACTTTTGTTGAGGTTGTTATTCTATAAATAATAAAACACAACTTATCATATTTAATTATGAATAAATTTTGTTCTATCCTGACATAAAATTACTCAGTTTTCTTTGAATCAATTTTTTCTTGTTTGATTTTGTCTCTTTTTTTTTACTTTAATTTCATCTCTTTTTTTGGATTTTATTTTTTTCATCTCTCCAATTAATTAAATCAATTGGAGAGCATTCTCTAACTATCTTAAACATTTTTTTTGTGTGTCTACTAACTAATGTTATGGTTTATGTTTATGTTTTAATATATTTATATAATATCAGCATATTATTTCTTTTTATTTGTTTGTATTTGTATTTTTTCATGTATAATTTTCTCATAATAAAGACACAAATTTTGGTAGGTCATCTTCTGCTATTGAGTGTTGTTATTCAACTATTCTCTTTTTATAATATTTTTTTTTTATTTTTAGAATTTTATTCATGTGCACCATATACAAATGCATTGACAATCTTTAGATATGATCTTGATGAATTTTTGTCATTCTTATATTTGAAACTGATCATGATTTATTAGTAATATCAAAGCTTTAGATTAGGAGGAAGTAGAAAGAAAGAAGATGCTGATGGTTAATGTTTAGAATGATGAATTCACTGGTCTTAATGATTTCAACTTTTGGACGGTACAAATAAAAGCATACATTGTTTAATTATCATTGGGTAAGTATAAGATATTATTTTTAGTCATATCATATTTTAATTTTTTTAGTAAGTTATATAGTAAACTCTTTTATGGATATTAGATAATTTTATATCATCTAGATTCTTAACTTCTAATATCAAATATTCAGATATGTGTTTGTCTTAAATGTTAATGGAGCTAATCTTGTTAAACATTAAATTCTTGCAGTTTCTCACAAAAGGTTTCATAATTTAACCTCATTTTCAATTATACATCAATCTTGAATTCCTAATGTACTTAACTTTATTTTCTTAAATTCTCTATGATATATGTTACTTTTAGAAAGATGGATAAAGTTAAGTGACCACATAACTTTAAGCTTGATTCAGATTTACAAATATAAAGTCTTCCAATTTGAGTGATGCTTCTAGATCATACCATACATATAAAGGATGTCTTTACAGGGTGATGATATCTTATCATTTTTCTCTCTATAATGGTTCCATTTGCATATATATATTTTTAATAGAAATATTGTATTTTTTTCCTTTTTTCTTCATTTAACAATTTCTATCTTTCGTGACTGGTTGGTAGACTTATGATTATGATAATCAAGCTATTTTAATTATATAATGTTAGCATTTGAAGCTACTAATTGTAGTAAGATCACCAACACAGAGGATAAATTATGGGTAGCTTGGTTTCTCTTCTCATGCAATCGACGCAGTGTCATCCATCAAATGTTTGTTATTATTTATGATGAGGCCTCCAAATAGAATATGTAAAATTTGTTTAGGGTTTAGGGTTTAGGGAACAAGAATAAACTTTATAAAGCTTGGCTCATTTATACTTCAAATTGTTCAAGTTATTCATTAATACTTATCCTTGTCCGAACTATATTGGATTTTCATGCTCTTATCATTATCCCAAGTAAACATTTTTACAAAAAATTTCCTGAATTTTTTGTGGGGGAAGATCTATTGACTCTATTGATAGAAAATTTTTCATATATAGTTATACAACAATCAAAATATGATTAGTCATTAGACTTTGAATTTTCTTTATGTTGAATTTAAGGATTGATTGAACCTTTTTATATGATATGAATGTTTCATTATTGTTAAATGGTTCAAATCTTATTTTCAAATTTTCTTATTTTTATTTTTTAAAAAAGTAATATAACAAGTCTTATTGGCTTCCTACTGCTCTAAGGCTTTTACGTTTGAAATGAAGCGCTTTATTAGTGTATGTTGAGTTGTGATTCAACTTTTACATGATATGGAAATGGATTTTCTATTATTGTTAAATGATTCAAATCTAGAGATAATATTATACAAAAAAAAATTTAAAACCGCAAATGCATGTCCAAAGATCGGATGAAAAAGATGAGGGTTTTTTTATTTTTTTTCTTATAATTAATGTGTTTTTTTTTAATGTGTCAATAAATTATAACAATATTCTATAATTTATTTTTCGGATTTTATTATAGTATTTTTTTTCTATAAAATCACTATTTTTTATTCACAGAAAAATAATCATAATTGTTAATATTTATTATAACTATCTTAAACTTTTTTTTTTGTCTATTACCTAACATTATGGTTTCTATTTTTTTGGTTTTAATATATTTATATAATGTTAGCATATTATTTCTTATTATTTATTTGTATTTGCATTTTTCAATGTATAATTTTTCTCATAATAAAGAAAAAAAATTTGGTAGGTCGTCTTCTGCTATTGAGTGTTGTTATTCACGTGTTCTTTTTTTTTAATATATATTTTTTATTTTTAAAATTTTATTAACGTACACCATGTGCAAGTGCATTTATACTAGTATATATAAGTACACCATTCATCTCACTCTTTCTCTCTCTTGTTTTTTTAATACCGTGGCTCTCTCTCTAAATTTTAAGAAGCGGCATGCAATTTGGTAGATTTAGTAATAAGAGCGTGATTCGGTGGAAATTTAAAAACGAGCAAACAAGCCATATCTTTTGGCGCATTCATAGAATAGTGTTAAATTAATTTTTTTTTTAAGATTATAAAAATATATGAAATATTATAAATATTAAAATACCGTTCATGTATATAAAGTATATGATAAAGTGTAATAATCTAATTTAATGAGAAAATGAATTTGTAAAATTATTAATTTTAAAATAGTTTCCAGAATTGTTTAAATAAGTGAGCTGTTGGTAAAACCGTAAAATGATTATTGTGCTGTGAGGTATTGGAATTTTTATTGCGTCCTCCCACCTGACGTAGAGATACGTCCTCCCACCACTAAAAAACTGGGTTTTTGCTCCGTATTGCTAGCTATTATTTGGTATTAACGAAAAATATCATCATGTGAAGACCAATACCGAGCTATACCGAGCAATACAAAAAATACCTAGTTTTTCCTAGAAAAAATTCGGTATTGCTCGGTATAGCTCGGTATTGCTCGGTATAGCTCATTATAACTTGTTATTGGTCTTCACATGATGATATTCTTCGTTAATACCAAATAATAGTTAGCAATACCGAGCAAAAACTGAGTTTTTTATCGGTGGGAGGACGTATCTCTACGTCAGGTGGGAGGATGTAATAAAAATTTGAGGTATTGAGAGTAGTTTGTAATCATTTTTTTTCTTGAAAAATAGAGCTGGCCTATTATTTTTTATGAATTAACGATGAAAATTGAATGGATTATAAAGATTATAAGAAAAATTAACTTCATGAAATTTCAGGAATATATATTTTATTTAATATTTCTAAAAAAATTTAGAATAAATACATATATTATTTAATATTAAAAGAAATTATCTTGTAATAATTAATTTTTTTGAAGTAAATTTAATAGTCATGAGTAAATAAATCATGTTGATAATAAATTATAAATATTAACTTTTAGTATTTTTCAAAAAAGCTAGTTGGAAATTTCGAAGATTAAATTCAGGAGCATCTGAACTCCGATTTCAGCGAGCTTATAGTCAAACTGAGCGTCTTGGAAACACGAACCCAATGACACCAAATTCAACCCAATCCGAGCCCAAATGGGTCCGAATCAAGGACCCGAAGCGCTGTTGGAAGGTTTGAATCATAATTTGAGTTACCAAACGATCTTCGATTTTAACGAGCTTATACTCGAATCGAACGGCTCGACGAGACGAATCCAACGAGCCGAATATAGCCGAATTCCGACACTCGAATCTTTTATCTCATGTTTGTGTGCTGAATATTCGTACAACGCTCAGACGTAAACTTACAAACTCTACCGCCGCGTATATTCTAGCCCGCAACAATATTTATTAATTATTGACTTTTTTACAATATTAAAACTATTCTCTTAATTTTTTTAATATATTTAATTAATCCTCTAACTATACTTTTTTTACAAAACTATTTTAAAATTAATAATTTTACAAATTCATTTTCTCATTAAATTAGATTATTACACTTTATTATATACTTTATATACATGAACGGTATTTTAATATTTATAATATTTCATATATTTTTATAATCTTTTAAAAAAATAAATTTAATACTATTCTATAAATGCGCCAACAGATATGGCTTGTTTGCTCGTTTTAGAATCGCCCTCTCTACCCCTCTCTATCTCTCTCTCACTCTTTCACATTATCTCTGTCCATGCTAATTATTTTTTTTACTGAATACACAGAATACACCAAATTATTTAGCGTATTCAGAATACTCAAAATGATTTGACTATTTTACTCCCTTTTAAATTTTCTTTTAATGAGTTCCTTAAACTAATTTTGACAAATATCGGACTTCTTTTTAAAATTTGGCCGGATAGAGATAGGGGTGTAAACGAGTCGAGTCGAGCTCAAGCCAGGGGTTGTTCGAGTCAAGCTCGACTCTCAGATACCGAGCTTGAGCTAGAGCTCGACTCGTTTCGCTATCGAGCGGCTCGTCGAGCTCAATTCGAGCTCGCATACTCTCATTCGCTGTCGTGCAGACGTCGTCGCGTTCGGGTTCGTCGTCGTCATCCCTCGTCACGTCGTAAGCGTCCGACGTCCGCGTAACAGGTCGTCACGTCGTCACGCCGTCGATCAATCGGGTTCGTCGTCACGTCGTCACGCCGTCATGCCAGCATCCTAGCTCGGGTTCGTCATCGTCACGCCAGCGTCCGGCCGCCGCAATCGTCACGTCGTCACGTAAGCATCCGGCCGCAATCGTCACGTCGTCACGTAAGCGTCCGGCCGCAATCGTAGCGTCGTCACGCCAGCGTCCGCGAAACAGGAAGTCTAGCTCCGATTCGTCGTCGTCGTTCGCCGCAATCGTCACGTCGTTAGCGTCCCGCCGGCGTCAGCTGCCTTCAATGTTTTGAATGAAACTGCATCGCCGTCGTGTTTAGAATTTCCGATTTCCCGCTCGCGAGCTCCGCCATATGGATTTTCCGCTCACTATTTCGATTTTCCCCCGCTAGCTCCGTAATCGAGCGGCTCGACGAGCCATCGAGTCCATCAATCGGCTGTTCGAGCTCGAGCTCGAAATTGTGTTCGAGCTCGACTCGCGAGCTCGATAAGCTCGGCTCGTCGAGCCTATTATCGAGTCGAGCTCAAGCCGGCTTGACTCGGTTACACCCCTAGATAGAGATAATAAAGAGATACCAAGTCAGCCAAAAAAGAGAAAAGCAGGGCCGAGGCTGAGGCGGAGGCCGAGAAAAACTGACATTTTTAAAAATCAAATTTAATCTCATAACTTAATAAATTAAATGGGCTGGTTTTTATTTATAATATAAATAGTGAGCACGCATATCATGAAGATCGATTAAACAAAGCAGATAAGTTCAATCTTTGCAGAAATATAAGCCCCCGCATTCCCCAGCAGATATCATAGCAGCAAACCACTCCTCTCCTCTGCCAAATAGCAAAGCAAGAGATAGCTAGAGAGAGAAACATGATCGGGCACATAATCGGTAATGTTTTGGGGCAGGGAACAAAGGTGAAGGGCCATGTCGTCCTCATGGAGAGGAACGTTCTTGACTTCAACGACTTCGGTGCAACTGTCGTCAATAGTATCCAGGACTTCCTCGGCCAGCAAGTCTCCCTTCAGCTAGTCAGCGCCACCGCCGGCGATTCCAGTGCGTACACCTTTCACGACCTTCGTATCAGCGTTTGTCGAACAAGCTCTTAATTTTATTAATTAATCGCATGTGCAATAATGGCATAGTAATTAATTAGCTAAAATGATTTTTAAAAGCTAAATTATTTGGGGTGGTAAGTGATGTCGAGCTGAAATTTGAAACCTGTGCAGATAACGATAACAGAGGATTGGTCGGCGAGCCGGCGTATCTGGAGCCGCCGCTGATCCCACTCCTTCCTACGGTCATCGCCGGTGAGATAAAATTTGGGGTGACGTTTCACGTAAAGGAAGGAGAAGGGATTCCTGGCGCAGTAATCGTGAAGAACCGCCACCTGGCGGAGTTCTTCCTCAAATCGATCACCATCGAGGATTTCCCCGGCAAGGGCCGCATCCACTTCGACTGCAACTCCTGGGTCTATAACGTCACCAAGTACACTTACGACCGCGTTTTCTTCGCCAACGACGTAATCGAAATATCAGTCTTTCTTGGTTCTCTTTTCTCTCTCTGTCTCTCTCTCTCAGATCAAAAGCTTTTTGCTTTGTAGACTTATTTGCCGAAAGACACGCCGGGACCACTGAGGCCGTACCGGGAGGAGGAGCTCCAGCACCTACGAGGAGACGACGTGAGCCGGCAGCTGGAGGAATGGGACCGCGTGTACAACTACGCGTATTACAACGATCTCGGCAACCCGGATCTAATGTTGGGCCTCCGTCGTCCGGTTCTCGGCGGATCAGACAAGTACCCTTACCCTCGTCGCGGCAAGACTGCTCGCCCTCCGACCAAGACTGGTAAGCATAATAACTGAAGGTGTGACTGTGCGAGAGATCAAAGGTGTTAATTTGATGATTGATTGATGTCGCGGAGGGAACCTTTGCAGATCCGGAGAGCGAGAGCAGGTTGTTCTCGCTGGATATGAACATCTACGTGCCGCGCGACGAGCGTTTCGGCCACCTTAAGATGTCGGACTTCTTGGGCTACACCATCAAGGCCGTGGCCAAGTCGTTGGTGCCTGTTCTTCAAGCTGTGTTCGACAAGACACCGAACACTTTCGACAGCTACGAAGACGTTGTTAAGCTCTATGAAGGCGGGTTGCCGCTTCCGGATATTCCTCAAGTGCAAGCGCTCATGCAAGCCTTACCTCTTGAGATGCTGAAAAGCATACTCACCCCAGCAACAGGACAGCGCAGTTTTCTCAAGTTTCCCATGCCGCTAATCATACACGGTTAATTGTTCATCTATTTCTTCTCCGTTTTATAAAAAACGCTCCTTTTTCACTCTGTTTCTGATGTATTATTGGGTGGCTCTGACTCTTTTGTTCCAACTTTTGAATTTGAAGATGATAAGTGGATATGGAAGACTGACGAAGAATTTGCGAGAGAAATGCTGGCCGGAGTGAACCCTGTCGTCATCGAAAAACTCAAGGTATGACTTTGATGGTAAGCTCGGGAAGCAGAGCGCAAAAGCAAAGAGGGCTAACTATTTATCTTTCTTGAAGGAATTCCCGCCAACCAGCAATCTCGATCCCACACTGTTTGGAGAGCAGAATAGCACGATTACAGCAGAGCATATAGAGAGAAATCTTGACGGACTGACAGCAGAACAAGTAACTTCCTCTATTATCCTCTTACCAGTTGTTAATTAGCTGGTTTTACAGTTGAGAACAGAGAGTGACTTCGTTTCTGTTTCATTCAGGCACTGGATGGGAGCAGGCTCTTTATCATCAACTATCATGACGCGCTTATGCCTTACCTTTCACGAATCAATTCAACCTCAAGTAAAATCTACGCCACCCGAACGCTTCTCTTCCTGAGAGACGATGACACTCTCAAGCCAATCGCCATCGAGCTCAGCCTGCCGCATCCGGAGGGTGAGCAGCACGGCGCTGTAAGCACCGTCTACACGCCGGAAGATTCCGGCGTCGAGGCTGCGATCTGGCAACTAGCCAAGGGCTTTGTCGCCGTAAATGACTACGGCGTACACCAGCTCATTAGCCACTGGTGATGAATCCTATTCCCTTGTTTCTCTCCCTCAACCTCTCACTGTTTTCTTACAACTTACAAGTGCTTTGTTTCTTTCCTAGGCTGCGCACCCACGCAGTCATGGAGCCGTTTGTGATCTCAACGAACAGGCACCTCAGCACACTTCATCCCATCAACAAGCTCCTCGTCCCTCACTACCGCGACACCATGAACATAAACGCTCTCGCTCGCCAAGCTCTTATCAACGCCGGCGGTATCATCGAGTTCTCCGTCTTCCCTTCCAAATACGCCATGGAGTTGTCGTCCGTCATCTACAAGAGCTGGAATTTCGCCGACCAGTCCCTCCCAGCCGATCTCCTCAAGCGGTACGACAGCAATCTAAACATATAAAAGCAATTGCAGAATTGAGATTGGATAATTGCTAACTTAACAAAAGTTGAATCTTTTGTCGCTGATCACTTGCTTTTGTGCAGGGGAATGGCAGTGGAGGACCCATCGAGCCCATCTAAGCTCCAACTCGTGATCAAAGATTACCCCTACGCTGTGGACGGTCTCGCCATCTGGTCGGAGATCGAGTCCTGGGTGACCGAGTACTGCTCCATCTATTACCCAGACGACTCCATCATCCGGGACGACGCCGAGCTCCAATCCTGGTGGAAAGAAGCCGTGGAGGTCGGACATGGCGACCTCAAAAACAAGCCTTGGTGGCCGAAGCTCAACTCCCTGCCCGAACTCGTCCATATCTGCTCCACCATCATCTGGATAGCCTCCGCCATGCACGCCGCCGTCAACTTCGGCCAATACCCCTACGGCGGCTACCTCCCGAACCGCCCAAGCCTGAGCCGGCAGTTCATGCCGGAGGTCGGCACGGCCGACTACGAGCTACTGAAAACGAACCCCGACAAATTGTTCTTAAAGACCATTACGGGCCAGTTGCAGGCCATTCTTGAGATATCGGTGATTGAAATTCTGTCGACGCACGCGTCGGATGAACTGTATTTGGGCCAGCGGGCGAGCGAGGAGTGGACCAATAACGCGAGGGCGCTCAATGCCTTGAAGCGGTTCGGATCGAAGCTCAAGGATGTGGAGAAGAAAATTGCTGAGCTGAATAAAAATAAGAGCTTGAAGAACCGTGGTGGCTCTGTTAAGCTAGACTACGAGTTGCTATCGCCCTATAGCGGGCAGGGGCTCACTGCGAAGGGGATTCCTAACAGTATCTCTATCTGATCGATTTGAATAAGCTGGGAGTGATGAGTAGCTTAATGTAGTAGCTTTAGTGGAATAAATAATGAGTATCTGCAGAGTTTAGCAAGTGATTAATTTGCTAAATCAGTGTGTAGCAGTACCAAGTTCCAGTGTTCAGAAAATAATTGTGGGTGCCAATCCACTTTGAATATTTCGTGAGTTTTTCGGTTTGGTACTTATTTCTGTTTTTCTTTATTAATTAACACTTCATGCAAATTTATCAGTAGAGCACACTACTTTGGACTTTGGAATAATACTTAATTTTTATAAAATGAGTTTAATTATAAAAAATTATGTAAATTTGAGCTTATAACTTGGCCTCTCCATTGATTTGGGGATTGTGCCTTATAGAATTAGTCACACATATAATTATGTATAAAATAAAGAAAAAAATATTGGAACATTAAAATTATAGAAATCAAAATCATGAGAAAGAGGAATAAGAGTATAATCACTTACAACGATCATAATACTATTTATAATAAAAACGACAGATGAAAAAAGCCGGGAGGGATTTCTCTCTCTCTTCCCTTCCTCGACTCTTAGTAAGAAAGGAAATAGTGGGGAGAGGAGGGTTGAGTATAGGAATATATAAAATTTTTCAATGCCTCAGCATCGTGATGGTCCAACCTGGTGCCTCAACATCACATGTTCTTTTCATAGTTATTGTAGAGTATCTGCGCCGTCGCATCAAATTATGAAGCCTTAGCACTACAACCCCTAGAACTGCGGTGCCCGTATGCATAGCGCCGTAGCTCCCAACACATAGTGCTTTCCCGTACCCTCCGATGAGCTTAACTGATGGAATTGAGGTTCGAGGCTACAACACAATTCAATTGATCGACACAATCAAATTTCACAAAAAAACTAACACTCATAATTGCATACCATGCCAACCTAATCTAGATAAACTCATTTATAAATACAACAACTTTTTTTTTTTGGAGCAAACACCAATCAAATCGAGTTGACCTAACTTGAAACTCGTCATTCTGGTTTGAAATGGTTTGAGCTAACTTGAGCTCAAACTTCTTGAAATTTTAAATTGTACAGGTTAGGCTGCCAAATTTTTTATTTTAATAAGATTTGAATAATCACAAGTTGGGTGTTGAATATTATAAAATGATGCCATGACACTAAATCTAGTCATTGTACTTGCTAATATTTATGAAGGGGTAGGAAAAATTAAATAAAAAAAGGTAAATATTCAATAAACAGCATGGTACGTGGGATGCCACCTCATGAACCTTATGAAGATTTATTATTTACTATTCAATTATTTCATGTGTGAAGTAGCTCATAATTAGTATAATAATTATTATATTTTTTATTTATGTTTATTATGTGAGAATATGCATGTTAATAGATGAATAACTCTTAACACAAAAGATAAAAATTTTAATATTAAGAACTCATAAAAAATAAAATAAAATGGCTTTTAAAAAAGCCTTGGACTTGATACATATTGAAGTCAATTAACCTTAGAAATATGTAGGAGGCTAGGTGACTTAAGTATAGGCAATTTTGTGGATAACTTAAGCTAGACCCAAAGTAAACCTAACTTACCCCCTTGAGACAGTGGGCTCAATTAGCCAAACTTAGGTTGGCTAATCCTATTCTCACGACAATTACTAACCTACAATTTCCTTATAAGGAGACATAAGAGTTTCTGGCCTGGACTTGCTTTTGACCCTACTTAAGCACAAGTTCACTAAGCCAAAAGGTCAAAATTTTTTTGTCGTTAGCCAAAGCCCTCAACCAACAGACCATAATGAGCTACATTAAATGTTGTTTTCATCATAAAATGATTAAAGTTTTCAATAATACTATGATTATTATAGCCATCAACCACCAGTTTAAAGATTGTGGTAAGTAATGAATAATAAGAAGTTAGGTGTTGAAGTTTATAAATGGCATCATCATGATTTGTTCTTTATTCTTTTTAATTGCCATGATTCATGAGTATTATAAATACTCAAATGTTAATGAACCTCGATATCAATTGATAATGATGGCGATCATAGAAGATGTCAAAGAAGAGGTCGTCATAAGTCTAGATATCAGTCGATGGATAAAACTTCTCAACTGAAGATTTTCTTGAATATGTAGGAATACAATATATTTATTTATTTCTAAATATCAAGAATAGTTTTTAAAAAATTTCTAAATAAATATTATTTACTTCCCATCTTCCTTCTTTAAAACCCCTTAAAATTTATCATGCAAGAGAAATAGCTACATCCAGCAATCGAGATACTTCATTAGTGCATTGAAGCCCTAATCTTTCTTTGGAAATTAAAGAGGCTAATGAACCTAATTACACAAACTTTAACTAAGATTGTAAGTTTTTTGCCCCATTCTAATACTTTGATTACTATTTGAGGGGACTAAGAGGGATAAATCACAATAGAGAATTGATAACATTCCATATCATAGTCTCCTAGGAAATAAACATGGTGACTATTAAACTAACTATTGTAGTTTCTAATGTCATAATGTTAGGATTTTGGATGAGAAAGAGGATTCTTGGATAAGAGACTGAGGCAGGAAAGAGAGGAGAGAGCTATTTGTTTGTGAATGACGCTAGGGAGAAGAGAGACAAAGATAGACTGAGAGAGAAGAAAGATATGTACTATTTCTTCCAAATTTTCATAGTGAATTTTTGGTGTGGTGTGGCTTCGTGTGTTTTTTTTTTCCGGTTTTGAATTTTCCAAGTTAAATCCTAGTGTTTTTTTTTCATTGCATTTTTATTTATTGTTTGTGTTCGCTACGAGTTTTACTTCCCCAATAGACTACAGATTAGACACGTGTCACACTCTAGTTAACTAGAGATAACAATCTTCTTGAACCTGATTTCCTTGTCTTCGGGCTACCACATTAATGTTGACTTGTGATGGGCAAGTGAGTATAGGTGATTCACGAGGCGAGTTTAGAGAGCCAAGGCGTAGTCACTTATATTCTACCTTATTATCTAGTTCATACCAAATTATACGTAAAAAATTGTATATTTTAGTTTAGATAAGTTAATGTTAGTTGTATTTTTTATGTGATTTAAAAATTGTGATATTGTACAAGTAAGTAAATATCACAATTTAGATATTAGATATGTAAACACATGAGAACTCTTTGGCATGTATATAAATTCCCAATTTACTTATAATGTAAAATTCATACATAAGACAACAATCACTCCAAAAAAAATATTATAGTAATATGTTTTTTTCATGATTCATGAGTATACAGTTACCAAGAATAAAAAATAATAATATTTGCCCATATGTCAAGTGACAAATAATAAATATTAAATTTTCCTAACATACAAAAACGACGATAACAACAAGCCTTAGGCTTTGTTTGGGACGGCTTTCTTACTGCTTCATAAAGCATTAAAGCGGTCTGGGATGACTTTCTTTTTGCTTCTTAAAGCAGTTTTCTAGTACAAAATTTTATACTGGAAAGCCGTTTTAAAAAGCAGAAAGAAAGCAACTCCAAATGAAGCTTTGGGACGGCTTTTTTATTGCTTCTTGAAGGAATTTTTTAGTATAAAAATTAAAAATTAGAAAGCTACTTCAAGAAGCAATAAGAAAGTCGTCTCTAAGGCTAGGCTTCATTTGAAATGGCTTTCTTATTGCTTCTTAAGGCAGCTTCATATTAAAAAAATTAAATTTTTGTACTAAAAAATTGCTTCAATGAGCAGTAAAAAAGTCGTCACAAACAAACCCTTAATCTCACTACCCGAGGTCGATTACTTGAGGCTTCGTTTGAGGAAACTTTTTTGTTGGTTTCTCAATCAGCTTTCTAGTAAAAAAAATCCCTGAACCCTAAATATTTTTGTATAGAAAGCCGTACTTTAACTGTAATAAATAATATTTAAACTCTCTTTTCTTGAGCTCTTACAGCTAACAATAGAACAAAATAAAGTTGAAACAAAAGCAATGCTGAGCATGAAAACGGAGAAATGGGAACACTTCCATGGAATTGTCACTGGCACTCTCCGCAAATACATTCCACAATTGAGGTTTGATCTATTTTTGGCCTGAGTTGAACTCGTATGGAGCCCAATTTTAATCAGATTTCGCTCGGGTTGAGACCCAATCGATCGATTTTGAGCTGAGATTGGAGCAGCTCGATATTGAATTCCTTAGAGCAGAGCTCCAGCTAGAGGCATATATGCAGCAATTACTCTTCTACAGCTCATAACGATCATGTGGTGGGTTAACAATGCTAAGCTTTGGGCTTCGTTTGGGATAGCTTTAGATTACTCTTTTTTTTCTGCTTTCAACAAAATTTTGTATTAAAAAACAGCTTTATAAAACATAAAAAAAAAAAGCTATCCCAAACAAAATCATAGTATCAGCTCTTGCATCAATCTCCATTTCTATTACATTATTACTTGCACTGTCACTCCTGTTGCCTGCGCAAGCAGAATTATTGAAGTTTATATCAGCTCTTGAATCTATTTTTATTGATATTAATAAGTATCTTCCAAAAATAAATATTTATAATTATATTAATATTTTCATTCTACAATTATTCCTTATTCTTATTTCAAAAAGATAATATTTATAAAAACATTAAAAAATTATGAAAAAAATGTGTTTATCTTTTTATTTTATTACATCATATTTATGCTTTAAATAAAAACACAAAGAATTTAAAATAATTGATATAAAATATAAAATTGAGTATTTTATAAAACACTTGCTTTTTAAAAGTAAATAGATATATTTATAAATATAAATAAAAGAACAGAGAAATTTTATCATTTACATGTCAATTAAGTTTTAAGAAATTTCTTCAAATTTATTTAATTATTTAAATTATAAAAAAAATAAATAAGCCTGTATAAATTTTCTTCAAATTTATTCCTCATTTGTAGGAGGCAGCAAACTTATGTTCATATTTATTGTCTTGATTATATTCTGTGGATCAATCGGGTTATAATATTGTTTCATACTTTATTTTTGTTAGTCAAGCTCAACGAGGAACTTTTCAGGGGTTTGCATGGAGGCAGCCGGCTCCCTACTTGGGGGTTCGAAATGGAGCCTCGAAAAAAAAAATTGTCCGTATAGTCGGATATCACTGCAATGTTATATGCTAGAGCGTTGCAATGTTCAGACTCAAGCTGGAGACAAAGAATGAAACGTTGCGTCGCTCCAACCCCAACACTGCGAGTCGGGCTGAAGATAAAGAGTAGAGCATTGTGATGCTCCAAATCCTAGCGTTGTAGCACTACGAGTCAAGCTGAGCGGTTTCCTCCTCTATTATTTTTATTTCACTTGAAGGATTGTATTTTTTGAATTTTTTTAAGTGCATCTCTTATCTTTTTTGAGAAGATTACTGTTTGTGAAGTGAGATGAAATTCTTGTGTTACAATTTTTTCCCAAATTTCATAGCAGATTTAATATTAGGGTGTGGCTCAGTGATTTTTTATTTATTTATTTATTTATTTTTTCGCTCGATCGACCCAATCGGTCGTTTTTTTTTTTGAGAATTTCTTGTTTTTTCACATTAAATCCTTATGATTTTTTCTTCTTCAATGTACTTTTAGTTTTTCTTGTATATTTTGCTGTGTGATTATACTTCCCAAACATCTTGAACTCAATTTTGTATTATTCTCAAGCTGCAAAAAAAAAAAAAAATCTGCTCTCTTCATGGCACATCTCTTATGTTTGGCAGCTCCAATAGCTCCAAATTATCTCCAAGATTATCGCCTACCTTCCATCCAATCAAACTTAGAAGGTTTGGTCATTTTCAGTAATATTTTTTGTCAATATCCTAAACCCTAAACTTGAATTTTGGAGATTGTTGGTTTAATTTGATGAAAGGAAAATACTTTTGTTGTCTGTCTCCTTTCACTGGGAGAGATTATTAGGTGCGGAGTGCAGACGGGGAGAACCGTCTGCACAAGTATTGGATAGCGGTACCCGCACTCGGTATTGCTGGGTACCGTTAGTTATGTCAAGGATAAACGCCTTATGCATTTAACTAACTAAGTATTATTGTAATTAGTTATAAGTTCAGCCAATACATGCTTTACACATCACCTGTAACTGCTATAAATAGCAGATTAGAGTTGTAATACACATAGTAGAAAATATATGAAATACTTTCTTTCTTTCTCTCTCTCGGTCTGCTGTGCATTGCACTTGTAGATTTCTACATGGTATCAAGAGTCTTCTTCTTCCTCACGGACTGATCCTATGGCGCATCAAGATTCCGCCGTCTCTTCCTCCACCGGAGTCCCTACGAACTCCGTCTCAACGCCGCTGCTCATCCCGCCGGCCCTCAAGTTTGTAATTTCGAATCTTAAACTTCTTGTTCCGCACGCTCTTACGCCGGATAATTTCCCAATATGGAGTATGCAAATAGCCAAGTTGTTCAAGGCGAACGGATTTGCGAGCTTTCTTGATTCTTCGGTCGCGCAAGAAAATGCCGATCCAAATCAAGATCCCAAAATAAGTCGCATCACCGATCAAAATCTTGCAACAGCAATGTGTTCTACCATTTCGCCGGCGGTTCTACCGTATGTCATTCATCTCGAATCCACGAGCGAAATCTGGACGACTCTTCACACAAGATTTCAGTCGTCAAATCGATCCAAAGTGATTCAACTCAAACACGAACTACACAATGTTTCGATGCAAACTTCTTCCATGACTCAGTACCTCACTGACATAAAAAGGATCGTGGATCAGATTTCGTCCGCCGGGTCGTCCGTCGATCCGGAAGATGTAATCATATACATCTTGAATGGTCTTCCCCCCGAGTATCTTCCGTTCACAACAAGCATTCGCACAATGCAAGGCCCTCTGTCTCTGGATACGTTGTATGCGCTCCTCATGAGCGAAGAAATCCATCTCAAAACAGCCGCACTAAAGCATCCAAAACCTCCGGACCCTCAATCGGCTCTCTACACGTTCAGAGGTCGGGGTCGTCGTGGTCGGGGACGAACGGGTCAAGAACATCCTCCGCCCAGCAGATCGTCCCAGAATTCGGGTGTCACCTGTCAGATTTGCAAGAAGAAAGGGCATATCGCCGACGCGTGCTGGCACCGACTAAACATCAACTATGTTCCGAACTCCACCAACGCCTCGTCTAAATCGAACCCGGCATTGGTAGCTACTAATGACAGCAATTCGGCGGTTGATTGGTATCTTGATTCGGGAGCTTCGGCCCACATGACGAACACCATTGATAATCTGGATGTCTACAACGCGTACAAAGGCCACGATTCGGTAACCATTGGGGATGGAAGGTCCGTCCCTATAGCTCACACGGGCTCGGGACTCCTTCCCACCCCAACCAGTAAGCTCAATTTACCTCGCTTACTTCATATCCCAAATCTTTCATATAATCTGTTATCTATATCTAACTTAGTGAAGGATAACCCAATTTCTATTATCTTTGATGAACATGGTTTTGTTTTTAAGGATCGGACGACCAACAGAGTCATTCTCACAGGACCTTGTAACAACGGCCTGTACAAAATTGCAAGCAAATCTCCGCAACATTCTTCTCCCGATTTCACTGCCATCGCCGCAACCTCTCTGGACTGGCATTGCCGTCTCGGACACCCTCATCAGCGGGTTCTCCAGCAAATTTCCAAGAGCAACCCGTCTTTACACATTATGTCTTTTAATTCTACATGTACACCTTGTCTTTCTTGTAAAGGTTACAAACTATCGTTTGAAAAATCCATTAGTAAAACTCGTGCTCCTCTCGAACTAATACACTCTGATGTATGGGGTCCCTCACCGGTCTCATCTCATCAGGGATTCAAATACTATGTGGTTTTCATAGATGATTATTCTCGGTTTAGTTGGTTATTTCCTCTTCTTCATAAATCGGATGTCACTAACACTTTCATACATTTTATTAACTTTATTGAAAGACAAACTAATCTTAAGGTAAAAACGGTCCGAACCGACGGCGGTGGCGAATTCGTCAATCGCAAATTTCAGGAGTTTACTACCAAACACGGTATAAGGCATCAAACTTCTTGTCCATACACTCCCGAACAGAACGGTACTGCTGAACGTAAGCATCGGCATATTATCACTATGACAAGAACGCTCCTTCACACCGCAGCCTTACCTTTGAACTATTGGTTGGAAGCCGCATTTACCGCTACGTACATCATAAATCGTCTTCCCTCCCCTACGACTGAGAACATCTCACCTCTGCAAAGGATGTTTAACATTGCTCCGTCGTATGACCATCTGCGGGTCTTTGGATGCGAATGTCATCCTCTCTTACCGGCAGTTCACCGCACCAAATTAAGTCCTACCTCTCCAGCGTGTATTTTCCTCGGCTACTCAGAAAACTCAAAAGGCTACAAATGCTGGAATCCGGTAACAAACAAATTAATTATATCGCGCAATGTCAAATTTAACGAAACTCATTTTCCTTTCAGGCAAAAATCGGAACCGGCTACCACCTCCACAACAGATATGCCGCCCGCGCTGCTCATCCCATCAACTTTTCAACGCCCAACTCATTTCATTCCTACACCAAGGACCGAAATTCAGGTCCAAACCGATGAACACTCCGCCCGTATTCCTGTAACTATCGCGCCCATACCAGCTTCCGATGACGTTTATCCGATACCAAGTGCTCAAACATCACCCATTGCTCACCACATGACAACTAGATCAAAAACAGGCTCTCTCAAACCTGTCCAAAGACTTAATCTCATTCATCACACACAACCACAATCCGATCCTACCGCATATACAGAAGCATGCAAAAAGATCGAATGGAGACGAGCAATGGCTGAAGAATTTCTAGCCTTGCAAAAACAGGGCACATGGACATTGGTGCCGCCTCCCGCGAACGGTCAAATATTGGGTTCAAAATGGACCTACCGAACAAAATATACGTCAGATGGTGCCGTAGCGCGATTCAAAGCTCGTCTCGTAGCTCAAGGGAATCAACAGGAACATGGTCTTGATTACCAAGACACGTTCAGCCCGGTCGCTAAGCTCCCCACAATTCGAATCTTATTCGCAATCGCTCTGTTTCACAAATGGCCGGTTCATCAGCTTGACGTTGCAAACGCATTCTTGCACGGCGAGATTCAGGACACGGTTCACATGAAACAACCTAAAGGGTTCGAGGATCCTTCCAAACCAAACCACGTCTGCCTCTTGAAGAAAGCCATTTACGGGCTTCGACAAGCACCAAGACAATGGTACACCACTTTCACATCTTATTTACTTCATATTGGCTTTAATCATAGCAGGGCCGATCCGTCTCTATTAACCCTTCACCGTGAGCACGTTCAACTCTATCTCCTGGTATATGTCGACGACATACTTCTCACTGGCAACAATATTAAAGCCATGACCGATCTAGTGGTTCAACTAAAGTCAAAATTTGCCATGAAAGATTTGGGCCCAGCACATCAGTTTCTCGGCATCAAGATCGACTCTCACCCAGATAAGTATTTTCTATCTCAGAGTTTATATGCCAATTCTATTGTTCAAATGGCCGAGTTACAAAATTGCAACTCGGTCGCTAATCCATCATCTACGAAACAAGCAGATCAGACGGATGCAGGCCAACCGATCTTTGACGCAACCAGCTACCGCCGAATCATCGGGTCGCTGCAATATCTCACCTTAACGAGACCAGACATCGCATATGCCGTCAATGCTTTATCTCAGCACATGCACAACCCGTCCACCTCGCATACGAAAATGCTCAAGAAGCTCATCCGGTATATTAAAGGCTCTACCGAGTTCGGTCTTCCAATCACTCGTTCCAACTTGATCCTTCGAACCTTCTCGGACGCCGATTGGGCTTCGGATCCAATCACTCGGAAATCTACGTCAGGATTCTGTACCTTTCTTGGCGACACTCTGATATCGTGGACGGTTAAGAAACAAACCACTGTGTCCCGATCTTCCACTGAGTCAGAATACAGGGCATTAGCCGCCGCTACCGCCGACACTATCTGGATAAAGAGGCTTCTCGAGGACTTTCATGTTCAGCATCCTCAACCTATTGACGTCTACTGCGACAACATTTCCACTATCGCTCTAGCTAATAACCCTCTCTTTCATGCAAGAACTAAACATATCGAGATTGACCAGAGGTTCGTTCGAGATCACATCCAGCACAACGTCATTCGGCTACTTCCCATAAGCACGGTCGATCAGATTGCGGACATTCTGACCAAACCTCTGGCCACACCTCGATATAAACTCCTTCGATCCAAACTGACCATTGGTTACAAAAATCAGTTTGAGGGGGAATGTCAAGGATAAACGCCTTATGCATTTAACTAACTAAGTATTATTGTAATTAGTTATAAGTTCAGCCAATACATGCTTTACACATCACCTGTAACTGCTATAAATAGCAGATTAGAGTTGTAATACACATAGTAGAAAATATATGAAATACTTTCTTTCTTTCTCTCTCTCGGTCTGCTGTGCATTGCACTTGTAGATTTCTACAAGTTACTCAGTACTTATACGGACGGTACGCACTCTGCACCTAATAATTTTTCCCTCACTGGAATCCCAAAGGATTCAGCTGGTTTGGCTGTTCGGTGCTCCATCCTCATTGGAGTTGGATCAATTTTTCTCTAAAGTTCAGTGCTTTATTGATAATAGTTGTTCCCATTAGCTCTTGGAAGGCCCATTTGAATCTTAGTTTAAAAACGTTTTTTTCATTCGTAAAACAGTTTATTTACAAAGATATAGAATGGAATACCAAGGGGTTATTGGATAGTATCAAGAATTTGATTTAAGAAGGATTTATTAGATCCGGATTTTAAAAATTTTGAAGGGCCTAAATTCTGAAATTTTTTTGGTAACATTCATGATAAATCGTATTAAATCACGTGTGACTGTTTGACTATAGAAAGGATTTAATGAGCGGACTCTTCCTCTCCAGACAACAGATTTCATAAATCTGGCAAAAAACAGGATTTCGGAAATCCTGGATTTAGCACGAAAAGATAGAATTTTTCATATACAACAGCTTTCATTTTCAGTGAGATTTGGTTTTGCATTTCACTCAAATCGAATTCAAATCCGGCCTAAATCCTGCTACCAAACAACACCAAAAGTTATAATCAAGAAAAATAAAATCTAAAAACTAAGTTAAACGAAAGAAAAGGGAAGAAGTCACTATAAAAAGTGAAGAAGAAAATGAATGAATGGAAAGTAAAAGAGTCGATGAGAGAAGTAGAGAACTAAAGACCAAAAGGAGCGGCCAAAATAAGCAAAAGTAAAATTTGGATAACTCATGACAACCCATTCATTTCCAAAACTGCCTTTTCTCGGGCACGAAGAACCTAGCTTGGATTCGAGACCTGAGAAGAGCAATTGCGGGGCTTAATAGTCATTTTACACTTAGGTGGGAAGCCCATAATAGAGCCCATGGCAGAGCTCGCCGGAAGCTCTTCCCCGTTTTACCCCTACAACGGATACCAAAAGGAAGGGGTGGGAGAGCGAGCGAACAGAAAGCTGAAAGCTGCTTCTTTTTTCTACTCTGTTGCTTATGATAGTGAACTGGAAGTCTGGGCAGATTTTGAAACTCTGAGATGAGGAAAGAGAATGATTATTTTTCTTAAGAAATCTCTTCTTTTGAGCAAAAATTGAATTTTTGACGGAGAAAGGCCGGCGCAGGTTAGCATAGGCCATGGGAGCGCATGCTAGCTCGGTGGCGATAGTGATAATATGCAGCTGGTTATGGATTGTCGGAGCTGCTCCGGCCCCCGCCGGAGACTTGAGGCAGCGGCTCGCCGTTCGAAAGCACCTGAGAAGACTCAACAAGCCGGCGGTGAAAAGCCTCAAGGTCTTCCTTTGCATATTTCCCCCGTTCAAGCTAAACCTGAAATGCAGATCTTTTGTATAAGATTATTCCATCCACCCATTTTAAACTGATTGTCTATTTAGCTCTTCCTTCAAGTTAGTATCTTGGTTTGTTTTTTCTATGTATCATTTATTTCTGTTTTCCTTCTTTCATTTAAAATTTCGTATGATTAGTTGTTCTTCGATTTCACATGCTCAATATGATTATATGTCAACCATGTTTCATCTTTGTTTATTCAACAACTATTGCTATCAATGGAAGAAATTCTTCTCATCCTAGCTATATTTAACTCCATCTTAGCATTCTGTACTGTTGATTTGGTTCAAATCTCATTTGTTCCACGTATCTTAACTTTGCAGAGTCCAGATGGAGATATAATAGATTGTGTAAACATCGCTCACCAGCCCGCATTTGATCATCCTTTCCTTCGAAACCACACAATCCAGGTCTTTATCTTATCTCTTTTGTTTCTACTTTTACATTTCTTTCAGAAGCTCTACTCCATTATTTTTGCTTAAATTTATAGTACTTTTCCTACTTTATGCATTTCTCACTTTGCAATTATTTCAGCTGAGACCTGCCTTTCATCCTGAAGGCCTTTATGATAAGAACAATTTAGCTTCAGAACTAAGCAACGAGAAACCTAACAGCTTAACTCAGCTTTGGCATCAGATTGGGAGGTGCCCTGAGGGCACAATACCTATAAGAAGAACAAGGAAGGAAGAAGTCATTAGGGCTAGCTCAGTAAAAAGATATGGAAGAAAGAAGCACAGGACCATCCCAAGGCCAAGATTTGCAGATCCTGACCTCATCAACGAGAGTGGTCACCAGGTAAAGGTTTAAAACTGTTAAAAACGTTTAGAGAGTAAAGCAAGAGAGGACCAAAGTTGATTAGCTCATGGTGGGTCAATAAAATACTTTTGAAGTAAATTTGTAAAACCTTTCTCCCATTTTGATTTGTCTATCTAAGAAAATGAATCCCCAATGACTTTTTGTGTAGTTTTTTTCTTTTGAGGAACTGTAGAAATCCATCTTAACATTGAAGTTTTTCCCTTTTGGTAGTTGGTTGTTTCCCACTTTTCCCTTTCTTTCCTCTCTCTCTCCTTTTCTTCTTTTTTTTCTTCTCTTTTTTATATTTTTTTATGGATGCAGCATGCAATTGCCTATGTAGAGGGAGATAAGTATTATGGAGCAAAAGCAATTATCAATGTCTGGGAACCAAACATCCAGCAGATTAATGAGTTTAGTCTCTCCCAACTATGGATCTTAGGTGGCTCCTTTGGTCAAGATCTCAATAGCATTGAAGCTGGCTGGCTGGTAAGAGAGCTCTCCAATGATGTCATTATCACATAAAAGCTTCTTTAGGAAAGTCATAAAGAAAAAAAATCTAATAATTCACCAACTAACATTGTTTATTGCTTACAAAACAAAATAGGTCAGTCCAGATCTCTATGGAGATAATAATACCAGGCTTTTCACTTACTGGACTGTGAGTAAATTTCCTACCTCTTTCTATACAATTATGATGTTCTATTCTATGTTGGATAATATTTGATTTACAACTTTATTTTATATTCATGTGCATGAAAATCACAGAGTGATTCTTATGAAGCAACAGGATGCTACAACTTGCTGTGTTCAGGGTTCATCCAGATCAGTAGTGAGATAGCAATGGGAGCCACCATATCCCCTGTCTCCAAGTATGGCCGCTCCCAGTATGATATCAGTATACTTGTCTGGAAGGTAGAAAACAAAGCTCACCGCCCCCCACATGCAATTTAATTCCAAAAACAAATTTACTGAAATCAAACAAAGAATCCTTGACTCATTTATTCCAGGGGTGTCAATTCGGGTCAACGGGTTGAGTTCGGGTCGAACCCAACTTGTCCTAGCAGTAAACGGGTGGGCCCTAACCCGACCCGGTTTTGCAAACTGGTTAGGTTTGTCAACCCGGACTGACCCGTGCGGGTTACCGGGTTGACATGACCCGACCCGCTAACAACTGCAGAGTAGAGCAGGTTCGCCGAGTCTGGCGGAGCGGAGCATCGGCAGCGGGCCAGCGTCAGCGAGTGCGGGATGGGCGGCAGCAGCGGTAGCTCGGCCGCTCGGTCAAGATGCGTACGCAAGTGCGGTTGTGCAAGCTGGACCGCCGGCGGCGCCGCGGCGACACGCTGACACCTGACGCGGACTGGCAGACATGACCCGACGCAAATGCGGCCCCTGACGCTATGCCTGTCCTCACACGCGGGATGACCAAACGGGTCAATCCGTGTTGACTTCGGGTTGTCGGGTCAACCTAAACTCGATCCGTTTTTCAAACGGGTCAGAAATCCGAACCCGGACCCAACCCGTTTCACAAACGGGTTGACCCGACGGGTCAACTTTTGACACCCCTAATTTATCCCTTATATTTAACCATGCTTGATAAATGCAAGTAATTGTATGGTGATTGTGGAGCAGGATCCAAAGGAGGGGAATTGGTGGATGCAGTTTGGAAGTGATTATGTTATGGGCTACTGGCCTTCGTTTCTCTTCTCCTATTTAGCAGACAGTGCATCCATGGTGGAATGGGGAGGGGAAGTGGTTAACTCTGAACCAGATGGACAGCACACCGCAACTGAAATGGGCAGCGGACATTTTCCTGAAGAAGGATTTGGCAAAGCAAGCTATTTCAGAAACATACAGATAGTTGATGAATCAAATAACCTCAAATCACCCAAAGGGATCGACTTATTCACAGAGCAATCAAATTGCTATGATGTGCAGAATGGAAATAATGGTGATTGGGGCAGCTATTTCTTCTTTGGTGGACCTGGAAGAAGCCCCAGTTGTCAATAGCTTCTCTTCTCCTTCCCCATTGTACTATTAACTATTCTAATTTGAAGCTTATGGACAAGTAAAGGAAATGGCTTCTTTTGTAAATGCAAGAAAGAAGCTATGTGAATCAACTCCTGCTAATTGGTGTGTTTGTGTTTGGCTTATTAAGGTTTGTTTTGCTTTCATTTTCAGTTGTGTCTATTATTTTTATTTAAAATGAATGAGAGGAGAAAACTAAAATAAAATTGAATGCGCTACATCTGAGATATAGTGAAGAGCAGCTGTTCGTTCAAAGTTCAAAGCTTTTAATTATTATAAATGAGGCAGCTAACTATCTGACATATTTAACACAGTATTCTTAAATGTTTTGAATGTTGAATGCTTGATGCTGTATCTGACAGTATATGATGGTGACGCTTTTAATAGCAGAAAATTGCAATCTGATTGATCAATGATACATTGATAATGAAACCATTAACTTAATGCTTAATATGTATTTGATGTAGGAGTGTAATGAGTGAAGGTTACTCGTCAGGCAAGCTCAAGCCAGGCATAGCTCGAGTTCGGCTCGACTCGCTTACACTCCTATTTTGATGTATCATCTGTGATTTCTTTTTTTTTATTGAATATCGAATAAGTTGACTTATATGGTGGTGGCGGCGATTAAACCGGGCAACGGTAGTGGCCGACAAACGATCATAATAATAATGGATGGGGGTGGTGATGATGAGTAGTCGATGGTGATAGTTATTTTTAAAATCACTCAAAATAATTTAAAATTTTATTAAGATTTTTTAATATAACTTTATTTATTTTTAAACAACAACAACGTCATCAAGCCATTATTCCATTACGTGATGTCAGCTACATGAATCCGTTTTATCTATTGTGTACGGTTAAGAGTCAAATTCTCATTAAGATCTAATAAAGAAATGTCATTTCTAATATTTTCTAACCAAGTCAAATCATCAACTTTATTTATTTAAAAAAAAAATACAAAAAAATTAAAACATTAAAAAACACACTAAATAAATAGGTTAAAAAAAAGGTATCTCAATTAGGTCCTTTTTTTTGTGCAAATTTAGAGTAAGATATTGGAGTGATATATAAAGATTTTGATTTGGGGAAGATTGATGGTAATTATCAAGAATTTTCAAGGGGATGAAGCTTTAAATGTTTGATAGGATATGTGAGAGATTGAGATGATGGTATCTATTGCATTGTGCATGGTATTAGAGTAATTTAGGTATTCTTTGGAACAATTTTTTTACTGTTTTCTAAAGTAGTTTTTTCGCTTAAAAAAAAATTTGAACCTAAAAATTTTGTACTAAAAAGTTATTGTACAAAGCAGTAAAAAATTGTACCAAACAAAATTTTAATTTGCAAAAACTGTGTGAAGGAATTGTCTATAAAATATGAATTTACATGAAAATAATTTGCACCAAATTTCACCCAAACCCCCCAAGTAATTCACATCTTTTGGCATTTAGAAAGGAACAGCATATTTGTTTGTTTATGATTACAATGATTCAATTTATTTGTTTTAATCAATTAATCATCTTCATTAGCTTTATTTCAATTATTTAGAATAGGATTCTTCACTAGTTCTTAATTGAATGTTTCATAAGATGTTAAATTTTGGGTGCTCAACATTTACTCATTTTATTAATGCAAATGTTACTCTTCAAAATAAAATCTTAGAAAAAAAAAAATTCAAATTTTATAAATTATTAAAGAACTATAGATTCAAACCCTAGATATAAGTAGGTTCCTTTAGTTTCTTAATACACATAAGATTTGAGTCTAATCTCACATAAACAAGTTTAAAATATATTAATATATAAAAATCAAGTAATTGAGGCTTCATTTGGAATGGTTTTCTTACTACTTCAAAAGTAACTTTCTAGCACAAAAATTCAATAAAAACATTAAAAAACAATGGCCAAAATTGTCCCAAACAAAGCCTTCGATTGGGATGGCTTTCTCACTGCTGCTTAAAACCGCTTTCTAGTACAAAAAGTAAATTTTAGATAATAGAAAGCTTCTTTAAGGAGCAATGAAAGAGCCTTTCCAAACAGTTTTTAGTACAATTTTTTAAAAAAAATAACAAAAAAGCAGTGACCAAATAGAAATTTCGTTTACAATTTGAAAACAACGTGGTAAGAAATATAAAAAAATTAAAGTAATGAAAAGCAGTCTTAAAAAAAGAGGTTTTCATTGCAATTTGAAAAACAAAGTGATAAGAAAGCTGTCCTTAATGAAACTTTAATCTCTATTATAAAGTAATGAAATGCAAAGCAAATCATGAGAAAAAGAGCAAGTCTCTCATTTCATTAGCTATCATCAACCAAATTAGGCCATCTACAACCGAACCACATTCTCCCATATGCAGTTGTCGGAGCGTCCAATCAAAAGGCATAGCGAACGCCATTTTCGCATTTTGAACAATGCATCATCAATATTAACGTCGCACTATTCACGAGCAAAAATTTTTTCGATGCAGGAAATAGAATTGAGAAAGAATATATACATAATATTCTTCTATTTTCTTGTTTTGAAAATGGAGTTCGGTCATATTATCCAAAAACTGCTGATGATGCAGAATAAAAAATAAAGAACACAAAAGCATATGGCCACTGATTTGCTGATATTGAGAGCAAAAGATGGAGCAATTTGTAGTGCTCTGACATAACAGAGAGGAATTCCATCAAGATAAAAGAAGTGGTGGGATCTATTAACTTTTAATTACAAGTGGATCACCGAAGCTTTTAAGTGTTAATTGCTATTTAATTACAACCTAACACATCGATAATAATTTAGTTAGATTCTGTAGTTATAGTTTCTGCATCACCAGAACTATATGGTGGGACTAATCATTATGTTTTAATTTTTAAATTTGCTTCACAATTATTTGATATTTTATTGATATGAAATCAAAATTGATTCATATCTGACGTATAAATTTTTGTACTAAAAAACTGCTTCAAAAACAATAAGAAAACTATCTCAAACGAAGCTTTAATAAATGATACATCTTCAAAAATTGATTTGATGAGCATGAATTTTGATGCATAGTTAAATTGAAAGCTTTCAAATTTAAATTTGGAACCTTTCGAACTCTGATTTCGACAAACTAAAATCAAATTGAACATCTCGACGAGACAAATCTAATAACATCAAAAGTAGTCTAATCCAAGTCTAAATGAAATCGATTGAGTACTTTTTTTTTTTTTTTTGAAACATTTAGGCTAATTAAGACAAGCTCAAACACACAACCCAAGACCTATTGATTGGTAGCCAAAGCTCTCAAGCAACTAACCAATATGACCTGCGTCAATAGATTGAGTTCTTGAAGCTTAATAGAAAATTTTAGGATTTTGATTGGAGAACTTAACAATCTTAAAATATTGCATTCTTATACATAAATCAAGCTTCTCGAAGTGAGAAATCCATTGATAGTAATATTGCTTAATTTCAACATCATTAAGGGATTTAAATATTGAAAGAACAATTTATAATTGAGAGAATCAATATGAATCCTACAAAGAGGTGTTTCAAATTTTGATTATATTTATAGTAGATTCAAAAGTGGTCCTTAAAAAATCCCATAAACGGTCTATGACTCCAAAAAATATCACCATTACTTTTATTAATAATTTTTAAACAAATTTATCTAAATATCATAATACATTTTTAAAAAAATAAAATATAATTATTCATCAAATTTTACAAGGTCATATGACTGACTAGACTAGTCAATATTTGACCCCACCCGAAAACCCGACCCGAACCCGATCCGAAATTTTCTGGTTTGGGTTGACCCGAACCCGATCCGAAATTTTCTGGTTTGGGTTGACCCGAACCCGAAACGTGTAGGGTTCGGGTCTGGAAAACCGACCCGTTTGCAAAAACGGGACGGGTTCGGGTTGACCCGCAGGTTGCCGGATCAACCCAAAAACCCATTTAATTTAAAAATTTTGGATTCCCGCCCGTGCCCCGCGTCCGCTGCCCTGACTGCGTCTGCGACCCTGCCTGCCCCACACGCGCCGCTAGCGTCGTGTAGCTCCTCGCGACCTCGCAACGCGTCGCTCGCGCCGCTGCACGCTGTCACCGCCATCCCGCGCTGTCCCTTACCGCCTCGCGTGCTGGAACTCAAAAAAATCAAAACAACGCGGGTCGGGTCGGATTGACCCGAACCCAAAGCGGGTCGTGCTCGAGTCCGAAAAATCGACCCGTGACCCGAAATTGACAGGTATATGACTGACAACCTCTGATACAAAGATAGAACGCTAGAATCGCCCATTCTCTATCCTATCCATACGTATTTTATTACCACTAGCCATTGCACCAGATCAAAAAGGTTTTTTTTTTTTTTTTATGTGTATACATGGAACATGTAACATGCTCAACATACATGTCATTCATGGCCATGCTTTACGTCATACATGTGTGCGTTGCTTTAGCAGAGGTGATCAATGATATGGCCTTCATCCTCTTAAGTGAGATAAAGCCCATAAGAGATTTTGGAATTTTGTTAAATGGGCCTAAGCCCACTTAATAATTTTTTAAGGCTTCAACAATTAATTAATAAAATATGGACAAAAAATTTATAAGTTGTTAATATTTGAATTTGAATATCAATTTTTTTTATCATTTTAAATTTATAACACATTATTTTAAAAAAATTTATTAGAAATTTTCATTATAAAAAGCTGGCAGCTTTAGAATTAGACATGATTTTTTGTTGATGTGGGCCCGCAAATTATTTTCATATTAATAAAATAATAATAATAATATATTAATTTTCTTAAAGCAATAAGAAGCCAAAAAAATGAAAAATAGCTGTCACTCAGAACTCTTTTTACTCTTTTAAGTCTAAGGAAATTACTGCAATGCCCTTCTTGCCCATTTTCTTTTCGCTCTTCTATTTATTTAGGATCTGCGGGATTTCTACGGTATTCCGTATTTTATAAAAGTAATTATGAAATTATTATGAGAAAATTATCGCTTTAAAGAAATTATTGTGAATATAATAAATATATTATTTTTAAGAAAATTAAATAGCTATTTCCGTTAAGTTATCACATATTAGTAATTTGACATTAAAAATTATTTCAGATCAAAAAATAATAAATTATAATTACGTTCTGAAAAGATGAGGAAATGATAAAGCAGTCCAAATATATCTTTAATTTTACTTATGGAATGTTATGATGATAATATTTTTAATTTTACAATTATATGACTTCTATAAATATTTTACTAAAATTTAAAACAATAACAAGGGTTTGCTAGGTAATTAAAACCGGTCAGCTGGACGGTCCGTTTTTTGTATAAATCGAATTTGCAATGATTCGTAACAGAATAGTTCAGACTGGCCGTCAAACTAGCGAACCGGAGAACCAATGTCGGTTTTCATTTTATTGTCCGACACAATTTTCACAATCTTTTTTTTTTTTTTGGAATGGGGTATCTACCCACTGCCACCTCATAAAAGGTGCTTGGTGGTGTAACTAATCTCTCGACGAGCCTTACAGCAACTAGCCTCACAGGTGCAGGACCCGCAGTTATTTTCTCTCTACTTAAAGGATTGCGCAGCATGAGAGGGGAACCGAACAAGGGGTAGGGGGTTCTCAACCATGCTCACCCATCAACCTAGCTAAGCTCAGTGGCCGGGGTGATTTTCACATTTCACAATCTTAAAAATTTATTTGTGGTAGCATAAATTTTTGTAAATGTGATTATGCAAATATTGTATAGAGAATAACTTTTAAAAACTATTATAAAAAATAGCTTATTGGTATAAAAATATTTAAAAAGTAAGTCAAATAAAAATTATAGTTATAATATGAAAATCAAATAATAAAACTTTTTTAAAAAAATTAATTGTATTTTTAAATTATCAAAAAATAAAAACTATGAAGAACTTTGTACATTTTTAATTTACTAAAATCCATTAATTATTAGGAGAAAATAAGAGATGCCGAACAGAAAAATGGAAAGAAGACAAACAAGCGGCGGAAGGTGAAAGGTTGTGAGCTGTTGAACCATAACGACAGCTCTTTTCCTGGCCCCGCGCCAGCTGTTGACAACGGGCAGCCAAACAGACAGAAAGCTGGCTTAGAACATGCGCTTACCCACCTATAAATCCCAACCAATCTGTGTTCAATACAGAGCATTACGCAAGTTAGTATCACCGTTAGATTTACTTTAAACGTCGTAATCTTAACTAACTCGAAGATGATAAAAAAGTCGCAACCTCGCCTTTGTTAGTTCTCTGTACAACAGCGCTGTAGAAGATTAGCTCATGATCAATCATTCCCGCCCACCGGGCAGCAATTGACCCGTTCTTTTTTTTTTCTTTTGAATGTATTGCTTATTAGTTTTATTTTCATTAAGCTCCCTTAAATATTTAATATTTAGATCTGTAAATTTTTAATTGCAAAAAGGTATACTCTTAAGCTTTCCTTTATTCTTAAGTAAAGAAATTTAAATATTTTATTTATGACATTCATTTCAATCTCACTATGAATTTATTAATAAAATATAACAAAATATTATTTACATGAGAAAAAGGATTTATGTAGTTGACCCTCACATTGGGATAAAGACTTATTATTGTTTTTGTTGTTGATATAAAGATATACTGAATTATGTTAATTGCGGTGGTTCAAATTATTCATATTTTCATTTATATTATTATTAAAAAGAAGTTTGTGATTTTATCAAAATGAAATCCTTTGTGTTTAATTTAAAAATTATTTATTCACAACTTATCATATATTTAAATAAAATGAACTTTAATTTAATTTTTAATATATTTTTATAATGTGAAGCTTTATTATTTTTTAAATAATTTATCGAATGAAACAAACTTATGCAAAGCGATTGAAAGAATGAAATGTAAGTCAAACAATCAAATAGGGGTTTAAATATTTTGCACAACTTAAAAAAATTATCTAAAATTGACCCGAATATTATGAGCTTGGATCAATCCGTTTGGAAAAAAGGTCGGATTCGGGTTTCAAATGCTAACTAGATTATAAATTCAAGTCGGGTTCATATCAACTAAAAAAATTAAAATATACCCAGAAGTAACTCGTTCGTCTTGTTAGTAGCAATCATCTCGTTGTCGCTGGTCCGCACTATACTCGTCAGTCTGTAGAAGACTCATGATCTTCCTCGCACTCGCCCCGCTCCTACACGCGGCACGTGAGCTTGCTCACTGCTCCACACTCCCTAGCCTGCTGACCTGCACGTGCGCACTCTCTCAAGTAGTGCCAGGGTTAGGTTGACCAGAGTTTGTAGCGGATCAGGTTCAGTTTGAATTTCCAATCCGTTTGTTTAGTTGGGTTGATGAGTTGAAGGCCAGTCCATTTCTGATTGTAACCAAACCTGGTTCATAAACTTATTTTGACACGCCTAAAAACAATTAAAAATATTATACTTTAAAATTTTAAGTCATTCGATATGAAAATAATAGAAAAGTTGGGCGCTTATGCGAAAAAACGATGCCAGCTAACGGCCCGTCCCGGGCAGCCAGAAAAGCTGCCCTCTGCCCGTCCTTCTTCTATAAAATTCCTCTCTCTTCCGCTTTAATTACCTGTCGAGCCCATCTTTCTTCTAACCTCCAAGCCTAAAAAGCAGAAATCTCAGTTTTCAGGGCAAAAAATGGAGTCATCTCTAAGAATGAGGGTTGTCGCCGCCGCCGCTGTGGTCGCCATCGCCGCCTCCTCTCTAGTTGGGCTGGCCACTGCAGCTGACGCTCCAGCGCCTAGCCCCACCTCCGGCGCCATCGCCGCAGGTCCCGCTGCAGCTCTCGCTTCCCTCTCCGCCCTCGTCTTCGGATTCTTCTTCTGCTGAGATCTGATTCTTTGGTTTTAAGTTGAATATTTGTTTGGTTTTGTAATTCTTCTGATGCATGTATGTGATTAGGGTTGGAGGTTATGAATTCTTTTGAAAGCTATTGAGGGTACCATTTCTTTTGGGGATTTAGGATTAGGGTAATAAATGTCGGTTATTATTCCTTCTATTTATTTTCCCTCTTGATTGTAACTTCTATTTTATTTATGGTGGGTTTCCTCTATCTGTTCATGTAATTACTTGTTCTGTGGTATAATGAGAGTTTTATTTTTGTGATAGTGTCAATTCTACATACTTTTCATGAAAGTGTTTTATGAAGGACAGAGGAAAGCAATTAAAATGCAGAGGGAAGGCATTTTCGTAATTTGTGAATATATCTGTATTTTTTTTTTTTTAAATTTACAGGGAAAGAAATTTCTTCCAATTGCTTCACTGGCTTTGATCGTTTGATTTTACATTTTAAAGTAAATTAAAAATTAATATACAGTGAAAAAGAATTTTAAGAATTTTGGGGATATGTCTGATCTGTTGATTTTAAAGAAATGAATTTCTAATATTACTGAATTTTGGGATGATTAAAGTTGACGAAAAATCGAGAAATTATTTTTTTATATTTCTGTGTATATTTGCAGTAAACCAAATTGGATCTGGATCTCTATCATCTATTTTGTAGGATTTTTTTAAAATGAATTTACATATTCAAGCACCAATAAAATAATTTTTTGCCGACGATAATAATTCTTTCAAAAGAAAAAAGAACCCCAATAATTTTGCTACTACTGTGATAGCATGATTTTGTCAATTATGTAACTGAAAGTATCATTAGTTTGAAATTCTTAGCTCATAAATGGCTGATGTGATGGTTTTTTTAGGTCACCTAACCAGAAATATTCCTTGCTTGTAAATGTGGCCATGAGAAGCTTTAGCTCCAAGCATGATTTGTGGTTGGTTGCTTCCAAATCACTAAAAGGCTTCTGTAAACATAAGTGGTTGCTAATTCATTTCTGTATTAAATGTGTTTAAAAGAAAAACTGTCTTAATGAAGCCTTAATCTTTTGATTCATGAAATTTATTGAATTACTTATTAAGAAAATACATTCATAGTAGTTCAGCTTAGTATTAACCAAATATAATTAGACCTTAAATATTTATTAAACTAACACTTACAAAAATAAATTGATAATTAATATTATAATTAATAATTACATTATTTGATACTTAAGCTAACTTTTAATTTTGTTATCAATCATTATAACTTATTGATGCTAATTAAAACTAAAATTAATAACTCATATTTAACATAAATTTAATTCAAAACACATTAGATTTTATTTTTAAATGAATCAATTGTCTTAAATCTTGAATTACTTTGCCAAACAATTTCATAGAATTTAATAACTATCTTATCAAATAATTTTTAGGATTTAACGTATCAAGGGTTTACTAATGCTTCATTTGAGACGACTTTTTTATTGCTTCTCAAAATAATTTTCTAATAAAAAAATAAAATTTTTATCCAAGAAAACCACTTTATGAAGCAGAAATTTATAGGATTTGCTAAATCTTACTTATTGCCAAATAGCCCCTTAAAAATAAAGTTGTAAGAAAACTATCTTAAACCAAGCCATAATCTTTCATTCATCACATTTATTAAATTTCTTGAAATAAACATTCGAAGTAGCTATATGAACACATGAAAGCCATAAAAAGGCAGAATTGAGTTTATTTAATTCATTTCCTCTCAATAAACTTTATTGACACCCATCATCCAGCAAGCTTCCCTTAAAGTCCTGCCCAGCACTTAGCGGGACGGCTTTCTTTATGCTTCTTTAAATAATTTTTTAGTAAAAAAATTTTTATTTTTTATAAAAAAAACTGCTTTAAGAAGCAGTAAGGAAGGGGTCCCAAACAAATCCATAGTTTCATAATTCTGGACCCAAATTACTCATTTGAAGCTCAATCAGATGCATCAATACCACATGTCATAATGCCCACTACATGAACTGTGAGATGTGGCTCTCAACAGTTCTGGAACTTCCTGCTGATGCTGAAACAGTCGCTCAGGTTTCTGCCACCCAAAAAATCAAATCATTTGGGGAAATATATAGAACAAACAAAGAATTTGAAATGAACATACTGAAAGAATTTAAAAACCTCATTTTTGGAGAGTTTGAATTGAATTTTCTGGTTCTTGGGCATGGATTTCTGCAGTAAGAAGATGGAGAAAGTGGCTGCAGCCAAGCCAGCAGACCTTAGCAAAGTTCTCAATCTAAATGTATTACGACCACTCTTCTCTTCAGATTCAGGACCATTGTACTCTACCATCTCCCCCAATTCTTCTCCTTCATCCTCTTCACTGAATGATAAGCCTTCTGAATTTTCATCAGAAGTGGTCTTGAATGCCATCGCCTGCTCATCATCGATTTCTTCTTCTTCTTCTTCTTCATCCTCACTTCGTTTCTCATACTTGCAAAGCTGGGCAAGCTCGTCTTCTACAAAGAATAAAAGAGAAACCATACTAAGATCAAAGAACTCATATGGATTTTATAATGATGCATCCATGGCAGAATGAGTTTCAGTATGTTATTCAGTTATAACCATGGAGATGACAGTCATCAAAGAAAAAAACTTCAAATTTTCTCGTAGTTTATTCCCACATAATATATTTCTAAATGTTTCATAAGGTAGAAGAAACCAGACAAATATCATGTAGAAATCAGAGTCCACAAACCTTTAATAACTTCTTCATGGGGTTCAGCTTTTGTAGCTTGAAAGTTTGGCTGACTTGGAGGAGTGAAATCCTGCTGCTTGATATGGCTTCCCAGACTCAGCAGTTCTTCTCCCATTGACTGAGAAGGAAGCACTAACTCCTGAACAAATGTGTGAGAAGTTTTGTGACAGAGAAGCTCCCACTCATCAATATTCATCTGTGTAAAGCCCTTTTCCATTCGATAAGATTTAGTATTAGAGAAAACTTAGTTTGAATGAGCAAAAGAGGGTGGAAGCATTTTATAGAAACTGGTTACAGAAGCATGGAGGAAGAGAATTATTGAAGGAAAGAGCTTCAGATTATTGCATTGAACTCAATGAAGTGAACGGCTGTCCCCTTGTTTTCAATGCCCCCTCAATCAAATGCCTGTTTGCTGAAATATGAACTTTTTATGAATATAAAGTAGCCTCATCATAAATAACAAGGATTAATTATTTGTGCGGACACCGAACGCTGTCCGGCCATTCGGAGACCAACCAGAATACGCCACATCACTCATATGCTTATTTCCATGGCTCAGTACTACTCGGTACCGCTGACATGACACATTTTGGTTGGTCTCCGAATGGAGTTTTGTGTCTGATCTCCGCACAGAATAATTTCTCCATCATAAGACTGGTAATAGTATAAAGGAAATTATTTGAAAGCTGAGTGCATGAATCGTGAATTATATATCAGAAAGGAAAGCACTGAGAAAAAGCTGAAAGTGAAATTTGTTAAGGTATTTCAAGTATCACAATAGTATGCCAATAATTACCGGAACGAATTCTATGCTAAGAGTAATAATATTATTATAGACTTCAGACAATCCAAATTCTAGCATGTGGAGATGAGTCTTCCCATAATTACCTGAAAAAATGATGGCTCATTTCATGCTATAAAAGTCTAAGCATCATCACAAAAATCCTCATTGATGACTATCACAAAAAAGTTATAATGGAGGCCGTTACAATACTCTTCAATTATGATTAATCATTAGTATTATATAAGAATTAGAATTATTACTTCTATAAATTTAGGGTAGGTTCTTCTTGTGTCTTGGAACATTTGAGGCAATAAAGAGATATAGAGTTTAGCATCCTAACACTGTATGAAGGTCCAACACACAGACAGAAGAGAGAAAAAGGTGCAAGAGTCATTTTTGAGAGTGACATGCTCCATAAATATGAAGAAGATGAATGACAAATTCAGAGTGCTCAATCAGACTACCTATATCAATTCCTTCAATTATAGAATACTCATGTTGCATTTAAGTGTTGTCAAAATTAAGCGATCTTGGGCTCGTTGGATTCATCTAATCGAGCCTCGATTTGATTATAAGCATATCATATTAAGAGACCATTTGATTACCCAATTTAAGCTTTGAAGCTTCCAAATATTACCCTTGATTTGAGCCCATTTGGGCTTTGGATTAGACCAATTTTGATGTTGTTGAGTTCGTCTTATTGATATGTTCAATTTGACTATAAGTTTGCTGAAATTGGTGTTCGAATAATCCCGAATTTAATTTTGTAAGTTGTCAATTAAGATATGCATTGAGAATTCATGCTGGATTAAAACAATTTTTCATGACGTAACAATTCTAAATGTTTTTCCTTCAATTTTATAATGAGTTTTGTATCACCGTTGGATGTAGGAAAAGTATCAAATCACATGTATGCTATTTTTCATTCTTGAATTTTAGAGCTTCTGCACAACAAATTGATATCAAAGCCAGCTTGGCTCATTTAGTCAAAAATTCAAGATGGATGAAATCAACTTCTTGTCAATAAATTCAAAAGATAATGACTTGTAATCAAGTAAACTGCAATTTTAAACCTCTTGCGTAAATAAGCAAATGAATCGTCCAAAAGCTTTTGTTTCAACAGAAAAACCAAATAAAACATTTCCAAATTGCAAAGATTCAATACCACTTCCAAGGAATACATTTATTCAATCATAAAAAAGGTGTAGAACAATATATAATTAACAACATTACAACATTATTGACTTGCGTATTTGCAAGATCCTTGTAGAAACAAAACTGACTACTTGGCTAGCAGAATTTGTATTTTGTTCTTGAGTTGGATGTAAAAGAAAAATGAAAATTCTATCAGTATAGCAATAACAACAACAACAACAACAACATCAAGCCTTTATCCCACTACGTGGGGTCGGCTACATGAATCCTTTTTCTCCATTGTGTCCTATTAAAAGTCAAATTCTCGTTTAAATCTAATAAAGAAAGGTCATTCTTAATATTTTCTAACCAAGTCTTTTTAGGTCTACCCCTACCTTTCTTAACATAAGTCAAATCTAATACCTCTACTCTCCTAACCGGGTCATCGGAAGGCCGCCGTTTTATGTGACCAAACCATCTAAGGCGACTCTCTCTAATCTTATCTTCTACTGGAGCTACTCCAACCTTTTCACGTATATGCTCATTTCGTATCCTATCTCTAAGGGTAAAGCCACTCATCCACCTGAGCATCCTCATCTCTGCCACACTTAACTTAGTATTATGCTTCTCTTTTAATGGCCAACATTCGGCACCATAAAGCATTGCAGGCCTCACTACCATCTTATAGAACTTTCCCTTAAGTTTGAGGGGTACATTTCTATCACATAACAAGCCCGATGCATTCCTCCACTTCAACCATCCAACTTGAATTCTACTGATAATATCCCCATCTATTTCACCATCACTCTGAACAATAGATCCAAGATATCTAAAACGTGTACTCTTATTAATGACTTGATCGCCCAAAGTCACAATCCCCTCACTAGGTCTATTACTACCAAAATTACACTCCATATATTCCGTTTTAGATCTACTCAAGCGAAAACCTTTAGACTCTAAGGTTGACCTCCATAATTCAAGTTTACCTTCAACTCCCTTTCTAGTCTTATCAACAAGAAGAATATCATCAGCAAAAAGCATACACCAAGGTACATCCTCTTGCAAATGTCTAGTGAGAACATCCATGACTAAAGCAAAAAGATATGGGCTTAAGGCTGATCCTTGATGTAACCCAACCGAAATAGGGAAATACTTGGTCAAACCACCTTGTGTTTGAACACAAGTAATAGCTCCTGCATACATATCTTTAATGATTTGAATATAAGCATTATTGACTCCTTTCTTTTCAAGAACTCTCCATAGCACTTCTCTTGGAACTTTATCATATGCTTTTTCTAAATCAATAAATATCATATGTAGATCCTCCTTATTTTCTCTATATTTCTCCATCAAACCTCTTAATAAATGAATGGCTTCCATAGTCGACCTACCCGGCATGAATCCAAATTGATTATGAGAAACATTAGTATCACGCCGCAACCTATGCTCCATAACTCGCTCCCAAAGTTTTAAAGTATGACACATTAACTTAATACCTCTATAATTCGCACAATCTTGTGCATCACCTTTATTCTTAAAAATAGGAATTAACACACTCATTCTCCACTCATCTGGCATCTTTATAGTCTTCAAAATAGTATTAAAAAGTTTAGTAAGCCATGAAATTCCTTCATCTCCTAAGCATTTCCACACTTCTATTGGAATATCATCAGGTCCAACAGCTTTTCCACCCTTCATTTTCTTTAAAGCCTCTCTAACTTCAGTTTTACTAATACGCCGATAAAAACAGAAATCTTTATTTTCATTTAGGGTGCTAAGGTCATGTATAGCAATAACATTTTATAAATTTAAAAGTCAAACAATAGAACAAAACATCATAAAGCAAGCTCACGTATCCAAGAAAGTAAATACTAAATATCATTTTCATGAAGTAATTATATTACATGCTATAGGAATTTTCTAATTTCATACATCAAAAAAGCACTGCTATACATCATGGAAATTTGACAATTTCTGAAAAGAGTACTTATATTTGGAACAGAGCTGCTGCTCTCATGATAACAAACAAGTTGTTTAATATTAATCAAAAATGATTCTTACAGTACATCATCTTCTGCATTTCTTTTGCTTCTACCATCTTCATCTTGTTGAGTTAACCTGGGTAGGAGGGCCTTCTTAGGCTGCAATTTTGGCAGAGGAACCTTATATTGCATCTTCTGTAACCTTGCAAATCTTTGGAGATTCTGTTGGCCTTTCTTCTGATTGTTTTTAGCAGCAATAACTTCGGCAAAAGACTTCTGCAGTGCTAGTTTAGCAACCTTATATGTCTCTGAGGATAAAGCCCCTTCCATACCAAATTTAACAGCGTCAAGGCAAAGATCATTGTACCAAGCAACTAAATACTCTTGGAAACTTAGCCCAACTTCTGTAACTCTTTCTTCAAGCACTACATTGCTCAGGACATTTCTTGTCCATCTCTTCAGAACATAGGCCTCGGGGAGAACACGAACTCCAACAACAAAAAAGACTCTCAAGACATGCCTACATAAAATGCCACAACGCTCAAATTTGCAACAACTACAGCTTGCCTTTTGATCAGAATCATTGAAACTAACAATGTAGCCCTTTTGATTATCATCTTCCTTCATCACATTATACTTGCTTATAGGTCCATGCTCCATTTTGTCAACATGATATCCTAATGATTCAACAAACTCCTCCTGAAATTTCTCAAATACAGCATTTGTGTAAATATCCACAGCTTGTCTTTCAATAGGTGATGGCGTCTTCAAAAGGGGCTTAGAGTATACTGTAGCAAGGTCTTCTTGGGCTTCCCTCTCGTACTGAGATGACATAGCTTGATCAAATTTTGAAATAAACAATAGTAAAGAAATTTTAGCATTGAAGTTCCTCTTGAAGAATTTATTCAAGCTTTCTGGTCGTTGAGATGGAGACAGCTCAGGAAAGAATAAATCCGTCTGGTAAATTGAAGCCCAGAGAGGGCGAATTTCATAGAGTGATTGCAGCCATGCATTATCCCACAGGTTATATTTATCAAGGATGTATTCCCAACGAGTCTCAAACTCCTCCATTGTCTCAGAGTCATTAATGCAATCCTTTAACTCCCTTCTTAATGTAGGGTATTTCATATAGACATCACATAACTTTTGCTTGCATCTGCTTAATATGTGCCACTTGCAGAAGCAATGACGAGTTCTTGGAAATACCCTTGAGATAGCTCCTTCCATGGCCTTATCCCTATCGGTAAATAATGAAAGAGGATGACGACCACCCATGGCAGCAAGCCAAGTTTCAAAAAGCCAAACATAGGAACCCTTAGTTTCATCCATTAGCAAGGCACAGCCAAATGTAACAGACTGCAAATGATGGTTTATGCCTCTAAAGGTAGCAAAGGGCATCATGTATTTTGTTTTTTTGTAAGTAGTATCGAAAGTCACAGCATCGCCGAAGCATTGATAAGCCATCCTAGATTTGGAATCAGCCCAGAAAACATTGGTCAAGCAATTGTTGTTATCGACTTGGATTGCATAGAAAAATGCAGGATTATCAGCTTGCATCCTCTTCAAATACTCGAGAAGACCCTGAGCCTCGCCTCCTTCCCCAAATGGATTGACCCTGATCCCCCTGTTGAAGTTCTTCAAATTATTGAACCCGTTTGGCTCACTAGGAATTAGAGCTGAATTTGGTGAGATCATAGACCTATCAACACGCGGTCGCACTTTATCAGGTAAAGCAACCATATGAGTATGCTCGGTCTCAAGCTTAGTAACCAACCATTTACCATGATCCTTTCTGATGACCTCAATCATGGCCATGCATCCTTCCCTTGTAGTTCCCCGCTTCCTCTTCTTCTTTCCATCATCATATATTACCCTCTTGGAATGGAATCCTTCTCGAGTACACACAAACCGCCGCATGATTACTGTGTCATCTTTTCTTGAACGTCGTGACTTATTCATTCGAACACCAAATCCTACATGATTTGCATAGGCTATGTAGTACTCCTTAGCTGCCTCATCGCTATCAAACTCCATTCCTATGGCAGGCTCAACAATACCATTACTGTCAACGAGAATCAGCGGCGCTGGGATTGAGCCATTTAATTCATCACCTAAAGCATCAAGAGCCAAAACCATTGGAGGATCTGTCGAGTTATCATTAAGATCCATGGCACTGTCCCTTAACAAGCTATAATCATCCGTTAAGGTCACTTCCATCTTTCAAATTCAGACCTGAAAAAATCAACCATATAATGATCTGCATGTGAAATTAGCTGTTCATCAATGCATTTAAGAAAGAGTTTCAGGAACTTTAGCATGATTTCTTCTTTCATCAATTAGTATCATTTGTAGTAAAAGTAACAGCAGATGTTTAAAAAAAATGAAAAGATATGAAAAAGTTCTTGGACTTGAAATCGTCAATTTAACCTTTTTCTTAATCAACAATACAAAAGTAGAAAGATTTCTGATTTTTCCAGCATGGTATTATGGGCTACGAAAATTCGCACCCTGGTCTTTCGCTAAGAGAGTTTTAAGGATTATTCTTAAGTCAAATTTTTAAAAGTCAGATTAGGATTAAAATAAGACAATACCTAGAGATTTCACCCTCATTTCACAAGGACTTTATAATTTAGTTTCAGGTTTTCCATAGGTGCAAATCCCTATCAATAGTCAGTCTTCCCGATATCAAAACAAAGCTTTTGATTAAGGTCAATCATTAAATAAGCATCAATTTCCTAGCATATGATAGCAACAATTTTTGTTTAGAATTTGAAATTTATCACCAAGAACTTAAAGCAGATAGTGGCGAAAATTATTCCAGACTACTTAGTTAAAGAAGATAGTCAACCCAACTTGACCGAAGGATCCATATCGACAGTCATGGGTTGAGTCACCCAAGGAAATATTGTAGACTTGAGTTAGATGTTCATCTAACGGAATAAATTTGAGTTGACCTTAGCTAACATAGGGCTTTAGGCTGCCCTATCAAGTATATAATATGATTCATTGCTTAAAAAATTTTAGCCATTCGAGAACATACAGGCATTGGCCATGATTATTTTAATCGTGTTATTTCCCAACAAAGTCCCAAGAGAAGTGCTCTCAAGAGTTTTAGAAAAGAAATGAGTTAATAATACTTATATTCAAGTTATTAATAATATATATAAGAGGCTATCAACTTCTGTTCAAATTGGCGGTTTGACCAAGTTTTTTTTCTAATTCAATAATCCAATGCATATAGAATCTAAACACCAAAAGAATTCATTCTGGATTACAAAATAATACCTTAATTATTTAGATTCAGAGGATCCAAACTCTACTTTCCTCTACTCCGCTTGGCCATTTCCATTTTCTGAAATATCAAAAAGTATCACAAAGTGAGCACAATCAGCTCAGTAAACTATTATCACTAATCCACCATGCATGTCAATATCATATTCACAAAAATTTAATTAAAGATTCAGTTAGTAAGAAAAGAATTATATATGTTATATGAAAAAAAGCTTGTATTATTAAGAATGTTGAAAATGATGTGCTTAAATTTTCAAAAGAAAAAGCTCATAATAATAAAAATAGTTAGTGGTGGAATTAAAATGTGCAAGAAAAGATAAAAAATAAGAAGTTTTATTATAATAATTGGTTTGGATGTAAAAACACCGAAAGTTGAGAAAGATATAAAGAGGCTCATAAGGTACTAAAAAAGCAATCTACGATGCAAAGATTTTAGTCTTTAATGATTTATATCATTAATTATATATTTTATAATAATTAATTAAACACAATCTAATTATGTGGCATAATTGGATTTATAAAACTCTTTATATTTAATTATTTATTTCACATTCACATATATTTGAAGTGTATTATATTAAAAAAATAATTGATCACTTTAATAAAAAAAAACTTAATTATATCTCAAATTGCTATTATATTTGGTTAAATAGGGGACAATGTACATGAAGTAAATGTTTAAAAAAAGGCTTGTTCTTTAATTCTAACTGGGCTTATTACACTTATCCTTATATACTTGTATTCAGTTAAGAAATATTCTTATTGCTTTCTTTTGAACTTTGCTTGTCTGTAAAAGCAAATATAATATTATTATGAATAAATTGTTAATATTATTTTTATTTAATTTAGTATGAATAAATATTTCAAAAGAAAAGTTGAATGAGATGATCACAAAATATTATGCGAAGAAAACAATACACAAATCAAATAAAACCATGTTGAAACAAATTTTGCGGACAAACCCGCCGATCCCAAATTGAGAAGTTTTTTTTTGTATTATCATCCTGACGATATGGATAGTATCATGAGACATTATTTATTGAAATGACCGTGTCAACCGCGTAATTATGAATTCTCATCTACACAATTTGGAGATAAAATAATTTGATGATCACAAAGCTTGATAAAAGTATAATATAACTAAAGATGCAACATACAGTTTATTTATTGTTTATATAGACCTCAAATTGGAAAATAGGCTAGCGGTGATAGTTTTGATACAAATGATTTTAGAAACAAAAAAAAAACATATATATTTCAAATTCATATTGGTAATAAGAACATTGCATATAACATTCATAGGAAAAAATATGAAGATTTAATAAATGAAGATAGGATATCATATTTGTTTTTAAAAAACCTTTTGGGCATGATCACAAATATTGTCGTACACGATTAAATGCAAATATCGATTGCGTACATTTTTTTACAACAATGATTAGCTTTCCAAAGACATGATGAATCAGAGGATTAAATTTTTTTGAACTTCTGCATTTTCTTTCTAACCATAATAAAAATATAAGTTATTTTGGATAATGCTCATCAAAACAATAAAGTAATAACTCATGAAATCTAGAAAGATGTCACAGAAATTGCTGCAATTGAGGTTTCAAATGTTATAATCAATGATTTAAAAAATGATGTATTCGCAATTTTATTTGATGGATCTCGAGATATATCAGTTAAAGAATAGGTTGTCGTTATTTTACGCTACGTTGATACACGAGAATGTATTATTGAGCATTTTATTGGATTATTCATGTATAAGATATAACTGTTCTAACACTAAAGTTAGTCGTTGAAGCTTTTTGATGAAGTATAGGTTGAGTGTGACACAACTACGTGGACAAGAATACAACAGAGCAAGCAAGTTTAATGGACTATTGATTATGAAAGAAAACTCTTCAGCTTATTATGTGTATTATTTTGCACACCAGCTCCAACTAGAATTGGTAATAGTTGCAAAAAAAATCATGTCCAAGTTGTTCCTTCTTTAATATTATGATTAATTTATTAAATATTATTGGTAGTTCATAGTTCATACAGAAGAAGAGATATATTAAGAAGAAAATATTATGAAAAAAATTATTGAACAACTAGAAAGTGAAGATGTTATAAAAAATTGAGGTTTAAATCGAGAAATTATATTTTAAAGGTCAGGAGACACTCGTTGGAGTTCCCATTATAATTTACTTATTAGTTTAATTCTTCTTTTCGGGTTTATTATAGAGGTTTTTGACATAGTGACATACGAGAGATCTAACTGTGGACATAATGACACACGAGAGATCTAACTGTGATAAAAAAGGTGAAGCATATTTCACAATTGAATCAGTGCAAAAGTTTGAATTTATTTTTTAATTTGCACATAATGAAAATACATATACCCAAAAAGTTCTAAATTTATTTCCTAATATAATCTTTTATTACATGCAAATTAAAAATAAATTCAAAACTTTCTACATATTCAAATATGGAATATGTTTCACGTTTTTTTGTCACTGTAAGATTTATCGTGTGTCACTATGTCAAGAACCTCTATATTATACCCGAAAAGAAGAATTAAACTGATGAATGAATTAAAGTGGGAACCCAATAAGTATCTCCTGGCCTTTAAAGAGCAATTTCTTGATTTAAACCTCGACATTTTATAACCTCTCCACTTTTTAGTTGTTTAACAAATTTGTCATAATATTTTAATATTTTACTTTTTATCTATCTCTCTATTTGGATGAACTATTAATAATATTTAATAAACTGATCATAATATTAAAGAAGGAAGCAACTTGTATATAACTTTTTGCGACTGCAATCAATATTAATTGTAATTGGTGTATAAAATTGCGTACATAATAACCTACATTTTTTTTTTCATAATCAATATTTTAATTCATTAAACTTATCTCTCATGTTGCTTGCTACGTCGTACCATTGTCCACGCAGTTGTGTCACACTCAATCCATACTTTACAAAAAGAGCTTTAATAGCTAACTTTAGGAATAGAACAATTGTATCTCCTACATGAACAATCCCAATAAAAAGCTCAATAACGCATCATCGTGCATCAATGTAACGAAAAGTAACGATAACTTGATCTTTGACAAAATTTATCAAGTAAAATTTCAAATACATCATTTTTCAAATCATTAATTATAATATTTAAAACCTCAATTGCAGCAGCTTTTGTGAACTTTTTCTAAATTTCAATAGCTATTAATTTATTATTTCGAAGAGCATTATCCAAAATAATTTTACTTATGTTTTCATTGTGGTTAGCAAGAAAGCGCAGATGTTCAAAAAAAAATTGATTCTCAAAATCCTCTGATTCATCATACCCGCAAAAAATTAATCCTTATTGTAAAAAAATGTACACAATCGACATTTGCATTTAATCGTGTATGACAATATTTACAATTATGCTCAGAAGTTTTTTAAAAGATAATTTGATATCTTTGTCTTCATTCATTAAATCTTTATATTTTCATCTAATAATATTATGTGTATTGTTCATATTACCAACATGAATTTGAAATATATCTTTTTTCAATTTCTAAAATTTTTTGTATTGAAATTATCATCGCTAATTTGTTCTTTAATTTGAGATCTATACAGATAATAAAACAAATAATACACTACATACTTGATTATATTATACTCTAACCAAGCTTTGTGATCATCAAACCATATTGGATTAAATCTATAAAATTTCTCTCCAAAAGTATATATAGGATTCATGATCACGCAATTGACGTGGTCATTTCAACAAATAACATCTCATAATACTATACATCTCCTTAGGATGATAATACAAAAAAAAAAATCTCAATCCGAGATAAACAGGGATATCCACAAAATTTGTTTTAACGCGACTTTATTTGATTTGTGTATTATTTTATTCACATAATATTTTGTAATCATCTCCAACATTTTTATTTGAAATATATATACATACTAAATTTATTGAAAATAATATTAACAATTTGATAATAATAATAATTTATTTATTTTTACGGATAAGGAATGTCCAAAAGAAAACAATATCAGCATGCTTTTGACTAAGTACAAGTACATAAGAATAAGTGCAGTAAGTTCAATTAAAATTAAAGAATAAGTCTTTTTTTAAACAATTACTTCATGTATATTATCATCAATCTAACCAAATATAATAACAATTTGAGATAAAGTTAAGTTTTTTATCAAGTTGATCAATTATTTTTTAATATAATACACTTAAAAATTATATATATATATATATATATGTGTGTGTGTGTGTGTGTGAAATAAATAATTAAATATAAAGAGTTTCATAAATCCAATTATGCCACATAATTAGATTGTGTTTAATTCATTATTATAAAATATATGCAATTATCACCACCAATTCACATGAAATGGCTAACATAGTGTTAATGTGAGGAAGAAGAGAAGATGATAAGAAGTATAGTATATGTTCATTGAGTGTCAAAAATCCATCATTGCATTATTATAAAATATATGTAATTTGCATAGCTTTTCACCAACAAATAGCAACTGTTGATAAGCAACAATGCACATCTTATATAACTTTAATAGCTTTAGCTCTCAACTTGTTTCTCCAAATGATATCAACATAGTATATTAAACTTAACAGCTAACCTCTTCAAATTTATAATAAACACATTAAAATCAAAGTAGAAATACTTCATAATTTATTCAATACATGACCAATATTCAATTTCCTCATAAAACCAATAGGCTTCCTCAATAAGTATACAAAGTTTATATCAATTGATTGTAACAACATTATCTGCCATTAAGATAGAGTCCAAAAAATCATAACAAGAAAAGTTAAAAAAAATAGTTGCATACGTGAAAGAATCTTTTGGATCCATACTAGACATTAAATATATACAAATGCAACATTGAATTTTCCATATGGATCCTTGCCATACATTAAATACAGCTTGGAGAGTAAAAATCATGTAAATCTACATTTGTTTCATTGCGATAATAGTTTGGAGAGTAAAAAGAATGAAAAACTACATCTAGTTCATTTCCAAAACAGTTTGGAGAATAAAAGGAATGAAAATCTGTCTACTTCATTTAAAAAAAAAGATTGGAGGACAAAAAGAGTGAAAAAACTGCATCTATTGCATTTTCAAAACAATTTTGAGAACAAAAAGAATGAAAATTTGCATATACTTTATTTCCAAAATAATTTGAAGAATAAAAGGAACAAAAATCTAAATCTGCTTCATTTCCAAAATAGTTTGGATACATAATAAATGAAAATATGCATCTACTACATTTTGAAAACGGTTTGGAAAAAACAAAAGGAATGAAAGTCTACATCTATTTCATACTCTGTGTACGCATAAAAGAATAGATGCTCATGTTTTTAAAAGAATAACAAAAGTTCATATAATATTACTTATGAAAATAGGTAAGTATTCATTTACCCTAGAGAGTTTAGCAAAGAGTAATACTCTTTTTTTTTCATCAAATATATTCACAATCTCGCATGTTAATTGAAACTTACAATAATATCTCTAACCAAGCTCATCAAATAGTCAATGAAACTAATGCTAACTATCATGTCTAATTTCAATATAGTGGAGTATACAAGATTCGTGCATGTATTATGAGTAACATGCCATCAAAAAGTTATATTAAAAACTATTAAAATTACAACCATACAACCTCAGCCACAGTTTCAACCATTAGAAATTCAATCTAAGTTCTCTTTGAAGAAAGCAGGTCATGAAATGTCTTTCTAAAAGCAAAAAAAAATTGATTATCAAATACCAGAAATAAATCACCAACAGGCTTAACAACCTCAGACGTTAAGAGAGAAATATAAATAACAAAGATCCACTTTATTACTAACAAAGAAAATTTTGTAAATGAAATATATATACATGGATATAAAAGAAAATAATTAAAGTCAAATGTTAGAAATGAATCAAAGTTTTCTGATTGGTGACACTAAACTCTAACAAGAAGACATATTGCATCTTGCTATCAAGATGATATATTTTCATTTTGTTAACATTTCCAATAAAACAAATATTGCTAAGTAACTAATCTAACGGAGAAGAGAGATGCAACAAACTAGTTTAGAAAGTAATAAATATGTATAGTTATGTCATTTAGAAAAATATGTAGTTATGTCATCTTGTCATCTTGTCATCATCAGCTATCTAACCCACAAGGAAGAAAAGCCATGCGAAATTAATGTGAAGTTTTATTCTTAGAACACCCATTTCATACCAAACCTAATGAGATATACACACACACCAAACCTAATGGAAAGAAATAGCTTGGGAGAGAAGACATATGCAGTTGATTGGCTTAGAAGAATCATGAGCTGCAGCCTTTGAAAGAGTTTTAACTCAAGGATAGCGTTTTTTCCTCACAAAAAAGGAAGATATCTCCGTTTAAAAAAGAGAATCGCTAAGAAGTTTTTAGCATGCCAAAGAAATCCAGAAGATGAGAAAACCAAAAGAAAAAGCCGATAGAGGTCGGTTGCGTGCAGGATCAGAAGGATTGCCGACATCCATACCTCTTACATGCGACCAGGAGAACATGCAATAACCGGCCGCCCCTTTGCCCTCTCATGCTCGGCCGCACGCCGCCTCCTCTTGCCCTAGGTTCGGACGAATAAGAGGACACGCACGCACGCCACCGCCTTTTGCCCTAGGTTTGGCCGAATGTGGGAGACACACGCACGCACGCAAGCAGCTAGGGGTGTCAATTTTATACATGACCCGAAACATGACCCGAACCCGACCTGGAAAAATTTGGGTTCGGGTCAACCCGAACCCGAAACGGGTCCGGTTCGGGTTGAACAAATCAACCCGTTTTAAAAATCAGGTCGGGTTCGGGTTGACCCAGCAACCCAAAATTGACCCGAAAGTGACACGAAAACTCATATTTGACACGAAAACCCGAGATTGACCTATTTTTGACCCGAAAATCGAATATTGACCCGATTTTGACCCGAAAATTAGCAATTTTAGGTCAACTTTGGGTCATTCGTGTCGGGTCGAGTTGACCCGAACCCGAATCGGATCGGGTTCGGGTTGACCCAAACAGTGCCGGGTCAATTCCGGGTTCGACCCGAACCCAACCTGCTAACCCGAATTGACACCCCTACAAGCGGCTCCTCTCACGTACATAAGCCGCACAAATCAGGCCCCAAACCCCTAAATTTGAACTTTTATTTGGTCCGGTCACCTGACTTAGCTTTACGTTCGGACGCCGGTAAAATAATGCCACGTGTTCTCACTATTTACCGCACGGCCTGACAACCCCAACCCGGAGCGGAGACAGGATTGCTATGTTCGTGTGTTGCTAGGTATTGCTCGGTATTTGATCGGTATTGGTTGGCAATAACGAGAAATACCATTCTGTGAAGACCAATACCGAGCAAAACCGAGAAATACCGAGTTTTTCTTGGTATTGGTCTTCACATAGCGATATTTTCATTATTACCAAGGAATACCTAGCAATACCGAGCAAAACCTACTAATACGGAGCAATACCTAGAGCAATACCGAGCAATACACAAACATAGCAATCCCGGGTCAAGTCGTCGGGCGGCGCGGTATTGAGTAAGATCACGTGGCGACATGTTATTGGCGTCCGAATATAGAGCTACGTCAGGTCAACTGACCTAATAATTGTCAAATTGACCTAATGGCTATTAAGGAAGAAAAATTACCATCTTGCCCTTCCTATAATTTGCAATTTAATGGCTGAGATTTATTTTGGAGGATTTTTGAATTTTGAGGCATTAAAAGAGCTATTTTATGACTTAATATTAAATAGGTAATTAAATTGAATAGAAATATGTTTAATTTGAAACAAATATAATTTGTGCTGAAGCGTGAAAACATATTAAATTTTATTAGGCATGCTTGCTGAATTTTGAAATGAATTTGTGTTTATTTAGATTAATTTTAGTGCACATTGAACCTATGCAGACTAATTTGGCATTAAGTCAATATTTTTTCTTTAATTTGGGTTCATGTCAATTTAATTTCATTTTAAATAGTGTTCATTTAATATTAATAGGCCGATCAGAGTTGTAGGTCGAATTAAACTCGAATCGGGCTGAATTGATCCGATGTTGCTCAATTTAATGTATTTCGTTAAAACTTATTAATTAATTTGGTCTAGGCTCGATTCAATTTAATGGGTCTACGACGGCTTCGAGGCTGAATCAAACACGTCTCGAGTCAAACTAACCCTACATTGAATTGAATTGAATTGACTTTGACATGGCATGAATTAATATAATTTAGATTGAATTGGCCTTCATTAATTTGAAGTTGAATTAATTAAATTCAATTTGGTGTAAACCTATTCGATTTAGATCAAATCAATGCGATCAAGGTTGAGGTGACACTATGTCATCCGATGTCCACCTAAGAAAAATCCTAAGGGGCTGTTTGGTATCGGATTTACAGCGGGATTTAAGTGGGATTTAGGCTTTAGGCTAAATCCAGCCAAACAGTTTTTGTGCGCGCGTTAAATCCCGGGATTCAGTAAATCCCGGATTTACGGATTTACAGCTTAAATCCGGGATTTAGTAAATCCGAGGGATAGCCGGATTTAGTAAATCCGAGCGGGATTTATCCGAAGAAGCGCGCGAAAGGGAGAAAGTTACCTTCACAGCCAGCGAGCTCCCGTTCTTGATGCCGATCAAAATGCCGTAGATTCCGATCAAAATGCCATAACTTCCGATCCGGGTTGAAGTCGTCGCAGGAGCAAAGTCGAACAGCCACGAAGGAGCCGAAGAAGCGACGCCTGCAATCTCTACACCTCCCGCGAAAGCAACGGAGCCGAACAGCAACGACGAAAAGAGAAGATGAAAGGCAAACCCTAGACGCCTATAAGTTATTATTGATTGGCCAAATTTTAGATAAAAGCTTACTATTTATTAAAATTAGTTTAAGGAGCATATTTAAAAAAAATTTAAAAAGAAGCAAATGAGCCAATTCATTTGGCGCATTGTGAAAAGTTGGAGAGAGAGAGAGGAGGAGAGAGAGGGTGCGGTATTGGAAGAATAATATAGAAGAGGGATGGGTGAAGTATTTTATATATATACGTAAATATTATATAAATATTATTTTTAATATTAACAATTTAATTTGTTAAATAATTATTTATAAAAATGTTTTTATTAAACTAAACAAGAATAAACAATATATTTTTAATTAACTTTTTCATTATATTTTCAACGTATTTTTATCAAATTTTTATTAGGCTGAAATTTTCATCCCTATTACATCTACTTAAGCAATTTAATTATTACAAAATCTTTTAAATTTTCATTCTAATAAAATATTAATAAAAATTAAAAATATAAGGAAATATTATTTTTAATATTAATAATTTAATAAAATATATTCTAATGAATTTTTAATATTACTAATTTATTTTATTCCAAAAGCTTTTAAAATTTTATTCTAATATAATTTTTATAAAAATGTAATGAAATATTATTTTCATTTTCATTACATTTATATTAAATGTCCTAAAAAATTTAATTAAAAACTATTTTTATACTTATTTATTTTAATTATAAAGTTTTATAAATAGTTATTTAAAAAATTAAATTACTAATATTAAAAATAATATTAACATAATATTATATTAAAAAAATATAAAATTTTATGTAAAAATTTATTTTAAATATAATATGTAAATATTACCGTGCCCTCTCTCTCCAACTTTTCTCTCTCCTCCTTTCTCTCTCCAACTTTTCACAATGCGCCAAATGAATTGGCTCATTTGCTTCTTTTTAAATTTTTTTTTAAATATGCTCCTTAAACTAATTTTAATAAATAGTATGCTTTTATCTAAAATTTGGCCTTATTGATTAACTTAATTAATATAATTTAAAATATTAATACTTAAGTAAATTAATTAAATAGTTAATTGTATAATTAGTGCATAAATTAATTATCTAATTTAACTTAATTATATAATTAGATTAATTAATATAACTTAATATATCTATTATTAAATATATAATTAATAATTAATGGGTAATTTGTACTTAACATATTATTAAATTTATAACACATTATATTTTTTATTTTTAATTATAAATTTATTTTTAAGTTATAATTATCTTCTTCACATTTAAATGTCTAACTACTATAAATCCTGAAATATGTTACCAAACAGTTTCTCCGAATTTAACAGGAATTAACATTTAGCATACCAAATAATTTTCAAGATTTAACACATTTCGAATTTACTAAATCCGGATTTACAGGATTTACTAAATCCCACTAAAGTTAAATCCCACTTGTTGCCAACCAGCCCTGAATGATGACTTCTACACTATAATAGGGAGTCCTATGTTCTGGTAGAATCTTAGGGAAAGATCAACCTCACCAAAAATGAAGTCATAAGTGACCAGTAAGGCAGTAACCAAATGAACATATATATATATATATATATATATATATATATATATATATATATATATATATATATTATCAAAACTTTTAAATCAAATGAAAATACTAATAATATTAATTTTGTTAAAATAAAATATTAATTTTTTCATACAAATATTTTAATGTGTTAAAATGCTAAATTATTATAGAAATAAATATTAAATTTAAGTTATAATATCAATGCATAAAAATTATACAATATATGTCTAAATTACAAAAACAAACTTTATGATATAGATAAAAATAGCCCGATTTTATATGTTACTGATTAAAAAAAAATTACCTTTTTCGGTTGCTCATAAGCAAACCCATTAGACCCTCTTCTTATTTACGTGGCCAGAGAGCCATCCACGTGTTCTCGTCACGAACTCACCCAACTTGCACCCCCGCTGCTCCTCTCATCGCCGAAATCCACGAGTTTCGCCGGCGACGAGCTCGGCTCGATGGCGAGCACAAGCGGCTCTAAGATCCCGGAATCATCTGGCCAACCGCCGACCTCTTCCCCCTCCTCCGCAGCACGGGAGTGCGAGTCCTGTCGCTCCGCTCCCGGTATACCATTCTGCCGCGTCGAGTGGTCCTTCCTTTGCACCGGCTGCGCTGCCGTCGTCCACGGACACAATTGCATCGTCTCCGTAACACCTAACCCTAACGCAAATTTCCCCCAGTTCCCTTATTATCCCTACCCTTACCCTTACCCTTACCCTTTTGCCAACCCTAGCTCCGATCCAAACGCTGTCGTTCATCCATCATCGGACGAGGATGAGCTCTCTCCGGCGGACGGACAAGGGAGGGGATGGCGTCATATTCCCGGGAGAGCGACGTCTTATCGGCGGATGGAGAGCGTGATGCGGTATAGGGAGAAGAGGAAGAGCCGAAAATTTGAGAAGACGGTGAGGTATGAGAATAGACGGGCTTACGCTGAGCTGAGGCCGAGGTTGGATGGAAAATTTGCTAGCAGGAAGGATGGCGACAGAAAGGAGGCGCCGTGCCCGCCGGATACGGTTAATCAGGTGGTAGAGAACCTGGGTAAGAACAGGACGTCGATGGGGTATGTGGAAATAGATCAGGTTACGGTGAGAGCTGAAGCCGGTGTCGAATTGGAAGGATTGGTGGCTGGAGGTGTGGAGCTAGGGCAACCTGATTTCATAGAGGATGTGAGGTTTCAGTGATCTTGTTGGTATGCTATGATTTCTTAACCTTGTTTTATATTGCTCATCAATAAATGATGCTTTGATATATTTGCTTGGGGGTTTTATATAAATAGTTCTGAATTGAAGTTTTCTAATCAGGTTGCTTATGATGCTGCATTTGTTTTTCTATGGAGAATATCGTAAAAAATAACAATTACCAGGTTACTTTAGGATGCTTCTATTGGTTATAGTAAGTGGAGTTACGGCTTGGAATATAAACTGTATATATTAAGTAGAGGAATAGCAGCATAGCATGATCTTTGATCTTCTTATAGGGGCTTTTTGGCTACAAGTAGGATTAGTAAATCCTGTAGATTCAGATATAATAAAAATTGGAGGTGTTAAATCTAGATGGTAAAACAAGTTAAATCCTAATACGCTGTTTGGATCATGTTGTCAAGATTTAGTATTTATATGAAAGAGAAGAAGGTGCACAATAAAGAGAAAGTGTGTAAATCTCTTATTCTACTTCCCTTAAGGATTTACTAAATCCAGGATTTGGACTGACACTAAAGTGAAACAGGGCAGCGTGATTTAAGAGGCAATAGAATTTATGTGATTCAATAACTGTTTGGCAATATTTGGCCTAAATCCTGATTGAATCTTTCTAAAACTTGCAACAAAGTAACCTTTCATATTTATTTCTTCTCCTTTGGTTTTGATATCACACCGATGCTGTTTTATTACTATGATTTGAATTTTAGATCGTGGAATTTGAGTTCATACCTTACTGGCTGTGATTCTCTTTGTAACTTCCTTCCAATGTCCGCACCTAGAATTAGGCTGGGATGCTATATCTATATGGTATAAAGGATAAAATGCATGGTTTCTCTAGTTAGCTTTGTCAATCCATCCATATACGCATAAAAGCTATGCTTAATAATCTATGCATACTGAAACGCAATTTAACAGAGATAAATTGCCCTTGCATGTAGAAATTAGAATTCCATGTCTCCTGTGAAATTCTGGATTTATTTTGAAATTACTATTGATTTTTTGCACATAATATGCAGAATGTGTACGGATTGGAAGGGGGCGGGGGATGCTAATTAAGAAAAATGTTTGGGTCAGGGTATACATCCTTATCAAATTTTAGGATGCCTTAAAGCCGATGAATTTCTTTGAAACGAGGATGACCGATTAAAGCTTGTATTGTATTCATATCTAAATAAATCCAACGGCTTTGAGACTAATCCTGATAAAAAAAATTGATTAGGATATTTGACCCCTTTTTTTCCTTTGATTAACTAATATGGCTTAAATATACCAATTATCTCCTTCTATCTATCATCCACACCATCTCGAGAGCTGCAATGCATAGCTCATGCTTAAACAAACGCTCACCATAAAACTGCAGATTACACATCTATCATGGTAATGAACCACAATAAATAAGAAACTTTTATACTATAAAAAATAATCATTTATCTTTGAATTTAATATTGCATGCTCATTTAATTTTAGTACTAATGCATATTTGAGCAGTCTAAATCAAATTTAAGACTTAAATGCATGCACAATATCCATGTTCATGTCATGATCTTGGTTAAAACTGAACAATTTAATGACCGTGCTATCCTGGATCATTGGTCTAACATATTATTTTCTGGCATATATGCTATTTTTTGTTCTCATTTTTTTGGTTAAAGCAAATTAGCCAAGCTGTATATTATGCTTGATCCTGCCTAGAGTCCATAGACTGGGAAACTTGCTCTTTGAAATGGATTTAGTATATTGTTTAACTTAAAATTTATGTGGTATAATATTAGCAAATCCAGTGTTCAAGTATTGTTTTTTTTTTTCTTGGCACTAATTCAAATTCTTGGAAGGAAATCTAACAACATTGATGATATGGGAATATGTAAATGTTGAAGAATTGGCTAATGCCATTATATGGTTTTGCTGCTTCTATATTAATCACTTGGGTATCGATTTTTGCTTTTGGGTGACTAGCATGTTTCAAATTAGGCGCATGTTGTTCATTAAACCCTGTAATATGTCTTGAGCATCCACTATATAAATATCACATGCCTCCACCAGTCTCTCTTTGTGAAGACACACCTAAAAAAAATCAAATTAAATAGTTCATTTTGGGACCCAGATTTAATTGGGCTAATTTTAAATAAAGCCTTTAAAAAATTATGCATAATTGAAAGTGTAGGTTTGGTACCCTTAGGTTCCCACATATATGATGAATGTGGATGAAAATGTTCTCGCTTTGCAATACAAATCAGAAAGGAAAGCTTTGATTATAAAAAAAAATCTAAGCAGATATACCAAAACAAACTCAGATCTCAACATGCACCATTCCCTTAATCAGCCTGCCATTTCCCCTTATCAGACCTGAAACAGATGCAATAAGAAGGTATGAGCAACCACAGCTAAGCATACTACATTCAACCTACCCAAGTCTTTATAATAATTAAAAATACCAATAATAAAGTGGAAATACTAAAATGGATTCATCCGTGTTGAGCTCCAACCAGATTACTCAAAATAAAAAAGTATTTATTGATCAGTAAACAGTTTCTTTAACACACCAATCTGATGTGATTAGATAACCTATCTTAGTATCATCTAACCATGTTAATATAAGATTAAATGGACAAACGTGTATCTAGTTTTTTTAAATTGAACTCCTCTAGAAGAATGAACTATCAGGTTGTTAGCAATTAGATGAAAGTGACAAATATTAGTTGGGGTTTATTAGTGCTCTTCATATTATTAGAAATAGAGATAATTCAACATTTGTTATGTATCCATACAAGACTTGAGTGCTGCATATGTAATTTTTCTTTTGAAGATTAATCATTCTTCTATTTTTTCAGTGAAATTTCAAAAGATTTAGACTCATACAAAATAGGAAATCATAGATGTCAGGTGCCCCCAAATTATGTTGATAATCAACTTGATATTGAATTGGGAGACAAAAGGGTGTAGTAAAATCTGCTTTTGATCTGTTTATGGAAGTACTATTATGGCAATCTCTGTCAAATATCATAGCTCTTAGATCTGGCATTAAGAGAATGAATAAATGAGATTGATGCTAGATGTCAAGTGCCCCCATGGATAATGAATCTACTCGTGAATATGAATTGAATATGAATAGAGCAAGGTTGTGATATCTTATGAATCATTCAATAAAGTTATTTGAAAGAGTAATGGGAAGCAAATTTAGTCAAATTTGATCGTAAATTTTTGTCAATTTTGGGAAATCAATTTAGTTGCATGTCAAGAAGATCTTCTATGAAAGAGAGTTTTGGGTCAAGATAATTAATAAAAATATTGAAAATAGAAAGTATTTTCATATGATTTTTATTGATCTTGAGTAGTATATGATTTAGTACCATAAGAATAGATTAAGTGTGTATTAAAGAATAAAGATGCGTGTCAAATGTAAATTGAAGTTATTAAAGATATATATGATGGAGCTTTGACTGGTTTTAGAAATAGTTGTGATGCATGACATTTTCGGGTCTAGGATTTGCTAATATAAGCCTAAGCTGGATGCAAAAAAACAAGCACAAAAGATTAGAACCCACAGGTCATTAACTATAGTTTTAGGCTAGGTTTAGTCTTGTTATGCTAACTGAAAAAAAAAAAATACTTGCTTAAAATGATTATTTAAACATCACCTAAATATGAAATTTTGCAAGGAAATTTGAGAGTGAAATAATGTAAAACGATAATTAGGATTCACATAGAAAAAAAAAAAAAAAGATTATAGCGACTTGACCAAATCTCATTCATTTACTCAAAATCAATTATAAAGCGCCTATACGAAAAATACAAAGATAGAAGATACCAAATAGCAGATCCAAGTCTCATTTCGATATAAGGGGATGCTCCCCCAGATTATTAAGATTTGCATATTGCTTGTAGGGTTCATATCCAATTGAATGCATAAGTTTTGAGAGGAAATATGAAATTGTATCAAAGCATAAACTTGCTTTTATTGCATGCCTCAGCAGTCTTGTTCTTAACCCAAAAAAGATGTGCATCATGCTTGAAGAATTCACTTCCAACAGCACAACATTTTTGAGAGAAAATATGCGATTGTGTGCATAGAATGATTTTTTTTACATCCTTCAGGGAACTGGAAAAGACCCACAATTGATAGTTTCTCAAAAACTATAAAATCTTGCTAAAATGCAACTCCTTAATTCAATAATCTCTAAGTCCAACCGAAACAATAAGTTTCCAATATAACTATTTCATGTAACAGATTTCGATGCTTTGAAACATGTAGTCGAACTTTGGCTACAATAGGAAAGCCGTAGAAGGTAACAATCAACCATCTAATTCCCTATTAGATTTGGAAGCCGGTAGGCAACAACAATTTAGGATACAAAATCTGTTGGTGGAAAGAAAATTGACAGCTGTAATGAAGTTAAGGAATATTTTGTACAAGACACAACCATAGTGATCTTACCCAATAAAGAGCCGACATTAGCAACAATGACACTTACGAAATTAGCAGCAACACTATGTTGAACTTCAGTGGTAATGAAAATCGCAAAGTAGTGGAAGCCAAATAGAAAATAAGACAATTGATACCAACCAATAACAATATGAATTCAATTATACAAGGAACTAATGCGATCTCTGACTCCTAGCTACAACGATAATGAGGAAACACGATTGGACAAAGATTCATATGTGCCAAAATAAGGAATTTTGAGCAACTCAGCTAGGGAATTCAATAAGAGCTAAATCGGATAGCTTGCAATCTAAGTAGTAAATCATAATAGACCAAGGGAATAAAATTGTTAGAAAACATATCCCATTCTTATAGGCACCTGTTATCATATCCAACTAACAACTCAAAAACTCAAAATGACAATAATATTGTCTCAACAGTCACATCCTGTGCTTCTGATGAGTATAAAAACCTTTAGATTTCTAGATAGTTGTGAGTAACTCAAGAGTTTTTAATTGTTGTGGGACTATATCAAGGATTAAAAATGATTCCATGTTTTTTATATTGTTTATGAGATGTTTGTAAGAAAAGAGATAAAAAATAAGAAGCTTTGTATAAAAATTGGTTTAGATGTAAAAATTCTGATAATTGAAAAAGATATGAAGAAGCTATAAGGAGTCTAAGAAAATAATATGTGATGCAAAGCTTTTAGTTTTTAATGATTTATATAATAAATTAGATATTAAGAAGGGCGAAAGATATATGTATCCAAACAAAGAGATAAGAGTAGTAAATATTTAATTTAAGTGAAGTGCATTAAGGATGAAGATCAAAAAATACTTTTATTAGAAGAGGATATTTAATAAAGGTGGGTGAGATATTTTGATAAGTTTTTCAATGAAGATTGTGAGAATACGACCAACTTTAGTGACCTTAGCACCTTAAATGAAATTTTTTTTTTTATCGGCGTATTAGTAAAACCGAAGTTAGAGAGACTTAAAAAAAAGAAGTATGAAAAAGCTATTGGACCTGATGATATTCCAATAGAGGTGTATAAATGCTTAGGAGATGAAGGAATTTCTTGGCTTACTAATTTTATAATATTATTTTGAAGACAAAAGATGTCACATGAGTGAAAAATGAGTGTGTTGATTTCTATTTTTATCAAGAAAGGTGATGCACAAGATTGCGTGAATTATATAGGAATTAAGTTAATGTGTCATACTTTAAAATTATGGGAAAGAGTTATGGAGCATGGTTACAACGTGCTACTAATATTGCTCAAAATCAAATTGGATTCATGTCGGATAGGTCAACTATGGAAGCTATTCATTTATTGAGAGGTTTGATAGAGGACTATAGAGAGAATAAGGATGATCTACATTTGATATTTATTGATTTAGAGAAAAAAATATAATAAAGTTCCAAGAGAAGTGCTATCGAGAATTCTAGAAAAAAGGGGTTTATAATACTTATATTCAAGTCATTAATGATATGTATGTAAAAGTTGTTACTTGTGTTCAAACACACAGTGGTTTGACCAATTATTTTCTTATTTTAGTTGAATTACATCAAGGATCAACCTTAAGCCCATATTTTTTGCTGTAGTCATGTATATTCTCACTAGACATTTGCAAGAGGTTGTACCCAGGTGTATGCTTTTTGCCGATAATATTCTTCTTGTTGATAAGATTAGAGATGGAGTTGAAGGTAAACTTGAATTATGGAGCTCAACCTTAGAGTCTAAAAATTATTGTTTGAGTAGATCTTAAACCAAATATATGGAGTGCAATTTTATTAGTAATAGATCTAGTCGAGACATTGTGACTTTGGGCGAAGTAGTTAATAAGAATACACGTTTTAGATATCTTGGGTCTATTGTTCGGAGTGATGGTGAAATAGATGGAAATATTATTGGTAGAATTCAAGTTGGATGGTTGAAGTGGAGGAATGCATCAGGCTTGTTGTGTGACAAAAAAGTCCCACTCAAACTTAAGGGAAAATTCTATAAGATGGTGGTGAGACTTGCAATGCTTTATGGTGCAAAATGTTGGCCATTATAAGAGAAGCATAATATCAGTTAAGTGTTGTAGTGATGAGTGGCTTTATTCTTAGAGACAGGATGCAAAACGAGCGTATACGTGAAAAGGTTGGAGTAGCTCAAGTGGAAGATAAGATTAGAGGGAGTCGCCTTAGATGGTTTGGTCACATTAATCGGCGGCCTTCCGATGATCCAGTTAGGAGAGTAAATATATTAGATTTGAATGTTAACGAAGGTAGATGTAACCTAAAAATACTTGGTTAGAAAATATTAGAAATGACCTTTATTAGATTTAAATTAGAATTTGACTCTTATGAAGACACAATGGAGAAAAATGATTCATGTAGCCGACCCCACGTAGTGGGAGGAAAACTTGATGTTGTTGTTGTTTATGAGATGCTTGCAAATGAGATTCCTTGGTTTATACTTTTTACGTATAATTATTTTAATGAATGTGACTGAATTAAATAAGTATAAAATAATTATAGTGTGGGCTCCAAAAATTCGGTCCTGACCTCCGCCCGCAATGATTGTACTTTCTGCTTTTGCGAGGAGTGGCGTCGGGCTAGGGCTCGAAGCTAGGTAGAGATCGGAACTTCAAGAAGAGGCTTCGGCTAGGTAAGTCTCTCTCTCTCTCTCTCTCTCTCTCTCTCTATCTATCTCTCTCGGCTTCTCTCTCTCTCTCTCTGCTTCTCTCTCTCTATCTCTCTCGACTTCTCTCTGTGAACCGAAAGAAGCAAGAGGGATCGAGATGGAGACAAGGGTCGTGAGGCTTCGTCAGAGAGGAGAAGGGTCTGGAGGAGTTCGGCTGGAGTCGAGTGGGAAGAATAGAGGTATCGGGAGAGAGCAGGAATCTTGAGCGTTGAGTTGGAAGAAGCAGCGACTGAAGGAGAGGTTTCGGCTTCTATTTAACGACGCAAAAGAGTACGATTTGACAGGATTTCTGCAAGAATCGTGAGAGAGACCGCTTTCAACGCTGTTTTGCAGAGGATCGAGCTGGATATCCGGGCTCGACATGTACGAGGAATGATTTTATTTTTGTTTCCTTTGGATATTATACGAAGGTCAACAAATACCCCCCAACAAATGTGGTCCACGTCTAGAGCGAATCACGTTTGTTGTATGCTGATTGACTCTATGGATCTCTAGGATTTTGCTCTAGATGTCACATAAAGGTCTTCATTTAGCGGATCTCCAAAAATTTATTTGGATGTCACGCTAGTTTTTTTTAAGTGGATCTCCAAAAATTTACTTGGATGTCACACTAGGATTTGCATTCTATAGATCTCTAAGAGTCCATCTCTGTGCCTTCATGGATATTTAGATGTATTTGTAATCTTCAGCATTGTTGATATATTTGCTCTTGATCAAGTATAGATCCATAGGGTAGAGATAGAGTACTTCATGCTCAGATCTCTAGAGTGGTAGTTCGTAGATCAACGATAGCATATAGCACTGTCACTTTCCATTCTTCTTTTGGCACCACTGTCACTTTAGTTTATAACATTTTTGTATATGCTGAACCTTCTTCTTTCATCTGGTCGTATTTTGGCGAAGTTTTAAATATTTAGTTGGGGATCTCGGCATGCGGTACGATGTCGACCCAAATAAATATTAAAATGCCTCCAGTCTTTAGGGACATTTGTAGATGTCATTCAGGGTACTCATTCTGCAGCTTTGGCTTGAGTCCTGGGATTTTGATTCCTTCTGCCCTACGCTTTGTGCTGCGGATTTGGTGAAGGGTTATCCGATTTGTCTTTACTGACTTGTCAGAAGATTTGTATACCTTTTGCCCTTTGCTTCTAGCTTTGGCGGGCTTGATGAAGGGGTAGATGCCGATGACCTAAAACCTTAGGTTTGTATTAGGTCGGTGGCAAGAAGTCATCGGTCCAGAGCTTTGTGCATGACGAACTTGTTGATGACAGAATCCACTTAGTTCAGCCTAAGGCTTTGTGTGAACTTTGGAATGTTTTCTTCGGTCATTTGCTTTGTGCTTTGGCGGACTTGTTGAAGAAAAGTTTTCTTCGATGCTCACTTTGTGCTTTAAGGATTTGTTGAAGGATTTACAGGTTCTGGATTTGATTGATAGTACCAAATGTACGTACTATCTTGATCCTTAACCACTTGAGGAGACTTTAATCTGAATCACTTGAGTTCATCAGATCAGGAGAGCTGGTATTTGACAGCTCTTTGTCCTCTGGTTGCTGATATGGGGGTTCCTCTGCTACGGCCTTTCTTATGGCTTATTGAGTAGATGGAGCTGCCAGCCATCCGGTCATATTTGGGCTTGTTGGATCCGACCTTTTACACTCATTCAGGCTTCAGCTCAATGCTGATTTTGCTGAAGTTGGTAGATATGGAATTCTCCTTTGTGATTGAAGATTTTGAAGCCTACGAACATTTGGTAGTCGCTCGAGATCCCTTCTTCTCACTGGAATTTTGATTCTCCAGTCATTTAGGAGAATTTTGTAGACTACGATCACTTGAACTTGTCGAGTCAAATTAGCTTTCGTTCTTCCTACAGTTCTTACTGACGGGTTGACGAAATGGGAGTTTCGCTACTACGGCCTTTCTTATGGCGTGTTGAGTAGACAGAGCTGCCAGCGATCCGGCCATATTTGGGCGTGTTTGATCGACCTTTTACACACATTCAAACCTTAAGCTTCAGGCTGTCGAAAGACTTTAAGCTTCTTCAGCTCAATTTTATAGGAGTGTGTAGCCACAAAAATCTGTTGCTGCCGCCTACTTTAAAAAGTAGTCTGTTGCTGCCAAGATAAAGCGGTGTCCCGTTGATGATGGCGGATCTATTGGGCCAATTATATCTGTGCCCCAGCATTCAAATGGTCAGGATACAATTGTTGGGTGCAAAGGATTTGGAGGCTGATGTATAACATCACCGTGAATTTGACACTCATGGCATCTCTTTGCGTGGTTACAATCTCTAACAATTGTCGGCCAATAGTAACTCATTCTCTTGATTTTAGTAACCATTTTGGGACCTGACTGATGTGCACAACAAAGTCCTTCGTGGACTTCTGTTACCACTTTATCAGTTTCCATGGTCCCTAGGCATCGTAGCCACATCTGATCAAAAGCTCGACGATATAAGTATTATTGACGAACGCATATCATAGTGCTCTTTTTTGAATCTGTGCGGCAATAGATTTATCCTCTGGGAGTTTGCTTTCTTTGAAATAGTCGATGAATGATTGCCTCTAATCATCTCTTTCCTCAATGTCCAAGCAATGTAACCACGACTCCGAGCATCTGCTGGTTTTACGTCTCTTGACTATATGACGTTCCTCTTGTTGATTTTCAATAACGATTTGTTTAGGAGGTTCAGGATCAGCTGGGGTCGTATCCTGCTGGCTTGAATCTAGTGTTTCCTCTGCCTGCGGGAATTGCAAGATTGCTGGGTCTAAGACCCGGCGGCCGTGAACCATAATTGGTATAGACATTTCCTCGTCGATGTTCGCCACCTCGGCTAATTTAGCTAAGCAATCTGCCTTAGCATTTTGTCCTCGGGGAACTCGTGCTATTTTTACATTTGGAATTTGTTTCAGAAGTTCAAGAACTCGCCGGTGGTAGTGGGCTAATTCAAGTTTGCCAATCTTGTAAACGCCCAAAACTTGATTTATCACAAGTTGAGAATCCCCGAAGATTTGAAGATTTTGGATTCTAACATCTACCGTGATCTCCAGTCCTGCTATTAGAGCTTCGTACTCGGCTTCGTTGTTGGTCCGAGGTTCAGTCAAACTGAATGAAAATCTTATTATGCCTCCCTCGTGTGCTACAAAAATGAGACCAATGCCAGCTCGGGCCCTTGCAATATTTGGAGGTCAGGCAGGCTTAATAAATGATGCACCATCAAATTACATCTCCCAAAACAATATCTTTTTTTATCTTCCTCGACCTATATGATCTGCTCATCGGGCAAATCATCGTTGAGTGGAGAGTCTGTTGGGATCAGGGGTGCAGTAAGAAAATCTGCCAAGGTTTTACCTTTCACCGCCTTTTATGGCATGTATGTGATATCAAACTGCAGTAATAACATTGCCCACCTGGCCAGGCTACCTGTCAATGCTGGTCTTGTCATCAAGAACTTCAGCGGATCGATTTTTGATATCAAGGTGATCTTGTGGGATAACATGTAGTGGCGGAGTTTCTGAACTGCAAAAATCAGCGCCAGACAATGCTTTTCAATCGGGGAATATATCACTTCTGCTCCGATCAATCTCCGGCTGATGTAGTAGAGTGCGTTTTCCTTCCCTTCCTAATTGTGCTGGGCCAATAATGTTCCGAGGAACTCTTCTAGTGTTGCCGTGTACAGTATAAGATGCTTCCCCGGAATTGGCGCTACTAGAATAGAAGGATTTAACAAATATTTCTTGATACTATCAAATGCTTCCTGCACTCTTCGTCCCATTTGAAGTGGACGTCTTTCTTCATTAGCTTTGAAATGGTTGGCACCTACTTGACATGTTCGATATGAACCGCCGAATGAAAGCCAGTTGTCCTTGTAAAGAACGAAGTTGTCGAAGGTTTCTGGGAGACGGCATCTCTATGATTGCTTTGGATTTGTTGGGGTCGATCTCGATTCCTCGATGACGAACAACGTAGCCCAGAAACTTGCCGGAGGAGACCCCGAAAGCACACTTGAGGGGATTCATCTTTAGATCATACTTTCTGATCCTTTCAAATACAATCCTCAAGTCATCTAAGTGATTTCTTCGATCAATGCTCTTGACAACAAGGTCGTCCACATAGCACTCGACCTTTTGATGTATTAACTCATCAAATATACGCGTCATCGTCCATTGATAAGTGGCACCAGCATTCTTCAGGCCAAAGGGCATGACTGTATAGCAGAAAATACTGATGGGCGTTTTGAATAATGTGTGTTTTTCATCCTCAGGCGCCATCTTAATTTGATTGTATCCTGACGACCCATACATAAATGAGAACATGTCATAGTTGGACGTATTATCCACTAGTAGTTCTGATACAGGAAGCAGAAAGTCGTCTTTTGGGCATGCCTTATTGAGGTCCCTAAAATCAATGCAAATATGAATCTGCCCATTCTTCTTCTTTACAGGGACTATATTGGCAATCCAATCGGTGTATTTTTCTTCTCGTATGAAGCCTGCATCTATGAGTTTTTGAGCTTGTTTGATGGGTGTTGCATCTGGTTTAATGGCTAATCTGTGAACTGCTACATCAGGAGATAAGCCGGGCATCTCAGCATATGTGCAGGCAAAGCAGTCTCTGAATTCACAGAGGAGCTTCTTCACTTCTTCTACTTGATCTTCTAGCAGAAGAGAGCTAATGAAGGTTGGGCGAGGGTCTTCCTCAATCCGAGAAGATATAGTTGAAAAGTGATGGGATTTTTTGAAGGATTTTTCAAGATGTCGACCATCGAGAATATTGTCTGTAGGGGTCATCTTTGGGACCCACTTTTGATAAATTTCTTTAATGGTGGATCTCTAGGGTACACACTAGATGTCACACCATTCTTTGAATAAAAATTTTTCTAGAGATGTGGATCTCTATATTTTTTTTTCACTTATGTCGGGACCTTTCAGTGATAGATCTTTGGACATAAGGACCAAATATCACATCCTAATGTTCACCGTACACATCTTTATTCTTTCTTTGTTCTGCCCTCACAAAAGATGGTAGCTTTTAGCTCTATCAGGATCTTTCAATGATGGATCTTTGGACATAAGGACCAAATGTCATATCCTGATGTTCACCGTACACATCTTTATTCTTTTTTTGCTCTACCTTCAGAAAAGATGGTAGCTTTTAGCTCTATCAGAACCTTTCAGTGATGGATCTTTGGACATAAGGACCAAATGTCACATCATGATGTTCACCGTACACATCTTTATTCTTTCTTTGCTCTACCATCATAAAAGATGATAGCTTTTAGCTCTATCGGGACCTTTCAATGATGGATCTTTGGACATAAGGACCAATGTCACATCATGATGTTCACCGTACACATCTTTATTCTTTCTTTGCTCTACCATCATAAAAGATGGTAGCTTTTAGCTCTATCGGGACCTTTCAATGATGGATCTTTGGACATAAGGACCAAATGTCACATCCTGATGTCCACCGTATAGAGCTTAGTATTATCATTTTTTATTTGCTACTACTATAGCATTGAGATGACTAGCCAAAGATGGAAAGAGAAACCGATTCCCAACGGAGTCGCCAGAAATCTGTGGGCTCCGAAAATTCGGCCCCGGCCTCCGCCTGCAATGATTGTGCTTTCTGTTTTTGCGAGAAGGAGTGGCATCGGGCTAGGGCTCGAAGCTAGGTAGAGATCGGAACTTCAAGAAGAGGCTTCGGCTAGGTAAGTCTCTCTCTCTCTCGGCTTCTCTCTCTCTATCTCTCTCGACTTCTCTCTGTGAACCAAAAGAAGCAAGAGGAATCGAGATGGAGACAAGGGTCGTGAGGCTTCGTCGGAGAGGAGAAGGGTCTGCAGGAGTTCGGCTGGAGTCGAGTGGGAAGAACAGAGGTATCGGGAGAGAGCAAGAATCTTGAGCGTGGAGTTGGAAGAAGCAGCGACTGAAGGAGAGGTTTCAGCTTCTATTTAACGACGCAAAAGAGTACGATTCAACGGTATTTCCGCAAGAATCGCGGGAGAGACCGCTTTCGGCGCCGTTTTGCAGAGGATCGAAGCGGGATATCCGGGCTCGACAGGTACGAGGAATGATTTTGTTTTTGTTTCCTTTGGATATTACACGAAGGTCAACATATAGTAATAGAAAACAAAATGCTTAGATTGTAGAATGTTTAGAATTTGTAAAATAAAAGCTGAGCATCTGATGTGCAATTTTAATAGGTGGGATATTAGCAATTAGTGCCCAATATTTTTAATAGATAAACTGATACTATATTTGATATATTTAAGTATCTTGGAGCTATTGCATAGAAGAATGGCATACAAACTGCCAATCTAATTTCTAGAGTTATATTGGATGGTTAAAATTGAGAAAGATCTCAAGAGTATTATGTGATAAGAAAATATTATGAGAGAGAGAGATATATGATCGCTTAATGCTTGATGGAGAGTTATGACTGCAAATGTGAATAGGTTATCTTTTTGTGACTGAAGCTCCATTTTTTTTACAGGAAAGCTGATTTTAGATTGCCCAAAAGCAGCCAGACCCTTTTTTCCCTTCCAAGACACGTAAACACCCATCATACTGAATTTAGAACCAAATATAGAGATGGAGAGGTAGGTGTTCCTTTTCTTTCTTGGAATAATAATAGAAACGGTTAAGAACTTGGTTATCTTTTCCCTTACAATATTATTACTTCCTGTAACCGTGATTGGAAAGGTGTAAATTCAAATATTTATTATGTTTGATATGTATTATAGTTCCTTTAGAGTCATTGCAATGAGGCGGAGATTTTTGCTTCTATGTTGCACTAGACACATGGTCTTCATGATGAAGTCTAAATTTATGATTCAAGAAAAATATCAAAATGATTCATTGACTATTTATGTGGATCATTTTAGTTTAATTTATACATGCGTTCAATTTAATCTCTCGTCTATCCAAATTTGATCCAAAATAATCCCTTTGTTGGATTATATTGCATCATATTTGAGGAATCAAGGACTAAAATGGCCTTCCATAAATAGTTCAAGTATTATTTTAACATTTTCCTCTTTATGATTCAAAGGCGCATAATTTGATGTGGTAGATATTGAAGAAATGATGGATAGCACATTGATTCTAGAGAATAGATTTTAATTTTATGCATCAATTTTGGCACCATAATGGAGAAGATTAACCAACCATAATGATTAGCTTTTAAGCAGTTAAAGAGTGCTGATGCATTTGTAAGAGGCATGAAGTCTGATTTAGTGATGGCTGTCCAATTTCAGATACTCATTGACTATTATAAAGTTTGTCAGTGGGGGAGCATTGTCTGCTTTACTCCTTAACTGTGACCTGGATGTCACAAATCCAAATAATAGGAATAACTTATCTGCAATGTGTTGATAAGATTGCATGCATTAACCCCTCACTGTACCAAGCATTATTAAGAACCTCCTGTGTCGTCTACTCCCTTTTTTATTAATTGCTTGCTTTTCTGGGAAAGATCCATTCTTCATGCCTATGTTATTTGCATCTTTTCTACTTTTGATTGCTTGAAACAAATGATTCCAATTCATAAGTTACATCAACCTATGTAATTGATCTTAGTACTGTCATAGTCACCCCAAGCATCATCATTATGAGTTGGAGCTCACGGATTGAAACACTCGAACAATTTCTGTGCAATGCAGGAGTAAGATTATTTAGACCAACTCCTTTCCCTATCCTATATTAGCAGGGCCTATGTGTGGATAACCCTTTCACCACCACCAAGCTTTACCCTAATATTTTGAAGCTTCAACATAAGAAATTTCTATGCATTCTGCTCTTCTAAGTTTTTTTTTTTCTCTTTTTCATCTGTACTCTTGGACTTCCTTTGTATCTTAACTTCTCTTCTTTTACAATGATAGTTGTTGGCCATGTTGTGTTCTCAGTCTTTTTGACGGACATCTGTGTAACTGTGTTTATTCTTGGCAAAAGTATTTTGTTAAGCAATGATTCGAGCGCAGTTTATTTGTTTTTTTGTTAGTTGGTTTATTTTATTTTATAATTTTTGTAATTAAAGCATGCAAGTGATGTTGCTTTTGAGAGAGGTATATTTTATTCCCTAACATTAGTTCATGTGGCCTGGCGTGGTTTCACTTTGGTTCAGTAACTTCAGTTTAGATTAATTTTCACTGTTGAGTAAGGTGGCTGGTGGCTTTAAAACTATTGATAGGTGTGCTTGAAGGCTAGGTTTCTCCTTTGGGCGGTGGAATATAGAGTTTCTCGTGGGCTATGGTTTTTAGATTGATCTTTTTATTTGTTTGTTTGACGTGGAGAGGGTTCCAGTTAGTTCTCCTTGATTCCTGCGTAGCTAAATTATATATTATTTTTTAAGAGTAATTCTAGATTAATTTTGAATTTGAATTGAGCTAATCCTATGCTTATCATATCTACCAGTCTAAGGGATAAGGAGCCTATAAATAGATGTTCTGAGATTTGTAGTTGAATAATTTTGGATAAATAAAATTAATTTCTAGTTTTCAATTTTATGTGTGTAAGTTCCAATTGTGATTCATTTGAATACGATATAAGTATGATTATCTAATTATGAGGGAGGTCATCTCTTTGCACCTGCGTTAGTTTTATTTTATTTTTTTATAAATTTTTTTACTTTAGTTTCCTGTTCTTATTTTGCTGACATTTATTGCTTTTTGGTGTTCTTGATTTTGTTCAAATTTGACATAACCAAATTATATTTGTTAAAATTAAATTATGATTGCTCAATTTATGTTGTTCCAAATTATTGCTGATGTCTTTGGATTATTTTGATTAATTCATTAATATAATTTGGGTTTTAATACTTGTATTGATTTTTTTAAAGGCAGCAAGTTATGACATTTAATTGATGGCTTTTGATTTGTGAATGAATCCTCAAATTCCCTTGCATTAATTGACACAACATATTATGTTAGTTGCATTTGGAAGTCTTGCATTACTTTCTTCTATCTCTGTTGGGAATTCTGGTGCCATCTCATTGTATATTATGCTACGTGCACACCCTGGTCATTCATCTTGTGTATTTGTATATCACATATATTGATATAGATGCATTTCTCTCGTAGTCTTTTTAAGTTTCCTCTAGTCTATCTCTTGATAGTTAATTATTCCTTGAAAGTTGCATCTTTATAGAGTATAAAATATAGTACAAGCTAGTATGGAAACATCTATCTATGCCTTCCCAAGATTAAAAACAAACAAAAGAGGGAAGAACTATGTGATATGTAACTATCTATACATGAGTACAAACAAAAGCGTAACGTGAAAACAAGGAAGAAATAAAGAGCCCCTCAGCTAATAATTTGAGGTCTATCATGTTAGCGTAGTGAGCACCAACAAAATAAACTAGAAACCACTCCATAGTAGGGGGGGGATACCAAATGGGGGTTGAAACAACCACAAGGGCTTATTAGTATTTCAGTGCTCGTGTAGCTGTCTTGTTTGATTGTGGCACCCACTATAACCCGCTTAAGATCTCAACATTGGTCACCTTAGGGGACCACTTCCCGCCCATAATATCATTTAGTGCCTTCTTTCTCTTCCTTGAAGCAGTTGTAGTAGGCTCCAATTGCAACAACTCTTATCAAAATGTGCTTGTGCCACCCTACGTCTCTGCTTTGAGAGATTCAAGGTATTGTTGGAAGAGTCCTCCATTTGTTGGACTTTCTCAGCAGAGAAGACTGCTGTTTGTGGGCTAGAAGCCCTCCTCTCATTGCCTCTAGAAAAATTACTGAAATATTGAGTTTTTTACTTAGGATTCCGCCCTTTGGAGACGAGCATCCAAGTCCCGTACTCTTCTGCATCACTGCTGCTCTTGACGTGAGGAGGTGGAGGGTCTACCAGGTGGGAAGAACTGCTACCATGGGGTGGCGGGGGAGCTGGCTGCTATGAAGAGGCAGGGGTAGCTTGGTTCTGCTCTTCCACATGGTAGTGCTGTCGGGAGTTGTCGGAGTGGGACTGGGAGTGTGGCGTAACAAGTGGCAGACTCTTGTTAGGTTGCTGCTTAGCCTTGCCTGGAAGCAAGGAGAGGCCTTCGTATTCCAACTTCTGAAAAAGGCTGTCATTGAGGCCTTTAACCTAGAATTCAGGTGACAGCTTTTGTGTCAAATCAATAAGAATACAAACTCTAGCATGCGAGCTTTGGCACCATGAGGTGGTATGTTCATCTATCCATAGAGGTTCGCCAATCATCGCCGTCATTCGAGCAATGTTGGAGGGGTCCAAGTATATTAGAGGGAGCTGTGGAAGTCAGTAATCAAATGGAAACCCCCCAATTGCCAGCACTTTCTTGTGAGCTCGTTCTGCAAGAAATAATGAGGGTCAAGACAGTCCATATCGGCGTCTCATGACATTGGCTTTGCCGAATGAGGGAGGGAGGCTTGATCAGCAATGTTCTGGGATGAAATACAGCCACCGTCGTTCCTATTAATGGAAGCAGGAGTCCATCTGATGGCATTGACAGAGCCGAACATCTCCTTGCCCCTGTTAGGAATGCTGGGTGTGTTCGAAACTTAGCCAAGCGATCCGAAATCAAGCCAAGAAGCTTTAGACCATGAAGATCCAGACCTCGTGGACTGGAGAAATTATTATGTGCGGAGGGCGGGGCGTCATCCAAAGACCAACTAGAATGCGCCACGTGAGCGGCACCGAGCCACGGTACAGAGCGAAGGGGTGATGTGGCGCATTCTGATTGATCTCCGAACAGCATTCATCATCCGCACAAAATAATTAATCCGTGGACTGAGCATGGTTACCGTCGATAGATTCGAGCACCTTCCAATAGTTGTTGGAAGGTTGCTTCCTTCTACCTTTGACATTGGAGTAGGAAGGAGGTGACCTAGGGCTGCCACCTCTTATAATTGGAGAGCTTCTCACACTAGAATCCAAGAGAGAGAAAGAAGAAGAGTGAAATGAGAACCTCTGATGGTTAATTATTTCATATTGAGCATGTTGGTTATGTATTCTTTACTGCTAAAATTTTTGCCATCAATTCCCCAGCAGCTTTGCAACTAGGAGGTTCATCTGCATATCAATTTTTCTCGATTACTAACGTGGTTCCTTATCCTCTATTTGGCTGTTGATTTTGCCCTGGATGATAAAAAACTCTGATTTTGTCTTGTTAGATTAATATTTTAATGTAATTTTCTTTGAAATGCACCTCACAGGTTGCCAGTGGCGGTGGATATGGATGGCGCTGAAGCTGCTTTTTTTTTTTATTACTTAGCGCATGAAATTCAAGGAAAAGCTATCAATCTCAGTTGCAGCAGCTTTTGCAACTTTTCAGTCTGTAGCATAATAGCTTGCCCTTCACTAAGGTTGAGCAGAGGGGCATTTCTCTTCTGGTGGGAGTATTTTAAATTTCTTGTAGAAATATGAAGATCCTCTGTCCGCATGTTTAAAAGGAGAGAGAGAAAAAGAGGGAGAGATAAAGAGTTCTTCCTCTGCATTTGAGATTTGAATCCAACACTTTTACTGCAATTTCTAAGACATGCAAAGTTGTCAATTGTTTTTGATAACTATTTCTTACAATACTCATAATATAGCTGACCATTATTTTCTTCTTTTTTTATGTGAGCACATTTATTCCCATATTAACTTTTCTCACAGAGCCATGGATAAGAAGTTTTGTGTTATAAACAGTAAAAGTAGTGGAAAGCTGGAAGGTAAATGATTGCAATATGCAGCAGTAATGAACACAAGTAGAACATCATAGTCTCAATCTAGCATTAAGGGGATCAAGAAGCTATACAAAATAGCCTGCAACCAAATTCAACTTGTGATTTGGAGCTGCCAATGCTGGCTGAGAAGATTTTGAATAATAATAATTCAAATTGGTCAAGTCTATATTCATCTTTCTTAACATAGATTGCATCTAATACATCTAATCTCTTAACAAGAATATTAAAAGATTGATATTTTACGTGATCAAACCATTCAAGTTAACTCTCTTGTCTTATCTATCACTACAACTACTTCAATTTTTTCATGTATATATTAGTTTCACATTATATATGTCAGTATAAAGCAAATCATACATCTGAGCATCCTCGTCTCTGCACACTTAAATTGATTTTATGCTTCTCTTTAATGATTGCTTAAATAAATATAAGAAATATTTTAACTCTAAAATATTTAATATTGATGTGTATAGTCATCATGCTATAAGTATATGATGTAGCATCTATTCTTTAAAAATGTTTTTTTGGGTGATAAATTAGGGCTGCAAGCGAACCAAGCATTCGACGAGCTACTCATTGCTTGATTCAATTAAAGTTCGTTTGAGATTGTTTAATTAACTAAACAAAAAAACTTGAACAAAATTTTAAATACTTGATCCTTAAATAAACAAGCTTGAACACTAATAGGTTAGGCTCATTTATATTCGTGAATAACATCATTTAAAGCTCATGAACAAACTTGACATTAGACTCGATAAAAGCTCGATTTGTGCTTGATTTATGTACAAGAGATATTTTAGATTTGTCCATCTTTGCTTTATTGTTTGTTTAAAATATTCATGAACAAATATAAGATGAATCATAGATCATTGGTTCGTGAATGAGCTCATTTGGTATTTTTTAAAAATCACTAAATATGTTCACAAACATGCTCGATATAATTATTTGTTAGGAGGCTCCATAAAGCTCATTTGTTAAGTTGATGAACATCTAGAAGTAGAGCTCATTTATAGTTCATTAAGGCTTGTTTGTTTAAAGCTCGATAAGCACTAAACGAACTGAATATGAACTGAATGTGAATCAAACATGAACACTCATTAATTTAAATGAACAAAACAATAAAGCTCAAATCAAACATGAACCAAACTTGAACAAACTGATAATAAATGAACACAAACATGAACACTCATATACTCGGCTCGGCTCGGTTCGTTTGAAGCCCTAGGGTGATTTATGAGAGAGAGAGAGAGAGAGAGAGAGAGTGAGAGAATTGATTCTAAACTTCAAACTTCTCTCTGTAGATATATACAGCTTAGATTAGTACAAAAAATTAATAATTTCTGATTTGAAGCTACTTTTTCAATCAATTCTTTAAGACATAAGATGAAGGCTAAGTACCATTTACTGGCATCTTATGAACAGTATATCATATGTATTGATATTTAATTTACAAGTTTGATTAAACCGCTGACTGAAGGCCAATTATACCTGCAAAAAAGCAAGCATGTTGATGCAGTAACTAAACAAGCAAACACATCATTGTATACAGAAAGCAAAGAGAAATTACCACAGCCAATTCGAGCCCCTGCGTTCCCTGTGCTTTTGCTAAGTTCATGACCACCTGTAGGTCAACATAGTAAAGATTGTCAAAAGAACGAATAGTTTATTACAGAAATAGAGGGAGACAAGACAGGTTTTGCTATAGAGCATAGTCTGACTATGCTAGTTTTTTTTTCTCTAATACGAGAGATTATTACGTGCATAAAACAGACATAGAGAACCATTCGGTTTTATCTTTGTGAACGGTTTTATCTTTGTGAACAACTTTTACTGTTCACAAAGATAAAACCGGATGGTTATCTGTGTGTCTGGTCCTGTGCTTTTCCTATTCACATAGACAAAACCGAATGGTTATCTGTGTCCAATCTCCGCACGTAATAATCTTTCGTATTACAGCCACATGCCTACATCACAGTAATTGCATGCTATATGTCAGGGTAATTATTGCAAAAACCATTACATCAAAAGGTGAGAATATTCATGCAACTATCTTTATATGTTGTTTGGGAACTTCTGACTACCAACTAAAAAGTCTTGAATTTGAGTCTTACGTATGTGATATTTGTGTGAATTTGACTTAACTGGCCTAAATATACAAACATTTACATAAAACTTGACCTAAGTGTTCAAAACAGCCAAGAACTGATGGTAAAGATTGATAAAACGTTTATATATATATATATATATATATATATATATATATATATATATATATATATATATATATATATATATAAGAATTATATCAAAATAATAATAATAATAATAAAATATATAAGAATTATATCATCCGTATGCAAATCCCCCAAATTTTCCTTGAGAATGTAGAAACTCTTCTTCTTCATCTATTATGGGATTTTGATTATTGATAAAGCGTGACACTAAAAGAATTCCAAAAGAAATTATCTTTATAGGCATGAGGCTTATATTTTATAGTTTATTTTTACGTCTGTTGTAACAGGATATTATATAGAACTGATGGGAAAACTTGAAAACAGGAGATCCTTACTGGGCGACTCAAAACTTTGAGAGAACCATAAATGTAACAGAAGGCATATCATATAATTGAAACAAAATGAAAAATAAATAAAAAACCACTTAATAATAAAATGAAAAGTAACCATACCCCTTCCTAGATCATCAGGATCAGCATGAACAACCAGAGCCCTCCCCAGTATGGAATTTGGTCCACTTAGTGGAATCTTCCAAAAAGTGAGAGAAAACATTGTAAGTTACATAAATGGATATGATACAATGAAGATAACAATAAAATGATTTGAAAACCTGCAAATCCTTCAATGATACATTAGCAACCCCTGTCGACAAGCAGATTGAGGTAAGTAAGAAGTCCAAGGATTCCACATTACAAATGGGGTAAAATATCAAGTAAAAAGTTGCAGGCAAACCATGTTCATCAGCTGAAACATTTCCCAAGTCACCTGCATGCCGTTCCACATCATGTGGAGCTCCATGAAGCTTCTTAAATGGATTAAAATGGGGACCTGCCACAAAAAAGGAAACAAAAAAACATAAAAGCATTCATGGTGTAATCCAGCGAGCAGAAGTATGGCCTTAATAAGATTGTAACTTCGAGAAAAATGATAACAGGTATGCATCAGAGCTCATCAGAAAGAACTTATTCTAAGAAGAACTATGGGAGACACGTTACAGTAGTGATCTAGAAAGTTATGAAATTTCTTCAAATAAGAAATTTATCCATCATGAACGTTGTGATATTTCTCATGAAATTTGTGATATTTCTTTATTAAAATAATAACTATCAACCAAGCACAGATAAGCAAGGTTTGGAATTCATTCTTGATCGATGGTCAATAGAAACCTCATGAGCAAATTCATGAGATGAGTCCAAATTTGAATTTTGTTAATACTTGGGAGTTCTGCGGTGATGACACATCATGATCTAACCTGATTATCATAAAAAAGTAAGATTTTACTAGAACCTCACTCATAATTGATGTGCCACAACTCAACAAATTTTTTTTTTGATATTTGGACCAATTAAGGAAGACTCACACACATATCGTATACACAAGCCTCGAACACAAAACCTCTTAATTGGTAGCCTAAGCTCTCAACCAACAGACCAAGATGAGTTGTCTCAACTCAACCAAATTGTTGTGAAAAAATAGACAAAGTTAGCTAGGATGTCACCGGCAGGTGACACACCATGACTTAATCCAATTGAGATCAAAAATGAGCAAAGGTTGACAAAGTATACAACTAAGATTATCTAACTTAGATGAAAAATGAGTAAAGGTTGCCAATCTTAAATAAAATTTTAATCTGCAATAGGGAATTAGGAGAGTTCTCATGAGAAGACACTCGAATTGGTTGACACAATGATTAGAAAAATAAAATATATTGCTTGTTTAAAATAATAAAATGGAGAGAAAAAACTCAAGGGTATTGGTCAAAAGTATAAGCTATTTTATGTTAAAATGCTAACAATAAAATGAGAGTAGGATAGTAATGGATATAAAGTTGAAAGATAAAATTATTGGAGTGAATTGGAAGAATGATAGGATGATTGCTATAGAGTTAATTATAATCAATTAGTGATACAAACTAGAAAAAGGTATAATGAATTCTAAGAAACACACTAACTAAGCTACTTAAACTTGATTCTTGAAATTTTAGACTCTACATATTCTTAAAATTTATTTATTGGTTAATAGGATAATGATTTACAAGATGAATACTATTAGTAATAATCCCACAATGATGAGACAAAATCTTTATGGGTGTGTGCTACCAAACTGAATAAAGTAGGAGCAATTTGAGCAAGGTAATTGATAGTTTCAATGACTTGTTGGTAAAGGTAAGTTCAAGTGAATATATTATAGGGTGAGAACTCACTCTCTTAGATAACCTGGGCATGCATTTCAATTATGCTCTAAAATAACATCCACACAATTGCAGGAAGTGCAAAAGCTAGATGGTGTAGCTGAGAAAAAAAATGCCTCCCTTAAGAAGATTCCCCTTCCTTTTGTTGAACAAAAAGGCTAAAACCAATGTCGTAGCTCACAATCAAGTAGATATTTATTTCGGGTCGAAGGCTATGAGCCTATGACTCAACGAAAGAAGGCAATTATTAAGCTCTAATGCTATTTAAAGGGCCTTTAATGTGCAATGTGCAAGCTAGATATTATTTGCATAAAACAATTTCTCGTATGTTCCATTTCACAGCACTTCCATTTCATTTAGCAAGAAACCCCTACTATTTAATACTTCATCATATTCAGCCAACACCTCACTCACTGGCTATATTCCTCTTGGTTATAATCTCTTGAAGACAACATTGCTTCAAAAGAAAAGAGCACAGGTTGAAATGATGCATGAGCCAATCAAAGAAACTTGGAATGAGAAGGGACTTACTATTGCTCATTTGCTTGTGATGGTTATACAAACCTTCCTCTGATTAATTTCACAGCAATTAGAAAATATATGCCAATGTTCATGAAGGCCATTAACTGTGAAAAGTATGTAAAGATAAATTCTATATTGCAATTAAAATTAAAGAAGTTATCATGGGGGCACTTCCCCATGATTGCAAAGTTTAACTTTTAAATGGCCAGCTTAACCATGTTCCCCTTCATGTTGCAAAAAAAAAAAAAAATAGAGTACTTACTTTTTTTATCAATTTACTTAATAAGAACAAGATCACTCCTCAATGGAATTAAGATTTAGTATTTGTATATACAAATCTTCAACTTTTATCCAGAAGGAACCCAAAATATACTCAAGGAGATACAAAATTGTGGGATATTGGTGGGGATACAGTAACAACAATAGATGATATTAGAATACTTGAAGTTGCTAATCTCTCTTTAGATGAGCCATCTTTGGAAACTATGTATTTTCTAAATGAAGGTGAATGTGTCATTGAAAAGGGAACGAGTGCTAGTACTAATGATGACAAACTAATTTTCCCTATTCTTTTGGCATATTCGTATATAGAACGATGGAAAGTCAATTAAAAAAATAGATATAAAAAATTCAAAAGAAAATATGAAATAAAAAGAAGAAATCTCAAATCAAATAAAGAAAATAGAAATATTCAAATAACAAAATTCATTACGTTTTAGCTCAATTTAAAAATTTATAGGAAATATGAATTCTAAGTTGAATTTAGAGGGCAACAAAATTCTACAAACCACCAATCATTTATTTTAAACAGATTAATATTCTTTTAGAACCCGCAAAGAGCTGGGATGAGGATAAAGATGATTATTAGTAACACACATTCTGCATTTGAAATTTCAGATAATACTTTATAGTGAAAGAATCTCTCTAGATTTGTTTTATTTTATTTTTTTGCTAAATTTCTAGAAGGTCTTACTCCACCAGAAGGTTCCTCCAGTATGCTCTACACTGAAATGTTTACACGTACACGCTGGTAAGCATTCATCAACGCTCAAGAGTTCATCAAAGAGAGGAAGGTTTCATGACCATAAGACAAAAGGGAAGGTATCCAGCATCACTAACATAACGGAAAGTAGAAAGATTTGATCTGATGATCAAATCTCAAATCAGCTATTCAAATTCAAAAATCTAAAAACCAGAAAAATAGATTTTCTCCATTTGTAATGAAAAAAAAAAAAAAAAAAAAACTTCTTTGCAAAAGCTGAGCGATCGTCCAAAACCAGCCATCTTCAATATCAAACTATCAAAGCTCGGAAAGGAGGGTATTTTATCGTACCTGTTGAGTTGCAGCCATTGGTGGTGTCGCCGAAGGAGTGGATATGTAAGCCACGGAGGCCGGGCGAGAGGCCAGTTATCTTACCACTCACGTGGGTGAATCCGGTGGATTGGTCCTCAAAGAAGTTGAGAGATCCTCCAACGACGTTGTTGCCAGAGTCACCGCTAGCAATAAGAACCACTCCCTTGAGGTTGCCTCCGGCGGACATCTTCGCCTTTCCCCGCACTAACCCTTCTTCAAAACGGATAAAGCAGATAATAAGCCCGTTGGCCTCCTCATAGTATTTCATAGACTCTAAAATTAACGGGAAATTTACATAAATAACCCTCAAAATTATTATTTTTATATCCTAAACATCTAAATTTTAATATTTACTCAAATAATCTTAAATTTTAAATAACATCATAATGAGACCCTCATCACACTCTCCATCATCATTATCTCACCATTATTGATCCCATCCCACTTATAAAAATTAGGGTTTGTATGAGAATGCTGTAATTTTTTATTAAGCTGATTGTGAGGTTGTTATGAAGAGAATTACTTAACTACTCAAATTATAGAAGTAATTTTGTACATAAAAGTTTTATAAAAAATATGAAGAAAAAAAAAAGTAATTGACAAATAAAATTATGATTGCTATCTTAAAACTATCCCAATCTGATCTTTAATACTGCAAAACCGACATGTGTTGTCAAATAATCAAAATAGTAATATTAAAAAAAGCTCCAAAGAAAATGTAATAAACATAAACAAAATAGTTTATAACGAGAGAGCTTCGTAGCACACAAATGAAGACTAAATGATAAAAAGACAAGAAAATGAGCATAAAGACATTCGACCATATGTGAGACTCCTTAATTATTTATATATAAAAAAAGAGTCATACAAGAATTATTAATATTGAGCAATATGTTGAATAAACTATAGATGCACTTGTTGCAAAGGAGGGCATGCATTTGGTAAGCTCTTAGCATTGGTCTAACAAAATCTATGATGTACATAAGCACTCATCAATCATATTGAAAAGAATTATTAGATTAAGGTTTTGTTTGGGACATCTTTCTTATTGTTTCTTAATACAGTTTTTTAGTATAAAATTTTTAATTTTTGTATTAAAAATCTACTTTAAGAAGCAGAAAGAAATCTGTCCCAAACGAAGCCTAAGCATTGCGTGATAAGCATTTTTTTAAGATTTCCAAATGTCAGCATTGTATATGGGAAGCCATTAACATTGGCCTTATAAAACTCTATGCAGCCTTGAACAATTAGAATCACTCATCAATGTCAATTTAGATGTCAAACAGTATTGGCAACTCATGCCATCAAAATATTAAATTAAACATTATTTCATGGGCTACTTTTCTTGAGGCTTCCAAATTCCAACCTATGAACTAACTATGAGAAACATCTTCTAAATTTCACTTTAGCACCATTAATAATGAAATATGATGGCAACCTTCCTTTCAGGCTGAGTTCCTTTTGAAATTTGATCTTAAAGGTATTAGACTTTTTAAGTTTTCCTTGGAGATGCATGGAAATGAGTTTTTTTTTAAATGCCCAAAGGTGGTTAGTAACACAATTTAGACTTTGTTTGGGGTTGTTTTCTTACTGTTTTATAAAGCAATTTTCTAATATAATTTTTTTTTAACTTGAAAATTTTTAACTAAAAAACTGTTTTAGAAAGCAATAAAAATTTGCCCCGAACCAAACCTTAATTTCCAATATGCTTAATACTTCGAGATGATTATGAATCAAAATTTTAAACTACTTAATTAAAAAAAATCAGTTTTTTTTATGAGGTGCGACACTATGTCAAGAATGAGAGAATTTACATAACAAAAGAAGAAACATTTACACCATAGTTAGACTTCATCAGTGGCCTCTTTCAATTATTATACAATCAAGTGCAAACCATTTTTGCTTGAAAATCAAACCCATGATGTTCCAAAACAAAAAAGTTAGCATTTATATTTATGCATTTCTATTGCCACCAACATTTGATGCCCACTTCCTGGTCACTTAATCATTCATCTTAATAGGAAAATAATAGTTGATCGCTTAATGTTACTCGAATGCCAAATGTTTGATGCATCGCCTATGACAACTTCACTTAAAAGCTCATCCTAGTACTACCATAGGAGACATATTCCATAACAAATGTATATTTTTATTATAATAATAATTTTTCTCTAGTTATGAGATAGGGCATCATTTAAATTTTGACTCATATGAGATAGGGCATCATTTAGGGTTTAGGGTTTAGGGTTGTGAGCAAGTTGATCCCACGCCTTCATTGAAGTAAGGGTAAGAAAACTATAACACATACTAAATTCGTGCACAGTTGCACTTATTCTAACCCAACCTAGTAAGGGTAACCCATTGATTTTTTTTGCATTAATGTCTTTCATATGTGTATGCGAGTGCTATGTATGTGTGTGTGTGCGCGCGGGGGGTTGCGCATGATTTGAAAATATGAAAATTTTTCCCCTCGGGGTGCAGCAGCACCAGGGCAAGCGGCATTGAGCTCTCTGTCTTTTTTTTTTTTCAAATTAATTCTATATTATGATGCTGGAGGTGGAGCTATAGTAGGGGTGTCAAAATGGGTTGTCAAGTCTGGTTCGGGTTCAACCTGAAACTGACATGCCCTCCACTGCTCCAAAACAAACTTGACCTGATTAAACAAACATGTCAGAAATCTAAACCAGTACCCAACCCGATCCAAATTCGAGTCAATGCGACTTGACATGCTGACCAAGATGAGCAAGGGTCGAGCGCAGAGCATGGATGGGCGGGAGCAGACGCATATGTAGGTTGGATTGGACCTAGTCACGCCTCATGCGGGTGGGATCGTGATGCAATCAGGAGCCGACGTGCACGCGAACGTGATCATACAAGTTCACGCTTCCAGGAGTTGGATGAGAGCGGGATTGAATGCAGTGCAGTTAGGCAGGATGTAATATGGATGCAGTGCAGTCAAGAGGGTGGTCACACAGGTCATTTTTGGGTTCACGAGCTGTTTTAGATTCGATCCAATTTTTTAAATGAGTCATATATTAGAACTTGAACCCGACCCCTTTATTAAATTGGTCGATCCAAATTCATATTTTTCAGGTTATGTTTGGGTTGGGTTTTCAGGTCGGGTCATATGTTGACACCCCTACACTTTAGGGCCGAGCATCATGGCGCCCAACATGAATATTGTAAAGTATTATTTTCTAGCCAAATAGCTTTATCAAATCCATTTTATTTCCCTAAGTGCATCCAACTAGAGGTAGTGAGAGAAGGATCCTAAATAGAGTATCATTACGTTGCATCTACATCATACATTATATGGCAATTGAGATATTCTATTTTGAAATGCAAAGAAGTGTACTCTTTGATATGTTATTAGGACCCTAAATATATTCTTCTAACTCTATCTTCTTCACATAGATGTGAGAGAGAATCTGGCATCATTTGTTGAATATAGGTGTGAGAGGTTAAGTAGCACCATACGTACTTTTTTAGCCCCATTTGGTTAAGGCAAATTTGTGAGGAATTTTAACCTCACTTATTATAAACAAGTGTTAGAGGTAAAAGGAGACATAAGTGAAAGTAGAGTTATAAGCAAACATCGGGTCATGTGTATTATAATCATTGTATTTTATATGTCAATATTTAATGAATTAAATTAAAAAAAATATTTTGAAATATGCATTAGTGAACTCTGAACCTTTGTATGAATTTTGCAGGGAAAATGAAAGCGGAAGTGAAATGCAAGTGAATCTCTAAGAGTAAGTATTCTTTATAGTGTCTGGAGGCTTCCGTGGAAGTGGTTATGTGGTTATGAAAGTAAATGATAGTTTTGAGATCAGGTTTATACTAAAACTACAATAAATTTAGGTTTTGTTTATGCATTAATTATTTTACAAGTCTTTAAGTTTTTCTTTAATTAATTACTTTTAAATATTTATAGTGGATATGGATACATAGGATTCATGCCCCAAGACCTAAAGTTGAAGAATTATCTATTTTATCCTTTAATTAATTCACTAGAGCCTCTATAAATCCTTTCAATATAAATCAATCAAGTGGAATAAACTAAAAGAAAATCATGTACACCACATTCTGATGTCTCTTATGAATATTGCACCCCTCTCTCTTATATTTATGTGTGCTGGATCTTTCATACAAAGCTTGGACGCTAAACCCTATATCTCTCTACGGCCATGAATGTTCTAGTCCACAGAAAATATACATTTTATCAAATAATTTCTAAAATTTAACACCTTTTAGAATTTAATAAATATGAATTTCCAGAAGTTATTGAGTTAAATCCTAAATCCCAACAGCCCATAACTCGTCATCAACAACAACAACAACAACAACAACAACAATAACAATGAGCCTTTATCCCACTATGTGAGGTTGGCTACATGAATCCTTTTTTTTATTTCCATTGTGACTTGTTAAGAATCAAATTCTCATCTAAATCTAATAAATAAAAACCATTTCTACTATTTTATAACCAAGTCTTTTAAATTCTACCTCTACCTTTCTCATCTAAATCTTAGGAACCGTTTGGTATTGGATTTAACTTTCGTGGAGTTTAGTAAATCCAATAAATTTCAATTTAATAAATCATGAGGGTGTATATATTGAAAATTGTTTGGTATGACATATGTTAAATTCTGAGAAATCTTAAAAAACTGTTTGATAATGTAATTCAGGATTTAAGGAGGTTTGTTCATTTAAAAATTAAATTTTTTTGCATGTTAGCTATGAGATACTTAGAAGCTAGTTTAATTATCCAATAATATATTTAGGCATTATTTTAAGAAATATCTCAATACTAACTATAACAATCATTATTTAATTATAACGACTCATTTGATTACTATTTACAATACTTACTACTTCATTAATTTATTTTTTGTAATAAAAATTTAATTACTAATTATACTTATAGGTATCTAATTAATTAATTAATTATTCTTTTACTAATTAATTATTTAATTAATTTTTATACTGCTAATGACCTAATTAATTATTTCGATCTTTAATCATTTTAATTAAACTAATATAATTATTGTCTAATTAAAAATTTAAAGAATTAATCATTTATACGCGGTAGGCTTTCCCTCTGCGTGGTCCTTCATTGCTTTCGCGTGAGGTGGAGCTTCATCTTCGGCTTCGCTGCTTCTTGGTTTGCGTTTCCTCTTCTGCATTTCTTCGTTGCTGTTCTGCTTCGCTTGAAGTTGAGTTCTGCAAGTATCGAAGCTTCTCCACCTCCGCCAAAGACGTTGTTACTATCGGATCGGAGTTCGCCGCGAAGGTAACGATATTTCTCCCCTTTGGCGCGCTTCTTCCGCTAAATCCGTAAATTCCGTAGGTCATAAATCCATAAATACGCCGAACGTCGGGATTTACGAAATCCCGGTAAATCCTTAAATCCGGGATTTACGAAGGATTCGGATTTACTGCGCACTCGAAAACTGTTTGGCAGGATTTACCGTAAATCCGGCATAAATCGTGCTACAAATCCGATACCAAACAGTTTTTGCCAAACAACCGCAAGTTATTTTGGTTTCTTCCCAAAGTCTGTTTGCATGAGACCGGCGCCGTCGAAGATGAGGAGATCATCGGTTTCTGGTGGTCGAGGGTGTGGTGAGGACTTCGATTGACAGAGGTTCGATGCTCTTTCCTTCCCTCCTGTGTCTTCCTCGTTAAGTCCTTCGCTTTATTCTGGGCAATTGCTGGAGGCCGCGGTCTTTATGATATCCGATTTTATTTTTTGGTACAAATGAATTTTGAGGTTTGACACTATCAACTGAGCTTAGTACTAATTAAAATTGTGTTGTGTAGTAAGTTTTGGAGTGAGAGTAGTGGATATTAGTGCTGTGTGGGTATCATACTATGATTACGTGTTTAGGGTTTTAGATCAATTTAGGTATTTTGATGTAGTTGTAATATGCTCTGTTAGAGTTTTATAACGGACATGTGCACTTGAAGTCTTGAACATTTATGTTTGTTGAAAAAATTTTAAATAGCATTTTTGGCTTTGCATTTAGATATTAAGTTTTGGATTTGGTGGCATTATAATGTGAATTTGCTGGTTTTTTAAATTATATGGTTGAACATGTGATTGCATTTGTCCGTTTGAAAAATTACCCCATTTTGTTAGGTTATTGAAATTATCAATGCTAGCTGGATAAAAGTGACAGAGTGGTACCATAGCATTAGATTGATAAGATAGGGCATGCCAAATATAGGTGCAGGTTAAGATGTTAACGGAGAGAAAGAGAGCAATGCAGGCTACCTAAGGCTACTTAGGAGAGTATGGCATGAATGATTCTTTTATTCTTTTCTTATATTATTTAAGAATCATATCTCGTAATTTGAAATATATGGTGAGAAGGGAGTTGAAGAGCTTAGAATGGATGAGATGTGACATTCCCTTGTTTTTCATTAATGTTTCACCTAATCCTATCAACATCAAAATGCAGTATCTAGATTAGTGCTTTCTACACCATGTGTTATTCTTGTATTGTTATCTATTGTTGACACTCCATCTCAAAATGGAGTGCCACATCTTGGATTGGTGTGTATAGAGACCATGTTGCCTATGTTTATTGCTATAACTCAGTTGAGGGTGATTGTTAGACCTTTGGAAGGACTCTTCAAATGACTCCTACTCCAATGCCTTTGCAACTTTTATTGTTGATTATACCTTGAAGCTTTTTCAACACGTGCATCCACCCACCATAAAACTCTCATTGTTGAGGATTGGCTATGTAAGATTGAAACAATTTTTTATGGAATGGCTTGCTGAGAGGAGGAAGGTGTCTTTCATCTTTTGTGCTACATGGTGGAAAATTTACGGACAATACAACATAAGACTCAATTTTTGGATATAGCTAATTATTCATGAGTTGGAATGAGTTTGTGGAAGCATTTTTGCGATTGGTTTGTTCTAGAGTATATGTAGTTCTAAATGCTAGATGTGTTAAGCTAGTTGGTCTAAGGTACATAGAACTTAACATAGTATTAAGCTAAAATTTTTGCACTTGCTTGATATTCCCCATAATTTTTATTAGTGGAGGTATAGAGATGCTATAATTTTCGAAGGGCCCAATGATTCTTTTTGTTATCCTTTGATTCTACTTAGGATTTTGGACTTGGCGACTCATGGAGTGAGCTTATTTGTTGAAAAATAATTTGATTGCAACTCAGTTGTGAAGAGATATCGGTAAGTGGAAGGCTTGAGATTTCTTGCACAGTAGAGTTCCATAAAAAAAGGGATGATCATTATTCAATAAAGTTCAATGGAGGGATCTTGTTGTAGAAGTAATGCGGAGCACACTAGCCCAGGAAGGATGGCATAACACTTTAAGGGCGCCGAGAATCGGGTTGCGGACGCCCTTACCCGAAAGCAAACTCTACTTACACAATTACAAACAGAAATTACAGGACTAGAGTTTATTAAAGGGTTGTATGATGAGGATCCATATTTTGGTGTTACCTGGAAGCGCTGCAAAGAAGGACTCAATTGTGAAGAATACTCCATTAGGCACGGTTACTTATTCAAAAGAAATTTGCTTTGCATCCCTGTCTCATCCTGGAGGCAACAAATTGTACGTGAAGCCCATGGTGGGGGCCTAGCAGCAATGTAGGAAGAGATAATACCTTCCGAAAACTCTAAGCTCGTTTCTTTTGGCCCCGATTATGGCATGACTTTTTTCGGTTGGTAGACAGCTGCCCCGTCTGCCAAGTTTATAAGGGGGGAGCTCAAAATACACGCCTTTACATGCCCCTCTCGGTACCAGACTCAATATGGGAAGACCTCAATCTAGATTTCGTTTTGGGCTTTCCTAGAACCCGGCGTGGCAACGATTCAGTAATGGTCGTTGTGGACAGATTCTCCAAATGACCCATTTTATATCTTGTAAGAAAACTTCCAACGCCCTAAATATTGCAACACTTTTTTATAACGAAATTGTCCATTTACATGACCTACCTAGAAGTCTCACATCCGATCGCGATGTCAAGTTCATTAGCCATTTCTGGCGAGAACTTTGGAAAAGGTTGGGTACCGACCTTCGACTTAGCTATGCGTACCATCCACAATCTGACGGACAAATGGAAGTCGTCAACCGTACTTTGGGAAATATGCTCTGGTGTTGGTACGGGACAATCCAAAGCAATGGGAATAAGTCTTAAGTAAGGCGGAGTTTGCTTATAACGCTATGACTAACCGTTCCACTGGTAAGTCTCATTTTAGTATTATTTATACTAAACAACCTAACATTGCTTTGGACATCACCCTTTTACCGAAATGCACATCCGCCGCTGCTACAAACTTCGCCGATAGATATACAAAAATGTTAGCTGAGGTCCGTCAGCAAATTATTAAAGCCAACCAACACTATAAGGAGGTTGTAGATGCTCATCGCTGGCAAACAACTTTTAATGTGGGATATCTAGTTATGGTCAGACTTCGAAAAGAGCGGTTCCCACTCTGGACCTAAAACAAGTTGGCGCGACGTAAATTGGGTCCGGTCCCTATCACAGCTAAGATCAATGATAATGCCTATACCGTGGCGTTACCGGCTGATTGGAATACGTCCCCAACCTTCAATGTCTCATACATTTCGGCCTATAAACCGGTGGACAACGCAGTCACCTCACAGTCCTCACTTAGCTCGTCGGAGTCGAGCTCTTCTGAAGCCGGGAAGGACTGATGCGGAGCACACTAGCCCAGAAAGGATGGCAGAACACTTTACCTGGCTAACAAACTCAGACCATTCTCCACTACCCGTTTTACCTTTTTAGTTGCATTTTACTTTTTGCTGCTAGCACTAGTTTTAGTACTCCTTTTTTATAGTATTTATGTTATAGCAAAAAGAGTAGAAAACATATACATAGACAGAGGAAGGGACCATAGCAGTTTTTGTAAAAACATTAAAAAGTTTAAGCCTTTAATAGTTCCGTAGAGAGGCCTTGGCTCTCTGTATTTTCTTCTTGTTTTCTTTGGCTTATCTTCTTGCAGGTGACAGAGGTCTGCCGAGAGCACTACATCAATAAGCTTATGAGAACAGGGTAAGGGAGACGGTACAAGAAATAGTAATACGAAAACTAAATATCTATTCAGTAAAAAGTTGTCCTGGGGTAATAAACTTTTCTTATGTATGGCAATCAACCAATTCACTTGTATAGCAAGCTAATGCATAAATAAAGCAGAAGGAATAGTAAAGATAATGCAAAAGCAAAAAGTTGTTAGAATAGAGAATGGTGTAGAGGGCCACTTCAGTATATGGTTATGCGTCAAATCTCCCCTTGCGCTGGAAGAATTCGGCTTGAGATTAGCGACTTGTATCGCAGCCGATGGATGATGGATATAGATATCAAAATCATTGAAGTTGGAAGTGATGTGTAGATATGAAGGGAGGGAGAAAACCCAGGCGTTATGATGTAGAACATTGGCATAAAAATATTTGTATTATTTTGAAAGTTAATATGGATTATCATATTGAATGTTTTAGTGTTATAACATAAATTATGATTTTACAGGTTTATATTCATATCATGTTTATCTTTTCATAATGCAATGAATGTAGGCCTAAGGAATCAAAGCTTGGACAAAATATGCATGGCCAAATTATTTTAATTTCAGATTTTCCAGGAATGGAGGAAGTGCTTTCAAGATGTGCTAAATGCATAGAGAATTATTTCATGTGGCTTAAATACATGGAGGAATTAATTCAAGGCAATTCTAAGGTGTATTAATTTAATGCTAAGTGATTAAAATTAATGAAGAATGCATTTTTAAGATAATGGTGGAATAATTTTTTAGAGGCCAAATGAATGAAGACTTAAAAGGAAGTATTTAAATTCAAAATTCCCTCCTAAAAAAAAATTAAAGTTAAATTTTTCCATGCATTGTTTTAGCTGTAAATATATAAACTCTTTGTATTAGAAGCATGGTTGATATGTATAGAAGTGGTGTCCTTGTATGTTTTCTTTAGGTAGGGGCTTGGTGGCCTCTCTCATATGGAGAGCTTGGTTTCTCTACCATAAAACAATGTTTTTATTTTTAGTTTTATGCATGAATGAATTTCCTCTCCCTCTTCATATTCATATTTAAGAGTTTCTTCTTCACTCTCCACTCCTCCCTCTTGCTAGGCTCGACATCCACTTAATTTCCTTCAATGGTCCAGACTCCACACCAACAATCGCCATGCTTCTTCATGTTATTATTGCAGTATTTTTTGTCTAACATTGCTTAGCATCTTCTCAAAATCAATTGCCATGGCTGCTATGGTTTTATTGTTTGACTTTGGTAGAATATCTAAGTCCACCACATGATTAGGAGGGTTTTTGCACACAATGCCAAAAGGGGCATTGCCAATGGAGTGATTAGGCATCGAGCTATAAGCAAATTCAGCTCGGCTAATGGTTTCTTCCCCATATTTTCGATGATCTCCCACAAGATGCCACAACATGTTTGCTAGGGTTCAATTAACAACCTTCGTTTGCTCATCAATTTGGGGTGGTATTCAAAATATAAAGGTCCATGTCGGCGTGAAGCTTGTTCCAAAAGTTGATTAAAAATAACTAACAAACTTAAAATCCATGTTTGAGTTCAAACCACGAGGAATGCCACGGAGTCCAACCACCTCACGCTGTCCCCTCGAGAAATCAGTCATTGCCCCGAAAAGAATATGATTGTCTCAAAAGACGGGCAGTTATTTTTCATCAGAATTAATATTTGATCTGCTTTCTTCTATTCTCCAATGTATAATGACTTATAGCATTCCCTATTGCCCTTCTTTTTTTTTTTCTCCTTTCCATTTATGTTCCTGCAAACAATTAATGCCTTTTTTTTTCTAATCATTTTGTCTACCAAATACTTATCTTTTCATTCAATGTTCTTAAATTTCATGTAAGATATGGCGTATTAGTTGTGCATCTATCCTGGCCCACACTTAATCACTTTTCACCACAATTAGGATTAGTGGCACTGACGAGTGACGTTCATGCAAGCCCTTTCTATTTCTCAACACATTTAGATTAGGTCATGGCACATCACGTCTGAAAACACCCTAACACAAGAAATAAGTAAATTTGTTTTAAACTATTGTATTGCTATCTGAACAGTAAAAGATCATTGATATTACAGTTTGATCAGTGGTGTAAGGGTGCCTTGTATTCATCAATTTCAAATCTACATGTAGAATTCTAGACATTTGATTCTAATAATAGTATTCAAAGTGGTCCAATGTTCACATTTCATGGTTATGATGTTACTCATTTTTACACATTTTCTGAATTCTCTGTCATCTGTTTATCTGCTTTCTCGGTTGTAATTGTAGGCATGCTTGATTTATGGCTGTATATTAATGGCTGAACAAGATGGATGAGCCTCAAAGACACAGGATTCTAATGGTCTCTGACTTTTTCTACCCTAACTTCGGTGGGGTGGAAAGTCATATTTATTATTTATCGCAATGCTTGATTAAGCTTGGTCACAAGGTCAGAGAACTTTCTTTTAAAATATATAAATTTTTCACCTTGACTCCGAAACTTTGGTATTTTAATTTCAGTATATATTTTATTCGCTGCTGATTAATATTGAATATCATGTTTTGTTTTTCCGGATGTCTCAAATAATATTATACCCAGGTTGTGGTCACGACACATGCATATGGAAATCGCTCTGGTGTAAGATATATGACTGGCGGTTTGAAAGTTTATTACATACCTTGGAGACCTTTTCTCATGCAGAATACATTACCGACATTCTATGGTACCCTTCCTATTATAAGGACTATCCTTATTCGTGAGAGGATATCTGTGGTGCATGGGCACCAGGCCTTTTCAACACTCTGTCATGAGGCCTTGATGCATGCCAGAACTATGGGATACAAAGCTGTATTCACTGATCATTCTTTGTATAGATTTGCTGATGTTGGGAGCATTCACATGAACAAAGTGCTGCAATTCACACTTGCAGATATAGATCAGGCTATATGTGTTTCTCACACAAGCAAGGAAAACACAGTCTTGCGTTCTGGTATAGATCCAGAGAAGGTTTTTGTAATACCCAATGCAGTAGATACTGCAATGTTTACACCTGCCCCCAAACGGCTTTGTTATGATGAAATTGTTATAGTAGTCATCAGTAGATTGGTATATCGCAAGGGTGCAGATCTCCTTGTTGAGGTTATTCCAGAAGTATGCCGGCTAAATCCAAATGTAAGTTGCTCCCCACTTTCTCTTGTTCATGTGAGAATGATGTCTGAAAATTGATAGGAAACACTTGGTTTTACAAGTGTTTCTCACCAAAACCCAAGAGATCCAAGAGATAAAATTGCTGTCCTCTCAGTAAATACGGCAAAAACAGTAGAAAATGGGAACGAAGGAAGAAATCGTAGGGAAAAACACTAGCAAACGATTGTATTCCCCTGTATGATGCAAGAAACAAGCAAGATAACTTTCCTTCGATTCGAGAGGAAGGAAATAACTCTCCAATCTCTAGCCGTAGTCTAGAGCCCAAAACAAGAAAACCACAAGAACTTCAAGAAACTTCCAAATGCCCGATAACCCTAATCCCCCCCTTCTCACTCTATTTAACCATAAAGGAGTTTTACAAAAGACCTCACTACCCCAAATATTTCAAAATATCTCTAAAAAAAGACTCCTAAAACGCGCTATCACGTCGCGCTCCTCCGCCTGTTTGCGCGCGGTTCCGTCGGGTGAAGACCTGGACCGGTCCAGGATGGACCGGTCCAGCCGGCTCCAATGCCGGCTTATCATTACTCCCCTCCCAAAGTACCACCTTGTCCTCAAGGTGGAAAGCTGGAAACTGCTCTGCAATCCTCTCCTGTGGCTCCCAAGTAGCCTCATAGTCTGGGAGGCCGCTCCACCTAATTTTCACCTCCTTTTCCCCCTTCTCGTTGATGCGCACTCCTTCTACCGCTAGAGGCTCCACTGTTACTTCCATATCTTCACTCAATGTGCTGGGCAGCTCTGGGCTGACTGCATGCTCCCCCACCACTCTCCTCAACTGCGAAACATGAAAAACGGAGTGTATTCTGGCTGTTGGAGGAAGCCTTAATCTATAAGCCACCTCTCCGATCCTCTCTTCCACTTCAAAAGGGCCAAAATATCTTGCTGCCAGCTTCTCATTTCTCCTTCGGGCTATAGTCCTCTGTCGGTATGGTCTGAGCTTCAAGTATACCTTGTCCCCCACTGCAAACTGTATATCTCTCCTTTTGCCGTCTGCCTGTTTCTTCATAAGTTGTTGGGCTCTAAGTAAATGCCTCTTGAGCTCTTCCAATATCTGATCTCTCTCCTTCAAATGCTGATCCACTGCCGATACTGGAGTACTTCTATGATTGTAGTGTACCAAATGTGGGGGGTCCCTCCCATATAATACCTTAAAAGGTGTCATCTTGGTAGCTGAATGAAAGGAAGTATTGTACCAGTATTCTGCCCAAGCCAACCATTTAGCCCATTGCTTTGGTGTCTCAGACACAAAACACCTCAAATATGTCTCTACGCTCCTATTCACCACCTCGGTCTGTCCGTCAGTCTGTGGATGATAGGCTGTACTCCTTTTCAGAACTGTTCCCTGCATCCTGAATAGCTCCCTCCAGAAATGGCTCAGGAATACCTTGTCCCTATCAGAAATAATGGACTCCGGTACCCCATGCAGGCGGACTACCTCCCTCACAAATGCTGCTGCTACAGATACAGCTGTGTACGGGTGTCTCAAAGGAATGAAATGAGCATATTTGCTCAGCCTGTCGACCACTACAAGTATAACTGTGTAGCCTTCCGATTTTGGGAGCCCATCAATGAAATCCATAGTAATCTCCTCCCAAACCTTCTCTGGTAGGGCCAAAGGCTGTAATAATCCCCCCGGTGCCATCGTCAGGTACTTGCTCCGCTGGCAGATATCACATTTCGCCACCATTTCCTCTACATCCTTCCTCATCCCCTTCCAGTATAATTCAGCAGCTAACCGGCTATAAGTTTTTTGCACTCCTGAATGCCCTCCTATGGCACTCCCATGAAACTCCTGTAACAGCTGGGGAATGTGGATAGAAGATCTTGGAATCACACTCCTTCCCTGATAATACAGTCCTTCTCCCATAACTGAGTAACCTGGATGGCTGTTCCCATCTGATAATATATCTTCTTTGATTTTTCTTAGCTCCTCATTCTGAATGCTCTCTTCTTTGATGGCTCCCCAATCTATCAGCACTGGTACTGATACACCCATCCCCTGGAGTTCCCCCATACAACGTGATAAAGCATCAGCTGCCTTATTCTCTAGTCCTAGTCGGTAGTGGATCTCAAAGTCATAGCCCAGCAGCTTGGATAACCACCTTTGGTGCTCCTCTGTGACCATCCTCTGCTCCAACAAGTACTTAAGGCTCCTCTGATCAGTCCTGACAATAAAGTACCTGCCCAGTAAATAAGGTCTCCACTTCTGAATGGCCAGGACAATAGCCATCAACTCTCTCTCGTAGACCGACTTCAGTCTAGCCCGGGACGACAGTACCTGACTGAAATAAGCTATGGGCCTGTGGTTCTGCATCAATACTGCTCCCAGTCCGTAGCCTGAAGCATCTGTCTCCACCATAAACATCTGGTTGAAGTCCGGCAGAGCGAGCACTGGCACCGTGGTCATGGCCTTCTTCAGCTTCTCAAAAGCCTCTGAAGCTGCTTCTCCCCATAGAAAGTTGTCTTTCTTCAACTGCTCTGTCAGTGGCCATGCTATGGTGCTATATCCCCTAACGAACCTCCTATAGTAGCCTGTCAATCCCAAGAATCCTCTGAGCCCTTTCAATGTCTTGGGTTTCGGCCATGCCAGCATTGCCTCAATCTTGGACTGATCTGCCGCCACTCCCTCCTGGGATATCACGTGCCCAAGATACTCCACCCGTGCCTGAGCGAAGTCACACTTCTTGAAATTGGCCTTCAGTTTATGCTCCCTCAGCACACCCAACACCACTCTCAGGTGCTCTAAGTGTTCCTCCTCAGTCCTGCTATATATTAAAATGTCATAAAAAAATACCAACACAAACCTGCGGAGGTGTGGCTTGAAGATCCGGTTCATCAAGGCCTGGAATGTGGCAGGTGCGTTGGTGAGGCCAAAAGGCATCACCAGAAACTCATAATGACCCTCATGAGTCCTGAAGGCCGTCTTCTGCACATCTTCCTTCTTCATCCTGATCTGGTGGTAGCTCGACTTCAAATCAACTTTGGTGAACAAAGCTGCTCCATGTAGCTCATCCATCAACTCGTCAATTACCGGAATAGGAAACTTATCAGGCACAGTTTCCTTGTTGAGAGCCCTGTAATCTACACAGAACCTCCAACTCCCATCTTTTTTTTTCACAAGTAGAACCGGACTGGAGAAAGGACTCACACTGGGCTGAATGATCCCTCCTTCTAGCATTTCTCCCACCAGCTTTTCGATTTCATCTTTCTGCACCTGAGGGTATCTGTAAGGTCTCACACTGATAGGAGATACCCCCTCTTTCAGGATAATCTGGTGTTCATGCTCTCTATCAGGTGGTAGTCCCACCGGAGGTTGGAACACATCCTCAAATTCATGCAAAAGAGGCTGAACCAATGTGGGAAATATCTTCTCCTCCCTCTCCTTCTGCTCCTCCAGGCTCTGCAGCTCCACCAGGAATCCTCCTCCCGCATCCTGGATGATTTTTACCATAGATCGTAGTGACACTCCAGTTCTGGTCAACCCTGGTTCCCCCTTTAGCTTCACCTTCTTCCCTTCTACAGTCAGCTCCATCACCATGGTTCCCCAATTCACCTTGGTTTCACCCAAGGTTTGTAGCCATTTCATGCCCAAAATGACATCTGTGCTACCCAACTTTAGGGGTAGGAAGTCCTCTATCACTCTGATCTCTTGTAGCCTCATCTCCACCCCTTTGCAGATTCCGGTGCTGGACTCAATCTTCCCTGTTCCCATCATTACCCCATAATTACCAGTCTCAGTAGGTTCCATCCCTAGCTCCTCCGCCACTTGGGTGGATATGAAATTGTGGGTTGCCCCACTATCAATCAGAACCACTACTTCCCTCCCAAGTATCTTCCCCTTCACTTTCATCGTATGGCTAGGAGTAAATCCCATTACTGAATTGAGTGATACCTCGGCTACCTCCAACTGGGTCTCATTCTGCTCCTCATCATATTCATCGCTATCTTCAGGCGCCTCGTCTATGTAGACGGTGAGAGCCCGAAGAGCGCGATCCTTGCATCGGTGCCCGGGAACAAACTTCTCCTCGCATCTGAAACAAAGACCCTTAGCCCTCTTCTCCTGCATCTCCTCGTCAGTCAGTTTCTTGAAGCTTCCAGCAGATCTGGTCACTCCACTCTTCTCTTTTCCACTCTCTCTAGGAACATTAGGGCTTGCCCCTTTTGGAGCCAAATAAGTGGTAGTGGTCCTGGTGGGACCTCCTGAGTGGCTGTTCCTCCAATTTCGGGCATTGGTTTTCTGGTTCTCCACCAACTGAGCAAGTTCCATTGCCTCCCTTAGGTCTCTTGGTCTCATGACCTTCACTGCATCTCTAATTTCCGGTTTGAGGCCCTTCATAAAATTTCCCCCCAATGTACTGTTTGACAATCCTTCCATATCTCCCACCAGACTCTCAAATTTCTTCCTGTATTCCTCCACTGTTCCCTCTTGAGTAAGAGCATAAAATTGTTCAGAGATCTCCCATGGGCTGCCCCCTCTGAATCTCTCTCTGATCGCCACCTTAAACTCTCTCCAGGATCTCACCGGTTCCCACTTATCCATGTACTTGAACCATGCAAATGCCGCCCCCTCCAAGCACATACTCGCGGCTATCAATCTTTCCTCCTCCATCAGGCCATTCACTGCAAAATATCTCTCCACCTTGTGGATCCAATCATCCACATTTCCCTCTTCGAACACCGGCATTTTCAGTTTCCTGGCTCTAGTGTCCACCCCGTATGCCCTATTCCCTCCGTGGCCTCCTCTGTCCCAAACTATGGGATCTTCCCAAGTTCCTCTCTCTCCATATCGGGGCTCATCCTCCCGTCTTGGCCGCCGGTAGCCCTCTTCCCCTCGTGCCCCGCCTTGATGATTATAGGCCTCCCATGGCCTATCCAATGGATCTGGCCTTCGACGTCGCCAGTCGTCTTCTCTTCCCTCCCTGGAGTCCCTTCTTCTGTCATGTTCTTCCCGTCTGATGGATTCCCGATGAGGCATCCTTCCGTTGCTGTTGAGCAGTTCCACTTCCTCTTCTTCCTCTAGATTCACTTTCTCCTTGCCCTTGCTACCACTACCTTCTCCTCTTTCCTCCGCTGTCACTGCCTTCGCTTGTCCTTCCAATAACTTTTTCATCATTTCTTCCAATACCCTGAATTTCCCTTCCACATTCTCGCTCAATGTCGCCATTTTTTCCTCCAGATCCGCTTTATATTGACCCATCTCGGTCTCCAATACTTCTACCCTTTTAGATGCCATGAAAATCCACTAGATGCCTCCGGATCGCTCTCCAAACAGTGAAAAACTGCAGCAAATTAGTGGAAAAACAGTCCTCCACCGCCCGGATCTCGCTCTGATACCAATTTGATAGGAAACACTTGGTTTTACAAGTGTTTCTCACCAAAACCCAAGAGATCCAAGAGATAAAATTGCTGTCCTCTCAGTAAATACGGCAAAAACAGTAGAAAATGGGAACGAAGGAAGAAATCGTAGGGAAAAACACTAGCAAACGATTGTATTCCCCTGTATGATGCAAGAAACAAGCAAGATAACTTTCCTTCGATTCGAGAGGAAGGAAATAACTCTCCAATCTCTAGCCGTAGTCTAGAGCCCAAAACAAGAAAACCACAAGAACTTCAAGAAACTTCCAAATGCCCGATAACCCTAATCCCCCCTTCTCACTCTATTTAACCATAAAGGAGTTTTACAAAAGACCTCACTACCCCAAATATTTCAAAATATCTCTAAAAAAAGACTCCTAAAACGCGCTATCACGTCGCGCTCCTCCGCCTGTTTGCGCGCGGTTCCGTCGGGTGAAGACCTGGACCGGTCCAGCCGGCTCCAATGCCGGCTTATCAAAAATCTTGTTTGAATTAAGTTAAAATTTTACTTGGTTTAAATTTTCTACCTAGAGATATATCTGAGTTGGTTTTTTTTCCTATAATATTCCCTTTGTTTGCTTTATTTATTATGAACATGCTGATAGGGAACACTCGAAGATTTCAAGTAAATCCTATCAATTTTGGAAAATCTGCGAGAAATTCTTCAAAACTCCAATGAAAATTAGGGAAAACATTAGATTTTATTTCAAGAAATCAGCTAACGGGAGAAAATAACAAGATACTAGTGATCCTCTATTCGAGAGGAGGATCGAGCTCTCCCAATCTCTACATGAATCTAGAGGCCAAAATCTAAACCTAAGAGATTCCAAAATCAACCAAATTCAAGATGCCCTAATCATAGGAAAACAAAGTATTTAATGTATACAAATCAAAAGGAAATCCCTAAACAATCCCTACATTCAAATTTCCCTCCCAAATCCCTCATAAATCCTTCCAATTTGGCTCCCATGGACCTTGCGGCTCGTGTGGCTAGAGCAGGAGGCGGAGAATTTCGGCCTCATTCGCACCTGGGATGGTCCTTCGTGGACTGGTTGGACCGGTCTAACACATGCTTTTGCCGATATCACTCCACTGCCCAAATCTTCCTCCACTTTTTCCTGTTGCCCCGCTGTGGCCTGATTTGTTTGTTTGTTTTATCATATATGCATTGCTATTATGCTTAATTATTTTGGATTCTATCATTTTTCTTGTTCTCTTGGTTCAAGGTCCGTTTTGTTATTGGGGGAGATGGTTTAAAACGTGTGAGATTGGAAGAGATGAGGGAAAAATATTCCCTTCAAGACAGAGTTGAAATGCTAGGGGCTGTTCCACATGCTCAAGTGCGATCAGTATTAGTATCTGGTCATATTTTCCTGAACAGGTATTTATTTCCCAGCATTTTTTTCTACCAAAGAGGCAGAGTAAAAAGAAATATATTAATTTTCTTTGCTAGCACAAAACAATCTGATTGCAATATTTTTCTTAAGTACAAGTGCTGGATTAGTCTTATTTTGCTGGTTATTTTCCTTTTTGATGCAAGCAAAAAATCAGGAAAACCCCTAATTTTTAGCAAGCAAAAGTTTTAACTTCCTAGGATAATAAGAAATACACCAAAGACTCAAAAAACACATTTTTTAATGTTCAAACAACACTTACAACTTTTAAAAATAAAAACAAACATCTAAACTTGCATTTCATTCATTTGAGAAGAAAGATACATGTGGAATTGTACTTGTGGAGAGAAGAAGGAGATAAAAAGTCCAAGATGAAGATAGGAGGAGAAGCTCGCAAGTTTTCCTAGAAGAAGAGGAAGAGGTGGAACAAGCTCTCAAGCTTTTCCAAGAAAATCCATCAATTTTTCCATTCCAAAAATCACATCATATCTCTCAACCAACCTTTAAAATAGCACAAAACAATCATATATATATAGGAGGGAAGAAGCAGCCAAAAAGCCCACAAAACAGCCCCCCAAAATTTGCACATAAAACACACCAAAACAGCCCCCATAATCAGCACAGAAAACATGAAGGAAGGCCACGGGAAAGCTAGCCAGCAAGCCACAAACCCAGCCAGCAAGGGACCCGAGGAGCCAACACATGAAACAGGGCAGAGGACTCACGGGAAAGCAGCCAGGGAGAAATCTCAAAAGGCAACAGCCCACAGCCTTTACTCACAAAGAAGAAACCAAGGAGACACAAGAAGAAACTAAGGAGACACAAGAAGAGGAAGAGTCAACCAAATGAGGGGAAACCAAAGAGACAAAGTAAAAGGGGGAATGAATCTAATAAAGCTTTAATTTATGAGCTTTCAAGTACAATAATTCCTCCAATTAATGAGCTAAAACATTAGCTCAAACATTTATGAGCTAGAACTAAGAAGATCTCAAAATTTCAGCTCAAAACTAAAGCAGCCAAGGCCCAAACCTTGAGACAACAGGCAGCCCAAAGAACAAAATATTCAACTTGTTTTGACCCCCCTTTGCCTACATTAATTGTCCTCCGGTTGAAAGAACTCATCTCCTGATGAAGCTTGAGTTTGCTTTGAATCTTGACCTGAGGTTTCCAAAGGCTGATTGCATGGACTATAACTCATGACTCAAAAACAAAAATTACATGACAACTAACATGACACCAAAACCTAGGATATACTAACTCGCTCTGATACCAATTTTATGCAAGCAAAAAATTAGGAAAACCTCTAATTTTTTGCAAGTAAAAGTTTAAACTTTCTAGGATAATAAGAAATACACCAAAGACTCAAAAGATACCTTTTTTTTAATATAAATGAACGTTTACAAAAGACACTTACAATTTTTAAAAATATAAACAAACACCTAAACTTGCATTTCATTCATTTGAGAAGAAAGATACATGTGGAATGGTACTTGTGGAGAGAAGAAGGAGATAAGAAGTCCAAGACGAAGATAGGAGGAGAAGCTCGCAATCTTTCCTAGAAGAAGATGAAGAGGTGGAACAAGCTCTCAAGCTTTTCCAAGAAAAACCATCAGTTTTTCCATTCTAAAAATCACATCATATCTCTCAACCAACCCTTTAAAATAGTCCAAAACAATCATATATATAGGAGGGAAGAAGCAGCCCAAAAGCCCACAAAACAGCCCCCCAAAATCGACACAGAAAACACACCAAAACAGCCCCCATAATCAGCACACAAAACAGGAAGGAAGGCCACGGGAAACCCAGCCAGCAAGGGACCCGAGGAGCCAACACAGGAAACAGGGCAGAGGATTCACGGGAAAGCAGCCAGGGAGAAATCCCAGAAGGCAACAACCCACAACCTATACTCACAAGAAAGAAATCAAGGAGACACAAGAAGAGGAAGAGACAACCAAAGGAGGGGAAACCAAAGAGACAAAATAAAAGGGGGAATGAATCTAATAAAACTTCAATTTATGAGCTTTCAAGTACAATAATTCCTCCAATTAATGAGCTAAAACTTTAGCTCAAACATTTATGAGCTAGAACTAAGAAGATCTCAAAATTTCAGCTCAAAACCAAAGCAGCTAAGGCCCAAACCGTGAGACAACAAGCAGCCAACAGAACAAAATATTCAACTTGTTTTGACCCCCCTTTGCCTACATCACTTTTTCACATGCTAGTTTTGAATTGACCTTATTTTATGTTTTAAATTTGCTCCTTAGCGTCATTCGTTATAATTAGCAATTCTTCTTCAGATATCCATGGTTAGGAGCATCTACATCTCAGCCCTGTTCTTATAAGCCGATTGTTCTAATACTAATATAGCTATAGCACTATCAGCTACATCTCGCATTGTTTTTTAATTAACATTTAAAGATTCATCCTAATTCACTTGGGGACTGCTTGGCATCACTTCTATAATATATATATATATATATATATATATATATTGTTTATATTTTGATTTGATAATGTATTTGATATCTTAAAATGATATATTTATTTTTTAATTGTTGAAAAAAATTAATTTATGTGGTGATGACTGTGGTTGTTGGCGGAGTAGCTGCATTGACTGACATCGATGCACAAAGGATGTGGGTTGTAGTGACGGTTTGAGGGCTAGTGATGGCCGACTATCTTCGGTGATGATTTTTGTTTTTAAAAATACTCAAATTTTGAGTGTTTTTTAAAAACAACTTGTTTTATTTTTAAGAAGAAAAAATATACAAAACACCAAAAAAGATATTTTTAAAAGCAAAAGCAAAAAAAAAAAAAAACATAAAATTAATCCCAAATAGACCCCTAGTATTTTTAAATTTTATTAGCTAGTATATTTGTACATTTTTATAATGCCTTTGTCACCATTCATACTATTCGTGATATTATGATGCTTTAATGCTGAAACTCTTGAGTATTTCAACATAACTATTCTTTTATTGGACACGTGACAAATTTTCTGTTTTTTTTTTTTTTTTGGACAAATTTTCTGTGTATGTTCTCTATGAGGAGTTTATGTTTTTTTGGCTTGAGTGTCATTTTATACTTGCGTGATAATGAATGCCATGAACTGAGTCAATGCTTTGGGATACTATTAAAAATAAGGAGGGAAATAGAAGAGAAAATTTTGAGTTGAATTTATTATTCCAAACTATAGGAAAGATATATATTCTTAGCTTGAAAGTTTTATACTTGATTGCATCTCATGGACAATTCCAATCAAACTTCTTTAAAGACATTCAATTGTTCTCAGTATTATTAAGAGTATTATGGTATTGAATAATAGATAAATCATGTTATCGAAGATCGTGAAATAAATTTTGAGTATCTGAGTGGTATTCTCATTATTCTAGTAAGCTTTTTTTGTTGCATCCCATATTTCTTTGACTAAAGTATAGAACATGAAATTTTGACCAATTTCTTTTTCTATGTTGTGGATGACCTAGTACATACCATGTTAATCTCAAATTATCGTTTTTTTTAATTTTGGATCTTCGTTTTGAGGAGGTACGATTGCATCCATGAGATGATCATCATAACTAATTTGGCCCATTGGAGGTAATTTTTCCTATTTAGTTTGTGTCAAATTTGGAATATTTGAGGCGATGCTTTTATGACTATTGATGTGGCAGTGAATAATTCATTCATGATTGATGGTGGCGTTGGAGGTGAAGCTTTTATCGGGGGCCATTTCATGTTTAACTATAGTTATGGTTAAGTGAGAGAAGTCGAATCAAATTTTAAATGGTGAGCGACAGCATTTTTTTGGTGGGTGTTGCAGGATGGATTTTTCTTTGGCTAGTTCTGGGTGTGAATGTTGGCGAGTGTCTCGTGGTGGAGTGCAATCCCATGACGAGGAAATTCATGGGTGAATTGTGATTGTGTGTAGCGTGCGATATGCAAGCGTCACGTGCAGGAGAGCTATTTTGTGAGCCTCACACGATGGTAAGACTAACAAAGATTCGGGAGGGGCGACCTCACATAGTCCTTGGTAGAGATATTATTTTACAAATAAAGAAAGAAGTAGAAGAGGGGAAAAACTTGACTAGAAATTCTTTCTAAAAACTAAAAGAAATGTATATATTTATAGGAACCAAACATTATTAGTTACTACTCCTACAAGTAAGGAAACACTTAAACATAATTAATGGTAATAAAAATTGGAATAATTAGAGCACATGAATTGTTGTGGTGAATAATCATCTTGCGGTTAATATAATCAGAATATAATGATTTCTTAATGAAAGACTGGCTAGGGACATTTCCATGGATACTAATATGGAAACTACAGACTCTTAAGAATCATTTATATATATATATATATATATATACACACACGTTGAGACTACTAGATTAACCGGCTCTTATCTCCTAATTTTTAATGGGCTGGTACATGGAATTTGCTGTTTTCTCCATTTTCATGAAATATGCCATGTGGAACTTAAAGTATTATTTCTTGCCAGCGGAGGAGTTTAATTTCTTAAATTATTGCTTTCTTTTGGAATAAATAGGGCACGGATCTTAATCTCATCTGAAAATTTTCTCTTGAATTTGTTCTATTATCTGATTTACAAATCTTTATTTCATGTCTGTAAACAAATTTCAACTGTTTAAGCCTGTCGTATTGTTGCAGTTCTCTCACGGAAGCTTTTTGTATAGCTATTCTTGAAGCTGCTAGTTGTGGATTACTTACTGTCAGCACAAGAGTTGGTGGAGTCCCTGAGGCATGACGTTTAGATTTCGTTCCTTTTTTGTTATAATATTTATCTGTTTTGTAGAAGGCATGGAAATATTAACTGTTTCTTAAATGAAACTTTTTCCATCTGGTGCACCACTTACCGTTGTAACTTTTTTTCAGGTTTTGCCTGATGATATGATTGTGCTTGCGGAACCTACACCTGTTGATATGACCCGGGCTATCAAAGAAGCGATTGAAATGCTTCCAAATATTAATCCACAGGCCATGCACGATCGGGTGGATCTTTCGAACTATTCTGCCAGTATTATTTTTGCGTTAATTTTGCCTCCTGATCCATTGTCCATTTCTGAATTTCTTTTGTAAAGATTTTCCATGCTTCTGCTGAATTTATTCCTCAACTTTTTATGATGGAATCTCACATTAATTTATTTGTTCTTATTGCATGAATGTCTAATTCGCAGGTGAAAAAGCTGTATAGCTGGCAGGATGTGGCTAAAAGAACTGAAGTTGTATATGATCGTGCATTGTTGTGCTCTGATGTGAGTCTCTTGCAACGTCTTCCACGGTATATTTCTTCTAATGCTTTTTCTCAAGGAATAAGCTTCTCATTGCAATTGCAATTCGGCCTTCATATTTCTCTTAAGACTCGAGCATATAGTTTATTTAGTCACGTAGCATTTCTCTTATCATCAGATCTCTTAAGTATTTGTGTTGAGCTTCAAATTTTTATTTAAGCTGGTTGGGATAACTTCATGTAGATGTACAATCATAAATTTAGGCTTTGTTTGGAATGACTTTCTTCTTGCTTTCTAAAACAATTTTTTAGTACAAAAATTTCTTGAATTTGAAATTTTTGTACTAGAAAGACGTTTTAGAAAGCATTATGAAAGTTGTCCCAAACGAAACCTTAATTGAACTTGAAAATGGTATTCATGTTGGTTATGTTTGTTTTGTGCATTTTAGATACCTTAAATGTGGGCCATGGGCAGGAAAGCTGTTTTGCTTAGTTATGATGATCAATTTCTGGCTATGGCAGCTACTACAATTTTGGCAGGTATGTAAACAATATATGCCGTATTCATCATAGAAATTATGTTCATTTAATTAGGTAGGAATGTTTATTATTTTATATTTTATCAGCCTTCGAAGAGCATAGAAGAGGTGCCCGATATTCTCATACTTGAGAATGAAGACAACGAGATATGCGGCAAATTAAGAATGCCTTGATTTGACTATTTTTTTGGTAGGTGAAGTATATGGAGGATTATTTGTCCTTCTTTGTCATATTTGGTAGAGGTACTTCTTTGAAGGTATAGAACCGCTTCCAGTTTATCTTTTAGGTATTTGTTTGTTTAGGAAATTATGTTTGACTATTCCTAGCAGTAATCTGCTTTGCTGATTATGAAAATGAATTTTCTTTTGAAAATCAAATGTGGTACTCTTAGAAAAAAACCTTAGATTCCCAAATTAATGATTTGCTTTTTTTTTTCAGCAAAATTTTGGGCGAGCTTCTATTTTAAACCATACAAAGTATTAAGCATGTCTTTGATTATGGGGTATGACTCCACCTAAGCAAACCCAAGGGATGGTTAGATTGCAATAGACTATGGTCAGGCCACTAACTAATGATTGGGTTGGCGAGGAAGGCTCAAGATCTAGTCCCTAAACCTAGTTATCAATGGCTGAGTTACAGCAGGATTTGCTACCAATCATGGCAAAACAAAGGGCGATCCATATGGAAAAAGTCCGGTGGTAGGCGGAACAATCGATTGGGGAAATGAGGGTTTCTCAAGGCTAGGTAAGAACTCCGTCGGGGATATGATAATTTTGCCCTGTTCTGAACTCTACTGGGGATAATATAACTTTCTTTGAAAGTTAAAACAGAAAAATTGGCGTTATATTAACCCGGACTCAATCCAATATGATGAAGTTATCAGGAAGTGCGAACTCTGAATTGGGATTAGCTGACTTTGCTAAAGTCGGGTGGATATTTGGGTTGTAACAATTCAAATCCGTCATGAATGATTGGGCCAACAAAGAGCTTTCTACATTGCGATATAATAGGAAGTGATCTATTGGGAATGGGATGGCTTCACCATAGCTAACCTCAAGGTAACTGTGCGTTTAAATAATTCATTTTCAGTCAGAAGCGATCGGATTGGGAAGGCCTCAAGCCAAGTCCAAGCCAAGGAGGGATCTCCTCCAATGGTAACAGAACCTTAAGACAAGGTCAGGATCTCCGAGAATTTGGGGTGCAACAAAATATAGAGCTCAAAACTTCAAAGTGAGGCTGTAAGTTCCAAAGTCAACATCATTTTTATTTATTTAAATGGATACAAAATCAAGTACATGGTTTACAAATAATGATGAGCTTGTGCACAAAGTCATTTGCAAAGTTAGTTGTTTATTTAAATGAACCACAAAGGATTTAGATTTAGTAACCTAGAACAAACTCAACACATGGGATTCCCCATAAAGTGAGTGGGTGAGGCTTTAGGGAATTAAAAGGTATCTTTGTACATTTTGTTTACCTAGCTTGACTTGTGCTCTACCCTTAGGGAACTAAATTGAGGGAGATGGGTTAGGTTTGTGAACCTAAGGCAGGCTAGTTTCCTACAAGGGTGAACCAATCAGATTCAGACTCTGCCTGGATCCAGAATGAGTTTTGTAACAAAAGGAAATTCTCATGGGCCAAGAGAAGAACCGATAATGAAAGGGTTCATGCATGCCATGCTTGTTGGATCAGTTTTCCAAGCAGAGCTGATTACTACAACAACAAGCCTTTATCCCACTACGTGGGGTCGGCTACATGAATACTTTTTCTTCATTGTGTCCGGTTAAGAATCAAATTCTCATTTAGATCTAATAAAGAAAAGTCATTTCTAATATTTTATAACCAAGTCTTTTTAGGTATACCTTTACCTTTCTTAACATACGTTAAATCTAATATGTCTACTCTCCTAATCGGGTCATCGGAAGGTTGCCGTTTATGTTACCAAATCATCTAAGGCGATTCTTTCTAATCTTATCTACCACTAGAGCAGCTCTAACCTTTTCACGTATATGCTCGTTTCATATCCTGTCTCTAAGAGTAAAGCCACTCATCCACCCGCGCATCCTCATCTCTGCAACACATAATATTATGCTTCTTTTTTAATGGCCAACATTCTGCGAGAACCATGTCTTGGGAACCGTCATCTGTACTGAGTTCTACTCTTTCAGTTGGGTGACTTGGCCAGTGTATCCGTTTTCTTTTTGTGATAATTTAGCCTGTTATTTTTAATATCCTTTTTTATGAATAGTCGACTTTGTCTCTCTTTTATTTATGTTACTGTCTTAGGCATCATTTAACTCAGAAGTATATACTTCAGGTGAACCAGATTTTCTTTCGTTAGCACTGTCATGTTTTATAACTTTGGGCTCAATCTTGTTGGTTTGTGTTACTGACTAATGCTGTTATTACTATAGTTACTGTCCTCTCGCACCATAGCTTTTTCTTCTGATCCTTCAAGGTGGATATACTGGCTGAGGATCCTGCAGTTCTTTCTCCCTTCAGCTCGTGAATAAAGGTGCAGCATCATTGTGAGGCCCTTCATTATGGGAAATTATTCTGTGCGTGCTCCGAATGCAGAAGATTGTCTGGATTTTTGCTTATTTGTTGAGTATTTATTGCTTATTTTAAAATACACAGTAAATGTTAAGCAAATCAGCAAAAGTCAATAAAAACTCATCAAATACTCACAATTGAAGATTTGCTGAGTATTTACTATGTATCTACATATTATGTGTTGCGGTAGTTTAATAATTTATCCTTCATTGTTCAGATATACCTAATCAGAGTATATCATTCTTTTAGATGATAATCAAAGCTTTTAATCAAAAGATCACTTTGGTGAGTACAACATTATGTACTCCTATATTCATATGTGCAATAATTTATTTCTAATTTATAGGCACAACTAAGCGAAATAATACTTATATTATATTTGGACATTTAGATCAATTAAAGTAAATTCATACACATATCATATATATAAGATTCAAATTTAATATCTCATGATTGATAATCAAAGTTTTCAACCAACTTGAGAAAAATTGAGCTGCATTAGTACTTATATATATATTTTTTAAAAATTTGGGGTTGTGCTTAAACACAAATACAACATATAAGTGAGTTTCAAATAAAGAACCTCTTAGTACATATTCAACTCCTAACAAATAAATCAAAGAGAGCTGCCTAATACTTATACACTCATTTGATAAGTTTAGAAGGGCAGCGTAATCCGCTCCAAGGGTTTTAATATTTAACATTACTTGAAAACCTAATTTGAATTCGATCAAAAAATTTCAGGTTAGGGTCAACATGGACCCGAAATAGGTCGGGTTTGAGATCAACAAATCTATCTGTTTCAAAAATCAGATTGGGTTCGGGTTGAACCGGAAACAAAAAATTGACCCGTTTTGAATCAACTGGAAAACCGATTGCCCCTTTTTTACCTGAAAATTGGATATTGATCCGTTTTTTATCCGAAAACTAACAATTTTTTGTCAGCCCCGTGTCATTTCGGTTGTGTCGGGTTGACCCGGATTCGAAACAGGTTAGATTCAGGCCGAAAAATCAACCTGCTTGAAAAAAAGAGTTGGAATTGGTTGACCCGAATAAGATTAGAATTGAACCCATCCCTGACCCGAAAGTGGCAGCCGCTGCTGCTGCGTAACATTATCGTAATGATCCGACTCGATACTTAAACCCTGCTCTACTTCTTCGTTCACTTGGATCCTGCTCGCTCAAAACAGATTAACAGCAATGGTGAGCATCGGATCCATTGCTGCCAAAGTCCGCTTCTCCTACTGCTCGGCCTCCTCCCACCATCATTCTCCTTCTTCACAGGCGACTCTCCACCGAACCCTACGCTTCATCACCAAAGTCCGTCTCAAATGGGTCAAGAACCGCGGCCTCGATCACATTATCGACCGCGACACCGACATCAAAGCCGCCGCGCTCCTCATCGATCTCATCGCTCGCTCCCCTTCTTCCTCGCCCATCCCTGCCCGCTCCCTCTCCCATCTCCAGAAAAACCTAGGCCTCACCGTACCCGTCCTCCGCTTCCTCCGTCGCTACCCCACCCTCTTCATCGAAACCCCCCATCCCCGTTACCCATCCCTCCCCTCTTTCTCCCTCGCGGCAGCCGCCGTCCTCCTCCGTCGCCGTGAACTCGATCTTTACTCCGCTGACGTGTCTGCTGCTGCTTCCCGCCTCGCGCGCATCCTCATGATGTCTCGTTCCCGTTCGCTTCCATTCCGCGCTCTTGCTCCCCTCCGTTATGATCTTGGGCTCCCATCCACCTTCGCCACTTCCCTTGTCCCCTCTCGCCCTGACCTCTTCCGCATCGTCGCCAGAGGCGACCAGCATCACCTCGCCCTCGTAGACTGGCCATCCGATCTCGCTGTCTCTGCCCTCCAGCTTCGCCACGCGGAATCCATCTCCAATCCTTCGTACCGAGATTTTAAACGCGGCGCGTTTTCCTCCGCCACGCCGCTCACCTTTAACATGAGCTTCCCGCGCGGCTATGGCGCGCAGAAGAAGGTCAAGGCCTGGATGGAGGAGTTTCACCGGCTGCCCTATTTTTCCCCCTACGAAGATTGTTCTGGGATCGACCCAGAGAGCGAGTTGATGGAGAAGCGTACTGTTGGGGTGCTTCATGAGATTCTCAGCCTTATGATTCATAAGAAGACGAAGAGGAATTACATTAGGAGCCTGAGGGAGGAGCTCGGACTGCCTGAGCGGTTTACTAGGATTTTCACCAGGTATCCTGGGATTTTCTATTTGTCCATGAAATGCAAGACCACAACTGTGATGTTAAGGGAAGGGTATCAGAGGGGAAAGCTTGTTGATCCTCATCCGATCACATTGTTGAGGGATAAGCTGTTTTATGTGATGCGGACTGGAATATTATACAGGGGAAAGGGCATGACGAAGTTAGTGCTGGATGAAGATGATCTGGACCGGCTAGGGAATGAAGGCCATGGGGAAGAGGGGTTAGAGGGAGGGAATGAGGGGTATGATGAAGATGAGGATGAAGAGGGTGAATGCTATGAGGTGGAGGATGATGAATCTGAATCAAAATCAGACTCAGACTCAGATGAGGACTAAAATGAGCATTTTTGTTTCCTATTTAACTTGCTAGGAAGCTGGATGATTGGAAAAGGGGAAGTTCTGGCCATAAATGGTATTTTTCAACAGCATTTATAGTCAGTGCATGTAGTGCAGGTGAGAATGCCTGAAATTTCTGTCTTTATGTTCATACTCAGTGCATAGTTTATTAATTTCGGTCTCTGTTCCTTTTCCCCCCCACAATCCATCTGTTTTCTGCTGTTTGTTTCCATGATGTATTCAGCATTTCTGAATGTTGAATTTATTTCTCCTAAAAATCTTTTTAGATTTTGAAATACATCTATATAAGATTATACTTAATAGTTTCCTTTTGTTATTTTGTTTTGTGTCTTTTTACAGGTGATTCTACAGTTGACTTCATGCCTGTGAGGATTGTCCAAAAAATGAGGATAATATTACAATCCAATACAAAAGGTGATTCCTGAAGAATTAAACAAGTAGGTTACCGTTATGCAAATGACATGCATTCATGAAAATTCTCATGTTCTTTCGAAATATGTATGCACATATGCAAAGAATTCGTATGTATGTGTGGATAAATTTCAAAAAAAAAAAAAAAGGGTGCACTGTTGAAATCAAGTTGTGAACCCCTTTCAAAAATTGATATTTAATGCTCAAGCAGATCCATTGAATAGGAAGAATTTTGTGAACGTTCATTGTTAGATAGATATGATTGATACCTGAAGGAAGCTCATGATGCAAGGATGATAAATTGTGTGCTTTCTGTTAAGAATAACTTATAATGATGACATCATTTAATTTGACCGCTTAACTGCAGTCTCAAAGTCAATTGTTTGTTTTTTTTTAACATAAAATTCTGTTGGTTTCACTTGTATGCCTTGTTTGACTTGTACTTAGTGGCTCTGATATCTGCTATGCTTGTTTGTGAACCTGGTTAGAAAGATGCACCATGATTTGTCATTAAGGCTTTCCTTGTGGCTGGTTAAAAACCCTTTTAAGCAAATTTGTAGTAGAAGTACCCGTAAACAACGACCTTTATGCTAGGATAATTTTTCATGCTAAGTTGAAATCAGGAGAGTGGTTGATGGTCAGCCTTTTTTTCCCCAAAGTCATTAATGTTAGTGGAAGAAGAACATAAACTAGTTGAATTTATGGCAGCACATTTAGAAAATTTAATGGAGTGAGTAGTTGCACAAGTCTAAATTTCAATTCTATTGAATAAATAGTTGGTTCCCCTTCAAACTGGGGAACCAATAACTTATTTATTTGAGGCTTATCTATGAAAGGAAGGAGTCAACATTCAATTGATTTTCACTTACTAGTTCTTCAAAAGACTAAATTAATGACAATAAGTGATTTAATTATGCCTTGGTTAAGGAAACACAAAATAAACTAAAACTATTCATCCACTAGATTCATTAAGGTTGAACGACCGAGCTTAACATTATGCACAAAGTTTGCAAATTGAATAATTTAATTTACAGGTTTAAAGGACCAAGCTAGTAGATTGATTCATGAAGGTCGAATGATTGAGCTTAAGCTCAACAAGTTCCTAATTGAATCTACTACCTTTAATTCAAATCTTATATTGTGATCATGTCAACTTTAGCTTATGGGATTGAAGTTTTCTATTCTTACAAGAAGCTGTCTCTTTAAAATTTAAAATAAAAAATTCTGGCATTTGGAAATTTAGTATTTGTGAAGCTTGCATTTCAATGTTATTAGATTTGTCATCTTTTCACATTAGTAATATTTTTGTTTGATGAGCTGCATATATAGCACTTTATTCTCCTTTAACTTTATATTGAAATGCTTAAAGTTGAGATTATCTTTCTTAATTTGTCATTCTTATTTCTCATCCACATTAACACTCGTGGGTCTATTGTTAGAAAAATTATTCCGTGCGGAGTCCGAACGAAAATATCCATATGAATTGTGAGTGTACACACTGTATACAAAATAGTGTACACAGTTTGAACCAAATTGTGTATACAAATTGTACAGCGTGTACACTCACAGTCCGGACTCCACACAGAATAATTTCTCTTATTGTTGATAACATTTTTGGATGTATTCTTAGCATTCAGTTTCCACATATCCTGTCTATTCATTGTAGATTTTTCTAGACGGTGTATTCCACGCATAAACATTTGGTCTTTTATTACGACACAAATCCGATAGGAATCTTTTGCGGCTTCTAGTCAGTCGACTGATATTCTAGTATTAATTCAACCATTTTTTTAATCCTTAGCCTATACATTAGAGCTATTTGCTAGTCTCTTCTGAATCAAAGTGTAATTAAAATATTAAAAACTCTCTAAGTATAAAACTAAAATATTAAACACTCTCTACGTATCATTTGTAATTAACAATATACTGAGGCCCTGTGATTTATTTTTTCATTTTTTTTTCAATTATATATGTTATATCTTAACATAAAATTAATGTGAATTTTCTTATACGCAACAAAATTAATTATTAATAATGTGGCCTTTAATCTTTCATTAAAAAAATCTTCGAAAACCTTATAAGGCATATCATGAAGAATTGAAGATCTATGTTGGTGATGATTAAATTTAAGATCATGAGCTACAGTGAGACTTGAAATCTCCAACCTACATCAATCTAATCAACTCCAACTCGCAAAGAGATTGAAATCATATATGCTTGTTAAAAATTTTGAAAGTTGATAACTTTACTCTAAAAAACAATCATATTAAAGAAAATTAATTAATCAGTAATCGAGTATTAATCTAATGTTTATTGAGTGCATGTATTCGCTGACAGATTTAAGCAAGCTTCTGCCTTGGTGCTCAGCTTATCTTTACCTAGCAGAAATTCATGCAAGGGAGGAGAAGAAAGATGAATATTATCAAATTACATGACATATACAAAGTTCACTCAATTTTCTTTTCCTTCGCGGTCATTTGTATTGGCTTGAATGCAGCAAGCACAACAGCTATCTTACATGTAAGAAATCCTGCAACTCCAGCAAAAAGCTCTGCAGGAGAAAACACCATATTTGTTGCTCCCATCCAATACTTAGATGACACAACAATGGCGGCCATTACAAAGGCTAGACTCATCGCTGGTTTCTTCAGACCTCCATAACTTTGCAATGAGTCTTCTAACTTGACATCCTCTGCTGATGATAATGGAACTGATAAACCATCAACTGATCTCTGAAGCAGCAAAAGATAAAGAAAACCACCAATACCACCAGCTAAGAAAGAATAAGCATTGACCTCAATTGAAGAGACGGCTAAAATCGTTGTGCAGATGATGATGAGGATAATGTCATAAAGCAACAATGAGAATTTCAGATCAGCATACTCTCTCATGCTTCCTTCTTTTGAAAGCTCAGCATCAGAATACTGAGTTGGTCTAGAGGAATCGAAGCTCGACAGGGCGGAAATGTCGTCCTCGACCATTTGAGTAACAAGGATAGGCCTCAGCTCTGCAACTGGCAATCCTCCATCACCAAGTGGTAAGCTATTTCCCTCGAATTTATACTGCATACCTGCAAAAGAGCTCTCTTTCTCTCCAGCCAATGATGTAGTTGTGGGGCTCGCACTAATAACTTTTATACCAACAGTATCCACTCTCCAAGAACCTGATCTTCGGTTGAAAAGAATGAATAGAAAGAAACTGCGAATGAAATCCATCATTTTTTTATAAGTTCTGACACTTACCAGACTCAAGGCCAATCCAAAGTGCTGCTATCTTTTCTAACTTTGGCCCTTTAAAGGTGACAAGATCAACTGAGCCTCTCTGGAAGGGGATGTATTCAGAGATTATGGTGTCTTTATCTTTTCTTAGGCATTCTAGTGAAAGAGCAGATATCCTTTGCAGGATTGATTTACCATTCTCATCTATCAAACACAGCAATATTGCAGCATTAAGATCTCTCAAACAAGACCCAAAGTCTCTGCTTGTGCGCAGCTCCATCACGTAGAATGAACTTAACTGATCCAATTCCAGAGAAGAAATAATATCTTCAGATGCATGCATGGGATATGTAGTCACCTCAGTTGCTGGCAAAAGATGCGACGGTTTTGCAAATTCCTGAAAATCTGAAACTTAAGTTTGTAAGCATATGCTGTCAAGAAGGTTCAATCAAATTTGAAAGAATTGAATCAAAAAGCTTCCTCATTGAAATTGAACACTGGAAGTGCTTCCTTAGATTTCAGCAAGCAGTAGATACCTAAAGGTAGATATCGTTTGTGCATCTTAATATGGAGACCTAAGCACCAAATGGCATAGGATGTCAGATCCACAGGGGCAAAACTTCAGCAATCCCATGAAATTTCAGAGGATTAGGTACGATCCGCCAAATTTGTGCCAATATAGCATGGATTTGGAAATTTAGTTCTTCACTTTATTAAAAAAAAATCCTTTATTCATATTTTAAGGTATGCAATCTCTCACTTGGAATGTTAAAATGAATGATTATTTCTTTATTTTGTGGTAGATTTTGCTACATGATATTAAAAAGTCACATCATGTAAAACAATTAATGATATTTTGACATACATAATCTACATTCAATGATCAAAATGCGGTCATTTCGTTCCATACAATGAGCTCAATGCTTAATATCAAAGACCAGCACTCGAGGCTACATACCTTGATACAGAGATCTTCTTGAACGAGAGATGAGGCGAGAACAGCCATTCTGCTTCTTGATCCTCCTAGCGAACAAAGTATCTCCTGTAAAATCCTCTGATGTGATACCAGCAGATTGTCTTCTTGTAGGACAATGAGCTTGAACTGAAGGAATAAGATGACCAATAGAAAGGGACTCCATTTCTGTTATTTTCCAAATAATAGCAATGGTCATCATAGTATAGAGTTAAAAAAAAGTATACAAAGAATATAATGTCAAGGCATAAAAATTTGTTTCAACATAGTAACTGTATGAGATATGTTTTTTTCTTCTCTTACCTATAGAATATCTGATCTCCCTTCATAAAAGCAAGATGATGGAAAAGCGTTCCATCAGAAAAGGATTAATCATTTTCAAAACTATTGAATCAATTATGCCAAGATACAAATAGTGTGAGGGTAATATTCTTATTTCTTTTTTTAGTACTACAGAAAGCGTTCAAAAAATGAAAACATGCATTAAGTTGAATTTTTTTTTTTAAATGTTATAGTTCTTGCAGATGGCCTGTTTGAAGTAAATAAAAAGTTTGAACAACAAAGAAAAATACAAAAAAATGATAGATGAAATGCAATTTTAGTGGATTTAAGATTGACAACAATCAAATTGCATGATATCAAATGAAACTAATGATACTTTGAAGTAATTTGGATCTTTTGTTTATAAAATCTAAGAACTAGCAAGGTAATGGCTCTTAGAGTTAAAATTTGGCAGTTAATTTTTATAATATGATAAAGATGATATAATGGAGACTAGGTTGAGTTTTCTGATGTTTAACTACACGAGATACCAATGTTGGGTAACACATAAGACTCTGATAGCTATGTTTTGAGTGTTGAAAATGAGAAATTTAGATACAACAACAACAACATCAAGCCTTTATCCCACTATGTGTGATAAAAACTCATATTAGAGGGATAGGAGCAGTAGAGCCTACAACAATAACAACATCAAGCCTTTGTTCCACGACGTGGGGTCGGCTACATGAATCTTTTTTCGCCACTGTCTTGTTAAAAGTCAAAGTATCATTTAAATCTAATAAAGAAAAATCATTTCACATAATAAAATATTATAAAATAGGAGCAGTAAAGCCTATTGAGGATAAAATATTATAAAATAGCCTAAATGGTTTAGACACATACACAATAAAAGACAAAAGAAGCACATATAAGAAAAATACATAGAATTACTTGATAGAATTAGAAGAAAAAAAAAAAGATAGAACAAGTGTAACATAAGAATTGTGTTAGAAGATGAGCCTAGTACAGCATTATAATCTAATATAGCACTTAACAATAATAAATAGAAAATAATTATTCAAAAAGCCAAAGCCAAAGCCAAAGCCAAAGAGTTGGGAGAAGGTTATAGAGGACTGTTGTTACCAAGTTCGAGAATGGTCTGCGTCAAACCACTTTAGCTGGATTTAAATTAATCCATTGACAGTACAAAAATCTTACTCCCAAGAACAAGAAGATATTATGTACAGTAGAGGAGAAAGAGCTGGGGATAAGAATAAAGGAGAAGAAGAAAGAAGAAGAGCAATTTCATTCCGCATAATCCCTTTTCAGGTACACTTTTCTTCTGTATATACTATTTTCAATAACGCCAAAATTTATTGCCCATTACAATCACTACTTACAGCAATGAATTTCCTACCACCTTCGAATTTAACCAACTCCCCATTACATGCCTACTCCTTAGCTCCGTGCCCCCAGCCTGATTCGTGTTAAGGCTGCATAATCTGTGTTGGCTCAAACAGGTATTATTCCCTACTATCATTACCGTGCCTGCTCCACTGCATATGCTAATGCTAATGGAAACAGCTTTATTACTGTTTGATCTCAGCCCTTAATGTAATCTCATCTATTCTATCTCCACCGTTAAGATGATGAACCTGATATATAAAACAGTAATTTGTGCACTGCTGATGGGATGGAAAATGATGGATAAAACAAAGAAGAAGAATACTAGTTTAAGCTTTCCTTGTTCTCTTAGTCCTCTGTTAATCTATGTTTGTATTTGGTATGCTTTTATATGTTTTATATGGTGTCAGAGCTTTTTTAGCTTTACTGCATCGTCATAGTATCCTGCGTCAATGAACACTCCAGATATAAATGAGTCTTCTTAAGCCACTAGGGAGCTCGGAACTTCCAGCAACCTTATTTCAGAGCTTCACATCCCCGCTCAGTCTTGTTACCAATGTGAAAAGCATGATAAATACTCCACTCGCTACAGAGAATCATCTGATGTGGAGATTTTAGATTCTTAAAGTGTTCACTGCGAATTGGTTTGATGGTTTTTTAACTGGTTCTACTCCATCGCCTCCCAAGTTTTTATTCATTACAAATGAGATTCCCTCCCCAAATCCCGCTTACAAGTTACAATCAATGGACACTAATAGACCAAAAACTTACTACAGTGTTGTATTCTATTATTTCACTTTCTCAACTACCATACATTATGAATCTCAACACTTGTACAAATATATGACAGACATTAGATAAGCGCTCGTTGTCTTCAAACCGATCCCGTCTTCTACAATTCAAAAGTGAACTACATCACATTACAATGAAGGATCAAATCAGGACTCAATACTTATATACGATCAAAGCTAAGGTTGATGCTATCTCCGCTCCAGGCTCTCAAACTGATCATGAAGACATTATTCTATATACATTGAATGGATTACCTATTTCGTATCATACTTTTAAAACGACCATTCGCACTAACTTACAACCTCTCACTCTTGATGATCTCTATTCATTCCTTTGCAGTGAAGAGGTTAATATAGCTGCTGAAGCTCTTCGTGAGGATTAGATTTCTGAAGCTCATGCTGCTCTCAACACTACTCGTGGCTGCTCCTATGGTCGTGCTCCTTTTCGCCCCTCAAATCATGTACGTCCCCCTTACCGTGGTTACCGTGGTGGTAGATCGTATTCTCATCGTAATTCTCACTCTACAACAGCTATCATTGAATGTCAAATTTGCCAGAAAAAGGGACATACTGCAATGCATTGTTGGTTTCACACAGATCTCAACTATCCGTCTTCTTCGGCTACTCCATTTGCTTTAGCTGCCAGTGAAATTTCATCAACTCAAGATTGGTTTCTAGATACAATGCATCCTTATATCTCACACCTTATTTCAATCGATGGCAACAACCAAAACCTTATTATAGGCAACAACAAATTTCTATTGGAAGAAGCCAACAACTCCCAATTGAACCCACCGGACAAGGTTTGCTTCCTACACCCATACGTAAGCTCAAAATTCAACCTCTATATCATATTCCTTCTCTTTCCTACAATCTTCTCTTAGTCCAAAGGCTTCTTGCTAATAATAACTCTTATTCTATATCTTTTGACTCAAATTGTTTTCAATTAAAGGATTTGCATACCAATGAAGTCCTATTTCAAGGTCTCAGCCATAATGGTTTGTATCCAATCAAACTTGCCTCTCAACCACCTTTGGAATCTGCTTTTACTTCAACAACAGTTTTGTCTCGGATCTGTGGCACTGTCGATTGGTCCATCCTCATCATGCTACAGTTGTTGCTATCCAAAAACAACAACCCATTTTATCTATGTCTTCTTCTTCTTTATCTTGTCATACTTGTAATCAAGCAACGGGACATGGTCTTCCTTTCTTTATTTCTAGTTCTACTACATATAAACCTCTTCAATTACCTACATAGTGATGTATGCGGTCCATCTCCAATTTCATCTATTAATGACTATCATTATTATGTTTTATTTATAGATAATTTCTCTTGTTACACTTGGCTCTTTCCTATGAGAAATAAATTTGAAACGTTCATTAAAATTCATTAGTTTAAAAATATGATTGAAAAATAACTTAGTCAATCTATTATTACCCTTCGAACTGATGGAGGAGAATTCACAAGTACCTCGTTTACATCTCACCTTGCGCAAAATGATATATTAGCTGCCCCTATACTCAGCAAAATGGTGTTATTGACCGCAAGCATTGACACATAATTGAAACAACTCGTGCCCTCTTATTAGATGCCAGTCTTCCATATTCCTTCAGGGTTATGGATTCTTTAACTAGTTTACAGCCCTAGATGCAGATGCAAGTAGTTTATCTTCCAGCACGGATATAAACTTGGCTCTTACATATGAACAATGCTTTCTACATAAATCATAAGTAGCACAGCAGCCGCATAACATACAGATATCCCACTCCCATTCAAACCGTAAAACAACCCATTTGCTCAAGAGCAAAGCAGAGACAAGTACATGCTAACATGTTTTCCTTAGTACTTCATTACAATGACAAAAGTAAAATGAACCAAATCTATCATTTATTTTTAAAAAATGCGATTACTATGAAAGCTTCCTCCTACATCCAACTAGTTCACGACGACAACTCCAGCAGTCCTCACAAGCCATTTTTAGCCTTGAAATAAAAAATCGCTCTAGACTACACAAATTTAAACGCCTCCCCTAAAAGAAGAAAAAATAAAACCAAATGGAATAATTTTCTTCCGAACCTCTTTAATAGATTCAGAAAAACTCATCAATCGATAGACTTAGAGTTAATCAAATCTTATAGATTCAAATTCAATAGAGTCCTTAAAAAATAATGGGGGAGATTGAAAAGAATGATAAATCAGCTACATAAGGTAAAAGGAGGAAAAAGAGGGAAAAACTCACCAGAGATATAGGAGAGAAAACAAGAGAAACAGCTTAGCAAAACGCCGTTTCAGTTTCTCAGTGCCAAAATCAACTGGTTTTCATCGCTGGGAGTACGAAACTGGGGAAGACAGTTGCGTGAGGATTCCGGGAAGACGAAGGGGCTGTTTGGCAACAGGATTTAAGCAGCGGGTAGATCTCACGGCGGAATAAATCCTATGTTTCCCTCTTTTTTCCGTGAATCCCCGATTTGCTAAATCCTCGAGTTCGGCGGATTTACGGGATTTGGTTGAAGAAGCGCGCGAAAGAGAGAACGATAGTTACCTTCACAGGAAGCGAGCTCCCGTCGCTAAGCCTGATCCAACAGGAGGAACGGCGAACTTCCGCGACTTCCGATTCGATTGGACAAACGTCGTCAAAAGAAGTGAACGCAAGCTGAGAAGAGAGAGAAAAACCAATTCAGTCGGCCCATCTTGGCTGTTGGACGAGAGCTTAGACTATCAATTAAGAGAGATTTTGGATTCAAATTTTTTTTCATATATGTGAATTTATCTATTAAAAAAAAATTATCTTAATTAATTAAATAATCTTAAAAATACAAATCATTCATAATTAATTAGGAATTAGTTTAAGTAATTTACTTAATATAAATTAAAAATTAAAAATTAATTAGATAATTAATAATATAATAGATTAAGTTATTACTATTTATAATAGTAAGTAATTAGATAACTAAACTAGTTAATATCTCTAAGTTATATTACCCATAAAGTTAGATAATTAATACCTAAAAAATAATTATATTATTAGTTAAATTATTTACTTATTAAACTATCTTTTAATTATATTATTTATTATTGTAATTTATTAATGATAATTCAAATTAAAGTGAATAAATAACTTATATTATAAATAAAAAAATTTAAATTTTAGTTTTTAATAAATTAACCGCCTTAAATCATGAATTACATTGTCAAATAATTTCACTTGGTTTAATAAGATTTAACACTTATGTTGTCAAATAATGATGACTTCTCAAGCTGCGGCGGTGAAGTAGAGTGCAAGAGTCAAAGACTCGTGAAAGTACATAGAGTAGAAGAGACAAATTATAGTAGTCATAAGGGTGTTTCCAGCTGAACTCCAAACAACTATAAGGCGTTGCTAGTTTGCTCCATTTGAACGACAAAAAAATCGCTAATCGGTGGAGGGTGAATAGCGCGACATCAATATTGGCGTCGCACTGTTCACCTACGCAATTTTTCTGTCTCAATCGGATTTGTCGAAGAAACGCGCGAAAGAGGAAAAAGACGATTACCTTCACAAAAGCGTGCAAAATGAAATTCAACTGGAGATGAATCACGGCATTTTTGAGTTTCACTACATTTTGAAGTGAAAAATGAGATTTTCGGTTGAAGATGCCGTAAATGCATATTAGAAGAAAGTGCTCTTACCTCTGAGCCACAATGAGGTTTCAAAAGAAGAAGAGTGAGAAGAAAAGAGATCAAATCTTATAGAAAGATGGCGTTAGAGCACAATCGAGAACTAATGACGGCTATGAGCAAGTTCTGATGCTATATCCTAAAAAAAGAGGTCAAAACCCTAAGTTCACCATTACTCTTAAATCTCTCCTTCACAAATTACTTGTATTCAAATTCATCATTTGATAAGATGTAAATACACATCAAAATTAATTTCAAACATCCAAAATGTTCTAAGATTTTTCTCAAAAATGACAATGTCAAATACTCTCATTCAAAATAAATAAAAATAAAATTTTTTATTTTTTAAATTATATACTTCTATTTACTAGCAAGCAAATAAACTCTTATTCATATTTAAAAACATCTTTTAAAGAAAAATATATAATAATTGATACATCATCAAATAATTTTCGTGAACGGACACAAATATCGAGGCAAATTTGAATGGAAGAAGATTTTCAAAATTAAAGTCAGGACCAGCCAAACTCCAATTTCAACAAACATACAGTCGAACTGAACATCTCAAAAAGATGAACCCAACGACTTACACTTACTCTGATTTAACCAAACTTATAGTCCATGCACATTTGGAAGGCTCAAAATATAAATTGGATGACTAAATGACATCCAAATGTGACATGTTTATAGTAAAATTGAGTGGCTCGACAAGACGAATCCAATGAGCCTAAGATTGCTGACTTTTAATATCATTAAGGCGCTAAAATACTCAATAACTTGTCTACGATCAATGAAGTCAATATCGGCAGTTCATTCGAAACACTCCCAACATTTCTTTGATCTTCTCCCTATTTATTGGTCATGTCACTTCCAAAAAACTATAAATATAGACCCATCATTCTTCACTAAGAGGGGAGGAAGCAAGGAAGGGAGGGGATAAAGAGAAATCATAGAGTTCACTTGCCACTTGAATCCTACTCGATCACTGCCCGGCCGCCGATCGTTACCAGACTTTCTCCAAACTTCCACCCGGCCACCAACTATACCACCAATTGTGGCCTAACTTTCGTCTAGTCACCAACTGACGCAGGATTTACGCCCGACTACCTACCATCGACGGACTTCTATCTGACCCTTATTCATTGCTAGATTTCTACCCGATAGTTGACTATTATAATCTAATCGTCCTCAAGTTCAAGAATGAATCAATCTTTGTAATATATTCATACATTAGTAGATTCATTTAAATTGGGAGTGACCCCGTAGTTTTTTTCCTTCGGGATTTTCTACGTAAAAAAAGATGGCGTTCCTATTCTCTCTATTTGTGAGTTGAATAATTGTGTAATGCTAAGACGTGAATTTTTTTTTACTTACCATCACGAATATCCTAGCAATATCCTAGCCCGCAACAATCTTAAACTTATAACTGACAAATTCTTGTTGTGATTTCTAAGGTGAAATTTCTGGTTTAATTGCTGCAGTGCTTGTGCAACACTGCAAGCTTCCAGTTGAAGTTTACCAAGTGTCTATTTTGAATTATTAATGGTTTGATCCTTTGTATCAGTTACCTAAGATTTGAGCGTGTGGCCTTATCATATGTTGAGGGAACCTGGAGAATGTGTAAGACGAAAATAATTCTTTTGTAAGATATATATATATATTTTAATTCAGTAATGAAAGAGAAAGCCATTTTTTACTGTTATTTACGATCGGCAATAAGTCTTAAACAATAACTAATAGGGAGAAATTCAGATTTTTGCAGAAGAAAGGAGACATGGCATGTATGTTTAAGAGTTTTGAAAAAATGTATTGATAGATCATTCAAAATTGACTTGATAAGGCATGAATCTCAATGCATATTTGATTTAAAAACTTCCGGAATTAAGTTTAGGGCTATTTGAGCTATTTCAGTAAACTTATAGTAAAATTGAATGTCATGACTACACGAATCCATTGACACCGAAAGTGATCCGATCTGACTACAAATGAGCTCAAATCAAAGACTTGAAGTATGTTTGAAAATTCGGTTTTAAAAATCAAACAAATTATTAATCTCGCATAAATATACTTGAATCGAATGTTTGGACATCACAAATCCAAATAGCTCAAAATTGTCCAATTTTGACATAATTAATGTATATAAACGTTGAAAAAATGGTTCATGTTTGTGACACTCAATACGGGTAGTTCGATAAAGAGTTCTAGATTTTGACTATATTTACAGAACTTGCTATCTTCCACCACTAGCGCTCAAGCATGATTCTCTGCCCAATGCCACCTGGCTATGATACTCCAACCATCATTGCTCGACTGTGTTCTTCTAACCAATTCTGCATAATTATAGTAACCCATAATTACCGTCAAGGGCGTAACCCTTTAACAACACCCACCCCCCCCCCCCCCCCCCCCCAAAAAAAAGGAAATTTTGTTTATTACATTAATTTTTAGGTAATTTGTCCTCCTCCAGCTTTTCTTTATTGTTTATTATAGGAATCTTAAGGCAATTGCCTCCCCCCCCCCCCCCCCCCACACACACACACACACACACACAAGAAATTAAAATACTATGATATTTAGCCGATCACCCCCTAGCAAAATTATACACATTGTGTAGAGGGGTTATTACAAAGAATTTTAGACAATTGCCCCCCTAAAAGTTTTAAATTACTATGGTCTTTAGGCAATTGCCCCCAATATAATTAAACATATTGTGTAGAGGTGTTATTGTTAGGGAACGATGAACAAAATACAAAGAGAAATAGCAAGGAGAATACAAAAATATCCTTACAACCAAAATTTGTTCCGTGTGCGCTGCCCCTTGACCCCCCAAAAATCCCCTCAGGTCGAACCCCGGCAGGGGGCACTTCCCCCTTGGACCCCCGAGGCCCCGATATATTTTGTAGAGGTATTACCTAATTTTGGTTTAAGAATAATTATTATTATATAAGATGTTGATGATGTTTTTAAAATATATTATATATTCAAGTACAAATAATCATTAGTCACTAAAATGATATACATATGAAAAAAAAAATATCTACACTTATAAGGTTGCCCCCCTAAAAATTAAGGCTGGTTTCGCCCCTGACTATCCTCCAACTATGATCATCGTATACCACCCACTAACTACATTCCCCCAACTACCATTGCACGACTACTATCCTTTGATGATGATTTATCTATTTTCCTAATTTTTTCATGTAAAAATTCAAGTGTCTCCTACAATTTGTCATATTGAGCTATCCAACCATGGCCCATTGGTTGAAAGAGTTCTTTTTTTTTTTTCTTTCTTTTTCTTCTTAAGAACATATTTGAATTACATGTTTTGGTAGGGTACATATTTTTACATCTGAAATATATGTAAATTTTTTTAGTCATTAATTCAATATAAGATAATTAATATTATAAATAAAACACTAACAGAAACTACTTACCTCTTGCTTTTTTCATTATGATAATAATCTATCCTGTTACAAAAATTTTCTCAGTATTAGTTTTCTCATTTCTATCATTGGGCAAGCTGAACCTCACATGTTTATATGAGTTTTAGGGGAAATTTTAGATTAGGTTGGGTTTTATAGTTAAAAAATAATAATACTATATTTATTTTAAAATAAATTTTATAGTTATAATGTCTATCACGAATCACGATCAACTTTGGACGATGGATAGGTCTTAGATTTTAGCTCGAAAATTGAATAGTGCTTATTAAAGTAGTTTTTTAGTATAAATTTTTAATTTTTTTACTAGAAAACCGCTTTAAGAAGTTAAAAGGAGTCAGGTTTAGATTAAGCTTCAATAGAGTTAAAGGAGTCGAGTTATGAATCAAAATTTTCACTCGTCTTCGAGCTAATTTCAAGTCGAGCCTAGATTGGATTTAGAAAGCCGAAGATAAGATCATAATAAAAAAAATTGGTGCGTACACAATTAAAAAAAAAATTTTTGCAAGATGCTTTGATTCAAGTCCGAGTCAGCTTGAATCGGACCTATTTGAATTAAGTTAGCTCAAAATTAAAAGTTTGCTAACCACGAGCTAATTTCGAGCTCACAATCAACTCGATTACAATTTCAACTAAAACTTTGAATTTATTAAACTAATATCCATTTTGTATGAATGTCATTATAAAATTTTATTTTAATTAATCTTAAGCTTACCGTTAATCTTGTTTTATTCATAATCTCTTTATAACAACTTTTTACCACGCAACTAAGGCTTCGTTTGTGATTACTTTCTTACCGCTTCTTAAAGCAGCTTTCTAATACAAAAATTAAAAATTTTGTACTAAAAAATTGCTTTAAGAAGCAGAAAAAAGCCGTCCCAAACGAAGCCTAAGGCATCATTTGGGACGGCTTTTTTACTACTTCTTAAAGTAGCTTTCTAGTACAACAAATAAAATTTGTATACTAAAAAATTGTTTTAAGAAATAATAAGGAAGCCGAAATAATTCCAAATGAAACATTCTTTTCAAACAAGCTCCATAGTTGGCTCCAAATAGTAATATCATGAACTGAAGCTGCTTCCAGCTTGCAGATTTCTTAGCTTCTACAAAAGAAGCCATTTGTTGAATTTCAGTTGAATCAATAAGCCCAACAAACACAGTGCAAGAGCTGTGTTTCTCTCACTGCAAAGTGTCACAGAATTAGACATCAAAGGCTTAGTTTTGTAAGGCAAGAAAGACATTTTATAATATCTTCTAATGATGATTAGTTTAAATAACACTAAAATAAATTATCAAATTTGATTTTTTTTTCTTTTCTTTCTTAAGATCATTAATGGATTTTGTCAATGAACAGCTTGATTGGCCAAATTTTTGTTAACTGATAAGGCTAAAGTTAAATGGACTTGACAATGGAGCTCAAAACAAAGCTAAAGTCTTGTAAAATACAAAAAATGGATTATATGCTGTTTTTGGCTTGGGCTGCTTTCTTAGTGGGCTGTTGGAGTTGTTGGGCTGGCGAGGTCGTTGGTTGATCCAAAGTTAACACGTTGGTTTTGGGCTGATGTGAGAGGCTCGGCCGCTTGGGTATGGACAAAGGTTGTAATTTTAGTGTAGAAATGTAAGTGTGCATCTGCACAATATAAAATAAAATAAGATGAAAGTGATCAAGGCAATAACTTCCCCTCTAGATGATGACAAGTTATTAAAAGTCAGATTTATGAAGCAGCAAGAAAGTCGTCCTAAATTCTAGTGCAACGTCCTAGATAGTATTTTGATTGTGGAAGTTGCTTGTATTGAGGCTTCTGTAAACTTGTGAAAGATGTATATCGTAGTTGGCAATGTTGCACTATAAATCAAAATATTAGGGAAAAATACAATTATATACTTGTGTTGAGTATGGACGGAGTATAGAATTCATGATGCTTTGAAATTGATGGCCCGAGCCGGTCAATTGGGCGGCGAATTTTTTTGTTAGTTTTGCAGGAAGCCTCTTGTCATTTCCTGAGTTCGGAAGGCTTCATTGCCTTCTTGACTGGTTTTTTATTACTTTTGTTGCCTATACACAATGACTTAATTTTGGATTAATTTTTTTCTTTTGAGGTTGCTTTGCAATATGTAGTTTAATTTGGTGTGTAAAGCTTTGTAATTTTGGTTTTGGCCTCTTTTGGGTCTTGTTTGTAATTCCCTTTTTCATTTTAGAGGAAAAAAAAAAGACTACAAAGGGATGCTTTTGAAAAAAAAAATGATGCTTTGGGATGTTAATGGGACTTTATAAGTGAGGTTGAACAGCATGATAGTACATTCATAGCGCCTCTTGCAAGTTCTATAAGTCGTCTCATAAATATCATTAGGTTCCATGTGAACTTGGCGGTATCCGGCTTATATTGTGGCACTATATAGTTCATCAAGCATCTCAGCCATTGTTGGTATGAAAAAATGCACAGTCGTCAATTTAGGCCGGTTTCGTTTGGGATAACTTTTTTATTGCTTTCTAAAATAGCTTTTTAATGCAAAAATTTGAAATTTTTTTATTACAAAGCTGTTGAAGAAAGCAATGAGAAAGTTATCCCAGACGAATCCTTAAAGTTTCCATATAACATCTTTGTTGTTGGCAATCAAAACCCAATATGCAAAGGCATTCATGCACCAAATTGCATGTAGCTTCTCTTGGACTTTTTCCATGGCTAATTTTTTTTGAAAATGTGGGTATCTCAATACTGCCTAAAATTGATTGGGGAGGTGCTCGAAATTAAATGGAAGCGATAGCTGATATCATTTCGTGGTAATGCGGCAGAGGAATTAAGCTCAAGTACCATCCCTAAACCCTAAACCAATTTTTTAACCTTTTACTGAAAGTCTCTTGAAAAACTATGATGTGACAGTATATACTGCAGACAAATAAGAGCTATCTGCGAAGGTTCCATGCACCTTCCAGCTCAGTCCAGCATGTGAGAAGAAGACAGCCGTCATGGAAAGAGAACCACCATGCAAGACCTCAACCTTAATTTCCAATCCATAAAGTGCATGGAAAGAGTATCCACCAACTCATTAGATCTATATCTTCTCCGTATTAAATATTTCAACGACTGAAAGCTAGACTCTTTACTATATATCTTTCAATAGATCCATGACCGACCTCTCTCTCTATAGCTTTTTGACTTCCCTTCTCTTTTCCACGAAACTATATATCAGCTTATTTTTCTCTCATGCAAGTTGACTTCCACGTCTGCAATCACAAGCAGACAATGCACAGAAATGGCCTCTTTCTTCTACTTAGCAGACGCGCACAGAGCCGGTGGACTTTATAGCTATATCTAAGAGAGAGAGAGATGACAGAAGAGAACAGCTGGTTATTCGGTCTCTGATATCAAATAATGCACATGAGAGTAGTATAATAGTGAGGGTTACTGTGTTAATCAGAGTTAAATTAAGGAGAAATTAAGCTAAATTGCTGGCTGTAATCCTTGTCGGCAAGAAGAAGTTTAAATATATTTTTAATTTTTATTTAAAGTTTGTTCTCTAAACTGTGGTCTGGATCTGCTTAGAAAGAGGATAATGTTAATAATTCGTGCTTAATTAGTGTAAAGAAGTGTTTAATTAGTGTAATGATATTTGGAAAATGGCTCATAAAGTTCTCATTAATGAATTAATAGAATCTACGTAATATGATATAAAGTTCAAGTTAATTACTGTGCTGTATAATAATTACTAGCTAGCAAATGAAACCAGATTATTACATTTTTAAGGAAGAAATTTACTTAAAGAGCTGTATTAATTAATACTTAACAATTATTTGTTAACGTAATAAATCGGTAGCATTTAATGTTGCAGATCTATACGTTCAATTAATACCCAGCCTTGCATTAGTGTCCACAGAAATAGTCGGATAATGTTGATACATTGCAACATTTTTAAAAAAAATTTGTTCATGCAATGCTAATCAAACATTAATTAATTAAATATCTATGGTGTCCCCAGATTCTAGACACACTTCAATACTACTGTACATTCTTCCAATCCTTCTAATTGAATATGTCATATATTAGACTCGAATTCGACTTAAGTCGACTTGACCGACTTGACCTATTCGATCTTAATCAAGTTTAGGATTCAGTCCGATCCCCACAATAATGCGCACATAATTACATGATCAAATCATTTCGAATATGTATTTGATTGATTTGATTTCTTCTGCATAATATATGACGAAAAGGTTATTATTAGCATCTAAATGAAATTAATAATCAAAATGATAATTACACATAATGTCATTATGAAGATAATTAAAATTAATCCAAATATCTATATGGGTCGGTTTGATTTGCAATCACAACAGCACAACTTGGTTTTTTTTCTTTTTTTAATCTGAATCCAGGCTGTTTTAGACATTAGGATAGCTACATTTTGTGCTCCACATAGATCAAGGTCATTTAATTATTTTCAAAACATGTTAGTTGGATCCAGTGACTTATATCTATTTATTTAAATTAATTTTTCTCTTCTTTCAGTCAACTAGTGTACGGTGGCAGTACCGGAGTAAATGCATATATATATATATTTCGTAATTACAATGATGGTGAAAAATATAACCATTTATTAAGTATTATCCTTTATCAACCGAGCAAACAATAATTTTGAAGGCAGGGAAAATTAGGTAGGACTTGTTAGGGGTGTCAAAATGGGTCAACATGTCTAGTTTGAGTCTGACATGACCTGGCCCGACCCAACCCGACCCGACCCAATCCGAATCCGGTCACTCATACCCTACACTTTTAATAAATGGGTCAAACAAGTGAACTACTGTAATCCATTTTAATAACTTATCGATCATAAATTTTAGGTATTGGTTGGGTCATGTTGTGGTGGTTGGGTTGGGTTTCTGCTGAATTGTGTTGATTTCTGTAGCTGATCGTTTGGTTTAATGTTTGTTGGTTAGATTCTTGTTATTTGTCTGTGCCTTTTTTTGTTTTGTTTCCCTTCAGGTTTCTCATGTTGACTGGAGCTTATCTTGGAGCTTTCATGTTGTTGGCTTACTCCTTCAGGTTCCAATCTAGGTTTTCATGTTCAGTTCGTTTAATTCTGCTTGATTATTGTAATACATGGGCTCATAGGCATCCCTTCAAATGCTGTATTTTAGAGAGCTTGTGTTCCTTTAAGAACTTGCAATCTATTTTCTTAAGTAACACGTAGACCTCTATGTAAGTTCAAAAAAATTCATAAATTTTAAGTTAATTGATAAAAAAATAAACAATTATACTAACAAACAAAAGAATTTAAGGCAAAAAAAAAAAAAAAAATCAATTGAGTCAAAATCGAGTTTGTGGGTCAACCTGAACTCTACATGTTTAATAAACGGGTTTAAATACATGATCCAAATCCAACCCATTTTTTAACAAATCAACCCTAAACCTAAATTTTTCGAATCGTGTCACCCCTACAACCAGTTCAGTCGTGAATGGGTCTTTTTCAGTTCATCTTAAAAATCAGTCTTACATCAAACCTTTTACCAAACTCCAAATTCTCTCTCTCTCTCTCTCCTAATCCTATATTTTTGTCTTTATTCATTTCTAGCTGTCAGCAGAAGAAAGTTAACGTACACCTTTCTCTCTTTCTTTCTAATTTTGATGACATTTTCATCGAAATAATCTTTCATTTAGGATAATGCAATTATATCCAAAATTTTCTATCCATAACAGTCTTCCCAATAGCGTGGGAGGAGAATTTTTTTTAATTATTATTATTTTTAATAAATTATCAATACGAATCAGTATGCAATTGAGCTGTACATCTCTTAACTTGTGGCTTAAATTTTTTCATTTGTCATTGTTTAAGTAAAGGATTCATGTCAATATTATTCGACAAATTTTACGCTGGCTGTCGACTACCTAACGCAACCCTCCACTTTTCTCATCCAGGACTTGGGACCCTGGCAACGGTAGTGTTAAAACGGCGGCCTTAGATGGTTTGGTCACATAAAACGGCGGCCTTCCAATGACCCGATTAGAAGAGTAGATGTATTAGATTTGACTTATATTAAGAAAGGTAGAGGCAGACCTAAAAAGACTTGGTTAGAAAATATTAGAAATGACCTTTCTTTATTAGATTTAAACGAGAATTTGACCTTTAATAGGACACAATGGAGAAAAAGGATTCATGTAGCCGACCCCACGTAGTGGCAGGGGTGTCAATTTCGGGTCACGGGTCGGGTTCGGGTCGAACCCGAACTGACCCGGGTGGAAAACGGGTCAACCCTAACCCGACCCGGGTAGAGAAACGGGTCGAAAATCCGAACCCGACCCGGCGGGTTGCCGGGTTGACCCGACACGACCCGACACCGCGACGGCGGCAGCGCGCGGCAGCAGGCGTCGGCGGCAGCGCGCGGCAGCGCGAGCGGCACGCGGCAGCGCGCGGCACGCGGCGGGGCAGCGGGGCAGCGCGCGGCACGCGGCACGTGGCGGGGGCAGCGGCGCGTCACGCGTGGCAGCGCGTAGCGGGCGGGCAGCGGGGCGGGCAGCGGCGCGTGGCAGCGGGGCAGCGGGCAGGGGGCGGGGGCAGCGGGCAGAGGGCGGGATTTCGAATTTTTTTGAATTAAACGGGTTGGCGGGTTGACCCGGCAACCCGCCGGGTCAACCCGAACCCGACCCATTTTTGAAACGGGTCGATTTCTGGAACCCGAACCCGACCCGTTTTGAAATCGGGTCGGGTCCAACCCGACGGGTCCGGGTCGGGTTTTCGTGTCGTGTCAAAAATTGACACCCCTACGTAGTGGGATAAAGGCTTGATGTTGTTGTTGTTGTTGCCATTTTTTAAGTAAAAAAAAAAGAAGATTTATCTCTTTAATTTATTAAAAAAAACATTTTTTAATATTATGATCATTCAAATTTGTCTTAAGTGTTGCTGGCAACTAATCCCGTTATTAAATTTTTTTTAATATCACAACTAGAAATATAATTATGTTTAATGATAACTAAATTATGTTTATTGTAGTTAATGATGTATTAAACGTAATTAAGTAGATTTATTAATAAATTAGCTACACGTATGGAAGGTGATTGACTTGGACCAGGTTGAACATAATTAGGTCAGATGGATTAAGGAAATAGTAATTCCAACCTGGTCGTTTAAACTGAATTGTCATGAATGCAAGTATTTTGACAATCTAATAATGTAGAAATTATCCAAACTAATCTGAACCCTCTATTTTTCGGAGTAACTCTGACCATCCGTTTGATGATTATTTTATTTAGATGATTTTTTTTTGTGGAGAAGTTCATTTATGGCATGTTATCAAATAAATAGCGAAAAGCAATTAAATCGGCAAAAAAATATTGAATGATTGTTTATTTATGGCATGTTATCAAATAAATTGCGAAAAAACAAATACATCGACAAAAAATTTATTGAATAATTGTTTTTTTTTTCTATACACAAAAGATTGAATGAGATAATCAAAGGTGGGAGATGATGATAAAAGCGGAGAATTAGGATATTGGAGATAGAATTTGTAATAGAAAGCGAAA